>OZ022260.1:19103122-20360092 GCA_963978905.1 Trichostrongylus colubriformis
TCCCAAAATTATTACTCATTACACTGCTAAGGTTATTCATTCAATTAGCCGAATATTGCAGCCATTGACATTTAGCAAAAGCACTCATTACCTGGTGCCTCTCGAATCTTAGTTTTGCGAAAAGTGCTGTAGAGAATAGAAAGCATGCATTCACGAAGCAAGGTGCTTTGATCCATCCAGCCGTTGAAAGTTGTGCTTTTCTCATACATTTTATCCTCTGACAACTGCGAGTCATCGATCGTTTTTAATCGCAATCGGTTTTTATGATGATTTTGGGAGCGGATAAAGCAATAATTTCCCTTGAGAATAGACTATTTGACGTTCACCGTTCACCGCCGGTCGCTTTTGCATGGAAATATGGGCACCGTGTTTTTGGATAGCACCTTTTTGAATCAACGCAAAAATTACAAATATTGAAATATATTCAGAATATAATTTAGATATATTCAAATTACAATATTTCCCTTTGAAATAATTGGGGATAAGCGGGACATCTACCTACCTAAACACTTGAAACGTGTTCATCGAGCAGAAGAATACCAGGATTATTCTTCCGCTCGATGTAGCGCTAACTTCCCAGTTGTATGAAAATTTTGTTTGTTAATTAGCGGTATTGAAGCACCGCCATTTCCATAGTGGTTCAATTGATAGATATGTCGTTTTCCATATTTGGAAACGTATCCTCATAGTCTTAGCTCTCAGTCATCGACGTTTTCATATGACCAGAGAAAAAAGTCGGTTTTGGGTGAGTGCACCACATGGTGTCACATGTTGAAATATAGCAAAAACAGCCTCCAGCCGTTAGGTATTGACGTACTGAACCACATGATACTGTGCATTATAAGTGGACAATATCAGTAGATCCAACCATACTACAGTATTTATTGTAACGAGAGCCCACGGATTCGAGTTCGAAAAGTTTGTTGCTGATCCTTATTTGGTATGACAAGGTGCTATCAGTTTTAGCCTTAAGGCAGTCATAGTAACCGCAAAAAATACACGGTTCTCATGAACCCGTATTTAGATTACTTTTTATATCATGTGGTCTTCCTTATTTCATATTGGAGAAGAATACGGAGATTTGGATTGGTGATTCGAATGGCTACTTCTCAAATCCACTGCATACTGCACTGCACTATAGTTTAGGGTGTACATCACCGACCAGGATGGTTAACATGGTCAGCATCGTCATCGAAAATGCTCTCGTGAAGCTTAAAAGTGCAAACAAGCGGATGTAAGCAGATGACAAAACAGACATTGAGAAAGTCACCAATGAACATATTCTCATTTGGTGATCGGTATTGAAGAACAAAGCAATCCTTCCTAAAATTAGCATTCAAGGGTATGACTTTTGGTGACTCGCAGTTGTCAGAGGATAAAATGTATGAGAAAAGCACAACTTTC
This sequence comes from Trichostrongylus colubriformis, assembly GCA_963978905.1. NCBI lineage: Eukaryota > Metazoa > Nematoda > Chromadorea > Rhabditida > Trichostrongylidae > Trichostrongylus > Trichostrongylus colubriformis. The sequence continues at coordinate 19,104,527 of OZ022260.1, forward strand.
AACGGCTGGATGGATCAAAGCACCTTGCTTCGTGAATGCATGCTTTCTATTCTCTACAGCACTTTTCGCAAAACTAAGATTCGAGAGGCACCAGGTAATGAGTGCTTTTGCTAAATGTCAATGGCTGCAATATTCGGCTAATTGAATGAATAACCTTAGCAGTGTAATGAGTAATAATTTTGGGATCTAAATCGATACTCCTCCCAGCACTCTAATTTATTGAGATCTTTATCAATATGCTTTTTAGCACTTTTCTCGCACAATTTGTTTGAAGCATTTTTTGTATGAACATCTCGACCGATTTTGCAAGTGACTTATTGGCAAATTTTTGACCTAAAGTCCAACAGCGCAGGCGAAAACGAAGTCTCATTCCCACAAAACTTGAGCAAAAGTGAGTACAAACAACTTTATGAATGGGTAGATCTTTTAGCCTACACTTCTCCCTTTTGAGCCTGAATTGTTTTTCAAGACGGTTCAGAAATATATCATGCTAGTTAACACCTACTACCAGTGCACATGGACAAGGGTGGAGGGGCAGAACAAGGTGGTTGTGAACAATACATACAATATATTTCGTAGAAGCTCGATGAAAACGTAAACGGACCAATGCAGCGCAGTGCTGCTGCACTAACCCCAAGGCCTGGAGGTCTATATTCACGAATTAACTCATTACTGTTATTATCATCCATATATTATTCATTTTTCCAGCCAGGAACTCCTTTGGAATGAACATATCTTTTCGTGTTTTTGCTTTTGTTTAGGTGTTACGGGTTGGTGAGGTGAAAGTAAAGACTCCCCTGATCCTATCAATGAGGCGAACGTTGGGCCGCGCCATTCATACTTCGCACACTGGCGACGACGGCGACAAAACCATGTGCCCATCGCCGACCACGGCATCACTATGGTGATGCGCTCTTCTGTCTATGGAACTCTTGACTAACCATACCCCAGTATGATGATCGTGGCGAGAGTCCACAAATTCGAACTCGAAAAGTTTGACACCAAGCATGTGATTTTGCCGCCGTTGGTGTCGGTTCCAGCACCAGTGCGCAAAGTATGAACGCTATCCAGAGGCTCTCAGAGATATATCAATTCTTGTATGTGTATCAATGAGAGAGAACATGTTTTCGGCATCATTGTGCGTGTAGTTTTATTTGCGCTCGGCATCAAGGTTCATATGTTTCAGCTCATAATATGTATGATCGGCAGCTAAGTACATTCCAGTACAGCCACGGCACGATACTATTCTTGGAGGTTACGTGCTCAAAAACCTTTGTAATATTAAAATGCATCATCGTTTCACGACGACTAAGCATTTAAATAGCCCACGATCACAACGGATTCTCATCGGCTCGTGTCTGGTTGTTTCTGTACTTCCACTCGGCATAGCCACTCTTTGACGATGATGTTGATCCTTCTGACCACCTTGGTCGCTATCGTGTTTTCCGAGTCGTCGTTGGTGAACAGTGACAATGAGGTGGGAAACTAAATGGTGGGAAGTTATTCAACTTAGGACTGCAGGCTATTTGAAGAAGAAAAGGAATTCATACGAGAGTTGTGTATCCCTTGCAGCAATAAATCTCGTTATATACTTCTTTTCAGGTTAACAATGACGTCTGCAATTACAGTGAGGTTAAGGTGCAGCCGTTCAGAGACATTACCAATTCCTCCCTACGGTCGTTCCTTCTGAGTAAACTGCGAGGGATTGTAAGTTACACAAGGTAATCCAAAAGGAGCTGATAAGAGCCGTGTACCTGTTAAGGCCAATAATGACTGCGTGCAGTCCTACCAAGTGCAGGTCAACGACGACAGCAACCCGTTTCATGTCTTTCGCATCGACCGTCAGGTAAGCCGTCCCCGATCCAACCCGCAAAACACCTATGAGTGTCCGTGATTACAACACTGAGCTCGTACTCAGCGAATGCTCCGGGAGTATTTTTTGGGTATATGAAATGCAAAGAAGTCGTAAACCGCATCGCGATGGGTGCAGTAAGTAATCAAAAGCGAAAATTGTAGAATCATTAATTTCCAGATATCACACATTTCAGACTAGATTTTCACAAAGCTATTCCGTATGCGGTGTGGTCACTGTGAAAGATGGCGACTTTATGTGGACGACATGTGATAAGACAAAATTCGAGAAGTATCTTCTTAAATGTGACCGCGAAGGCGGATCTGAGGCAAGACATCCACAAGTGCCACCTGTTCTGTCATGCGACCAGACCACCACCCCTCCCCCGTTGGTCATCCCTACCACATCTGTCGAGGAAGTCATTCCTTCTTTGGACGAAACTACCACTCCTGCCCCGCTGTCCACTCCTTCCCGAGAAGCCGCCTCCACCATTCCTCCCACGAGGGCAATCCCTACCGGGAATGTCACTCCCACCACCTTTTCCCCCATCACTCCCAAGGGGGTCGAAAATAAAAAGCCGAGTAAGAAGAATGGGAAGGGGTTGAAAAAATGGTTTAAATCGCTCAACTGTTTCTCTTGCGTCGAATAACGTAGTATTGTAACTGTTTCTAAGAATAAAGATTTCTCTCTGACTTCACTGAGCACTGTTTTCATGAGTGACCATCATCTACCTTCCTAATGCACACACGTCCTTCTTTCGCCTGTTCAGCCCGAAAAGCCCTAAAAAGCACAACAGATGAGAGCGGTGAATATTCGGTTTTTTGAAATTTGTGTCGCCCAGGTTGTGAATCTTGGACTGCGTCATATCGCCAGCGATAATATGATATTTCTATAGATCACGTTTCGTTGCCATACATTCCAGATTAGACAAAGGTCCATGCATTGTGTGATAAAGACAAGGCAATATGATGGAGGAGGTGCTCGATGAAAAAAAAAAGTGCAAGTAAGAAGCGCTACTTCACAATTACATCTGTGGCTTATATACAGGCATGATATAACTAAATTTTAAAGATGCTGTGAGTACTGCCAGATGTCCACAGCAAGTCAGTCGGTACGACACTTTGCGAAAACGGTTTGAAAGCCTCTACTTTAGCTGTTTCTTGCCGGAAAACATGGTGAAATACATTGTCAACACCAGCATTCAATTCAGAGCTTCTCATTACGGATGACAGTTTCCAGGCGTGGTGTGTAGTGAAAATCAGTCGAATCTGCACATGTTTCAATTGCTGGGGACTGAAGGCTCACACCTTTGTTTGTTTGATTCCCATTATTAGGAGAAGTGGGTTTTTATGAACGGGCTGGACTTCCACTCTGATTGTGATCAGTGAAAAGGATACATAGAAGAAATCTTACAAATGAGAAGCTCACCTTTTGAGAAAACCACCAATCACATAGACTATCTCGAACAATAGGTGTGTACAGAATAAATGGCCAAAACATACCACTTTTTTTCAAAACGCCATAACTTTGCTCAGACACAACTTTATTTGTCGAAATAAAAACATCTGAATCCACAGAATTTGACCAACGACTTGGTAAAGGAAATATGCCATCATGATCAAATTCTGGTTTGCGAAAATTAATAAAGTCAACTATGGCGTTTCCAACCTGCATCGTATCGGCAAACTTCTTCTGACGCAGGTTTGCATCGAGAACCCGGAAAAAGTGGTAATCCGTCAGGGATAGGTCTAGGGAATAAGGAAGTGAGGGCGAGTCTCGATGCCTAACTGCATCAATTTCTGCCGGTGACTTGCGAAGTGTGAGGTTTTGCGTTGTTTTGCGCAGCCGGCAAAAACTGATGCAGTTGGGCATCGCGACTCTCCCTCACCCCCTTATTCCTCGGACTTATCCTCAACGGATTACCCCTTTTTCGGGGTTCTCGATGCAAACCTGCATCTGAAGAAATTCGCCGATACTATGCAGGTTAAAAATGCCATTCTTGGCTTTATTAATTTTCGCAATCCAGAATTTTGATCATGATGGCATATTTTCCTTACCAGGTCGTTGGCAAAATTCTGTGGATCCGAACAGTTTTTATTTCGACAAATAAAGTTGTGGGTGAGCAAACTTATGGCCAGTTATGTTTTGGCCATTTATTCTGCACCTAATATTAGGTTGGACGGGAAGTTCTGGGACACCTTGTGAGAAAAATTCAATTTATTTTAATTTTACTCACATGTAACTTCAGTCACCAAAGTATGCACCATCGTGATCTACAATGTACTGCCAACGCTCAGGAAGATCGTAGATACCCTTCCGGTAGAATTCGGGAGACTTCTGGTCAAAGAAGTTCTGGAGCCCGCTCTTGAGATCGTCGTCATCTTTGAACTGTCGCCCGTCAAGGAAGTGACTCAACGACCGGAATAGGTGGTAGTCAGTTGGGGACATGTCCGGGGAATATGGTGGGTGGGGAAGCGTCGTCCAGCCGAGGTCCTGGATCCTTTGACACGCCAACTTTGCCACATGTGGGTGAGCGTTATCGTGGAGGAAGAGGTCTTGGTCCATTTTTCCGGTAAGTTTTGGCGCTCCGGTGTCCAATTGCCTGCAGTAGAGATCGGCAGTGGCTGTCGTGTTGGATGGTAACAGTTTCCTATTTTTTTGAAAATTTTCAAAAAAAAAAAGTTTTTTTCTCAATGCAATTTTTTGAATATTTTCCTGTTCCAATTTGAGCCGATCGAGCCATCGGGCTGCCGCCATATGAGAGACAGTACCTGGGTCCATCGACTGGTTAATTTTGTTAGTGGCCTCGCATGCTGAGGAACCGAGGCGGTGTTCGTGAATTTCGCACCTTTCGCGAAATTGCCGTAAATTCACTGCTAGTTGAAGCCGTAGAGAATATGAATGTGCTATTCAGAAGCCCTTTTCAGACGCTTCATATACCCCCCACTACCAAATGCTCCCGAAGCTTTACAGGTTTCTACAGGAAAAAACAAAAAGTGTCCCAGAACTTCCCGTCCAACCTAATAATTTCCGGCCGGAAAGTGTTGATATATAACGCAGTGTGGAACAGGTGATGGAAGCTGAGGTGTTTGTCCATTTCACTCTTCGTTGCACACCACGACAGTTCGCAGTTGCGGGCAGGGTCATGTTCGAGGAAAATTTTCCAAGAATACGACCCCGCCCCCCCCCCCCTAATAAAAGGGGTCTCAGTACAACCCCCCCCCCCTTCTTACTTCTGTAGGCTGAAGAATGCAAAAATAGTAGAAGAAATACTAGAAGCACAAAAGAGTATATACTAGAAGCTGCGTAAGTTGTTTTCAATATGTTATATCAGGAAATTCTTATTCAAACAAACCTCTTACTACAAACAACCATCTTCACTTTTTTGATTATTTCACAGGTGGACGATAAATAAATCATACAGGGTGGTTGACACAACCCATATGACTAAAACGTACATGCTTTGATACAACTTGCTCGCTAAGCAATCAGAGAATCATCAAAACTCTCAGAAAAAGTGGATTTTTGAAAGCATTGTGATTTCCATTTGTGATAAGTTTGTAACGAGCAAATATAGTATAACGATATCTATCTGTGGTAATGTGTAGAAGCAAAAACGGTGTCTAACAAATACTGGAAGAAATACGGATGCAAGCGATAAATATAAACAGCTACAAAATCAAACTGTGCTGCATAATCCGAGTACATCAACTTGAAACACTAGCTATATAGTAATGAATAAAAGCAATTCTGTAGCTAGTGTATCAAGTTGATGCACTTAAGCAACTGTAGGATATGCATATTGAATATGCGGATAACTGATTGGGGATCGGTGTCGTATTTCATTTCAGGCGACGGCTGCGACGAGGCAATCGCGATGGAGCGGGGTATCTTCCCCAGGGTCAAGCGTCCAGTTGAGGAAAACTTTCAAAAAATACGACTCCCCCCCAAAAGGGAGCCTCAGTACGACCCCCCCCCTTCACTTACGTTATTGTTAGTTTTCATTTTGCAATAAATAATAACTAAATGCAATAAACAATGAACAAAATATTCTTTTATTAATATATTACAAGATATTTACTTTAACTGGACTATACAACCACTTACGCGTATTCACCTGAGCTTACGCAAAGGGAATCTCCTTCCCCCAGACTTAGACTGTCACAGGATAAGAAAAAATCACCAAAATCGCTGCTTCACCAAAATCATCCTATTGCGAAATTCGAACCTAATTTGGCTAGCTATGCGCTCTAACTATAGCGTCAGATACCGTAACGCAATTGATAGAGCGCAGCATACTACCTTTCCCGCCCTAGCTCCCAAAACACCGAAAGAACACTATAAACAACAAGAAAACAAAAACAGGAACGAAAAACACGCGCGTAAAGGGAACAGGTGCGGCTGCGTCGCGATCTAAATGGATACCGGTATCTTTTCCATACTAAATTCCGACATTTTTAAAGTATTCAAACTTACCTAAAACCCATCTTTCAAACAGCTGTGAACTTTTCTCCCTAATAACTCCCTCAGACCTATCTATTGGCTGTTTGCTTTCCCTAATGGTTGTTTAGTTCTCGATATGGATTTCCAGATGAGGATTAGATGAGGAAAGCCGAAGTGTTTCACTCCAAATGGTCATAACTTCCTTCAAACTCGACCATATGAGGGCGTTTGCAAGTGCCCAGGGTCTGCGAGGTTGCCGTTCCGAATGACTTCCTGAGCTATGCCATATCTTCACAAGGAAGCAAGAAAAATTCAGGAAAGGCAGTTGAGGAAATTTTTTTCGTCGAATTTGCAAGATCTTCTTAAGATTCTTCCGAAAAATTGATTCATTGCTACTGAAATTTCTCTAGTATGCACCCTTCGCTCTCGAAGGCCTAGCGAGAGGGCGAGAAGCGTCTTTCAGCATCTCTGTGGGATGCGCCACGTCCCACAGAGATGCTGACAGACGAAAACGTCATGAGGATCATTCACATTTCAGTGAATAAAAACGTCTTTCCGGTCCGCATAGTGGCCGCTAAAACCAGATTACGCACTTGCAAACGTAGTAAGATATGAAAGAAGTGCATATCACCTGATTTTTCGTTTTCATCCTATTGTTTCTGGAGAATTCATTCACGGTGGTACCCGTGGATGATCACGCTTCCCACGGTTAATCTGTGAATTTCGGAGGTGTCTCTGTATGTGGTGTCGGTGTCAGCGACCAACGAAAGGCTTATTTACGTTGACCGCTTTCGTTGCGGGTCGCGCCATGCAGGAAGTTTCCATGATGATTAAGTTAAACTAGTTTCAGGCCTACCTCAACGTTTACGACCCCCCCCCCCCCCACCTCGTAGCGGACTAGGTACGATCCCCCTCGAGAATTCCTCAACGGAGGCCCGACCCTGATCTACCCCATACTAAATTCGGGCATTTTTGAATATTTCAAACTTTACCTAGAAACATCTTTCAAAGAGCTGTAAACTGTTTTCCTAACGACTTCCTAGGACCTATCTATTGGCCGCTTGTTTTCCCTATGGTTCGGTATTTGTCGATATGGGTTTCCATTCAGAAAAATTTCAATGTGCTTCACTTCAAATGGTCACAACTTCCTTCAAACTCAACCATATGACTGCGGTTCTGAGCTAGGGTCTGCGATGTTGCCGCTTTTGAATCACTACCTGAGCCAGGGTCAAAACTACATTGAGGAATCCTCAACGGGAGGGTGGGGGAGGGGCGTATTGATTCTCTAGGAGGGGGAGGGGCTCGTAATCGTTGAGGTAAGCAGCGATCTACAGAATTTCTCAAGCTGAGGGTTTAAAGTGTATGGGCAGAAATGATAAAACTAACTAATTGGGTTCGAACGCGAAACTAGTTTAACTTAATCATCATGGAAACCTCATGCATGGCGCGATCCGCAACGAAACCGGTCAACACCAGTGGCCCTTTCGTTGGTCCACACCGAAGTCACGTATGGAGACATCTCTCAAATCAGCGATTAACCGTGGAAAGCGATATTTATCAAATGGTACCATCGTGAATGGACAGTCCAGAAACAATGGGATGAAAGCGAATCATATCTTACCGCGATTGCAAGTGCGTAATCTGGTGATAGCGGCCACTATGCGAACCGGAATGTGGATGAAATCCTCATGCATGGCACATCCCACAGAGAAGCTGAGCGACGCTTTTTGCCCTCCCACTAGGCCTCCGAGAGTGAAGGATGCATACTAGAAAAATTTCAGTAACAATGAATCGATCTTTCGGAAGAATCATTGGAAGATCTCGCAAATTCGACGAGAAAAATTTCCTCAACTGGCTCTCCTCAAGGTTTCTTCTTTCGTTTTAAAGATATGGCATAGTTTAGGCAATTTCCTCAGCTGGCTTTCCTCAAGGTTTCTTCGTTCTAAAGATATGACATAGTTCAGGCAGTCATTCGAAACCTCGCACACCCCGAGCACCCGAAAACGCACTCAAATGATTGGGTTCGAAGGAAGTTATGACCATTTGAAGTGAAACACTTCGGAATTTTCCGAGCTTTTTTTCAACTATTCCTTAACTGGCTTTCCTCGAGGCTCCTTCTTTCATCTTGAAGATATCGCATAGTTCAGGCAGCCACTCGGAAGCGGCAACCTCACAGACTCCGCTTCACCAAAACGCACTCACATGGTTAACTTTGAAGGAAGGTATGACCTTTTGTAGTGAAACACTTCGAAATTTTCCGTATCTATTCCTTAACTGGAAACCCATATGGAGAACTACGCAACCATTAGAGAAAGCAAGCGGTCAATAGATAGGTCTTAGGAAGTTGTTATGAAAACAGTTTACAGCTGTTTGAAAGATGGGCTCTAGGTAAACTTCGAAGTATTCAAATAATGTCTGAATTTAGTATGGGGAAGATACTGCGCTCCATCGTGATCACCGCGTCGCCGCCGCAGTAGCCACCCGCGATCAGATGGGGGACTGTGGAGCGTATTAATCCTACTCAACTTTTCTTTTAACTTCTAACTTTTCTGCTCTTACTTTTCATCCTTTATCTCTGCCCCATGATTTGCATAACTATTAAGTCTTCTCCTTTGTCATTAGAGGACTAGCACATGACCAGTGGTCGGTAACGATTTCGTTCCGGTATATAAATATTGGAAATGTTGGGTTCTTATCGTAGACGATTTTATTCTGAAATATGAGTACCTAGTTTTGTTTTCTTATTTCTCTTTTTTGTCAGGAGTCTTGTTTGGCCTCAATGTTTTTTTTACCATAGGCTCTCATTTCCCCGTGGATCGCACTGGCTTGGTAGAAACCAGAAGGAGCGGAACCTGAAAGAGAGGGGGAGTCGTATTGAGGCCCCTTTTGGGAAAGGTTGTATTTTTTTTTAAAATTTTCCTCAACTGGACGCTTGACCCCGGCCTGAGCTATGCCATATCTTCAAAACGAAAGAAGAAACCTTGAGGAAAGCCAGTTAAGGAAAATTTCTTTTGGTCAAATTTGCGAGGTGTTCCCACGAATCGATTCACTGTTACTGAAATTTTTTAGCATGCATCCTTCGCTCTCGGAGGCCTGGTGGGAGGGCGAGAAGCGTCGGTCAGCTTCTCTGTGGATGCGCCACGCATGAGGATTTCATCCACATTCTCAGTGAATACAAACGTTTTTTCCGGTTCGCATAGCGGCCGCCAACACCAGATTACGCACTTGCAATCGTTGTAAGATATGAAAGAAGTCCATATCAGCTAATCTTTCGTTTTCATCCCATTGTTTCTGGAGTGTCCATCCACGGTGGTACCTGTTAATAAATAGATATCGCTTTCCACGGTCAATCGGTGGATTTCGGATGTGTTTTTTGTACGTGGTTTCGGTGTCAGCGGACCAACGAATGGGCTATTGGCGCGCATGCATGAGGTTTCCATGATGATCAAGTTAGACTAGTTTCGGGTTCGAACCCAATTAGTCAGTTTCATCATTTCTCCCTTTACACTTCAGACTCTCAGCGTGAGAAATTCCGTTGATCACTGCCTAGGTCAATCATTGCGACCCCCTCCTAGCGGACCAAATACGACCCCCGCCCCCAGCCGTTGAGGATTCCTTAACGGAGGCTTGAGCCTGCTTCTCGAGGCCAAATTTCGTATCTGCGCGAGGGCCTTGCGACAGGAAAGATGCAAGCGTGCAATAGGACCATCTCTTATTGTTAGAAAAGAATCCAATTCAAAAGGAAAGCGGGAAGAAGAGAAGCAAGCATATGTATATGGTACTATGCGGGATGGAATCTCGTATAGCCTAACAAAACCACTTCACTCAGATATGGCACATAATCCTGTATATTATCTGCTGATGGTGATTATAGACTGCAGCGCACAGCGATACAGCTACAGAAATTGTTCAAAAACTCTCATTGTGAAATGCTTTTGAAAAACACTCCAAGTGTGAAGTGGGCAAATGAGAGTGCGCGTGGAAGCAAAACATTAGCTTGAATCGCGGAGCAAATGTTTTTTAAATGGGACTTTTGCAGGGATCTCCATTCCATCGAATACTTACAAAACTGCTGCTGCTCAGGTTCGCTACAACGCAGTACATGCATTATCGACAGAAACGCTCAGTGGCAGATCGAACAACTTGATACTCTTCTTGAGGGATAATGATCGCAAATAAAATTGCATCACGATGCCTTGTCGATGAACACCACAAAAGCTTTACATCCGGCTACCATACTGGTTAAGGATCAGAGTAGGGAAGAAGCATTCGGTGATCGCTACAAGGCGGATCGTCAGACTTTACTCGAGTCCAAATTTGCGTGCAAATGTGCTTAATGGCTGATATCAGCTCGTAGTTGATGAACAAGGTACGACCGTCTGTTACTGAACGAGAAGTTGAAAACATGACCGATCACCACTTCTTCATTGGCAAGTATAGTAGGTGCAGGTTTCCATTATGTCACGTAACACTGTCTTTCTTGTCCTTCAGTATTGCATATATACCAATAGGCTGGTCCTGAAGCTCCTGACCACTTCACATACATTCCTGTGAAAATCCATGAAGAACCCTGAGCCTCTCCCGCTCATCTGACAATATGCCATCACTTTCATCATTCCGATCAAATGAAAAGCTCATTCACTTCCTTTGCCCTCCAAGCCATTACGAAAATTCCAGGACCTGAATTTTCAAATGCAGTGCTTAGGATCCTCCAACAGCCGTGGCAGGATCAGCCAGGCACAGAGGTTGTGCCATCCCCCAGTCCTCCACTGTGCACCTGTTGCAGTGGAGGACGGTACAGTCCCTTACCTCGTGGTGAAGGGCTAGCAGCATTCAGCCACAAATGGTTTCATTCTTTTGATGAATATGGACACACTCACAACTTCGTGACATTAACTATCGATGTCCTAGGCAGAGCCTATGAGAAATATCCTAGGCAGTCCAGCCGCTGCATGACAGAGCTCCCGTGCAGCAAGATGGCAACAGTGAGCAGTGGTCACAAAATCAGGGAGGTTTGAAAAAAGGAGTTCGTTTGCCATATGTTGAGTACGCAACAGCTCTACCCACGACTTTACCTCGCAATATGTCTCTGAGTTTTTGATTGCACTTTTTCATGGCTATCCAACATAGTCACCGGCGATGAAGACGTGATATGCGTGTGCACCATTCCAAAGCTGACGGAAGCATTGCACAAACAATCTGGTAGCACTGACAGATAAAGTCCAAGCCCATGAAGAAAATAATTCTTCGACTTTTAATGGGAAAGGGAAGAACTGCTCGCTGTTATAATTCTATACCTTTTGAAGCTAGTGGCCAAGCGGAAGTCGGCTGTGATCAGATTGCTCGTGTAACCACTCAATCGGGAGAGAAATGCATGGTGGTGTCAAACCTTGGATTCAAACAGAAAACAAAAAAAATCAAAAGATCAAAAACGTTAGGGTAAGTACGTCTCCTTCATCCATAAGCCTGAGCTCGCGCTCGAAAATCATTCCCTAATCTGCTCTCTAGCTCACTATCTTGACAAGAAAATAAAATAAAAAGTTGCGAAGGTTTTCTTATCCGACGAAGTAACTAGTTAACCAAAATGATGTCATAAGCGCTATCCAGTCCTCCTCTGATCAGAAGTTTGTGGAGTTTCGTGGAAAGAGAAGCGATTAGTCGCAATGTATTGACAATATGTATTGGGTCATTCCATAAGTAATGTCGTTTTTTTTCAAGTATAAATTTTTCCTATGAAAATACAAGTTTTACAGCATATCATACATTATTCGGAGGAGGTTTTCCTGGGAGGAAAATGACATGTTCAGTTTCTGAGATTGTTAGAATGGGGCCGACCTTCAGGCTGGCGAAAAGGTAGGTCCAACCGACAATAATTGGCCAAACCGGCAATCAAATGAAACACTATATTTTACTTGAAGAAAACTAACCGACCATGTGTTCCGTACTTAATCCTGACCTCTTCTACAATTTCCAATATTAGTTGATCAAGAAGTCGAGTCGTTCTTTTTCTAAAATCTTTTTTCAAAAGCACCCACACTTATTCAAAATGAATTTTTTCCTTCAAACTCCCTGCTCAGAGTCGTTTTAGGAACCACTTCGAAGAACTTTCTCTGCTATATCGAAAATACCTTCCTAGTTTGTTTTGGCTGCTTATAGTGGGTTCAGTGGCAGTAGGTACCTCAAACTTGGGTAACTGAACATTCATACAAACAAATAAACAAGAGAACAATGTGAGATCAATGTTAGAAAGATTGGAGTGAGATAGGTGCAGCAAAATGGCAGAACAAATAAACTGTGAGCTCCTTGGGTGGCTCCTTTCATAGCGTCGACTTCCCGCGCGATCATGGTGGTATGCCCTGACCACCCAGTCAGATAAGTCGAACCTTGGCACTCCACGTGCTCTCTGCCTCCTTTCCGTTCTTCTGCTGAGAATGTGTCGTTGGACTTCTGTAAGAACTTGCTCAGTAATTGTTTCTGCAGGAAAGCGTTGTTGATGTGCTCTCCCTTCAGTTCCAATTGCAAGATGATCGAAGAGAGTTGATCGCACAACCTTAATTGATGTTCCAAAGAATCACTTATGACCCTCAGTGCTTGAAGCCTCTTTACCATTTGATCCACAAGCGCTCGTGTGTTGCCATACGTTTCCTGTAGATGGGCGATCACAAGAGAATAAGCAGACCCGCAGACCTGGAATTGCCTCACGGTCTCCGGAATAAGAGTCCAACTATTACCTTTCTTTCGCAGGTGTCGTAAGTTTAGTAAGTTTATTGAAGAAGGAAAAAACTTTTTTTTTGAAGCAGCAAATAATCGTTTTTTTTTTTGAAGTTCGAAAAGAGATTTTCCGTCGGCAAATAAATGTGAGACACACTTCTTGATCCTCGAGTCCATATCGTTGATTTCGAATCGATGTCGTCAACTGTCCTTGAGTCCAGATCGTCCCCTGTCCTTGGGAGAGATCCTTCCCTGCTTGATCTGTCTTGTGCATCTACTTGTCCTCGAGTTCGTTTTGTCCGCGATGCACCACGTAGTGGGCTCAGTGGTAGTAGGTAGTAGGTACTTCAAACTTGGGTAATTAAACATTTATACAAACAAATAAACAAGAGAACAATGTGAGATCAATGTTAGAGAAGATTGGAGTGAGATAGGTGCAGCAAAATGGCAGAACAAATGAACTGCGGGCTCCTTGGGTGGCTCCTTTTATAGCGTCGATTTCCCGCGCGATCATGGTGGCCTTCGCCGACCACCCAGTCAGATAAGTCGAACCCCGTCCTGAACAAGAATCGATTAGTGAATAGGGAACCTCTATACTGCTATTCAGATTGAGTTTTAATACCATGTAATAGGGGTCCAGTTGACATTTTTCACAATTTATTTTTTCCATGAGAAAGTTAAGGAATCCAGTCAGTGGTATTCCCCTGTTCCTACCCACCATCTGTTCTTATCATTTCATCACTCTTGCAACTGATTGAATGAGAAAATTTTCTTGTCTTGGTTCGAAGAAATTGTCTAAAATCACCGAGTTGTGGCAGAAAAACTTAATGTGGAAGAAGAGCCACCTGATTTTCGAAGTAACCAGTTGGTGGAACTTGCAGAAGAGGTTGGGGCTAATTACGAAACAAATGATTGGTTAGTTTTCCTCAAGTAAAACATAGTGTTTTAATTGATTGCCGGTTTGGCAAATTTTTGCCTGCTGGACCTACCTCTTCGCCAGTCTAAGTGTCGGCGCCGTTCTAACATACCCGAAAACTGAACATGTTTTCTTTTTTTCTCTTCCGAGTGACATGAGATGTGCTGCGAAAACTTGTGATTTTATGGCAAAAATTTTTGCTTGATAAAAAAAACGACACTACTTATGGAATGACCCATTATACTGCAGATAGTCGTGACACGTATGAGGTCGAATGAATATAGAATAACAAAAAACGATAAAACATGGAAAACGAAAAGTGGCCAAGGTGGTCCACAACTGATGAACCGACCTTATATCTTTGGTAAAGTAATTGACAATCACATAATGCTATTGTGAAACACGAAAGATAGAAATTGCTGTTGTAGAATTACTGTTGTAGAACATGAAAGATAAGATAAGCTGTACAAATCGGGCTAATTAGGCATAACGATCTTACTATGGTATGAATATGTTTACATTTTCTTTTGTCCTTGATGTAGCGAATGCTTCTCTACGTTATGAACACCTTGTTACGTAGAGCAGTTGGCACATGTCATAAGTACAATTTTAACTTTTATGATATTTTTTATTTTACACTTTTATATCATAGTGGTTTGTAACTTCACTACAAGGTGAATTAGTATCGATGCATAGGTTTACGGCACACGAAATTATGAAGTGGTATAGCCAAAAATCCAGCGGAGTTTACACCTATTGAATCGCCTACTGTTGCTACTGAGAGAGAAAACTCTTTGACGTCTGGTGAGACCTGAAAGAAATATGGTGTTTTTCAGAATGTTGCTCAGAATTATTTCTCCAAGTGCAATCAGGAAGTAAATAACGATAACCTTACCATTTTATGTATTTTATTGAAAGTGTTCACGTAAGCGGCTCCTCCAAGAAGTCCTTCGAAGATGATCAGGCCAAAGATGATAGCGATGCTTGGAACGAACCAGTAAATTGCTTCGAAGAGGAAGAAGAGGAAATTAGTGGCCTAAAAGCAGTGATTGAAAGCCGAGATAAATCAATACCATACTTCTTGGTGCTTATTGAATGCTGAGAATCCTTTGAACATAGCTTCAATTCCTTTGAATGAGCGCATACATGCAATACCCATGCTTGTGCTCTTTCTCTTATATACTTCCCTAGTAGCTCCTGTGAAAGAGTCGTGGGTGGCGTTGAAACTGCTAGGCAAAGTACAAGTGCGGATGATAGAGGGAGAGTGACGCTCCAGTGTTAACGGGTGTTGTTGAGACGTACAAAGTGTGAGGGGGTTGCAGGGTGGGAAGTGTATCTACAATGAGGATGAAAACGATCGGTCTAAGCACATGGTGTCCCGCAGTAAAAGGCGGTGGAGGCGATTCCTCAAGATCGCATATCTGCAACACATGGTCTCCATGCAGCTCTCAACCCGAGCTAAGAGCTTCGACCGTTGCAATCCGTTTATCTACACTACTGCAATATACATCACCTTGTCTTCCACTTTGAAAAGCCGACAAATCACTGCATTTTGCCTCCAACTAATCAATTCAATTAGTTCGATTACGTCTTTTGAGGACTTTCACTTTTTTGATTGCCCAGGGAAACGCCCGGTAATCACACTGAGCTTTATGTTCAAGCTGCAAGCTCGGACCCTTCCGTAGTGCAGGATACATCTCACACCAATGCTACTCTGAAGGTTGAAGACACTCCTATCAATGGTGCCTTGCGTCTACACCTGCGACCTTCAACATCTAGCTGAAAAGCAAGAGCAAGATATGGACTTTCGTGTTGGAAAGGCTGAAGTTATCCCTCGCAATTTCACGATCCGCAGGATTCAACGATCGCATAGCCGCGAAATCGCAGTTGTCGTCGCGCACTACCACTTGAGCGAGATTTTCTCCTCCGCACGTTGCTCTATTACCACTCAAGGCCCAAGAGTGGCAAAAGAGCCTGGAAAACTGCGTGCTTAATTGCGCCATTGTACGATCTTGTGAACCGCACAACCGCAGATCGAAACGGACTAGTATTCGGCAAAGTGCAAGCAGACTGCAAGCTTATCGCAAGGAATAATCTCATTCAAAGAAAGTTTGCAGGTAGCTGGTAGAAGTGGCTAACTGTGCTGGGATCCGAGAATGCAGCTTAGGGAGCTCATGCGCGTATATTAGAATCAACGACTTTCCTCTTCCATCGTCCTAAATGTAGTAATGTTTCTTCCACTTCTGTTCTTGCTTATTTCTGTTATTATCAAACCTTTTCACAGAACTCACGTTGAGTCTCACTCACTTTGTTAAAACATTGGCTGCTTTAAAACACGTAAGGAAAACTCAGTTGTTGCTGTCCCTTGATAGGCGGTGCAACGATCGGCTGCACAAGGTTTTCTTTTCAATTTCTCCGTATCCATTTGTTGCATCTTTTTAGAAAAAAAAAGGGAATAGAGTGAATGTCTCTGTAGGAGAGTTGAAGCGCCGAGTGCTTTACCCAGAACTGAACTAGTCTTTCGGCCATAGTAGACCTGAAATGGTTATTCAGAAAAATCCTCTCAGGCACCTACTTTGGCCCACCCCGTAATAAGTTCGGTTAGTTGCTTGGTCAAAGGGAATAGAGTGAATGTCTCTGTAGGAGAGTTGAAGCGCCGAGTGCTTTACCCAGAACTGAACTAGTCTTTCGGCCATAGTAGACCTGAAATGGTTATTCAGAAAAATCCTCTCAGGCACCTACTTTGGCCCACCCCGTAATAAGTTCGGTTAGTGCTTGGTCAGACTGATCTACTTTTTCTTTCATATGCTAGTATCCTATCCGGGCGACGGCATTATGTCGCCATCCAGTGAGATCGCTTTGTTACAGATATGCCTATTACTATTTTATAAAGTAAGATACCTGGAACGTCTGGCGGCGCAATTGACGGCTCTCCCTTGTTTGTTTTTTTTTACATAAATGTACCTCACCGGTCAGTGCACGGGTTCTTGTTCGGGGCTTAATTTTATCTGTTCGGTTATTTGCAATGGTCGGTTTGTAATTAGACTAGCTCTTGTTATTTCCTTTTACCGATGGTGCGCCTTGAGCACATGATAAACAAATAAATAAATGTATGGACAACAGCACTCGTCGCTCAGCCCGCACCACGCAGTCAGCCGATAGGCTCCACAAATCTACTTCCTCTATAGAGCAACGCTTTCTGACACGGGAGTATGAGACCTTTTTAAACATTCTCACCTGTAGCACAGGAAGGAGAAACAGGGACCATGTTGGTAACTCGAAGAGCTTAACTGACGATCTTGAAATGAAGACTCCTAGTTGATAGAGCACCTGAAAAAAGTAATTGGATAGTCTGAGCGAATTGCTGTTAATGCTGTTAAGGATGGCTACTTAGTACTTTTTACAAAAATATAATTTCTATTTGGAATACCCTTTTTATTCTTTGTGTGATTTTGGTATAGATGCTAAATAGTTAAAAGCTCTTCGTGTGTTATTAAATTCCGCCTCCCTCCAAAGTGTCTAGCCCAGAGAACGGAAAAACTAGCCTGATACCATCGATACTGAGCGTCATAGTTGAGGTTGAAACCTTCAGAACAGTTGAAAATAATCAGCTGGGTCTGAAAAAAATAAGATGAGAAAAGGCAGAAGAGGGACGAATATTGACCCTTTCTTACCACTCCTTGGTTTATCAAATATTCTCCAACGTAGACCAGTGCAAGAGGAATCATCAAGTGGAGAAGTGGCTGAAACCATCTTGTGAGATAGTGTGAGATAGTGAGTACAATATTTTTACAGAGCACCACGGCAAACGCGCCGCGCACTAGGAATATTTGTTGGCAGATTGTTCTGCTTCGGCGACATTTAGCCACCGTCCTCATATTCTCCCTTGTGACAAGGATATGTACTTAGTGCTCACAATGGATGGGTTCAAGGTCGAAGTGGCCTTTCGTAATGGGATACATTTGGTCCGATGTATTTTCGGATGCTGATCTCGAATCTGCTTTCCGAATTCGCACAAGGACTCTCCGAGTAGAGTTACAAGGGCTCAAGAAACTCACAGCGAATGGAAAAGCGAATGGACTGCCAGCAGCCGCCAGGCAGAGAGGTGTTATCTTTATAAACTGAAGAGCATGGTCGAATCCTAGGGAAACTTCACTCCAAATTGTTGCGCTCCTTCTACTGGTTACAAGATACCCACGCTTTTACGCTACGCTTTTACTTTGACATCACACCATTTTGATGGTCCGCTTGGCATTGGGCATGCTCACATGGTAAGCACTTCTCGCAATTATAATGTCCGATTGATAACTTTGAATGCATTGGTATTTTCCTCTTCATATGGGTTCCTCTATTATGTCTTGGAAAAATTTCCAAAGATATTGTCACGTGCAATAAGTGTGACATTCCTTTTCCGCGTACCTCACTGTCCCTATTTCGAGAAAGCAGAAAGCGACAATGATAATCAAAAAAACTACTACAGATGCTCATGACAAAAAATGCATGTAACAAGCGCCAAATAAGAGAATTCGTTCGGCAAAGGTCAACGTTCCCCCGTGTTTTGATGTATTGCCTGTCCACGAATTTTCCCGGATTTTGTTCAAATTCTTGAATGTCTAAAACGCCTCATCTGGTTTCACCTCCTGAATGCGATAATCGCACTGCTCATGCGCGAAAACGTCTGGCTCTCACGCTATGGACTTCAGAACCTGCCATATATTGTGTTGGAGAATAAGTCCCCGCCGTTTTTTTAACTCCGTTTTTCGCATTGTTTCCTTCATCTTTTGATAAAGCCTATATATTTTCGATAGAGCTTTTTTTGCTCTATAAGAGGCTACTACCTGTTTGTCGATTTCTTCGACTACCTAATATTTATGAGGTTTGGAAATAAAGTAAGCTGAAGGCAAAAAGTTGACAAATGCGCTCTCATCTCCCTCGTCTGCCGTCGAGTTCAAAAAATGTATGTGTATATGTTTTCGATAGAGCTTTTCCAGCTCTACTGAATGCTTCTACTTTTTATTTGAATCGCTCAACTTTTGCTGTTTTTAAGACTCACAAATGCAGCACTCGCAAAAGTGTGCTTTTTGGTTATCGCCTCTTCCTCGCCTACCATCGGGATTGGGGAGGGTGTGCATATGCGCATTCGATAGTGCTTTTTTTGCTCTACAAGATGATTTCACCCATCTTTTAATTCCTGTCATATTTTAGCATGTAGGAATAAACTTCTACCTGTTTTTCAATTCGGAATTGCGTACTGAAAAGAATATGTTTTGGCACAATGTTAAGTATTATTCGATAGAGCTCTTTTTGCTCTACAAGAAGGTGTTAATGGTTGTTGTTCAAAATAGTTTTTGCTGTTTTTAAATCATTTAAAAGTCGACGAAATCGAGCATTTTTGATACCATGTGACGAAAATGCTCGATTTCGTCGACTTTTAAATGATCAAAAAAATAGCACAAATCAACTCGAACAAAAACCGTGCACATTGTCCTGTAGAGCGAGAAGAGCTCTATCAAGAGATACGAAACATTCTGCCGAAAAAATTTATTTTCATTACGCAATTTTGAGTTGAAAAACAGGCAAAAACTTATAAATGCTAAAATATGAGAGGATTCAAAAGAAAAAAGTTATCATCTTGTAGAGGAAAGAAAGTTCTATCGAATGCATGTATGCACATCCTCTCCATCTCGATGGTAGGCGAAGAAGAGAAGATAACGAAAGTGCACACTTTTGCGAGTACTGCATTTGTGAGTCTTAAAAACAGCAAAAAGTTGAGCGATTTAAATAAAAGGTGGTACTATTCTGTAGAGCTGAAAAAGCTCTATCGAAACTATGTACACATACATTTTTTGAACTCGACGGCAGACGAGAAAGATGAGGTGCGCAATTGTCAATTTTTTGCCTTCAGCTTGCTTCACTTCCAAAGCTACAAAGATACTGGAGCTCTACTAGTACACCCAAAGCAGCGCCACCTTTGTAACGAAAAGGATGTCTACTCACACCAGTTAACTTTCAAAAATACAAACCACAATGTGCTGAATCTTCTGTAGGAAGGTGAGTTCCCTCTGTGGAACTCTGAGGTTTGAAGAGGTGGATTTGCTCGTTTGACTGCTTTTCTCAGCTCCCTCGGATGTGCTTATCTTTCTTTTAGCCTGAAAGAATATAGTAGAAGTTGGGATAGTGTTGTGATGCTAGGGGAATGCGCAATAAAAGCAAGAACACCGGCAGCTATGAAATGAGGACTCTATCCCGCATTGGCGTGATATGAAGGCGTTTCTCCTTGAAAACGATCCACGTAACCCCTATCACGCGTTTGTTTGCATACCAGTCAAGATGAGTGGAACAAGGGGGCAGTGGAACAAAAGGAACACAGAAGCAGACGTCGAAGCACATCCGAGCAGCGGCCTGCTCTGATGTTCTTCGACGTCTTAACTATTTACAACGCCTTAAAACTACCTCTTTGACCATTTAAGTTTTTCTGCTTTGATTGTAGAGCTCAGTTTCGACATCCGTCGTACTTGCACCTTCGTGATCCGAATGCAATGGAAATGATTCTCCAATTTGAACCAGGAGTTAGACGTGATTACGTTCATGACGACATACGAAAATATGTTAGTGGAGGCATCGTTTACGAATACTTGACTTCACTTCTCTTCCTCGTAGCTATGTATAAGCATCTGGTCAGCGGATCATGTGTCAAGCTTCATGTTGAAGTAAATTTTGGCGGAAAGCCAGAATAGATTTCTTGAATGTATTACACTTCCGAAACATGCAAGGCACCCCCGTTTAGTCACAGGAATCGAAGAGAGGTGCTCTTACGGTTTAGCAGAGTATTTATGTAAACACGGGCCACAGAACTCACACCTGGGTTTGTCCATTGAGGGCTTCAGCGCTCATGTTTCAATAGAAAGCGTAATTAGATTGAATCAAACTGGTAATAAGGGTTTTCACTTTTCAGCTGTTGTGCTGTTGCTTGTCGCTGCAATATTCGCTTGATTGCAAAAACCCTCGTTGCACTCCATAAAGCCGAGGGGTTTGCCATTAGAGCGCCTCTCCCATGTCCACGCTATTTAGACATCGAGGGGTGGCGTTGTGGAAAACAGGACAGGCACATACTTTCGCAAAGTTGGTCAATAGCATTCAGCGTAATCGAAATGCTAGATGTTTTCATCTCATAACGCTTCACCTGACGCAGACGCGAAAAAGTGAGAGTTTGGCTAAGATACAGCTCCCCCTATTCTCAGTCGGGTGGGCGGGCCCTCCGAATAAAAGCCCCGTCCCGTCCTCCGCCGCGGTCGGAGACGCATTGTTGGTACAAAAAGTTAAATTAACAGTCCAATTCCCTGTTCCCAACAGCGGAGGACGACGGGAGAGAGGTTTCACTCAGAGGCCCCGCCCACATGACCGAGAATTTGGGTAGCTGCATCTCACTCCAGTTGCCACTTTCTCGCGCGAAACTTTGCATGTGGCTCTTATTCGGCTAATGCAAGATAAATGTATGAGTAACAAAGGAACTCAGTTTTCCGTGGATGGTTCCTTTAAGATGCCAACAACAGAATATTTTCACCTATCTTCAGACGTCGTTGGAACCGTACTAAAGATTTTGGACTTGCATTCCAGCTGCTTGATAGCATGCTCACCCTCTGCAGAAAGTTCATTTTTTCGGACCTATCGGCTCACCTGAACTCAACTAATTATTTTGTTCAAAAGGCGTCTCACATTGGTGAAGCGACCGCTTTTCCCTATCCTGCACGCGAACGGCTAGAGGATCGAACTCTTTACCTTACTTTCTTAAAGTATTCGCGCTATCACTCTGAATTTTCTTCCTAAGGATAACCAGATTTGTCAATTACAACAATTTGGTTGTTCAAAACACACCAACAGACATGCCTGGCGGTTTATGCGCTGGTGTTGTTCCTCACTACACGGGTGAACTACTCACTTCTACCTCTAATGATTGCTTCGCCACCGTGTCAGAGCCAATTGTTTCGCCACCGTGTCAGAGCCAATTTTCCGCGATAAAGTGGAAGCGGAAAATTTTACCTCCAGAGAACCTTCAACTGGGACAATCCACGTCTTTGGATTCCATCCAGGTGTATGAATATCGTCAGGAATGACAAGTATGAAGAAGTACCTGAAGACGTCGATTTCTTCGAGCAACCATGAAAGGATTGCAAGTAGATTTTAACAAAGAGTAGTGTATACTCACGTGAGCGCAAACACGACCGGTACGAAAAGTTGTATAAGGAGTGCCACCTTAGGTTGTAGGTCTGCCATCGACTTCTCGGTGAGAAAGGCGTAAGAAAACGATCCAATCAGACCCGCCCCACCAGTACCTGACGACCAGGCAGCTATTGCCAGCCTAAAATAGTAGGTACAAGTGATTAGCTTCTGCAATTCAGTGAGATTTAGACGACGTTCCTGGCTCATTTTCTTATTTCCTTTCGCTTTGTTTTGTTTCGCGTCCTGTGACTTGAATTTAGTTTTAAAATTTTGCTGTAATGAGCAATAAAGAAGACTTCCACAACAAATACAGACTTGAGAATTTTTCTTCCAGATGTGAATGAGAACGAAAATAAGCTCGAGGTGATCGTAGGATTCTTCTACGCTCTTGTCCAATTTCCCTTCACTACGTATCATATTCGTCGTTGTTCATATAGCCGAAATGATTACGTTTTACGTTTCCTCATACTTCCTCGTACTTGCGCTTTCTTGTTACTTTTATTTTTTGCATTTCATGAGCACCAGAGACAACACATTCGGCAAGCTCTCACGACATCAGGAAGACTGATGAGTGGCTATTGCTGCTTTAGGAATAGAGGACTACCAAATCAGTTCACCCACATGATGTGGTATCGGAAGCACCTACGATATGTTCATCCCTACTGGTCTGAACAAGACAAAGTGAGGAGTTACGGTCCTCAACTCTGTACTCTGTCGTATGGAAAAAGGTGGTATTAGGTTGGACGGGAAGTTCTGGGACACCTTGTGAGAAAAATTCAATTTATTTTAATTTTACTCACATGTAACTTCAGTCACCAAAGTATGCACCATCGTGATCTACAATGTACTGCCAACGCTCAGGAAGATCGTAGATACCCTTCCGGTAGAATTCGGGAGACTTCTGGTCAAAGAAGTTCTGGAGCCCGCTCTTGAGATCGTCGTCATCTTTGAACTGTCGCCCGTCAAGGAAGTGGCTCAACGACCGGAATAGGTGGTAGTCAGTTGGGGACATGTCCGGGGAATATGGTGGGTGGGGAAGCGTCGTCCAGCCGAGGTCCTGGATCCTTTGACACGCCAACTTTGCCACATGTGGGTGAGCGTTATCGTGGAGGAAGAGGTCTTGGTCCATTTTTCCGGTAAGTTTTGGCGCTCCGGTGTCCAATTGCCTGCAGTAGAGATCGGCAGTGGCTGTCGTGTTGGATGGTAACAGTTTCCTATTTTTTTGAAAATTTTCAAAAAAAAAAAAGTTTTTTTCTCAATGCAATTTTTTGAATATTTTCCTGTTCCAATTTGAGCCGATCGAGCCATCGGGCTGCCGCCATATGAGAGACAGTACCTGGGTCCATCGACTGGTTAATTTTGTTAGTGGCCTCGCATGCTGAGGAACCGAGGCGGTGTTCGTGAATTTCGCACCTTTCGCGAAATTGCCGTAAATTCACTGCTAGTTGAAGCCGTAGAGAATATGAATGTGCTATTCAGAAGCCCTTTTCAGACGCTTCATATACCCCCCACTACCAAATGCTCCCGAAGCTTTACAGGTTTCTACAGGAAAAAACAAAAAGTGTCCCAGAACTTCCCGTCCAACCTAATACTTCGGATCTTTTAGTAGTGGGTGTTGAGTGAGCTTTTCCCTCAACATGTCGTTCATGTCAGTAAGGGTTTTCATCACACAATGTGACGATTGAATCGGAAATAAAAAAAGGAATGATTGGACTCCACCGGTTTTGTGAAAAAGCTTGAAGAGTTCCATATAAAGGTGCAAAGTCCAAGACGAAGTTACAATGTCATGCAATTAGTGCAGAGAGTAGGATGAAGCTGTATGAGAATGAGAATCCATCTTACGATAAGTTCACGGCAATTCGTTGGTGTTCGCAGTTGCGGAAACGCTGCTCTCGGCCATGGACCTAGGAGGGTACTATCGCAGTGAGGGGGGGGGGGTATCCCACTATGGACACTATTTTTACCAAAGCCTAGAAGGGATGAAGAACCCCTTCCTCCCTTCACTGACAAAAATATCAAATTGATCCCTCAGAGATCCCACTAAGATGCTTCAACGTGCATCTTTTTATAAAGTGTCCCTCTCATTACGATAGCACCCTCAGGAGCTTCGAAGTGGTTGGTATGCAAATCTCCACTATATATAAAACGCTTCGTCTGTCTGTACGTCCCTCCGTCTGTCCCTTTGTCCGTCCCTCCATCCGTCTGTCACGAAATAGGTATTATATGAAAAAGGATCAGTGGAGACGAGGAGAAGTGTGGGACGGGTAGGGCATGGGACAAGAAGGAAAGACCACACATGAACCGAGTTAAGCCCCGCCCACGATAGGCGGGGCGTGCACTGTGATGTTCCGTTTTTAGAACGAAAATTGTTAATTAAGTTCGAATGTGCCCCAAAAGTGGTGCAAGGATGGATTTCGGTAAGCGATGAGTTTCTGAAAGTCACGAAAAAATTCTGGGGCAGTGGGAGGAGCATTTGTAGTGGTAGGCGGGGCATGGACGTCACATGAAAAACGACCGATAGAAATGGGGACGAGTTTTGGATGGGTAGGGCATGGGACAAGAAGTGAAAAGCACACAAGGACCATGTTAAGCTCCGCCCACGAAGGGCGAGACGTGCCGTAGAGTGTTCCGTTTTCAAACCGAAACTTGTAGATTGGGTTCCACCATGACCCGAACGTGGGGGAAAGATGAAAATAGGTCAGGAATATGCTTTTTGAAGTCATGAAAGAGGCCTAGACACACTGGGCAGAGCATTTGTAGTAGCGGGCGGAGCTTGGACGTTACATGAGAACAACCCGTGGAGATGATGTCAATTTCGGAAAGGATAGGACGTACAGAAAGTTAAGGTGCGCACATGAACCTCGGAAAATCCCATCCACGGTTGGCGGAGCACCGAAACAGTTGTCCTCAAGAAAAAAGCGTTTTCAATCGACCTACTGTCACCCCTGGTGTCTCTCGCACAGTAGTCAGCGCCAGCTAACTGGTAAGATATGTCGCCGTATCTACAGGGGGTGCCAGAAAAAGTAATTTTGTTCCTCCACTTTCAACCCCACTTTAGTCGAACTACAGCAAATTCTGTTGAGGTATTTTTATCCCCAGATTCAAGAGCAGACCTCACTCTATCATTATGCTCCGTGGCAGCCTTCTGCACGAGCAGGAACGGGAGCGAGGAAACAGTGAACAAGATGTGTCACCTCAACTAGACAAAATCCGAAATTTTGTCGCCCTTGTTCACAACCTTGCTGAGGTCCGTTCACTCTGGGTACCTAAGGGGATTCATACTGGGTGGTGTCCTTTAACACTTCGTTTTTTCCGGGCTTCCAGCGCTCTTCGTTTTCGAGAGCCAAAACGTGTCCTCACCACTGAAACCCTTGCGAAGGCGGATTTGAGGCGTGAAAATGATACTTCGGATCATAGCAGCCTTGTCCAAGCAGCACGGGCTCTGCGACTTTAACGAACCGAAAGGCCAATCCTCAGGAAGCTCCCCACAAAAGACCTACCACAGATCTGTCTTCAACGTTTTAAGCGGACCTTAAGAGTGTAGGTACTCCAAAGCCCGACTGCGCCGAAGCCCCAATACTTTTATTTCTTTCGTTTCCCTATGTTTTGTATAATTGGCAGATGTGAGCCGTGGGCAAAATTACTTTTTTTTGGCACCCCCTGTATAAGTCTGACGACTGGCTCACATCACTGCTACTCCAAGGCTTTATAAATATGACGTAAACGTATATATAGGTATTAAGATAAACGTAATGTTGGTCATTTTTTCAGCACCAAAAAGCAGTTACCCTGAGAAACTGGTGCAAGCTATTCCAAGAATTACTTCCTACAATATTCTGCATTCCTTTCCCATTTTTGTATCATTTTGATGAGACGGTCGCGATAGTACTGGTCCAGTCCATTGTCGAACTGTTAACATTACCAACCTATATCAGCATCTCGAAGTTGTTAAGCAATTACGCAGCGCTAGAACGTTCGAGCAGTTGCTTTTTGGAAACATTCTGGGTCTGTTGATTATGCTGATACATTAGGCATCGCCGTTCCGGCTGCAGCAATATTTTCTTGACAATTTCTATTGGAAGTAAATAAATGGCGGCTGAGGTTGGGGACACTTTGTGTGGCAGCCCCTTTCAGCTCAAAAATAATAGTCAGGAAGAACATTGATATCTGATCTATCGATCGTCATCACTATTTACATTATGTTGTGCAATTTGTGTGTTTCGCCACTATAACAGTATGCCTGAAAAAGTACGGATTGAGTGTAAAAGACATGACATGAAGTGTTCTTAAGTATACACAAATACAGAATGCGCGAAAAAGTGACTTCTCTCATTAGCCTTATACTAAAGATTTGCGCATGGGCTCATACTTTGAAAATTATATCGAGATCGAATTCGTTGACTAATAAGTAGTTCTTTTGATGTCAGAGGCTCAAATAAATACAGTTGCAGTTTGTTGTAGATGGTTACCTTAATTTCCGGGTCTTCTGCCATCGTATGAGGTGGTACGGAAAGCTCTCCATTCAAATCCCTAACCTCAAGCGCCCATATCTCGGCTTGAAATAAAAATCTACAGATTCCTGTCATTAAGATACGGTCTGTTTATTTTGGTGGCAGAGTTGTAGAGGTCCGGAAGCGATGAAAGGCCCTAGAAGTGATGAAAGCCCCTTCGCATCGTGTTGGGCCTCGTGGTTTTTCTCCCGAAGAAAGCCGTCCAGATGCTTGCTTGAAGGAATAGTAATCAGTGGAGGCCAGGGTAAATGAATGGTGGTCGCGGCATAGCTGCATAGCCCAGCTCATTCAACTTTTTCAGAGTTGTTTGTGCGACACGGAGTCATGCGTTTTCGTGAAGAGTAGACTCCTTCCTACCAGCAAGTAAGGGGCTCATGATGAGCAGTTGATGACGCATCTTGCAGAGATACCCACAGTACGTTTTAGCCGTGATTGCTTCATTGGAATCCATGAAGGAGCTGTGAATTCAAGCAGTGGCAATCCACCACACCACCACCGCCTTGACGGCAGGTATAATCTTGACGTTCAGCCATTGTGCAGGTCGTCATCCATTGTCCTACATAAACCATCTGTTATTACATGTCCCGATGCGATTAAAAAACTCAATCGTGCAAAAGAGAAAAGACACAGTAAGGAGCTGTCGTTCGTCCATTTTGTTTCAGAGACTTTAGGAAAATTCAAAAAGTCATTTTGGAGCATGAACGTTATTAGTTTTGAAAGGGCAACGAGCGAGAGCCCGTATCGTATAGGCAACCTCAGCAAAGTACCAAAAAACTTATTCAGAAAGTGGAACTTTTGAAACCGCAAGAACTTTTCCAAGGACCTAATACAGTTATAAAGAAACTCAGTACTTACGCTGGATAATGCGAAGCAAGAGCGAGATAGCTTATCTCTCCTACACCGGATCCAAGACTGGCAAGGCAGACGCCTGCCAGGGACATCGGAACATTCAGTGAGAAAGCGACCACAAAGTAACTCGTCGCCTGTAGAAGACATATAAGCACATGACGGAATCTGAAACCGAGTTTTTCTATTTCAACAATATAGTTTCAGTTTAAAAGGTGGAGTTTTCATACGAATACCATGCATGTGTCGCGTACAACTTCGAGTCATTAATTTACAGCAGAACTCTGAACAAAGCTCACGAACACATTTTGCAACAAAACATGGAGAAAAAACAAAACACGCTTTAAAGGAATCGTCCACGGAAAATGAGTTTTTGTGTCACCCATATATTTATGTTGTATTTGCCTAATGTTGGCCTCATGCAAAATTTCACGCGAAAAAATGTGAATCTGGTTGAGATATAGCACCACAAAGTGCGGTCCCAGTGGGCGGGGCCTCCGAGTAAAAGCCTCGTACCGCGTCCGCCGTGGTCGGAGACGCATTGTAGGAACAGAAGGTTACGTAAACAGTCCCACTCTCCGTTCCCAACGGCGGCAGAAGACGGGACGAGGCTCTTACACGGAGGCCCCGCCCACTGGGACCGCACTTTGTGGTGCTGTATCTCAGCCAGATTCACATTTTTTCGCGTGAAATTTTGCATGAGGCCAACATTAAGCAAATACAACATAAACATATGGGTACTACAAAAACTCATTTTCCGTGGACGATTCCTTTAAGTAATTTGCCTCTTAAGCGGAGAGTAACTCAGAGGCCGTGACAGGGGTAATGTGAGAGATATGGAATTCCAGAAGGAGTCATTCAGTGAAAATTACGGATCTGAAAGGCCTGTGTATGACGAAATCGCCGGCGAATGGCGCGTCTCGGCAGTGGCAGAGGTGGCCTTTTTAGCTCCAGCCGCCTTTCTTGGCTCGATCCGCCATCTCACGACGAGCATCTCTGATTGGCAGGGATTGGAGGGGTCAAGGCGATGCGGCCTTGGCCCCTTCAGTTCCTGCCAATCAGAAATGGCTGGAGCATCGGGGCGCGCCTTCGTGCACATAACGTCGCACACCCTTTTCTCATCAGCTAAATATCTTTTTCAGGTTTTTGATTTTTGCCTCTTACCCGAAGAGTTTGCGAGTTTTTCTTTCTCTGTTTTTCTTTTCTTTTAAATTGATTCTCACTTGTTGTGTTCGCTCGTCTGCAGTTGACGATGAGATGCCTTTTGAGATTCTGTATTGTTTCCTCGCTAATTTTGCGCCTTGATTACTTGGCTCCATGCCAATGGCAGTGTCATCTGGGCCACCCGCCTCTTGACGGAATGATAGTCCACGTCGCAAATCAGCGGTGGGGAAGGGGTTCTATTTTTCGGGTTTCTGGTCACTTCGGTTTTTTCTCCACCTTCGTATTACTGATCATCTCGCCCGTCATATTCACCACTTTTTTCACATTTCTTCTGAATTTTCTCTATCACTGCCTTTGAGAGCAGTAGATGTTTCACTTCCTTCGTTTATCTCTACAAACGGAATGGGAAAAAAAGAGCCAATCACTGCAGGTTGGGTGGCGAACAGCTCGCTCGGCATATCGTCGGACTCCTATTTTTTTCCTGTATCTTTTCTTTTTTTCGAAATACTTATCAAAGGGGAATCGCCTTAGGAAGGCTGGGATTTTTCCTTGGTGTATGCTTCAAATCAGTACGAAGATCAAAACTCACACAAAAGGAATACGATGCATGAAAAACGGAAAAGTGAGTTTGACGATGAGGGAGGGTAGGTTGTCAGCCAGAAGCACAGCACCTGTTGACATAGTTGTGCAGTGACGAGATGTTATCCGCTCCTGGAAAACGACATCTTTGTCAAATCTGACATTCCTTCATTTGCCTATTTCCTATTTATTTCTGTGAATGTCAATTACAGCTTAG
The DNA here is from genome assembly GCA_963978905.1 of Trichostrongylus colubriformis. Classification (NCBI taxonomy): domain Eukaryota; kingdom Metazoa; phylum Nematoda; class Chromadorea; order Rhabditida; family Trichostrongylidae; genus Trichostrongylus; species Trichostrongylus colubriformis. Next base: position 19,133,986 of record OZ022260.1, read on the forward strand.
ATGTCGGATGATAGCATAACTGAAGGCCACGATGCAAAGTAGATGTGTACTCTTGTTTTTCGAGTAATTCATTAGCTGTTATGTGTTATCTGGCAGGCATCTCTGCAGACACCGCTACAGCTCTAAACTAACACTAGGGAGCAGAAAACAGGAACACACGTCCATTCAACTTCACCACTGTGCTGCTCTGGAGCGGTCTAGGATAACTCTACTATTAGGCAACCAAAAAAGCTCGTACGCTTTTCTCTAACTGATTATTTCTATGCAATGTATTAAAAAAACTGACTGTGGTGAGAAGATAACATTGCATATGCTTTGAAGCTGCTTTATGCAGAATTTCAATGTGTCTCATAAGATTAAGTAGTGCGTTAGAGGTTTAGAATTTTCAAGCGGAGTACGACTGTGTCGACTGAGATTTCCAGAGGAAAATTTTTGGACCACTTCTGACCCGTCCGTTCCGCTATGGTACCTTCCCCAAAAGCAGCGCATATTTTACGACAAGATTCTGCAATTTTGGTGCCAAGTTTGAACTCGTAAAATGAACAGGCGCGAATTATCTCATCCGACACAGCCATACTCCACTAGAAAATTTTAAACTTGAAACGCACTACTTAAACTTATGAGACACACTGAACACTGAATGATTCTGCATAAAACAAGCTTCAAAGCATATGCAGTGTCACTCCTACCACAATCAGTTTTTTTATACATTGCATAGAAATAATCAATTGGAAAAAAAACGGGCCACTTTTTTGTTCGCCTAATGATTCACTGTGACAGTAGTACATTTAGCCCAGTACTGTGGGGTGGCTGAGAAGAGGCCTATGTGAATTAGTGACTGGCGCAAGAAAATGCTATAAAGTGATTTATCTTGCGAAAACTGAACGCTATATATTTCTTACGCATAACATTCGCTGTAGATGATTTGTGATGCAATATATTCTTCAATGCCCACATGAAATAGGGCAAAGGGCACGTAGAAGGCGAGGGATAAAAATGGTATTAAGGTACGTGTATTAGACTGTTCCAAAATTGTTGGACATCATAGAAATTTCCACCTCACAACACTTTTTTCTAATCATAAGCTAAAGTCACCAATGTACTCTAAACTTCGCGAAACTTAGTCCAATAGGAACAATAGGAAACTGAATCCAACAACGAGAAAGGCTGCTTGTTGTTCAAAATCCCTATGTAATCATCTCCCTGTTAAAGGAATCGTCCACGGAAAATGAGTTTTTCTTTCACTCACATGTTTATGTTGTATTTGCCTAATGTGGGCCACATGCAAAGTATCGCGTGAAGAAAGTGGAATCTGTCTAAGATCCAGCATCACGTGATCTCGGCCAGGTGGACGGGGCCACCGGCAATTGCCCACCCCGTCGTCCGCCGCGGTCGGAGACGCCTTGTAGGGACATAAGAATGCGTGTCAGGTTGAGCAGAAAGTCTTGATTGGTATCTCACTTCTATTTCAAAAGTCATACTTTTACAACAATACAAGCTCAATCAACTACATAGTCTCCGTCATTATCTAGAACATATGTCCAGCGATCAGGCAGCTTTTCGATCCCCTTGGCCCAGGACTGGACGACTGCGACTCGGAAAAGTGGACTTCAGTTGTGAGTTCCGACTGCACATTGAATTGTCTGTCGCGAAGATGAAGTTTCAAGGCGCGAAACAGGCGGTAGTCGGATGGACCCAAGTCTGGAGAATAAGGGGAGTTTGGTAAGACCTCCCATCCAGGTTCGGCAATTTTCTGGCGGCTCTCTTTCGCGATGTGGGGACGGGCGTTGTCGTGGAGTAGGCAGACTTTGTGACGTTTGGGGCGTTTCAGGCAAATGGAATCGGCCAACTTCTAAAGCTGAGCAGAGTACATCTCAGCCGTTGCTGTGGTGCCATAAGGATGAAACTCGTAGTACAGCATTCCCATGAAATCCCACCAGCAACAGAGTAGGACTTTCTTTCCGCACTGGGCACCTTTACGCTTTGCTGCAGGTGGTACCACGTGAGGCAGCCAGTGACGTTGTCGGGTATCGCTGATATAAATGACCCAGCTCTCGTCCCCAGTGACAATGTCCTTCAGCAGGTCGTTTCTGTGTGGACGGAGAAGCAAAGACTCACATACGCTGATTCTCGACGCTCTGTCAGAGTGACGCAGATAATCTGGGATCCATCTCAAAAGTACATTGCGATAATCGAAGCCGTGAAGGCGGTCCACTACGGTCCCTTGGCCGCATCCGAGTGCCGTCGATAATTTCCGAGTGGTAGCATACGGCTCCTCTTCTAAGGCACTGCGTAGGGTTTCGTCGTCCACGACGGTAGGGCGTCCGGAACGAGGTTGGTCTTCGAAGGAAATACCTCCTTTTCGGAAGCGCTGGTACAAACGGCGAACCGTTGATTCGGAGATGACGTTACTCTTGAATGCAGCGCAGATATTGGCAGTAGCAGTCGTCGATCCGTGGTCTTGCAGGAACTCGTAGTAGACAATCGCTCGCACATGGCTTTGATCGATTGAGATCATGATTCATAACAGTACGCATGCGTTTATATAGGTCTCCACGCGAAACTTCGAGAACCTTCCATTGAACCTTGCTGCTGCCGCGTCACCACATCGCTTATAAGAATTTAGAGAGAATGTAGAAAAAACCGGTTAGGACTTTCTGCTCAACCCAATAAATAGTCCCAGTCTCCGTTCCAAACCGCGGCGTACTATGTGAATGGGCTGTCACTCGGAGGTCCCGCCCATTCGGCCACCGAGATCTCGGGGAGCTGAATCTTAGCTGATTCCTCTCTTTTTCGCGTGCAACTTTGCGTGCGGCCCTTATTAGAAGATACTTCATAAATACATGGGTAACAGAGGAACTCAATGTTTCGTGGACGATTGCTTTAAGAAGTTAACAAGAATTGGATCTCTCTTCGAAGCGACTCCTAGCAAACAAACCAGGTGCTATTCTCGACAAACATTTTGAAATAACCATTGTCACTTTACGAATGGTTTTGAGTACCTCTGAAGACCGCCTTCTCAACTACATTTGTGGTAGAATCCCTAAGCTCGTTGACAAGCATTTGCCGAAAAGCTTGTTCGTCCCTTGCACCCAATCCGAACGGAGTGACTCGACCTTGGTTTCCATTTTTCGGCCCTTCAAAATTCTGCGTTCCCCTCTCAAAATTTCGGAAAATATCGCTAATAAAAACCTCGGTAGTTACACTGCGTTACTTCTCTCGCAGGAGCAGCTCGGGATCCTACCTTGGTCCTCCACATGCACCCACGTGATCGACTTCCCTGAATCACGGAAAAAAGTTGGCGTGGTTTTTTAAACACACTGAAGCCATTGGCAATCCAGAGATAGCTTTCAAATCAAATTGTGCATCACTGGTGTCCGAAAAGAAGCTCTAAACTTGTTCTCATGCCTTTCAGGGTGGAAGCGTGTGTACGTCTTAGTGACTGTCTCTCTACTGCACGAAGTGTCTCATCAGGTTCCTCAGGATGGGACTATGTTTCCAATTCCATTCCTACATTGTTTCCAATTCTATTCCTACATGATAGGGCTAATGTTGCGGCATTTGCCCATCGCATTAAAATAGATATTGCTTATGACAATCAAGATCGCGATCACACTAAAATGCTCTTGATTCGCTTGGTTCAGAATATATTTCAGTTGATGGACACTTAAAAACATTAGAGAAGGGTGATATTGACGTACAATGGAACTTTTGCACTTCGAACGAGTTCAAAATCTTTGATGCAATTGCACACCCGACGCTATGACACCATGAAAAGAGGTCTGGTGGGTATTAGGTTGTTCCAAAAGTCTTGTAGTATTTCTAAAAAAATCAGTATTTCTTGTTCACTTCGAGGCAGGTCCAGGCGATTCAGGAATATGGTAGAACGTTCCTTAAGCTTTCTAGGAAAATTCACATTGACCCACCAGATCCCGTGGAGAGAGCTACAATGCCCGTTGTCGATACCCACCCAACTCGCGGTGTCATCTATTATGAACGGTCTTGCGGCACCGAAACGACGGAAGCTTGCCACTCCATCAACGCTGCATTGGGCAAGGGATGTGTGAGCTAGGAGACCGTGCGCCGCTGGCTCATCAGCTTCAGCAACGGCGAGATTGACATGAAGGACAAACCACGCTTCGGACTGTGCTGGTTCTGGGACGCGGAAGGAATGCTTTTCCGCGAGGTGCTGGTACAAGGCGAGACAGTCACCGCTGCCATATGCGCCCACCAGCTCCAGCAGCTCGCTGTCGCTGTTCGAAAAAATGCCGGAAAAGGTCCGCGGTCACCCTTCTTCATGAAGACGCCCGCTCCCATTTCCATCCCTTTTCGCGAAAAGTACCCAGGCCAAGTTATAGGAGCTCGGCTCGGATGTGCTGCCCCACCCGCCATACTCTCCAGACATTGCCCCTTCTGGCTATCACCTTACCCATCCTCTCGAATCCTTCCCGGCCAAGAGAAAATTCGTTGATTATGACATGCTTGCGAAGGCAGTCGCTGACTTCTTCGACTCTCAGAACCCAGACTTCTGGGACAAGGTAATCAGCGATTTTCCTATAAAGTGGCAGAGGGTTGCCGATAACAATGGTCAATACGTTGTTGCCTAATTGTTATTTGTTGGACGAAAAAAAAATAAAAAGTGATGATCGAAAAAAATACTACAAGACTTTTGGGACAACCTAATAATTCACTTCGTGTTCCACTCAGATTTGATATTTTGTAACCACGAATCGCTTTCTTCTCGTAATTCGCTCATTCTCGCTTACAGTGTCTCACTTGTTACTGTTTCAACTGTGCTATGTCATCATGAATGAACTCGTATTCGCCTTATGTGACAAGATATGATAATCAGAGCTTTGGTATCAACGCATGGAACGAAACGGTATGTTCCGGGTAACTCGCAGTTGGCTACGAAGGAAGTTGGACGGGGGGAAATTCTTCACCTACCTTAGGGGCAGCACGTCAACCTTGTAGCTGGAGTGGAACCAGCACTCAAGGAAGGCACCTGGCTACCCAGGAATCGGTGAAGGTCACCCCTTAGAATCATGGCAGAAGAAGGTGCTAGCTTCTCATGATCGTCGATGTTGCATCTTCGACTAGCAAGCGACTGTGAGGGCTCGAAAAGTGTTGTAGAACACTCGCGCACGTCTCATGTATTGATCCAAGCTTATTTTGACATATAAAATCGATCAATACTTTCACCTTTCCGTATGTTACCCTGCATATACTATTCTCATAGCATTGCCTATCGACTTTCAATCGCATTCGGAGGCCAACTTCGTGTAACCGCAACCGTCACAACACCGTGAGAGGCTCACAGCCGGAGTCTTCCCACGGCACTTCAAGCACTCCTTCTCCCACATTTTAGGTTTGGGTTAGGCAGTCACCACCTCCTGCCAACGTTAAAGAACATGTCAACGATCAGTGTTTGTAAACCCAACTTAACAAAAGCGCACACAGTATTAGAGACCATTAGAGGTAAGATCCCACAAAGTCTAATAGATTCCTTCGATTATGAGTCTGTGTCTTCCACCGACGAGCGTCATCTTCTTGAGCAACGCCAAGAGGCCTTTCAGACGCACTTGTCGAATATTCGCACAGCAATACGTACTGTTAAAGATAGGGAACAGGCATTCCTCGCATTAATAAGCAACTCGCCCAATATGGAAAACGATAACGAGACATACTAGACTACATGCAGGAAACGAAAGTGGAGGACTCGATCGTTTTAGCCGAGAAGCTGGCGCACACTCTTCAAGGATATCTTGAAGATGTTCACCTTCGTTCAGAGGCTGTACGGTCAAGGGACATTGTGGATCTCCGACAGGAACAATATGGTCAAGGGGAACAAAGGATGAAACAACCTACAGTGGCAATACTGCGCAAACACCCTCATCGCAAACATCGTCAGGAGATGCGCCACCCACGGGTATAACGCAAGCAAACCCTCCTATGCTCTTCAGATCGCAAGTGACAGGGCAGTCTAATGTCCAGCTGGGAAAGCTTTCCCTTGAACCATTCAGTGGGGATATCACTCAATTCCAGCGTTTCTGGTGCACATTTGAAATGGCTATCCACAACGATGCGACAATCAGCCCAATATTTGAGTTCCTCTACACAGGGGTTGCTTAAAGGCGAAGCGCAGATAGTATTGCAGGACTTAGACCCTGACGAATGCAATTATTACGCATTGGTTAAGGCTCTAAAAAAGAGGTATGACCGCCCGCACCAAACACGCGCTATGCTTCACCGTCAACTACAGCTATTACCAACATCTGGTAGTTCGGGACCGGACATGCGAAACACATGGTTCCGCGTATCGGGCATTCTCCGCGGTCTTCGAAAATTCGAAGATTTCCGCACGGTTCTGCCAATTCTGGACTTAGTGAAAAGTAAATTCCCTACCGACGTACAACAAAAACTGCATGATGTAGAATTCCAATCTGGTACAGATTCCGATCTACATCAAATAATGCATCACTTGGACAATATTATAGCATCAAAAGAAAAATATGAAGATACTACAACATTAAAAGATAGTCATTCAATTCACAACGCGCATAGTCCTAGTCGTGTTAGATCACGTTCGCAGTCGCCTTCGGTCGAGCAAGTAAAGTGTATCTTCTACGGAACAAGTAGACGCAACTCACGTGACTGCACAGTGAGTATCGCAGTCGACGCGCGCATCGACATCGTTCGCATATGTAACGTCTGTCGGAAATGTCTTGAACGAGGACACTCGCTTCGTAGTTGTCGTTACCCAGTGTGTAGACGCTGCTCCCAGGATCATCATGAGCTACTATGCAGATCTCGTTCACGCAATGATCAAACATATACAACCAACAGGGATATTACGGCACCAGGTCGCGCAGGAGCGACTACAATCGCAACATTCGGGACTATCGATCGCCTCCACGAGACAGATATCCGTCTAGAAGTCCTTTAGGGATAGGTATAGGCGCAGGAGTATTCAGACAGCGGTCGTTCACGTTCACCATCTAGAGAAGGTCGATACCGTCGTGAAGACAGTCGCACATATTCTCCTGCTAGACGTTACTCCCGTTACTCGGTCCCAAACTCAAGTCAAATTCCGTTCGCCGGTCATGGATCAAAGCCCAGCAAGAGACGCGCGTACGCATTGGAGGTCAGGATCCCCATATCCGAGCAGCTTCCATTACCTAGAGCAAGAGTCAGACACCTAGCTGATTTAACTCAATCATTGTCACACAGCTCGTAGCTCCTCAGGTTCAGGTGTTAAAGCTGCACTTATGTTGGTTGATGCAAAAGCCTACAATCATAACGCAAAGACCCTTCACCTGGTAACCCTACTTCTCAACTCTGGCGCACAAAATAGTTTCATTACGACAAGTACGGCGAAACATCTTTGCCTATCCATAGTCAATCAGAAAGCGCGCACGTTCGTCATATTTGGTGGACACGAAACTACAGAAATGACCGGAATAGTGGAGGTTACATTAGTCGACTCACAAAACGATAAATTGACACTCCAGTTAACATTAAAGGATACAATCACTCTACCGCAAGTTCCACCTCGGCTTCCAGAAGTGGATATCGACTTCATCAAAAAGAATGGACTTCAGCTCCCATCCAACAATACGTCACACCCAGTAACGCCAAATATTCTTATAGGCATAAATAATTACTGGGATATCTTTACGCAAGAGCCACCTCTTTGTCTACCTTCGGGCATGGTGTTAACGCATACGAGATTCGGCACGGTAGTTTCGGGCAGTTTGGTTTTTTGCGCAGGATACCGGAAAGCGCAAAAGCCTACACAATACACACGACATCGGACTCAGACGAAGAAACAGCGAAACGTCTCTGGTCACTCGACTCTCTAAGTATATCGATAACCATCGCCCGCAAGCAGATGACGAACTCAATGCTCTCATTTTAACTAACTTCCACAGTTCCGCTTAAATCATTGGTGGCTTCTTGTATGTTCAGTTTCCTTAGGAAGCGTCTCATCCCAAACTTTGAGATAACAAACAATTAGCTTATTGTCGTCTAGTTAGCCAATACCAACGTCTTCAACAGAATCCAACCGCATGGCAACAATATTCCAAAACGATAGAGGATCGTCCAGCAGCCGAATTTATAGAGGAGGTAGAACACGTCTTTGATAGTCATCGCGTCTACTATATCCCACATCAAGCGGTATTCAAAGAATCTTCGTCGACAACGAAGTTGCGCATAGTCTTCGATGCCTCGTCGAAAGTTCGAGGCGCACCCAGTCTCAACGATTGCACCCATGAGGACCCACACTGTTACCGGAACTCGTTGGAATTCTCCTTCGTGCTCGTTTACATCGGTTCCTACTCATCGCAGACGTTGAAAACGTTTTACATCAAATTCGTCTGCATACTCGCAGCTCGATGCAACCCGCTTCCTCTGGCTCAAAGACCCGCAAAGTCCTCCATCGTCAGATAATTTACGTATTTTTCGTTTTACTCGTATACCGTTTGGGATCGACGCTTCTCCGTTCATGCTAGCCGCATCAACAATACTATTAGGTTGTTGCAAAATCAATTTTCGGTTTCAAGGTATGTATAAATAAGTAGATTTTTTACCGTGAACTATTCCATCCCAAGGAACGCCAGGCATACCATTTGGTGGGTTTTATCCCTGCTCTTTCAGAAACTTCTATGAATGTCGCTCTAAGTTTTCCAGCCGACCTTTTCCAGGGCTGCGTATAATCATAAACCGACGCGACTATCGAGTCATCATGCTTTATGAGTTTAAATTGGAACACTCCGCAGCGGAGGCAGCTCGTAATCTCAGCAGTGTTTTTGGGACGAATTGTCCTTGCGAACGAACAGTGGAGCTCTGGTTTAAAAAATTTGCTTCTGGCGATTTTGATCTCGAAGAGAAGTCGGGTCGCGGCCGCAGGTCATCGCTTAATGATCAAGATTTAAGGAGAGCCGTCGAAGCAAATACGGAGACGAATACTCGTACGTTAGCAGAAGACCTAGGCGTACATTACTCTACAGTGGCCAGACATTTGTTGACAATCGGCAAGGTGAAGAAGATGTCGAAGTGGGTGCCTCATGACCTGACCGATGAGCAGCGTCTGGCACGTTTCGACACCTGCTCTAATCTCCTGGTTCGCCATAAAAATGAGCCATTTGTAAACCGTATTATAACTGTAGATGAAAAATGGGTTCTTTATGATAACAGGAAGCGAGGATTAGTCTGGGTAGATAAGGATGCTCCTCCAAAAACTTTTCCTAAACCCGACCTTCACCCTAAAAAGGTTATGATTACTGTGTGGTGGTGTTGTAAAGGTGTATTCCATTACAGTTTCTTGCAACCTGGTCAGCCAGTCACACCAGAGTCTTACTGTTGTGATCTGGAGCAAATGTATAGAAAGTTGCAAAAATTGTGGCCGGCGGTGGTGAATAGAGGAGGGCCAATCCTGTTGCAGGACAACGCAAGGCCACACACCTCACAAATCACTCGGCAAAAATTGACCCACTTGGGTATAGAAGTTCTCCCTCACCCAGCGTATTCTCCCGACCTTTCCCCAACAGACTATCACTTTTTTCGAGCCCTCAATTCTCATCTGCGTCAGAAACAATTTACTAATTTAGACGATGTTGAATGTGCCTTCCTTGACTTCGTTGATACTCGTGATAGTAGTTTTTATAGTGAAGGCTTAGATTTATTGCCTGTTCGTTGGCAAAAGTGTGTAGATTCTGATGGTTTTTACTTAGATTAATGAACTTGTGTTTAAGCTGAGCTATAGTAGTTTGAAGTATGCGGTCCATTTCCGAAATGAATTTTGCAACAACCTAATACTTACGTCATCTTAACAGCCCGTTGTCCAAAGAAATTGAACGCAACACTTACGTAGACAACGTTGCATTAGGGGCTGCAACACACAAAGAGGCCATCCGCAAATATCACATAGTTAAGTCAGCCTTCGGTGACATGCACATGAACCTTAGAGAGTCAAACATCGTTAACAGTTCAATACCCAAACAAGACCGAGTGATAGACGTTAACCATACAACATTACTCGGTATCGCATGGAACCATCATACCGACACGCTCAGCATGGTCATCAAGACGCTAAACATCGATGTCACCTCGAGACGCACGGTCGTCGCGCCTTAGCGTCAACATACGACCCACTCGGCTTGCTCACACCGTTCTTCGTTCAGATGAAGATATTCATCCAGGATTTATGGTCCAAACAGCTCGCATGGGATGATCAATTAGACGACATAGATAAGCAACGTTGGCTAGATCTCGTCGAGGAAATAAAACATGCGCTCCCAGCTATACCTAGACTAGTCATTCCGAAGTCATCTAGTCCTGCAACATCGAGCTCTGTGTGTTTGGAGATGCCTCCAAGCGCCTTTACGCTTGCTGTGCATATCTTCTCCAACGTCTTCAACGTCTAGGCTCATCATGGCTAAATCGCATTTGAATGACCTTAAAGACATCATTAGGGGTAATGCGGTAATGGAGAAATCCCTACAAGAAGTCACTTGCATGGTAGTCCTGGGCCTAAGAAGGCTATCTGTGGCGAAATTCCGGTGAAAAAGCGCCCATGCAAGCTGTAGGAACCCTGCAAAACGCCGCAATCATGCAGCGGTTCCGCCTCTTGGACACAGCGGTCTCGCCTCCCGATGACGTAATTCCCGACTGATTGGGGTGGGAGCGGCCGAGGAGATGGGGCAGGATCGGGGGTTTTGCGGCGCGCTTTCGCAGTTTTAGCTCGAAACTCACTCAAAAAAATAGATGTTGTCGTATTTCCAAACATTCCCCTGTGTTTACTTGGCAACATGCCAATGGAAAACTAGATCGGACTACTCCCCTCTTGACTGACAGGCGTCCGCGTCGAGAATCAACAGTGGAAAGGGGGTCCTATTTCTCGGGTTCTGGGCCATTTCCATCCGTTTTTTCTCCACTATCCTGTTACTAGGCATCTTGACTTTCATATACACTATTTCTTCTACTTTTCGTCCGACTTCCCCCTAGTGCTGCCTTTAAGCCAATTACCATTCCACGAGCCGAACTTTTGGCTATTCTTATTAGTACTCGTCTTGCTCAATATATCATACAGCAGTTAGACATATCTGTCTCGGCAATTCACTTGTTCTCCGATTCTCAAATCGCACTTCACTGCATCTACTCGTCTCGTCAATTCGAGACATCCGTGCGGAACAGGGTAGATAGCATTACAAATATCACAACGTCGTTTCGGAGTCGAAGAATTAGTTCCAAATTCTACTATGTAGCATCGGAAGATAATCCCGCAGATTACGCAACTCGTGGCTTGTCAACAAAGGAAGCAAAGGATTATATGTGGTGAACAGGACCACCATTCCTACTCCAACCCAACGGGATGTAGCCTAATACCCATCTAGACTTTACGGTTCCGCCACAAGGTAATCTAGAATACCAAACTGAAACCCCACCGTTCACACCACTCAACAACACAATTTCAAATCAGTATTGCCATTTTCCAAAACTAATAGTTATATCAAGCTGCTCAGGGTTACGGCCTACGTCTTACGCTTTCTCCACGTCAAAATTTATCTTTGCGCATCAGCAACAACACAAGATCACCTAAAAGGATCCTTCCCAGAAGTCGCAAGCATAAGTCCGCGCAACAGCTTAACAGCTGCAGACATGTCCACCGCAGAAACAATGGTTATTTGCACACTATCGTGAGCATGACCATGTTCTACAGCAACTACAGCTACCTAAGTTGGACGCAAAAAGAGCAGATAATGGTTTAATACGTTGCCCAGCACGTATAGGCCCACACGCATCAGCACCAATACTGCTTCTACCTTCCCATAAATTAACCACCTTGATAGTTTATCATCATCATCTCAAGCAGTAACACGCGGGGATCTATTCCACTATCGCCTCATTACGCGTAAACTACTTCATATAATCAATCCGCACGCTAGTAGCAAAAACACTACGCACATGCCCAATCTACAAAAGGGCTAATGGACATGCTCATCGGTACCCAAACATGCCTACGTTACCGCAAGAACGTACAACTAGGTCGCGTCCATTTCAAAATGTGGGTATTGATTACCTTAGTCCCCTATGTTATCGTGACCTATATGCATCGTCAAACAAAGTCTGGATATGCCTCATAACATGCATGGCGACAACAGCCATCCATCTTGAACTGATCATGACCAATGCAGTTCAAGAATTCTTGCTAGCCTTTCGCAGATTCATTGCACTCACAAGGAAGGCCCATCAGGTCATGGTGAGCTTTTTCAAAACGGTTTTTTGCATTTTATAGGGTCACATACATGAAGCAAAAAACCGGTCTCAAATTCGGCTAAATGGTTTTGGGGGGCCCAGAAAACGAGTGACAAAAGTTGCTCAAAAAGAAACAATTTTGACCAGTTTGCTGCAATGCTTTCCAGCTGCGGCGTTCAGTATATGCATATCAGAAGACTGTCTTCAAACCTACGCCGAAACCACTGCGATCTCGTTAAAAAATGTAGAATCACTTATGGTAACTGCTAAACGAAGCAAAGAAAGCTGATAGCGGATGCACAGGTTAGCGTGCTTGCAGTGGTTGGTTGGCCGAATGGATAGTGGGATAGATTGGCATTGGCACAGTACTGGGGGTGTTTGTGGTTCAAGTCCGCTCGATGTTTTCGCTTTTGCATTTTCTTAATTTTCCTTGTCTAGCGCTATGCTATTTGCGCACATGCAAAACGACTGCAATTTTCGTCGCTGGTGCACGAAAGTGACCTCATTTGCAAGCTTTCAGTGGTTAAATGTTTGGACCCTTCGGCGCCTCTAGCACGCGTGCCAAGCGTTTTCCTGCGAAACTAGTAAGATATTCGTGCTCAGGAGACTCGACTAGCCCGATAGACAAAATACTATCTAAATTGAGATTTTGACCTAAACTCGAGACAGTAGGGTGGACATGGGCAAACAGTCACTGCACTACTTGTACAGACGAACAACTTACAGCCTCGATTAAATGCAGTGGGGCATGTGCAGAAACAACGGATTCCAAGTTAACTGCACCTAGCAACACCATGCGAAGGCAAAAGATAACAAATGATTCCTTATATCGGGCGAGCTCCTTTCGATGAGTGCTCTTTACTATGGCAGTAGCAGTACTACTGGTCGTCCAATTTTCCGAGTTTGGGTCCAAATCGCGATTAGGCTGAAAACTTGTCATTTAGGATACTTCGACCCCCTGAGCATGAATATCACACGTACTTTGCGGGAAAACGCCTAGTTCCCCTGTTATGAGCATTGGCAGGTTCAAACCAATCATTCGCTTAGTACGCAAAAATATTGGAGATAAAGGTTCCCTGGTAGAATAAAAATTGATTTTGCACATATTTTGCACGTATGGTCTTACATGAGCATAAATGGATTAAAACCAGAAAAATGCAAAAATTTGTCCTCAGTGGGGACCGAATCATCAACTATTTTCTGGCCCCCCCAAAACCATTTAGCCAAATTTGAGACCGGTTTTTTGCTTCATGTATGTGACCCTATAAAATGCAAAAAACCGTTTTGAGAAAGCTCACCATGACCTGATGGGCCTTCCGTGTCAGAGGCACCCCTGACATCATCTATGGCGACAACGCATCTAACGTTCTGTGCTGCCGACGACGCCATAATAAGTATTATATACGCACCAGAATCATGGCGACCCATCGCAGATTTCAGCGCAAACCGTAGAATAACTTGGAGGTTTATAACGCCGTTATCCCCTGGAAAGGAGGGTTTTACGAGCGCATGGTACAATTGTTTGAAACAGCGTTCAAAAAAACCGTGGGGCGCGCATATTAAACCCTCGAGGAGTTCTATACCGTGGTCAAGAGATAGAAGCAGTCGTCAACTCTCGGCCCATAACGTCGTTTAGGGTAGGCAACACCTTCCTTAGCGCACTTAGGTCCATCAACTTCGTTTCACCTGAAGTCGAGCTTCATTTACCATCATCAGACCACCTACCCAATCAATTCGCCACCGCAGCGCACAAGTCAACAGACTGGTATAGGGAATCTCTCAAAGTTCTGGACAATTTCTGGGAATTATGGCATGTAGATTACCTCTCGGCGCTTCGAGAACGCCACTAGTTGCGCATGAGACAGCCTAAATACACGACGGCCCCACCTTGCGAAAACAACGTCGACATTATCGCAGACGACAAGTTATCAAGGAGCCATTGACTGTTAGGCGTTATTACCAAAATAAACACCAGCGCTGACAAATTGCCGCTTCCGCAAATGTTCGTATAAGTAGTGGGAAAATAGTAACGCGCTCATTAGCGCACTTATATCCATTAGAAATAAGAGCAAACACCCAAAATCAGAGTGAGCCACGATCAAGCATTGATCCGCTATCGCGTATCGACACCGCTACGTCACCCCAAAGGATTCAACCAAAAAGGACTGCGAAAACACTCCCTGAATACAGTGCTCTGCATAATTATACAGCCACCTTTAAATTGTTCGAAAACTGTTCATAGAGTGATTCAAAAAAAGTCTCTAAGTGAAAGATGTAGCCAGTGTGGACGCGCATTCGCGCATCCATATCGAATTTTAGCCAAGAAACATAGAAGATCCTTTTCTTGATTTGTTTCGAAAAGGGCGCTTATACCATCTGCAAAATTATACAGCCACTGAATAGATTGACGCATTCGTCAACCGATAAACAACGAAAAAGAGAAAAGTGCTAATTTTGCGATCATTTGGTCCTCCGTTGTTTCGAATAGCCATAAATTTTGGTGATATAGGTCTATATAAAGATTTCAGAATGTTTTTAGACCACATGCTGCCACGCTTCGATGACAACGTCTTTAAACTCCCTGACACCTTCCAATCGGTCTGAATTTTTTTCCTCATGGAACCCTGGATAATGTTTCATCATGTAAAGATCGGAGCCGTTCGTTATCCAGGTCAGAATCGGGTGACGGCTTCACCATGATCCAGTGCTCCAGTTGACATGGGATGGTCCATTAACTTACATAAAAACAAGCTTTTGGTGAAGATTTCGAGACGCATGACAGGAGAAGGGTACGGCGCACAAAGGCTTGGTAATCGGATGGTTCATCCTTTCGAGAACGGAACAAAAATTCGAATCATTACTTGATCCCACACCATGACAAATTGTCCGAAAATTCCCTCAAATTTGTACACCTTTCGCCTTCGGTTTTTTCTCCAGATTGTTCCGTCTGATGAAGAAAGGTTTGGGCTATGACGTCCCCGACGGCTACCGGCGCTATCGCACAAGGGACAAACTTGAGTTTTCAAGAAGAACCAAAGAAGGAGGTGTCAGGGTCTGGAATCAAACAATCATTCGAATTTTTGTTTCGTTCTCGGAAGGATGAACCATCCGATTATCGAGACTTTGTGCGCCATACCCTTCTCCTGTCATGCGTCTCGAAATCTTCACCGAAATCTTTTTTTGTGTAAGTTAATGGACCATCCCATGTCAACTGGAACACTCGATCATGGTGAAGCCGTCACCGGATGGACCTTCTGACCTGGACAACGAACGGCTCCGACCTTTACATGATGAAACATTATCCAGGGTTCCATGGGGAAAAGAATTCAGACCGATTGGAAGGTGTCAGGGAGTTTAAAGACGTTGTCACCGAAGTGTGGCAGCATGTGGTCTAAAAACATTCTGAAAATCTTTATATCGACCTATATCATCAAAATTTGTGGCTATTCGAAGCAATGGAGGACCAAATGATCGCAGAATCAGCATTTTTCTCTTTTTCGTTGCTTATGCTGACGAATGTGTCGATCTGTTCAGTGGCTGTATAATTTTGCAGAATGGTATAAGCGCCATTTTCGAAACAAATTAAGAAAAGAATATTCTATGTTTCTTGGCTAAAATTTGGTATGGATGCGCGAATGCGCGTCCACACTGGCTACATCTTTCACTTAGAGACTTTTTTTGAATCACTCTGCGAACAGAGTTTTTGGACAATTTATAGGTGGCTGTATAATTATGCAGAGCACTGTATGTTCACTAAAGCTATTCCTCATAAAAACATACTTATCTAGCACTTTACTAACTCTATGTCATGTAATATCATGCAGCCAAATGGGTAACGCGCCCTAATCACACTTGCGTTTTTGGCGGGAAAACTCGACATTTGCCTGGCGTCATGCACCCCAGAGGTGCACAAGCACTCGTTTTCTTTATTTTTAAATTCTTTTTCTCTCGTTGCCCGCATATTCGTTTATTAGGCGCGCTATTCCTCCTATTATGATCGGGTTTTATCGCACCCTTGCTATCATTATTGGTTTTATCGCCTTAGCCGCGGGTTTTCCCCATTTTTTTCCTTGGTTGCGTTTTCTTTCGCTCGTCACGCAGCGCTTATTTTATTATCATGCTTCTTATATTCAATGGTTTTACGCACTTACCGCGGTCTATTTACTGTTATATTGCGCACGTACCATTGCTGCTTTCATTACTATTATCGCTCTCAACGCACTCGTCGCTGTTATTTTCTTTTTCATCGCGCCTTTTCCACTTGCGCTTTTCTGCGCATTATCCATTATCACTCTTATTGTCCTTATTGTGTTAACGCACTTGCCTCGGTTTAGTCTCGTATCGCGCACTATTCAGTATTACTTCTACCACTATCAGTGTTTTCGACGCACTTGCCACAGTTGCGTTTTTTCTCACATCACAGTTTTGTTCACCCATTACTCTACACACACCTTCCTTTTCGCGCTTATTATCTTCATAGTTTCAGCGCATCTGCCATTATTTGTTCTTTTCTATATTGCGCGTTTTTTGCTATGGATTTGACATTAACACCACTTTTAACGCACTAGTCGCAGTTTGTCTATTTTACGATGCGTTTCTCTTCTCGTTGTTCAGCGCACCCTCATGATTGTGTTCGTAGTCATCGCTGCTTACACCGCATCTCCCCCTACCGCTTTGGTTTCATATTGCTCATTTTTATCGTTGCTCTTCTCATTATTAATATCCCAAACGCATTTCTCGCTTTAACCTTTCATATTGCGCCCTTTCTTTTTTTTTCTTTTATGCCTCAGTACGCAGATCTCGTTACTGCCTTTGCTCTCTTCACTGTCTTAACGCAGCTGGCGCTGTCTCTTCTCATGTTTCACTTTTCACCCTTTATCGTCAACTCCGCAATTTCCATTATTGCTTCTATCACCGTCGTCGCTTGACGCATTGGCCGCTACCCACTATTCTGTCTCACGCCGCACTTTCCCTATACTTGTTAATCAAAGTACTCTTCTTTTATTATTCATTAACTATCACGTAAGCGACGGCCTTTTAGCAATGCCATTATCTTTTACGCATCTACTTTCTGACGCATATGCCTTTAGGAATCATTACCTAATGTTTTTCTTGACGGAATTCATCCTATTACGCGTATTTTACTTGCTGCCCGCCACGTACTTGTCATTTTCATCGCACATTACGCATCTTGCAACGGCCTTTCCGCATATACCTCTCCATCGCTTAATTCTCATTCGGCGCTTTCCTACGTCTCTCGCAATTATGTTTCGTTATGACCCACTACTCACGATGCACCGCATTACCACTTTATTTTCATAATATATTTCACTATCAACTACCGCACATCCTCCACCTGACCAAATTTCATGCCCTTCCACATTCGACCTTCTCGCACATTGCGCACTTGTCTCCTTTTTTGCTATGTACTGCACTTCCTACTATTACTCAGTTTATTCACTACTTTTACGGCATGTACAATGCTTCCTTTTGAAATAATACACGCAAGCTTGCACTAAAGTCAAGTCGCACTTGCTGTATCACTGTTTCAAAAGTTTAACCAATATGCTCACTCACTCCCTTTCAGTTAAAGCTTCGAGACCTGACCAGCCCAACTGTAACTGTAACTGTAATGGCGTTTATAAGCGTGCCGTTGAAGCGATGTTCCCGCGATCGAAGTCCGATGGTCCACGAAAGAAAACGTTAAGTGACATACTCGGTGTGCAGTTCAACAAGATGTCAGTGGAAGAAGTGCAGACTGATACCGCAGGGTCGTCGGGAATCACTTCCCAGGTAGTGGAAAGACCACAGGGGTGGTGTCTCCGAGACACCACCCCTCTAGTCCGTTGTTTTCTATGTGGCGAGCGCCACATCTCATCGGAATGTAGTACATATCCGACATTACGAGAACGTATAACGGCGCACGCTAATAACTTAGGCTTTTCCGCTGCGGCGGACACCACAGCGATTTTGGTTGTACTGTTAAGATGAAGTGCCGTGCTTGCAAAAGCACGGAGCACAATGTGGCGGTTTGTGCCCAGAATGCCGTTATCAATATCGAGAGCTTTGACCTCTTTCATCACCTGCAGCGTGCCCGCACTTTTATGCGCTTTAATCAATATAATTAATTTATAAAACCTTGTCTCAGAAGCCGCTTCATATAAAAAAAGTTTTCGTCTAGCCGTCAAAAAAAAGTTTCTGCTGAAGCCACGTCCAAAAAAAATTTTCCGCACAGCCGTTTATTTTTGAAAAATTTAATTTTTTAGCACAGGCCGTTTACTTTAAAAAAATTAATTTTTTCGCACAAGCCGTTTATGAGAAAAAAGTAAAATATATTCTGCACAAGGCGTCAAAAAATGCTATTTCGCACATGCCGCCTCGCCTTCAAGAAAAAAAATTAATAAAACTTTTCGCAAAAGCCGCACAAGCCGTTCAAAAAAATGTAAATAAAAACGCAGAAGCCGCACGCAAAAAAACAAGTTCTCGCAAAAGCTGCGTCAAAAAAAAGGGTCCCCGCAATAGCCGCCAAAAAAAATCATTCTTCATTTGCCAAGCCGCAAAAAATGTATTCCTCGCAACTGCCGCGGACAAAAGAAAAATTTTTTTCGCAGTCGCAACCGTAGCAGCTACTGCAGCTGCAAAAAAATTTAACCAACAACAACCTATCGCACTTGCCGCTTTTTTGGGGGACCCCCGACCGCCTAACAACCTACCAACAATTAAAACCAGTCACGCAGGGGCCGTCGCTAGCAGTAACTGATTTACCACGCACTTGCCAACTTTCCCACTAGTCCACTACATGTCTTGTCCTTCCACGCATGCTGACGAACAAGATACGTTCCAAACGCAGTCACCCATGGGCGCCAGACGCCCCACCCCCCCCCCCCCCCCAGGATCCGTGGACGGATTTCGCATCCCATCTCGCGGGACGCGACGCTCGTCGACGGATCCAAGATTATACTCGGTCTTGCGCACCTGGAGGGGAGAGGGGGAAACGAAGGGTTCCCTCGCAGCTTCCACGTCCCCAACGCAGGTTCTGTTCCCTTTAAGGCCGCATTCCCATACTACTTTTATGGTAGTCTTTCAGGCGAGCACTACATAAACGCAGCTCACGGGGTATGCGGTGGGAGACCGCAAATTTCGAACCACCCAGGGATTCCAAGTGCCTGTCTTTCAATTTCCCAGGGGCCTTCCTTTCGCATTTGTCGTGAGATCGAAATTCTGCCCCTCACCAAAATTGCCCAGACGGAGCGCAAAAACGCTGCTCCCACTAAAAAGGCCCTTTTCTTTTGCCGCAGTCCCCACGCCACGCGAACCGCACTCGACGCTGACGACGAACGCATTGGACATCTCTGGAGCCAGACGAAAGAAGACAGGCCGACCTCAGTGAATATCGCCGACCGACGACGGCTCTTGCGACATTGTGATCAACTTTATATGTATTCATCGTTGTTTGTGTGTATTTTATGAACTTTTAACAATTATTGTATGAGAAAACTTGGGCCCCGGTCATCAGCGCACCATCTCGACGCTACTGCACACGTGTGAGCCGCGGGGAACACACGTCAACGTAGGCCCAGCTGGTAGTCGTCGTTGTTTGACTTGTCTGTCTTTCAGGTAGGTAAGTGGCACTCCTGGCTCTTGCGGCGCGAGCGGCATTGCCTTTTCGCCGCCCCAGTGTCGCGAATTTCGTGCGACTTCTTCTCTGTTTTGGTCCCCGCACGGCCCCGACGTCGTATCATACGCGCAGTCAATTCCCAAGGGCCGCATGTCAACTTGACCATCGCCAGAGTCCACAATGGGTTCACAGCGCACAGTACAGTAACCGCCGACCAACCGCCGCAGTCCTTTGGGCCTAATCGCACAGGACTGGGTTGGTATTCTTCGCTCCGCTCTGGACCGGACCGGATTGCGTTCGTCTCTCCGTACATCCACTGGGACGACGCACTCGACGAGGACAAGGACAACCGCAGGTAACTCCTATCCCCTCTGGCAGGGCGTGACCGGTAGAGCGCAGGCCCACGGTCACGTGCCTGACCATCATCAGGAGGGCTTTGGAGTGCCAAGCCCCGTAGGTTTAGGCAGGGCGTCAACCCTTAGGTCTAGGGCGTAGTTTAGAATGTTTTGTTATTATTGGTTGTTATTAACATGTTAATAACACGTAGAAGTTCCCACATAAAAGAGTTTTGTTTCATCCTTTGTTTCTGTGTGTATAGATAGCACGTTCATCGTGCGGTTATTTCTCACACCACTTGCAATTCATCGATTTGCTCTTTTTCTCGGTGATTATTGATTGGCGGTTTTTAACAAATTACGCAAATACAAAGAACACCTGAAACTATCGATGTGGAAACTGTAGGAGCTAGGAATTCGCAGAGGTCGGTCAGGTTACCACGTAGAAGGCTCTCCACAGAGGTCATCTTGGAATTCGGGGCTCAGCGTCGGGTCAGGACCGCAGGAATCCGCATGCCAGGTGAGGTTGGCACAGCACCCGCGTAGTTCTCCGGTTAACCACGACGCAGGGACGCTCACTCGTCTTGGTCGCTACTTTCACCGTGAGCTGTATCCCTCCTCGCGTTGCGACATGGGCTTTCTCGATCCAGAAGTGGAAGGGCGCTCTCCCGGTTCCTTTGATTTGCTTTTGTTGACGGAGATCCAGAAGAAGCGAATAATCCACATACAAAGGAATGGAGTCTCACCATGGATGAAACACGTCCTACATGACAACAAGACAATGAACGTCGGTCTACCACACAGCGGTCAACTTGCAAAGTCAATGTGTGCAATTCGAAGTATGCGAATACACACCACAGCGTCGTGCTTTTTAATCCGGGTTTTTCCACCGATTATCGCTTCCAACCTTGAATGTTCGTTACAAGATGATCATTTCTTTGCATCTCCCTCTTTCTTAATTCATTTCATCAGCACAGCAAGAACTCATTTCTTAAAGGGCACATTCCAGGATTATCAGGATATCACATCTCCTGCCGTGGATGGATAGTTCGGCCCAAGCCACGTAGGCTGTACCTTCACCGAGGCGTGGTTGTCAGTTCGTGGAGCGTGAGGAGCCAAAAAATCTAGCGCAACAGCTCGGCCACGCCCACCCCAGCCGGGAGTCTGCCTTTACTCTTCGTCTCTTATCTTTGACATAGGTGAACCTACTAGCCAAGATCTTGAAATTGGCAATGAACCAATCGCCTCGTGAAGTAAACCCATTACTGAGTGACCTGACCCCACACTAGGCACCGGAACACTTGCAGCACACCTCCGGCTGGGTGGGCGGGGCCGAGCTGTTGCGCTAGATTCTTTCGCTCTGTACGCTCCAGGAACTGATACCCACGCCTCGGTAAAGGTACAATCTACGTGCTTGGGTCGAACTATCCATCCACGACAGGAGATGTGATATCCCAATAATCCTGGAATGTGCCTTTGAAGGACCTCTTCGGTTCCTTTGAAGAAATGAATTCCTGCTATGCTGATGTATTTGAGCTGACTCAATATTAGCTTTTAAGATCCTAAACGATATACTGCTCAGTTGACCATTCAGATATTAGTGTCTTCGGTCCACGCATGGTCGCTTGATTTTTTGAGGCCATTCACAGAGAGGCAAGTTTCGGAGCGAGCTGTGGTCCGAAAACTTGTCACTTCTTGTGACGACTTGTTCTTGTAGAACCCCCTCCTTCACATCTGCCTATATCCAGTTCAAAAGGACCATCGAAAAATTTAGTCTCGTGAAAATGCCAGATATCACTGATATATCGTGAAAATGCACACTGACTCATAGTTTTGGCTGAAACAGCCGGTAATGCCACAGAAAAATTCACATACTTCACATGTACTCAGAGTGTCCGTTTTGTTTTTTCCTTTTTGAATGTCCATAATGTCCTCTGCAGCACTCAACATTATCACGTAGCCATAGTTGTTGCAGAGGCCAAACAACCTAGGAATATAAAACTTTGCAAGAGGTAATTTTCAAAATGCAGTAACACATATAACAAAACTTCCTTTATTTTATTTATTTTCTCAATAAATCTATCAAAGATATTAAGTCCTAATGCATCCTTCTGGAGTGTTTGCTCGTTTTCAGTGTCAACAAGCTGTGTACTGCGCTTGAAAGTTCCCTATGAAAAACTAGGTTGTTATGTTATGCCTTCCACATTCATGGGAACGGTTCTTTCAAAAGTGGCATTTCCATGTTTACAACCACTACATTGAGTCAACCAATCCTAGAACGTCCATTTCCTAATGCAAGGACTTTCCATTGCGTATGTGGCCAGCACAATGTCCTCCCATCTGTAAGCCAGTGCGTTCATCATCTCAATTTAGTCTTGTGCCACTAGAAATTACTTATTTATAAGATAAGAATTTATATTTGAAGGCACACCACACGATTATCAGATTAGTGGCTTATTTTCTTTGGGCAGAGCTCCTTGGATGACTGCTCACGCCGCACTTGTGCTGCGACCGCACGGTGTTGTGCGTGCTTAACCCATTTGAGCCCGCGCATGTTCTGCAAATGGCAGCGGCGTGGGACCGCTCCGCCCGATGGAGCATCGCGACTGCAGCCCATATATGGGCAGCGTGGGCCGTTGTGACCGGTTTTTTGAGAGAACCCTTTTTTGCGGGAAACGCGGAAGGAAGGTAAAAATCAATGGATTACGATCTTGAACTCTATTGCGATCGCGCGCAGTTCTGCTTCTGCATGTACCCTGTTCGGACTCCCTCATCCATTGTAGTTTGGTAGGATGGGTAGAGATGCAGAACCTAAATTTCTGACCGATCAGAGTACGCATTCTGCTTTCTCCAGGATCCAGCACTATGGAATCTTCTGAAGAACACCTGGAGGATGAATTCTACCACCTTCAAATCGGACGAAGAGACCGATTCAACACAGAATAAATCCACTGATGAATCGCTTCTTCTTGATTGTGATCCTTATTACGAAACTCGCACTAAAGATGATGAGGAATGGTAAACACCTGCTCTGATGCTGCTACCATTCACGACCGATGGAGTTTCACTGGAGTGCATGGACCTGCTACTCATGTGTTTAACCCATAACGGACGGTGCGCCACATGGTTACTCCCAACATTTAAATCTAGTTTTGTAATATTTCCAAAAAACCAATTATACACGTATACACTACAAGTATTGAAGAATAACATATATTTCCAGGACCGGTGCAGCGCAAATTTTCAACAAACATTATGCGAGTAACTTCAAATGCAATCCTTTCTAGTTATACAAACAAATGACAACAATTGTTTTTAGTTACAATCAATAATCCATTAGAATCCGTAGACTCCGTTTCCCATTTGAAAACCCTCGCGCTCATCTTACTACTCGAAATGCATAACTTTTTTGCAGTAATAGGTAGAGAGAAGCACCGCGTATAACAGCGTGAGGTGATACCACTACACAGTGATGACCTTTTTATCAGTAGCAACTGCATAAAAAGGTTACAAAAATGACTCAATTTAAAAATTGGTGAAAGATTGGATTAAAAAACGGCGCAAAAACGCCGCCGTCCGTTATGGGTTGCGTGGCCATGTGGCGCACCTTCCGTTATGGGTTAATTGCAGTGAGCCTGTGGATTTTTACAATCTATTTCTCAATACAGATATGATGGATCTCATCGTCGAGGAAACAGATATGGGAAGCAGAAGGCCGAAATCAGAGGAGCAACTTTCCAGGAGATGACGGAAGTCAAGATGAGAAAGTTTTGGGGATCTCTCTCCACATGGGACTAGTGAAGTTGCCGCATCATCATGACTAGTGGAGCCATAGACCAAGTGTCTCACCTGCTACACTACTTTCATAGGACAACTTGTAAACCTATTTGTAAAACTATATGATCATCGCCAACTTCGAAAAGTATTTTCTATGTTATGCATTTCTTTGAAAAAATGGCAAGAACAATATCTTCTCGTGACCCACAACGTATGCTTATTCATTTAACCCAGCTCAACATGTAATAAACAAAACATGTTATAAATGCAAATCAAAACAAAAAGCGATCCGATTACTGCAGCCCACATATGGCCTGCATGGTGTCGAATGGGTTCAACACACCGAGCCCTGCTGTAGCAACCACATCACACCTAGCATTGAACGAACAAATTTCCAACATGGCGCTCACGTGCAAAAGGGAACTTGCAATAAGAGAAGATAATTTGATGAAGCAGCCACTTCGATGATGAAAGCAGCTTCCACACTGGAACTTGTTCGTCCAAGGACAGGCGTGAATTTGTGAAGTGGGCGTGGCTCGGTTGTGCTGAAGCAGCCACAACATCGTGAGGGTGCCTTTTGCAGCCGCAACAAAGATGTAGCTCGAGTAGTTATCCAAAGACGTACTTGCCACAAGAAAGTAAGCCACTGATCTGAACATCGCGTGGTGTGTCTTTAAGGAATCAACTACAAAGATACAAGAGCACCGAGTCAAATTCGAATAAAGGTACAATTTTCACTCCAAAATGGTGCAAAAAAAGAAGCACGAGCACAAACTGTTGCACATGAGTTCAGTGGAAGCGAGAAAATTAGTGACATACTAAAAGAAAAACGGACAAGAACACTGATAGCCAGAAGAACTGAAAAACAGCCCGAGAAACGAGCGGTTCACTCTACTAACTCGGCCAAATCAAAAACTAAAATAATCAAGGATATTGTCGCGTCTATTCTAATATTTGACTAGATGGTCCCGAACAAGAAAAGAGCCCTCTTGCCGCATATCCAGTAACTCTGCCAAGATTGGAAAATCTCTATTAATACAAAACTTACTATAATGCAAGAGTTGTCCGAGGCTAAGACCTACACCATTCTGCTATTATGACCACTCACCACGGTTGTGGTCATACGGGTTACCAAAATTTTGAAGAAAAGGCACACCAACATGCCTCTAAAACGTAAGGCTTTTGACGTCATTCAATGCCATGTTAGGGTGCACCGCGCATTCTGGTTCCATTCAGAATCTTCATAACAGGTGTATGTGATCTGGTCTCTACAATGACTTGCAGAGACCACCAAGGATTTTATCTTCCAAGGATGCCTACCAGAATGCGATGAAGTTCCTTACGAGCGTCCATTTCCACTTTTTGCTGAACATGCTGCTCGTCTCTCCTGCAAATAATCGGTGTTTGTATTGAACAGATAAGTGAATCACGTCGTAGTTGAAATCCACCACCGATTGATTGGTTACTGGGGGTTACTAAAGTTTGCCGTGAGTAGTTTGATAATAGCGTTTTGGACAGAAAATAGAAATGGCCCTATTTGAAGGAAATTTCTAGGCTACAGTGTTGATAGAAAATGTGATAAAGCATGTCCTTGCTGGAGTTGCCGTTTATCGCGCGAGACAGTCGATAGTTATCCTCTCAGGTGCTACATCCCTACCGATGCTCCTTGGTGGAGAGACGCTCGATTCTATCGTGACCCAGATCGCAATGCCGCGCAGTGCGTCGCGTACGGCACACTGCGCGGCAGGTAACGCGTTGAGTCACGTTTAGACGAGGATTAACTTGTACATCTTTCAACAGTTGCAGGAGATATCACAAATTTCACAGAAAAAAATGGCGAAAATGAAATGAAAAAAGGGTTCCAATAACGATTCGACTGAAAGAAGCGACAGCTTCTAACGCTTCGGCTATTGTAGATAGATGTTGTAAGTAGAAGGTCAAAAGTTACTTCACGTACTTTATGGCCTGAACTAATTGGTAAAACATCTCATGTATAACAAGTGGTACGGAATAAGTTTATCGGACTGCATCATTTTGTTCTTGCATCATTTTCTTTCATTTTCACTTTCTTCTAATTCTAGCATCTCGCCGGGCTTCGACTAAATTCATATCACCCTCCATCAACATGGAAAAGCATCGGCCATTAGCGGCATCTCGATCTGGGTCACGATAGAATCGACATACACCCCTCCTTGGTGCCACCCTTATTTTGAAATGACTCCAACTTTCTAGTACTTCGAGTGAGCAAAACAGCAACCCAATTACAATTTGCAGTAGTTGAGCTCATGTGCAGAAGATGATGGCATGAATCATGAAACAGGAGGAAGCTAAGGATCGATAACATAAGATTGCGTCTTCGCAACTTCTCATGGCATCAATGATACATCTGCATTATGCATATCATAATGGATATCGATTATTCATTGTTTTCAATGAACGCAGGCACAAGAAGCCTTTAGTTGCAATCCCATGCGAACGGGTTAATTTTATTTCCGAGTAGACTAGAACACGCACAGCCTCCACGCGAATGAAGTTGCAAAGCTCACAAAAAGTGCTGCGGAACAGGCAGTATGAAATAAAAATCATAACACATGTGACAGATGTAAAGCATCACCTAAACAACGGGGAGAAGGCTCTCCGTTGCTTATGTGATGCGCAATTTGCATAAAAATTGTAGTTTGTCAAACGTCACTCACTGAATTTCGAAATGAGCCAAAAAGGAAAGTTATGTAGTATATAGATGTATATACAAACACCGAAAAAGGCGATAACTAGCTCAGAAAACTGAATTAATAAGAAACTGTAACCAAGGCAAATGAGAAAACATACATATAAAGCGTGCTTCGCATGAACAAGGTAAGTCAAGAGTCAATCACAAATCACCGAAAAATGGCGATAACTAGCCTAAAAAACTGAATTACTAAGAAACTGTAACCAAGGCAAATGAGAAAACATACATATAAAGTGTGCTTTGCATGAACAAAGTAAGTCAAAAGCCAATCAGATCGTTTTATACTGAAACTCCATCCCAAGTTTTTCACGAATTGGTCGGATGGTTAATTAAGCCGCGTGAGAAAGCTCAGTTTTGAACCTTCAAAGTGAAAGTGTGCTGTCAGGCTGTGCACTGAAGCCTAATTGTGCAAATCATGTTATATGTTTGCTTTCTTTTAATGTGGTTTCGGGTGCACGAGCGTTAAAGCAAAGCGGCTGGAAGACTTAAACAGATTATGCGCAATGTTCTGATTCTCCGATCACGAGCAAAAGAAATTCGAAAGCCTCCACAAAACCTCCCGAGCATTCTTAGCTCACAGCGACCCATTACGAGCCTTTGGAATGATTAGGGCGTGTTCATACTTTGCGCAAGCGCGACCCGGCCGCATTCAAAAACAGGCAGATTGGTACGGGGGAGGTGCAGAGACGAAGCAGGCAAGAGACAGCGTGGCGCAGGCAAAAACGCAGAGACAAGCACCGCGCCCTGCCGCTGGCACCGTAAAGTATGAGTACCGCCTCAAATACGTTGAGGTCGGCCGCGTCGTCCGACACTTTGACGCGCAAATTGTCGCATGCCGGAATCAATGGCCCGTCTTCCTAATGCGATTGCAGAGTCAAGTGCAATGAAGAAATGCAACCGCTCTGGGATTCAATCATGTAAAACTCTCGGTCGCTCCCACTGCGTCGCATGCCGCATGCCGCTGAGCAAAGTCTTGTCCTAACGATACACCTCCCGTAATAAATTGCCCACTGCTATTACAGCTAGAATGAGGTACCTTAAAATGATGAAATTTCCACTACCACAGTGTAAGGACATCATTCACATTTATCCTTTATGACGAGTCGAGAAAAAAATCCAGGTCCCCGGGTTCACTGCTACTACACTCACACAACTTTGTTGTACAAAGTGGCTCCTTGGTATGGTCGGACGATTTCGAAGTAGCTTTTTAGTATGAAAGTTCTTTTCTCAACCTGGTTCAATAGGGTGTGATGAAACAGGTTAACCGTACACACGTGCTCTAACATCGCAGGTAGTGTATCGATTTTCCTGAAATTTTTACAGTATCTGGGAGCTAAAAGCAAGCACGGGCCCGAGGCTACCCTTTGGAACAATTCCTCGCATACATGTTTCTGCACTCGCTTTTATCGAATACCCATCCAAATTTGGCAGGAATTTGCGTCCCCTCATTTTTTATGAGCTAACAACTGTTGAACCTACTCTGCAGCCATCGCATATTGGTTCACTACGGTCACATGGGAATTACGCGAAAAATCAAATGATGAACCCAATCCCTGTAAGTTTTGTCCATTCAGGTATCGTGGACTAGACCCATGAGGACTGCGGAGGCGGCCACGGGTTTTTAAAAATGCTACCAAGATCAAGCGCGATACTTGGTACTGTGGAGATGAAAACGAGCACAATCAAAAAAATTAACAAACCGCAAAACCGAGCACGTGATTACCACTGCTTAATCTACAGCCTTGATGATCCTACCCACCGTTACCGTGCCCTAACATTGAGGAAGTGTGTCTTTGCCGGATTTCGATTCTTCGCGTGAAACTTTGCATGTACAATACCGCTCACGTCGCGTGATTAAAAAAAGCCCTGCGACGGTTTCTTCGCGAACAAACCGTCGCAAGGCTTTTTTTAATCACGCAACGTGAGCGGTATAGTACCTCGTAGTGAGTATATACAACATCACCATAGAGAGTGAGGAAAGCTTCAAAAGCTTCAGTTTCCGTGGACGACTCTTCTCCCTCCACGGGAACCGTCTTCAGCATTCTCTTCCTCTGCTGCACCAGATTTGATAATTATCTTTGCAGAGCAAATGCTACCCTTCGGCAATAAATTTCTCTGTTTCAAAGTTTATCAGTGAAAAGATAGAGAGCGCTGCCACATTAGCATAGTATCAAAGATCAGTCGATGGCGACACATCATGCCATATGGTAATAACCGAAGGATCGTTAGTGATGCCGAAACGATTTTGTGCAACAAAAACAACTGAACAACTCCTGTCCGATGAAAATACGCTTTCTCAACTAGAGTTAATCGACAACATCGACTGTTTTCCTGAATACTGTCTCCAATCGGTACTATGGAGAAGGTCTGTTAAGGGACATTGAAGACTGAAAAAACAATTTTTTGGTCCGACCTTGAGAAGTCAGGATGACACGCGCCACATGCGCTTCACCTGCAACTTCTATTATACTAAGGACCCTAGACGTTCATGAGTACGATGGGGATCGAAAGCGCTCCCACGCATGTAATACAAACTTCGCATAAGAAAGTCCACAAGTTCAGGGTGTGTGAATCGCTGAGTCTTATGAATTTTGAATGCATTTCAAACGTTGGGGCTCTTCAATATACGAGTTTAGAGACTGCATAAGTGGTGGTCGAGACCTTTAGTCACAGCGACACAAAAGCATGATCACTTCCAATGGGAAGAAGCGGCGTCTTGCGTGTGCAGGCAGACGAAATCTTAAATGAGGGGGAGAAGTTAAGTCTTCGACGGTACCACGTAGGACACCATATAGGACAAAAACGTGCTCTGAGCTTCCTCGCCCTAGGTGGGTGGGGCTACTTACGACAGAAAATCGCATGACGGCGTCGCAATCGGGGCGCCAACAGTACGACTTCGATTGCCCTTGGGAGCCCGGCAGAGCGTGGCTGCGTCACATATGCACTTCCACCCATGCCATCCTGCCTCCTCCACCTCGCTTGCAGGCTGCCATGCCTTGCCACTGGCATTCGCATCCACCGCGCTGCTCGCCGCGGGTGTCTACGCGATTTTCTGTCGTAAGTAGCCCCACGCGGCCCTACGTCAGCCGACCCTTTTATATTTTTTCCTGGCCTCTCCCAAAAGTGAGGATATCACCTGCGCTGCATGATCGCCACACACCACAAACTCGCTTCCCGACTGACACGTTTTGAAAGGACTCGCTGGAAGACACGATGGTCAACTGAGAGTCAATGGTATCCTATTCAGTAACTTGGCGGTTTCATTTCTTACTTTTTCACCTGGATGACTCTTTGACCTCTACATTAACGTTCCCCTACGTATCTTCTCTACTTTACTAAAATTGGAAGGGATTTCTCACAAGTCGTCGGTGCTGCCTTCAGCGAGGTTCTACGCAGGCCGGCTTATTCCCCGTCGCCGAGCTCCTCCTACGAGCGAACGCGTCATTTGTCTGCGTTCACTATCACGCATCCCGCATTCGCATGATTCTCGGTACGGATGCAGCATGCCGTAAAACTAATCAAATCAGCGGGCGAATGTTTCACTAAGGCCGCGGTCATACTTTGCGCAGCTGCGTTAGTTGACGCCGGTGCCGGCGTCAACTCACGCAGACACTTGCGTGAGTTGTCGCCGGTACCGGCGTCAACTAACGCAGCTGCGCAAAGTATGACCGCGGCCTAATCGTCACATCTCTACTTCCTCTTTGAACTAGTAAACAACTTTTTGCCTCCGTCGGCTTCAGATAACGCTTTCAATCAAAAATCCATAAATGCAGTGCATTGGGACGTAATTTAAAATGAATTCAAGTTATTCAAATTTAATGTTAACATATGAAATTAGGACTATAGCAGAGGAGCAAATAATGAGGACTGGTTTGAAGAATTTTTCCCAGAAAAGTAGATATTCAGAGCTTCTTCCGTTCATTTGCAGTTATATTCTACATGAGAAAAGCAATTAAAACAATTTCGTAAAACAGAGATGTTCACGGGGAAAATTACCCTAATGCAAAAAAAGGATGATGAATACGAGTACGAGACAAAACATGTGCGAAATAACGTCACGAGGTCCTCACTACGTGCCCTTTTATGGTACCAACAACGGAAGCGTCTCGGAGATACCAAACTACAACAACGGAAGCTCGTGCCGATGCTGATTTATGATTGGTCCGTATAGCACGGCGTTCTCTAACCTTAGCACCTATCTCGTTACGGAAAAAACCAAATCCTTGTGGAGAATTTATTGACAGAGGGTCAGAACGATGATATGATTCACGTACTCGCACAGCAATAGAGGACACCTGCTGGCAGAAATGAATCAAAGTCCATGAACAACTGATAGGAGAAGGCAACAACGAACGAACAGATTAGTAACATTCCCCATGCAGAGCAAAAACCACCGGTTCATTTCCAGTACAATTATGGCCCAACGAAAGTACATGCTAATCAGCCTTATCTCATTGCCAGTTTTCGAGACGGCTATCGTATCACCGGGCGCTCATTAAATGCTTGTTACAGCCCTCGTTAATAGCACATCTTCATGACATGTGCGATCTGCTTGTAGCTTTTTTCAGACCTGCTTCACATGTTCTTTGAAGCAGGACATTACAGGTGCTGCTACAAGAGTGCAGAGTCGAAGGCAAAAGTCGTTCATGAATGAGACTCAAATATGAACCTATGCTTTGTGGCTATTGTGCTCATCCATTAGACTGAGCCCTCGTCTTAACTAAAGATGGCATCTTTAGTGAAATCTGTCGGAACATATGACACGACAACACGTTACATAATACCAGTTATCGAAGCAAGCTTTACCAAAGTCAAGATTTCACTGAGAGAACGAGTTTTCAGAGAATTTCCCAGATCACTGACTCAATGTCGCTGGAAGGGTAATTACTACAATATGTCGATTTGGCTGGAATCTGCATCCGAGATAATCCCATCAACAACACATGAGCATTTCATGCTTTTTCGCGCACAACTGCCTGGAACTCGCCCCACAGACGCCAGTGCCAAAATAGGACTTATTGTCAAGTCGCTCAAAAGTTTTCCCCAGGGATAGCCCATCATCTCACGCCCCTAACAATACACACTGCCGTGGTTCGGTGCGATTGAGCCACTTGATGCAGTAGCAAAACCGCGAGCCCCAGTGGTAAGGCCGCTCACACTTTGCCCGGCAATCTGCGATCACAGGCAGCGACGCAGAGTGATACCAGGAAGGTGAAGAGACGACGCGGGCGACGAGGCAGGGTGGAACAGGCGGAGATGCAGAGAAGCGCAACGACGCCCTGCCGCCGGCACCGCAAAGTGTGAACGCGGCCTAAAGATAGTGACCTGTACAAGCCATGTTCAGGTTGAAGGAAATGCAACAATTCGGATCAACCTTCGAAAAGATGGGTAGAGGTGTCGAGTATTGCGCAATAAAAGGATGACGGGCTAGAGTGAAGGGAAGGTGCTTGAGACTAGCGTTCATTTATACATAGTCGCCTTTCTTAACTCAAAGCCTACTAATTCTTTTACTACTGTGAGATATACCAGTTGCGAACGCTCCTCCACTCTGGGGGTTGTATTCTGACCGGCATTCAAAACTAAAATCGGTTTCCATTTTCATGGCCATGTAGCACTCACTTGCCTGATAGGCAACATGATAGATAAAGGATTAAAGGCACACCACGCGATGGTTAGATTAGTAGCTTACTTTCCTGGCGCTAGTAGGCCCTTGGATGACTGCTCACGCTGCATCTTTTATGCGGCTGCACCGTGCATTCTCACAGTGTTGTGCCTGCTTGAACAGAATCAAGCCACGCCCACTTAACAAAATCACACCTAGCCTTAGACGAACAAATTTCCAACATGCGCTCACGCGGAGAAGGAAATTTGCTATAATAGAAGATAATATGATGAAACAGCCATATCGATGATGAAAGCAGCTTCCATATTGGAAATTGTTCGTCTAAGTCCAGTTGTGATTCGGTTGGGTGGGCGTGAGTCGGTTGTGTTCAAGCAGGCATAGCACCGTGAGGGTGCACTATGCAGTCGCAATAAAGATAAAGTCAGAGCAGTTATCCATGGACCTACTCGCCCCAAGAAAGCAAGCCACTGAACCGATCATCGTGTGGTGTGCCTTTAAAGAGTGAAATTTGTTGGTGTCCATCAAACCTGTGCTAGGACGCGCCGCGTAGTCTACTTGTGTTGTGAATATGGTGACAGGTGAATGTGATTCGGCCTGTGCCATGAGTTCAGGGGTCAGCCGATATACAAGCTACTGTTCTCACCCTCTTAGACGAGTCTGCTAACATTTCACTTCAGGAGGATGGTCTACGTGATTGCCTAGGCAAGTATTGATGCGGGATTCGATACCCTACTATGAAGGTGAGATTGTGCGCCACCTGTCACGACACCACCACCGTTCGATTGATGAAGATCAGGAGATGAATGTTCAAAGCTTCAGAATAACTCAATAAATGCATCCACAAATCACTTCGTAACCTGAAAGGTTTCACACTAACACGAGCTGAAGCGATTTAAGGAAAAGAGATAGCCTTACTTGGAAATAGAGCCAATGCAGACATTTCTTCGATTTTTTGAAAGAATTGTTGGAGTTCCTTCCGTTTTATTTTTGTGTAATGTTTTTATCGTGTCAAATAATCCTAGGTCGCGGTATGTGATATATGTCAGGTCAATTTTCGAAGTAAATCAACTTTTTTAACTTATTTTTCTATCTTGTGGTGAAAATGCTCATCGGGGCTGCCTACCCTTTGCCTTCAAACGGTGCAACACTATGTTTGCACTTACAATTAGCCACCCAGGACCGCGTTTTCAGGTTCCAAGCAGCCGTCGGAACGCTTTCAGCATACGTATTTGGATGTGAATATATATCCGTCATTGTATCAAATAAATTGGTTCGTGTTTTAATATCACTGCCGAGAAAAAAATTAAATTTTGATGTAACTTACAGTATGCAGTTAACGACACTCTCAGCAGAAGAGTAACTCTAGTCGAAGCTCTCTATACATAGATGAGTAGTTGTCTTGTTAATCTTGATACATTTCAAGGAAATCGTCATTTCTGCCTGTACTATATTGAACTGGACAGCACTTTCGGAAGACTTCATTGACAAGAGGATGTTCCCAATGGTTAGCTGGGTTATCGGGCTGAATGAAGCGACGATAAAAATAGCGAGAAGAACGACGACATCGGAAACTCTCGATGACTGTTCAGCCCATGCATTGATACTTACTGAAGAGAGAAGAATTCAGAACAACGACTTTTACTCCTGCACCGACCCATTTAGTTTTTACGAAATAGTCTGACCAACAACGTGGTGAAACTGTCATTGACGTCGTCTGCTAAAACGCGTGAGGACAAAGTCCCGAATTCTCGAAAGAGAATAACCCCTAAAACATGTTAGCCTGTTTACGTTACCTAACATAAAGTGGCAGCTTTTGACCACATTATATCTTCGGAATTCGAGAGATTGTAGTTTGAAACATGACCACTTGGGAACGATTTTGAGTGCAACATCATATGTTACACGTAGTACACAATTTTTTGATGAACGATCACTATCATAACGCTTCCCTTGCAATCGAAATTTCCTATCAGTCACACCACCACTCAATTAGAGGCTTTGATGGATATTAACAATGAAAACCTAAATATGTGAGCCATGGCTTGTCATGTTCTGTCGAAGTTGACACGGCTGGAAATTCAGTGAATTTAACGGCTCTCAATTCAAGATTTCTGCTTTCACAGCCTTGTAAACAATGACACCACGGCTGGAAAAAGCAGTCGCAAATACACATCCGAGAGAGACAGACTCTCTTCCCGAGAGGGTTTGATGAATATCAAGTTATATAAGTCACAACCATGCATTTATCAGATTTACTGTAGTAACATTCTCGCAATCACAGCAATTTTCATTATCCGCCACACTCTGGAACGTTTCTAGCATGGTCACAGACCGACAGTCGTTCGTTGAACACCGTTCCTGGTGCGCAGGGTCGTTCCACCCACGAACCTTGAATATATATCGAAAACAATATGGAAATGACCAAATTTTGCCTGTCATGCGCAAGCGAGATGCATTTGATACTGCCGCGTGCTGAGCACATAAGCCAGCAGAAGCGACCACACCCGCATGAAATCAGCCAAAAGGTGCTACGGACAATTCAATCTCTGTGAGCGAGGGTGTGTGCCACTAGGACAGAATTTTCGCGTAGCAGCGTGAGGCGATGAAATCGGGCAAGGGGTGGACCTAAGTTGTGACTGTGTTCTACACCATAGTGAGATGTAGTAGTCTTGAGACCCAATCAACGCAGCACACTTGGCTCAAACTCGTCGCGTCGCGTCGTCAAATGCTACTCATCGAGTGTGTGCCGCCCAACTTACCGTGTACGCATTGGTAGTATTTCGAGCAATCACTCTCCACCCTTCTGTAACCATCGACACCAGAAGATCCCTGTGAGAGAATTTGAGATATAATGTGGGATAAAACAACTCAAATGATTTTTCCAGTAAAACAACTCAAATGATTTTTCTAGTGATGAACTTACACGACAGCTACGCTCAGTGCAAAGTCCGTCGACACATTGTCCGTTGTAATACCTTTGATTGAATGCGCAAGTCTTTTTCACCCATTTCCCTCTCACGCATTGCTGTAAAAAGAGGAGATTAGTATGGATACGAACGAAATCTGGCTGCTCCGTACAGCCGCCAGAGGGAGTATGTTCTTAGGGAAGGATGTTAGACCGGGGCGTGAGGGTGTGTCGCGCCATGTGTAATTGAGTCCTAGTTGTAGAAGAGGTGGTGGTCGTCATAAGGGTCCAGCTGGTCACTGGGCCACAAGAATTGGTCCACAACATCTTTGGTCGTCCGGTTGTGAACTATTAGGTTGATTCATAATAAATCGGACAAATGGTAGTGATGATTTCTAGAGATCATAACTCAGTAACGAATTAACGAAAATGGACGCGCGAGGTACCGTTGGAATGAGTATGAAAAGCTCTTCAAAGTACCGCTCAAGCGGTCCAGAGACCACATCCGCAACGTCGTACTATTTATATCGCTATCTGGGCAGGAACCCGCGGATATCGGCAGACGTCTGATAGAAGTTCACAAGGAGCATGCCCCCGGCAGAAGTACACTGTAGTTGTAGCATTCGAAGTTTGCGTCAGGCGACTATTCCATCGAAGACGAAAACCGCGGTTGGTGGAGCGTACACGGCGTAGAGTACTGGGAGCTGCTCGATGAAGGTACCACAGTATCCGCCGACGTCTACGTTCGTCAATTACGAGAATTGAAGGCCAATGTCCAAAGTTCGCTACGGCGGCGGTCACATGTCTACTTCCAGCACGACAACGTGTCTACTTCCACAGACCGCACTTCGCAAGATCGACCAAGGCCGAGCTGCTGTCGTACAGTTGGACCGTACTTCTATACCCACCGTACTCCCCAGACCTGGCCCCTTCAGATTTCCACATTTTCTCCCACAGCCAACGCCACCTGGACGGCCAAGACTTCAAAACTCGCGACGAGGTCAAGGCGGCACTCGGCAACTTCTTCGAGCTCCAGCTTCCGGCCTTCTGGAGCAAGGGCATCCATGATCTGCCTATACCGTGGCAGAAGGTCATCGATAAAGATGGAGTATATTTCAAGTGAATCCCTGTTGTCGTAAAAAAGTTGTACGACAATGATTAAAATTGGTCAATTTGTCCGATTTATTATGAATCAACCTAATAATTGGCTAGTCTACAGCGGAACCAACGACGAATTCGCGCACGCAGTGAAGCAGTCGCGTGGCGTGATGGCCTAACGCACTTCTGAAAAGAGAGCGTATTGGAGCTACATCATCACCATTGGTGGAATACCGACCTCAATGCTAATTCACCAATGGTGACTAACTTGGCAGCCACCTTCTAGTGAGCCTCGATGTGCCTTCAAGAGCTAATGTGTGTTCCGATAATCGGTAATTGACAGTCGACTCAGGCCGTATTTGAAAAGAAAACAAAAAAAGTATCTACCTCGTAGAGAGAGCACGAGCTAGTGTCACTACTGTCACGTGTCGCACCTTCGTAGCACTTCGGTTTATACGAAGAAGGCTGGTTATGGCTGAGCACACATCCGAGAGCCTGATAATAGGTGCAGGTAATAAGGAAATTGTCTTTCAAATCAACATCTGCGCCTGCTCGCATACCACTCTGCAGTCAATGACCCCATGCGAGCGTTCACGTGCGTGAGTGTCGTATCACTGATCCGCGTGGCCCTAGCAGACATGTCAGTGATGCGACAGAAAACACGCTTGCTGCCAATATCACTTCTTAGCTTGAGTTTTCGTTACGTTTCATTGATTTTCTCCACTGCGGCACTGCTTACAAAACATTGTGCTTCGGTTCGTTAGACGGTTGGTATGCCTGCCCGCTCAATGTATGGGGATACCAAGTGGTGGTGGACTATCAATCTAAGGCCACATTATCGCTGTGATAGGACTTCCTACTCATATAAACGTTTAGCACACACGATATTAGCACTCCAGCAGCCATTCGGCGGAGTGCAAACGTTGCACTAGGTGTCAGTATATTGGAATGACATGAAGGTATTTTGGGTTGTCGAAGGAGTAGTGCCGTTTGGACTAGACCGATGAAAGAGTGGGTAATTGCGTAAGTGAAATTGCCACCTTTTTTCCAAGTCCTGAACGGATTAGTAAGCTATTATTAGGCGGGTAGAGAGCGGAACGGATAGTGGGTCTTACCACCATGGGGTACAGTCGCAAAACTCCACGGGGTGCATTCGCCAAACTCCGATTACTATGATTAAAGGGTGACACCCAAGAATATCTCCACTCGCATGAGGGTAATTGTAGCAGATTGCTACTTTGTAAATATACGGTTAAAAAGCCTTTTTCTAATTAAGTGTGTTAGCAGGGTCAAGTATTGGTTGCATTTCTTTCGTCATTTCTTTATCTTCAGGCTGATCTTGAGGAATGTTTCAGATTGTGAGCATAGTTCTCAGCTAATGACTCATCCGCTCCTGTATATAACCACGCCGCCAGCTCTGGCGGGGCTCTTCTGGCCTCTGCTTCGACTTCGTTCTGCTCTTCGGATCTTCTGGCTTCAAGACTCCTCCAATACTTGCCCTGCGCTTCAGGCGACGTCCGCCATCTCTTCGACCCTTTTAAGCTGCGACTTGCTTGGTGCCGGTGTCATCGCCATATCTTTGACCCCTTCAACAGCAGCGAGGTATTTCTGCTACTAACCAATAGCCGACTGGTCAATAACCATATTCTTGCAGATTTGCTGCCTACTATCGGAGACGCTCTCTGAACCTAGTGGTAGATTCTGGCTGATATTATCTGAGGGTAGATTATTCTGGACTGTTATTCAATAAATATAGATTCTTATAGCATTCTGTTCCAGCATCAATAATCTACATCGCAGAATCTGCAATATTCAATAGTATCAATATCCATCAATAACTACGAAACACCGCCTGGCCAGTGAGTCATTTCTTTCTCACTGATAGGCGAGTATTAGTGCGATATTGAAGTTGAGGATTTTTCCTCATGCTTCAATATACACTACAGTAATTTCAATCAAACTGTACATCCTAATTTGCTGAACCACATCGCTGAATTAACCCTGTTTAGATTATCTTATGCGTAGTTAGCAGCTGACCAGTGCTGTGTGAAGGTCGAGGTATATTGGGTAGCTAAAACTGGTTTATACAAAGATCGACTAAATCATTGCACCCACCACTCATCAACACTGTGGACGAAAATACAATGCTCATTAGGCAGCGTTCATAGTTTTGGAACTTGCGAAATTGCAGAATTGCGGAATTTGCGGGAAAACACTAGGTAGGTATCGATTGGGAGAACTGCGGAACTTGCGAAATTGTGGAAAGTAGAATAGATACGTATCGATCAGGAGAAGTGTGGAATTTGCAAATGAAGACACTTCCTGCTCCTTGGTTTCTATATTCCCCTCGTCTCTTTGTAGCATGGAAATCAATCCCTATCTAATGCTTTTCCGCAAACTCCGCAATTCTGCAATTCCGCAAATTCCAAATCGATGAACGCTGCCTCACTACCAGTTCGAGATGTACTTCGCGGTTTTGTTCTTATCAGTGTAATAGTTTCTAGATCATAATTGGTGAAAACCTGGCGTTTCTGATAAACCATTCTATGCAGCCTGCCAAGTCTGGTGTCTACAAATAGTGTAAAGGCAAATTCACCTTCCAATCGAATGTTGCTTCACCAGAGCAGCTGCGTTCCATCCACATGCCATACTGGCAGAACATGTAGGAACGTTTGTTTGACGGATGCGGTCGAACAGCTCCAGTGCGGCATTGTAGCCGTGCATAGTGACTCTCCCCTGGAATCGGCACGAATCGCTTCAACATCAATATAATTGTGATAAGCTGTGAAATTTCACTGTAATTCTGTTTAACGCAATCCTCATTGGTGCAATGGCCGTTGACGAATTGTTTCCCGTGGTTGCAACGCGCCTCAATCCACTGACCGTTGTAGCAGGTTCTGAAACTTTATTTGCTGCTGTACATGAAGCGATTGATTGAATTTGCTGACTCACTTGTAGTGTCCACAGTTTTCAGATGGTTGGAAGCTTCCTTCTCCGCAGATAGTAGATGAACATTTGCTAAAACAAAGTTCAGCATGTGCAAGAAGGCAGTTTTTCTAGTATACATATGTATGTAGTCCAGCCCCGTTGGAGCAATATTCCGTACATAGAGCAGTAGTCATCGAATGACTCTTTGGTTCACGGTAGTTTTCATTCCATTTGAGAAAATATAAGAAGGCGCTTAAAGAATACTATTTCAGCAGATATCGATCATGAGCACGCGATCAACAGCTCAATGATCCACCCACTTAGGACCACATTCCACGCTTATCGCGGTTCGCGATTGGTTTTCCCCCCAAAGTGCATGATCTCCTATGTATGATCCCCCGTCCACCGATTATTGGCTTTTCAGCAGACGGGTACACAAGGGCACCACGGCCAGGGGGGGACCGTCAGTCTCCAGAACATTCTTTAGCCCGGACTCTTCGCTCTCTTTTTCACTTGATATTGCTTCGTCTTCTTGGTGCTATCCTTGACGCTCACATTGATATTGCTCGCTCTTTTTGAAGCTAATTTTGACGCTAAGAGTTGATATTGCTCGCTCCTTTTTGAAGTCATTTTGGACGCTATCTTTGATACCGCCTGCTTTGAGAAAATGATTTTGTAGCTAGATTCTTTGCTCTTTTCAATGTTATCTAACTTTGAAGCTTGATACTGCCTTATCTGAGAAGATTGCCTTTTTGAATCTAGAATGTTCCGTTTTCCCTATAGTCCATTCTGTTCTCCATTTAGAACTATTTCCTAACGCCAATTAATATCGTTTCTTTTCTCAGAAGTTCCTTTTTGTTTAATTACCCAAGTTTGAGGTGCCGTTGGTTAGACTCAGTAAACTTTTTGTGTGGAAATTGTGTGTGTGACGCTAACAAGTATACCGCGGGGCAGCTTGATCGAGTAACCACTGGGCCCGCGACTTTAACGCTTACTCCTAGTGAGGCAATGGCTTCTTTGAGTGAGTCGAGTGGTCCGCATGTGCAGAGT
This sequence comes from Trichostrongylus colubriformis, assembly GCA_963978905.1. NCBI lineage: Eukaryota > Metazoa > Nematoda > Chromadorea > Rhabditida > Trichostrongylidae > Trichostrongylus > Trichostrongylus colubriformis. The sequence continues at coordinate 19,174,309 of OZ022260.1, forward strand.
TTATGCCCCTATGCACGATTCAGCAGCTTAACGATGATAACAGAGATCTAAGGTAACTTGTACTGCTGTACGGGAGGGGGAGACTGGCATTGCAAACTATTCGATGTGAATGGAATGTTCTTCGGTATCGGCACTATGCGGCCCCTCCCGTCTCTCTGCCGCCAATCCTCGTATGGGCCTCACCCAAACGGAGTATCGGAGATACAGCATAATAGGACAGATTTCGAACTTTACAGGAGAAGTGGTTCATTTTTCTTGGGGAGCACTTGAGGCCTATGTTAGTATTTTTGATCTTCTAAGAATAGGCGAATTTTCAGCACAATAAGTGGCTCATCCTTCACTAATCCTCGCACCCCCTCCCCACCCCTCAGAACCGCAATTCTTGATAGTGCTCGACTGTATTCTAGTACTAATGCTTGGATCGAGGATTTAGGAGAGGGAACGTCGCCTTACACCAAATCTCCACAGAAGCGATCAGACTGTGAGCTCCGAATTCTTCCGATTGAACAGTTTTTATGTTGAATAGCGTGTAGCGTATTGGGCCCTCTCCTTGATTACGCTATTAATGGTGAAAAAGCTGGAATGTCGTTCGAACACCCATCTCTATCCGAAATAACAAGAGTAGGGGAACATACCCTTTGACACAGTCTTGCGCGATCGCTTCGAAGACACTACCAGCGGGACATACCTGAAAGGTACAATTCGGCTGTATTTCAATTGGTATTTTCTAATAGTTAGCTCCATCTTTCTTCGTTATCACTCAGTTATGTGGAGTTGTTGCCCATAAAGGCGCACGACTTGGAAGCGCTACCAGCTCAAAACATCTACCTTCCATGAGTTCAGAGCCACGAAAATATAAGCAAATCTGTGGCCACATTGTGATCAGCATAACACTTCTTACCATGCTCTCGAATCGTCCAGCCCTTCCGCATTGCCAGAAACGAGCGCAGTCGTATTGGTCAGCAATTTTCATATTACCTTGGCACGACGGAGCCACGAAAGCCTGCAATGCTTAGCTTTTACGCCTTTCTCTTTGAACACCTGATAGAGTCATTCAAAAACTGTATGGGTATGAAAGGTCGGAATTTCATAGGAAGTTTCACAATGGCAAAACCAAAAGACAATGAGCGTGAAGAATAGAAGAGAAGCTAGATGCCGAAGAGGATAGAATAAAGGCTTCGCGGCGGAAGAGCGTATGTATCAAACACCGCAATAAGTCTCAACGGATATTGTTTTTTGTCATCGCGCTATAGCCCCTTGTCCAAATGAACGTGCCTGATGCTAGGTTATTTGGTAAGGTTACGAATTAGTCACAATGCGCCGAATAGTACCTTTGGCCCGGGATGTACCCCCTCAGATGCGTCCTTCACAGCTCAGTCGTTCTACGACATTTAAGGCTGAGAAGAGAATGATTCTAACGAACAGCGTATGGTTCCGTTAACTTAAAGGCACAGTTAACGATAATGTGAGTACGTTGGTTCCATCAGCGAGTAGATGGCCCCTTCCACAAAGGCAAAGCGTATGCCATCATTACGACGCGAGGCTGGGTGCTTAACGCGTAAGGAACATGTAGATAAGATGACGGCCACCGCCTCAAGATGGCCCACACCCATCTTCCATTCAACCAGCTGGTGAGCGGTGGCTTTTACGTGAATGAGAGGCATGACATAAGAAATGATAGAAAGTACTCACATTGTAAAAGCAACCTTATCGGATATTATCACGTAAAAGCTTGTGCAAATATTATTTGTTTTTGAGCTGCAAACTCGTCGAATCCAAAGGTCAGAAACACTTAATTTTCAAGGTTTCCGAAAAGTTTCTCCGTTTCTCCTCCACACTTGTGTTCTTTAGCACTTCCAGAGTCTTTATGGAGCGCGATGGGGCACGAAAATTATCGTGAATTGTGCCTTTAAGATAGCCGATTGATTGCGCAGCTCCAGACCTATCAAACACCTCTAAAACTTGTGTAGCTGCTAATAACAAAAGTGCTTAATTTGCGCGTGTCAATACCCCTAGATGGTCTGGAGCACAATAAACAAGTTCTAGCTCACTGGATATGGTGTTGTCCTCCAGCTCCTACCAAATATTGCTCGACATTATCCTACATTTTTAGGAATCTCTGTAAAAACCCACAGGCACGGCTTGCATTCGATTTTCAACAGGAGGCGGAGCTGGTGGAGCAGCTTGGTTGAGGTAAGATTGTTCAGACTTTTGCTGCTGATCATGGCATACACCGCGAATGCAGTCGAGTGTAATCTCATCTGGAAGCTCGCAATTTGAACATGGAAATTTATAACAGGGTATTCTACTGCTTCAGGGCATTTTCACGATAGAACTGTATACATGACCTTTATTAAGACTTTGGTGGCTCAAGTCAAAGCCACATTCGAGGCTCACTGAGGGTGGACGATGCACTGGTTGGGTGTACAGAAGGGTTTTGTGTTGCACCTGATTATAGGCGTTTTGGGGGGGGGGGCGGGAATGCCCATGCCGCTTTCCCGTCAGTGACAATCGAGGAAGCGAGTCATGTCGCAATTTTGAAGGTGCATCAAAGAACAAGCCAAGCCGTGGTCTTTGCTCCGCCCACCACAACTGCTCACGTGCTCCATAACAGGGCCATGATAGGGAACTTCTGTGTACCTTTCAACACGAGCTCCGTCATACATTCTCCCTTGAAACTCGCGCGCTCATTCACAGAGAACATCTGTTTCCACCCTAAATAACCCCTATCACGCTCCACCCTGCCCTGGTGCCTGCAAGGTCTAGTTTTACAAGTACGGTCATTGTTAATTTACGTAGTCTCGGCATCAGGGATTCCCTTTCTATGAAAGTGAGCGCGTTTGTAAGCGCAGTCCACCATGAGCAGATAGGTCGACTTACTTATTTGGCGCAGTAGTTCCCTGGGCAACTATCTGGGCTACACCTTTTTTCGCGCCGTCACTGTGCTCACGGCGCTTCAACTGCTGAAACCCACCCCGACACCACCCACTTGAGTTCCCTTATCGGTCAACCGAACAAAATGGGTAGCGTCGGAGTGACTTCGAGCAAACGTAGCGCTGTGATAGCTCACTACAGCAACACGAAAAGGTGCAGCTGGGCAGAAACCCAAGGATCTACTTCTCCAAGGATGTAGGTCGAATTACCTGGTCATCGTGAAGTCAGATCTGTAAACCAAAAGCAATGTTTGCGAGTGAATGTATGTATTCACTAGTACGCTTGTTTCACACCTATGAATATTTACTTATGAAAATTTCCATAAAACCCCACCAAAGACGTATCCTTCTGGACATCGCAAGTGAACCCATTTTCCATAACGGCACTCTGCCACGCGCCGGTCACACAATGGCGAGTTTTTGTCCACGATTCTCTGAAGAAGAGTTTTCACCAAATTGGAAGAACAAAGTTTTCCGAGATGATTGTTCCCTTTACCTCTCCGTGCTGGCACTGAACTTCGGCATACGGAGCGCAGTTCCACGGGTTCCCTTCGCGGCACTTCTTTGATAATACATCGAAGATTTGCCCAGGGGACTCGCATCTGAAAGGCGCTCGTTTGCACTCATTTTGCTCTCTGTGAATTAGTGTATAATTATCTGACGTTGGTATACATTTGCTATAAAACAACCATTTTTGTAGTGAATACAGACGTTTATTTACAAACAGGTAAACAGCACCATCTTTCGAAGTTTATCTTTGAGCGTGGTTTCGGTTTACTTTGATATTATGCTTGCACCCAGTTGTTGAGATTCGTTTTCATTTTTTTGTTTCAAAGTAATCTATTCGCCAACAAGACAATAGCGCGTTTCATGTCTTCTACAGTCCATTTAGGAGCGCTTGATAGGGCGTGGTCTGAGTGGCGAGAGTGAGAGTGTGTGGCGGGGTGAGGAGTTTGATACACTTCCACCTGAGTCCGTGGGCCACGCCCTATCTAGCGCTATGAAATGAAATGAACTTACGCAGATTTTCTGAAAGCCACGCTAGTTGTGGAAAGTTAGGAGCACTGAATGTCTCATTACCCAAGGGAGAAAGGTATTTTCGTTGCTGAGTGATGCCTTTGCATTAGCCCAATTCCTTGAATTGCTCTTGGATTCATAAAGACAGCCGAACATGTTTGATTATGCTTAATTCAGGGGATGGAGCAGGAACTTCGCACGATTGTGGAATTCAAAGTCGAGACGCTAAGTAGTGCAATAGCAAAGAACGAATTGAATGAAAGGGCCGAGAGATGATCTTTCTACAAGAATGCTGAGTTATGGGCAAAAGCTTCGGTGTCGGACGGGACTGGAACCCGCACTTCATCCTTTCCGGGGATATGTGCTAATCCATTACACTACCGACACCCCTTTCACCTTAACTCAGCTGTTGAGTGGTATATTTACCATAGCTTATCAGCACTCACACGTATAACGTGTTGATTGATGATCTTTCTATTCCTCCTCCCCTTTTGCCCTCTTTGCACCACTAGTCGCCGAGGGCTAGGTGCAGACGGCGAGGGGCGCAGACGTTGCCCCGTCATTGCTTAGCTAAATGACAGCAGCCCAATAAATTCCAAAAGATCCGTTGGAGGTAATCGCGCTATGCGAGATAGGTGGGAGTAGGTGAGGTCCATTTATCAAAATACTTCATTTCTGCCCTTCCCAAAGTCAGGCCACAACCACGCTCTTCAAAGGTAGTGGCAGACGTAATTCGGTTGCATCAATCATTCCAATCTTTGATACTGGCCGATACCCACGTATTTCGATTGACACGGCATTAATACGATACGATAAGTATTATTCTGCTATCATGCTCATTATTCTACTTCTCAGTCGTTCTTCGGTGAAATAAACCTTAGGAGGCTGGCCGGGATAAGAAAGGCGGCTGGAGCTAGAAAGACCGCCTCCGTCACAGCTCACATCAGAGGCGCTATTTTCGCGCACGATTTCCCCGCAGATAGGCTTCCTAGACCAATAGTTTTTGAGTGTATATTATCTTTCGGGGTCTGAGGTGGCTTAGTGACAGGTGGAGCGCACCTCACTCTCATGGTGCGGAGTTCAAATGCCGCACCAACGTCCGCCCAGGCCAATCAAGCCTTCCACTCCTCCGGGGTCACTAAATTGCCATGGTTCGTCTGGGGGATAAAAGCACTGACTAGTACATCGGTTGACCACCGCAAGTCTTTGTACAGGACATCATATTCACCAGCCACCACATTGTGAATGAATCTAGAATGTGCGGTGCGTCCCAAGAATGAAATAATTAACGCCAAAAAACTTTATCCTTTATCCTTATCTTTAATATCTTCCAGGGATTTCTTATCACCCACATTACCCCTACCACTGCTCAAAATGGTTGCTCCATGTCATCCTCCACCTTCCTTGGATTCATGGATTGCAGTGGAATGTGTATTTAGACACATTCTCTATTTTCACGTATTCAAATAACACCAAAAGAAATATTGTGTACATTTTTTGAAAAGTGAAGAGAAAGCATAAACCTTTTGTAAACCCAGTTGGCATTATCACAAACGTAAAACGCCGTGCAATCGTGCTTGTGAGGCAACCGATCCTGACTTGAACACTGTCCAGGGAATGTAAGCTGGTCGACTCCGTATTTGTTGGGCGGCGTGAAGCAGTGCGTACAAGGACCTGGAATGACAAAAGCAAATAAAGCTCGATCTTAATGTGAGGACGGGGGAAGGTGGCTTTTTGCTGAAGAATTTGTTAAAGGCATATTCCGCGCTCGCTATGGGTGGAGTAACCAATTGACGCTCCATTGGTTGTCGGCGGTTAGGAGGCGGTCTCTCCACGCCTCACTGCAGGCAGTAGGGCTAAGAGAGACCGCTCGAAACGCCGACAACCAATGGAGAGTCAATTGGCTACTCCACCCATAGCGAGCGCGGAATATGCCTTTGAACACCTCTATACATAGTGCGTGTTCCTACATATTGCTCAGGTCACATAATATTTCCATCTGTAAGACTTACCCAACGGCAAAATACAGTGGCTTAATAATAGATATTATCTGAAATTCGATCGCAAGGTTACACATTACCGTACTATCCTGTGGATTCGCAAGTACCAGGCGAGTTCCACAAAGACACCTGTCCGATAAAGGTCAATTTCCTTCTGTGAGAAAGTCCGCAAGTGCACAGATTTCGTCACCATCTCGAGCACGACTTGCAAGGAAACTAGAGCTCATTCTTTTCAGCAATGCTCTACCTATGTTCATAAGCTCCGCCCAAACCTGGACGTGTTTGCCAACCGCATCAGTGCCTTTCTTTTTTCCGCATCCTCTTTCTTGCCAGCCCTTCATCCGAACCGTCTTCGCTGTGAATTTGAGTTGGAAAGTGCAAATCAGAAGACATGGCAAGCTTCCGATCAAGACACCGGAAGGAGATAATTTTGGGCTACGGTAGAACAGACACAGTTCGGACGAGTTTAATTGGCCGCCATTGCAGAAACTCGCCAATTTGACGCCTTGGCATGGTGTCAAAAGGAGAAGCTTCTATTATAAATTTGTTGTTTCTTTTACTTTTTACTTTGTTCTTTCTTATATTGTTTCTAGATGTACTTACATGAATGCTAATGTAGTGGGAATGGCCACTCCACTGCGCTGGGGGTCAGGTGCTACGACTAACGTTGGCCCGCGACTCGTCTCCTACAGCGGACAACTCGGAAAGTCAGTGTGTTGATGCGAATGGGATGCGAATAAACACTGCAGCGTCGCGCTTTTGAATCCGGGTTTCTTCACCGGTTATCGCTTCTCACCTTGACTGTTCGTTACAAAATGCTCATTTCATTGTATCTTCCTCTTGTTTCGGACCCCTTCCGGTTCCTTCAAGTGGACGTCGCCATTGTGGTATTCCTCACATTTGGTGTTCTCCCTCACCAAATACCATGGAGAAGACAAATCAGAGGTCCCCATGCTCAAAAGGAGCACTTAGACTTATCATCTGAGGAAAGCCCTTGTTCTGATCAATATGCACCATATTTCTATGAAACCGACGCACCTGGTGTGGTTTCAGAAACATTCCCACAATTTGCAGTAATGTATTTGCCGTTGTAGCATATTTGATACGAGACGCAGTCAGAAGAAGGAATCGTGTAGCCTTCGAGGCATTGTCTCTGAAGTTTAGCGGGTCTCAGCAATTGGTTGACACAATATTTGGGAACACTCACTGATGGTCCGAAACTCCTCCTGTTGCATGTGAGATCTTCGACGCACAGCTTTCTCAAGGCATTCCAACGAGTATTCGGAGGACAGGAGAATATCTGAATCGGAAGAGGAGCAAGATATGAGGAGCTACTTGGCCGTCACCAAACAAATTATGAATTCATGTAGTATAATGAAAGATAGTATAACAAATGAAATGTGATATAATAAACCCAGCTGGGCTGTCACACAGCACTGCGCGAATAGCACAATAGAATAATGTAGTGTGGCAGCGTTCATAGTTTTGGAATTTGCGGAATTGTAGAAATGCAGAATTGTGCAATTTGGGGAAAAGCACGTATCGATTTCCATGCTGCGATGAGACGAGAGGATCCGAGAAAGGAAAGGAATGGAAAGTGCGGAATTGTGGACTTTGCGGAATCGTGGCATCTGCGGAAAGGGATAAGATACGTATCGACTGCTTCGTCAGCGATCGTGGATGATAGGACAAAGCACTTTCTGCGCTGAGGAACAGATGAATCTCATACAATACTTTTTCATTACACAGATTTTTCCCTTCTCGTCCACTCTATTCTGCTCTCAAACCTTCAGTCATTTGTGATGGCGTAACGGTTAACAGCTGTGACCTTTAGATGATAGACCCCGCCTCCAGGCGACGTGGTTCCTGGTGGCTGCGATGAGAGAGGCCAACGATATGCGGCAGGGTTGAAGATATCGGCGCGCTTTAACGGGTGACGGTTGGGACACACGAATCTAGGCCGTGACCCTGTGACAGTCTGTGGCCTTTGCCCTGTGACATGAATAATTCAGACAATTTGACTATACAACGGAACAGACTTGCAAGGAGGACACCATTTACATGAACAAATTGTCTGAATTATTTAAGGCTTAGGTCAAAGGCAACAGGCTGTTACAGGGTCACGGCCTAGATTCGTGTGTCCCAACCTACATCCCGCTTTAACGGCTTTAGCTTGAAGCTCACTCTAGAAAATAGATGCTGTCGTACTGTTAAACATTCCCTTGTGTTTAATTGGCAGTGCCAATAATCTCGTTCCGACTACCCTCCCTCTTGTCGTCCGCGTCGAGAATCAACGGTGGGAAGGAGATCCTATTTCTCGGGTCTTACAATTAGAACATATCCATCTGTTTTTTCTTCACCATCGTATTACTAAGCACTAAGCACGTCGACTTTCATATTCACTTAATTTTTCACTGTTCGTCCGAATTTCCCCTATATATGCCTTTAGAAAGATGAAAATGCAGACTTTTAGCATAGATTTCTTAGATTCCTTGATTCCTTACAAGGAGAATATTCAAACACTCACCTCGTAGTGCTCACCAGTGCAGTACATGTAATCGCGACAGTTCACGGGGAACGAGGAACCTTGCACGCACTAAAATACATCCGCTCTTTTCTCGGACAGCAGCTCGTACTTCTCGCAAATATTAGGTTGGCAACTAAGTAATTGCGGATTTTTAAATACTGCTTTTTCCCTCAAAACTGCTTTCCACAAAATTTCTTCTGTACATATATATGTAATACAAGTCCACACGCATCTATAGGTATTGTTTTCTTCCATCTCCCGGATAACCCTTTTCAGCAACATAAAAATATCAAAAGTCACCTCACTTTCAATTCCAATTTTTTTTCTTTGAATGGCGTTAGACAGGGAAAGGGAAAGGTGATAATCCGATGGAGAAAGATCAGAACTATAGGGCAGCAATTTTTATCCAAGCTCGAGAATTTTTTGAAAAAAATTTAAAAAAATTATACCACTATTGAAAAAACGACTCGTCAAAAAATTCTCGAGCTTGGATAAAAATTGCTGCCCCATCCACCTTATAGCCCTGATCTTGCTCCATCGGATTATTACCTTTTCCTTTCCCTGTCTAACGCCATTTAAAGAAAAATCTTTTTATAATTTTTGTACTAAAAATGAGGTTGACCGTTGATATGTTTGTTTTGCCGAAAAGGGTTATCCGGGAGATAGAAGACAATAATACCTATAGATGCGTGTGGACTTGTACTACATGTGTATGTACAGAAGAGATTGCTGGAAAGCAGTTTGGAGGGAAAAAGCAGTATTTAAAAATCCGCAATTACTTAGTTGCCAACCTAATAGTTATTCGTACGATAACCTCATTACAGGAGGCAAATACAGGATCCGACAGAGGTAAACACATTCCCGAACCTTAATTGGTGATGCAAGCTACTCTTTCAGTACAGTTGAACTTGCTCGAAACGTTTACTAGGTTGGTGCATAAGTCTTGCGAAATATGTGACTTTTTTCAAAAAGGTATCACTTCATGGGTGACAAACAATAATCTATATCACAGTAGTTCCAAGACACGTCCCCATTGTGTCGGTAGCTCCAGCATGCCCTTTGCTCAGAACTGTGGATGCTGCGAATCGAAAAACGCTCGACAAAGCTACTACAAGGATGCTGAGTTATGGGCAAAAGCTTCGGTGTCGGACGAGACTCGAACCCTCGACAAAGCCCCTCAGCTAGTTCGTTGGAGTTCTTCTCCCACAGATGCTGTTCGGAATCTCTGAATAAGTGACAGGGCGAAACTTCCCATCCGAGCTTCTTGCTTTTATCCTGCGTTATCTTTGCATCATGTGGTCTTGCATTGTCATGCTGCCAAACAAAACGTTTCTGATTGGATGACGCCGGCGAGAAATGTGTAGCTTCTGCAGCTGGTTAGCGCACACGCTTGTAGTCACTGCAGTACCATTGGGTACCAACTGAAAGTCCTGCATTTCTGAGGAATTCCACCAACAGCAGAGCAACATCATTTTTCATGGGACCGTGGTCAGATAGTGGCAATTCTCCGGAAGGCAGCCACTGACGCTTCCCTATATGGCTTACAAAAAAAAGACCCAGCTTCCGTCTCCGGCAATAATCTCTCGAAGAAGTGTGGTCAGATGAGGACGACACAGCCAAGTCTGACACACACTGACACGGTGGAAATTGTCCGTCTAACTGAGTTGGTGAGATACCTATACAGCGAAGAGCTCCACCTGACGTCCTTCTTAAACGCACCAAAGATAATGGCAGCCGCTTCCCTTGCGGCGCGCTGAAGAAGGTACTCGTAATAAATGAAGGGACGAAGTATGAAGTTTTCAACTGGAACCATTTCTGCTTAGATCAAGCGGAGTCTCCTCGTATATAATATTTCTCTACAGGTTGAAACGAGACAGTCTTACATCATCCATGTGGATGATCCACGAAAGGAGCTGGAACGGCATTGCAGAAGGGGTTTCGAAAGTGTCGCAGTACTTATGCACCAACCACCACTGAAAGGCCAAATCGCCATTCCGTCTGACTGGGAGTGATGAGCGTTGACTGAGCTCTCTTCGGGTGACACCACGTATCTTGTTTCATTCAGAGATCGAGCCATCTTCGTGTGAAAAGATCCTCGACGAAGGTATTTTGTACTAAGCCTTTGCAATGACAGAAGATTAACCACCCACCGCTCCTTTTGTTGCACATGCATAGTCTGGCTGACAAATCATTTGACGAGCATTGAAGGCACTGCCACGATCGCATTTCTGCAACACCCACTGCGGCCCATGCGACGACTGCATGCATTCGTAGTACTGTAATATAATACACCAAAGGGTACGGAACAGTGTTATGATAAGCACTTCCACTTCAGCTTCCTGAGCTGTTAGTAGTATTCATTATTACTTTCTAATCACCTCTACCAATTCTTCATACTTATAACACAGCTTTGAGCTGTCTACAAAAACGAATGTAAAAAATGGGTTCCTGCTTTAAATGCGAATACTTCTGTGAACGAGCGCCATTACCGCACCTTCCTCAAAAGCAGACCAAGCGATAATCAGGTTGGTGGCTCACTTCCTTAAAGACACCGTTAGGGGTAAATTCAGCGAATTGGGGGATTAGGAAAGTAGAGGTGCTCAACATTATAACAGTAGAGAAAGAATGACGTAAAACGGCGAAAAAACCGAGAAATAGGAACCCGAAAATCCCCATTTCCTCTCTCGTCCTGTGCGTCTCTGGCCGAAGTGGACTGAAGACAGGCCAGAGTCTGAACCAGCCGGCCGCGACTGTTGTCCCGCCCCTCCACGGCGTCTCCTCCGGCCGCATAACCGCATAACGACATGCCGTGCTGAGGGGTCGTCATAAGACCCCGAGCCCCGTTTTTTTCAATGCGATTTTCGCCACAAACGACCTCTTCTAATGTAGAAGGTTCGTTTTCAGAGAAGATGTACTCTCAAATCTCAACTTTCCCTTACCACTAATGGTGCCTTTAAGGTAATCAGGTCATTGGATAACTGCTCAGACTGCACCTTTGTTTCGGCTGCACAGTGCACACTCACGGTCTTGTGCCTTGCTTGAGCACAACCTACCACGAACACGCCATAAAATCACACCTGGCCTTAGACGAACGAATTTCCAACGTGGAAGTATTTCATCATCAAAATGGCTGTTTCATTGAATTATCATCTCTTACAGCAAGTTTCCTCCTCAACGTGAAAGCCATTTGGAAATTCGTTCGTCTAAGGTCAGGTGCGATTTGGTTGTTGGGTGGCCGTGACTGCTTGTGTTCAAGCAAGCACAACACCGTGGGGATGCACCGTGCAGCAACACTGAAGATGTAGCCAGAGCATTTATATATGGACCTATTCGCCTCAAAAATGTAGGCCACTAATCTGATTATCGCGTGGAAGGCGCAATTCATGAAAATTTTGGTATTTTACCCCTTACATCTTAGTGGATAGGTAGGTTCGCAACTACAAAATAGCACCTTTGTAGAAACGGCAGTCTCGCTCCCAGTATTTTGAGACCGTAAAGCTTTTCGTTGTATAGTTTGTACTTCTCAGGAACTCAATAATTGTCATTTCTACACTAGAAACTAGAAACAATCTTTGAATGGGTAGCCTAAAGTGCAATTACAAAATGCAAGAAAAAGATAAAAGTTGTTCCTCAGTACACTCCCTCCTTCGCTCACAAGAATCAGACAAATCTCACCCCACATTGTCTCGGGCGTTTCGAAAAATAACTAAGGGAGGAGGATATAATTACGCATATATAGAGGAATATTATAATTGAGAAAGGAAGATATTTTTTGCTACTTCGAGAGTTTCTTCAGAAAAATCGACTTCCTTGGCTTCGCTAGGCTTTCCTGATTTCGGTAGGTCCAGTGCCTCTGGGCCAAAGTCGTAGATGGAAGATACGACTTACAGTATAATGATTTTCGCGAGATGCCATGCATTCTTCACCAGAATTCTTTCACTGTTAAAGCGGAGGCACAAGATCATTGTTTCAAGAGAGGCTAAATAACCTCTTGGAACGTTTTAGCATCTAATCCCACGCTATGCGAGTAGTGGTAGTACTCATAGATAGGCGCTGCACACGAGATAAAAAGAACCCTTTGTGCGCTTATTCATTTTGATGACGTTTTAAGTTTAAATTTGAGACATTGTCGTTCTGGATGAACTTGTCCGGATGATCCATAAAGTCAACTCATCCAATCATTTTACCATGACTGTTGCTGAACGTCAAGGTCTGTAAAATACTAATGCCAGACTGTTCTGAGCACTGCTATTTGCAATGCTAAATATCATAGATATACCGAACATGAGAGAGTAGCTGGTAAGGTACATTTCAGATATTTAAATCTCAATCACACCTCATCACAGGAGCTGCCCGGTCGCATTTGACCAGGCGAGCATACTGCACATCCTCGAATAGTATTTCTTGGTGAACAGTAAGTGCCGTTGAAGACCATGCTTTCACCACATGTGTACAATTTTCCCACAGATCCTTCGCAGAATATGTAGTGACTTTCGCACTTCCCAAGTGGGACCGATTCCCATTCATGCTTCCTAAACTATACTGATCTAGCAATGTTCACGAAAGACGAGATGGTGTTTCACGATTAGCAGCAGCAGAGCAAGGGGCTCAGAGATTGCGATGTCGCACTCGACATCACGCGCAGTATATCAACCCGACCATCTCACCGCCGCACGCGGTGGATGGTGCCCGCATAGGTGCACGCCGGTCGATGCACTAAAGTAGCAACCTGCAAATCCCAGCCATAACACAGGCATCGCTCGAGGTCCATTTCCTGCATCTTTTCTGGTGACTGTCAAAAACCTCACCGGGTGCACAGTAAACCACATACGGTTGTGGTTGGCACATCACATACCTGGAAGCAATGCATTCAGCAGTTTGCGCGGGAAGGTGAGTTTTTTTAACATACCATGAAGCACAGTGAGTTTTTCCCTTTTGAGCTGTCTTACTGTTGTATGTTGAAGCTGCCTCACAAGCCCTGTGCAGGAACAATTGACGAATCGGAGTTGCCAACATCAGTTCGGGAGTACACCTCCGTGGAGCTGGAACGCATTCGAGCGTCTGCGTCAGGACATATCCTGGAACATACATATTTGTTATCAAAATTCCTGTGACAATTCGGGCATCATTTCTCCGACGCTACTTCTCGTCGTTACATTCAGTCGTCCACGTGCATTTGTAGTAGAGCCCTTTATTTGGCCCTTACAGGAACTTTATAGAAATTGTGGCGGCCTATTTGTCACCTCATGCAATGAACCTCCTATTCATGACCACACCTCAATGCAGATTAGGAAAATCGCAGCGAAAGCCTCGAGAGGGGAGATTATTACGATTGTGCTAGGAGTGAGTAGGAAAACTTATATCACGAAGTATCACCTGAAATGTGTATATCCATTGGTATATCATGACACTGGGCGGTGAAGAAATTTTCTCGCTGTCGAAAATGAACCAATAAAATTACTCTTCCATGTGTACCCACCACCCTTATGTAGTCTACTTGACTGGTGATCACGCTTTTCCCTGGATCCATCCACCCTCCCTGGATCCATCCACCTTATCCTGAAACGGACGGTATGCCACGCCTTTAACTATGTCTCAGATCCAATGCCTCTGCAGCCGTCCTTTTCAAACTGAGCGTCTCGTGCGCCTGCTCCACATCTCTTAGGCCCACGTGGTTCCAATCAATACGTCACTGTTGCGGCGCACTGGTGATCTATTTTCCCGCAAAAACCAACTTTTCCTGAATTTTCTTGGGCTTGAGTCATTTCAGTTCACTCCTTCCTCACTGCCGTAATACTTAGCACCTCTGCTTTCGTCTTCAACACGAAATTAACGCTCCCACTTCCTTGAAACGATACCAGTAAATCTCACCGGCTGGACATATGAGTGGAATTGCATCTCGTTTATTTGGATGACAGACAAGCGCTTGACGCGAACAATGGTTGTCACTGCATTGGCTGCGATAGATGCCAGCACCATTAGCACAGAACGAATCAGCCTGTAATGAATCGCCTCGTATTGCTGGATTCAAAGCTGAATGAAGACTTACTTCTACCAGCTGCTTCGTCTCTTCATTAATCTGATTTAGGGTACGATCTTTGCATTCAGGAAAATTCTCCGCAGGAAAACATCGGCCATTCATGAACACCTGGAATGCACAACTTGTGCATACCTGCATATCAAAATTCTATACGATTAGTAAAGAGAGGTTATTCTGCTTATCGAGTCGATAAGGGCCTTATGGTCATGCGCGAACGAAAAGAAAAAGCATGTTCTGTGCGCGGTCATCTCACTGGCATTAGGCCGCCTTCATACTTTGCGGCATCCTGTGTCGGCACCGATGTTGATGACGGCACCCCAGCATTGTTACGACACGTTCTATTTATAGCGCTCGACAGAATCATACCACAGTATGATGGTCGCAGAGGGGAACCGCGCGAATCTTGGCGTCGAATGTCAAACTAAGGCAAATAGTGATGCAAGAGCTAATATTGGCGCGAACTCTTACCACAGCCATTAGACTCTAGTATGATTCGGTTGATTGCTATAAATAGAAAGTATCGCAACAAAGCCGAAACTGCCGGAGTCGGGAGTAGCAGGTGACGATGGTGGGGTAAAATATAAAGGGAGCTTAGACGACTCGTCGTTGTTATCGTGAAGACCACTGTGATACTTTTTCGTACATTCGCGATCATGTCGTGTCTTGAGATGATTGACCATCCCAATCATCAAAGCGGGTACATCAATAGTCCATCGAATATCGAATGCAAAATGCGATTGGTATAAGAGGTAAATGGATCGATAATAGCTCCGCTTTTTCAATTACCCGTTTCTGATCTTTGTTCTGAGTTTGAGGTTAACCCTGAATGTGTGTGTGTTCTGTTCAAGTCGAGTTGCGATACACCCGATCGATCCATATTATGCGAGCAAGTTAGAGGATGCCTCATGTCCCATGCAAAGTTTCTACCAGGAGACCCGGCAGAAAATTTGAGGAGCTGTATCTTAGCCGAAATCTCACTTTTTCGCGTGAAATTCGGCATGCGGCCCTTATCAGCCAAATACAACATAAATACATGGGTAACAAAAAAACTAGTTTTCCCGTGGACGATTCTTCAGGCCAGGGACACAACTTGGAACTGTCTCCAGTGAGTGAAACAAGACAGCAACGACAACACAAAATGGACTGAACAAGTTAATATAGTCGTACTCAGGTACGGTTGCAACCGCAGACGGACCATACGCATGTGGAAGCCTGCGGAACTTTATCTCAAGTGAAAAGCTCACTTACAAGGGATTTGTACGGGCACGTTCGGACAACGGCTCCTCCTCTTGTATGCGAACATTCTATAAAATGGCTAGAACAGAGACCAAGTTGCACGTACGGCCGATTCGAGCGACACAGCGACCACAAACCATCAAATAGAAGAACAGGACTGCTGCACCCTGAAAGAATGAACTGTAGGAATCTTGCTTCTTTCCGGTCCTTTGTGTGGTTCTGAGACAAGTGAATAGTGCACGTTAACACACACACCAAGTTCCGGCTCTCGCGCGCTTTTATTAATAATCAGATTTGAATATTGAGTTAGCATATGCTCTAGTCATGTGACATTATGTATTTTGAGAATGAAATTTATGCTCTGAGAAGAGTAGAAATTTTCTACCTGTTTAGTGATTCTGATGTCGTCAACTTATGACCGTTCCGACTTTTTCAGTTTCATTTTCGCCTCGAACGGGAGGGAAGTGCTTCGAATGGGGGAGTGCAGAAAAACGCTACATATCTCACTCGACCATCACTTTATTACTCGCTCTTCATTGGATGATCCGGCATTTCCATGCTCCACTCTTGGAATCTTTGATTCCTTAGAAGCTACCAGAACAACAAGCTAGCGTTTCTAAACCACCAGGCACGCCCCGGTGTAGAAGAAGGGTATTATAATGGCAAATCAAGTAAACAATGCAGCTCACTGCGATAATTGTAAATGTGGAGGACTCAATCCACAAATTTCAACGGTTGGCCCATCCTGAATTTAGATGAAATAGTTATGTCGTGCGCCTTCTGATGCCCTGTTTGGTTCTACTTCTACTGCGACAGGAAGTCTACTGTCAAAAATATAGCAACCTTGAGAGGAGTCGACACATCAGAGATGAGCTGGAGAGGCTGTACTGAGAGCCGCCAACATATGCACCCTCCGGATCTCCAGACAGCTACCAACACGATGAGTTGGAATTGAAACGATTGGAACTATGGCAGCCGATAATATCGCATGAACCGCGATCTATGGCAATATTATAAAAGAAGAGAAAGGATGTAGAACAATATCCAGCGGAAGTCTATATATTCCTTTCCGATACAGGAGAAACCACAACGCGGCACTATTAACCCAGAGCTCCTCCACTACTTCTCCAACCGATGTGATTTTTAGAAAACTTTTCGATTTGCCTTCAAAGCGCTATCCGGGGGTAATTCGAGCCGTAGAACACGAATATGACATTCATTCGGCGCGAAACTGCTTGGCGCCAGCTTGGCGCAGGCGCCAAGCAGTTTCGCGCCGAATGAATGTCATATTCGTGTTCGTGAACGAATGTCATATTCGTGTTCTACGGGTCGAAATATCCCTTGAAACAAATTCTGAGCGAGTTTGGTGATCCAGTCCATTTTGGCACCGGCGCCTATGGCGCAGGCGCGAAGCGGTTTCGCGCCAAACGAATGCATATTCGTGCTCTACGAGTCGGGATACTCCTGGGTAGAAGTTCGCAGCTAAATCGAAAGGTTTTCCAAAAATCACCTCTTCGACCGCATCGTTTGAAGAGGTAGTAGGGTAGCTCTGGGTAAATAGTGCCAATAGTGGCGCAGATGTGCCCCGTGTTTGAGATGCTAGAAGCATGATTTCTCTACCGGCACCACTACACAGCTCTAATTTTATGTTTGACTTCATTTTCTTGAATACTCATATCACGTTATTTTTCATCGGTGTTCACCCAAGTTTTATGTTTTGATGAGCACAGAAGTTGACACCTTGATGCTCTGGCTGTGTTGCTATTTAGCAAGTCGAAATTCGCCCGAACTTTTTAGCACCACTCTTGAGAGCATCATGCATCATCTGGAATAAAAGGAATTGGAAGTTAGGTCGACGGCTGGCATCCACATCACCTCCGCTCGCTAATATCATCGTGCTTATATTAGGTGTATGCAGAATAAATGGTCGTTTCATGATGAGCCTTTTTGGCGCTGTCTCACAGCTCGAGTCAACCTGGATATACCATAGTCATGCTCAGCCCTTTTCAATTCACGCATCCCGTGGTAGCGGCCTTGGGTAATAGGTTTTTTACAGGCTCTAAAATTCGGAATGGAAAAGGTACGGTTTTAGCATGATCAAAATTCATGAGTTTAAATTGGGTCACTCCGCAGCCGAAGCCAGTTGGAACCTCAGCCGTGTGTGGTTACAAGAGTCTCCTGTCAAAATAACCATGCGCCGTTAGTTTGCGTGGTTTGCTTTTGGAGATTTTAATCTTCAGGATGAGCCGCATCAAGGATGCTCACTGTTTGATGGTGTTGTAAGGGCGTAATCCACTCTAGCCTGCTGCAACCTCGTCAGACCATTACAGCAGAGTCCTATTGCCGTGATTTGGTTCTGATGTATGAAAAGTTGCAAAACTGTGGCCGACGCTGACAAACAGAAGGGGTCCTATTCTGTCAGGATAACGCAAAACCCCACACTTCGCAAATTACCCGGCAAAAACTGATGCAGAAAGGCATTGAGACTCTCCATCAGTCCCTTATTCCCCAAACCTATCCTCAAAGGATTACCAATTTTTCAGGGTTCTCAATGCAAACCTTCGTCAGAAGGAGTTCGCCGATACGATACAGGTTGAAAATGCCATTGTTGACATTATTAATTCTCCCAATCCAGAATTTTATCACGATGGCATACCTTATCTACCGGATCGTTGGCAAAACTGTGCAGATTCGAATGTTTTTATTTCGACAAATAAATTTGTGTCTGAGCAAAGTTATGGCGTTTTGAAAAAAGTGGTCTGTTTTAGCCATTTATTCTGCCTAAATCTAATACCACCAGTAATTGAGCAAGCGGAGCGATGCTGCCATAAACCTAAAGAAGGCGATGTTCATGAGAAACGGAATGGTACTTGACGCTCCATTCACTCTTAGTGGAACGAACATCACCGACTGCTTCAGCTATGGGCACCTAGGTCAGAACGTCTGCATGATGAACGACTTAGCACCAGCTGAGCAGGAGGGAAAGAGCGGCTTGCGGGGCCCTCAAAACCATCGAGAGAGTAGTGAAAACGTTCGGGTCCGCGCCCATTTCTTCGACTCCGCTAACTTTTCTACCTTCACATATGCTTCAGAAATTTGAACTCTTCGTAGGCAGGATGAGCGTGCAGTCAGCATCTCCGAAGAGCTATCGAAATGGCGATGCTCGAGTATCCCAAAACACACGAAAACAGGGAGGAATCCAGAGGGCTCAACTTCATCGGCGATCGAAGATCAGGGTGGTGCCGTATTCGCCAAGGAATCGAAAAACTGATGGGTCGGACACATCATCCGATGTCGCCATGACCGTTGGACCAGAGCGGTTACAACATGAATCCCTCGGAACGTCAAACGGACATCTGGAGGGCCGCTGCCTCGATGGTCAGACCTCACGGGAGCACTACACGGAAACGAGTTTCTTCGAATGTCTGGGGCCAGAAGGGGCTGAATCGATTCAATTTACAGTGGATGACCAGTTCACAATGGGACTGGATAGGCACTTGTCTGTGCTGTGATCCAGTTCTCGTGACATAGCGACTGGGTTGCATAGTCCTGACGCACATCGCTTGGGTCACGGTCCCGATTCGCCGTTCTCCACGCATCACAGAATTCAGCACTTGTTTTTCAACTCCTCTAATGTTGTTCATCTATTCCAAATTATGGAAGCTTTTCAGTATAGGTTGAGTGTCTCTACTTGAGGCATCGAGAACGAAGCTCCTGAGCACCTCCAGGGCGATGCGGTGTTCCCTTCCTGCACGACGATTTTGCTTACTCATGAATCCGCGTACCGCAAGTCATAACAAATGCATACCGTTTTCGGCCGCTGTTTAATAGCGCTACTGAAGGGTTGCTCATGTCATAAAAAATATGCTGGTTCTGGCATTGGTAGGAGCACTCTGAGCGCTGAGAACCGCGCCTCTCGACGAAAGCCGCATCAAGTTGCATGCTTAAGTGCAGACCATTCTCATCTAGTGCTGCAATATCTTTTATACTTTCTTTTTAATAAGACAGATGCTCTTTCGACACTATTCAACTATCACTATCCCACACAACGCGAAATTGCACCAACTGGTGCAACATCACTTTTTCACCAAGGTCGCTGAAACTTAGCCCAGGGTAGGAGAGGTTATCCAGGGCACTGTTCACGAATGAGACATCCGTTTAGGGCGCTAGCGCCGTTTACTTTCACTATAGTGCTAATATAATGGCACCACACTGTTACCGCAAGCGCTGCCTGAGTCTTAAGAAGAAGGAGCCTTTCCTTTTCCTTGAAAGCTACGGCGAAAATATACGCTTGGATGTGCAAGATGATCATTGTAGAATGGTCAATTGAAAGGCGACGGCAGAAAAATTCACTCTCAGTTGTAAACAGGGTCAAGCCTCCGTTGAGGAGTCCTCACGGGAGGTCGTATTTGGTCCGCTGGGAGGGAGGGGCGTCGTGATCGCTGGGGTGGGCGATGATCAACGGAATTTGTCAGGCTGAGGATCCCGAATGTATATGTGATAAAACTGACTGAGTTCGAACCTGAAACTACTCAACGACATGGAAAACTCATGTATGGCGCGATCCACAACGGAGCCAGCCGCTACCAATAAGCCCTTCGTTGGTCCGCTCGCACCGAAACCACGTACAGAGACACCTCAGAAATTCACCGATTAGTCGTGGGAAGCGCCATCTATCCACGATACCACCGTGGTTGAATACTCCAGAAACTATGGGATTAAAACGAAAAATCAGCTGATATAGACCTCTTTTATATCCTACTACGATTGCAAGTACTCAATCTGGTGCTAGCGAGCCACTATGTGGACCGGAATAGCGTTTGTATCTACTGAGATTGGGAAGGGAACTTCCATGCATGCCGCATCTTGCAACGAGGACAGCCGAGGCCAACAACCCTCTCGTTGGTCTTCTGAGCGCAGAATATCGTACTATAGGCGTAACAGACACATGGATCATATTTTCCAAAGATTCTTAGGAAGATCTCGCAAGACTGGCTTCCCTTCAAACTTCTTTCTTTTCGAAGATATTGAATAGTTTGAGTAGTGTTTAGAAAGCGAAAATTTTCCTTGACTGGTCCTCGACTCCTTCGAGATAACATGGTATTGTTCAGGTATTTATATGCAAGCGGCTACCTCGCAGACCCCGCACAACAAGACCGCACTCATACGGTTGGGTTTGAAGGAAGTTATGACCATTTGAAGTGAAACACTTCGAAATTTTTTGAAACTTTTCTCTAGTGGCTTCCCTCAAAACAACTTCTTCCATTCCAGAGATATGGCATTGTTCAGGTAGTCATTCGAAAGCGGCAACCTCACAGACCCCGAATAATAAGGCCGCACTCATATGGTTAGATTTGAAGGGAGTCATGACCATTTGAAGGGAAACACTTCGAAATTTTTCAAAAATTTCCTCGACTGGATATCCATATCGAGAACTACGCAACATTAGGGAAACCAAGCAACAAACGATTGGTCTGTGGAAGTTATCGAGGAAACAGTTCACAGTACTTCGAAAGGTAGAGTCTAAGTGAGGTTTCAAGTATTCAAAAAGTGTCCAAATTTTGTTCAAGGAAGAGACCGCGCCCATTGGATATCTACCGCTATAGCGACGCGGCGATCAGATGGGGAGCAGTGGAGCACAGTACATGGCTCCTATTTAGTTTCTAACTTTTTTTCTTGTTTTTTCATCCTTTATCCCTGCTGCAAAACTTGCATGACTTTAAAGCCTACCCCTTTGTCATCAGAAGACGAGCAGATTACCCATGGCCGGCAACGCTTTCGTTTCGGAATACAAGTCTTCAGGTTTGTTGAGTGATTGTTCCTCTAGACGCTCTTGTTTCGGAATATAAGTACTGAGTTTTGTCAGGTTCATATTTCTCTTATTTTGTCAAGACTTGGCCTCTGTGTTTTTTTACTAATGACCCTCAATTTCGTTGATGCATAGGCTCGTACTGGCTGGGTAGAAACCACGAAAATAGCTGAACCAGAATAAGAGAGGGGGTTGTGTGGAGGCCCTTTTTTTGAGGGAGTCGTAATTTTTGAAAATTTTCCTCAACGCCACGCTTGACCCTGGTTGCAATAGTACTGCAGCAAGAAGCAAAAATGAAAATGTCTAGCCCAAGCTTGAGCCAAACGGCGCCCCCGCTGAAAGCCAATGTCATACCGTGATCAGCACTCTGAATAGCCCTTCGATGACCATTTCAAACCGAATTTGCGAAAAACACTTATTGCGCCCGTTGCAATTGTATCGAACTGTCGCCAGCATTGGAGCAACGGGTGTCATATTCGTGATCTACATCCCCAAATAACCCCGGGCAAAATTTCAGTGAAATTTTTTCGATCAGTTCGCGGTCTCTGGAATAGTGATGGTTGGATAGTACCGTTATTTCTATTTCGAGCGATGTTTTTCTCCCATATTACGCGTATAGAAAACTCACTGTGCTCTTGAAACGCTTGAGAGCTACGTTGTGACTGCAGGCCAGATGTCAAATTATCCCAGTTTGGCGCTATCAACAATCTGCCACAGACGATTGGTAGAACACCAACTAGCGTTACTATTAACATCCTGCAACAACACTTCACTCGAACTGAGAATGAATCTGAGTTCAGGCGTTATTCTTACTCATAGGAGACAGCTCATAGGAGACATCGCTAGCTGAACACTCCGTGTACTCATGCCGGTATGATCATCATGAATTTTCGGAGAGGGAGGAAGCAAATCCCAAACCAAATCAGATTCTTCTCCATCTACTTCGAGCAAAAGCGGTAGGAGTAAGGAAAACGAGCTGCCAGAAGATGCAACAATGAAGGAAAACGAGCTGCCAGAAGATGCAACAATGACCTCACTGATGTCCACCGATGCCTTTATATTTCACGAAGTGCCAGGCATTGATGAAATTATCAAATTCCATCATTACATCACAACCCTTCAGATGAATAATCCAAATATTCATCTGAAGACCGCCATGTTTCACTTAATTAATTTCAAATGTCGACACCTCATCAGCTATTGCTTACATCACAAAATTTCCGTCAAAGACAAACAGCCATGAACACCACAAAAAACTGAACTTTATTTAATAATAAGCCTAATTTGTACACGTATCATAAGAGTGTCCATTAGAAGACAATCACTCTTTGGCTTGTTCTTCTTGTCTTTCTCGTGGAACAGCTTGCTGGTCTTGCTCTCGTGCGTCGGCGTTCTCGTCTCCTACAACTCGGGCATAGGTGTGCACGTCCCTTCCATCTCGCTTATCGACTTCTTGATCTTTTCTATCCTTCATATGGGTTTCTGAAGTTTGCCTCTCTCGCATATCGTCTTCTACATCTCGCCTGTCGCGTACAGCCTCTTCTCGTCGCTCTTGGTCTCTTCTATCTCGTATACGTTGGAAATGACGGCGATTCTCTTCGGTGTCCATCAGCATAACCTTTCCTAACACCTAAACATTACACAGTATCAATGCAATGGAATCTGCAGATGGAGGTTCTAATGCCACTGCTCGATCACTCTTGGTGGCTTATCAGATGATGGCCGGAAAAACCAACTTCTATTCTACACACACCTTAAAGGTGAGTTCTTGGGGACTACCCATTCCTTTTGTGATCACTTACTACATATGAGAGATCATGCATTCAGTTTTAGCGAGCATACCTGATTCACAAGAAGTTTGGGAAGAAGTCCTTTGAGATCGGCCAGCATAACCACATCCACTAATGTTGTGTCTTTCTTTTCTGGATGTGGAGAGAATCGTGCTCCAGCCAAAATCAACTCTGCACTGAAACGTTTTGTAATTGATCACATCGGTCCAATCTTTAACATTTAGCAATTATCATGATCAAGTAGCACGTAATCAGACAGTCCTAGCAGAGATGGAGCAAGAATGACCAAAGAGTTATTGCCGAGTAAAATACTCAGGCTTCATTGACAGGGATTCAATGGCGAAAGAATTAACTTCTCAGCCCTACAAATCTGTACCGCTCAGTATATAAAAATAGGAAAACGCAGTTACAACCTTGTTCGTAGAAAGCGCCAAAATGGTTAGCTGTACCTATGTTCAGCACTGTGATATGTGCAGGTGGACGAAGAATGAGAGCTACACCGGCGCCACGGTGTGCGCCACATTTGTCCAACACGGTAACCGCGCCGCACGAATGATTACTCGCGCATTGCAAGTACCCTGATGGTCCCGTAGCAGATTAGGGCAATTCACAATGGGACCTGTAGGGCACTCGATCCGCGCGTTGGTTTTTTGTTAGTTGGACAATCCTAAGGTACAACCGCTGTCCCACGTACACTCTTCGTTAACCGAACAGCAACAAAATGTAGTAAAAAGGAGAACGCAGAAAACGCGAACGTGCGCTAGTCTATCTATTGTGCCCAAGCCTTAACACGTTGGCGACCGCGCATTTTTTCACGTGTCTGCCACGTGAGACATCGCGCGCTCGCCTATGCCGAAATTTATACCACCTTTCCAAAGTCCTTTGGAAAGGTGGTATAAATTAAGAATTTGGGCCCTATCTTGAGCGCTGATACAAAATATTGAATGCTGCGAAATTCTAATAAGAGATTACTGCATGGTAGTGATGGGAAGTGCTTATCCATGTCATCCGCATAGAGTTTTATTAACTATCTATTATTACTTGATAATATTAGCTATTATGTAAATTTATTGTTATGTGTGTTACTGGAAGGTTTGTGTATTCTAGGTCAGATTTTTCAATCTAGAAAAAAAGCACTTTTTCCTAAGAAGATCACTTCGACAGGGATGCCAAAAAGGATTTTTTCTCCCCCACTTTCAACTATATAAGTCTTACTTCATCAAATCGTTACGAGGTTCCATCCTCACATTCAAAAACACACACCTCCTACTATCACTAAACTCCGTGGGAGCCCTGCACGAACAGGATCGGTAGCTTACTTCGAGTGGACATGATGTTTCACCTCAACACGGCAAAAACCGAGATTTCCTCACCCTTGTTCACGACCTTGCTGAGGTCCGTTCACTCTGGGTACCTGGGGGTTTAGTATTGGATGATGTCCTTGAACACTCAAACACTCTTCGTTTCGAAGAACCAGAACGTGCCATTTCCACTGAAATCTCTCCGGAGGCAGGTTTGAGGCATGAAAAATGATACTTCGCATCATAGCAGCATTGTCCGAGCAGCAAGGGCTCTGTGACTTCCATGTACCAACGAGCCAATCCTTAGGAAGCTTACCATAAAAGACCTACCACGGAACGTGGCTCTACTGTTTTGAGCGGACCTTGATACTGTAGGTCTCTGAAGCCCGATTGCGCGACTGAAGGCTCCGTTTATGATGAAGGTGAAAGTAGTGAGTCTCAGTTTGCTCCTGCTTTTTAAGGAACATTTCGGAAATTTGTCCCAATGCTTTTATCTCTTTCGTTTCCCTATGTTTTGTATACTTGGCGGATGTGAGCCGTAAGCAAAATGATTTCGTTCACACCACCTGTATATATCAAGCATGACAAAAAAACTTACAGAAAGGATGTGAACGGACCATGCTCACCCTAGGTGCCCTTGTGCATGTTGATTAAAACCTATTTTTTGTGGATTTCAAATCACTCGATAAATGGAATTTTTTGTGCTGCATCCCACCATTGGGACGCATTGTCCCACCCGGCAGAAAATGTGCCTCCCAGCATTGGGACGCAATGTCGTCAACGCGTTAATATGGAATGTAAATTTTCAAACGTCTACGTGCTTACGTGTTCGCTTTTACCGGAGACTACAAAACTCACTACAACATAACTGAGCAATAATGTTTCCCATAGAAATAAAAATGAGAAGCTGTCACAGCAGGGTGGCCATACTTAAACAGCGATGAGGGTTCACCCAGGTTAAGAAAGATTGCAAAAGCTTAGGAAATGCCAAGGAATCCAACTTCCAGACCCGGTGAAATCCATTACAATCGAAATCATTAACCGGCGACAGAACAGTAATTCTCAGCACTTTTGAAAGACGTGACACGCATCGATCACCCAAGTGAGTGAAAAGGAGACGACATCTTCATTTGAAAACATCTACATATTGAAATTAACAAAGGTGAGTCGGTTACCCGCTCAAGGGCACCGGTAGAAGTAAATTTGATGAATTGTGGAAAACTAAACATCGAAAAAACAAGCTGAATGGTCCGGTCACGAACTTTGTCCCGCTCTCGCCGGCTACTCCCCGACGGATGAACGGCAGAACGAGTCGCTGTGCGCGGGATCGTGATAAGATCCCAAACGGGGCTCTTTCCAGTATGTGTTACGCCACACCACCTATTTTAGAAAGGAAGATTTATTTTCAGAGAACATGAATTCACAGTTTTCACTTTCTCGGCATTCTCTCGTTGCCTTTAATAATAAGGTAGCTTGAACTACGAGAAAGGAATCGAAAAAAAATTAGTTCATTTCGATAAAAATGTTAATGCTCACTACATGCTTGCAGAAGCTGAGATGACGCGAGATATAGCTGTACAATTCTAATTAATGCTGGTATGTTTCTATGCCAGCTCAAATGGGAAGGATACCAGGTCGGAGTGGCCATTTGCAATAAGACACATCACCCGATGCGCTTTTGGATGTTGGTTTCGAATCTGTATTCCAAATCTGCCTAATGATTCTTTGACAGGAGTTATGGAGGTTCCCGAATGTCCCGATGTCACAGATGAATTAAGGGCAGCTTAATCACGGTGCACCGAGAGTCGAGGATTCCTCGGCGGGAGGTGGTACATGACCAGATAGGAAGGTGAGGGTCGTACCTTCATAGGTGAGCGATAAGCTCTAAAATCAAATTTTCAATAAGCACATGAGAAGCATAGCATATTTCACCGCAGATCCGTATGACAAAATGTTAAACAAATATATTTTTGCCCCTGGAAAGGATGTACAGCAGAAAAACACATTGCAACTACGCAATCCAGC
Organism: Trichostrongylus colubriformis; assembly: GCA_963978905.1. NCBI lineage: Eukaryota > Metazoa > Nematoda > Chromadorea > Rhabditida > Trichostrongylidae > Trichostrongylus > Trichostrongylus colubriformis. Next base: position 19,200,987 of record OZ022260.1, read on the forward strand.
TACAGCAGTGGTATTGTATAGGTCAAAAGGGGTGAGCGGTCGTATTTGGTCGCCGTCGTACTGAAGCGGCTATTTTCCTCGACATATGGGTGTACCGCGATAGGGATCCTCATGGCAGCACTTCTTTTGCTTTTCATGAGGCTTGCTCATCTATGTCGGAAAGCATCGCCGAAAGTGCTGTCATGTACGATAACTATTATAATTGTTTTCCGCATAAATCTTTATCCCTGCTTACGAGATCGAATAGAACCCCGTGGTCGAACTTTATCAGATGAGCAGACTTCCGCAGCGCACGATTCAGGCGTTGCTGCATGAAATAATTATGGTATTCGCGCTCAGGTGCTCGAATTATCCCTCTGCGCAAATTTCCGCCCAGATCGAGTTTCTGGCCTAACTTCGGAAAATTAGGGGTGGTCATGGCGCCTGATAGTTTTTCTGAATTTCCTATAGAAAAAAGCCAGCAATCATGACAAAATAATATAAACGATCTTTCACATACGCCCATGACTCCAAACGTACGTAAAAAGAGTCAAATAAGAGCATTTGCACTGCAAGGGTCAATGACTTCCCCTTTGTTCAAAATGCTGCCATCCAGTAGCCCACGAATTTCCCCGAGATGTAGTCAAATTCTCATATTGGCTAAAAACTTGTCCCATGAGGTACTTAGATTCCCTGCTCACAAAGCCTTGAAGGTTTTGCACTAAAACATGTGGCTCGCGCGCTATGGGCTCCAGAACGTACCATATTACTCCGGTACACGCATAAAACTCGTTTCAGAGAATTGTTTGGCAGATTTTGTACACAGATTTGGATCAGCGTCCGTTTTTGTTTCATTGCAAATGGCCACTTCGACGTGGTATCCTTCCCCTGTCAGTAACACCAACGTATAGACTACTTAATCTAAAGCTACTCAGAGAAACACTGCACATGTCTGAAACTGGAATACACTCACATGGAGCACATATATAAATCACGTTTCATCCACGAAGGCGCTGATTAGCAAGACGTCTCCGCCTCTGCAATCACGCACACATCAACGCTAACTCATGAAAAAGACAGGAAATCATTACTTTTTAATCATTACTTCCACTGAGAAAAGCAGAGCTAAAGTCCGAGTAAAAACAGTGTATCACCGCATAAGCTCGATAAAAGCATCTAGCTGCTAAAAATATTGATATGAGGTTAATAGTAGCAAATCAAGCCACTCAGTTAATTGTGATGAACCATTACTGGTAGATCAGTGATGTAGCACCACTTTCACGTCGTAATTTATAAGCATACAAATGAACTCTTTAACATTCTCTGGTCCCCGACCATCAGCTATCGGTAATCCCGGGTGTGCGTCAGAACTGTCCAACCGCATAATCGTGGCATAATTCGCGAGGTCCAGTGACCTGTTAGAAAATCCTGACACTCAGCCGGCTAATCCTGCTGTCCCTATCGCGGCAACCCCCGTTTTTATTTTCGCTGGAGAGAAGCAGAGCTACTAATCACGAAAAAAAAAGACAGAAATGGCGGCAACAAAACTGCACAAGTTATAAAAGCGCGTCAGTTTTCACGGATATATCGGCCAGGTTGATTGCTTTGGCGACCCACAAAAGAAAAAAATGTGATTACAAGCCACATGAAAAAAAGAAAAAGCGAACATCGAAAAAGCTGCAAGCACGAGTTACTGGTATAAAAACCAAGCGTTAAAGACCGCAGATGGGAAAACACGTAAGGCCGCTTCCATACTTTGCGCACCGACGCCGTCACGCGCGTGCCTGCGTCACGCGCGTGACGGCGTCGGTGCGCAAAGTATGGAAGCGGCCTAAAAGTACAGAAACTCCCCAGCCGCAATCGATTTTTAATCGCTCACCGAACTTTCCCTTTCTGCTCGGGACATTCCTTCAGACGAACACTGCGAGAGGCCATAATATATCCTGTTGAAGTATTCCTGTATATCCTTGCGGAAACGAAGTCTCTTCCACTGATGATGAGTACGTCATTGTTACCATACTGGAAAACAAACATAATATTTTACACTACAGTAATAAAAGGAAAACATTAGGAAAGGCATTGGTTGAGGGGATCGAAGTTGAGTCAAAACGAAAAATGCACTTTCAGAGTTCATCGAACTTGATGGTTCGTTATCAAGATTTGGGAGCTCACTATGGTGTGGGGAAGGTATGATACGGTAACTCTTTAGAAGCGCAGATTGTCATATCGACGCCTTCTCAAACGGTGGTCCCAACGCAGTCAATTTCCTGGACATAATCTTGACCTTCGTCAAAGACCGTTTGAAGATTAAACTCAGAACAATTCTTTATGGCACTCCGCAAGACAGCACAAGCAAAAGTAATACGCAAAAGGAATATCAAAGTCCTATCAGGTTTACACCATCTCCTTTCGTGGGTTACTGGCAACACATGTAAAAACTCACATGGATTATATCGAAGTTTGAGGTAGGAGAAGCAAGTGTGCGTGCGAATTTAATATTAGGATTCCATTCGGGCAATCCGTCTACGCCGATCCACGTTTCGTTCATTACCGAATCAGCATCCAGAGGTAGCTCCGTCTTGAAATAACTCATTATTTACCTTCAACCAAGCAGACTTTAGGATTCATTGCATCGTGTTGGACCGGAGTTCCACGGATGGAACTAGTAGTGGCTAGTCCATTATTCCCCAGGCAAAAAAAAAACAAGTGAGACGACACAAAAAAGCTAACCCAGGACGTGGAACTACATCTACTCAGAGAAGTCTTATAGCATTTCAAGATGGAGACGTTGAACATGTTCGACAGTGGATTTATATTGCTTCTGGGTGGGTGAAATGGCTAGTTTTAAGCTCAGCATTGTACCCACAAAGCCCAGCCAAATGCATCTACGAAAAGAATGGAGCAGCGACATCCTTTTTGGCAGATGTTGTTGAGTTGGCTTTGTGAAGTTGTGCTTTTATTTACTATATCATAAACAACAAAAAGCAAATGATTTGGTGGAATTGACTCACTGAAACAGAGACCATTTTTCCTTTGGGTGTGATTTTTGCATAGATAATATCTCCTTCATCACCCTCTTCGTCTACTTTCCAACCTGTCTTCTGTGCAAAAGCAGGGTCGTTGAGAAGCTGCTCAACTTCCTTAAACGCAGCAGCAGCCGTTTCCAAAGCCGATGCGTACTAAAAGTATTGGCATCAAATCCTCCAGCAATCCTTAATGTTAGTAACATAAGAAAAATGTTGATTTAGCTGAAGCTACTTTTGAAGTTGAATGGGATTCAGACTTGAATCTAGAAAGAGCCTCGCTCACCTTCAAACTCGACCCGCTCAAACTAATAATCAACTAACTAACACGTCAAGTTCGATAGAGAATGTTTAATTGAAGAAACTACAAAACCAGCAGCGTACCTTCTCGTCCTGGCCTGATAATGTATCAGTAACACCATGCAATGTAACCGATGTCATAGTGGCCGACCCTTCAAAAAAACTGTTTACGCACACACAACAATCGCCATTGTAAATACAAACGGAACTTTATGTAAGAATCATGAAAAGGCAAAGCGTTGAATCCGCACTACATACAACTGCAAAACTCATTGAGCGGGAGCATAGTAGACTTTTTCCATGTGCTACCAGAACGAATAAATGTCATGGATTTTCTGGAGCGGTTTCCTTCAATTTCATGAGCATCACTACTTTTACATGATTTTGTCGTCTATATTACTGAGCACTTGCAACAAGACGGATTTAGGAGGCCGGTGAATTACTGCCAATGTTACGCTGTTTGAGGAATGCTACACGTTCTTGGTTTTGACACACGGATCTACACAACCGCAAATCCAGAAAAAAGGTATGCATGCTGAAACTTTATTTAGGTGTAGAAAATGACCCAGATCGCGAATAAGCACAATTTAAGTACTGTAACTATTTTTCAAGTTCTTCAATCGTAACTAACGGCGGCGAAAACAGGTGCCAATGCTGCTTTGAGGAAGGAGAACACCAGCCTGCTTGGCATGTAGCGCTACTTCTGCCTAGGTTTTAGGAGGGGAAAGGTACCTCGCACACTAAGGCTTAAGCAAAAATGTAGGTGTCATTGCGCGGCACCACACACTTTTGCGCCACCGTCTCTCATATGATACCATCCTACAATCGTCTGATTTAAAATCATTTCAACACTTAGGCATATGTTTTTACCCAAGCCTTCCCTACACTAGCACCGAAGTCTTCACTCGCATGTACAGATTAATAGTTGGGATGAAGCTTGGTGAGAAAAGACAGCGCAAAAATGACGGTCTCCCCCAACTACAGAAGCACCTCAAAGCAATTGCGGTAACAGGGGAGAAACTCTACTGCGCTCGGCGTCCGGCGCAATTTTGCCTAGGCTTTTGTCTAAGCTTATTTGATGGGGAAACCCCTAACCGTCCCTTAAAGGGCTTGGATGAAAATACACACTTTGGTTTGAAGGAGGTGACTGTAGAATGACATCGGATGAGGGAGGACAGCGCCAAAAGAATGCTCCAGCACATTAGCACCATGATATAGCAGAGCCGTATACTAATCGCAGCTGCCGAACTTGATAAGTTATTTTTTCATCTACAAGTTGTACTAACTAGACATACTGTTTGACAGTTCAAATTATTCGAATGGGACCCTTGCTTTGCCTTCCTTTGGACTTCGGGGGAATTATCTTCCCCAAACCCTGGACGACACTCATTCATCAAATACGAGAAACCAGGCCAGCAAATATTGCTTCGGAGATAATCCCAACTTTCACCATGTTTAAAGGACCGCTCACCAACAGCTATAACAGCGACTAAAGAAAAAGCAATGAGCGAGGCTCATTTCTGCCTAATCCTAGCAGAGTAAAAGTTAGTCTAAGATTCACTGCACGTAATGAAGCAGAACACTGAAATGAAATTCTATACTAGGTGAAATGCAGCAATGCAACCGCGAGATTGCTGACGGCCCGACCACATATTTTAACGGAACCAGATCACCTTTCCGAGAAGAACGGCATCAATTTTGGAACGAGAAGATAACGCTCCCCCTGATTTGAATCTATCATCTACTAATTCCAGATAAGATCAACCGACAGCAGAAGGATGCTTGCTGTCAGCATGCTCATCCACCATATAGGCGGAAACATGAATCTAAAGCTCTGAATATGATGAGTCTGAGATAGCGAAAGTCACTACCACTACCAACCATTCGTAAGAATAAAAAACGCCAACAGAGACTGCTGAACAGGCATGTGGTGCAAAATGGAAAACAATCAATACGCTCATACGTCGAACGAACCTTCGCATAAAAACTGACACAGCTATTGACGCTCATCTACTATGGGGGTAGCACCCAAAAACACATTTGAAATTATGACAGAGAATTAATTCCATTACAAATCTCCAAAACATGCAATATCAACGTGTCCGATTGTCATTAAGATGTTTTTATTTTATAATGTCAGAGGTAAATAAACAAACGAAATCCTGCCAACCATTGATGATCTCCCGTGTGTGAAGTGTTCCCCCTCTCTAAATGCTTGGTCCTAGTTATTTCATTGTCTCCTTTTTGATCTTTGAGTTTTTATGCGTGTCTATTCTAGTATTATGTTTCTTAATGTGTTGGAAGGTACTAAAGGTATCAGTGCAAACCGGGGAATGTGGTTTTTGCCTGAGCCTTGATGGGGAAGGAGCTTCGGAATGGGGGAATATTTTCTTGGTGTAGCAAATTTTTTCATCCTTTTTCTGGTTGAGGACACTCCTGAGAGCTCCTGCTTAAATTCTCAGGGTGAGGAAAAATTTCACTTCCTAGAAATTGTTTTTGAGTGCCACCCCCATAGTACATAAGCGCCCAGCTATTCAACAGGAAACGTTCCGATGACATTAACAAATGCCACAATAGTGAGAGCACCTCCTAGGTGGTTAGCGAGAGAAGGAAGTGCAGAAAATTCGGGGAACTAGACTAAGAGAACAAATTATTTAACATCAATTCCAAGAGCTTCCGACAAGTCCAACAGACCACATCTCACCGCAATCTGCTCCCCTTTGCACAAATCGTGAACAAATCGAAAAAACAATTTTACACAGCTCTTCGCCCAAAAACGCCTACGGTAACTTCGCTTGCGAACAAAGATTCATTTATTATCACTTATTACTTCTGCAAATATATACAGCGGTCACAAAAACACGCAAAAGCGCGTGAAATTTGTTGTGATGAGTGTAACGCACAGTTGTTGGAAGTGACACAGATAATCATCGGTTGAAACGGGATGTCAAGCTGAACCGGCTCTATTTCCATGAAGCAGGTATCTTTGGGTGACCAAACACCAAACATCTGCGACGCTGTTGTGTAAACAACCGCAGGAATGACGCGACTTTAAAACCAGGTCATCGATCGCGGCAATTCCCAAAACTATGGGGTTCACGGGCTTTTACGAAAGGGTGATTGAGAGGTAAAGCTAGAAAGGGTCTGTCGGTTGAGGAAGAAAGGAACAGGAATATTCGTGTTATGGAAAGAAAACGAAGCACATATCTGCTGACCCTGTGAGATATGCACGGCGAAGGCCTCCGTTCCTATCACGATCTCCATCTCTCTTCGTCTCTGACGGTAAACGACAAGGGAAAAACGGGTGTGTTGCAAGTGTTCCGATTTCTAGAGGTCGGCACCGAATTGGGTCACCGCCCTTCGCGAATTGTCTGAATGGTGGCGTGTCCTGCCGTCTGGGCTCTCCCAGATTTGCCCAAGCCTTTTTAGGGGAGAAGCTTTGGCAGCGTGTTTTTACCTGTCTTTACCTGATTGCAATCCGCCGCGCAACCTGACCTGACCTCACCAATCGGAACACTTGCAATCCACCCGGGAAAAACGAATAGAAGTGGGAGGGGGCGTCTTCGTGACAAAGTGAGGCTGCGTTCCTACTCAGCAGAATGGGTTCTCGACGTATCTGCGTACTTGAGTAACCGTATTTTGAGATTTTTGATGATGCCATGTATGCCAGTCAACTATATGCTCTTTCGCAAATATTTAAAATCGCAGTAAAAACGCCGCTCCGCCGAGATGTCGAAACGCGGGATTCGTAAATATCTTTTTTGACGCTAATAAAATAATCCCATTTAGTCATCAGTATGGGTATGAACTCAGCTTAAGGCGATACAATGTGTAAACAATAATAGTAGACCCCGATAAGTAACGTCCATTTCGGAGCGCCTGGCAGGGCGTGGCCTACGGACTTGGATGGACGTGTATCAAACTCTCTCATCCCGCCACACACTCTCACTCTCGCCACGTACTCTCGCTCTCGTCACTCACTCAAGTCCGTGGGCCACGCCCTGTCAGGAGCTCCGAAATGGACTCTAGCACTCACGACAGCGCGATGTATTAGTAAAACGAGTTTTCATCCATAGAAGAAATGATGTGGTAAGAGCGTTCGACGATGACGATGCCTAGGCACGATAAGGCGAAATGCACTATTGCCGTCTTCGCATGTTCCTTTTATCTGCATGTCATTATTTTTTTTCTCATTTTCTTTACGATATAACTTTTCAAAAAAAAGTAATGCTGCAAAAAATGTTTATGCTGAATTTGTGATTTGTTAACTGCTCATTTCCATATATGGAAGCATGGAATTCAAATGCAGCTATGATGTAGCTGTGTACGGTATAGGGTGGCAGAGCGAATTTGAACTGCCAAAATCAAGTTTGCATGTATGATCATTCAGGTGTCCGTAGCGTATAATTCTTTTCTGTAATCACAACTCTGCCATCGATTTCTTCCGTCTTAATGGTTGCCGCTTTGCATCGCTTTATTTTCCAATGTGTCCTGCATTTCAACTTCATCACAAATTATACTGATTATGCCCTCACCGGAAAGATAATAACCTTCGAAACAAAGTTTTCGATGTAACAAGTCATTACCCATCATCCATTTCCTAAAATTCGAATGTGCTAAGATGTTATTTCCAACCCCGTGAGTATTTTCTACAGCAAAACCTATAACAATGTCGAGGTTCGTCAACAGTCGACAGTGAACAACACTTCGTGCTAAAAAAAAACTCGGTTTTAAAGTACAATATTCGCCATTCAGAACTATAATACTCCTCAGACAGCTTGCAAGAGCAATAAAGCGGAAATCCTCTACAAGCTCAACACTACGACTGCAGACAGAAAGCTAACACAGTCTTGATTGCTTAGAATACATAATATCATGCTCTCCCTTTACGGGGTAATTTTGGCAGAATGTGAAATATTAGGTTGTTCCAAAAGTTGTAGGATTTTTTCGATCATCTTTTTATTATTTTTTCTTCCAACAAACAACAATCAGGCAACAACGTTTACACCATTGTTATCGATAACACTCTGCCCCCTCATGGGTAAATTGTTGATTCCCTTCTCCCAGAACGCTGGCTTCTGAGAGTCGAAGAAGTCAGCGATCGCCTTTGCAAGCAAGTCATAATCAACGAATTTTCTCTTGGCTAAGAAGGATTCAAGAGGATGGGTAAGGTGATGGTCAGAAGGGGCAATGTCTGGAGAGTATGGTGGGTGGGGCAGCACATCCCAGCCGGGCTCCTGTAGCTTGGTCTGGGTACACTTCGCGACGTATGGGTGGGCGATGTCATGAAGTAGGGTGACCGCGGACCATCTCAGGCGCTTTTCTCGAATAGAGACGGCGATCTGCTGGACCTGGTAGGTGTATACGGAAGCGGGTACTGTTTTTTGGAAAAATCCTACAAGTCTTTTGGGACAACCTGATATTAAAGTAATGTTGCACAGCAGTGTAATAGTAGATAAAATAGCGAAAATCCCGATAACCGGAATCGACTGAGGAGAGACTGAGCGATGCTCAACCTCGATGACCGATCTGAATCGCTCAGTTCGTGGGACACCCAAGTCGAAATAAGTCGAAATAAGTTCAGTGTTATCTACGAATGTGTGGCCATTGTTCTGTAACGTCGATCGACCCACGGATCCTTTTTTCGAATTTTAACTTTTTTTTGAAATTGGTGTCCCAGGACTTTTTCACCAACCTAATAGGATGCGAAAACCTCTTGTCTCTTGAGTCCCTCTGCATTACTAGACGGTGGGGTAGATGCAGACGGGCGAGGGGCCAAATCAGCCCGCCGCGAAAGTTGTCCCGCCCTTGCCGGCAGCGACGGATGTGTGGCAGCGCGGCTCCCAGTGCTACGGAATCGTGACAAGACCCCAACTCGCGCTGTTTCAATGCGTGTTCGCCACACATCACGTCTTTTGAAGTATTAGGTTGATTCATAATAAATCGGACAAATTGACCAATTTTAATCATTGTCGTACAACTTTTTTACAACAACAGGGATTCACTTGAAATATACTCCATCTTTATCGATGACCTTCTGCCACGGTATAGGCAGATCATGGATGCCCTTGCTCCAGAAGGCCGGAAGCTGGAGCTCGAAGAAGTTGCCGAGTGCCGCCTTGACCTCGTCGCGAGTTTTGAAGTCTTGGCCGTCCAGGTGGCGTTGGCTGTGGGAGAAAAGATGGAAATCTGAAGGGGGCAGGTCTGGGGAGTACGGTGGGTATAGAAGTACGGTCCAACTGTACGACAGCAGCTCGGCCTTGGTCGATCTTGCGAAGTGCGGTCTGTGGAAGTAGACACGTTGTCGTGCTGGAAGTAGACATGTGACCGCCGCCGTAGCGAACTTTGGACATTGGCCTTCAATTCTCGTAAATGACGAACGTAGACGTCGGCGGATACTGTGGTACCTTCATCGAGCAGCTCCCAGTACTCTACGCCGTGTACGCTCCACCAACCGCGGTTTTCGTCTTCGATGGAATAGTCGCCTGACGCAAACTTCGAATGCTACAACTACAGTGTACTTCTGCCGGGGGCATGCTCCTTGTGAACTTCTATCAGACGTCTGCCGATATCCGCGGGTTCCTGGCCAGATAGCGATATAAATAGTATGACGTTGCGGATGTGGTCTCTGGACCGCTTGAAATCGTGCGGCATTGTGGCGGAATGAATTTACTTTGGAGTGATTATTTTGCGGTACTTTGAAGAGCTTTTCATACTCATTCCAACAGTACCTCGCGCGTCCATTTTCGTTAATTCGTTACTGAGTTATGATCTCTAGAAATCATCACTACCATTTGTCCGATTTATTATGAATCAACCTAATAAAATGTATGTTTAATTCTGAGAACATGCATTAAAAATTCTTACTTCACCTTTACCCCTCACGATACCTTTAACCAATAGAAATCCATTAAAGCAAGAAGGCTTAACCAGGGTCAAGCCTCCGTTGAGAAATCCTCAACAGGGGGTCGTATTTGGTGCGTAGGAGGGGGGGGGGTCGTAATCGTTGAGGTAGACAGTGACCAACAGAATTTCTCAGGCTGAGAGTCTGAAGTGTAAGGGGAGAAATGATAAAACTGATTAACTGGGTTCGAACCCGAAAGTAGTTTAACTCGATCATCATGGAAACCTCATGCATGGCGCGATCCACAACGAAGCCAACCAATGTAAATGAACCTTTCATTGGTCCGCTGGCACAGAATTCACGTACAGAGACACCTTCGAAATTGACCGATTATCCGTGGGAAGCGGCATCTGTCCACGGGTATCACCATGGATGAATACTCCGAAAACTATGAGATGAAAAAGAAAATCAGCTGATTTGGACCTCTTCCATATCTTACTGCGATCGGCAGTACGTAATCTAGTGTTAGCGGCCACTATGCGGATCGGAAACACGTTTGTATTCATTAAGAATGTGGATGAAATCCTCATGCATGGCGCATCCCACAGAAAAGCTGACTGACGCTTCTCGCCCTCCCACTAGGTCTTCGAGAGCGAAGGATGCATACTAGAGAAATTCGAGTAACAATGAATCGATTTTTCGGAAGAATCGTGGGATGATCTCCCAAGATCGACGAAAAAAAGGTTCTCTCAACTAGCTTTTCTGAATTTTCCTTGCTTCGTTTTGAAGATATGGCATAGCTCAGGTAGTCATTCGAAAGCGAATACCTTGCGGACTCTGCTTCACCAAAACGAACTCATATGGTTAAGTTTGAAGGAAGATATGGCCATTTGAAGTGAAACACCCCGAAATTTCCCTCAACTAACCCTCAACTGGCTTCCCTCAAAATAACTTTCTTCGTTTTAGAGGTATGGCATAGCTCAGGTAGTCATTCGAAAGCGAAAACCTCGCAGACTCTGCTTCACCAAAACGAACTCATATGGTTAAGTTTCAAGAAAGTTATGGTCATTTGAAGTGGAACACTCCGAATTTCCCCTCAACTAACCCTCAACTGGAAACCCATATCGAGAAGTAAGCAACCATTAGGGAAAGCATGCGGCCAATAAATAGGTCTAAGGAAGTTATTAGGAAAACAGTTCACAGCTGCTTGCTAGATGGGCTCTAGGTAAAGTTTGAAGTATTTTAAAAATGTTGGAATTTAGTGTGGGAAGAAAACGCGCTCCATCGTGATCGCCGCGTCGCAGCCGCACTATTGAACCGCGGTCAGATGAGGCTTCTATTTACGGTTTCTTTCATTTTTTCACTTTTCTATTCTTACTTTTTCACCTTTTATCTCTGCCCCATGACTTGCATGACTGTGTTAAGCTTTGTCCTTCGTCATCAGAACACGAGCACATACCACTGGTCGGCAACTTCGTTTTGGAATATAAATATTGGAATTGTTGGGTTCTTATCTTCGATTTTGTTTTGGAATATGAGTATTGAGTTTCGTTAGGTGCTTATTTCTCCCTTTTGTCAGGAGTTTGGTTTGGCCCCAGTGTTTTTTCACCATAGGCTCCCAATTTTCCTGGTAGATCGCACTGGCTTGGTAGAAACCACAGAAGAAGTGGAACAAAAAAAAGGGGGGTCGTATTGAGGCCCCCTTTCTGGGGGGGGGGGTCGTATTTTTCAAAAATTTCCCTCAACTGGACGCTTGACCCTGGGCTTAACTCCCGACCACAACTCATCATTCACTCACATATTTCGCAAACATTTTTGAATTTCGAAGTGGAAGTTTAAGCTGTCGGTACAAAACCAAGTGCAACTTGGCCGCCCTCCATAAACTCAGCTTCGATCAGTTGGACACTTACGTCGTGAACACAACCGCCAAATTTCAGCACCAGTGGGTAATTTTGGTACTCAGGAGTCAAGACCATGTTCACTGCAGTTGTGGCGCAATGTTGAAAAAGACAATGTGTGCCCCATCCCGCATTCATAGACGCGCTTTAACCTCCTTTTCATGATCCTACAGTAGTGCGGATGGTCGACTCGTGGTGGCGTGTCGGGAGCCGCATCCTGCTTGACCGTTGCCCCACCCCTCCAGTAAAACAGAAGTGGTCATCAAGGTTTCCTCGAAGAGTTTTCAAAACACGACCCCCCTTCTCACCATTATAGCATACAGAAATGCTCCTCCCCCCAAGGTAAATAAAGGTAAATAATATATTATAGGGGTTGGGCAGCAGTGTATTGACTGACATTCACAAATCCGAGGTAAATAATATATCAGAGAAGCTGAGCAGTGTACATATCAACGGGGCTTTCAAATGTAAGACCAACCAACCAACCAGGAGAAGAACGTCGTAGCGAAAATTTAATGTTTAGTTATGAGATGGTCTTAAAACGACAAAGAAAATAAGGGACGCTATCCAGAAAATGTCAACTTTTTCTGGAAAAACATCAACAGCTGGTTTGCGGATCGGCCATCATCAGAAACATCAGTGATCAACTGAACTGAAAAATCACCCACCTGGACAAAATAACAGTGATCCTGTTATGATAATGAAGCATTGTACTGCAGTTGCCATCAGTAGCTCGCAACTGTGAGGCGTTACGCACTTTCACGGATTGCCAGAGAAAGTGTGGCGTTGCGTCTGTTTGAGCGTTATAAATCAAAGTCAGCTGAAAGCGGCTGCTTCAGCTGAGCACGACTGTCGCACTGCGGTTATCCAGGGCTGTTCGGTCGCCTGCTGGTGTTTGGTGGTGCTTGACCTCTTGCGTTACTGCTGACCCCTGCTAGTTGAGATGATCTAAATGCATTCTTACTGCCTTCTCTCCTACTCATCGTCTCAGCTTGTGAAAAGAATCTAAGACCTCTACAAATAGAGATTCTATGCCCATTCATCCATTATTAATGAATTAGAATACATGGCACGTACCAACGAACCAACTACAGCATAGCAATCGATCTGTTTTAGTTCACTAAACTGAGATAATTTTGATCCTTGAATTTCCCCTTTGAACAAAGGAAATATGATAAAAATACAAGGAAAAGCATGTAGAAAAAGCTAGGACCATGAGCACGGTGATTGTCATGTAAGTGAACTCGTAACGTGATTGGTTATCTAATAAATGTTCTTTATTCTTCGTTTTTATTATATCTTCTTTATATTTATATGTGTAGGCATCACAGTCACTGATAGAAGCCGATGAGCCGGTCATTTGCCGATGCTGATGAATGACAGGAGGATTATAAAACGGTTGTTGACAATGATGTGCAAGCGCCGAATGTTGAGTCATCTGACATCAATCCTGCCAGTCGACAGACCAGGGTCGAGCGAGGCGTCGAGGAGAATTTCCTGGAAAAAACTACCCCCCACCACCTCAGTCGACGCTTCCGACGCCACTTGTCCATAAATTCAATGTCTCCATCGATAGTCATATCTAACACAGCATTAGTACAGGTAACATGCTATTGCCTATTTGTACTGATTGTAAGCTTAGTCATCGATTAGCGTCCCTTTTTGGAAATCATCTAGTAGATTCAAAATCACTCAAAAAGATCGTTTAGGATTCTTCGAGGAGTTTTCCAATAATTCCTTGACACACGCTTGACATTGTGGTAGACTGCAGTTTATAGTAATAATTTACAGCACTCTTTTTAAATACGCTGAGCCTTGGGCTCACCTCCCAGACCCTGCTGTGTTTGGAGCCTTTCAAGCTACACAGAACATCACAAATTACTCAAATGCTTGCTTTATCTTTCATTTTTTGCTTCTTCATCGCCTTTGTGATTTGTTCAAATTTGATAACATTGAGGTCTGCTTATGGCTGTTGTTACAACATGACAAAACCAGAAGATTGGGAAATGGGTTAATCGATTGTGTATGTATTAGGTTGGCAACTAAGTAACTGCGGATTTTTAAATACTGCTTTTTCCCTCCAAACTGCTTTCCAGCAATCTCTTCTGTACATACACATGTAGTACAAGTCCACACGCATCTATAGGTATTATTGTCTTCCATCTCCCGGATAACCCTTTTCGGCAAAATAAACATATCAACGGTCAAACTCACTTTCAGTACAAAAATTATAAAAAGATTTTTCTTTGAATGGCGTTTGACAGGGAAACGAAAAGATGATAATCCGATGGAGCAAGATTAGGTCTATAAGGTGGATGGGGCAGCAATTTTTATCCAAGCTCAAGAATTTTTTGGCGAGTCATTTTTTTCAATAGTGGTAAAAAATTTTTTAAATTTTTTTTCAAAAAATTTTCGAGCTTGGATAAAAGTTGCTGCCTTATAGTTCTGATCTTTCTCCATCGGATTATCGCCTTTCCCTTTCCCTGTCTAACGCCATTCAAAGAAAAAAATTGGAATTGAAAATGAGGTGACTTTTGATATTTTTATTTTGCCGAAAAGGGTTATCCGGGAGATATAGAAGACAACAATACCTATAGATGCGTGTGGACTTGTACTACATATATATGTACAGAAGAAATTTTGTGGAAAGCAGTTTTGGGGGAAAAAGCAGTATTTAAATTACTTAGTTGCCAACCTAATACATTACTCGTCTCCCTAATTCACATTATGGAAGTGTGGCCTCAACGCCAAGTGACGACTAACGAATTTCAGTCGGGCTTCATGCTGTGATTTTGTAAGCCATTAATATAATAATAATATAATACTAAGCAGCACAAACAATTCTTGTAACGAATTCTCTATACGGTAGCTCATAGAGAGGTGTGTGGCAAGTGTTCCGATGGATAATGTGGGGTTAGGTGACCAGTGAGTGGGGTCGCCCCACGAGACGACTGATTTGCTCAAGCTTGCTACTGAGGTCGTCTACATATGATAAAGATAAAGGCCAAGGGATAAAGATAAAGATTTGTGGAGTTAAATATGTGGTATAGTTGAATATCTATACCATAAATAACTGAAATATGTGCGGTCCATTAAATAGAATTTTTAATTAAAAAGAAATTGGGATATATAGAATAGCGAAAATGTTAATTTAGCCACGGAACACTAGTGACCTGTGGTCTCGCAACACTCGCACATCTTTTCTACTCCTAGCCATCCCAGTATAAGCATGCCAGCCGTACAACAGTTCAACATGAAGGCCTGGTGGTCCAGTACAACATCGAGGACGTCACCGCAGGCTGTTCGTCAGTTGAACTGGGTGGAATCGCGGTGTTATGTAAAGCTTTCTGAACGAGGTTGCAAAGTAAAGGAATCTAAAGGCAAACTTCACGATAATCTTGGTTATCGCGTTCAATACAAAGCACAAATTAAGAATGGCTATAGGGAAAGGAAATCAGAAAAAAAAACTACTTACTAGGGAAGGTATTTTACTTCCCATGGAACTTTGAAATGAGACCCGGGGGATTGATAGAGCTTCGACGCTGTTATAACTGTGAAAACCAAAATTGCTAAGTGGCATCCTGAAGCGAGTTACGAGGGGTCAAAGTTTGCCTGTGACACCTCATTGGCGAGGCACTTTGCCATCAGACGGTTTGTCGAAATGGTCATTTGCAATGAGACACATACCACTGTACGCGCTTTCAAATGCTCATCTCAAAACTGTGTTCAGAATCTGTCAAACAATTACCTGAATGAAGTTATGAAGGTTTTTCTGAAAAAAAGAGTGATACCATTTCATGGTACATATGCTTGGGTGCCCATAGCGCGCGAGCCATACGTTTCACGCGAAACCAGTGTGATTTTCGTGCTCAGTGGATCAAATTACCCTATGGGACAAGTTTTCAGCCAATTCGAGAATTTGTCCAAATCTCGGAAAATGATGGGCTAATGATTGGCTGGCAACCCGTTGACCTGTCGATGGCTGGAGAAGTCGTTGACCCTTGCCCAGCAAATGCTCTTATTTGACGCTTGTTACCGTTTAGTGTGATGGGCAAGTGTGATAGGTATGTTTAGGTTATCTTGCTCAGCTTACAGGATTTTTTGTGGAAGGAAATTCAAAAAACTCCTACTTAACCCCTGGCCACCCCTAATTTTCCGAAGTTGGGCCAAAAACTGAATCCGGCTGGAAATTCGCACAGAGGGGTAATTCGACCCCCTACGCGCGAATATCATACAAGGAAACGTTTAGAAGTGAAAGAAAAGCACTTACTGACAATGAAACACAAAATGTAAAAGAAGCCGCACCGGAGGGAAGCAAACCCACAACCTCGCGCCTGCAGAACCGGGGCACTACCATTGAGCCTCGGAGGCCATTACTGGCTTCCCGCTAGTCATGCTGATGACGAAGCGTCCCGCCATCGAGATGTCACAGGCTAGTCACAGGCAAAATTTGACCCCTCCTAACTCGCTTCAGAATGCCATTTAGCAATTTTGGTTTTCACAGTTATAATCAGCGTTCGAATCTCTATCGTTCCCTCCGGGTCTCATTTCAAAGTTCTATGGGAAGTAAAATACCTTCCCTAGTTAGAATACTTGAATTTGGGCTCTGTGTGCTGACTTTGAAATCCGCTATTGCTGGTTTAAAAAGATGTGGAAAGTGGTCAGAGAGAGACCACACGAAAGAGGCGGGAAATAGGAGAGGGAGGAGTGAGCAACGGAAGGACGCACATTGCGCGATTACTAGGGCTGCGTTCATACCTGCGCTGCCCGTGGCAAAGCGTGGTTGCGTCTTTTCAGCGTTTCCGCATGTGCCACTTTACCTCGCTTCCAACGAACGCAGCCACGCCTTACCGCACCACTGCAGAGATGGCACCACTGCAGAGATGAAGTCGGCCTAATCACGTCCAGTGACTTTCCTGGTCTCATTTTCAGCAGGTTTTCGCACTAGAACTATACTTCAGGCTATTGCAAGAATGAGCAACGTGAATACCGTCTTAGATGGATCCATCTCCAGAGGGGTAAAGGACTGCTCTGATTACCGCTACTGATTTTAGGAAGTTAGTTTGGCACCGACCCCCACCTCAACTATGAACTTGTCACTAAATAAACACATCCCCTACAACAAACTGTTTGGCAATTAGCTGATGACACAAAATTCAGTAGCACGAAATTATAAGTTTCATATATAATCGTGGTATGGCACGAACTCGTAGTGAGAGAATCTGTAGAGTTCTACTGTGCCTTCTTCTCGGCCATGGCGTCCAGGGTGTCTTTTGATAATCCCGTAACTGCACTCGTATCCCATTCACGATTGTCCTCCGGCTCTTCACCTGTTGTCGCTACGCGCCATAACATTCGGGCGATGAACTTAAAAGAGCATAATCAAAGGTGAATCATGAAAAATGCTCATATAGAATCATTTCAATTCAATCTCAACAACTTAGATCTGTCTGGGGTCTGTAAACTGTTAAACGAGCGAAAACGCTTCTCAGATTGGAGCATTATGAGGAGCCTGTCGATGGAAACACTCTAAGGTCTTCATATTTGGTAAGCCGCTGCTAGTGGCTTAAGCCGCATTCATACTTTGCACACCACGTCGGCACAAGCAGCGACGGCGTCAAAATCATGTGCTCGCCGCCGACCATGGCGGCACCCTAGTAACCTCCGTCTGCAAAACGCCCGACCCAACTATACTACATTCACGATTGTCCTCCCAACTATACTACAGTATGATGATCGTAGCGAGCGCCCACGAAGTCAAATTCGAATCTTGGCATGGATCGGCACTATGTCACAATTCGATTCCGAATTCGTAGGCTCTCCCCAGGGGATCATATTGTGGTGTGGTTTGAGAGTTCTACAAGGGAAGCGCGTCACCAGAGTGCCGCCGTGGACGCTGATGCCCCCTTCGCTGCCTGTGCCGGTACTGGTGCGCAAAGTATGAACGCGACCTTATTGACTCACATTGAACCAATAGATATTCATGAAGTAGATGAGAACCAGCATAGTCCCGAGCACAGGAAAGTATGGTGCCATCTGTGGTCCAAGATATACAGCTCCGTATAAGGTGCCATAAAGTAGTTTACATGGATACCAGTATAACCGGCATAAAACCCTGGAAGAACAATTCTCAGTTCAACTGCGGGATACATGCTCCTATTAGCTTTCTATTAATACATTTAACTGAAGGCACTAGGAGGGGTCAATCACTGGATAGAAACCTATGCTCAAGCATTGCTATTGTGGTGCCTCCGTGAAGAAAAAAAAACAGGAATAAAAATTTCAAAATAGACACGTCCCCCCCCCATACCAGTATTCTCATGCATGCGCGCCTCTCAGCGCGAGTTGATCCACGCATCGTCTACAGGGGTTCACAGTTTGTTTTACCCAGTAAAACGCCAGTGCCATAATTTCTTGCGATGGAGAGGTCACATATTGGCATCCATAAGTAATGTTGTTTTTTTTTTTTCAAGGAAAAAATTTTCTTACAGGTTCTCCTACAGATTTTTGGGGCATCTCATATATCATTTGAAAGGGGTTTTTTCGCTCTACAAAGATTGATGTTTAGTTTTTTGAGCGTTCTAATTCTAGAATAGGGCGGAGGTGGTGTAGTGACAAGTGGCGCGCACCCCACTCTCATGGTGTCAGATCCCGTATCAACGCCCGCCCAGGCCAACCAAGCCTTTCATCCCTCCGGGGTCGGTAAATTGGTACCAGACTCGTCTGGGAGGATAAAAGCACTGACTAGTACATCGGCTGGCCACCGCAAGTCATTGTATAGGCCACATCACATTCACCAGCCACCAAGATTCTGAATGGAACTAGAATGTGCGGCGCATCCCAAGAAGGGATTGATTAAGGCCAAAAACTCTTTAACTAACTTTAATTCTAGAATGGGGCCCACATTTAGGCTGGCGAAGAGGTAGGTCCAGCAGAGACAAAAATTGGCTGAACCGGCAATCAATTAAAACACCATATTCACTTCTGGAAAATCAACCAGCCATGTCTCTCGTACTTAGTCCGACCTCTTCTGCAATTTTCAAAAATTGGTTGATGAAGAAGTCGCGTCGTCCTTCTTCTGAATTCCTTTTTCCGAAAGCACTCACGTCTATTGAGAAAGAAATTTTCCCTTTCAGACCTTGCTCAGCATTGCTCCATGAGCCATTCGGGAGGATTTTGTCTACCCTCTCAAAGATGTGTTTCGTTTTTATTTTACTCGAGAAATTCGTTCAGTGATGGCCCCTACTTCCCGCTCCCTACTCATCACCTGTACTTGACGTTTTACTATTCCTTCGACTGATTGGTTGAGGAAATTTTCTTGTCTTGGTTTGAAGAAATAGCCAAAAATCATCGAGTTGTGGCGGAAAAATAAATGCGAAAAAGAGCGGCCTGACTTTTCAAGTAACCAATTGGTGGAACTTGCAAAAAAGGTCGGGGCTAAGTACAGGGGGAGGGGCACACGATTGCTTAATTTTCCTAGGGTAAAATACAGTGTTTTAATTAATTGCCGGTTCGGTCAATTTCTGTCGACAGAACCAACTATCTGGCCAGCCTGAAAATCGCTCCCATTATGATGCTCACACAAACTGAACATGTCATTTTATGAAGCAGAATTAACCCTTCGCGTGATATATGATATGCTGCAAAAATTTGTAATTCCATAGGAAAAATTTTCGTTTGTTCCGTGGTGAACAAGTGAATCTACTCGAAGAATACGTGCTCACCAATTAGCGGCAAATAGCACGAATATGGTACTTCCGGCATAGTCGATGAGTTTGTAGTAAGCACCATTTCTCCGCCTTCGTAAGTACATTCCGATTTTTGCCATTTCCAGTAGTGCATCAGAACTGTCTTGAAGGAATACCAACAATGCTCCACAAAGAGTGTAACTAAATGTATAAGTGAAGTAGTCGTAAAACCAGGAGATTAGGTGTGTCATTTAGACAGAAATTTCGCGGCGCGCGATGCCTTATGTACTAGGGTCCCACGCAATAAGACTCAATATATCGTCACCGCTTCGGACCTTATCACATTCAGCGTCCATAGAGCTCACACTCACCGCATCGAATGCAGACGCCGTGAAGCGAGTTTTCTGTCCAAGTGACACACATCTCCAGGAGCATGGATGTGGGGTTCCCGATTTTTCTCTCTCATTACTAGTTTTTTTTCCTTTTTAATTACAGAGTCGCGAAGCATCCTATTTCAGTGTATACCCTGCGTTCCGGCTTTTGACAGGAAGGAGACAGTGAAGCAGAAACGAACTTATCCACATAGCTGAGCCACAGCATGTGCAGTGCCATGAAGTGATGGATAAACATTAGCCAAGAATCCTTCCGCCACGGCTCCAAATACAACGTGGCATAGACGGAGTGGATGTAAAATGAGGCCTGAGTGGCGTAAATGACAAGAATCGCAGGATGGATGGGTGGGGATCTTCCTTGAGACCAATCTAAAAACTGTTTAATTCATTAATGAGTTTGTCGCGTGCTCAACCATTTGGGTTTCCTTACTCACGCTTATCTTTTTTTCCCTCTTTTTCAAGCTTTTATAGCTGATTTGATCCTCATGTTCAGGAACATATAGTCACCATTAAAGGAAATCAAGAACTGGGCGATGAAATAATTGGGAATTACCGACTTCAAGTCCCAATTCATCAAAATTTACATCACTTTTGAGATTTCGTGGCATAACAATACTGGAAAACAAATCAAATCCCCTCGTTAAAGGCGCAGTCTAGGTCTGCCGCAAAGAGAGCACTTCCTAGATCGTTACCAGTAGCGATTGGGAAATGCTTCTTCCACAACCCACAATGAGCAAAGCTGTAGGTGTCAGCTCCGCAACACCGCTACTGATATCCCGAAGTATATCTTCTTCCCAGAAAATATAGTCCATTCCGAAAAAACTGATTGGGCGTGTCCCACGGACTTGGGTGAATGGCGAAAGTGGGAGTACGTGGCGAGAGTGAGAGTGTGTGGCGGGGTGAGAGTATTGAGAGAGTTTGATACACGTTCATACAAGTCCGTAGGACACGCCCGATCAGTTTTTCTGAAATGGACTGTAAGTACATATGTCTTCAAGCCTTCCACTTATGCTCTTGTTTCATGATTTTTCCCCAGTTTACCTTCAGATTCAATACATTTGCATTGTCCACTATTCGATTCGATCTTGAGAACGACCAGTTCATGAGCACGGGTGCGTGCGCACAATTTTGGTGCATATTTCCCAAAATGGTTGTCATGGGTATCATGCCAAGTGAGCTTATCTTGCCCACTCAGGCCAAGACTTTTGCCTGAGCTAACTGGGCAAGTCGACAGCTGTGCAACGAGCTGCCAAAAATCGAAACTACCCTATAATAGTCCCCATATACCGCAACACTTGCTGCTATATTTCTCAAACTTACCTTTCCACATAGACAGAGGATCGCTGAAAGAGTTGATATTGGTGACACATGTGTGGATGCACAGTGAGAAGATCCATGACAATCCATAGTAAAAGAGTTTGAAGATCGACTCGGGAAACTTTGCCGAGTATCTCGGGAAAATGTGATTCCGAGCAACCCACAACTAAAACAGACTTTTTTGGAAATATCACAAGGATATTTTATATTTTCGCCATTTCGAATATCTCGATTGTTGGTCCTCCTCTACGTTCTACAGAGCTCTTGCTTGTAGTTATTTGCCTTATATTTCGACCAGTTAGGCTAGCGCACACTACTGCGCGCGTGACATTATGGACGTCTGTGAGTCGATCGGAATGGCTTTTTTCTATGAATTTGCTCAGAGCCCATTACCACATCATATTATCCCATGTTTGTTGGGTCCAACGAAACATTTCAGTGCATGCTACGCCCACTGTGGGAGAAGCTTAACTCGGCTCATGTGTGTCCCTTACAACTTGTACCACGTCCTACCCATCCCACTTGTCCCCATTTCTACAGGCCGTTTACCATGTACTCTCCAAGCTCCGCCCGCCAACACATGTGCTCCGCTCACTGTGCCCAGGTCTTCTTCGTGACCTTCAGAAACTCATCGCTTACCTCAATCCAACTTTTCTCAAGTGTGAACATTCGAACCCAATTAACAATTTTCGGTCTGAAAAGGGAACATTGCTGTGCACACCCGACCCACCGTAGGCGGAGCTTAACCTGGTCCCTGTGTGCCCTTTACTGCTTGTCCCATGCCCTACCCATCCTAAACTTGTCTCATCTCCACAGATTGTTTTCCATGTCATGCCTAACTTCGTGACAGACGATCGGACAGACGGACGGAGGGAGGGACGGACACACCGAAGCGTTTTATATATAGTAGGATACTCAATGGGATTGGACTCCTAGTTTTAATAGTCGCATCTTTTCAATTGAGCAGCATTAAGGACAATATGATATATTTACTAAAATGGACGTGCTAGGTAGTGCAACAGCGAAGAAAAACGAAATAAAATGGACAGAAGCCTGGGAAATGAAACCTCCTCTAACCCCCGTAAATTATGTAACCTTTTCGCACCCTCCCATTAACTATTGATCGGAGTCACGTGGATCTGTGTCGTGTGGCCGTCAAACTATTGATCGGAGCCACATCGATCTGCGATGTGTGGCTGTGAAACACAGACAAATAATACACGAAGTACTGTCACTAGACGTCTAGTGGCCATCGCGGGGCACTGGTAGTAAACTCAGGGCGCGATTGATGTTCACCACTTTCCTGTGGGATAAGGCCAGGTCACTCGTACTGGGGCACCACACACCCGAATTGGGTAACAGCGCGTGGTGAGCGTCTTGCTGCTTAGGTTGTGAGGCGACCACGCTCTTCGGCGATCTAGACTTAGTTCGAGTGTCCCAGATTAAACGCTTCTTGAACACCCAAATACACTTTATTCCTCGCATCTAGAAAGGCTCAGACATGGGTTCTGAAATAGGAGAAAAAATTACCTCAGTTGCTTCTGTGATGTATGACCGGAGGAAATGTATGACAAGCGTAAGACACACTAGGGTGGCGATCTCATATCGGGACAATGAAAGTGAGCGGCTGTTGTTTTCGTCGCTCAAAAATCCTATGGAAAACCATGACTTCGATTGTGGGTGAAGCCGTCGATACCGTTCAAACCAATAAGGAATGGAAATCGACAGCAGTTGAGCCTATAAATACAACAAAATACATAAAATATATCGTTACGGCAGTGCCTGGAGGTAAATTCTATTATAATTTGGGTATCCAATCCCCTTCGTGCGCAGAGAGGTCGTTTGGCGGCTGCACAGTGTGCACTTCGGCGCAGTGGAGTGCCAGTAATGTGAGCGTGTATAAGACCAGCGCTCATCGTCTCTCTCCTTTATTTTTTGCTTGTGCCTCTCACCAAACCTCCCCCTCTTTTCTAAATTTTTTGGTTTCTGTCGAACGAAAATTAATAACAGCAAAAAAACCTAAGTCTTAGTTGTTATTAGGTTGCTGAGTTATGGGCAAAAGCTTCGGTCAAGCAAATGAAAGCTAGGGGTTTAGAAAAGACTATATGTGGCGAAATTTCCATGAGAAAGAGTGCCTCCGGGCTTTATAGGAGCCACCTTCCTCATTAACTACCACTTGGTTTATGGCAGCCCGCCCTATTTGCGAATAAACGGCGGGATGAGGCTATTGTTTCCCGTGTTTTTGACCGTTTCATTCAGTTATTTCTTCACTTCCGTACTATTGAGCAACTCGACCTTCATATTTAACTATCCTTCCATATTCATCCCGCATTACCCCTACCGCCGCCTTTAAAGGCACAGTTCATGATAATATGATTACCTTGATTCCATCCCCGAGTAGATAGCCGCCTCCACAAGAGCAACATGTGTGCCATCACCGCGGCGCGAGGGTGAGTGCTAAACGCGTTAGGAACCCGTAAATGAGATGGCGGCCACCGTCTCAAGATTACCCACACCCATCTTACGATTTGCCAGCAGGGAAGCGGTGGCATATACGTGTATAAGAGGCATGATATCGACCGCGATAAGGGAAGATAGGGAAAATTTCCATAGAAACAGCAATCTTATCGGATGATATTACCACGCAAAAACTTGTCGAAATGTTTGCCTCTGGTCTGAAGGCTCGTCGAAGCCAAAGGTCAGGGGCACCTAATTACCATGGTTTTTGAAAGGATTATTCGGCTCTTTCTTCACTTATGTGTTCTTCAGCACCTCCAGAGTCCCTATGAAGCGAGACGACGCACGAAAATTATCGTTAACTGTGCCTTTAAGCGGTTTCTTTCAGTAAGCTTTTGATTGGGCTTTTAATTGGTAAGGGACTTGCCATTTCCACTTTGATTTCACACTGCGATGAGAGAGATTGCCGTGCAACGTGACTATAAGCTTTGGAACTTGGAGATGAAATTACTAGAAGAAAGAAAACCAGTGGCCGCTCTCATTTTTTACAGTGTGCCGTGCATATAAATTCTAGGCAGTTTGGATAGTGAACTTGCTGGGCAAGCACTTTGATGGAAGCCGTTTCGTCTCAATGTCAGCGATAGCCCTCAAGCAAGCCCTCATTAGGCGAGCCGTCTATGGAAATTCAAGTCCTCTTGTTCCCAAACATTATGTTGCAATTATTTCCCTAGTTCCAAGTACAAAACAAAAATCTTGCTAGGATACAGCACCTCAGGATGACGTCCGATGGAGTGGGGCGCCCGAGGGAAGCGGGTACGATGGCTCTAATTGTAAGAGCAAAAGGTGAGAGTCATGTGGTCAGGGACGCAGAGCAAAAAGCATGTCAGCATTGGGTGCGAAAACCTGAACTACGCTCTGCTCGCCGACTGGTGTTCAAAAATGGAATTCTCACAGTTCGCTCTTTTTCCAGTTTCTATTAGGTTGATTCATAATAAATCGGACAAATTGACCAATTTTAATCATTGTCGTACAACTTTTTTACGACAACAGGGATTCACTTGAGATATACTCCATCTTTATCGATGACCTTCTGCCACGGTATAGGCAGATCATGGATGCCCTTGCTCCAGAAGGCCGGAAGCTGGAGCTCGAAGAAGTTGCCGAGTGCCGCCTTGACCTCGTCGCGAGTTTTGAAGTCTTGGCCGTCCAGGTGGCGTTGGCTGTGGGAGAAAAGGTGGAAATCTGAAGGGGCCAGGTCTGGGGAGTACGGTGGGTATAGAAGTACGGTCCAACTGTACGACAGCAGCTCGGCCTTGGTCGATCTTGCGAAGTGCGGTCTGTGGAAGTAGACACGTTGTCGTGCTGGAAGTAGACATGTGACCGCCGCCGTAGCCAAATTTGGACATTGGCCTTCAATTCTCGTAATTGACGAACGTAGACGTCGGCGGATACTGTGGTACCTTCATCGAGCAGCTCCCAGTACTCTACGCCGTGTACGCTCCACCAACCGCGATTTTCGTCTTCGATGGAATAGTCGCCTGACGCAAACTTCGAATGCTACAACTACAGTGTACTTCTGCCGGGGGCATGCTCCTTGTGAACTTCTATCAGACGTCTGCCGATATCCGCGGGTTCCTGGCCAGATAGCGATATAAATAGTATGACGTTGCGGATGTGGTCTCTGGACCGCTTGAAATCGTGCGGCATTGTGGCGGAATAAATTTACTTTGGAGTGATTATTTTGCGGTACTTTGAAGAGCTTTTCATACTCATTCCAACGGTACCTCGCGCGTCCATTTTCGTTAATTCGTTACTGAGTTATGATCTCTAGAAATCATCACTACCATTTGTCCGATTTATTATGAATCAACCTAATACATTTCAGCTTTGAAGCGATAGAAAATTCTCGGGTTTCTGTGCATGTACTGTAACTAGTAGAGTGATTTGAAGAGTAATGAGAATCGTGAGTGTTCGTGGACGATTCTTTTAGCTTTTACACGTTTATAGCTTTTGTCGATTTCCATCCATCAGATACTTGCGCACTCAGGAAGCGAT
Organism: Trichostrongylus colubriformis; assembly: GCA_963978905.1. NCBI lineage: Eukaryota > Metazoa > Nematoda > Chromadorea > Rhabditida > Trichostrongylidae > Trichostrongylus > Trichostrongylus colubriformis. The sequence goes on from OZ022260.1 coordinate 19,226,940, forward strand.
CTGTCTCCGTTTCCAAATGATTTGGGCAAGAGGTCTTGGAGACTGTGATGCTCAAATTCAGTTTCTAAGGCGATCCGCGAGCAGTGCTGCTCAACAAGACAACACTTCAGCTCCCACAACACAGTCCTCCCAAATCATTCGGAAGATGCTGAAGCTGACCTGCCATTCCGAGCAAAGATGGTGAAAGAAAAAATCCAATCTCATTGGGTATTTCCTCGAAAAGTTGGAACTAAAAATTATTTACGACCTTCACACAACTCACAAGTTTTATCGGATCAGCGGTGGATACATGGTAGATTGCTGAGTTGGTTAGATTCAGTTCCGGTTCCATAGAGTTGTTAGCTGAAAAATCGGGAAATCTTAATGCTTATACACGATATGGTAAGGCCGCGGTCATACTTTGCGTTGTCTGCGGCAGGGCGTGGCCGCGTGTCTTGCGTCTCCACACTGCCTCGTTGCCTGCGTCATCTCTGCACCTCCCCCGTGCCACTCTCTCTCACAGGCAGCGAGAGAGAGTGGCACGGGGGAGGTGCAGAGATGACGCAGGCAACGAGGCAGTGTGGAGACGCAAGATACGCGGCCACGCCCTGCCGCAGACAACGCAAAGTATGACCGCGGCCTAAGGAGGCAACACACACTGACAACACTAAACAGCCAGAACAATACAACAAGAAGAATAGGCGGAAGAATTCCTTGGCTGAACTGGAGGAAAAGGCCACAAGTGGTTGCTGTGAAGAGACGAAAGTGTAAAGGTGACCCTATTAGTGAAAACACGACCTACTACATTCAGAATGCAGTCCTGAGCCACAGCCTGATCCATAAGGACTGTTTTTGCTAAAGTTGAAAAAGATTTCGCACTTGAAAATGGCTTTCCGCTGTAGTTCATTCTTGATCAATCTGTGAGCTTCAGTGAGATCCCGATATACAGAAGAATATCGAAGAGCAAGATGGCTGAAAAATAATGCCAAGTTCCGCCTATACATCCTTCATCCCTGTAGCACTGAATCAAGCCCATTGCGAGCCAACTCCATGAGCTGTTCAGTAGCTCACGCAATAACATGGAGAAGAATCCTTTTTTGTACTCATTATGCAGGTTTTATGCTGGAAAATCGTTGCCATACAATTTTGGATTCCCCAAACGTAATGTTCATTACATACATAATAAGACCGACAGCTCGTGTGAAAAGAGATGCAGTGCATTTGGATTAGGACTAGGATTTATTATCGGGTAAAACAAGCAAAACAAAACAAACCAACTAGCTACAAGAACCGATGAACAACTCAAAGAGATGAGTAATTTATCGAATAGAGCAGGAAATGGCTGGCGATGGGTGGAAGACAGGTGAGGTGGAGTGGAAACGAAAGGTGGTGAGGAGCAGTGGGCCGTCAACACTGCAAATGGCAAGATCTATAGTGTGCCTCTGGATATCATCTTAGTAGATCTGTCAGCACCAGTAACGTCCATTCAAATCCAGACAGGGCGCTACCGGAGTTACACATTGCTCTAAGTAAAGCGTGCTGAAATCACTGATTAGAAAAACAAAACAAGGATCAGTAAACAAAACAGTAGAAGATCGTATTGCTCGAGGACGGATACACCTCCTGAATAAATGAATGATATATATGCACAATAAAACTGTCTTTGAAATTAGATTTAGACACCTCATCTTAATAAATGAATAATATATATGCACAATAAAACTGTCTTTGAAATTAGATTTAGACACCTCATCTAGAGCCAGCATTCACTTTTTAAAATATTTCTACCCTCGTCCCTAAAAGATTCTAAAGACATTAGGTTAACCACGTTCACTGGTAGGCGGTTCCAAAAAAACCCGTTGCGAGAAACCACATATTTTTGTACGTGTTCGAGTGAACCTTTCCCTGAATATCCTGAAGCCATGACCTCGTGTGAGCCTTACATTGAAGAATTTACGAAATAGAAGCTTAAGGTCGATGTTGATATCTCCCTTAGAAAGCTCGAATAACACGTCATAGTCCATAACTTTCCTTTTCATTTTAAGAGTAGTTGTGCCAAGATAACTAGGGCGATCTGTATAAGGTACTGAAATAAGACTGCTCGCGTGAAGATTCTCTCCGTAAAGTTCAATTGGACACTGCCGATCTGACCAACTAGGTGGCGAGACGACGGCGACCAGATCGGCGAACAATATTCCAGAACAGGTCTCACCTAGGCGGTTGAAAGGCATCAATAGTGTTTTTGTGTGCCTAGGAAAAGTCTCGCAAAATGAAGTCGCACCGGACTGTAGCCGAGCTTATGATAGTCAATATATTCATCAAATGGCGAGTTTTTGTCGTACATGATGCCAAGATCTCTGATGATTTGCGGTCCTTTGATGTCCATTAAAGGCAGCTTTAGGGAAAATTCCGACGAAAAGTAAAAGAAGTAGTGAATATGAAGGCCGAGATGCCTAGTAACAGGACAGTGGAGAAAAAACGGATGGAAATGGCCAAATATCCGAGAAATAGGTCCCCTTCCCACCGTTGGTTCTAGGTGCGGACGACCTTTCCGTCAAGAGGCGGGTAGTCCGCATAGGTTTTCCATTGGCATTACCAAGACGTAAAATGAAGGGATGTTCGGAAATGCGACAGCACCTATTTTCATGTGGTGAGCTTCAAGCTAAAAGTGAGAAAGCGCGATGCGATACTTTCAATCCTGCCGATCTCCTTGACCAACCTCACCGTGACCAAACACTAATCACGTCGCCTGAAGGCGGGCCTGCCCTGAACCGAGGCGGCTTGCCCTGCCGAGGCCACCTCCGCCACAGCTCAAGGGGGCACCTTCCGCGGGGGATTTCGTCATGCATAGGCCTTTCAGACCCGTAGTTTTTCACTGAATGACTCCTTTTGGGATGTCTTATCACCCACATTACCCCTAACACTGTCTTTAAGTCGAAATCTACTGCCATAGCACGCGCCTAGTCATCACGCAGATTTTTTCCTCAATGTACTTCTATTCCCCAGAATAGATAATTGCCACAAAACTTCTAGCGAGAGCTTCGAAGTGCGCGGATCATCAAGGCGAACAGCTCAACGTCATCCGCGCACATAGTACAGTTTATCGAGTAAGGCATATATTAAAAGCAGTGATAGGAGAAATCCGGACGAATAGTAAAAGATGTAGTGAGTATGAAAGCCGAGCCACGGATCTCCTCCACAGAGTGGCTCCTCTCGCTGAAGGATCTCGAGCCGTTAAATCGCAAAGCTACGTGGCGCGACCTCAGGTGGCCGATGGGGAGCTAATCGCGGACCAAAAGCCATCATGTACTTGCCCTGAGACGCAGGTGGATTTAGGGGATGGACTCTTTGTTTCTGCTGTGCTGGGCTGATTCATATCTTCTGTATTCATGCAGAGGTTTCTTGCATACGTGTGGGAGCGTACTGTGTGGTGCAGTTGATATCCAGCATTCGGTCCAGCCAAAAGCTTGCATTCTAATGACTGGGAGGTACATGGGACTCGGGCCGGGGTCGCTCGAACAGATAAACCCCAAGTCCACTTAGGAATAGCCTGGCTTACTACCCGGAGTATACCCATCCTTCACGACAGAGCCTGCCAAGCTAATCGTGGGCCTTCATTATGCCGAAAACAGCAATAAAAATGGGCCTCATTCCCTTGAACCTGAGGCACCCCCACAACGGCAGCGTTGGGTAGGATTGCTCGGGAGAGGCTGCTGAGTCTCAAGGCTATAACAGGCTGCCTAAATCAAGAAGGACTACGATGACGATCTGTACTTTCAACGCACGAACCACTGCATCGGAAGCGAGTATCTAGTACGATCTGATGATGCAAGCCAAGAAGATCAAGTACGATATCGGACTGACCGAGACGATGAAGCATCGCCCGTTACACGCCGTTTCACGAGACTGAAGAAGAACTGTTCCTTGGAACATGCGACAGGAGAGGCGTTGGCGGTGCGGGCATTCTCGTCAACACGCACTTGGTCATGAACATCGTACGTGATTCGTACGAAAATCTGACAACCCAAGTCGGACGTTTGCGACTGCGGAGATGTGGTTCAATCCCGGCTTTGACCATCTTCATCGCCTACGCACCAACAACATCAAGCTACGATGACGACGAGATCGAAGCATTTTATGTGGAATTGGAGAAGTTTCATAAAAAAGACCACACCTCCCTCGAGGTCATCGTCGGCTACCTCACGCCAAGTACGGCCTCAAAAGGACGGACAGTGAGCTCCACATGGGGACTCACGAAACGGAATGGAATGAGCAGGGTGAGAGCCTGTCCGAGTTTATTATGTCGATCAACTCCATCCATGGTAACTCACACTTCCAGAAGCCCTCTCATCTGCGATGGACTTGGGAGTCACCCGGTGGATAATTCCAGAAAGAGATCGATCACGTCATCTTCAGTCGAAGGTTTTGCCTGACCGCCGCGGTTCCGAAGTTCTATACGGGATCAGACCATCGACTAACGCGCATAATTCCTCTTTTCGACACGTAAAGATAGAGCCACGAAATTCAAGGAGTGAAGATTCAAGACAGTCATTAACTGAGAACACTTGGTTTCTCTCGCAGGTGTACGGGAGGATTCCGTTATCGAAAAGATCGACGACGAGTACAACCGGCTCGTTGAGCATCTTCACGATTGTGCCAGGAAGGCAGATAGTTTGAAAGTCACCAAGACGAGTCTCTCTTCGGGATCTCTGGAGCTGATACGCTAATGTGGAGCCGCACGAGCAGCTGGCATTACCAACTGACGTTTGAACTTGCGAAGCAATGCAGCGAGGCGATAAAGAAGATCTCAAGGAGAGAAAAGCAGTAGTGCTGGATGAAGCAGCAGAGGCTGGGAGGAGCATCCGCAATGCCTGCCGAAGTTTCGCCTTTAATAGAACAAAAATGAGTGGTGTCCGGCGTCCGGACCGTACAGTTACTGCTTTTCGAAGAGAAATGGAGAAGGTCATGTACGGCCTTTACTCGGATCTCTTCCATAGCCATGTCCAACTGCCTAGGAGCAATCTGAAGCTGGATGGATATGTTGTTCCATCAGTTCTCCCTTGCGAAGTCCGACACGTCATTTCGTCCGTGAAGAATGGTACAGCACCAGGCCCCGACAGCATTAGATCGCAACATCTGAAGAATCTTTCGCCAGTTATCGTCAGAACACGTGCCCGACTCTTCACATGCTACCTGTCGGAATGTAAGGCACCCACTTCGTGAAAAACTAGCAGGACTGTGTTGCTGTATAGGAAGGAGATCCACAGGACATTGGCGTTATCGTACAATCTGCCTGCTGTCTGTAGTCTACAAGCTGTCCACTCGAGTCATCATAAATAGAACTGGTAGAGCTTTAGACGAGGGACAGCCTTGCAAGCAAGCAGGGTTTCGGAGGGTTCAGTACACGATCGCATACACACGGTCAGTAGGCTCACTGAAGTGTCGCGAGAGTAAAAGATGCCGGCATGTCTCACACTCATCGATTTGAGGAAAGACTTCGACTCAGTTGAGACAGAAGCGGTTATCGAAGCTCTGGGTAACCATGGTGTGCCTATACAGTACATAAGAGTACTTCGTGAGCTCTACAGCAACTTCACGACCAGGATCACGCCATTCTACAAGGAAGTCATCACCGACGTGAAGAGATGGGTTCGACAAGGCGACGCCATTTCGCCTAAACTTTACAGCGTCGCTCTCGAGAACGTATGCGTCGACTGGAATGGGAAGGCATGGGGGTGAAGGTCGATCGGTATCTACACCACCTCCGCTTCGCTGACGACATTGTCCTCCACCGACAATCGTGCAAGCGGAGCAAATGCTAGCCGATTTCGACTGCGAGTGCGGAAAAATCGGCCTGCAGCTGAATCTGACGAAGACGATGTTCATGAGGTACAGATTGGTACCTGATGCCCCATTCACGCTCAACGAAACGAACATCAGTGAAGGTTTCACCTATGTGTACCTAGGTCAGAATTCAATATGATAAGCGACATATTACCAGAACTGAGCAGAAGGAAAGAACGGCTTGGGGAGCCTTCAAGAGCAGCGAGGAAGTAGTAAAAAAGACGAAGAACATCCAGCTCCGCGCCCATCTCTTCGATACCGCTGCCCTTCCTGCCCCGATATACGCCTCAGAGACTTGGACTCTACGTAAGCAGAAGCATGCTGTCGGCGTCATCCAACGCACCATCGAAGGGATGATGCTCGGAGTATGCCGATACACGCAAGTGCAGAGGGGAACTCGGAGTTCCGAACTACGTCGACGATCGAAGATCAGGGACAGCGCCGTAATTGTCGTGGAATCAAGGATTAGATGGACCAGACACGTCATGCGATATCCCGACGACCGTTGGACCAGAGCTGTTACCGACTGGATCCTTCGGGACGTCGAACGAAAACCTAGACGACTGCTGGGCCGATGGTCAGACTTCTTCGAAGATGCTTCCTTCTCTGCGCGAAAAAAGCGAGATGCTGCGTGTCCTTGGGGCCAAAAAGTTTCACTGGACTACTCTAGCTCGCGACAGGGACAAATGGAGACGTTGCTGGCGCCCGTTCGAGACTCTCGATGAGCAACAGGTGATACAGGTGATGAAGGTTGCGGTTCTTATCAATAGGACGGTGAAGAATAAGCGGAAGGAAATGGCTGGAGCCCGAGAAACAACTCCCCCTTCCTACCGTTGATCTTAACGCGGAAGACCCTTCCGTCAAGAGAGGATTACACGACGGTTTTCTGTTGGCATGGTGCCTAGTCGTAAACACGGAAGGATGTTCGGAAATACAACAACATGTATTTTCTGAAATGAGCTTCAAGCCACAACTGGGAAAGCGTGCCGCGATACCTACAGCCCTGCCGCAACTCCTTCGCCCCTCCCACCCCAGCCAATCAGGGATGCTCGTCGCTATGAGGCGCATCAAGCCAAGAAAGGCGGCTAGAGCTAATGGGGCAGCCTCCGCCACAACTCAGGGGCGCGCCTTTCGGATTTCGACGCAGATAGGCTTCCTAGAGCCCTACTTTTTGATTAGTAACTACTTTTAGGGATTCCTTATCACCAATATTACCCCTACCACTGTCTTCAAGGGAGATCGTTGATGTTAATCAAGAACATCAGAGGTCCTAAGCAGGTGCACTGAGGCACTCCACTTAAGGTTTCATACGGTTTTGAAAAGGCATCGTTGACTTTAACGACTTGTTTTCTATGTGACAAAAAGAATACTACGAATTTGAATAAATAACTAATTTGGATAAATCAAATTTGAATTTGAATAAATAACTAAATTGAATAAATCCCGAATGCTTACAACTTAGCAAGCAGAGAATTCAGTAGCACCGAATGGGATTCTTCAATTCTTTTATTATCGAGTGGTTTCCGCCATGATGGGATAGTTGCCATCAAAGCACTAAGGCATGATTGTTCAGAAAGTAGCCACTTTGCAGGGGTATATGAGGTCATTATGAAGGGGATACCTTTCTTTTGAGTTGGCTTTACCCAGCCAAAACGCCTGATTTCAGGGACTACTTTTCAAAAGATTCTTGGTAAAAAGATTACTGGCAGGGAAAGTCCTTAAGCAGCCTCACAAAGAAAAATATAAAGCAACTGTCAGCAGGAAAAGATGAGCAATGCGGTGATCATTTTAAAACCCTATGAAATTCTTCATTTGTGATGTCTACCCAGTCAATGGTGGCATCGCGGCAGCTGGCTTGATTACGTGATTGGCTTCTGCATTTTTACGATTGTAAAGGTGCTGGAGCAGTTTGCAAAAATTTGAACCTTGTCGCCATCGCAGTGAGACTCTTATTTATCTGGCAATATAATGAATCCTATGCCTGATGAGTGCTTGGATCTGATGGAGCAGCACTTTCACAGCCTTTTGGGATTTTCAGATAGGGCTATTCTCGTCTCATACATGGTTCTGAACTTCCAGAGCTTTCTTGTTGAACTCTAACTGTTTTTGAATGAGCTGGACTTTGAACGCCCTACTCACTGTTGTATTAGGTTGTCGCAAAATTAATTTCGAAAACGGATCGCATACTTCAAACCACTATAACTCAGCTTAAACACAAGCTTATCAATCGAAGTAAAAGCCACCGGAATCTACACATTTTTGCCAACGAACGGGTAATAATTTTAAGCCTTCACTATAAAGACTACTATCACGAGAACCAACGAACTCAGAAAGGCTTATTCAACATCGTCTAAATTAGTAAATTGTTTCTGACGTAGATGAGAATTAAGGGCTCAAAAAAAGTGATTTTCTGTGGGGGAGAGGTCGGGAGAATACGCTGGGTAAGGGAGAACTTTTACAGCCAGCGGGTCAATTTTGGTCGAGTGATTTGTGAGGTGTGTGGCCTTGCGTTGTCCTGCAACAGGACCGGCCATCTTCTATCACCACCGCCGGCCACAACTTTTACAACTTCCTATCATTTGCTCCAGATCACAACAGTGAGACTCTGCTGTGACTGGCTGACCATGTTGCAAGAATTTATAATGGATTACACCTTTACAACAGCACCACACATTAATCGTAACCTTTTTAGGATGAAGGTCGGGTTTAGGAGAAGTTTTTTGATTAGCATCCTCATCTATCCAGACTAATCCCCGTTTCCTGTCATCATAAAGAACCCATTTTTCACCTACGGTTATGGTACGGTAGACAAATGGCTCATTTTTATAGCGAAACAGGAGGTTGGAGCAGGTGTGGAAACGTGCCAGACGCTGCTCATCGGTCAGCTCATGATGCACCCTTTTCAACATCTTCTTCACCTTGCCGATTTCCAGCAAGTGTCTGGACACTGTAGAGTAATGTACGCCTGGGTCTTCTGTTACACACACAGTAATCATAACCTTTTTAGGGTGAAGGTCGGGTTCAGGAAACGTTTTTGATCAACATCCTCATCTATCCAGACTAATCCCGTTTCCTTTCATCATAAAGAACCCATTTTCATCTACAGTTATGATACGGTTTACAAATGGCTCATTTTTATAGCGAACTAGGAGGTTGGAGCAGGTGTCGAAACGTGCCAGACGCTGCTCATCGGTCAGCTCATGGGGCACCCACATCAACATCTTCTTCTCCTTGCCGAATTCCAGCAAGTGTCTGGCCACCACAGAGTAATGCACGCCTGGGTCTTCTGTTAACGTAGGAGCATCCGTCTCCGAGTTTGCTTCGACGGCTCTCTTAAGTCTTCATCATTAAGCGACGACCTGTGGCCGCGACCCGACTTCTCTTCGAAATCAAAATCGCCAGAAGCAAATTTTTTAATCAGAGCTCTACTGTACGTTCGCAGGGACAATTCCTCCCAAAAACACTGCTGAGATTACGGGTTGCCTCCGCTGCAGAGTGTCTCAATTTAAATTCGTAAAGCATGATGACTCGATAGTCGCGTCGGTTCATGATTATATGCAGCCCTGGAAAAGGCCGGCTGGAGCAATCAGAGCGACATTCATAGAAGTTTTCGAAAGAGCGGAAAAAACCTACCAGATGGAATGCCTGGCTTCCCTTGAAATGGAACAGCACAGGATAAAAATCTACTTATTCACACATACCTAATTAATTTTGCAACAACATAATACATCAAGTAACGAGCTCTTTCACAAGTGAAAACTGTAGGGTTCTTTCCTGAAACTTGGTTTTTCCATAATGATTGAAATGAGTACGTTTATAGGCTCACAGCAATAGACCGAAAAGGTATTATAACACTGGCTGAAGGATGATATAATAGTAAGTCGAACATGTTCTGCCGCGCAACAAGTGCTCACATACACAGTTTCCCAAAATTACGGCCGCCAATTTATTGCAAGATTTTGTTGGCACCACTAGTGTGAATGAAAAATCAAGCCATTCACAACTTCACTGATACTTTGTGTAACAAGGCACAGCAGTCATATCATCAGTTGTCCTGCTCCAACATGAAACAAGCACAAATTCTCTTCATCACTCAACCGCCTTGACACACAGGTTTTTCCATACACTCTTTCTCAAATCTTTCCCAGGGCCACCTTATGTGACTCCACACTAGGATGACTGACTCGTCAGACCTTGCTTTTAGTTAAGGACCCCGGGGAGAGATCAGTGGAATCATGTTTCGGGAGTTTCGACGGACGCGTCGGAAAGTGATGAATTCGAACCGATCGGAGTAGCAGCGCTTTTGAGGTGTCAGCATCGAGCCTCAAATCATTATTGAGACCCGCTTACAGGTATCCGAATGTCCTATCGACATGACATACTTTGTCAGATGTTATTGGCCACAAAGGATTGCCCTTAACGGTTCAAACCGCGAAAATTTCTTAGTTCGAACAATAGTACGGTGAGGTGCGAGCCACCATTGAAGCAAATGACCGCGAAGTCTATTTGAAAAAGTTTGAAATCTCAAAAATACCATGAGCTTTACCCCGACAGGTAAGCACTTCGGTAGAAGATCCGGTGCACCCGCTGAGCAGTAAATGAAAGTAAAAGCATTGATACAATTTGTATAGAGGAATACAAAGAAACATGAACTTAGGCGCTCATTATTCTGGGACACCCTGTACTATCATAATCGCCGTCGCCGTGAAAAAGCTCAGGATTACTGCAAACCAGTGGAACTGAAGAGAAAAGCATGGTCTGATGTAGAGAGAGGGACACCCACATCTACATTTGAAAGAAGGTTTGAGTTGTTTGCGAGAACAAGATCGAGTTGAAATTGTTAATGGGCATTTTGTTCAGATAAGCAACTGAATAGGCAGAACGCAGTCGAAAATGGTTACCGGAAAGTAGGAGTTTAACAGATAACATACCGCGTGCAGCATATGTGTTGCACGCAGTTTCGTTCCCGAGGCCACTTGCAACAAATGATGTTCCCACGGCCTCTTGCGACAAATGATGTTGCACGAATTTCTAGCCATACCTTTTTTAGATTTCAGAAAAGGTACAGTGATCGAAAGTACGTTTTCAAAAATGCAGAACAACACATCTTACCGGGACCTTCTTTAGAGAAAGAAGGTTTCTACAACGATTACGATTTTGAACTTCAGAGTTAGCAATGAGAAAACTAAAGAACACAAAACAATTTCTTTGCAACGTTATGCATGTGCATACCCTCCCTGTAATGGTTTTGCTTACATCCAGTTAACTACGAATGTCACACAAGAACTGAAACCATAGGTCCACTTCGTGTCGGCGTACTTGATGCCTGAGCAATTGTAATCTTTGCGAAAGCTCAATATGTGCTACGCGTACTTTTTTGAAAAGATTCTGAAAACAGATAAGGCAATGATATGCCTTACGAACATTTGGTGTTCGCCATTGAAGGCTTTGCTATGGCATATGAGGAGCCGTCCTTCTACGAAGCCACTGGAAGTCGTCTTCTGAGAGAAGAGAAGTAAACAACACCACTATGCGAGATCTAAGGTACCTTGAACACGCGACCACTCTCATACCAGGGATCAGCCTACGAAGACCTAATGCTCTCACGTTCAGTCGGTTCATACGAAAGATATCGAGATTACGTACCCATTTGAAGACTCGAAATGAAATCGCAATGATACAGATTATCTTCCTCCTCAAGAAACTATACGTCTCCAATCGCGAAAAAAGCGAGAAAACACTCACGCACAAAATATACCTTCGCGAACTACGAGAGGCGCATAGAACACACACGGATGAAAAACGTGCAAGACGCAAAGAGCTGAAAGTTAGGATGGACGGCCAACAATCCCCCACCTAACTTATGAGAACCTGGATGTGTACACGTTGTACCCATGAATGGACGGAGCTGTCAGAGATATGCCCAGTGGAAACACGCACGGATAACTGTAAATTTGCTTGTTACTCTAGAGGTAAAGAGTGAAGAAAGGGAACGGCCGTAATCATCGATGAAAGAAAATCGAGTCCTCAAAGCAGTATAACCTTTGCTCAAGAAAAACAACATCACCGAAAGGCATAAAGTATACTGGAGAGTGAACAGATAAAGAGGTTATGATACGACTCCAATGATCTGAAAATTGTTTATGCTGGAGCAGTATAAAAGTGGTTTGAACCAGGCTGGTTCACTTTATGTTCGAGTGGAGGTGTTCAGTAGGGTCGGTAGACATTTGTACTGCGACAGCGATGACACACTGAACCACAGGTGTTGGTGCTTCGGCTGGGAATCGAACCCGGACTGCCCGTGTGGCGGGAGGGCAATCTACCACTGAAGCACCAGTCTTCTGAGGATGAAGATGTCTATGACAATTGGAGCAGCAGAGAAGAGTGCGACATGCAAGATAGGGCCATGCAATTGGCAAATTCGAAAAACGTTGACGCTGCTAGTACCAGCTTCGGAAATGCACTACAAGCCCACACTACAGCAGCATGCATGCTCAACAAAGGCACTTCAGATCCTAGTACTATTCTAGACAAGGTTCTGTCAAATTCTTCGTTGACGCAGGATTTTCTTTTCCGCGCTCAATCCGACAGAAGACGACATGGGATTGGAGGAACTATCCATGGTTACGCCAGCGTCACAGAAAGAAAAACAACTCCGGTACATCTCGGTCCCATACCAATTGAATTCAGCAAGGAAATATGGCAGTAGGAGACTTTTTAGAGCGCTATCGAGTACTCAGTCCGCACAGAAAAGTAAGCGACATCTACAAGATGGACTGCTGATTAGATTTCCTTGAAGGTGAGGCGAGACAATCGCTCAAACAATTCTAAATTATGAATCTACATATGCAATGGCGATCAATCGTCTGAAGAAGAAATACGGAAATCCTGAGTTGTTGTTTGATGAACTGGTTGAACAAATTGAAAACTTCCGTGCAAACAGTCGGCGCATTAGGGATAAAAGGACGCCACACCGAGACCTCTCATCAATTCTCAACCAGATGTCATCATAAGGCGAGTGCAGAGGCACAGCCCACCTACAAAAACAAATCCTGAGCAAGTTCTGCAAGCGCATTCAAGCCACGATCTTCGAAAAAAGTACGAACAATCAAATAAAGGAAGTTGGACGGCGAACCTTCTTCTTTCTCATGTGTACGATAACATCAACACAGAGATCGAAATACAACGCCCATGGGGATAAAGCTAAGGATCAATACGATGTGTTACGACAAGATAGCATTACTAGAAAAATCACAAGCACACGCAACATGAATGAAGGAAATCGTCTCTGTTTCTCCTGCAAAAGTATTAGGTTGTCCGGAAAGTTTTCACCGTTTTGTGTTACTTTTTTGTACACTCATTGCTGATTAAAAACTCATTCGCCCTTGTGTCTCAGTCGCACATCCTAGAAAGAATTTTTCACGCTATCTGGAGGGATAACTGCCGTTTTACCATTGCTTGATAAACCACCTTTTCCCAAGACTTTTGAAGCATGTCAAAAGAGCAGCTCAAGACGATATTTTTCTTCAGTTGCAAATTGGGTCAATTCGCAGTCGAGACAACTCGACAAATGAACCAGGTGTAGGGCACAGTAGTGTTGGAGGACGCTTCGTGCGACAATGGTTCAACAAGTTCCGTTCAGAAAATCTTTTCCTTGAAGATGAACCTCGAAGCGGTCCACCTGAGGCAATACCTGACGAGGATCTGAAGTTGTTTGTGAAGCTTACCCATCCCAAACAGTTCGAGAGATAACGGGGAAGCTAAGCGTTGACAAACCCACAGGCGGTGAAGATGATCTGAAGCGCATTGAGAAGGTGAAAAAAAAAATTGCCACATCCCGAGGTTTTTTCCTCACTGCTTTTGCGCAACAAAACGAACCGTTTTCGAAGTGAATTGTCAGCTATGATGAGAACTGGATCATGTATAACAATAAGAGACGTTTCGGACACAGCTTGAATGCCGACGAACAACCGAGGCAATTTCCAAAGCCGAATCCTCACAAAAAAAAGATCATGGTCATAGTGTGGTGATCATCGACTGGTGTAATCCATTATAAGTCCTTGTTACCCGGCCAAACCATCGCATGAGAGTCCTACTGTGAAGAAATCGACGAAATGTACCGAAAACTACGTTAGCTGCAGCCACTCAACAGAAACGGTCCGATCCTTTTGCATGACAACACCCGCTCACACGTTTCACAACTCACTATCCATAATTAAAACCAAACTCGCGTTTAAGTTTTACTTTATCCGTCATATTCTGTACACCTTTCACAGACCGACTACCACCTTTTCAGGAAATTTTCAGAACTAGATTTTCCTTGCTGGAAAGTACTTCATCGATCAGGAGCAGGCAAAAAGAAGCATTCATTTTTTCGATAGGATTCGTCGACCGGTCCCATGTCGGCAAAAGTGTGCCGATTCGATCGGTGCTCATTTCGATCAAGTCCGATGAGTATTAAGAAAGTACGATTATTTGAAGTGAAACACTCAACACGCTGAAAACTTTCTGGACAACCTAACAATAGCATTTCATCGAGAAACTCTGCGGAATACAACACACGTCATCGAAGAATGGATCGCATGAGACGCTTCTCCATTTGTATGAGCTGTGGAGAAGTACACAACATGGCTAGCACCTGCCCAAGGGGGTATGCCGATCCTCAAGTAGGGCATCATACACCAATATGCCGACAAGCACATCCTTTTACGGACGAAGAATCAATGCATGCTTGGAAGAAAGCAATTACAACATCTCAAAATCATAACCCTCCACCGCAAAGGGAAGATGGCAAAACTTCGCCTCTTCTATGCGGAACACGAAGACGACGATGACAATGACGACAATTTCGAAGGTGTCATAAGCATAAAGAGTACCACTACAAGAGCAGCAACAAGAGAATGCGCCCTCATGGAACAAGAAGTTTTCAATGCGGAAACGCAGGCATTGGAAAGATTTCACATTCTCTCGGACACATGTGCAGATCGGTCGTTCGTAAGGGGAAGATCTCGCACGTCGCCTCCAATTGAAAATACTGACACCCTTCGGAAGAGTGTCAGCACCTTCAACGGTCAACAGTCGAGGGTGCTGAAGTATTCACCATTCTGTTCGACTGCACCGGGCGACGTTGCTGTTTCTGAGTTGCCCGTATTTCCCACATAACGCAAAAATCTCTAGAAAAGCCATCTCACACTAGAATACAGGCATTACCTCGCAGAAAACGATGTCAAGCTATCAGTCGGTCAGAATTCCGCAAAAGTTTTTCCCGGATGTAGTGACGCTTTTTATCTGATCGACAAACAAGAATGTACGCTAAAAACGTTCCCATCAGGACTACGATGGATTCTCCATTACTGTGATACTTCATCACGAGACGAACCAACGACCACACCCCATGCAGCAGTGACGACCACCGCAGTACCTATGACGCAAGACGAAGCCAGCCAAATTAAACGAATTTCTAGCTCTACAAAATAAGAGTCGAAAAATCGAGATCGGTGGAATTTGTGGGAACCAAAATGCAAGAGAAAGAAGTGAAAAACAAGAAACTATTGGGAAAAGTTCAAAGCACCGATCGAACACCACAAGTATTGATTCCAGGTTCGATTGCTTTGGAAAGAAGGGGCAACTACCCTCCCTGACGACAGATCTATCGCCCACTATAAGGGTTTGTTCAACTTCTCAAATTTCAAAGTACACCAAGCATACTAGAACAGTGACATCAAACTTGATGATGGAAATTCGACTAGTATCACTCCTCTGTTGACAGTGGCGCTAACTACTTGCAACTTACTTACTTGTTAACTGTTCAAGAATTCAGTCTTTGTTCAGCAGTGACGATATTATCCGAAAACGTATCCTGGCCTCTTCAGCCCTTAATAAAAAAGCTTTCGTGTGACCCGAGAAAGTCGGTCTTGAATGGTGGCGTGTTGCACGATTTGGAAACCAAGTAAAATGTCTGGTCATGCGAGCAGGAGGAGCGAGAATAGCCTCAGCCTGTTCTGTACTCAAAATACAGAAGTTGTAAAGCGCGGACACTATATTGAATAACTATTTATGCGTTGCAGTTTAATAGCATGCAACTTAGACTTCGATAGGAAACACCATCAAACTCGCAAATCTCACTAGTTCTATGTAGAGGTAAGGCGGAAAAAATCAGCGATCATGGGCAAACCATTTGTACATGTGACGCTTGTTGAAAGACTCCAAGGCTCATGTTGACCAAGCGAATCGTCCGGTTGCAATTCACAAATAGTGCGAACACACTGCGAGCACAAATACAAACTATTCGCAACGCACTACAGCAACGCTGTTTCCTACCGTGATACGAAAACTCACTTTTGGCTTGTTCATAGATATCTCTCATCAATGACAGGGATAACAACATAAATAGAATACGGAAAAAAAACCAGTTCTTCCTTCCTCACCCTTTAAGTATGTCTCTCAAACGAATTTGCATTATATTATATTAGGTTGTATCAAAAGTCTTGTAGGATTTTTTCCGATCATCACTGTTTATTAATATTTTACCAACAAACAACAAGGCAATAATTATTCACCATTGTTATCGACAACACTCTGTCATCACATAGGTAGATCGTAGATTCCCTCTCCCAGAACTCTGGGTTCTGAGCGTCAAAGAAGTTGGCGATCGCCTTTGCAAGCGAGTCATAATCAATGGATTTTTCTCCGTCCAGAAAGGATTTCAGAGGAGGAAAAAGGTGATAGCCAGCAGGGAAAAGTCTGGAGAGTGTGGCGGGTGGGGCTGGATATCCCAGCCGAGTTCCCGTAGCTTGGCCTGGGTACTCTTCGCGACGTGGGGTGGGAGTTGTCATAAAAGAGAGTGACCCCGGACCGTTTCGGGAGATTTTTTCGATCAGCTATGGCGAACTGGCGAGTGTATGCGGTAACTGACTGTCCCGCCTTGCACCAGCACCTCGTGGAAAAGCATTCCTTTCGCGTCCCAGATGTGGCACAGCCCTGAGCAAGTTTGCCTTCCATTTCGATCTCGCCTTGTTGAAGGTGACAAACCAGCTGCGCACGGTCTCGTAGCTTACCATCCCTTGCCCAATGCAGCGTTGATGGAGTCGTAAGCTTCCGTCGCTTTGGTGCCGCGACATTACTCACAGTAGATGACACGCCTTTTGGTGAGCATCGACTACGGGTATTGTAGCTTTCTCCACGGAATCTGGCGGATCAATATATGCTTTGTTAGAAAGCTTAGAGAACGTTCTACCATACTCCTGGACTGCCTAGATTTGTCTCGTAGTGAACAAGAGTTATTGATGTTTTTGGAGAAATCCTGCAAGACTTTCGGTGCAACCTAATATATACCATTAACATTCTTTACTTTTCTTTCTGAATAAGCGGAGGTTGTGTAGTCAGAATACACCGGGAGTCGAGGTTTCCTCGGGAGGGGAATGGTATCTGACGACCGGGATGGTGCGGGGTCACAATTGCGGAGATCAGCAGTGGCCCCACGCAACATGGTAAGCCGGACGTGCCGTCAGCTGATCCTGTTATGTAGTAAAATACGATTGAATCTGAGTGATAGACACAAAAACTGCAGTGATGAAATGCATAGAAGTTCTATGCAATCGGCAATAGTTACAGATACTGTAGAGGTTATGTTGATGTCAAGAGAAGTCGTATTTGGGTTCCCGTTAAGGGGAGGGGGTCGTACCGAAGAGCCGGGTGTATATCATTAGGACAGAAACGTCGCGTGGCCGTGTTCGGCACGCGACGAGATGGTGCGAGCTATGCGCGCCGTGTTGGATGGGTCTTGAAGCGACGACGGTGCTCTACGCCTCATTCTAGGCGTAATCGCTTCAGGACTCAACTAATACGGCGCGCATAGCTCGCACCATCCCGTCGCGTGCCGAACACGGCCACGCGACGTTTCTGCCCTAATGATATACACCCCTGAAGCCATATTACTGCGTTCAGAGTGTGGCAGCAAACTGTGACTCTCCGAATGAACTCTGTCGGGGATGAGTCCCTATTGCTTATTCGTTTTGATATGTTTATTGTAAGCTCTGACCGGCAACATTAATGTAAACTTACACTTCAGTGTAGTATTGATGGCTCAAACCTCTGATGCACTGCCTTTAATTGTTTGGTGGCACTGTGAAGTCTGAACGGGTACTGGGCCAAGTTGAAAATTAAGAGAATTGCGTCAAAATATCGGACCTTCCTAGTGGCGCTATTGTTTAGGATGCGAGGTATAAGATATGGTGCATTTCCGGTCCTCTTGGCTGGCTCCTTTAGGCACTTAATGGTGTTATTTTTATTTTGAACATAAGAGGAGGAATCCTCAGAAAATTTTCAGAGGCTGAAGAAGAGTTGCATCATCTTGGGAGCGTTGAAGACACGCTCGATGAAATGCGACTTCGAGCCAAGAGTTGGGAGAAGGTGATACCGTCATAGAGCTGGTATGTACTTCATCTTTTTCGAATAGAGCCGTTTTGTAGAACGCAGTCGCCATAACAATTGTAGGCAAATTTGTCCACTACCCTGTGAGCCCTGCAATGAATTAATCCTATCTGGATTTGACGTTTATGCAGAGATGTTTCGCAAAAAGGGCTCTAATAGCTAACGAGACGCTGCTATGCGGATGTTACCGAAATGTTAACCCGGGCCGCCGTAAGACTTCGTGATTTTGCGATTTTGCGGCGTTGCACTTTCGCACTACGACATTGAGATTGTGCAAAGCCATAACACCGCATCAGGAGCCGCAATACCGCAAAATCGCGAAATATGACGACGGCCTTACCCACTTTTAATGTTCATGAGTTCTTGCGTTTGCCGCCAAGTTATCTCCATCCTGTGCGCATTGCGCACTAGTTCACCTAGTGCTAAGGAAAATTTTCAAAAATGCTGCCCCTGAAGATCCCATGCTTGCTTCGTGTTCTAAATTTGGTTTTACTAGTTAATTTCCCATTTCATTTGTTATGCGGAATTGTTCTTGAGCACATGAAGGATAGGCCACCCTTGGATTTTACGGTTCTCTTTAGGCGGAGTTTTGTAATCTGCATAACAGGTGAACGTCTTCCATGAAAACGAATTAGGGTCATTCAAAAAGCTATAAATTTTCCCCCGTTCAATAAATTTCTATCATATCATCATATAACCAGTGAAAGTGTATACCGTCGCTTGTCGCCGTCGGCGCGCTATTGTTTCGTTTCTGAGAAAGGAGAGAGATCAGGCATATCGGACGGTGGAATTTTCATCCGCTTATAAACTAATGTGATCCGCCTACAAGACGAACTAACGTAGCTCTTGGTGTTCATTTCGGCTATCAGTTGCCAACTGAAGCACCCAGGACTGAGCGCTACTCACATTCCATCGCTGGCCAATTCGCTATGCTCTTCCTCGTGGTGCTCCTAACACTTTTACCGTTTTATCAAGCTTGCGTACCTACTCAAACCATCACGACTACAACTACTCGTGAGTAGATTTTATTGACGATGCAGGACAGAACCTTTAGGAAAGCTGAGGACGTTACCCTCGTGAATTTCTTTTTGGGTCACTTATCCGACCAGTGGTGGTTTTCATGTGAACTACTCAGCCTAGAAGCTGAAATTGCTACAATAGTGACCACATTTTAGTACTTAATGGCATAGAATATGAGGTAAACAGCTGTAGAACGCTTTATGTCACACTTTTCTCTATTCATTAGTTGTTTTTCATTAAGTTCCTCTATTGCAAAAGCGCATGACCAGTATAAATGGTACTGTTATCCTTAGGTACTCCGGTAATTACAATAGGCTCCCTGAAGCTTCGGACCCGATAAACGAACAGTAGAACTTAGTTCTTCTCATCGTTTCAATGCTCCATAGGCTTGAGGGAAATCCTGTGGGTGCTCAGAAATTGGCTCTTTCTCCCAATTAGGCCAATAAGCTCTAGCTTCGGAGCTTCCTCCCCTCCAAAGGGGAGAAACTTTTCTAGCTTCGGAGCTCCCTCCCCTCCAAAGGGGAGAAACTTCAGTATAAAACATTAAAAATCGACTTCCTTGAAAGTTTATTCATCATATTAAAGGTACTTCGAATTCACCTTTCGACATTTTCAGCGTGTTGCGCGATGTTGTCTCAGTCGACTCTGCCGAAACGGAATCCGTCGTCAACTGGATACGAGCAATGTTCTATCCTTAGACGATTGTCTTCTACTTGTCCCGTAGACGGTATAATATTCTGCGATGCAGCTCCTGACACGAATGTTTGTTTTTTTTTTATTTATTAAGTTTTCTTTTGAACAGATTTCTCGCAAGTGATCCATACAGCAACAGAACATAGAAAACTTCTAAAAACTCTCACTTTCTGAAAAAATTCTTGCAAAGTAATCTTTCCCCTTATAGGTATATAGGCAGCCTTATAGGTACTGCCATAAGATTCTATGACTGCATTTTTGTCGCTTTTCATTCCTTATAATGGTCTGACATTTATAGTCCTCTAATTTCGATAACTATTCGATTAATCTTCAAGGAACTAATTAGTTACTCACTTAAATACATATATTACCAATAGATATCTTTTAGCCTAATTAGTTACTCACTTGAATACATACATCACCGAAAGATATCTTTTAGCCAGCTGGCATGCAAATCGAAGTCTTCAATGCGGCCGGAGCTGTTGTTCGAACCTTCACTAATACTGGCACCACGTTAGCAGCCACTGTGAGTGCTACCAGACTACGGTTACTTGGCCACGTGATCCTTGGGTGTGTACCCTTATGTCAGAAGTCCACACCACGACAAGCTGCATGCGACGCGGTTTGTCCAAGCTATGCGCCCGGCTAGAGTTGGGTTTTAGAGCGATTACACGGTAATGCACGTAATGCTTGTAATCAATTCGGAACCAAACAACACTGCTCCTTAAAGGCACCATTAGGGGTAAGGGAAAACTGAGATCTGGAAGTACATGTTCTCTGAAACGAACCTTCTACTTCGGAAGGGGTCACATGTGGTGAAAATCGCATGAAAAACGCGACTTGGGGTCTTATGGCGGCCCCGCACTCGTCATGCCGTTATGCCGTTATGCGCCCGGGGGAGTCGACGTGGAGGGGCGGGACAACAATCGCGGCCGGCTGGTTGGGACTCTGGCCTGTCTTCAGTCCACTCCGAGCAGAGACGCAGAGGACGAGAAGAGAAGGGAGAATTTCGGGTTCCTATTTCTTGGTTTTTTCGCCGTTTTATGTCGTTCTTTTTGTACTGTTATATTACTGAGCACCTCTACTTTCGTAATCCCCCAATTTGCCAAAATTGCCCCTAACGGTGTCTTTAAAGGAATCGTCCACGGAAAATGAGTTTTTATGAACCAAACAACACTGCTCCTTAAAGGAATCGTCCACGGAAAATGAGTTTTTATGTTACCCATACGTTTATGTTGTATTTGCCTAACGTGGGCCTCATGCAAAATTTCACGCGAAAAAATGCGAATCTGGCTGAGATACAGCACCACAAAGTGCGGTCCCAGTGGGCGGGGCCTCCGTGAAAAAGCCTCGTACCGCGTCCGCCGTGGTATGAGACGCATTGTAGGAACAGAAGGTTACGTAAACAGTCCCACTCTCCGTTCCCAACGGCGGCGGAAGACGGGACGAGGCTTTTACACGGAGGCCCCGCCCACTGGGACCGCATTTTGTGGTGCTGTATCTCAGCCAGATTCGCATTTTTTTCGCGTGAAATTTTGCATGAGGCCCACATTAGGCAAATACAACATAAACGTATGGGTAACACAAAAACGCATTTTCCGTGGACGATTCCTTTAAGCTGGTCCGCACTGCCGCGCTTGTTGGTGTATGTCATCAGGATAGAAAAATCGCATGGCCGTGTTTGGCGCGCGACGGAATGGTGCGAGCTATGCGCGCCGTAATAGTTGAGTCCTGTAGCCATTGCGCCTAGAAAGAAGCTAGAGCACCGTCATCGCTTTAGGACCCATCCAGTGCGTGCGCGCATAGCTCGCACCATCGCGTCGCACACTTAATGCTGAACAGCAATTTTTCTGTACTAATGGCATACACCCGAAATTCTGACATAAAGGTACACAGCCATGATCCTCTATTAATCCCGTTCATTTTCCGGAGTAATATGTGCATTAATGAAGTGATTCGTTTCAGGTATACTGTAGAAATGGTGTATGGACAGCACGGGTCAGCAATACTGGCACGGACGTATTTGTTCCCATATCTTCGGTAGGATTTCTCGCATGTTTTCCTGGAAATTGCTGTTATGTACTTTGTTAGTTTAGAATAGCAACAAGCTCTCATTTCAGGTCTCATGCGCTCAACGAGGCTCCGTTGGTGCGGATAAAGGCTACATAACTGGATCGGCAGTTAGTAAGAAGTAAACGTCCTCAGATAGCTGTATATAATAATGTAATATAAGAATTTAATAAAACCATTCTCATTAGATGAATTGAACACTCCTATGAATATGTGCTTGAACTTCAGCTAGAGAAATTTCATTTCGTAGTTTCATAAGGAATCTGAACCGCACTGGGTGGAACAGGACTGATTACATACACAAGCTCGCTCATGGTCTCTACCCTGGAGGCTTTAGACTTCTTGACCTGTTCCCACTCTTTATGAGGCAATCACATGGCGGTTAGGAGAAGTGGAGGTTTCCTTGGGATTCGAGAGATCTGCATTCTAGTAGGAAGCTTTGTGACTTCGCAGGGCATGAACTGAAACGAAGCTCATCATCAGACACGAAGCAGGAAGACATCCCTATTCTTGATTTCATATTTTTCTCTTTGGGATGGATCATTTCATGCCGCGGTCGGAGAATCTTTATGACAGTTTCAGATCATGGATTTTTTTTCGACTGAACCATTTTTGCGTCATTTCGACCGGTTGTTTCACATGTCATTAATGATCGATCTCATTAGAGTGTCAGGAGAAAGTCCATACAAAATCCCGGCGGTGCTCATCTCCCGTGACGTCGTTCACTTCATCAATTTTTAAAGTTGCCGCTACTGTGAGTGTGTGTACTGTGTACTGCTATGGAAAGGCTGGAAAAGCCGTTCGAAATTCCATGATCTCACCTCGCTCTGAAACTCGCTTACAAATTTCTCATCCATCATCTTGCCCATACGCTTTGTTGATATCTCAGACTACAAAAAAATGCACATCTGTCACTAAACGTAGATTAGATTACCTGTTGCAACTCCGCTTAATTGTCTTTCACCAATTCCTTTGATTATACTGTGTCGGCCAGAAGCTTCCTCCTTTTTGCACGATAACTATTACCTCGTGATTTTCCGCACCATCGAGGAACCACTTTGTAGACAAAAAACGTTCTTCTTTTCATGTTTTCTTGGGGATGCTGCACTCCCAGAACTGACGCTGTTATATACGTTGTTTGAGAACGCAGAAAACTACGATCTATGGCTGCAAGCACAGGAAGCCTAAAAACGTACAGAGAAAATGCGTAAGAGTTGGCTCGGCACAAGGTGGCTAGTTTTGTAAGGGATATCGCTACGCAATATAGTAGAAGAGTGGCCTTGGAAGTTAATGATCAAAGAGACAAAGGGCCGAGAACATGAACTCTTTTGTCACTGTATGTTGGTATACTGTAGGCCCCGTCTAGTATAAAATCCATAAGCCATTTTGCGGCATAGAAATGGAACCATATAACAAAAGCTGACCGTAGTCTGCCGGAAGTGAACAGTTAACATGCCCTACCTTTTCTCGCGATGTCGCCAACGCCCATATTGAAAATAAAGGAGTTGTTTGAAATCTATACAAGATTAGGTGCAAAAATTCTGCTCTGTCATATGTGAATCCTGGATGTATTTAGGACATGATACCACTTTCTTCTGTCAGTTCTGAGACCCGAAGTTAGACTACCATAAACAGTGGCTCAGCGAAAATGCTACACTCCACTCGTTTGAATTCCCGCGGAGCAACATTGAACGGGCAAATACAACATAAACACATGGGTAATTGAGAAACTCACATTTTCACGAACGATTCCTACAAGCAATAGCTGGAATTACCTCCGTGCAGTTCACAAGATCCAGCCTTCTTCCCATATGGGCTGATTGATTTGAGGACATGTGGGTGTCCAGATTAAGCCAGGTCATCGGTGTTTCATGGCGGCCAATGTTCAGGTATTATGTTATGAACATAAAAGATTACATCGACTAGTATCTAACTATTATATCTATTTTTTCCAACAGTGTTTGGCGAAATGAGTCACAACTATCAAGTATCATTTTCCTCTTTGGTTTTTCTTTTATTTATCTTGAACATCCTAGATCAACTAATACCTGGGCCTTTGGAATAAAAGTAAATCAAGGGCAATGCTACATAGTCCTGAGCTAGGTGGCCCAGGACTAGCCTTGCTCTTGATTTACTTCTATCCCCCTGCCCTTGCCCTTGACTCAAACACTACTCGAATATTTATTATATAGCTACACTTCATTATGGTCTGACTATGGTTTGGAGAGACAGTTACGAAAACAAGGTGATAGGAGTGAGTGTGAGCCATTAGAGCAGAAAATTCGAGTGCTCGCGTATGGAGACACAACGTGATGAGAGTGAACTCAAGTCGCATTCATACTCAGCGTCGGCAAGACGTTGCTGCATTTACAGGCAGCGAGGCAGAGTGGCACGTTGGAAGTGCAGAAATGAAGCACGCGACGAGACAGGGTATCACAGGCGGGGGCACAGAGACACGCAGCCACGCCCTGCTGCGGCTCCGCAAAGTACGAACGCGACCCAAACCGATTATTCAAAGTAAGGCATAAGACCGAATCATTCAAACCGTTCTGAGTCTCTACCTCACAGCTCTCGCATCGCACGACGGACGTGTTGACGCCAATTTCCTTTCTAATGCACACCTTATAAGAATGCTCGGAGCAATTTCCTTGAGAAGCGGATGTTATTGTAAATATTTGTCTACCTGTGAAATAAGACGATTTCTCAGAATTGTACCACTGCAGGAGTTTTCGGGAAAATTCACACTGTTCTGCGGAGGAAACACACAGTCATTGGATATGGAACGGTTACTTCAATGCACTATCCTATCGGTCGTTCTTGGCGTAGTTTGGACATGCATCACCACAGCGCAAATTTCCACCACCACTGCACGTAAGCAATCATATTACTACAATATAAGAGTATTCTTACTTAAAATATATAAAACTATAGGGGCAAATTACGAACTTCTTTCCGGATGGCTCCCGCGTCTCTCCCATACTTGCCTGAATATGTTTTTCAGCATTTAGCAACTTTTACTTCAAAATCCGACAGCGTACTGAAAAGTACTTGACGGTTTTGCAGTAGTGTTGTCGAGAAAGGTCCCTTAAACTTATAGGTAGGAATAATCCGGTCATTAATAGCGAATGACAAGCATTTTGCAGTCGTAAGCATATACAAGGGAATTCTCCACGGACTGTGTACGGTTCTTTCCTTATTTTTTACCTTTCTACTGGAACATTCACGAATAGACCCCACCGTGATTATTCCTGCTAACAATCCAGCAACCGCCATGACTATCGAAACTCCGCAACATTTCAGTCCTGGTTGTGGCATTCATGACCCCAGTAGAGCAGCGCTTATAGCGGTAGAAATTGCGTTTTCGCGGAGTTGTGAAATCTGCGGAAAGGGACCCGATGGGTATCGATTAGGAGAGTTGTGGAATCTGTTTTTTGTGAAAATGCAGGGCTGTGGAATATTCATCTCTCGTCCCTTCGGGTCGCGTGGCACCATGGCGTAAGCGTGGGAAAAAGCGCGCAGTCGTCAACGTGTTAATATTGTGTATAACTATGATCTTCTTGATTTAGAACCAGCAGATGCTTCATTTCAGCATGCTGCCCATTACTTTCAACAACATCGTTGCCCAGACACGCGCCTTCAAATGCAAGTACTTTCCATCAATGTACCATACTGCAACGAGTATCATCCACTTGCCCAACAGACGGTTTCGTCTTCTGCTCCACTGCTCCACAGACGAACGTTAGTTTCTTTTCCTCCTCTAATGCTTCAAATTCTCCTTCCAACGCAACATTTTCACTGATGCGATCGAGAGATTTCGCCCACTTTGTAGCAGACAATGTTAGCCCAGAAATAACCCGATCATGACCCGGGAAGACGATTTTCGAACCGGATAGAAACCACATCTTATCATTGACTCGCAAGTCGCACTTTCTCCGCCGAAGTGTCCACCAATCCGCAATTAGGAGATTAGCCCTGATTTCGCAAATGAAAGTGATATGTTCAAAACCATGGGACATATTGAATGAATAAGCTTGGTTGCTTGACAATTCTCACTATTTTTTGATTTCAAGGAAGGTACGCCGGAAACGGCATCAAACGAATTATCAGGTTGTAAGGAAAGTTCTGACAGGTTTTATGCGTTCACATGATAAACTCAAATCTAAGAGCGCATCAACAGGAATCAGCTTACATATTGGGTTCCTTAGTAGACAAAAAGCTGCTCTTTCTGAATATATAAGGTTTATTTAAAATTCCACTTGGTTTTTGGCTATTAGGGAAATTTTAAAGTATTGCGAAGATGGCATTTTTTAAAATGGCTTCACTTCACGAGTTCCTGTTTAGCGAAGGTGATCACATATGCGAATTACTGCAAGAGGAGGGGGTGAAGCATTGGATGGAGCACTTTGTCCCTGGTTTCAGAAGTGCAGAAATGTGAACAAGTTGCTCGAATTTGCAATTGATCAAATCGCTTTGACTAAAACGAAAGCGATAAGCGCTCATACTCGAAGGGAATGTCCAAAAGTATCGGCTCTCAATACACAAATGTGGTTACCCACTTCGAGTAGCCTCGATTTGGAAAAACCCAAAAAAAGTGGGTGCCGCGGGACCCCTCATACTAGCAGCTATGCGCAAGTGCATTTTCCACAAATCCCCTTCCAGTAATTCACTGAAGCCCTTACTCGTCCATCATAATCATCAGATCTAGTGCTGACCAGGCCCACTTTTCTAAACATCTGGACAGCTTCTTCAGCAGCAGTGTGTTAAGATAGTATGGTGATTTGAAGTCGACTTTTTTGATTTCGCGCTATATAAATCATCAGCGTTTCATCAAAATGAGCTATGCAAATATCCGTGATATTGCCAAAAGTGTAGCGAATGCAGTGGTGCTTATTCTGTGGCAAAAGATGCAGTCTGAACCGAGTTACGGTTTCGAAAAGTTGAAATTGCGAAAACCGGCCAAAACTTTCCTTACAACCTAATATTCGCCATTCTGTCTAGAACGCGTGCTTCTGCCGGACTAACACTAGATGTAGATGGGATTTTTGATTCAGTCAAACTCAACCTCCTGAACCTCGTCATTGTCAAGGACACAGTTTGATCAAAGTCTGATAAAGGGTCCCTTTTCACCATCTAATGTCGCTTTCGCTGTAGGATATCTTACACCGTATGATTTGCATTCACCTCCTCAAATGTAATAGGCGAACAGAACAGTCCCTACCTGTAATTTGTCTGCACCTTCGTATCAAGGCTGCCTCCCATTGATGGCAGTGAAAGAAGGGTAATGAAATATAGCAAAAGTGGTAACGATATTCCTCGCACATGAAAATATCAACTATGAAAAGACGATCTGAGGTGAAAGTCGCGTTGAAAAGCGCGCTTCTGAAGTCTTCATCGCGATCTTATTGCGCTCCATTACGAGCTGCAGCGCTTCACTGGCCGAGTTGCTGCGAGGGCAGAGCAACATTTACGGCTGGCTGGAACAGCCTCTCCTGTCTGCATCTACCGCTTAGCAATTATTGGTCAGATGGACGAAAGGGGAGGAGTGGAAGGGGTCCTATTTCGTATGGCCTCTGGCCTATCCCGAGTGGTCTATCTCAGCCATTTCTTCCAGCTCTTTCTCTGCCGCTACTTGGTGCCACCACTCTCATAATCCACAATCGGCCAAAACACCACTGGTGTCTTTGAATTTGAATAGCACGTTTAACGCATCATACCAGCCTTTAGAAAAGATGACAAAACACCAGAAAAAAAAACACGTAAACCGATTACCCATAATTGAAGGCTCCTCTCGCAAGAACCATCGATATCTTATCTCAGAAATCGCGAATTAGCCGACAAATGATTTTTGCTGAACATCATTCTGTAGGGTTACTGAGGGCATATGGCAACAGTCTTGCGCGCTGGTGCCCATTTGCCCCTATTTGCACCGAATCCAATTCCTCGCGACAGCTTCGAAACTGGTGATGGTATTGGAGAGCGCTTATTTTAGCGCTGTGGTCATCAACCAGATTCTTTTGTACAACACTGAAAAATCATGTGCTTGCCCGAGCCTCAGTAGATAGGACAAAGGGTTCTTTCCTTTTCTGAACTTATGTAAGACAAAAATATTGCCGAACGCGAGCACATTAGAGTGCCCACTCTGCTACATGAGCAATCCATCTGGAGGTGAACGGCGTTTGTATCAAAAGTATGTTTGGTGTCCAAGATCGTATGGTAAATAATCACCATGAGTGAGTTTTCAGCAGATTTGGTGAAAAAAGTTTCACTAGTTTGGTGCGTATGGCGTCAACCTGTAGGGGTATCACGTCCGAGACTAGCATCCTCGGTAACCCTGTCCGAAGTTCAAGGAAAGGTTCGATTTTGATCTGGAATGTAATTACGATGATCAAGTTTGGAACATCGCAAAGATGTTACTAGGCATAAATCTCCGTCTCTTTACATTGAATCAAGTTATCATAAGGACAAGGAGACTTGACCAGGGAACGATGACTAGAAAATAATTTGGTGTAAGAACCTTGCCGCGATTCCAGCAATTATCCTTTTCAGTGTAAAAATTAACCAAAATCAAATTGCCACCTAACGGATGATAGTCACCTGTAATGGATGTCCTGCTTAGAGCCTTTACCCGAGACCTGAAATGTTCAGTAACTCCACAACTTGTTCTACTATTTGTATTCGACCTTTCAGCCAACCCTGTTGCAAATTGAATTCTTCGATGCTGCTGGGACAGTGGTGCGAACCGTAACCGGTGGACCACCCACACTAGTCGTTAGGGTGAGTATCAAACGCCTTTTATGTGTGCTAGCTTATCATCAGGCCAAACTATGATGCAGAAGCAATGTGGTAACTTAGGTAGGCGGTGATTACCGTACGTTCTCAGGCTAAGGTTCGAAGTGTAAAGGGGGGATGTTATAGAACTGACAAACTGGATTCAAGTCCAAAACTAATATTTAATTTCATCATGGCTTAAAATTTCGAAGCAACAGAAAGCGGCGACACACAAATAGGAAACAAGGTAAGACTAATTTTCTATGAAATCAGTGCTTAAGACGATATTGTAGGGAGGACAGCACATGGAAAGGCAAAAGATAGATAGAGGTAAAGGGGACGCTGTTCTCTCGGTCTTCTTGGAGTTGTGAACTGTGATCCACGTGCCAAGCTTCCTAAAGGCACAGTTTACGATAATACGAGTATCTTGGCTCTATCAGCGAGCAGTTAGCCCCTTCCACAACGGCAAAGCGTGTGCCATCATCGCGGCGCTAGGGTGAGTGTTTAATGCGTAAAGAACGAGTAAATAAGATGACGACCACCGCCTCGAGATGGCCCGCACCCACCTTCGATTCAGTCAGCAGGTAACCCGTGGATTTTACGTGTGTGAGAAGCACGATATCGACCGCGATAAGAAATGGTAAGAAAACCTCCGATTATAAAAACAACCTTATCGGATGATATTAGGTGTATGCAGAATAAATGGCCAAAACAGACCACTCTTTTCACAGCCATAACTCCGCTCAGACACAACTTGTTCTGTCGAAACAAAAACCATTCGAATCTACGCAACTCTGCCAAGGATTTGGTAAAGAAAATATGCCATTATGATAAAAATCTGGATTCTCGCAATGCAGAATTTGATTATGATGGCATATTTTCTATTCCAGATCGTTGGCGAAATTCTGTAGATTCGAATGGTTTTTATTTCGACAAATAAAGTCGGGTCTGAGCGAAGTTATGGCCAGTTATGTTTTGGCCATTGATTCTGCGTACACCTAATATCATCACGTTCAACTTGCCCAAATGCTTGCTTTTGTGCAAACTAGTCGAAAGCAAGAGACAGAAACACTTTATTTCCGAGGTTTTCGAAAGGTTCCATTGTTGTTTCTTCACACTTTTGTTCTTCAGCACTGTCAAAGTCTTTGTGGAGACCGACGAGGCATGAAAATTATCGTGAACTATGTCTTCAAACCGACGCTCATAACTTATCGTGTGGTGCAAGATCGATACTAGATACGTTGTTCAGTTCCACAATCCCGAGAAGACCACATAGAGAAGTGTACTCTCTGTGCTGATGGATTGTCGATAGAAACCCTATGCTAACCCGATCCACATCGAGGCCGGCTAACGTCAATAACCCTTTCGTTGGTCCACTCGCACCAAGTACGGAGAAATCTCCGAAATTCGCCGAATAGCCTGGGAAGCGGTATCTATTCACGGATACCAACGTGGATGAACATTCGAGGAACAGTGGGACGAAAACGAAAAATTAGCTGATATGGGTTTCTTTCATATCTTAATACGACTTCAAGAACGTAAACTGATACTTGCGGCCATTATAAGGACCAGATAGGAGTTTGTATTATAAACAAAATGGATGAATCCTCATGCATGGCGCATCCCGCAGGAAGGCTGGCAAACACTAGTCGTCATTTCGTAAGACTTTTGAGAGCAAATGATGCGTGCTGGAGGTGTTTCGGAAACAATGAATGATTATTTTTCAAAGATTCGTAGACGATCTTGCCACATCGATGAAAAAATGTTCTCGATTAGCTTCTTCTGAAATAACTTCTTTTATTTTGGAGATATGGTATTGTTGCAGTAGGTGGTTAGGAACCGGCAACCTCGCACACCCCAGACAACAAAACTGCACTTATAAGGTTGAGTTCGAAGGAAGTAACGACCATGCAAAGTGAAACATTTCGAAAGTTTTCAAAATTTTCCTCTACTGAATTTCCATATAGAGAAGTAGGCAATCGTCAGGGAAACCAACCGGCCAGTAGATCGGTCTAAGTAGGTTACTAAGAAAGTAGTTTGCACTACCTCGAAAGATTAAGCTTTAGGTCCATAAGCTATAATTCAAAGCTGTTTAGAGAAAGGGTTATATTTTAAGCAAGTCGCTCGGGTCAATTTTACCTTGATTCCAATATAAAAGCGCGTAACTACAATGCACTTTAAGACCTTAATAAATAGCGTGATGTTTGAACTTTTATAAAAGGCTTTGACAGAGTGACACAAAAGACGATGACCGATACAGAGCTAACTTATCTATCCTTATTTTTAGAGATGATAATTTTACTAATCAGAATAGCAGCAATTCTAGGCTATACATATTCGCTGTAGAATCCTGATTTGAACAACGAAAATGTAGTATGCTGCTAATGAAAAATTCCGAGAGTGTGATAAAAAAGCTTAGCAAAAACAGTTTGAAATTTGGAAAGCAATTTCAACAAATCAAAGAATTATTCCATCCTGAATGTGCTGTACTGCAGTAAAAGTATTGTTTCAGGTCCATTGTGTGAACGCTATCTGGAACGTACGGGCAACTGCTACTTCTACTGTAAATATTCCCATTTCATCAGTGAGTTTGAAAGTTAATCACCTTGAAAAAATAACATCAAAAAAAGTGTCCAGAGCAGCACTTCAAAAAAGACCTCGGTCCAAGTATTCATGGATCGTCCAACGTTTTGGCCCAGCATGATCACTTCAGAGTAACTTCACAGCCGCTCAGCATTAGCTGATTTGTAGTAATCAAAAATGCCTTGATAACCTTCCGGCATCAGCAGCAGTACTGCATGACTGTGAAATCGCTGCTCAGAGTGGAAAATTCCCAGTGCCGCAGTGGAAAATTATCACAATAAAACTAATAAAATTACGAAAAACATTTCTTCCCTTCTACTGCTTCTCCTCGATAACGATCATCTACGCATTAAGCATCAGTGAAGAGTGTGGCAATACCTAGTTTGGACATTTGAAAATTCTTCGAAATTTCTCATTGCAAAACGATTCTGGAATATTCTCCAATCACAAAATGTGGTTTATGTGAACGCTGTTCAATACCGAATACCGTCAATATCGAATTCCAGACTCAGATGACAAAAAGAATCGTTTTTTACTGAAATGTCGTTTTTCCTATTCCGCTGAATGATATAGCCACGTCATGCTTCCCCGTCGATTTTATTTTCCACCTGCTGAAATGTTTTGTTGTCGACGCGCCCTCCTTTTCAAACGATGGCAGAGAGGATATTGCTATGTGACTCGAAGAAAGATTAGATTATCTCAAAAAGGGCACAAAATGAATGATGCAGAAAATGCACTAGCGTCACATAGTTTCCAATAATGTCAGCAAGGATCGGCCAGTGTATGAAACAAAAAAGCAATGGAAGAGGTTCTTTTCCATATGTAGATAGGCGCAACATTTTGATAAACAAAAGTCAAATTCTCACTGAGTGATGTTCGAGAAAGAGATGTTTTTTGAAACCCAGTGCCTCAGCATAAACTGATTACCGGTGTTTAAGAGGGATCTGTTAGTGTACTGATAGTGAATGAGGAAGGCACCGTTCATAACTACAGGACAATACAAAACCGAACCAACTTTGTCAAAGGATGGAGCCAAGCAGATTGGATCAGGATGCCTGACGCATTCTGAAGGTTGTAATCCGCCTTCTTGCTCTTATTTTTCTCTAGACTGTCTCTCCTAGTGAAAAAATCGCTCAGCATCTCCTCAAGCAGGACAGACAGGGGTTTTCAGAATGAAACACAAAGGAGGCGGTGTCACCGTGGGAGTCGACGGAACTCTTGCTTTAGTTTGAGTCCAATAAACCAGTTGATGTCAGCTGGAGCGTTAATATCAGCGCTCAAGAGTCACCGAAGGAAGCTTTCGAGACCTGTGTACCCGATGGAGAATGTGCGCAACTACATGAAGTGAACAATATGTGCCAGAAAGAGCCATTTCGAAGGATTCGGAATGTTTAAACGGGCTCCCATCAAATCAGAGCGCCAAAAGCGGGCCAAAAGCATGCTAAAAAAATTAGATTAGACAACCGTCCCAGGTCATTCAAGGCAAGGGGGACCAAAAAGCTGCCAGTATGGTTTCTTTCTTTTTCCATTGTTTCTTCGTTGATGAGAACGTTAATATATCCAGTGGCTCGCAGAATAGGAAACTCGGCGTTTTCAAAAAGCAAGAAGAAATTTTTTATGCTGTGAGGCTGGAATTTGGTACTGATACACTATGTACGAGAGCATTCACATTTACTACACCTACTTTGGCGGAAGGGCGGCGCTTCTTGAAATATGAAAGATGTTGATCCATTCTTCTCAAAGTGGTTCAGTCCTAGAGAGTACACTTGTGCGGGGAGCATGTATTTGTCAGCGTCCATCGTAGCCTTTATGGACAGGGCGCACTAGGTGTCGAGAAAATTGGCTTCATCAGTGCGGCTGCCTCCCCCTCAACAAGGACTCAAATACGAGCCCCTTTTCACCATGTTCATGTCTCCTACACCATTAGTAAAAGCAGTGCCGATTGCATAGCATTACTAAGTATTTTATTGCTGTAATTTTCGTGTTGACCACTCAATCATATTTTCTTACATAACCGGGTAGGCTGACAGTGCGTTTCGCTCACCATCTAGCTTGGGACCATTGCTGACCCCTACCATGACGACCTCCCCCCCCCCCTCCCGGCCGTCAAATACGACCACTCCTGCCCTGGAATTCTCAGCTCCTGATACCCCTTGCCTATAGAGCGCGTGACCCGCAGATTGGCTGCAAGCTGAAATTTCTCGCGGGTCACAGAAGAAATCAGTTTATTCATACGATGCTCAACATTTCCTTTTCTGCCGTACTCTTCATAGTCTCCCAAATGGTGCGCCCCGCTGTCGTCGTTGGTGTAATGAAGAGGTATGAGAAATCACCGCAAAGATCTAGTCTTTTGGTGAACGCATCAGAATAGCGGTTGCACCGTTGTTCTTCGCGTTTCTTTGCCACTGCACGAAAAATACGGGATTATCGGAGCTCCGACCACTTCATGGTTTCCTCGTTGACAAATTCGAGATTGCGGAGATGACCCACGACGTGACCAACCGCGACGAAAGTCTCTATTTCAGACGAAGCAGTGGTGAATTCGGCTAAATTTAGCACTGCCGTGACATCTGACATCAGTTGAACTTTGTAGGCGCAGTGCCTTCATACCACTTTGACCTTAATAAAAACATCATAGGGAAGACCGTGTCGATCGATGGTCGCTTGAATCTTGCTTGATGATGTCGCTAACTGACCGTTCACAGACTTTCTGCTGCATAACCTTTACTTTTTCGAGTATACTGGTTTGGTCTAGTGGTATGAGCTATGATTCCAATCAGTCCCAGTTCATGATCAGAAAATAGCCACTTCCAGGAGAACGAGATACGATGCGGCTTTATAAAGTTTGTGGTAGAGCTAAATAGCAGGAAAAGTACACAAACAATAATACTCGCTGGTTAACGTCTTTAACTCTTCTGTTTATAGGCTTCTTCGGGACGTGCTATCCTAGTCCTCTAATCATCTTACCGTAAACCTACTGTATACTTTCTGGACTAAGGTGCACACCACGTCTCACGAAAAGAGGTTTCGCGCACTCTGCATTGCTGGTTGCCTCTGGTGCAGTCGGCGGGGTTAACTGAACTTGAAAGCCACGAACGTTGCCCCGCCGCCCTACAGTAACTCACGCTGACAGCTCATTGGCAGTGGCGCACTACGTGAGCATCCGATTGAGGCCACGATCAGGACCCCAAGGTATAGTTCTACGAAGCGAATTGCTACGAATTGACATAAACGTTTTGGGCATGAATCAATTACCTCGTGGGGCATGAATCAATTAACTCGTGGGATGAGCCGCGCATCTAGTTCCAATCGGAATCGTGGTAGCAGGTAAATCCGATTTGGTCTATACGATGATTTGCTGGGGCCAGCCGATGTACAAGTCAGTGCTTTTATCCTCTTAGGCGAGTCTGGTACCAGTTCACCCACGCCAGAGGGAAGGAAGCATTGCCAGTGCGGGCATTGATGATTGATTTAATTCTAGCATAATAAAAGCGGAATGCGTGTTACATGCCATTACACCACTTCCATTTCTTTGCATTATTTTTTCTATATTGGGAAATTACAGAAAAGATGTCTCAGGCCCTGATTTCTTTCATAACCTTGACAATGACTTTAAGGTATCATGTGCGCAAACAGGATCCACAGGAACTGACGCAGGATACGTCGTTGGTTCAGATACAAACTGAATGAAACCGAGGACCCTTCGCTTTTCGAAAGTGTATATACTAATAATTTTATTAATGAAGAGTGGTTGTATTTCCCAATTTCTTTTCCGCGCAAATATGTCCAATCAAGTCTTCTGCGGGTAGCTATGGATTGCAGTAGCACTCGTGCTACTTCGGTTAGTGTTCTACAGATCTGTCTTTTTGCAAGCTTCCGAAAATGACACTATGCGCAGAAAGTTTAGAACTTGGGGCACCCCACTGTACCATAAAAGTAGCTGCAGTATCGCCAATCACACATTCAATATCTTAACTGAACCTTATCCAGCACACGGTGAGATCACATGCGTGGTGCAGAACAGACGAAAAACGGGTGCGTACACTTATCACAAACTTTCGCTTTGCGACGTCGCACTCGCGGCCCGTCAGCACAACTTGCCGCGGTCAGTACGAATTCCGCTCAGGACGCAAGCGTCTGGTACCATGGAGGTTTTATAGAATGAGCTGTTTATCTCATCACTATCTAAACAACAATAACTTTTGCCCCCTAAAAAGACAAAGTGGTGACATAAAAAGTTAAAGAAACGATAGCATTACATGATAACAATCCTAATCCAGAAATAATTAATGCGGACAAAATCCCCAAAGGAAGTTCTGCGATTTACGCAATCACACGCGAAGAATTCCGCGGCGCCGCTCAACGTGCGCGGCTGCGTGAAATTCGTCACAAGTGTACACACCCACGAAATACCAGTTGCTCAGAACGGATTGCGCGGTCCACTCGAATCAAAGTACCGTCACTAAATGGTGTTTTACTACGGAACCCTCGTAATGGCCTAGTCCTGTATTGGACAGTACCTTGATTTGTGATATGCATATGAAATGATGATGACAATTCAGTGCGTTTCGCACAAAGATAACAAGGAATTTTATCGCATCTCAGTTACCTAGTTCATAACAAAATATAAACATCTACAACAAGTCTAGGGATATAACATCATATAGCTCATTCATACAAAGACTATGACTATGAGCAAAGATCACCCTCAAAGACTGTGAGCCATGGCAGACACCTATGTAACAAAGTATAAATCTGCACATCTGCTCACTTATTAACTGGCTTTGCTCTTACGTTTCGCAACTGGAATCTTGCTGATTGGAGCGATACGTCGAAAAGTATTAATGCAGATGTACCTGCAAAAATAACATTACTTAGTTTTTGATTATTTCACCTTCATGAACTACGAAACCGAAGGTGCGAATTAATACTACACTGAAGGGTAGGCATTACTAATCAAAGCAGTAAAAAGCATAACGAATGGAGCATGGATCACCCTTGAGCGCAGCATTGAATTTCTCGATGACTTCATTAATTTGAGATACTCGACCAAATGAAGAGAAACGCTACTGAATCACATATACAGATTAGGCGCCCCCAGTCTCCAAGTAACCAACCTAAGCTGGTAGCCTACCCTGATATTATATGACACCCATATTAATGATGAATCATGTTGGGTCTCTTGGCCCTCCACTGCCGGATCGACGGTCGAAGCTGTAGCCCCAATGGATTTGCTTATCACAGGCAAAGTGCCGTGATCAGCCCCACACACCATATGGTGTCTAATATACTTACAAAAGCCAATATTGCTGTAGCTACGAGGGTCATGGTGAGGTCTAGCTGGTTCGACGACATAATTTGCAATATATGTCGCCTATGGCCAAGAACTAGGCATATCAAGCTAAATCTTCGAAAGTAACGCCAAATCGGAGCCAATGGCGTCCAAAAAATGATGAAAGATATCACACGTACCTACTGAAGATCATGTACAGGAAACGGAACCACACGAACTGGGAGCGATGCCGCCTCATAGCACGCCAAGCTGCTGCAATATCGCGACCTTTTGCAAAATACTGGAATGGTGAACGAGCCACCGAGAACGGAGCATCGAATATTCCAGTGTATCTGAAATGAAGGATATGTAACCATATGCATAACAAGTCTAGAAAAAATAATCTCACTTCCTTAGAAGGGGAACTGAATCAAGTACAAAAATTTGCACATCCTCAGGAATAACACCTCGAGTATATGCATCTTGCAATGCTTCAAAGCACGATGAGTGATTGGTATGCCCTGAGACACCGCCAGCATCAAACGATAATACACAGTCCACAGACAATACCTGAAGTAGTTCGAAATGACGGTAATTTCCTTCACATGATAAGATTCTTCAGCTCAGGCAACGTACTACATCGTACGCTCCCTCTCAAGTAATAAATTTGAATTCCACTCTCTGCAGCGGTTGCCCAGCGGAGCGGGATGGCTTTGAATGATTGTCGTTATTGCCAAATTGTTGAGCATCGATGAATTCCATTATCGAGACATACAGCCATCGAGCGCTCACGTGCCAACTCAGGCAAAAGAACGAGATTAAAATCAAATAAAACTTCCCTTCAAAAATCGAAGATGTTGCTGTCACAGTAAGTGGAGGAGAGGCACCCCACTATGAACGCTATTCTTTCCTGAACCAAGATAGGGGATAGTGAGCCGTTCCTTCATCTGCTAAGGTCTAGGCAGAATAATACCTTGTGCAGAATAACCCCTCAGATAAGCTTAGATGAGCAAATTTCAATGAATAGGCTTCTCCCCAACCCCCTCACTGCGATAGCACCTTGAAGATTGTTTCGCAGGAATTTGGACCGGTGCCACATTAACACATCCTTTTGAATACAGTAGTCAGCACGAACCAACCAAAAGTCAAGCGTGCTGTCATTGTCAAATAGGTAAGCCTGTGACGCCCTTTACTAGACCTTTACTTGTCACAACTGCGGTTACTGCAACTACGCATTTACAGTGAGCACATGCATTAATAAGAATAAAAATTAAAGGATAAAAAGTTAAAGGACAAAGTTTTTGGCGTTAATCAATCCCTTCTGTGGGATGCGCCGCACATTCTAGTTCCATTCAGAATCGTGATGGCTGGTGAATGTGATGTGGCCTATACAATGACTTGCGGTGGCCAGCCGATGTACAAGTCAGTGCTTTTATCCTCCCAGACGAGTTTGGTACCGATTTACCGACCGAGGGATGGAAGGCTTGGTTGTCCTGGGCGGGAGTTGATGCGGGATTTGATCCCCGCACCATGAGAGTGGGGTGCACCACCTGTCACTACAGCACCTCCGCCCGTAAGAATAAAAAATACAGTTCAAAAATAGGAAACATAGCGTGTTAGACAGCAACAATACTCAATTATTTATACCTCAATATGTCTGAGCAAGACATTGCTCAGTGCTTGATGATCCCATTGCCCTCCATCTGGAAAAGCATCGTAGTCAAGAACAGTGACGTCAGATGAAGTGACACCAAGGAACTGAACGGCCTCCTGTAGCTCCCGACCACGGATTTTTCCCTTAGAAATATGTATACCATGAAAAGAACCGCTAAACGAATTTTGAAATGGTGGAGCGGAAAACTAACCAGTCCCTCGAAATTCCCGTTAGATACGCACAGAATAAACACACGATGATTAGCAGCACTTAACGCTCGCAGCACAGGTGCAAAGAACATCGTCTCATCGTCAGGGTGAGCGATGACGAGCAAAACCTGGAAATATTGCCTTGATCACTCACCTCAACATCACTGTTTAAGCATGCTTGAATGAACCTTAGAAGACGGTCGTAAAGGCAGCGGTCTATTGCTGCGTAGTGAGCACAACAGAAGAACAACGAGAAAAAGAAGAACAAATAAGATAAACAGTGGAAGCATGGCTGAAATAGTATACGTGTTATAAGCACTGCAAATCGAGCGTTCCCAGAGTTTTTCAGATCCTTTCAAATAAATAATCACAAAAATAAAACAATACAGCCCAGAACATTACCTGCCTAAAAGTCTTTCGCTAGTAAGTACAAGATCAATATGAAGAAACAAGATGACGTTGCGATGTGTATGAATTAAAAATGAAGTTCTTTCGCAATCAGTGCCGATCTATTCTTTGTTCGAGGGTGCGCTACAATAAAGTAGAAGTGTCATTCAAAATGTGCAACAACAACTCTATATTAGATATCCTGAAAACTTACGGTTGTTGTTTGGATGACTCGAGACTGAGTATGACTTCTTCAAATGTTTGAGATTTATGGCTCTGTGGAAGTCGCAATGAATCTCCGAATGCCTCGCGCATGGCGGTGCCAAACTGGCGCGGAGTATTCACCTTGAGGGCCCACGACACGCTTATAATGAACAAGGAGAAGCCAGAGACTGAAAAGCAACTTATATTGTCGAGCCACACAAATGCTTACTATAACATGCAATTTGACCAAGTGATCACAGCAAAACATAGCGATAACAAAAATATTGGATGTAGCTGAGATGGGTCAAACCACTACCACGGAGCACCATCAGTGTCGTAACACTGGTGAAGAAAATGCATCGCATTCTGCCGTTTTCAGTAAGTTACTCTTCCATTCCATAAGGTTGATTTTGCCAACTATTGACCCAATATTCAGAAGCAAAGTAGATTTCAAGATCAGCTTTGAATATGATTAATCAAAGGGAAGATGAATGGAAAGAACACTAAAGATATGCAGAGATAATCGCAAACCATTCCAAAAGAACAAAAAAGGGCCCAGTTGGATGTCACGATTTACACACTTTGCTAGCTAGTTTATATATAATGCTCTTTTGACAGAATCAGCTTCACTTCCTCAACCAAAGCACACTTCCTACATTTTCTATGCAATATGCGAAAGAAAAATACGTGTCCCATTTAAGGGAAATGTTTAACAAGTATTTAACAAGTAGTGATAGCAAATTCACATTCAAGTAAAACCCACTCGCACTTATGCTGCACCGACGGAAGCCGCTAGGACGCATTGATCAATCCCCATTTAAAAGTAGCATAGGTAATCCTTGATCCCTTACGATTCAAAAGTCTTCATCACAGCTGAGGCTCCCAGGGAATCTATGCTTCTCTTCATCTTAACGGAACGGGAGGGGGCAAGAAGGACATAACGTGAGTTGAATAAAGTGATTTTGCAAGAAGACGAAAGTAGCGAGTGCATAGCTCGAGTAATTCACTTTACGAGAAAGAAATGGTACCTGTGATGAGTGTAGCGACACCCAATGCCTTGCCAGCAAATCCTACTCCAGAAAGCACCTAGAAGAAGTAGTTGAGGACTGCAGTGAACAAGAGCAACATGTAGGGGCAATCGCTCCTATACAAGAATGGCTCTTGGCAACGAGCATGATGTAATAATACGCATGTTTTGGACAACAAACACTTCTGTCCTTCGTTGGTATGGCGATCTCACAATAGGTTATGTCTACGAATAGAATTTGAATCATAGTTCGCAGTTCCTATGAGGCAATTCAATACAAAATGTCCACGATTCATATCATCTGAGCTTTGTTTAGATTTCGGAACACTTTACTACCTTTGAACCATCACAGCCATTTATAAAAGGTTTCAATGAAGCTCGATGAAGCCGAATCGAAACGAGGGCCACAGCTAGTCAAGCCAGTGTACCAGCAAAAAATAAAGTAGGAGATAAAGGATTACCTGTGCCCTACACAAATTGGCAGCTTCAGGTTGCCGAGTATGTTTCCACGCACTCCGGAGACCTACCAAAAGAGATCCGAGAGATGCTGCACCGAGAACTGAAATTACGTTTTATTAGAGGCGGAACATCGAACACCAGCAAGGAATGGAAAATCTTTCGAAACTAATCAGCAGACCGCGACACAAAGCCCCGCCTCGTAAAACGTGATATTACGTATGTGTTGACTACCTTCACTGTTACTGATTACTCGGAGTTCACAAAAGCTACATCTAAAGACGCTACCAGGCCCCAAACACTCCCTGGGCTTGCGCTAGCGCTTCATCAACCAACTTCCGAAAACAATGAAAAGAATTCCACCGCTATCTGGCCCATTACATGCAGGTCATAATAATCCCATGAAAGCCTATTCAGAATGACTCTACTAGTACAAACAACTTGTTATTTGTTTGAGTATAGTGGCAGACATAAAAAAGGATGGATAAAAGTACATATGTCTTCCAATTTGTTTGTCTCAAAATAGAGATTTGCAGAAGAAAAAGTTATATCTATGCATGGCCAGTTTTATAATACGAAGTTCCGCAATTCAAGATAATACGTCAAGTGTCAGACTGACGAAACATGGAGATGTTAAATTAACACTCTCAGATCCATACGGATTTGCAACGAAAAAATATGTTTCGCATCTGTATTCACAGAATTTCCAGTTTCAATTCAAACAAGTGGGTAGTGGGTTCACACTAATCAACACCTACTGGAAACTATTTCAAGTTCTGGAGCAAGAACCAAGTTGACACGCTGGCGACATTGCGTCCCGATGCTGGGACACACGTTTTCTGCCGCGTGGGACAATGCGTCCCGATGCTGGGAGGTAGCACAGAAAACCTTATTTCAACTGTTTCAACTGTTTTCAACTGTTTAAAATCCACAAATAATTAATTTCGATCAACATGCACAAGGGCATCTAGGTGAACATGGTCCGCTTACATCTTTCCAATAAGTTTTTTTTCGTGCTTTGTATCGTCGTCGTCCAGCACAGGTTCGTTATCATCGCTGTCGATCAACAGGTCGTTAAAACTAGCATTCAGCTCTGTGAAGTTGTCGCAGGAATCCATAGTCAGTTGGAAGATTTGTGGCCATTCAATTCTTAGTCGAGATATTTATACTCGCGAGACGTCGACTTTTTTCGCATGCCCATCATCTGGTTAAGTACTTCCCATTACTACCATGCAGTAACCCTTATTCAAGCTCTTGAGGGGTATCTAAAGTTTCGCAGCGCTCACTACTTTGTATTAGCGCTCAAGGTACGCGCGACATTCGGCGGGTTTGGGAAGGTAATAAAAAAACCCCAATGCTAGACGCAATTCTCGGCATAGGCGAGCGCGTGATGTCCCACGTGGCAGACACGCGGAAAAACGCGCGGTCGCAAACGTGTTGAACTCTCATCGAAAGAAACAGTTCAGCTTATTTTTCAATTGCTTATTGTAAAAGGGCCGGGTGGAGCCGTATGCAGACAGTAATCACATCACCAACGACCGTAATCACAAATACTCACT
Organism: Trichostrongylus colubriformis; assembly: GCA_963978905.1. Taxonomy (NCBI): domain Eukaryota; kingdom Metazoa; phylum Nematoda; class Chromadorea; order Rhabditida; family Trichostrongylidae; genus Trichostrongylus; species Trichostrongylus colubriformis. The sequence continues at coordinate 19,269,097 of OZ022260.1, forward strand.
TCCTTTAATCACGTTTGGCGTCACCGTGTTAGAGTCGACTTTATTAGCGACACGAGCAGCAGAATGTAGAGCAGCAGCTGTAACACTTGCAGCTCCCCCTAAGTGAGCACCGGTTGTACCAGACTGCTGTTGTACATCACCCATATAACAAGAGAGGTCAGACCTCTGAAATATACCGCAATACTATCAAAAACCATCTGAACAAGAATCGTAGAGTGAGAAAATATCCTGCGTAGCAACAATGGCAATGAACATTTAACTACACAAAAGAGGTATCCTTTATCCGATAGACAAAAATATCAACAGCAACGCCAAAATTCAACAAGGGCAACACATCAGTCGATCCTAAACACGTGAGATGCCATCAATGAAACACGAACCAGCCTTACAGTCTGCAGATTGCAGAAAATGATTATATCATGAATGGGAGAATATTATCCTTCCAGTGTGTGAAATAGGAAACATAAAGTTCAAACTTCATGAACAAGTGTGAATGGAGGTGCAATAAATTACCAGAAACAGATGAGAGCGAAATGCACCCTTTATTCGGTGTCGCTCAATGAACTACTGCTAGGCGTAGGGGATCTCTTCCGTTCCTTCCTCTTCTTTTCCTGAAAATAAAGAAAATTAAATGCACTGGTAACCAAACTCGTGTGATAAAAAGCTTCACACGCATGCAGTATACTATTTGTTAGCTTGTAGCACGTTATTATTTTAAGCACACACATTCAGAACCAAGAAGCAGAGGAAAAGATCAAGGGCGAGAAATAGAAATTTTGTAGCTCTCATGAAACCCTGTCCAATAGATTGAGTTACTCGAAAAAAAAAAACCACTTGAACCCAACAATTCATGCATCGGGAAATTAGAGCAAAACCAAGCAGCAAGTTTTGGAAGGCTTCCAATCACCCCCCCCCCCCCCCCCCAAGAAAACAAATATACATGAACATTCATGCAAGCACGTCCCAGTGCAAAACCTGAGATAATCTTCAACAAGACTGGCAAAATGAGAACAGTATGTATTGTTAGTTAGCGGATGATTCATAACGAGTGACGACTCCGCGAGACCGCTCAAGGACCAAAATTTGCGGAACGCCTTTGCTCGCAAGCGAGCTACAAAAAAGGCGATAGCAATCTCGTTGCCTGCTAAAAGGGCTAGGGGCACGACAGATCACAGCTGTATCTCATATTCTTGGTTGTAGACAAAAGCATTTCAATGTTTCAAAAATTTAGCTCAGAAACTTTAAAACGTTTATCTACATATTGCCTTTCCTGACTTCATGTATCTAGGCTCTAGGGTTAACGATGCGGATAGACACGATTTTCAACAAACATGCAAAGGTAAAAGGAAGGACACTGTATTGGGTCATTCCATAAGTAGTGTCGTTTCTTTTCAAGCATAAATTTTTCCTATGAAATCACAAGTTTTTGCAGCATGTCATATATCATTTAAAAGAGGTTTTCCTGCTCTACAAAATGTCATGTTTCGTTTCTGAGTTTGGTAGAATGGGGCCGACATTTAGGCTGGAGAAGAGATAGGTCCAGCCGACAGAAATTGGCCAAACCGGCAATCAATTGAAACACTATATTTCACTACTGAAAAATCAACCAGTCATGCGTCGCGTACTTAGTCCTGAACTCTTCTACGATTTCCAGTATTTAGTCGATGAAGAAGTTCTGTCGTTCTTTTTCTAAAATTTTTTTTCGAAAGCACTCACAATAATTCAAAAGAAAAATTTTTCTTTCAAATCTCTTGCCTAGAGTTGTTTTCTGAACCACTTTGGAGAACTTTTCCTGCTATATCGAAAACATCTTTCCATTTTGTTTTGGCTGCGATTCAGATTGAGTTTTAATACCATGTGATAGGGGTCCAGTTGACATTTTTTTACAATTTATTTTTCCATGAGAAAGTTAAGGAATCCGGTCAGTGGTATTCCCCTGATCCTACTTACTACCTGTTCTTAACATTTCACCACTCGTTCAACTGATTGATTGAGAAAATTTTTTTGCCTTGGTTCGAAGAAATTGTCTTAAATTACCGAGTTGTGGCGGAAATACTAAATGTGGAAAAAGAGCGACGTGACTTTTCAAGCAACCGACTGGTGGGACTTGCAGGAGAGGTCGGGGCTAGGTACGGAACACATGGTTGGTTAGTTTTCCTCAAGTAAAATATAGTGTTTTAATTGATTGCCGGTTTGGCCAATTTTCGATTGCTGGACCTACCTGTTTGCCAGCCTAAATGTCGGCGCCATTGTAACATACTCAAAATCTGAACACGTCATTTTGTAGAGCAGAAAATTTACTCTCAAATGATATATGACATGCTGCAAAAACTTGTGATTTTATGGCCAAAATTTTTGCTGGAAAAAACGACACTACTTATGGAATGACCTAATAATTAGCAGTAGCAACTGCAGTGTAGGGGTTAGGTCCCCACAAGGTCCTTCGAAAAACCTGAACGGCCATATTCTCAAATATGAGAGCAAGCAGTGCTTCGTTATCAACAAAAAAAAAACCAAAATATGTATATTACACTCACCTTCTTGTGTTTTTTCGACTTTTTCTCTTTTTTGATTTTCCTATCATAATCAGAATCATCATCACTAGATCGGCGTGACTGTTTCTTCTTTCTTTTCTTTCTGAAAATTGGCAAACAAAATGACCAAAGTGTATTCAAAGCGATGCCTAGGCCTTTTAAGCGTAAGGTTCACCGTCGCAGAATGATGTGTTCACTTCCACCTTACCTCAAATTATCATCAGATTCAGAATCGCTAGGACTTCGCCTGCGTTTGCTACTCGACGAAGTTCCCTCCGTGAAACGCCTTTTGGCCGGTGATCTGGACCGCGATCTACTCCTCTTCCTGCGTCTTTCACGCTCTCTTCTCTCCTCTTCAGCACGGCGACGCTCTCTTAAAAAGATGTGTACAATAAAATAGGGCGCAAAATAAATGCAACACAAATGGAACACTACTCAGTCACTGCTCGTTGAAAGACAGTAGACAAATATGGTTTACCTGTCCTTTGCTCGCTCTTCCTCTCTTCGTCTCTCCCTTTCCCTCTCCTCGGCTCTTCTTTTCAGTCTTTCTTCTTCCCTTCTTTTCGATTCTTCCTCCCTCTTCTTTTCGTCATCTATACGCTGTTGTCGCCGTTGTTCTCGTTCCCTATCTCGCTCCCTTTCTCGGTCCTTTTCGCGATCATCGTGCGCTTTCTGTACGATAAGTCATATACGGAGAACAGAAATTCTTTAAACAGTGAAGAATAAAGGCGAATTCCCCAACTTCTGGCTTACATGCAGTATTGCTATCTGAGCAAAGGGTCTGAAAATCTAAATGTACTTGAAAAGGGGTAAGTTCTGTACTGATACGTATTGTCGCTTGCCGCGCAAGGCGAACAACTAACCCCTAATTACTGCACGCCCAGAGCAGCTAAACCTTGCATCCTTCCATCATAGGTAGATTGTTATAACACTGCCTGGATGGCTGAAAGCGCTCACCTTCCTATCGTATGGCTAAAACAAATTGTGCTTAACAGACTCTCTTACTCTCCTAAAGAAAATGCATGATGATCCAAAAAGGGATTGACGGCAGAGGCTGATGCTTTGCTCGTTAGCATTACACTAACCCTATTAACTTTATTTAGGGAGGAGGAAATAAAATCTGCGGTCCCTCTGAGTGCAACGCTTTTCAGGCAACTTTCACTAACTACAAGCAATAAGCAAGCACATCGAGCGCAGAAGATTCAGATCTTAAGAATCAAGCACTGTTCATTGCAATGAATATGCCAATATTTGAGTACCCGCATTCCTTTCACTGAAAGTTTTTGCTGGTCTAGTCTTTAAAGTAGTGTGAAGGTTGATTCGAGCCGAATGTGAGAAAATATCTTGTATGGAAGTTGGGATGATCAGTAGCACGGCAGCGAGGAAAAGGTGAGAGAAGGCCAAAAACCCAAGGGACTCCTTCCCACTAATGATTCTCAGACCCCGTCGCAACGGGATGCGCCACGATAAAAAAGGCGGCAGCTGTAAAAAAACGCCTTCACCACAACTGAAAGACGATCTTCACCGAGAATTCCGTCATAGATGGTCTTACGAGGTTGATTAGCTTCTATTTCATTTGGACGACTTAGTTACAAATTCCTCATTGCCCATGTTTCCCCATTCACTGCCTCCGAACTATTACTAATACCACAACAAAAGCGTGACAGGTAATTTGGTACAGCAACCGAATCATAGCAGAAAGAACGTTAATTTCAAGATTCTTAATTAGGGTTTTTCAATTCTTTCCATTTTCTTACCCTTCTTGGCGGTGTGCCATCGTGCTCAGCACTCCTTTTGCGTTGACGTGGCGGCGTTCCACCGCGAGGACTGATTCTTGTGATCCGATCATCGCTAATTTCCTTCTCCTTTGTTGGACCAGTATAACGACCGCCAGACAACGAGCTGTACCTGAAACAAGAAGGTACTCGTGTGGCACTGTTCCGCATAAACATCGTGGGAATAATTCTACTCCAAACGAAATTTTGAAATTACATCTCCCTCTTATATATCGAAAATAGCAGAGAGCATACAAAATCGCATAATCCCTTCTAGTGACAAGCCAAAACATATCGAGCAACTTCTTGATAACGAATTACCTTTCGCTCCAGATATGTTCTCTACTGGTTTTATTATGTGAATGTAATGCTAGTCAAGTGGATTATTTGATAAGATTTTATAGGATTTGATGAACCGTACAAGACCTAGAATGTAAAGTAAAAATAGCCTCATATGATCACGGTGCATGGCGATACGCTAGATCACACCATAAGTCTGACCTAATCAATCACTCAGCATTATAACAGGGACTTCTGAGCAAAACTGCGACATCATATGAGTACTCCAACTCAGCAACGTGTTGACCAATGCAGCTGAACAACCTTTTGTAGTCAAACGTGTATTTGCCGAAATACTCAAATCTAAAGTGTGACAAACTGATTGTACAAAGCGCCCTTGCCTTTCAGATAAGTAATCGCTCAAAATTTTTGGGGAAGGTTCGCGTACTCACGAGTTGAAGGGCCTGTATCATCGCGATAATTCACCACCGTAAGACAGCGAAAGGCTGTAACTGTGGGGAAAGGTGGATAATTATAAGAAGGGGTGTTTGATTAGAAAGTAACCTTACCATCCCCGTAATATACTTCTTGAAACCTACCCCATTACTAAAATTTACCTAAAACGTGAAGAGAAAGCGAAGAGAAGATGTGCAGAAAGGGACTGAGGGTTCAAAATAGGGACATGTCTATGTCAAAACCAGAAATCTCTCCTCATCTATACTTTCGCTTCAGAGAAAAAGGAAGAAATAAAAGAACTTCTCTAAAAGGAAGCTGTTACCTCTTTGCCCAGTCATCAGACTGAGGTGTGTGCTCTATTTTTGCTTCTCCATTTCCAGTAGGACGTTCCTTTCGCATTTCATCGATTTTCTTCTCAATAAGACTACGGGGAATGCCATCTTCAGATTCATCAGCTTCAATCAATAGCATCCACAATTCGCCCATAAACTCGCGAGCACGTCTCGCGTTCAGAAACCCGGTTATATTAATCTGAAGAAAAACAGATAAATAACTTGCATTTGTAATATAAGCAATAAGGATAACAGTAAAGCTGGAAACAGTCAAATGCAATCAACCTGCATAATTTTGGGATTTATATTTTTCTCCTCCAGTTGACTCATGATATATTCGATCACGACATCATCTTCTATTCCCAGGATTTCATTGATGCGCAACGTAATCCACGGCTTTATGACGTCCAGATTGATTTTGTCCATATTGATCTTAGAAAAAACCATGCCGAAAATCCTTCAAACAGTCAGTTGAGAACGTTCTAAGTCACCTAATCTCACTGGAAATCTAACTCAACTACTGCACGAACGGAAAAGGAAGCGTTACCCTCTAATGAGCGAAACAGCAGTACCTTCCTTTCCAATGTGTCTTCGAACTTCATTTGTTTGAGCAACTTCTTTTCTTTGTCTGAAAACCTGCCATCTTGGTCTGAACTCGTTCCTCGAAAGAAGCCAGCATCGGCCATTCTGAAAAGCGTAAACGTCAGAATCAACTGAAGATATTCCAATCAACAAACGATTTCGGTTATGAGTTTGACACATGGAGCTCATCTGCCACTAATTTAACAATTAAATAAGGATCTGGAATTCCGTGAACATTACTACAGAGATACAACGCAATTAAAACCTTCATAAGCGTCCATTTCTTAACAACAGTCAAATTCAACAGGAGGTCGCGATCCCAAAATTCCAAAAAGAATTTCAAAGCATCTTTATGGAGGATCAAAATGAAAAAAGGCCCTTGACCGCAACGAAAATGTTGCTGGTTGGGTAATCGAGAAAAAATTGCCACATCTTACTTAGAACTGGTGCAACTACAGTCACAGAGATGATTCAGTGGAACTAGTGGTGCGATTCAAATAAAGGGCAAATCAAAGAGTGATTTAACTTCAAGAATGCAAGAAAAGGAATTGTTGGATCTTGAGCTGAAAAAATGATAATCGTAAGAGTAACTATCCATAAATGACAACATATCGCTCCTTGATGATCAACAGAGCCGATAGCCTGACCTGTTATGGGATAAAAAGGAATAAAAAGAAACAAAAACGGAGATAAGCACAGATGAGCGCTGGCAGCGTCATCAATGCGTTTCAATAATGGCATGCAGTCGCAAACTCGGACCACGCGCGGCGCATAATTGCCGCGCCGCGTGCTGGGCTTGCCATCTCGGTACGGGGTAATTCGGTGTGGATTGAAGCCAGTCTTTGTCGGCTGCCCTTTTTTAAGTTGCTCGTATCAATGTGATGAATAGATACTTGGTCTAATAGCATGGGTCAGTTATTGGAGCTTCTTAATTAGCGACTTTATGGAGGCTATGTTGAATATTTGCTGTGGAGAGATCTTACACACCGTTTACTGTTTACCGCTTCGGATCACCCATAGCTGAACTGCATCGACAAGGTTCAGAGTTTGTTTTCAGGCGATCAGGCGGAAAGAAAAAGTCACAAATCGATATCGAGTGGATAAATCAGGGCGATTGGGCTAATCGATACGTATCTTATCCTTTCCACCTGATCGCCTAGTCACTCAACCACCTGATCGATTAGTTTCTAATTCATTTTGCTCGAGCGCCTAGTTCCCTTATCGCCTAGACGCAGGCGCGATCGCAAACCCTAAACACTACCTCGCCTCAGTCATATGAAGTTACCTAAAAGTTTTGACATTATTTTAGGATTTCTATTTTTTTTTGACTTTTTTTATAGAGGATGGAGATGGTGTAGTGGTGACAGGTGGCGCGCACACACCCTCACGGTGCGGGGATCAAATACCACATCACCACTCGTCCAGGCCAACCGAGTCTTCCATTCCTCCGGGGTCGGTAAATTGGCACCAGACTAGTTTGGGAGGATAAAAGCACTGACTTGTACATCGGCTGGCCACTGCAAGTCATTGTATATAGGCCACATCACATTTACCAGCTACCACGATCCTGAATGGAACTAGAATGTAGAACATGCAGAAAGAAGGTGCGGCGCCTCCAAGAAGAGATTGATTAACGCCCAAAATTTTATCCTCCTTATTTATGTTTTGATAATGACTGATCCCACACAAGGAAATGGTTTACTGGAAGTGCGGTTGGTGGTTAGAGCCTTGCTGAGGCATAGCGCTTTGCTCTTAACTTTGCACTCTTCTCATAAGGTTTAATACTTTTTAATCCTGTTTTCTTGCAATTGATGAGTACTAACTGTGAACGGATAAATACTGCCCATCAATGTGCGCAATAGTTTGCCAGTGCGTAGGCAACTTTCTGGTGCCATTGGCGTAGCACGTGGGCAACATCGAGAACAAAGCTTTCTTTGTGGCCGGAGATTTCTGCTTCAACACGGTGTTACGAGGCTTAGAAAGAAAACATGCTCCAGCGATATCGGGATGGAGTTGAATGGGAAACCCTATTCATTTCAGCCGAGACGAGTGAGCGATTCCGCAGATTGTGTGAACATGCAAAAAGAAAACGATAAATCTCGATCAGGCAATTAGGCGATCACAAGTTGGGCGAAGTTAGCGATACGCAGCTCATTCTTCTTGCCTATTGCCCAAACGCCAGAATCGTCTACTCGGAATGTCGAAGGAGACCTCGAGGGCCTAGTTTAGCCTTTTACAGTTCTGGGTTACTCGGTGATAGGTTATATGCACACCTTCGAATTTGATTGATTGGTATACTCCATTTCGGAGCTCCTGATAGGGCGTGGCCTACGGACATTGGTGAGTGGCGAGTGTGAGACTGCATGGCAAGAGTGAGAGTGTGTGGCGGAGTGGGAGAGTTTGATAGGCTGTCACCCAAGTCCGTAGGCAACGCCCTACAGGCGCTCCGAAATGTATCAATGTCTTCCAAATCTTCCAAGTCGCGGTTACGCAAATTTGCCAAGTATCTCAAGTCGCCGATGCCCATTCCTCATCGATGGATCTTGTTTCTTTGGCGCTGAATCTCCAAACATTTCAGTACGTTGTATATGTATTAGGTTGATTCATAATAAATCGGACAAATGGTAGTGATGATTTCTAGAGATCATAACTCAGTAACGAATTAACGAAAATGGACGCGCGAGGTACCGTTGGAATGAGTATGAAAAGCTCTTCAAAGTACCGCTAAATAATCACTCCAAAGTAAATTCATTCCGCCACAATGCCGCACGATTTCAAGCGGTCCAGAGACCACATCCGCAACGTCATGCTATTTATATCGCTATCTGGCCAGGAACCCGCGGATATCGGCAGACGTTTGATAGAAGTTCACAAGGAGCATGCCCCCGGCAGAAGTACACTGTAGTTGTAGCATTCGAAGTTTGCGTCAGGCGACTATTCCATCGAAGACGAAAACCGCGGTATGGAGCGTACATGGCGTAGAGTACTGGGAGCTGCTCGATGAAGGTACCACAGTATCCGCCGACGTCTACGTTCGTCAATTACGAAAATTGAAGGCCAATGTCCAAAGTTCGCTACGGCGGCGGTCACATGTCTACTTCCAGCACGACAACGTGCGTACAGTTGGACCGTACTTCTATACCCACCGTACTCCCCAGACCTGGCCCCTTCAGATTTCCACCTTTTCTCCCACAGCCAACGCCACCTGGACGGCCAAGACTTCAAAACTCGCGACGAGGACAAGGCGGCACTCGGCGACTTCTTCGAGCTCCAGCTTCCGGCCTTCTGGAGCAAGGGCATCCATGATCTGCCTATACCGTGGCAGAAGGTCATCGATAAAGATGGAGTATATTTCAAGTGAATCCCTGTTGTCGTAAAAAAGTTGTACGACAATGATTAAAATTGGTCAATTTGTCCGATTTATTATGAATCAACCTAATATATGAATGCGGACCAACCAAGCTCGAGGATTGCGGCGAGGGGTTGCTTCATGCCGAGAGCAAAAAATAGATGTTCGAAAAATGTGGTACGATACTTACATCAAGCATAAAAATGGCCATGACCTCGTATGAAATGGTGCAAAACAGGTATGATCGAAGGCTTCAGATGCAAATCAGACAGACTAGGGTCCAGGCCATCGGTTACGGTACGGTCACTCTAGAAAAAAAAATTGCTGGAAGTGTTGTTACAAGAATACTGAGTTATGGGCGAAAGCTTTGGTCTCGGACGAGATTCGAGCTCGCACTCCATGCTTTCCGTGCAAGTGCTATAATCCATTAACCTACCATAACCCCTTTCGTTTTAACTAAGCTTCTTATCGTATATTTACCAAAATTATTATCCACGGCGTAATTACCATACCTTTGGCTGAACATCAAAAATCATGAAACCCTGTTGGAAGCGTTTTGCACAAAGCACAGAACGTGCAAGAATCACACCACAATTTTCGATCAACGATTGCTTTGGTTTCTTATTTGAATTTTTATTAAAAAAAACAACTTTGCTAAAGTCAATGCAACTTAAGTATGACTTCCTATAACATAATGCGGCTAAAGGATCAAAAAACTACAAAAATGGGAAACGAACAGGATTTGCATAAAATCAGAACACCGTGGGTGTAATGAGACCATAGGAACAAGTCGATTAGTATTTTTGCTGTACACCTTGTTCATGCCATTTTAGCCTTTGACGTCTAACAATGAGGGCTTTTGGTTCCTTGAATAGAAGTCTCCCCATATAGCGCAGGATGGCCTTGAAGACAAATTAGTTACCGCACACACGAGGAGCGTGTGAATCAAAAATCAAAAAATATCAAAATCAATACTAAAGCTTTCAGCTTCACGGCTCGATGCCGATATTGGCCAACCGGCTCAACACGTTGTACGTGTGTGTGCTGATGGGCTGTATACGCCATTCAGAAGCTGGGTTAAGGTGAAACTGGTGTCGGTAGTGTAATCGGTAGTGTAATGGATTAGCACATATCCCCGGAAAGGATGAAGTGCAGGTTCGAGTCATGTCCGACACCGAAGCTTTTGCCCATAACTCAGCATCCTTGTAGTAGCTGTGAAGAACGTTTTACTGAAGATGGCCCAAGACTATAAAAGGAAGAAAAGCAAGAAGCTGCAGTAGGATCAGACCGTAGCAACAGTTCTTCGATAGTCGCGTCCATCGTGACGTGTGGCACCGTATAAGTGTCCAGTGCCCTTCGCTTTTTTCAATGAACTAATCCTCCTATGATGATTGGTTCAGTAAAAGGGCGTTCAGTAGTGCACATAGGCTTTTCCTTGTCGTGAATCCCCGTGTATTTTGCCGTTTAATGTCGAGATGGAACAGCAAATTAAACTGCGAAAAAAAGCGTCGTGGCGGAAATTTCACTTCGACTCATTACTATGATTGCGACATAACGTAGCACAATGACGAGTTCCCTATTGGATTCTGGTAATTGGACTGTTTCATCTACATGGACGACTATTTCATTGAGTCGTAAGGTAAGGTAAAATGTCAAAAGTCCGAGAAATAGGGAGAAATAGGACCCTTGACGATCGAGGACGTGATTTTACATCACTGAAAGGGGTGATCCAGACGGCGAGGCTAGCCATGCTAGCGTTGCTAACGTTGTATCCCCTCCACAACTACTCGATCTTTGGAAGATGTGCGACCTAAACGCACGACAAGTTACAACAAGTATCTCGATTATTCGGAAAGGCAAGAACCCACTACTGATCTGAAGAATTTAGTGAAGCCAGGGCTCCAGGTTGAAAACTGGAAGAGAAATTTCATTAACATTGGTCGGTCTCCTCGATTAATCAGCCCGAAGGAGAGAGGACGCCCATTTTGAACCACCTTTCAATATTTGTCGGCGAAGAGGAGCGCAGTCCAAAGTTTCGAGCACAGTGATGATTGGCTGCAACACTGCGTCACTGATCACGTGACCACGGCCGAGTTGCTCCATGCCCTCGTCCCCCCGTTCACGCGACCCACCCCGCCTATGAAGAGATTTGTCTTGGCCAGATTCCACTGTTTCCACGTGGAGTTTCACATAGAGCCTGCAGTAAGCAAATACATCTTAACTGAGTGAGTAACAGAAAATTCAAATTGTCGTGGACGCTCTCTAACGACCCAGCGAAGACCTATAAAGCTCGATGGTTGTCGGGAGACCACACTGGTGATCCCTTGGTTACTCGAGCTAGTTGATAAGTGACGTGCAGCTGTGGAGCTTTAACGTTGCTGTAACACGGCGTGTAAAATGTAAAATAACCCTGCTTGACATATATGTATTAATTCCAACGCGGTGCTATCGCAATAACAGGGGGCCGCCTACTGTGCGTGCCTGGCACTCTTCTTGCTCAAGCTCTAATAAGTGAAGGAGATCCATTCCCTCGTCCACTAACACTTCAAAGAAGGTTACGTGTTCAACAAATATAACCCCCCCCCCCTCATTGCGACAGCGCACTCAACCGAATGCGAAGCACTTTCCCATTATAGAATACCAGTTAGCGGGTCCACACTACTGTGCGCGATCCATGGCTATGTTGTGCAAAATGGGTTTGATCGGCACAACCACAGATTTGTATGGAATTGAATGGAATTTTCCTTTCCTCTGCTTTTAGCTGAGCTATTTATTCGGATAAAAGCAGAGAAGATGGCGTGATAAACTTTGCGTCGAACCCGATTGCACGTCATCGACACGAATCGCACGCAGTAGTGTGCGCGAGCCAACTGTTTCGGTCATCATTGGGAATTTGGATTGCTTAGAGATCGATAGTTCGTATTCGACTGCATCGATTGGTCACGATTTGTTCACTTGCTAAGTATCTAATTCCTACACATCAATGGTAGATCCATATCCCGCTTATAGATGTATATCGTTTTCGTAAACATACTTCACTATTTGGAATTTTACATAGTCTAGCGGTCGATACCCAGTGTTGCTGCCAGTATCGCACTAGATAATGATTCCGAGTGAAACGCTTGTTTTGCTATCACAAATATAGGCGTATCATGATTACCAACGTAGATTGCTGTATCAAAAGAAATGCTCCATTTTTCGGAACGCTAGGCAATTCAGCGGTCGATAGATCGGTCAGTGATATCAGAACATAAACAAAATATGTTCACCTAATGACACTGAGCATCAGACGCTTTTGCTAAAGCGCTGGTATAGTAGTATCAAGCGATGTAAAGAATTTCATCCCATCCACTTCCCAACGGTTCTTATCAGCCACCGTAAGCCGTTATCATTGAGGCCCCTATACCCAAAAGTGCCACTGAGGTCCCCGTACCCTACAATACCTGCAAATGTGAACATTCCACTGTTAACCGTAAAAGCGAACCGGCCCTGGTGACATTTCCCTTTTCACGCTCCTAATCGAATCTTATCAACCATTATCAGTTTGGACCACCCACTATTAATGTCCCCGTCCCACTCCGCTGAACACCCATGAGTGGCAGCGCTCCTGGATTAACGCGAGAGGCGAAACGAATTTGGACGACAACTGCCTTCTCATGCTCCTTATCAAATCTTATCAACGATTTCCAATTTGGATCACCCACCATCAATGTCCCCGTCTCGTTGCGCAAAACACCTGTGAGTATGAACGCTCCGAGACCAATGCGAAAAGCGAAACGGATTTGACGACTCTAGCCTTTTTACGCTTCTTATCCAATCTTATCAACCGTTATCAGTGCGGGCCACCCACCATTAATGTCCCCGTCCCACCCCTCAGAACACCTTTGCGTGTCGGGACTCTAGAATCAACCCGAAAGGCGAGATGGATTTAACGACTCTGGCCTTTTTACGCTCCTTATCGAATCTTATCAACCGTTATCATGCTGGACCACCCATCATTAATGTCCCCGTCCCAACCCTCAAAACACCTATGAATATGGGCGCTGTGGGATCGTCCCGAAAGGCGAAACGGATTTGGCAACATTTTCTTTCGGGGCTCCTTATCAGCCCTTATCAGTTGTTATCAGAACCGCTCCCTTACCATTGGTGTCCCCTTGCCATCCCCCACATCACTTGCAAAAATCAAGGTCCCAGCTTTGCTGCGACGCGAGATATGAATTTCGTGACAGACAGACACACTTACACACACAGACACACACACGGACAGACAGACATACTTAGTGAATTATATATAGTAGGATTGCTTTGCGTCCACCTAAATCCAATCACACTGAAGGATACATATGAATTTTCATAATATTTCAGACAATTTCCTCACTATGAATCTTGCTTTTGGAAGTCCTGCTACGAAACAAGAATTCCTCCCCCCCCCCCCCCGCGCTCTTGAGGCCACTTTGACGATGCGAGCCCCTTCCATGACAGATGTTTTTCTTGCTGGTGCTGATAGCAAAAGTTATGATTACTGGCCGATGCACAAGCTTCCCTAAAACCCACTTGGTCGCCTTAACTCATAAGGAACAGGTAGACGTGGGGGTTCTGTATACCATTTTCCTCAAACACGATCTCCTTGAGGATTTCTCAGCCCATGCTTGATCTTGGCCTGAAGTGAGCTATCAAGCTGCTCCAGATCAGCATCACATTATTTCTTGTGATATCTGACTGCCCTTGATCTCATGCTGCTGCGATCCACTTCAACTAAGAATCCTAGACTTTCCGTAGAACTATGTATATGGATCCAATGGGTCTTTAGGTGCTGATGATGTATGCGATAAATTGGTGGCTTTAATGAATTTATTGATGTCGAGCGCCAGCTTCGTTTATAAATCATGGGAAATTTGAAACGTTCCGTTAAACTTCTTTACTTTATACAGCAGCATTTCCAGGTTGGCTTCGAGCCTTTTTCGTACCACGAAGCGCTGATTCAAAGGATCCTGACTGTGGGCTGTGACAAAACGGAGGCGTTCTACCCGCATCTGAAAGAAAAAGTTAGTAAATGGTAACAGTGTACATTGAAGGCAATGGTAGGGGGAGTAGGGGTCGAATATCAAGAGATCATTGGATACAAGAGTCCAGGTGCTTATTAATACGAAAGTAAAGAAAAACGCAATGGAACGATTGAAAAAATCCGAGAAGTAGGACCCTCTTCCCACCGCTGACTTCGAAAGGAGGCGAACTCTGTTGCGAAAGGGCGGGTTAGGTGGTTGAAACAAGTGATAGCCGACAAAAAAGACGGCTCTTACAAAGCCCCGAGGCGTTTCTTTTCCTCGAATATTCAGCCGATATAGTCTTCCTAGACCCGTAGCTTTTATATCGAGGACTCACTTCAGCATCTATCTTCACTCACATTACCACCACCACTGTCTCTGAAGGCAGATTTATTGGTTTCAGGGTGCTAAGGGGCGGCTTCAGTCCGCCCTCTCACATGAAGGGGGCGAGAGAGAGGGGGGAGGGAAGCACAACGCCCCAGCCACTGCTGCCCATGACTGTGTTAGCTTGACGTTAGCTTGACTCCTCCCTCGGCGAATGTGACGTGCACCTTCAAACCAGTGGTGAGTGTCAATATACAGTTAATGCCGTAAGAGTGTTAAAAATCGCGCGATAACGCGTTTTCTTCATTTTTTCGCTTTAAATCGATTGATTATTGATTTTTATCGGTCTGGTATATATTTTCGGAATCAGCTTGTCGAGCTCTACGAGATAGTACTACAAGTATTTGGTTTCCATAAACTCAGTACTAGGCCATTCTTTCACATTCTGAAATGTTAAGGGGGAATTTCCTAGAAAACTGATGAGCTGGCGATAAAATCCCAAATACTTAAAGGCAGCATTAGGGGAAAGTCGAACGAAAAGTAAAAGAAATAGTGCACATGACAGTCGAGATGCCTAGTAACAAGATAGTGGAGAAAAAACGGATGGAAATGGCCCAAAACCCAAGAAATAGGACCCCCTTTCCACTGTTGATTCTCGACGAGGACGACCTGTCCGTCAAGAGGCGGGTAGTCTGGACTATTCTTCCATTGGCATTTTTCCAAATGAATACAAGGGAGTGCTTGGAAATACGACAGCATCTATTCTTTTGAGCGAGTTTCAAGCTAAAACTGCGAAAGCGCGCCGCAAAACCTCCGATCCTGCCCCATCTCCTTGGCCGCTCCCACCCCAGTCAATCGGGAATTACGTCATCGGGAGGCGGGGCCGCTGTGTCCAAGAGGCGGAACCGCTGCATGATTGCGGCGTTTTGCAGGGTTTCTACAGCTTGGAGATGCGCTTTTTCACCGGGATTTCGCCACAGATAACCTTCTTAGGCCCAGGACTACCATGTAAGTGGCTTCTTGTAAGGATTTCTCCATTACCGCATTACCCCTAATGATGTCTTTAATCTGAGTTCACAGTTGTGTAGGAATCTCAAAGTTTATGTCATTTCAGATGTGCCCCTGTTTCTTAGTGTGACCGCAAACAGTGCCTCCGTGTTTACACTGTTGAAAAACTATCTTTCAGCTCATTCTCAGACGCAGATTCTCCAATGAAATGCATGCCGTTTGATCCCCTAGGAAAAAAAACCGAATGATATATTAGGTTGGCAACTAAGTAATTGCGCATTTTTAAATACTGCTTTTACCCTAAAACTGCTTTCCACAAAATTTTTTCTGTACATATATATGTAGTACAAGTCCACACGCATCTATAGGTATTGTTGTCTTCCATCTCCCGGATAACCCTTTTCGGCAAAATAAAAATATCAAAAGTCACCTCATTTCCAATTCCTTTTTTTTTTCTTTGAATGGCGTTAGACAGGGAAAGGGAAAGGCGATAATCCGATGGAGAAAGATCAGAGCTATAAGGCAGCAATTTTTATCCAAGCTCGAGAATTTTTTGAAAAAAATTTAAAATTTTTTTTACCACTATTGAAAAAATGACTCGCCAAAAAATTCTCGAGCTTGGATAAAAATTGCTGCCCCATCCACCTTATAGCCCTGATCTTGCTCCATCGGATTATCACCTTTTCCTTTCCCTGTCTAACGCCATTCAAAGAAAAATCTTTTTATAATTTTTGTATTGAAAATGAGGTTGACCGTTGATATGTATATTTTGCCGAAAAGGTTTATCCGGGAGATGGAAGACAATAATACCTATAGATGCGTGTGGACTTGTACTACATGTGTATGAACAGAAGAGATTGCTGGAAAGCAGTTTGGAGGGAAAAAGCAGTATTTAAAAATCTGCAATTACTTAGTTGCCAACCTAATATTTAAATCTTGGCGGTGATAAATCTGTTCTTTTCTCATTTCTAGCTTTTTCCTGTAGTCGTTCGACGTCTCAAGCTCCTGCAGCAGCGTGCGATCGGCGTGCACGGCCATGAGAAAGCTGTGGTGTCATAGTGACGGCACCAGGCTATTCACATGCACAGCCGTGGGAAAGCCTTCGGCGCTCGCCCCCTGGCGCCATCAGTCAGGGCCGCTTTCCCATGGGTAAGCACATGTATCGTACGCGGCCGACAAGAGACTGAGACGTCGATCCACAAAATGAAAAGGCTGGAAATGAGGAAAATGAAAATTTTCTCGTTACAAAGATTTTTATTCGTCATTTGTTGGTATTTTTCCTGGGGAATCGAACGACGTACATTTCATTGGGGAATCTGCGTTTGAAAATGACTTGCGGTATGGTGCTCTCAACAGTGTGTACGCGGAGACGCCGTTTAGGGTCACACCAAGGAACAGGGGCACCCGAAATGATAAACTTCAAAATTCTCACAAAACTGCAAACCTAAAGCTAGTCCTGTGGAAGGATAATCGCGACTCATCTTTTCCGAGGAAATTTCCCCCAAAATTCTCAGATGAAAAATGACCTAGTAGCGAATTTATGGAAATCAAAAACTTGTAGCACTGTCTTGTAGAACTCGATGAGCTGATTCCGAAAATATATACAAGTCCGATAAGAAATCAATAATCAATCGACTTATGGCGAAAAACAGTAAAAGACGCGAGAGCGCGTTTTCGCGCGATTTTCAACACTCTCACGGCACGGCTGTAGGTTGCGACACACGAATCTAGGCCGTGACCCTGTAACATCCTGTAGCCTTTGACCTAAGCCTTAAATAATTCAGACAATTTGTTCATGTGAATCGTGTCCTCCTTGCAAGTCTGTTCCGTTGTATAGTCAAATTGTCTGAATTATTCATGTCACAGGGCAAAGGCCACAGACTGACATAGGGTCACGGCCTAGATTCGTGTGTCCCAACCGCCACCCCTCACGGCACTAACTGTGCCGAAAGCTCTTCGACCGACAAATAGCATTATAAAAGGCGCCGAGAGGTAATTTGTAGGTTCAGGAGTGGGTGTTCAAAATTTAACGCTCGCATTTTTTTCAAGCAAAAACAAGAAAGCTTCTTTACTATTAGGATGTACAATAAGTTCGTGCAGTTTTTTATTCCTCGTATTCAACAACATTCTCATAATCTTTCGACAGATTTTACATAGGACTCGACAGAACCATGTACTTCTGCTCGGTAAAACAGTATCATAGGTCTGTGAACCCTTCAATCACTTATTTACGAGGCATAGAAGAAGAGTTATTGGGAGAGAAATCTCCGAAAGAATCGCACTTCCGGCGATTCCTCTTCTTTGTTTGCCATCGTGCCAAAAAAATATATGCATGAATATTTTAGATAGAGCTTTTTCTTATTTACAAACCAGTTCTGCTTGTCAATCCGAGTCACTTGAATTTTCGTAGTTTTGAAGCTTAAAGGCACATTCCAGGATTATCAAGATATCACATCTCCTGCCGTGGATGGATAGTTCGACCCAAGCCACGTAGGCTGTACCTTTACCGAGGCGTAGTTGTCAGTTCCTGGAGCGTGCAGAGCCAAGGAATCTAGCGCAACAGTTCGGCCCTGCTCACCACAGCCGGAGGTCTGCCTTTACTCTTTGACTCTTATCTTTGACATAGGTAGAACAGCTACTAGACAAGATCTTGAAATTGGCAGTAAACCAATCGCCTCGTGAAGTAAACCCACTACTGAGTGACCTGACCCCACACTAGGCACCGGAACACTTGAAGCACACCCTCGGCTGGGGTGGCTGGGGCCAAGCTGTTGCGCTAGATTCTTTGGCTCTGCACGCTCCAGGAACTGACACCCACGCCTCGGGAAAGGCACAGCCTACGTAGCTTGGGTCGAACTATCCATCCACGGCAGGAGATGTGATATCCCAATAATCCTGGAATGTGCCTTTAAATTGGGGTAACAGCAGAAATGTGTATTTTGATATTTATATTCAGATACGCATCGATAGAGCCTTTTTTGCTCTACAGACAGGTGCCATTCGCTTCTTTTAATCCTTTCATAGTTTAATTTTTCTGAGGCTTCGAAAGATAGTACTAAGAAAAATCTGCACTTTCAGCATCTGCTCTTCTTTCGCTGGTATCGAGTTTCACCAAACAGTTTTATGGGAACAAATATCTTTAATTATTACGAAAATTGATCAGTGATGTACATATTACTCCCCTCAAATGATTCTATCTGCAGCGGTGGAGGTCAGCTTTCTGAACGTCCATGACCAAAATGCAGGTTTTTCATATAAAGTACTACACTTCTATGTCTTATTTCTCGTCCTCGATGGTAGGTGAGGAGGAGGAGATGTCGACAGTAGGAAATTTTGCTTCCCTATCACTCCACTTATAAGCCTCATAAATACTTAACTGATAGGATTCGGAAAAAAGAACGGCATCATTGTAGAGCAGAAGAAGCTCTATCGAAAGCATGAATAAACTTTGTCGAGGAATGAGGATAATGCTGTGAAATGCAGGGACTAAGAAACGGCGTAAACGTACGGCACAACTTGGTACTCTATCGCAGAGGATTTCGGAGTAATGACCGTAGCTCTTTAAACCAGTACATATATGATTACCTTCGCTCATCAGCACATTTGTCGTACTTCTTGCCAAATTTGCAAGTGTGCTTTGCGATGATGACACACAGGAGGACTAGAAAAACAGTACTGAAGATCGTGCTCGTTGGTTATTATGATTTACTCACACTTCATTTCTACAAACTTTTGCTATCTAGTACATGTAGTGGCTAAAGTCAATCGATTTCGATGACACGCATGCACAGGTTCAATGCTAAGAATTGTTTAAGAAATACTTTAGATATATGAATGGCTCTAGAGAGGCAGGGATAGCCGAGTGGTGTAATGTATGCTCACATCTGCACATTAAAGATCACTAGGTTCGATCCCCCGCCGAAGCACGAAACCATGCCTTGCAGGAATTTGCGGAAATAGTGACGTTACCAGCGTCAGGCCCAGGTTGACAGGCCGACTTTGGAGAAAGCAAGTCATAACAAAAAGTCACATGTCATAAGAAGAATCAGTTATAAAGCTAGGACGGCACCTATAAGTACCACGCAGAACCCCCGCTCGAATTCTATGGTAAGCATGCAAGGGCTACAGAGGCGTGAACGACCTCAGTCGAAGAAGTAAGTTTGAACCGAGACTCTGGTGTCGTTGACCGGCAAGTTCCGCGAGGTGACGAACCTATGAAATTCAGCACCATCCAAGTCCTATGTCCAGGAAACACGCTGGATGGGGATAAAGCAAGGTAGATCGGTGATGGTGTCAAACTCCTCTACAGCGAAGAAGACACCAAGCAAAACCGCGTAGCTATAGCCGTAACAGAGTTCCTAAAGTACTGCGTCTCCGCAGTGAGCAGAATCAATAAAAGACTGTAAGGATGGACACGAACGAAGTAATTGACCATAACGAATATGTTGCACCTCAAGCTGGCTGCCACGAAGTTGAAAAAGGCGACATCTCTCTGAGCCTCGATGAAGCCATCAGGCAGGCTCGACAAATGGCCACCTCACCGTAACGGGCAACCTGCACAGTCATATCGGCAGTGACAGGAAAGGGCTCGAGAGAGCGCACGGGGGAAGGGCACTGGGACACGCCCACGAACTGGCTATCTGTGGTCCGTTCCTGCGAAAGATAAGGGAAACTAAACGGGATAAGGGAAACGGAAGCAGAGCATGTGTTCGTGAGGATACTGGTCTTCAAAAGAAGTGTAAATGACATGAAGATACTACCCTAGTGAGGAATTGGCCCCTCAGCACAGGCCTCTCTTAGCGAACATTGCCGTAGAGCTTCCAAAAAAGCAAGGTAAGAACCAAGCGTAGGATACGATGGTGGAAGCTACACAGGGTGGGAAGGGATGACCTAAAAAGTAGGGTAATGGACGTTGGACTTCTGGACCGATCCGATTTAGAAGACCTGGGATAGGGCCGTCAAGGTCATCCTACGGTGGAAACACTGGGTAAAATTCGAGTTGGTTTTAGAAGAAACAAAGCGTGTTTTTGGAACGAAGAGGTCCAGCGAGTGCTGAAAAGAGACTAGGAAACATACAAACGCTAGCAGAAAACGCGGAACCCAGGACAGCGCCGCCTGTAAAAGTTGCAAGAGGCTCGCCAACGCAACCATATCCAAGCCAAGAATACGGAAATGGGTGCCTTGTATGAGTACTTAGAGGGTAGAGGGGCGGAGAAGTACGTCCTCAGAATGGTAATTGACTCAAGACACCAGTTGGTAAAGGTCGTAAAAAGCAGCGGCGGTGTTATCCTAAGGAGGTTAGCTTAGGTGAAAACGAGGTGGCAGGAGGTGGCAGAAGTATTAGGGCTTCTGAACGAGGAGATTCTCCGTAACAAAAGCGTAAAGAGGGATGCTAGAACTGGTTCAATCCTTCCCTGGTGGAAAGTCCGCCGCATGCTGAGAAAAGCGAAGGTTGGAAAGACTGTTGGTTTGGATGGGGTCCCTATAGGTGCATGGAAGGCACCAGGAGAGTACAGAATGGAGCGGCTCACTCGATTCCTCAGTCCCGTAGCGGCTGATGGAAGGATTCCAAATGGCTGAAGGACTAGTGCTATCGTCCAAGCAGAAGGATCATGCAAAGAACCGCTCGATCTACCGCGGGACCACATTAACAGCACGCACCATGAAGTTGTGGGGGAGGCTGATCGATTTAAAGCTGAAGGAACTAATGCCTATCTCCCAGGAACAGTTCGAGTCTATGCATGATGAATTCACAACCGACACCATCTTCATCGCCAGACCGGTGATGGAGAAGTATCTAGAGAAGCGGCGGTCATGCTGCTTGACATTTCTGACCTGAAGGCCTTCCACCGTCACCCCAAATCAGTTTGAACGCGTAACGAAAACTCTGTGCTGGAACGTATGATAGCGCCATAAGGGATATGATCGACAGGGTTGAAGCAATTGTGCGCACTCCACACGGGTTGTCAAATGAAGTAAATATTACGGTAGGAGTGTATCGGTCCTCAGCTTTCTCTTCTTCTTCACTTTCAATGTGATGGTGAATGATTCCATGGAAGGACCACTGAAACCATCTTGTACGCAGACGACATATCAGTGGTAGAGAAGAACTCCGGGCGAAAGTCCAGAAATGGCAGCACAGGCCAGAGTATAGACCGCTAATGAACGTCCATAAGCCCAAGTTCATAAGCTCCGAAGAATGTCTGGAATCAATAACGGATTTCCATGGGGAGACCATGGAGAGACACTACTCTAGAACGTTCAGGGGCGAGGTATACCGATCAGTGGTATGGTCCGCAATGTTGTACGGAAGCGAATGCTGGTCCATAACTGAGATACATGAGAGGCATCTGCACGCAGCTAAACTGAGGATAATGAGCTGGGCATGCGGCTGGACCGAATGGACAAGGTCAGAAACAAAGACGTGAGATCGATCATGCAGGCAGCTCCTGTTCAGCTGAAGTTGGGGAAGCAGCGGCTGCGATGGTATGGACATGTGCTGAGAGAACCAGAGGACCACCCTATAAGGGAAGCACTGAAGTTTGAAGCTCAAAAGAAGCAACCACGCGGAGCCTCAAAGAAGAGGTGAAGGAACGTCATCAGGAGTGACGGAACCGAAGTGAAAGACACGATGGAGGACGTCTTGAATAGGAACAAGTGACGACGTCTGACAAAAACAGCGGACTCGCCAACGATATAGGACTACGGCTTGGGGGGAAGAAGAAGTGGCTCCGAAAGCCTTTAGATCTTTCAGTCGATTGAGCATGAAGAGACCCATTACCAACATCCTATCAAATTGTTTTCGATTAGATTTATTCATCCGACAAAAAGAAAGTTTCATCTCTGTTGACGCCCCCTGACTATGACAAGTAGCCATCTCTCGGGCAAATTGTACTGCTCGTGCTAATCCCAATAATGATTTGTTACTTAACCCATAACGTACTGCATGAACACATGATGTTGCACTGGTTTCAAGCCGATTTTTTATTTTTTGATTTTTATCGTGGTCAAATGATACCACAATATGTTTTCAAATATAGAGAAAACATATCTTTTTAGGACCCTCCTCCTCCAAGAGTAGATAGGATTTTGATAACACGTTTTTGAACAGCAGATGCAGCAAGAAATGACAGAACAAATTCACTGTTGTGACGTTATACGTGTGCATATACTTCTTATAATGATTTTTTAACAATCTGGACAGTTACAGACATCACTCAGAGAATACTTGGTGTTGAATTCCGGGTTACTGTGAAATCTACTTCTCGTGTTAGCTTTGTTAAAGACCTAAGCAATTATATAATCTTCACAAACTCAAGTTGCGTTAAGCGTGCACTTTTTGAGATATCTAGGGACAGTCAAGGGAATAATCGGGAACAGTTCGTGTTCACCGCTGGGGCTTTTGCGTGGGAATATAGGTCACCGTGATTTTTGGATTCTTTCTACATCCACGCAAAATTACAATTTTCTTCGAAATAATTGGAGATTAGCAGGACAGTCACTCAACTATACATGAAATGTTAACTAGGCTACTTTTATTGGCAGTGGCTTCCTAGTTGTATAAAAATTTAGTTCATTAAACATGAACCAATTTCCACAGTGATACAATGGCTGATATGTTGTTCTCCATATTCGAAAACGTACCCTAGCAACTACAGCTCTCAGAAACCGCTGCTGTCATACAAGCTGAAAAAAGACAGTCCTGGGTGGCTATGTGTACACATGGTGCTGCACGATTCAAAGAGAGCAAAAACAGCCTCGGTCCAATATGTGTTAGGAGTATTTGAAGTGAAGGGCAGCAGTATTTGCACAGTACAGTTGCACCAGGACCGTTTCGAAGAATTTGGCAGTGAGTCAATTCCGCAAGAAGAGGGCGAACATTATTATGCAAAAAGGCATTGTCAATTGGTCCGCCTTCCATCATTGATGAGCATGAAACACGACATAGCGGGCGATATATCCCGGTACATGGAAGGTAGATAATAGCTGGTACCTATTCCAAGAACGCACGGGATAGATATGGTGAGCAAGTGAGCTTCGTCAGCAAATGGGGCAAATGCTGAACAATAAAAAAAGTGGCTTAAGCTTTTTAGACTACTCATAGCTCATTAGCATAATTGCAACAGCATTCGATGCCATCTGTCGCGCCGTACGGGTGCCGAACCCCACCGTAAGACGTACCCTGGGGCAATGTGCATCTGGGTTCCGTCGACGGGGTGGCACCACGTGACGGCGTAATGGCTCCAACGGGGTCTTACGCCTCGCTCACTCTCGCTCTGCCTACGCGGGTTGCCTAGTGGCCCTAGCTGCCCCTACGACGGAGCATACATGTGACGCCGGTCCTCACGGAGAGGACTTTCCCCACATTTACACCATGACACAGCCTCGTCTGTGACCGCATAAAGAGTGGAACTACGTTCCATTCATGGCATATTGACCGACCGGTTATTACGAGTAACGCAACAACTACTTACTAAGTAGTCTGGAATAGGAACCTTCTAATCGGATATCTACGTGATGAGATCAATGGCAACAATGAAATAAAAGGCAAATACAAGCAATGAATACGAAACGATCACGTAAACAAAGCCCAAGGACTCACGGGTGAAACCCAGGCTCTCAATATCACGGGGGGTCTGGCAAAAACCCATCCTTCGGCCGCATATCCATATGCGGTATCCTTGACGGCGTCGACCGCGGCGGCACATATAGCGCAGACAGGAATACACACGACGACGGGAGTGGACGGCGACGGCGACGACTGATGGTGGCCGGATCAAAGCACACAGACTGACACTGACAAACTAAGACGCCTTATAAAGGCTCTTCCCGCCACTTCCACAACGTTCGACCGTAGGTCGGGACCCGCACGCCCGCCGGGTGTGATCTTGTATCCGAAACAAGTATCTGGGACTGGCAACACTAGAACCAAAGTGAAAAATCTTTGATGTATGTATGGTCTATAACTCCTGTATCGGATTAATGACTTTGGTTCTCTCGGGTTCTATAAGTTGGTACATTCTCGTACCAGGGGTGAAGAGGTTAAGATTTTCCTGACTAGGCCTAGTACCAGTGTAAGGGCAAAGAGCTTCACCTTCAGTGCGGCTAGCTTATACAACAAAGTGACTAAGAGGGTAGGTTCGTTTGGCACGTTGAAACAATTCAAACGTCGCACAGCCAAAATGCTATCTGATTATGAGGTTTTCTTATTCCTAGAGGTTCACTGTTCCTTGTTGACCTGACGTGAAATTGTGATCTTGTTGTAATGGCCCTTAATGCGTAATGCAGAATTCTAAGTGTATTATTACTTTCGCATCGCGAGCTGCGGCGATAAACAGCAGTTATCAAAAATCAAAAATATCAGAATTAACTGTATTATTGTTTAATTAGATTGTGTTTTTGGTTCCAGAGAATATGCTTGTGCTCAATCAATTTGTTTGGTTTTCTGGTTTCTTGATGTTTGTTCCACGTTTTGCCTTTAGCAGCGTAATAAACATAACATAACATAACATAACATCGGTAAGTCGGACGGAAGTCAGGACACCATCACATGCCACCAAGAAAAGCTCTTTCACATACGATCAGTTGGCTCATTTCACCGCATTCGAAATCCCATCGTTTCGTTTGCGTGGTTTTTACAGCACCTCATTCAGAGGAGGGTATTGCACTAAATTCTTCATTTTTAAGAATCGAAGTCTAGAACCTCCCGTGAAATGGAACGTTTTTCTCGAATTTCCTACTGTACAATTTATACATCGTCACTAATCTCTATTGAATGGTTTCTCCCGCTTTGCTAACCCTGCTCGGTCGCAAATGGTCTGGCAACAGATTTCAACATTGAAATTTCAGTAAATTTCAACGCTGAAGGCTTGTGAAGCAATCCAATCTGTTGTAATTATTTCGTGCAAACATTCTTACCTTGAATGTTGACGGCGCTGCTGAGGAACCCTTTCCTGTTAAAGTAGTGGGCGTGACCGATATGATCTCCTTGCCAGCAGCCTGAGCCTGAATCGCGGCACTACATGAAATACCTCGAAAGACGATATTTAAAACTACCCCGATCGGATGAGCAGGTTAGACTATCGATAATCTGAAGTACTACTATAGTACTACTATGTTCTCCTAGCTTTATATGAATTAGAATCTTTCTACTGATGTTAGGGCATTACCATACAATACGTTCTACTGTGGCAGTACATACAACAGTGCTATGATTATCGACTGACGACGTCTTTGGAGAAAGAGAAACTCCTGTATAGGCACAAACGCCTCAAATGCATCAGTCGAGAGGATCCACATTTTGGATACCAGGCTCGACCCCTGGGCCGCGCTCCTTAGCTCGTGGCCACTTATGCGCGGGGAACACAGGGCGCTTTGCGCACACAGTGACTCATTTCGGGTGTTCTGTCACACACCATTCTGAGTTTGTGGGATTTTCAGTGGGCGTGGCGTTCGTTGCTGTTTTGATGGGAGAGTTGACGAAACGGCGGCAGAAAGGTCAGGGGAAAATGTTCGGGTACTCCACATGTTGGAAGACATAAGGCAATGTTCATGCCTCTGAAGAAGGCGAGCAGGTGAAACGACAATCCAAAGATTCCCATGAACTCGTTTTGCAAAAAAGAAAATTTTCAATGAGTTTCCTCTCTCCCAAGCACTGTGACTGTATACAAGGGACAGAAAAAAATTTTTCGTGACTGAATCCATTGTTACTGACAACATTTTACTACATTCGAAAGTTTCTGCTACATATTTTTTTAAAAGTGAACGTCCCGCCGATCCTCCACTTTTTCTTAGACGCAGCTCGAAGCTCACTGCTTCTGCCATCAACTTCCATTTTTATACATATATACGCATGTATAGATTAAAGGAATCGTCAAAGGAAATTCCATATTTCAATCTTTCTTATAATCACTCTAGAGGATACAGTACATGAAGAGACAAATGAAAAGAAGAGAAATATTCTTTTTTCCAGAATGGAAACCTTAACACTAGAATAAAGCTTGAGTTACCACCCAGCTACATTTAAACAGCCGTCGAAGAGCGCCGTTCCAATTTCCGCGCCCAATGTTGACTTGCTTCCCAATCTGCGTCTCCGACCACGTGACGGTCGTCTCCGTTCCTAGAGCCCTTGCGGACGCTCCCGGGTGTGTGCCCTTATGTCAGGATGCCGCATCGCGACGTTCTCCGCGCGACACTGGCGCGCGAGTAGTCGGCCGTCGGTGGGAATCGCGTGTAATCGCGTAGGAGGGCGAAGACCGTATCTACGCCTAGATTTAATAATTTCGCCACTGTATTGGGCTTGTTTTCGAACAGTTTTTTGTCTCAGCAGCCGGGATTCGGTTAAATTTGTTCATTTCGAAAGTTTTCAGTACAGCTTCGGCTGATTATAGCGTTTTGCAAGCAGTCGTTCCATGTTTTATGCTTGCTTCATCCTTATACGTTCAGTTTTGCTAGACCAGACCTTTTTTGCTTCATACGTCATACAATAGTGTCAGGCATGTATTTTGTAATGCATCAAATTGCGATTTAGTAGTTTTGAGCGCTTCCACAACTCCCTATACGGGTGAAGACGCCTGGACATTAGGAACCAGTTCGATGTAATACGAAAGTCCGTTCCTACACAAGTAGATGGCTTCGCTCACCTTGTCTTTCTCCGTAGGCTGAGGTAGAAGCTTATCTACTTTTCTTATATGCAAGTAAGAATACAATACGTAGCATAGAATGCAAGTAAGGACGACACATAGCACAGGAAATGGGATGAATACATGCAAAACGCCCTAATAACCAAGGGTGAACCGAAAACATTTAAAGTGAACTGAATTGAACTGAATTCTGCCTATTCGAATGGAAACAATTCGAAAACAATCTCAAAATGACGGCGAAATGAATAAAAATAGGCGTAATTACGGTCGCCGCCCTTCTCACGCAATTACACGCGATTCCCACGGAGGCAACCATCTCGCCGCTCTGCGCCGCGCGGCATCCTGACATAGGGGGCACACACCCGACGCTCCCACCTGATCAAACGCTACGTTGATAGGCTGTGTCTCTGCCGAATTCTTGTTTTTTCGCGTGAAACTTTGCATGTTGGCCATAGTAAACAAAGCAACATGGATATATGGGTAGAAAAACTCAACGAACTTAATTTGTCATGGACGAATCATTAAAGATTAGCGAAGTAGGTATCAGCGGCTTACTTCTGCTTTCTCTTCAGGCTTGTTTCGAGGAGAAATTATGGGTTCCGCACTTCTTGATGGATTTCTTTGAACTGGCTGAACAAAATGATGCTAGAGAGGAATTTTTAACCTATTATGCTGCACCCAATCAAGAAACGATTTTTCTCTTCTAAGCTGACATAGGAGTCTTCCTCAGAATCTCTTTTTGAACTTTTATAACCTTTCAAGACGGAAACTTACCGAAGATTGCTTTTGCTGACTTGTAGTAAGGCCCCTAGAAATGGACCGCTGTAGTTCATGAGCTCTCTTCTCTAACAGGATGGTACAACGTTCATAACAGAACAGTTCAGTTGCTTTTACAATCAAGGGGGGGGGGGTTATGGACATTATTTTTACCTAACCTTAGAAAGGGGAAGGAATTCCTTTTTCCCTCAGATTGGCCTCTCAAAGATTCCTCCAAGATGCTTAGATGTGCCGCTTCTCATAAGTTACCCCCCCCCCCCCCCACTGCAATAGCACTTAGTTCAATATTGCTCTCATAAGTTTCTTTGCAATTTTCAATGGATCAATGGATTTTTCGGAGCAGTCTACTAAAAACAAATGAAAAAGATTTTGAGATGCAAATCATACAAACTCACTTAGGGTCATTTGTTTGAAGATCTTTTAGAGAGCTTTCAGCTGTCTCGTCCAGCACAACTACATGACACATATTAAGTGGAAGCTTCGAAAAGCTCAAATGTTACTAAAACTTTGGCAGGAGAACGGCTTCGCCAGTTCATCACCGTGACCTTTACATCCTGTATCTGCTTTCTCATGTGAAACATGACTCCCATGAGACATTATTGCCCATATTGAACTAGTAGGTTGTACCAAAATTTTCGATCATCACTTTTTATCATTGTCTTCCAAAAAACGACAAATAGGCAACAACGTGTTCACCACTGTTATCGACAACACCCTGTCACCACATAAGCAGATCGTTGATTCCCTTCTTCCATAACTCTGGGTTTTGGTCGAGGAAGTTAGCGATTGCACTTTGCAAGCAAGTCATAATCAAAGAATTTTCTCATGACCAGAAAGGATTTCAGAGGATGGGAAAGGTGATAGTGCTAAGGAATTTTGGTACAACCTAATATTTCCTGCCTCTAGCCCGTCTGTGGTCTACCCCGGCTAGTGACGCAGAAGGGCGCTAGGGAGAAGAAGGTGTTTGGGTTCCTTCTCTACTACTATACTGCTGAGCACCCCTCCTTTCGTATTCCACTATATGCCAAACTTGCCCCTCTCTGGTGTCTTTAGAGACACCGGAAGGGGCTCAATGTGAAATGTGCGAGTCGAGGCGCTAAGTGGTGCAACAGCAGGAAAAGACATGGATGAGTGGAACAAAAACCGCGAAAGTGGTCCTTCTTCTGCTAGCAAACATAGCGCTCCTAGCACTACCTTGTAATCCCCTCTAATAAACCACGCCCCTAACTCGCACGCATTGCGCCACACACTGCACGACGCTTTGCTAAATCGTGACGTAGGAGTACATATACTTCTACTTACCAGGGAAGCGTTTTAAATTCCCGTGGAACTTTGAATCGAGACCTAGATGGATCGATAGAGATCCGAATACTGATTGTAACTTTGAAAACCAAAATTGCAAAATGCCATCCGAAACGAGTTTGAATGGGTCGAATTTTGCTTCTGATGCCTCACTGGCAAGCACTTCGTCATCAGCATGGTCGTTGCCGATCCGACAACGGCCCGCTCACTAGTATTGTTCCATCTGCAGGGGGGGTGGTGGAATTGCTCCATGCCAGTGCGCGTATTTTTGCATTTTATGTTTCGTTGTCAGTGAGTGATTCTCTTACACTTTTAAACGTTTCCTTCTAGTGACACCTAATCGCACCCGTGATTTACACTGTCACTTTATCAAACATTTTGCAATGTTGGCTTTCAAAGTAATAATTATTAGGTTGTTGCAAAATTAATTTCAACTTCAAGGCATGTTTAAATAAATAGATTTTTTACCCTGAACTATTCCATCCCAAGAAAAACCAGGCATACCATTTGGTGGTTTTTTTCTGCTCCGTTCAGTCATTTGGTAGGTGCAGATACTTCTATGAATGTCGCTCTAACTTTTCCAACCGGCCTTTTCCAGGACTGCGTACAATCATGAACCGACGCGACTATCGAGTCATCATGCTTTAAGAGTTTAAATTGGGACACTCCGCAGCGGAGGCAGCTAGTAATCTCAGCAGTAGTTTTGGGAGGAATTGTCCTTGCGAACGGGCAGTGAAGCACTGGTTCGAAAAATTTGCTTCTGGCGGTTTTTGATCTCGAAGAGAAGTCGGGTCGCAGCTCTGGGTAATCGCATAATGATGTAGATTTGAGGAGAGCCGTCGAAGCAAATCCATGGACGAATACTCGTACGTTAGTAGAAGACCTAGGCGTACATTACTCCACAGTGACCAGACATTTGCTGGAAATCGGCAAGGTGAAGAAGATGTCGAAGTGGGTGCCTCATGACCTGACCTATGAGCAGCGTCTGGCACGTTTCGACAGCTGCTCTAATCACCTAGTTGAGCCATTTGTAAAATGAGCCATTTGTAAACCGTATTATAACTGTAGATGAAAAATGGGTTCTTTATGATAACAGGAAGCGGGAATTAGTCTGGGTAGATAAGGATGCTCCTTTCAAAATTTTTCGTATACACCTACCTTCACCCTAAAAAGGTTATGATTACTGTGCGGTGGTGCTGTAAAGGTGTAATCCATTAAATTCTTGCAACCTGATCAGCAGGTCACAGCAGAGTCTCACTGTTGTGATCTGGAGCAAATGTATAGGAAGTTGAAGAAAATGTGGTCCGCGGGGGTGGATAGAAGAGGGCCGATCCTATTGCAGGACGATGCAAGGCCACACACCTCACAAATCACTTGGCAAAAATTGACCCACGTGGGTGTAGAAGTTCTTCCTCACTCAGGGTATTCTGCCGAACCTTCCCCTACAGCCTATCACTTTTTTCGAGCCCTCGATTCTCATCTACGTCAGAAACAATTCACTAATTTAGACGATGTTGAAAGCGCCTTCCTTGACTTTGTTGATTCTCGTAATAGTTTTTATAGAGAAGGCTCAGAATTGTTACCAGTTCGTTGGCAAAAATGTCTAGATTCTGATGGTTTTTACTTCGAATAACAACCTTGTGTTTAAGCTGAGTCAGTAGTTTGAAGTATGCGGTCCACTTTCGAAATTGATTTTGCAACAACCTAATAGTATTCGGGTCTCTATCGATTTATATAAGTTTCGATTCAAAGTTCAATGGAAGTTAAAACCCATACCTAATTAGAAGACCCAGAATTCCTTCGCACAAAAAGCGCATCTTGAGACAAAACGCAAAACCTTTGGGAAACTGTGCACTACAGAAAAAGCTGTACACACCGAAATTCTTGTGGGTCGCACTGCTGTGATTGCAATGGGTTTATAGAAAAATATGAGTACTGATGAAGATAGTGAAACTCAAGAATGAGGCCTCTGTTGCTAGATTCGCGATACTTTGAACTACAATTCAGCTGGATGCGCACCGTCTGAGCCGGCACTTTTCTCCTTGCACGTGCGCAACACCGGGGACTTGCTCTCGAACTGGCGGAAGCTCGTCGGCGTATCTTCGCGAAAGGATCTGAAAGCAGCACAGTATACAACTGACAAATTTGTACATAACAAAGTTTTGATGGTATGTACAGGGAGTGCCAAAAAGAGTAATTTTGCTCACGGCTCACATCTGCCAATTATACAAAACATAGGGAAACGAAAGAGATAAAAGCATTGAGGTAAGATATTCCAAAATATTCCTCTGAAAGCTGGAACGAGCTGTGGCTCACTACGTTCACCTTTATAAAAATGTGGAGCCTTCAGTCGGCGCAGTCGAGCTTGAGAGCACCTACGTATCAAAGTCCGCTTGAAACAGTGGAGCCAGGTTTATGGTGGTTCTTTTGTGGGAAGCTTCCTAGGGATTGGCCCTTCGGTTCATGGAAGACACGGAGTCCTTGCTGCTCGGACGAGGCTGCTATGATCCGAAGCGTCATTTTTCATACCTCAACCCGCCTCCGGTGGAGTTTCAATCAATGGTAATGACGCGTTCTGGTTCTTAGGAACTAGGGACGTTGGGAACCCGGAGAGAAAAGATTGTTCAAGAACACCACCTAGTATGAATCCCCTCAGGTACCCAGAGTGAACGGACCTCAGCAAGGTTGTGAACGAGAGTGACAAAATCTCGGATTTTGCGTGTTGAGTGACACATCATATTCATTCAGAATAAGCTTCCGATCCTTTTCGTGCAGAGGGCTACCCACGGAGTTCAGTGGTAGTATGAGGTGTGCGCCCGAATGTGGGGATGGAAATACTTCGTGAGAATTTGCTGAAGTTCGACTAATGTGGGGTTGAAGGTAGAGACAAAAATTACTTTTTTTAGTACCCCCTCTATATAGTGAAAATGTGTCATCCAAAATTCACGCACTGTGCAATGTCAATAATAAGTTGCGTAACTATCAACCATGCAACCGCGTGACTATCAACCATGCAACCTCATCTTATACAATTTCTCATGAAAGCTTGCTTTCTCGGGGCAGTAAACACATGGATACCTGTGTAGGTTGCTCTCTTTTTGCGATGCCACAAAGCCGGAAGGGTTGAATTTCGCACATTGTGGAATACGAAGGTAGGGGTGCTCAGCTGTGCAACACCAGAGAAGGAACGAAATGAAACGGCGAAAAAGTCGAAAAGTAGATACTTGAAAACCGCCTTCTGTTTCGCCCACTCTGCATGACTATCCGGGGTTAGACTGCAGACGGGCGGATAGGCTATATCAGCCGGCCGCGAACGTTGTCCCGCCCTCGCCAACAACTTGCCCAGTTGGTGAACTTGTAAGCGGACATGGCGCAATCGTTCAGCGCCAGTCCTCATGTCTTCAGAGTGACTCATCAGCATGCTTCAGGGGGAGACCGCCGTCGAGCTTCTGCGGAGAGTCGGTCGAGGAATCGTCTCGAGGACGATCTCCTGTGCTCTCGCCAGAGACTCTCTAGGGCGATGCCATCAGCTACAGGAGCCGCTGGTGATCCGATTTTCTTTTCGTGTTGCTTGCCTTGCATGAGGTTCGCAAACCACACGCTTTTGACAATCGGCTGCTACAGTAATCAGGCTCTCGTAGCAGAACCAACACATGCATCCTTACATCCTCCAAGTGTTTTGGGTCTGGTTTGCTTACCTCAAGCACATAGAACGAAGGAATTATGTTAAAAGCAGATGTTCTAATGTTTTAGGTTCGGGTGCTATCGCAACGAGGGGGGGCATCTTCTAAAGTTGCTTATCTGCGCATCGTGGAGAGATCCTTGATGGGTCAATCTGCACATTCACGCGTATACTTTTGCCTAAGCCTTGGAGGGGAAGGAAGGGCTCTTTTCCCCTTCACGGCTTAGGTAAAAATAGGGTCCAGTTGTGTTGTGGGGTTCCCCTCCCGCCTCATTGCGATAGCACCTAAGTTCGTTTTAACGCGACTCGTGGCGCGCTTCGCGTGCATTGCAGGGGAAGGAAGGACCTACGACGCAGGGGCTAATATGGGCTGTGCCCGGAAATCATTCCTTAGTTTACAACATAGGTGTGCACCGTGACCCATCTATCGATCGCCCCCGAAGCGTTGCCGCAACGGTAGAGGCCCCCGACGGACGCATGCATGCCGCCATCCCATGCGTCTCCAAGGAATTGGGAGCGGTTCACCAACCGTCACCTTAACCCGTCGCCTTCCCCCATCCTCTCCTCCATCCCTCAGCCCCTCTCGTGATGCCGTTCTCAGCCGGGCAATGAGTGTTGCGGGAAGTTTGCCACATGCTTTCTCCTACGCGGAGAGCGCAGGGGGAACGACAAAACGCGAGAGAGTGGGTGATGACAACGAGCAGCGTCGATACGCGCCCTGGCGCGAAAACATACTACTGTAGCAGCCAATTGTCAAAAGCGTGTAGATCGTTTCCTCGCCTTGCATCGTGCCATAATGCCTATACGTGAATATCGTGCCTTTCCTTTCATATACTCTTGCCGTGCTCTTGCCTGTCTTATGTTTATTCGGATAAACACTAGTAAATAGCGCTATGTAATACGGGAGCACGTCCGAGGCACCTTTACGCGGCGCTAGTTACTAACTGCAGAACGACACGCCGTGCGGCGGGATCTTGATAAAAGCCCAAGCCGCGCTTCTTTAATACGAGTTTCGCTGCACATCACCTCTTCTGAAGAGGAAAGTTTGTTTTCAGAGAACATGTACTCCCATCTTACATTCTCCTTATCCCTCGCGCTGCCTTTACGATAAGTTCAGCGAGTCTAGCACATTTATGACGCATCGAGGCAGTAAAAAAGGATGCTACCTGCACAGTTACCCATTAGGTCTTATAGCCATAGAGGATGGGTTCATGCCCACTATTCGTGGTTGAAATCGCAGTATGTTTTTTGTTGCAGCGCCATGCTTCGGCAACAGTGTCGACAGATCTAATTTCCAGTTATCAAATTTTCTGGGACAATATTTTTCATTACCAGTTTTAGCTTTGCATTGCGAGTGCATCGCATGCGAGAGAGGATGATGAGTATTGGGAAGGCTGTTGGTCGATGGTCCGATAGATGCATAGAAGGTGCTAGGAGAGCATGTAATAATGTGGATTACTCAATTCCTCAACACCGTATCCGCTGAAGGAAGTATCCTAGATGGGTCGAGGACTAGTACGATCGTCCTCATCTTCAAACTAAAGGTGATGCTATGGAGTGCTCAAACTACCGAGGGCTTAAGTTGACAGCACCATGAAGCTGTACGAGAGACTGTCTATTCTATCCACAACGGACGCCATCGTCATCGCTAGGCAGGTTACGGGAAGTATCCAGGAAGGTGGCAACCACCATTGCCCTTTATATCTATCTGAACGCTAACCATTTTTGCGAAAGTTCAGACATGAACGGTCGAAGATCTCGTCACTTCTAAGGCTGCGTTCATACCCAACTGAACGAGAATTTCGGCGCATCAGCGCATCGGCATATCGGCACATCTGCGCATTAGCGATTTTGGAATTTTTGGCGGTGCCACGTACCACCACGTCACTTCATTTGCATTGCGGCAAATAGCAAAATCGCGGAGGCACCGATCCGCCAGTTTTCTTAAATCGCAGATGCCCTAATACTCTCATTTTTTTGATCGATATGTATATTTAACTTTACGCCGATGCGCCAAAAATCTCATTCAGTTGGGTATGAACGCAGCCTAATGAAGTAGTAGCAGTTATGAGTACCTTTTGATGATGCCACGTACCATCACGTCAGTTTATTTGCATTGTGGCAAACAGCCAAAATCGCGGGTGCGCCGATCCGCCAAATTTCTCAAAGCGCGGATGCGTCAATGCTCTCATTTTTCAATGGATATGTATCTTATCCTTGACGCGAATGCGCCAATTCTCTCAATTCACAGATGCGCCGATCATTTTCTCGGTTGATATGCATCTTTCACTTTACTTACGCCATTCCGCCAATAATCCAATGATATACATACTCATCGATAAGAGGAATCGCATAGCTTGTGTTAATGCGGAATGTGCGGAAAAGGATTAGATGCGTATCGTTTTCTTCGCTTTGCCTAGTCGAGAGAGTTAGAAGATTTGTAGTTGATCCTTTTCCGCGCCGGTCGACGATAGGCCGCGGTGTACACTGCGGTGCCGGCGGCAGGGCGTGGCTGCGTATCTCTGCGACTCCGCCTATGCCACACTGCCTCGTTGCCTGCGTCATCTCTGCACATTCCCAGTGCCATTCTCCCTCGCTGCCTGTGAACGCGACCATGCCCTGCCGGCGGTGAGTATGACCGCGGCCGTAAATGACGCCGGTGCCGAATTCGAATCTTGGCATAGTGCCATGCTATGCCATATTATTTGAATTCCTAGGCTCTCTCCACGATCACCATACTGCAGCGTGGTTGGATCGAGCGCTTTTCAAACGGAGCGCATCACCAGATTGAGTCCGAGACCTGCGTCAATTGACGCAGACACCGGCGTCAGTGCGCAAAGTATGACCGCGGCCTAACCAATGATAAAGTCTTAGGTACTTCTCGGAGTTTGCGATCGCTCCTACGTTTTGGGCGATCAGGCTACTGGGCGATTGAGCAAACCAGATAAGATAGATCAGGCGATTAGGCGATCACGCGATCACGCCATGCAGGCAATCAGTCGGGAAGAAGTGATGCTATCGATCAAACGATCATGCTATCAAGCACTTCAGGCGACAAGGCATCCACGCAATTACGCGATCCAAGCGATCAGAAGGAAAGAGAAAGATACGTATCGATTAGGTGAATGGTACGCCTGATGGCCTGATCGCCGAAGTCACCTGAATTGTCTGATCGGCTTATCATTTGATCGATATGCATCTGTTCTTTTTCGCCTGATCGCTCAAATCACCACCTCTGTCCACTGCCTTACATACACACCTCAACTGGTCCTTTTGAGAGCCTTCCACAGAACTAAGTCGACGGGATTTCCTAAGAGGTGGTTCTTCTACACCTCGACGTCTGTCACGGTTTGATGGAGACCCACTTCTTCGACTACTATAACTGTCTGAATCTGATTCCGGTCGTACGCTGTCCTGAAAAGCGACATCTCAAAACGATTATGCATGCATATTTTATCTACAGTTGAAAAGGTAGTGTAATAGACCCACTGGAGCGAAAAATTTCAAAAACCAGTAAATGCCGAAGGCAATTGCAATGATTGCTATAGGCACTAGGAGCAACAGTAGCCAATACATCCCTCTGAAAAGTAGGAACGTATGTCATCCACAACAGAAGGAATAGATCACTCACCCTGCCATTTACTGGAAGCTCATTATGGTGAGTGCACCAATCCACCCTTAGGTGAATCGTATTCTTATCAACAGGCTATGATGATAAAGCTGTATACAAAGTACCGATCATTTCGATCACGATCATAAAAAGTGTGTAGAGAGGTCGATAATCGATACGTATCTATTCCCATTTCATTTCACCGTTATCCCATTCGATACGTTTCTGGTTTTTTTCCGCAAATTTTGCGAGTTTAAGAATTCCATAAGTTGCTTATATTACACACTTATTTTTTGCTGCGGATTTCCGAGCTTTCGGAGTGTACTTGAGCGTTCGAAAACTCTTGTCGTGTCCGGTACCCAAGCTAAACATCCTGCGTTGATCGAGCAGCAAGCAGCAGTCATGGTTCCAACTGCAGGCCATTTAGATTTCGAGTCGCAGTTTACGTGTACATCTGGCTACCTCTTCTCGCACTCCCAATTTTTGCCAATATTTTTCGTACTGAATTTGTATTAGAATTCCACTCGCCAACACTGTAGCACACGGTCCTTAGCATGCACTGAGCTTTCGCAGCTTAAAGGAACCGGAAGGGGTCCGAAGAAAGAGGAAGATGCAAAAAAGATCATTTTGTAACGAACATTCAAGGTTAGAGGCAATAATCGGTAGAAAACCACAATTCAAAAAGGCGGCGCTGTGGTGTGTATTCCCATCACATTCGCATCAACACGCTAACTTTCCGAGTTGTCCGCTGTAGAGATGTCATTTGTTGTCTCGTATAGTATATTTCATTCATTGGTGATGATATGAAACAAGTGAAACAACACGCAGGAACAAACAAGTAAAACAATTAAATGAAGAATAGGCGAAAGCGTAAACAAAGTGTGATTACCATCAAAACCCATTGAATTCACTTTCGACGTCTTGGCAAGGTGCCGTGTGTGCACTGCGGCAACTACAAGCCCCCGTCCTCAAATACCGTAAACCAAAATTGCCCTCCCCCCTGTGTCTTAAAGGATTCGTGCACGGAATTATGCCCCGTCGTCCGCCGCGGCGAGAGACGAAAAATGCGACTGCTTACGTACCTTTCTGTTTTCATTATGCGTCTCCGGCCGCCATGCATTTACTCCGAGGCTCCGAACCGTCGGCAACCCCTTTGAGGAGCTGTATCTCACAAGGGAAGGACCCCAAATCGAAGTGGCCATTCGGAATGGGATAATATGGTCCGACGTATTTTCGTACGCTGATCTCGAATCTGTATTCGAAGTTTGCAGAAGATTCTCTGAGCGGAGTTATGGAGGTTTTTCTGAATAAACGGCTACACGTTGGATCTTTGGCGATGCACATGTCATAAGCGCGGTCGTTGCGGAGCTAGAAAAGGCTTCAGTGGCTTATTAGTAGTGTTCCGAATCTGCAGGACAAGGGTCGTGGGTTTGCTCCCCACCGGTGCGACTTCTTTTGCATTTTGTGTTTCATTGTCAGTAAGTGCTTTTCTTTCACTTCTGGACGTTTTCTTGTACTGGTACCTATCGCACCCATCATTTACTCTGCCACTTTATTTATAACTACTAACACTACTCACAAGGGAAGGATACCAAGTCGAAGAGAATCCCGTACCACACGAATTAGGCGTTGTTGGCAAAAAGATTATGATATTCGTGCACAGGGGGTCGAATTACCCCTCAGTGCAAATTTTCAGCCAAATCCAGTTTTTGATTCAACTTCGGAAAATTGGGGGTGGCCAGGGGATAAAGTGGTTGTTTTTGAATTTTCTTCTACAAAAAATCCTGCAACCTGAACAAGATACCCTACACATACCTGTTACACTTGCACATCGCACTAAATGTACGAAACAAGCGTCACATTTCCCAGGCATGGGTCA
Organism: Trichostrongylus colubriformis; assembly: GCA_963978905.1. NCBI lineage: Eukaryota > Metazoa > Nematoda > Chromadorea > Rhabditida > Trichostrongylidae > Trichostrongylus > Trichostrongylus colubriformis. The sequence goes on from OZ022260.1 coordinate 19,307,673, forward strand.
ACGACTTCTCCTTCGTTCAATGTGCTGCCACCCCTATGGGCTTCCAAACCTACCATAAAACAGCAGTTTTTTCAAAAAAAACCTCCATAACTCCACTCAGAGAATCGTTCTGCAAGTTTCGAATACAGATTCGAGATCAGCGTCCGAAAAGACTTCGGACCATATGTATCTCATTCCGAATGGCCGCTTCGACATGGGTTCTTTCCCTTGTCAGAGGGATTCTCGCTTTTTCGCGTGAAAGTTTGCTAACGTCACTCATTACGTGTATGCAGCATAAATACATGGGAAAGATGGAATTCACTTTTCCGTGCACGATTCCTTTACCTTCACCCTTTGAACGGGATATGCAATGCGTGTTGCTTCATGTGTGCAAATGGAAAAAGCATGTCAAGCAGAGTATGGAATCGAAAGGCGGTGATGTCCTCAAATGGCTTCTGAGGGCTGGGCGATAAAGGGATCACGTTTTTGCAACCACATTGCTCGACTCTAGTCGCTGTGATAACAGGCTCATCCCTTTGAAACTGTAATCATAAAATCAAATAAGCTATAGAGGTAATGGTGTAGGTTCTCTGGTCCACATGTGTATATTCTTTTTCTTTTGATTGAGAAGCGATGTTGCAACGCCGTTTCGTCCCTATTAACTGCAAACGAATGCCAGCAGATGTGTCCACCGAATTTGTTGTTACACTGCATCCGAAATTCCTCATTGCCGTCATGGCTGGCGCTCTGGTCTGATTCCCTGTACCCTCCTTTCTACTCCATGAAGCTTATCTTTTTACTGATGCCTCCGTTTTCTGTCGTTTGCGATTTGTGCAGGCGACTTCTAGGTCGATGTGATCGATTTTTCTGCTTAATCAAAAAATTCTTCGTCCAATCTTCTCTGGTTCAAAACGAAGTGCTTCATTGTTCTGCTGCGGTATTAATCATGTAGATTAGTTTTTTTTTTTTTGTTCAATGCTCATTCACCGAATAGAACTATTAGAAGAAGTGTGAAGAAGCAATGTGAGGCTCAAAAATTTCATTTTTCAATTACAAGTAAAAATTTTATAGCTTCTTATTGCTTTTTTACACAATTAAATCGGCTTCAAATTGGCATGGGGCTTCGGAACAATACTCAGATGTATTACGAGAAAGGTTTTTTCTGGGTAGACGTTATGTTTTGGACCGACTAGCTCACTGCTGACGCCCGCACGATGCTTCACTGACGATAAGCTACCAAGGAGCCAAAAACTCTCTGCTGACATCGTCATTACGGAATGCGAAAAATAAAGAATGAAATATAAAGTTTTTGACGTTAATCAATCCCTTCTGTGGGATGCTCCGCGCTCGGTAGTTGTATTTAGGATCGTGTTGGCAGGTGAATGATTCGATTCGGCCTACTCAACGACTTGTGAAGGCCAGTCGATGTACATGCCAGTGCTTTTATCCTCCAAGACGTGTACGGTATCGATTAACCGATCCCGCAGGGACGGAAGGCCTGGTTGTCTTGAGTAGGTTTATAGTCGGGATTTGATCCCCTCGTCATGAGAGTGGGAATGCGCGTCATCTGTCACTACACTAGCTTTGCACGCGAAAATTACCAGATGTGAAAGACGGAATACGTGGAAGGCTCACTGAACTCGTTCTTCTATATAACCAATTTCGAAACTCATACATCTTAGACGATAAACAACGTTCCATGCGAATGCAAATCTGCAAGTAGGCGTTACCCTGGAAAGCATGATTGATGAACAAATACTCTGAACGCGAAGTTTTTAGACCAGTGTGATATGGATCAAGGCATGATTCCGAGCTCCTTAATTTCTCTGACCAGGAAGGGCTTTTTACTTCCCATGGAACTTTGAATAGGGACCCATATCATTCGATAGAGCTTCGAACGCTGATTACGAATTGGAAAACTAAAAGTGCTACGGGCTGTTCCGAAGCGAGTTAGGAGGGGACAAAGTTTGCTTGTGATATCTCATTGGCGAGGCACTTTGCCGTCGGCACGGCTGCTCTTGAACTATCAACGGCCACTGTGGCTTGCTGGTAGTGCTCCGGATCTGCAGCATAAAGGTTTTGTGTTTGCTTCCCGCTGGTGGAGATTTTTTTGCATTTTGTGTCTCATTGTCTACACGTTTACCTGAATGCCTAATATTATTACATGGTGCGTTCGGAAGCCCATAACGCGCGAGCCAGTCGTTCTCGTGCAAAACCAGTATGATTTTCGTGTTGAGGTAATCAAGTTACCCTAGGAGACGAGCTTTTAGCCAATTCGAGAATTTGACCAAATTTCGCAAAAATTCACGATCTATTGGGTGGCAGCACAATGAACAGTGGAGAAGGCGTTGACTCTTGCCGAGCAAATGCTCTTATTTGACGCTTGTTTCGTACGTTCAGTGCGATGGGCAAGTGTAACAGGTATGTGTAGGTGATTATGTTCAGGTTCCAGGATTTTTTGTAGAAGAAAATTCAAAAAATTACCAGTTTACCCCCTAGCCACCCCTAATTTTCCTAAGTTGGACCAAAAACTGGATTCGGCTGAAAATTTGCACAGAGGGGTAATTTGACCCCCTGTGCGCGAATATCATAATCTTTTTACGCAACAACGCCTAATTCGAGTGGTATGGGAGTCTCTTCGACCTGATGTGCTTCCCTTGTGAGTATTGTTAGTAGTTATAAATAAAGTGGCAGAGTAAATGATGGGTGTGATAGGTACCAGTACAAGGAAACGTTCAGAAGTGAAAGAAAAGCATTTTCTGGCCATGAAACACAAAACGCAAAAAGGCTCAACAGGCGGGGAGCATACCCAGCACCCCACGCCTGGAGACGAGGATCACTACCTTTGAGCCAACGTGGCTGTTGTGACATACATGATTAGCCGCGTTGACGAGTCACCACTAGCAGAGTCCCCCGTCGATGAGTCTTCGCATGCGAACTTTGACCCCTCCTAACTCGCTTCCGAACAGCCCGTAGCACTTTTGGTTTTCACATTTGTAATGAGCGTTCGAAGCCCTATCGATCTGTAGGGGTCCCTATTCGAAGTTCCATGGGAAGTAAAAAGCCCTTCCTGGTGAGACACGGAGATCCAGTCTTATCGTGACTAAACACGGATTACTGGCGAATATTGGGTTTTGCTGCAATTTAGCGCTCGAATGAAGTCTTTTGATTCATAAAAGGTTACACTTTTTCTTACTGGTCTAGCTTATGCAATGACTGGCTGCCGATATATGTGAAAGCTACAACCATAAGGTTGGCTTCCTCCTGGACAAGCATTGCCTTGATATTTTACCCTCAGGCTAATCACTATGCTCTAATTATGTTTACTAAACTTTCTCTTCTACATTTCACTTTCCTGCTCCTATTTGATTACATCTTACAAATACATAGCTGTAACTCAATCAGCGTGCTGTGGTTGTTGGCCACCATCCTGCACCAGGAAGACCTTTTTTTCGGATCTTGATATGTCAAAAGTGCAAAGTGCTGCTACTATGTCTTAGAACAATGAACAGTTATATGATCAAAAGCAGAAAGCATCATTTTGTAGATCTGCGGAGGCCCTATCGAATATACTATTTATGCACATATTTTTTGATTTCAGTGGTAATCGAATAGTAGACGCCAAAAGAGTAGGGTTGTGTATCTTGAGTACTCCGTTTCTAAGCCCTATGAATGTGACATAACCAAGAATTTAATAAATAATCTTTGCCGAATAATGAGGAAATTGTTGTGAAGCCTCGAGGATGGAAAAGGTACGAACTTACTGCACAACACATTGGTTTTATTTCTACTCTAAGCACTCCTTGTAGTGCCGATAAACGCTGGATTGCTATGAGCGCTTTGGTGCAGCACCTTACCAATCATAGTATTCTCTCTGCAAATTCGAAGAGAACAGCTCTCTCCCTAGCAAAGCAAATACACTTATCAGTGCAATGTGTGAGGCAGCAAACCGCTCTCTCAGACATACTGCTCAATCCGTGCACTTGTCGATTTTCCACTTTCTTATACGCAATTCAGGCTGATCACCATGTGGTGCCTCCTCCTAGTGTATGGAGCAAGTGCGCTCCTGTTTTTCTTATTCGCTCTTTACATTCTTTATATTCCACTACCGGCTGAAATTGTTGATCGCCGCAATGTGATGAAGATGGATGTTATCATGCGGCTCATATGGGAATATCCGGTAATGATCAATTGCATTATCCTTTTTTTTGCCATATTTTTCAGCTTTCCTTTTCTGATTCACTTGAATTCCACTCTTTTAGGGTGATGTGATAGAATTTTTGTTCGGAGCTAAGATCCGAAACAGGTATTTCCGTTTTATTATGGGTGTGATTTTCACTTCTGTCAAGCCTGACCTATCTGACATTGAGGTGGGTGGCTCAAGTTAGCATTTGACTTACAATTATTTGTACATAAGAAATGGCATGCATAATTTTACAGTGAAACACAATTCAAGACCACTTTCATGGCTTCTTAGAGTTTTCTGCTTGTGCTTTCATTCCTTGAAGGGAAATCACATGCGGTAAAAGAGGGTAGAACAGTTTGGTTGGTACGCACCCAATCCCACCGTTCCGTACCTTCAGTGACCACAGAAACATTTGAATTCGAATGGCTTTCAAAGCTCTCTTCGTTGGTCCAACTGGGTGCCGCAGTGCAGAGTGTATTACGTTCGTGCTTGGCTGTTGAAGGGCTTGCGAAGGCTGCACATACTCAATGGTGTGTCAAGACACCCCACATGGGTCATCGGGCGACAACAGTCTTGCTGCTTCCAGTGTAAATTGGTCACGCACGAAAAGTGAGACCGTTTTAAGTTCCTGTCAACTGACTCCAATCGAGTATCCTGGCCTACACCTGCGTTGGCAAGTCGGCAACAGAGCTTTATGTCGCACGCCATGAACCAATGCTGGGACGAAGAAACCCAATTTTGCATTTGAAGACACCGAAAAAGGGCGATTTGGCCTGCTGTGAAGACTTGCAGTTCGATAATTTGCCGCAATTGCACACACGACTCCTTGCCAACACGTTGACTGTGACTTCATTGGGTCTTTTACTCGTCACAAACACCTTTTTTTCTCACTCTTTCGCCTATTCTCTCTCTCACTGATTCATTTATTTGTGGCTGTTGTTGCATGAATGAAACTCGGCGATTGAAGTGTGCAACTGGAGGTGAAGCACACTAGGATCGCAGCTGCTTCCCAGAGATGACTTTTTCAACGCGAGTTTCTCTACAAATTATCTCGTCGGCGTTTGAATATTCGTTTGCAGTGAATAGTGTTCACGAATACGCTTTCCATCCCTGCCTCGCACCCTTCCCGGTGCATTCAAGGGGTATCCTTCCCACCTTGCGTCATGTCACTTCACAAATATAATTCAGGTCACCAAGGAGTCAATAGGTGGTGTGGAGGTAAGAGTCTATATTCCACATAAACGGCAGAGCAGAGGGGCTTTGGTTTTCTTTCACGGAGGAGGCTGGGTGTCCGCGAGGCCAGGTATGGTTACACTCCTTACCACTTACTGTTCACAGCACGTGCTTTGAAGATGAGCATTGCAGAGGCCTATGACACCTTGATCGCTGCTTTGATACGACACGTTTGGGTGACAGTCATCTCAGTCGATTACCGATTAGCACCTGAATATCCGTTTCCAGTACCTGTCAATGATTGCGAGGCAGTTGTTAAGAATTTGTATGAAAATAGGTGTGTCTTTGATCCTTTAGTCAGTATGTCAGTGAGTAAAACAAGAGTAATAGTGACTGCATAAGCAACAACTACAATGACTTCTCTAGCTGCAAGCCTCCAGTTAATAACTCAAGGATTCCTTACCGCTCTGTATTGAAAGTTGCATAAAAACGCCACCGAGAGAGAGGATTTCGAAGTTATAACTAAAACCTGCGGTGCGTTTACATCCCGTGACATTGTCCCGGCTAACCACGTGAGACTCAGTTCACCGTCGACTCTGTAGTCGATATGAAGTGTATAATTCCCACATAAGTATCCCTATTATGTGGTCGACTCAACTATACCTTAAAATATGAAGGTGTATAGTATTACGAAAAGATTTAAAATGGACAGAGAGTGTTAGAAACCTGGAAAATAAACCCCCTTCCTGCCCCAGATTACGATTGGGGCGGGCTAGATTGAAAACAGAGGCGGGCCAGGTCAGAACTGTTGCAAAACGCTCCTCGAGACGCTGCTTCCGCACCATATGGTCTTCTTATTATTAGATCCCTAGCTTTCATATAGGTGGCAAATTTTAGGAGCTCTCATTACTCACATTAACCCCGTAACTGTCTCCAACCTTGTCCTGACCGAAGTTCTCAATCACGACAGCCGCTCCCCGCCATCCTTCGCCTCCTCAGCTGAGCACCACATTACTTGCATGCGCGAGACCTCGTCTTTACAGCACCACTAGAGGTTGGCTAAAAAACGAAAGGATAAGAGATAAAGTTATAAGCGTCAATCAGCCCCTTTTTACGGTTTTCGCCACGCTTCTAGTTCCATTCAGAATCGCAGTAACAGGTGAATGAGATTTGACCCATTACAATTACTTGCAGAGGCCACTCGATGTACATGTCAATGCATCGAATTTCTCATCTCAAGACTCTAGAATATCTCAGTAGTGGTATACGTCCTCTTGCAGAATGGCCAGGCTGACCTTATGACCTTCCTTGTAGCATTGTGCTAAAAAATAACGGCTATCTGAGCGTAGCAGCACAGCCAATGAAAAGGCAGATGGGTATTGAGAAATCTCGAGAGAGTGCAGCCAAAGGTAAAGGAATGACCTTCACCGTCAAGCAGCCGAGAGTAAAGAAAGGACCGTTAAGTGACGATGAGTGAGCCAAGCGGAGAGGGTGTAGATGATGCAAAGCACAGCGGCACAAATTTTGTGCTCGGATTTTAATACTGGATTCAAGGAGGGTAAAGTCCTTTGGGTGAGAGTTCTTGTTTCTCAACAATCATGAATTGAGTGATTCTGGTTTGTATTGCACGAAATCATCAACATATTTAGCTATCAGAAATACGATATCGATCGAGAGAAAATCTGTATCGTTGGCGATAGTGCCGGAGGAAATCTCGCTGCAGTTGTTGCACAGCGATTTGCGAGAAGGAATGAACATTTCATAAAGGTTAACAAGCAACTTTCAAAATATTCCTGACAGATGCTCCCATACACTACGCTAAATATTAGGTTGTGTACAAAGTCTTCCGCCACGAACTTTTTTAAAATTTTTCAAAAACGAACTAACCAGAAGATCAGAGGTAGGCACCGTCCCCATCCACTACTCGACGCCAACGCTCGGGCAGCTTGTCGATTCCCTCCTCCCAGAAGGACGGGGGCTGGGACTCGAAAAATTCGTCGAGTGCTTTTTCGACTTCATCCTTCGTTTCGAATTTTTTTCCGTTAAGGGAACGCTGTAGATGGCTGAATAGCCAATAGTCGGAAGGAGCCAGGTCAGGGCCGTAAGGGGCCTGGGGGATCACCACCCAGTCGTACTTCTCCAGCTCGGCCTGGGTCGCCTTTGCAGTGTGGGGTGGCGTTGTCATGGTGGAAGTAGACTTCCGCATTTTTTCCACGTGTACGATCGATGTGAGCCTTCAATTTTTGAAGCTGCTTAACATACATGGTGGTGTTAATTGTTTGTCCCTTTTCCAGCAGCTCCCAGTGCTCCATGCCTTTCCTGGACCACCAGCAAGGCAGGAGAACCTTCTTGGGGTGAAGATCGGCTTTTGGGACGGGTTCTGGCTGCTCTCCTTTATTGACCCATTGCCGCTTCCTCACAGGGTTATCGTAGAGGACCCATTTCTCATCTCCAGTAATCAGCGAGTTCAGAAAGTGACGCTTTTTTTGGAGAGTGAGGAGAGAAGTGCAGTGATAACCCTCCTCGAGAGGTCATAATCGGACAATTCATGTGGGACCTATCGACCAAGCTTTGATGTCTTGCCGAGCTTTTCCAGTCCAATTGCAATACTTTTAAAAGCGAAGCCAAGCCTGGCCCCTAATTCCCTAGTGGTAAGGTACGGGTCCTCCTCCACCGTGGAACGCAAAACATCCAAATCTAACTCCCTCGGCCGACCCGACCTTGGAGCATCTTCGAAAGTAAAATCTCCCTTTTTGAATTTAGCGAACCAAACTTTGCATGTGTCGTAAGAGATGACATCCTCGCCGTAGGTCTTCATTAGCTTAGCATACGTCTCCTTTGCATTGAAGCCGAAATCGTGACACATAAGTAGGCAATGCCGAAGGTACATTTTGTCGCGGTGATGGTTGTGCGGCATTGTGGCCGGCAAACGCACGGTAGTAGAGCACTAACTATTGGGGTGATAGAGTAATACGTATACGTCACGTACACGAGATGACGTAATACCAACACTTTTTTGAACGAAATACAGAACGATCAAGTTCGTGGCGGAAGACTTTGTACACAACCTAATAAGTGTTTTGGCGAACTGTCTGCGAAACGCTCCTTGAGAGCCATTTTTCTCGGAGACAGTGGCAACGTTTAAGGTTGGACGCAACGAAATCTGCAATAAGTCACTGCGCGACATTGCTATGGTCATTTCGTTGTGAATTAGCCGCGCGTGGTCTGCCCGTAAGCTTGAGGGGTGACCTGTCCCAAATAGAAAGTCCTGTCGCACCGCGTACCCTGGAGCCTGATTTACCCAAATGAGCATCACCGTCCACCGCGCTTTTTTATCACCCCTCATTATTGCCAATGACTGTCAATTTCGTGGGTGTTCCTTGCAGTAAGAGCTTTAAAGGAATCGTGCACGAAAAAATGAGTTTCTATCTCACCCACAATTTGTGTTGCATTTACTTAACAAGGGCCGCATGCAAAGTTTCACGCGATAAAGTGGCAATGCGACTAACAAGATACAGCTCTTAAAATGACGGCGGCGCGGCCTCAGGGCAATTATCCGCAACGTTGTCCACCGCGGTCGGAGATGTATAGTGGGAACAGAAAGTTACAGTAGTCCCGTTCTTCGTATCCGACTGCGGCGGACGACAGGTGACCATCTTCTTTGAGACCCCGCCGCCCGTTCACTACTTTGAGGAGCCGTATCATAGCCGCATTTTCACTTTTTTGTTGAATTTCGCACGCAGTCCCTTATTACTGCATAAATAAATGGGTGACAGAGTAACTGATTTTCCTTCACGCAGCAATGTTGGTCGCCTGTTCCAGAGTTGCAGCAATCCTATGAGACAACCACTGTATGACTTGCCTAATGAAGCCATTATGCGTCTTATAGTCATATCGATGCCATTTCAGTGTCAAGTACTTATATATCCAGTAATTCATGTATTCGGATTTCACTTACCGTCCTATCTCGAATACTATGAGAAGTGCGCTTTTTTGTTTCTGCACAATGCGCTACCGAAAAATTGTTCGGTTGCTTTCAGATACAATGGGACTACTCTTCTCAGTCCTCGTTCGATGGCAAGAATGATGCTGCTTTACTTGGACATACCTGCAACTAGGAGAAACATTGAATTACTCACGGCTAGTCAACACATTTCAAAGTAATTTTATGCAGTACCGATCGAAATTCAAAAACCACTATGAAAACCCAGAAGGATGAAAGTGACGAGGGAATTAGGGAATATGAATCTTTTAAACTTCTCACATCCTTGGTGGAGACGCTTTAATTGACTGTCATTTTATGACTCTTTCAAGCAATTTTGGCCTACGGGACGGGATTACCGTAGGCCAAAATTGCTCCCTCTCGGTGTCTTTAATAGATCTGTACATGCTTGCTACTTAGCCTTTCGTCGCGGTAGAGGTACAACCTTCGTATTTGCGGAAGACCGGCTACCTCATGGATGGAATCAAACTAGTCACATTGTCGGAAATGTGTCTTTGGAGGGACGCTAGGGCTGGCTGTTTTATGCAAGTGTTAAAACACGTGTGACTCAGTCGCATTAGGCCACGCACCTCCGAAGATGTCGCCACTTTGTGGCACGGGCTGAAAGGTATTGCCCACTTTTTAGTCTCAACTCTTGATCAGCAAAGGTCCGCACGTTTTCGAGCGATCCGTGAACCATTGACTGACTTATAGAGAGCTTTATCCACCCAAACTTGTTTTCATCTGTTGTACTATGAAGTTCTGGAAAAAATTTCATGCCGCATTTATTTAGAAAACTCAGATCATCAGCAGAATTTCGGAAGGTCTTGTGTCTAGAGAAAGATTTCGATCCATACGAACGGTTTCCTCTAAGGATAAGAAAACCTGACGAAGTTAGTGACTATTCCATGGGAGCGGTACTCTCTCCTGAGAATGTCGTTCTCTTGAGTTCTCAATGAATTTCGAAGAGTTATCAAACCTTGATTCACATGAAAAGCTTTCAGAATGATGAAGCCCAAATGAAGGCTTTTGCCAATAAGGGAGCTGATCCAGATGTTTCTGCGTTGTTTGGTGTGCGAAGAGATCTACCTCCAGCAATGGTAGTCACAGCTGAATTTGATGTCTTGAGGTGAACTACGCAAAACCTCTATTACTGAGGAACTTTATCACATCATAAAGAAGTATATTACAGCGACACTGAAATTACGGCACTCCGCGCGACGAGTCTCTTGCTGGTCCCATTGTGAACTGGCCGCGAAGTTGAGGCGCAATATTCATAAGACCCGCTATAACCGCATTCTACTTTGCGTCGGCAGGGCGTGGCTGTGTTAATGAGCAGCGAGGCAGTGGCAGGCAGAGACGCTGAGACAAGCAGCCACGCGCTGCCGCCGTCACCGCAAAGTATGGACGCTAATTATTCTCGCACAACCTGACCCAGTTCGAGGGTCCAGTCGCACATCCAAACACAAAGCGACCATTGAACTTCTTGGCGATGAACCTAGCAGTAATCTTGACAGATAAGAAGTTGTAATCTCTGAGACTCGACTTACTGTGCGAAGCCGGACTCTAAAAACCATCAACTATTAGGGGCTCCACGCATTCTTTTCACCTTCGTGAGGTCATCTGAATTGCACGTAAATCAGCCGATTACGAGTCCTGGCCCACGCAAGCGACACGGAATCAAAGAGTAGAAAGTGATGATTCAACAAATTTCAATGGATCGCATTTGTCACGAAAAGGCTGTGACGATAGGGGAGACAGATTGCGTGCGAAATCACGTTGTGTAATCAGAATTTTTACATTCGCAGCGATAATTGAAAAGTCCCCTTTACTACCCCACACTGTAGCGATGTTGCCAACTTCCCCAAAAGACGTCAATGAATATTTGACCTTGGGCTAGGATGAAGCTTTCCCGCCTTGATCAGAAACCTTAACTCGCCTCCCTTCCCCCTCCCCCACGCCTTCACCACGGGTTTAGAGCCGATAAAATGTCTGTCAGCGAAGCCTGCACCTCGAAAAATAATAGATCACGGCAGCTATGCTCGATAAAGCATAGCCTACGGAACCTAAATCTACTTGTTCCTAATATTAGGATGAAGAACTAGTCTTTTTCCAGAGATGAGGCTATCCAATACGCGAAGAAACTACAAGAAGTGGGCGTCTCGTGCGAGTGGAAACACTACAAAACAGCCTTTCACGGCTTATGTACTCTCCCTGATACACCGGTCGCAAATCACATAATCGAGGATGTTTGTTGTTTTTTGGATGGTAATCTCGGATATGTACCCTAATGTCAGGATGCCGCACGATGGCGAGCGGCGTGCGACACAGTGTGTGCGAGCTATGCGCGTCGCGGTAGTTGGGTCTCAAAACGATTACAACGTAATGCTAGGAGTGCGATACGCAGTTGACTTCTAATCGCTTCGGGACCCAACAATTTAGCTCGTCCGCATTGCTTCGCTTGCGACATTCCGCAGTGCGGCATCCTGACATTAAGGTACACATCCGGTAATCTCTAGGCATATGACGAGCAGTCCTGTAACTCCGTCGAATTATTGCAAATACATATATCCTGCATTTTATCTTCCATTCTTTTGCTACCGATTTTCAACCGTTGTTGGAAATAGTTGGGCCGCGTACATACTTCGCGGTGCCGGCAACAGGGCGTGGCCGGCAGCAGGGCGTGGCAGCATGTCGCTGCGTCTCCGCCCGTGTCAGTCTGTCTCGTTTCCTGCGTCGTTTTTGCATCTCCTCCGTGCCGCTCTGCCTCACTGCCTGCGCTACAACAGGGGAATGTGTAAGACAGAAATTCGAATCGCAGCCTTCAGCGTACGACGAGAGTGGTGCAAGTCAAGTGGCACCGTAACGCCCTTTTTCCAGTCGCATGGAGAAGATCCAACCAAAACGGCTCTGGATCGCACACATCGCGCTGTAAGCGACACGTGGGTGCTCGTGTTTTCTGTCCTAATAGGACCTATCTCCACGCTGAATAATTTGGACATTCATTGGTTGAGACACATTTACTTGAATAAACACTCGCGATTCATGGAAATGTGTGTCGCAAACAATGTTGAAAGATATGCCTCGAACTCCTTGCATTGCTGTAACAGACGTCTGGCGGTGGGACGCGGATGGCCGAGTGTTCATGGCGGGTGAGCCACCAGCCGTGGTTTTTCCTTCAGTGATGCAGAAGTGCGAAGACACGTCCTCGATGACAATCAGTGGGAGAAGGCGATATAATTTCACAGGTTTTTGGCCACTCCGTACCCTACTTTCGCCATTGTACACTTTTTAGCACCTCTACTCAAATCGGAAACCCCAAAATCACCTCTTGAGGTGCCTTCGAGCAGTGATTTTTTTTGTGCTGCAGAAACGGTGTGCATTTGAATGCGTTTTACATTTTGAATCTTATATTACGTTGCATGTACTGATGACAGCTCTCCGTTTTTTATGTTGTGCACGATGTTTACTTATTGGAGTACCCAGCAATTTTTATTCTTGTAGTGTGCATATGATCACATAGTTCGGCACAGATTACTTAACAACGTCATGATCGATTCCATCTATAGGAAAACCATTGGACAAAAAAATGCAAATATATGAACACGCTTGTAGACTATAGAAAAAGTAACCGGGCTGTCAAACTCGTAGTGTGCATATGATCACAGAAGGCTACGTGCTGTCAAAAATGATGCCTAAATAAATGCTAATATGAAGAGAAAATTTTGTGTGGAAAAATCACTCATGCGAATGCATGCTATCGCTCAACATTTATCGAATCCCCCTCCCAATCCGATGATATGTAAAAGCATCGTGGATGTTCCACATAGATCGACTGAATGCCACCACCGGAGCTTTTTGGGAAAACAAGGTGGCTGTCGTGCTTTGCTTCATGCCACTCTTCTACCTAGACATTTAACTTACAATCAGATTACGACTGAACCTTAAAGGAACCGAAAGGGGTCCGAAACAAGAGGAAGACGCAAAGAAATGAGCATTTTGTAACGAACACTGAAGGTTAGAAGCGATAATAGGCGAGAAAACCCGGAGTCGAAAGCGCAACGCTGCGGTGTGTATTCGCATCCCATTCGCATCCACCACACTGACTTTCCGAATTGTCCGCTGTAGGAGACGGGCCGCGGGACAGAAACATCTCTTTTTGGCACCATGCCAAGGCGTCAAATTGGCGAGTTTGTGAAATGGCGGCCACTTATACTCGTCCACACTACGTCTGTTCGACCGTAAGCCAAAATTGCCCCCCTCCAGTGTCTTTAAGGATCGCCGTGGATCCATAATGTTCGGTGGAAGAGTGTGTATTTTTACTACCGCTGAAAACCCAGATAACCCAATGCGAACCATAAATTTCCATGGAAAATGGAGTTTCGTGTCGAAGGATAGACTCAAAGGCACAATTCATGATAACTTTTTCAAACTATGGCGCTCAATAAAGTCTTTTGGATGCTGAAGGGTCCAAAAAGGGGAAAAAATTCTCAAAAGGAAGTCTCTCCCTTAGCCTTTCTGGTAAAAAGTTGGAGTCTTTTCCGACTTGAGCCTTTTTCGACTTTTTGAAGACCCTCTTCATGTTTCCGATCTTCTGCTCGGATAAGATCACAACACAGTAGTAGGGATTTGCAAAAGTTTCTACTTGCTGCTATCTCCCAAAATTCAGAGGAACTACTTTCCTGCTGTTATAGCATTACCTTTGCTGCCAAACACTGTCGATTTTATCTTATCAGGACCGATAACAAGCCTTTCTGCAAGTAGTTGACACCGCTGCTCCGCTGGTGAATGGCAGCCATCTTGAAACTGTGGACGCCATTTTTTTCATAGACGGGTTCTGCACGCGATCACTGTTTATCATAGCGCCCCAGTAATAATAAGATGTTTTCAGTTGTTGAGGGCTATCTGTTTACGGATGGAGTTAGCATAGTTGAATGGTTGCGCCTGCGCACATTGCACCATCAAGAATTACCTGTCCCGCGATCCTCCTTCTTATCCTCTTCCTGAGAGGGAGCATCACTCTCAGGATCCTTCTGCTCTTCATCATGATCGCTATCCTCGTCTGTCTCCTCAAAGACACCGATAAATGTAATCTTAGTCAATTATGGGACACAAGCGTCGTTACTTCATATCATTTTGGATCATCAATGTCTCCGTACCAACCTCTATAGTGAGAAAGACAGCTAACGCTCATTTAGTGGCCCTTATCACTCTTTATCACCTGTCATCCTTGGATCCTCCACTATCGATGTCCCCGTTCCATCTTTGGTAGATCTTCACGAGTGCATACTCTTCATATCCTCGCGAACGGATTTAGTTGTATATACTACTTTACTACTTAACACCGCTTATCAGTCTTTATCAGTTTTGATCACTTCTGGTCTCCCGCCACCAATCCTTTGTCAACCCCTTATAACACCTATGAATGTCAACGATCTAGCGTAAGCACGAAAGGCTCACTCTCGGTTCTGGCTGCACGTTCCCAACTTTTGGTACAGCAGATTTACTTGACATCGATCTAAAGTAGCAAGAGCTATTTCATCTTCATTCAGAACATCAACAAATACTTCTAGGAAGAAATTCGGACACTGCTCAAGCAACATTACCCTAGACACCGCGAGTTGGTGAAAAAATTTTTGCTAGATCTTTGTCTCCAAAGGTGCTTATACAGACATAACAACGTTTTTGACTTTGGGCCAATTTTGCGCAGTTATATCTACTTGGTGCAACAAGTCAAACATAACCATGAAAGGACTGCTGACCATGAAATGGTGCACTACGGGCGGAGTAGTGGAAACTCTTCTCTACGTGCGGCAGTAGCTGGATTTCAAGGTAGATCTACTTGCTTCAGATTTTTTCAAGGAGCCACAATCAAAGTTGCACCGGCTGGCACTATTGTAACTAGTACCAGTTTTGGTTGCGCGATGTATGTATCTCGTGCGTCACACGACATTGATGAGGAGTTTGATACGCATGAGATAAAGTTAATAGAATTTACTAAGCGTCGTGTCTTGGCAAGAATAGCCATGACTTTATGAGGTTCACATGTATGCATGTGGCCATAATTATTAGAGCGACGACCTAATACTTCACTCGGTGCTATTTCACAAAGAGGAAGAGGGCATCCCGTATTCTTGCCTAAGGCTAGAGAGGAAAAATAATATCTGCTTGCTTCCGCTACTGTTTGGGCAAAAATGTACGCTCGAGTGTGGGCATTGAGCCCACGGAGGTCCCTCAAAGATGTTTAAATGTACAACCCTTTATAAGATGCCCAATAGTTGATCAAATCCTTTGCAGAACCCGTACCAATCAGGAGAATGACGGAAGCCATCCGTCGTGAGAGCATATCACGGATCCTGAAAAGGAATTCTTATTGCCCTCATTTCGATCATGAAAGGAACCTCCTTCATGCGCATTCTGTGAGGTAAAGGGTAGTTGACTGCCCGCGGAGTGTAGTACTACGTATGATTGGTATGGGAAGCAAAATTGAGAATAATGGATGATTCGGGAAAATCGGAAGAAACCCGAGGGTAAGCGGTGGAGATGAGCATGGGCTGCGGTCTTATCGCGGATTACCGATTGCAGATTTTTGGCTGAACCTAGGTTTGTTTCACAAGGCTATCTTTTCTTTAATTTACGCTACCGCTAGCGCACCGTTTTCACTGCGATACAAGGGTATACAAGGGTCGCAAACTCAGCAACGATATTTGGCCACTCTCCATATTAACGCTCACGTCGAAGCCTCCTTACAATGCGCGCGAAAAGCGCGCACTTCTGGCTCGTCGCTTCAGCGGCAAATCATGAGTCGCATGTTTGCACCGATGTCACAAGCTCAGAGACGAAAAAGTAAAGAGTCGCCTTCCTACACCGTGGTGAGCAAAGATTTCATGTGAATTCACGAATAGACTTGCACGATGATATGACAAGCCTTCATGCTATTTCATACTTTGCAAGATTTGATGAGGATAATTGTCTCATTATGATTGCTTGTCAACCGTAGAAGATCATTTATAGGCACTCGAGAAAGCGTTTACGTAAATATGCTGTGCTCAATACAGAGGTAGCATTTGCGTCCTTCTATGAGCATATTGACGCGCGCCATGAAGAGGGACGTGACGCTCGAGCCACTGTTCAAATGCGAGATACTGTCTCTTCACACTTGAAAATTTTGAAGTAGCGACGTTCTAGAGGAAAAGTCGCATGTGTCGCATGATTATCGACCAAGCTTATCTGAAAGCTAGCGTCGTCGAGCCCCACTACAACAGTGCCAATGTAGTAGGAACATCACACTATGCCCGGTATCTGTTGCTGTTTTTCCTACGGCTCAAGAAGGAAGAAAATTTCCCCTTCTCCAGCAAGGCTCAGACGAAAATATGCTCGAGTGTGCTGATGGATAACAATAATGTTAGGTAAAAAGACAGCGAGAAAATGATGCTCTCAAGTAGCTCCACTGCAACCACGAATGAGGGAACTAGGGTCATCTTGAAGGCGCTTCACGCTAACAAACCAGTGTCGTATTCGAGAATGTGAGTTTGAGCCTGAGCCTAGGTAGGGGGATGGAGCCCTGGGAAAGTGAACTATTGAGGGAGGCCCTCTTTTTGCAGTGCAGCCGTGTCAGAAAATAAGGCTGTAGCAAGAGCAGCAACGTTGTGCGAGTGACTGCAAAGTATGGTTGCAACCTTACAGATTGTCATTCCATGTTAAAATGAGGCACATCTCGACCTCCAAAATCAGGTTTATAACGATATCACAGGAAAGCAGCAAAATTAACAAGATCAAGACGTGTATACTTGTCAATTTGGAATAGTGCTGCAATCTCTGAGCTTCATCTTGTACCAGTTGGGCTATCGCACAGTACTGCGCGAACAACACGATAGAATTATGTGATGGGAAACGATCGATACTACCCAACCAACAACGAAGAAAACTATATCGCACCGCCCAACATTGTGATAAGCGTAGTATTGAGCGCTTGCTCAAACGATATCCCTACATTCCATCATTATTCGGAATTCTACGTAATTTAGTAGTCAAAACATGCTGTTGCTGGTGATATTGCATTACAAAGTATATTCACTTGCTGAGCATACAGTGCTAAGCTATTGAAGGTGCTATCGCAATGAGGGGGGGGGGGAGCATCCCACTACTGGACCCTATTTTTACCTAAGCCAAAAAGGAGAAAGTACCCCTCCCCTCCTTCTTCAAGGCGGCAAAAATGTAGGCTTCAATGTGCAGAGTAACCTACAAAAATCCTTCAAAAGTACTCAGCTGTGAAATTTTTTCGTGAGATGCCCTTCGCCTTTGCAATAGCACCCTATTGAATGTCGATAATCTAGTCAGTTACTATTGCGCTAAAGAAGGGCACCTCTTTTTGGAGGTTGAAAAGGTCGATACCTCCCGTTACTATGATATCGACGATCAATGTAAATGAAATAGGAGTGAAACGTGTTACTCCTTAATTTTTTATAACATTGACTGAGTTGGTCACTATTGGGGATTAAAAAGCTTGATAGAGTTGTGTTCGACTAATCAGTGGCAAATGGTCCACTTGCTGAGCATCTAATTCATACATAATGGGTGGATTCATATGCCAGTTATCGACGCTCATAATTTTTGTAAACATTCACAGCTATTGGAATTTCAAACAGTCTAGCGGTCGATGCCCATTATTGCTGATGGTACCGCATGGGAAATGAACCACTCGCTTCACTGTCACGAATCTAGATGGTGTCTTGATCACGCGTGTAGATCGCAATACCAAAAGACGCGCACCAGAGTATTCGGAACGATGGGGAATTCACCGGTCGATACATCTGCAACTGATATCAGAACGATAGCAAAGATGCAATGGGTAAGAAATTTCACCCATTGGCAGTGAGCATCAGACACTTTTACTACAGCGGCAAATTAATAGTAGTGACCGGGTGTGCTGGTTTTCAACCGATCCCCTTCCTAACAACTCTTATTAGCTCCCGTGTGAGCCGTTATCAGTTTCGATAAGACATCATTAACATCCCCGCACTCACAATATCTGTGATGTAAACATTCCACCTCTAGCAACAAGTGGAACGGACTTGATGACAGTTGTCTTGCGAGGCTCCAAATAATTAGGTGACATTTGCTTTTTGATGCTCCTTATCGAATCTTATCAGTCGCTATCGATATGAATCACCCACCGCTGACGGCCGTCCCACCCCTCAAAACACTTGTGAGTGTCGGCGCTCGCGATGAGAACAAGATGCACTTTGTTCTGCAAGGTGGTGGGTGACCCTTACTCCACTTATCCCTGTCTTAGCCAACGAATCAAACGAATGCAACAAACAGGACGACGCCCAGTGTGCTCAGATCGTTTTGCGCTAGAGGAGAAGAATGCCAAAGTTCCACGCGAGATGTCATCATTGCGGGAGGGCCAGACACAATTCCGCCCTATGTATGCTAGAGTCAGCAGATTGGAACCAGCTCATGTATTTAGGCTGTAGACGCGAGGAGTCCGTGAACCTGCTGAGAAGTTGACGCCTAGGACGCGTTCATACTTAGGGCAAGATATGGCAACTTTGCCATAAAACACTCTGGGACGCCTTGTCTGATCATATCATCTCATACAGAAGCCGCAGAGGAGGGGGGGGGGCATCGAGCTGTCGGTACTTTGCTTCGCTCGCCATGACCGCCTTAATCACGAAGCCTATCTTTTCTTCTGCGGTTACATACTACTTGCTCTTCTCAATTAATCTTAACGTACATACCATCTTTCTATTACACGCACTTCACTTTACGCTATTCTCGATAATCATCACGCCTACCTTTTCCTTGCAGTAATCTAACCCTTGCACCTCTCAATTGAGTTTCGGGCTTGAAGTAACTCTCTCATAGTCGTTCTCGCTTGGTGCCTTATCGTAGTAGATTTCATTCACTTATTTCCGCAATATTGCTCATTTATGTCATTAGCATTATCGTCATAGTCGTTTGTAATACTCATTGCACACTGTTCTAATATTGCCGTTTTGCATCCATTTCATACGCAGTTTTTTCTTGTTCAATTGCCTAGGTTTGAGGAAATTCTTTCGAACGCATAAACTTGTGTGGAATTATCTGTGTGAAGTGTATCAAAAAGACATCCACTGAACCACTTCTCCCGAAGAAAAATCGATAGTTTGCAGCGACAGCTCAGTCTTATGCGCACTCTTTTGGTAGCCATAAAAAACCTTCACGGAAGCCAGCTGCGTTGCCTCCATGAAGCCTACCGTAATGTCATGTCACTTGTTGTTCACTTCATCATGACTCGGATGCTGTAATATATTCACTATTCTCTATTTTGATCACTTGATACTTGATACTTGATACTTTATTACATGACAAGCATGTACAAAAGAAATTGCCAGCAAACATCTAGCATTGAACCACAAGTAAAGTAGAAAAGACGAACATTATCCCATGCAGTTCACAATTTGTAAAACAGCGAAATCTGTAGCAACATATGGCGAAGAACAAAATGGTCAAAGAAAAAAGACTGACGAAAAAGAGAAGAAAGAGGTGGAAATGGCGAAATTTACTAGAGCATCATCCGGTTTCTTAAAGTACCATTAATCCAAGATGCGATTGAGATAGGTTTTCAAGGAAATAGCCGAAACAGGGAGCGGTCTATTTGATCATAAATATTAATCTTGTATCGCTTACAGTATCAATAAAGATAACATATTAGTTCCTAGCTATCCTACTATATAGAATTCGCTTAGTATGTCTGTGTGTGTGTGTGTCCGTCTGTCTGTCACGAAATTCATATCTCGCGTGGCAGCAAAGCTGGGACGCTGATTTTTACAAGTGATATAGGGGGTGCTAAGGGAACCCCAGCGGTGGTGGACCGAAAGTGATAGCAGCTGATACGCGCTGATAAGGAGCCTTGAAAGGCGAATGTCACCAAAGTCGTTTCGCCTTTCGGGTTGATCCCAGAGCGCTGACACTCATGGGTGTTTTGCGGGATGGGGCGGGAACATTAATGGTGGGTGACCCGCATTGATAACGGTTGATAAGATTCGATAAGGAGCGTGAAATGGCTATAGTCGTCGAATCCGTTTCGCTTTCCTCATTGGTCCCGGAGCGTTCATACTCACAAGTGTTTTGCGGGGTAAGACGGGGTCAATAAGGGTGGATGGTCCAGCTTGATAACGGTTGATAAGATTTGATAAGGAGCAGAGAAGGCGAATGTCGTCAAATTCGTTTCGCCGTTCGCGTTGATCCAAGAGCGCTGACACTCATGGGTGTTTAGCAGAGTGGGATGGGGACATTCATAAGTGGGTGACCCAAACTGATAATGGTTGATAAGATTCGATTAGGAGCGTGAGAAGGAAAGTGTCACCAAGGCCGGTACGCTTTTGCGGCTAAAAGTGGACATCCGCAGGTATTGCAGGGTGGGGGGACCTCAATGGTATTGTTGGGTACAGGGGACTCAGTGAAATTGATAACGACTTACAGAGGCTGATAAAAACCGTTAGGAATTGGATGAGATTAAACCCTTACATCGCTTGATACTACTATGCGACCGCTTTAGCAAAAGCGTCTGATGCACAGTGCCATTGGGTGAACATATTTTGTTTGTTCTGATATCACTGGCCGATGTATCGACCGCTGAATTGCCTAGCGTTCCAAAAAATGGTGCATTTCTCTTGATACTGCGATCTACATTGATAACCATGATGTAACCTATATTTGTGATAACAAAGCAAACGTTCCGCTCTGAATCATTTCTAATGCGGCACTGGCAGCAACACACAACACCGTCATGAATCGCGCGCAGTAGTGTGCGCCAGCCAGCTGGTATAGTATAATCTATTAGGTTGTTCGGAAAGAAATGCGCGTCGAATTTGTCTATTTATTTCATTTATATCTCCCCTACTATAGAGGCTTTTTCAAACAGTTTTTCTATAGAAAGAGGTTTTAATTGTGCATCTTTTTATATACTTTTGTGTATGTCTGCTTTGATTTTTTCATAGAAAGAAATGGGAAAAAATCGGTACATCACCAGCTGAGAGACGCAAACAGGGCAACTCGAGTGGCAATGGCTGGAATTTTCCTTCGTCGCTCCGAGAACAGCAATTTCTTTGACTGTATTGTTACATCAGATGAGAAATGGATCTGCTTCGACAACGCAACGCAAAAATGACAGTGGTTAGACACCGGTAACACTTCAAAATCTACTCCGGAACCGGATATACACGGTGAAAAATTGATGCCCTGTTTTTGGTGGAACAGCGAAGGTTTGCTGTACTTTGAAGTTCTGGATTCGGGTCGAACAGTTACGGCGGAAATCTACAAATTTCAACTGAACCGCGTGGATCAAGCACAGCGTCGTCAAGGTGTCGAATCGACGTCGACAAAATTCTTCCACGACAACGCTCGTCCACATGTCGCGAAAATCACTTTAGAAAAAATTTAAGGAATCGGCTAGGGAGTCCTGCCTCATCCGCCATACAGCCCATGCGGGGCACCATCCGATTACCATCCGTTCCGGTCGAGCCGCACTCCCTGGCCGTGAGAAAGTTCACAGACCGCGGGGAAGCCCAACTCTGGGTATCCAACTTCTTTGAGTCACAGCCGGTCGAGTTCTTCGGAAGAAGAACCCATCCTTTGCGTAAAGGTTGGCAACAGGTCATTGATATTAGCGGAGATTATCATTTGAATCAATCTTGTTTAATTCGTTTTTATAATATAGAATTTCCTAGGCTCAAACGCGCATTTCTTTTCGAACGACCTATTATACACTGCGGTGCATAATGATAAAGCCACTCATAAATTGTTTAAAAACTATCATAGTAAGATATTTCTAGGAAACTTCTTAGGTACAGATTGTAGCAAATTTGATCGCGCATTCGTACATCGAAACCAAGTTCCAGACCAAAATCAAGGAAAAATTTTATCTTGATTTTTCAAAAAATGCAGCTTTTGCGATGGTGCAAAATGATAAAGCCACCCTAAGTTTTTTCCGTCCCTTCTCATCTTTATTTGTTGAAACGTTTTGCTGCTGTAATGTCTTTCTTTTTCAGGTAATGGGGAAAGGAAAACCCTTATTTGATTTTGAAAAAGGCCAAGTTGTCGCAAAAAAAAGCGCTGGTATTGTCAAATCGTCATATTGCGCAAGAATTGGACCACAGCCACACAGTCGTCGACAACTTCCACAAAGATCCTGCAACATATGGAACTAAGAAAAGTTCTGGGCGACCTCCTTCACTTTACGAGAAGGATAAGCGCCGTGTTCTCAGAAAAGCATCAAATTCCACCAAGTCGAGCTCGGATATCAGGTCCTCTTCGGAGCTAAACTCCTCCAAAATAACTGTTTTGCGGGTTCTAAAAAAGTGCAAGTTTATCTCGCGACAGAAAATGAGGAAAGCACCATTCATGACACGAGAACACCGCGAAAATCGAGTGCAGTTCGCCAAAACATGCAGCCGAGTGGACTGGAGTGAGGTAGGGTATTAGGTCGTAAAGTCCCTCTTGCTTTCTTATGATGTTTTTCCTTTCCAGATTGTTTTTTCTAATAAAGAAAGTTCAACTGCGACGAATCAGATGGCAAACGGTATTTTGAGAAAGCACATGCTTCGATTCTCAAGAGATTTCAATGTAGGGGCCGTGATGGTATGGGCCGCATTGAAGAAACGTCTAAAGTTCTGGTTCGTTCCTAGAAAGGTGAGTCTTGCCGTTTATCAAGTGGTTACGCGCAGTGCTCTTCTTTCTTCCAGCGTGAAAATCGGAGCCGAAATCTTGTTTTTGGGCAAGATAACGTACCAATTCACGTCAGCCAGAGCACAAGTGCATGGTTCAGCCGTCATCGAATAAGGCTCCTGCCCTGGCCGACAAATAGCCCAGACGTTAATCCGATGGAAAATGTATGGGGCTTCATGATGCGACGGATTTACGCAGATAACAGGGAATTCCAAGGAGTTAAGGAGCTCAAAGAGGCTATAATCCACGCGTGGCACCAAGTGGACCAAGATCCCATTAATAATCTTTACATGAGTGTAGGCAATCGGATTTTTCAGGTTATTCGGAGAGAAGGAAGGCCAACAGATTATTAGAGTAGCGTATTACCCTTTCCTTGTTTACGAGTTGTTGAAATTCCTTACTGGCTTTATCATTTCGCACCACCGCAAAAGCGACATTTTTTGAAAAAATGAAGATGAATTTGTTCTGTTATTTCGAGCTCAAGTTTGGTATTAATGTGTGAATGCGCGATCAAATTTGCTACAATCTATACCTGAGAAGTTTCCAAGAAACATCTTGTTATGATAGTTTTGAAACAATTTATGAGTGGCTTTATCATTATGCACCGCAGTGTATATAATCAGGAGTTTGGTGTGTCTCTAATGTTATCTGTCTGTACACCCAAAATTCAGTGCTACCTGAAAAACAAGCGGGGGAAGTCGGGTCAAGTTAGGGTTGGGTGGGTCTTGCCAAGAGATGAACAGTAACATAGGGACCATGTCAAACTCCACCCACTGTGAGCGAGGTATGCTGTAAAATGTTCGGAGTTTAGTTGCAAAGTTCTATAATTTCTTCCAAAAGAGCCAAGGAGTTGGGAAAAGGTGGGCCGAAATGAGTTAAGCATGTATGTAGTAGATGAAGAGTACCCGCCTTCAGTGGGGGGTCGCGCTCTATGAAGTGGTGCTTAGTACAAACGTTTATAACCTGCCTCAGGAGCAGCTCAGAGACTGCGAAAAAAATCGATGGAGATCAGAGATGTCCGGGCTGTGTTGCACATAAGTGAGGTAAATGGAAGTCTGCCTACAATGGGTGCAACCAACAACATCGTGCTCACTCATGAAAAATATGATATACGCCTCAGAGCGGTTTAGGGTGCAGAAGAAAGCTGAAGTAATTTGAAGCTTTGACAGTGACAAAAATAATGTCAAATACATATAGGTTCGAGGTCGCTTGGGATCGATTGTTCGATTAACGATTCGTATCCGAAGGCTTATTTATGGTGCATCGCATCTTGTAGGAATGGTCAAACGGAGTTTATACAAACGCACAAGGACACTTGGATCAGGTACGATTGAAGATTTCCAAGTTTCGACAGTTCTTTAGCTCGCTCAATTATTGCTCAGTTTATTTAGTCCTTTACATTTTTTGAGTTGTGGCTTCCTGAAAATGAGTGGATCAGTGACATTGAGAGTTAAGAGAAGTCCCCTTGCTAGATACAGTAATACGCTCAGCGACATAGTAACAACGAACAACGATGTAGCATCAAGCGCGATGACTATGCAAACATTAGATAGATCTTCGATATATTATTAGATTTAGATAGATATTAGATATAGATATCAGATACTAGTGGCCTCGAAGGCAAGTTTTGAACTAGTACCAGAAACACTTCTGCAATTTACTGACATGTTAGGTAACCTCAAGGAACTCCTAACATAAGTGAAGATCGAGAAGCAAAATCAAGTGAATATCTTGATATTCAAAAGACCATGGAGCGGGCGCAAACACTTGTGATTTATATTGACGCAAGTCAAGCAGGAATGCAAGAACTGAAAGGGTCGGAAAAGTTAGGGGAATTTGATGGTTTTCGAACTTTATTTGAAGCCAGTGTCCATTCACAAAATTAAACAACCTCGTGAAACGAGGCTTGCGAGGCATTAAGGAAATATACAGTAAACGTACAGGATAACCATCAGGTGTTGAGATGCTCAAACCAAAGTATGTAGACAATTCTAAACGTGTACGACATTCGCAGCCAGGGTCAAGCATCCAGTTGAGGAAAGTTTTCAAAAAATACAACCCCCCCCCTTTTCAAAAGGGAGGCCTCAATACGACCCCCCCCCCTTTTTTTCAGGTCCTGCTTCTTCTGTGGTTTCTATCAAGCCAGTGCGATCCACCAGGGAAAGTAAGAGCTCATGGGAAAAAAAGAAACAAGAAACATCGAGGCCAAACCAAACTCCTGTTAAAAGAGAGAAATAAGAACCTAACAAAACTCAGTACTCATATTCCAAAACAAAACCGTCTAAGATAAGAACCCAACAATCATAATATTTATATTCCGAAACGAAAGCTTTGGTGCTCGTCCTCTAATGACAAAGGAGAAGAGTCGAATAGTATGTAAGCGGAGTCGAATACGTTTTTATCATAACGATAGCAAAAGTCGAGTCCGACTTAAATACGACAATGTTACACACAATTTCAGAAAAAGGATATAGAGAGAGAGGTGAAGAGATGTTATAAAAATGAAGAATCCTTCGAGGATTCTTTCTGGACCCTTGGAGAACTCGGAGAACCCGAAGGACTGGTCTCTGGTTCTTCCCAGCCTATTTATGGGGTTCTGTGGGGAAGGGGCCTTGCCATGCAGCACTCTTGCTCCCTAGGTCTATCCCCAGGAACTTCAGCCGTCACTGCAAGAAGATCCCGTAGATATGTCTGGAGGCGTCTGCCCCCATTTCAACGACAACCGTCGAATAGATACTTTATCTATATATATACACAGATCGGACCCATATTCCCTACAGAAGGCTTAGTAGTCATGCATGTCATGGGGCAGAGATAAAGGACGAAAATAAGAATAGAAAAGTTAGAAGGTACAAGAAAAGCTAGATAGGAGCCATGTTTAACGCTCCACAACGCCCCATCTGATCGCGGGTAGCTACTGCGGCTGCGCTGCGGGACCACGGTGGAGCGCGGTGTCTTCTCCATACTAAATTTGAACACCTTTGAATACTTCAAATTTTATCTAGAGCTCATCCTTCAACAGCTGTGAACCGTTTTCCTGATAACTTTCTTAGACCTATCTATTGGCCGCTTGCTTTCCCTAATGATTGCGTAGTTCTCGATATGGGTTTCCAGTTGAGGTAAATTTCAAAAAATTTCGAAGTGTTTTACTTCAAACGGTTATAACTTCCTTCAAACTTCACTATACGAGTGCGTTTCCAGGTCCCGGAGTCTGCGAGGCTGCCGCTTTCGAACTACTGCCTGAACTATGCCATATCTTCAAAGAGAGAAGAAATTTTGAAGAAAGCCAGTTGAGGGATTTTGCGAGATCTTCCCACGATTCTGCCGAAAAGTCCATTCAAAATAACTGAAATTTCTTCAGTATTCATCCTTCGCTCCCGGAGGCCTAGGTCAGCTTCTCTGTGGGATGCGCTGCATGAGGATTTCATCCACATTCTCAACGAATACAAACGTTTTTCCGGTCCGCATAGTGGCCGCCGAAACCAGATTACGTACTTGCAATCGTAGTAAGATATGAAAAAAGTCGATATCAGCTAATTTTTCGTTCTAATCCCATTGTTTCTGGAGTGTCCATCCGTAGTGGTACCCGTTGATTGATATCGCTTTCCACGGTTAATCGGTGAATTTCGGAGGTGTCCCTGTACGTTTCGGTGTAAGCGGACCAAGGAAAGGGGTATTGGCGTTGACCGGTTTCGTTGCGGTTCGCACCATGCATGGGGTTTCCATGATGATCAAGTTAAACTAGTTCCCGGTTCGAACCCCAATTACTCAGTTTTATCATTTCTCCCCTTACACTTTACACCCTCAGCCTGAGAAACTCTGTTGATCACTGCCTACCTTAACGATTACGACTCCCCCTCCTAGCGTTCCAAATACGACCCCCCTCGTTGAGGATTCCTCAACGGAGGCTTGACCATGTTTGCAGTCCCGTCCCGAGACAAATGGTGGCTAGGGAACCACCATAAAAGACCAGCGCCAGATTTTGGATTACATAACATCGCTCGCAACGCAACTGAACCGATAGGGGGTTGACCTGAAGGGTTTCTTAATATTGCAAGAGGTACTGGAAAGTTCCAAGTAGAATTCCAATGCTAAATATAAAACACTTCCGCACCTAAAAGGCTTGTGATGAAGACTGCAATGTCAGAATTGGTAACAGGGATGGATAAAATAATCTCTGCAAAAGAGCAAGTGCTCAAAATGCAGCAAGACAAAGCGATTCGCATCCAGCGAGAACACAGAGGACCGTTACCTCAAAGCGAATCCGACAGGATTTGGGCACGTAATGGAACGGCACCCCAGAGAAAATGTCTCTATTGTGAGAGCACGAACCGAAATGCTCTACAGTGCTCAAAGGTTCCGTCGTTGAAGGAGTGTCATAATGTTGCTAAGCTATAAACTATGCGTGAATTGTGGCCACTGGTAATCCATATAATTTTAGAAATCGTCGTGCGAGAGACATGGTTTTCTCTTGCGCGACTTCCATTCAAAACATTGCGATTTTCTACGAATCGTATGCGAAGTACGCGAACTGCGAATCCAAAAAGAGCAAAAGCAGTGGAAAACCGAAAGAGCACGGGGAGGGGACATGGAGCGCAGCGTGCCAATCTAGGAACTAAAAAATGGAACTGCGAACTCCGGTTTTTTGGGCTACGTCACTACCTCCATACTCTCTAGCGTCGGCGCCATGCCTCACTGCTACCGGAAAGATGTGAGATACAACATGGAATACCATGGTGGAGCAGCCCCATTATTACACTGACGCCCGAGACGAGATAAGTACTCGTGATCCGACTGGACGCTATCGAAAGAATCCTTGCTGACCAAGTTGATGCCGTGAAGGATTTCTATGCGGAATCGCAAAGTGTGCGAGCACGAAAAGTCATCAGACAAGAACAACAAGAATCGGACTATCAGCAACTGACAAACATGCTCGACTTCGTCCTTCAGTCAACTGAGGAGCTGATCGAGGAGTTCCATAACAGATGCGAGGTCCAGCAATCGGTGATACCGGAGTACAACGAGCACGCTCGAGGTGACGTAGAACGCTTAAAACTTCCCGAACCAGGTCGAAGAACGAGAAATGTGTTCTCAGGTTCCTTCAGGGAATACTGGGTACAAGAATGGATGTTTGCCAGACGAAAATTCAGCACCTTGTGGAACACCAGCCATGCAGCCCGAGGGAAATCAAGGAAGGATACATCAGTTCCTGTCGCGATGCGAGGCGCACCCATGGGGCAAGCTGCAGTCAAGACGGGTGAGTGGCCTGCGTCGGGGTGTGTCTCGATACTATCGTGATCCGGACCGGGATGCCGCGCCAGTAGGCGGGGCATGCGGCGTCGCACCCTTCGCGGCCGAGTTGGCAGGAAACAGGCTTTGAATCGTAAAGGGCGCGAATTGAGAGCGTCTTGCGGGATTAGCTCGTCGTATTGCTTCTATTCGTGCCTTTTTCCTTGAAAAATCACGATTTTCTTGTTGTGAAAGTCGCAGTTTACTACTTCAGTAGTATCTTGTCTTCCGAAAATTTTGTTCTTTCCATATTTTATTCCGTATTTTGGCAGATTTCATGGATTTGGACTGCTTAGGGAGCCTTCCTTGACGGATTCACACATCGCCACGATTCGCTGAAAAAACGCTCTTGTTCGTGGATGGAACATACCGGGGGAGGGAGAGGGGAGTATGCTGCACACCCCAGGTCTGCACCACGCCGTCTTCTTTTGAGGCTAGCATTTGTTTTTTTTTTGTTTTTTTTTCAATTTGCTTGCCTAAATACGAACTGCGCTCTTCTTTTACCGCACTAATGATTAGGAACAAATAGCTTATCGTGTTGCGCATTGAATGCTACCAGGTGCCAAGGTTTTATGAGGACTGAGATGGTTCGCTTCCTTTCGC
Organism: Trichostrongylus colubriformis; assembly: GCA_963978905.1. Taxonomy (NCBI): domain Eukaryota; kingdom Metazoa; phylum Nematoda; class Chromadorea; order Rhabditida; family Trichostrongylidae; genus Trichostrongylus; species Trichostrongylus colubriformis. Next base: position 19,336,598 of record OZ022260.1, read on the forward strand.
GTGCGGTGTAATCCTTGAATTTAAAGTAGCTCCTTCAGCATGAAAGTTAACTACCTGATCGTAATTGTTTAGGAAATGTGGAGACACGGATTTATCTTCTCATTCTCTGATCTCCATTATATTCAGGTATTTATCATGCTGTCACTGGAATAACGACCATTCTACCTGATGAAATCGGAAAGCTCTCCGTTCCGAGCATTGTGGCATTTTAGTCATTTTTATGCTGGTTGTTTTCTACTCAGCTGCCGAAGCCTCTTTTCTATTTACTTTTTTTGAATTCTCTTTCGTTTTTTATTAATTTTTCCATTAGTTTTCTGAATGGCGTAGTAAAAGGACTAGCATCCGTTTAACTGATTTCTATGTCTAGGCCGAATGGTACAGCAGTTGTTGGAACTCGTGCTGTAGAGCTACAAGAAAAAATCCTCAGCGAACTACATACGTATGATGCTAAGCGTTTTATTGGTCGGACATTCGAGAAAAATAATGAGAATTTCTTGGTAATTATTTCATTTGCCCCCGCTAAACCGTTAGCACCAGCGACGAATCTCAGTGACTTGTTCGGTTGGTCTTCTGATTCTTCTTGGCGGTGTTCACAATCGAAATTACATTTGGTTGGAGTGCTCCGCTGCACTTTCTCGCAGAGCTCAAATCGTCGAGATTGAAAGCAATTGTTCGTAGCACCTTTCAAAGATGAATGTCATACTCGTGAACCAGAAGTCTCGCAAAAGTATTTCCATGAGAGAAGAATTTGCGAGTTCGTACATTTAGGAACTTCTGCTGCCATAGCTGCTGTTGAGAAAAAGGAGGACAATTCATCCTCCATATTTGGAGGCTCAGGTGAGTAGAATTTAATTCGTTTGAACACTCTACCTTTAGATATATTTATATGTATACTTTCTGAGTGCGAAGAAAATCAGCAATTGTCAATATCAAAATTACCGATGTCCCTCGTTCATTTTTGAATGATGAGCCCATCTTATTGTAGGCAGTATCGGATCGCCAGACAGCGAAAAGAAAGGTGAGAAACCACTATCAGTTTTTGGAAACAAAGGTTTGTTCCGCAACAGGTTCATGTATAAAACGGTTTCATCGTCCCCAATCTTCAGAGGTAGCCACACCTGTAAGCGAGGATAAGAAAGAAGAGAAGCAGAGATCACTTTTTGGGACAGCAGGTAGATATCGTTTTGAGTTTCGATGTATTGATTTCTGAATGAACCTTTCCTCGCTAGTGCGGAAAAGAAAGAAGCGAAGCCCCCGCTTTTTTTTCGGTGGCATAGGATGGGGGGCATCAACTAATGAGAAGAAGGAGGAGAAATCCTCAACGCTCTTTGGAGGTTTGGAATTGTTCCTCTAATTTTGTTGATCTACCTAAACAACCAATTTCGAGGTAACGCAGGAAATGTCGCCACTGAAAAGAAAGATGAAAAACCTACATCGTTGTTCGGAAGCTTAGGTAATTGCTACAGTAATAACTCTTACCGTCTCCATCGAATTCATAATTTCTGCATGGATATCGCTATATGATGATCTTTTAGGTTCCACTAGCGAGAAGAAGGAAGGCAAAACGTCCTCGTTGTTAGGAGGTATGCATGAACATCCTTCAACATTCATCTTTCCACTCCACGTTTCTGAGGTGATACTTCAACTACCATCGAGAAGAAAGACGACAAGCCACCTTTTTTCACAGTTTTCCTGTTGTAGTGCTTGATGGTATCTTGTTCACTCATACTTGCTGGAGTCGTATCGTAAAGTCAATGGAATTCGATGATGACTATCTTGAGTTCAAAGATTACTGATGGAAAGATGAGCTTTTTCGTATAGACACTCTTCGCTTGTTTCATTCATCTTTTTCTTTTATTTGTGTCTGCATCATGGTCTCTAGCCTCTAATTCGTGTTGTTAGACGTTCATTTTCTGTTGAGCTAATGAGGCTCTGTTGCGATTATCACAAATTATGTTTTCAGTCGGTGAAACTTTGCTGCTACAATTCTAGTGGCTGCTCTATTCGTTCCTAGGCGGGCAGGTTTTTACAAAACAAGTCGAAGTTGTTGACATAAATTGTTTTCCTGTTGATTATTCTTTAGTTCAAGTTTCAGTCACTGTGATATTATCTACGCTGTAGTCAAGTTCTCAATACTGCCGACTTGTGAAATTTTACCTTCACATTGTTGTTTATTTGACCGTCTTTTTGATGATTGAAATTGAAAAGAAGATTGAAATTGAAATAAATTCATTCTGCAAGATTATGAAAATACTCACCACATACCATAGATGAAATGAGCATTAATAGTGGCGTAATGCATTGACAGCATTAATAGTCAATAGTGACCTTAAAACATGGGAATTTACACAGTATACATGAAACAGCATTTGTATAACTACCATTGGAGGTCGCGGTGCAGCCTTAAGTTTTTGACCTGAGAATTTATACAGAATACATGAAATAGCATTTGGAACTACTACTGGAGGTCGCGGTGCAGCCTTAAGTTTGTGACATTCTTGGGTTATGAATTTATTAAGGGCAAACAATAACAATGACAAATATTATCTGCAACTCCACGAGCCAAATGTAGTAGAACGAGAAAAATTACTGATCGTCCACTCTTGTAGGATGCGACTTTTACTGGTTTGCGCGAATACAAAATCCACCAATTCGTCGAGAAGTTCATGAATAACAACAAAGTTATTTCGATATGATAAAATAGAGCCATTCATGAGCCTCATTTTTGTAAGATCTTCTTCTGAGTATTAGAATTGAGGACTCATTCACACAGCTTTATTGGCAAGCTTTTGCTGTAGTAACAGCTTCGTCAGACCTTAAAAGTACGACTCAAGTGTACAGCATACAATGTGCTACAATTGAAAACATCAGCTCACGACAGCACTAACCAGACTGGTGATCTTTGGTCGCTGACTTCTGTAATACACACAAATCACTGTTAGGAGCACAACTCAATAAAACCGCTTACCCCGACACCACTCCCAAACAATTAAAAGTCACTATAAATGCGATGTGCATGATTAAAGAGAGGAAATCCATATCGCTACCGCTATGATATTAATCTCAATGCCTCCATGAGCTCATCCCTGTTGCTCATCTCGGGGGATAACCGCCTTATAGCAAGAGCTTCAAGCAATTTTCTCTCTAATGGGGCATCCTTCGTGCAGTGTAATATAGCAACTTTCAGCGTGGGGGGTGCTTCCTGTTGGTGACACAGTACACGATGCCGCGAGACCGCACTTCTGGGTAAGAGGATGGGTTTCGCAGGGCTCGTGTATGTTCCTCCATCCGTTTGTGTAATGGACGCTTCGTTTCACCAACATATTTCTGACCGCATCCTTCACATGTGACCAAATATACTGTGCCGCGTAGCTGACAGATTTTATGATCTGTGCAGTACGTACAGTTTCTCCAGCCACATTTTTCTTCGTAAATCCGTGATGATGTCAGCAAGCTTTTCAAGTTCGCAGGTGGTCGGAAAATCAGTTGGACAGGAAGGCCTGACGACTTGACGGCATGGTTCATCTTCTTCGCTACTCTTTCATTCACATACGGTAGAATTAGCGGTGTTCCTCCTGCAGCAAAGTAAGGACGCCATGTTCTCGTTTTGTTCGTCGTATAGCCATTTTCTTCCAGAATCCTTGCGATTTTTCGATCCACCTCTTCTGATCCTCTAGTACAAGTCCTTGTCTTCGTCGTGATAAGATTTTTTATGACGTTAGCTTGCATATACAACGGATGTGCACTTCGAGAATGCAGAAGGATATTCTTGGACATCGGTTTCTTGTACCATTGAAACTCTTCGTACCATGAAATATCCGAATCCTAGTGTTCAAGAATGGTAGGTAGCGTCATGTTGTCCAAGATAACTTCTAAGGGATGTCGCTACCAGATACTGCCACGCGAAGAAGGCCGTCCTGCCCCTAGTTGCCCCTGTTGGTAGAACGACAGATGCGATAACCTTCGAGATGCCCTGCCACTGCGTTTGGACCACTGCGCTGAGATATTTGCCATGTTACCCCTGACCTAAGTTAGACAAGTCCCGATCACTGCGTGTCACATTGGTGCCACGTGGCAATTGAACAATCCTACTCTATATAATTCGCTAAGTATGTCTGTGTGTGTGTGTGTGCCCGTCTGTCTGTCACGAAATTCATATCTCGCGTCGCAGCAAAGCTGGAACGCTGAATTTTACAAGTGATATAGGGGGTGCCAAAGGAACCCCAGCGGTGGTGGACCGAAAGTGATAGCAGCTGATACGCGCTGATAAGGAGCCTCAAAAGGCGAATGTCACCGAAGTCCTTTCGCCTTTCGGGTTGATCCTAGAGCGCTGACACTCATAGGTGTTCTGCAGGATTGGATGGGAACATTAATGGTGGGTGATCCAGCTTGATAACGGTTGATAAGATTCGATAAGGAGCGTAAAAAGGCTAGAGTCGTCGAATCTGCTTCGCTTTTCGCATTGGTCCCGGAGCGTTCATACTCACAAGTGCTTTGCGGGGTAAGACGGGGACATTAATGGTGGGTGACACAGCTTGATAAAGGTTGATAAGATTCGATAAGGAGCGTAAAAAGGCTAGAGTCGTCGAATCTGCTTCGCTTTTCGCATTGGTCCCGGAGCGTTCATACTCACAAGTGCTTTGCGGGGTAAGACGGGGACATTAATGGTGGGTGATACAGCTTGATAACTGTTGATAAGATTCGATAAGGAGCGTAAAAAGGCTAGAGTCGTCGAATCCATTTCGCTTTTCGCATTGGTCCCGGAGCGTCCATACTCACAAGTGTTTTGCGGGTTAAGACGGGGACATTAATGGTGGGTGATCCAGCTTGATAACTGTTGATAAGACTTGATAAGGAGCATGACGAAGCGAATGTCGTCAAATTTGTTCCGCTTTTCGCGTTGATCCAAGAGCGCTGACACTCATGGATGTTTAGCAGAGTGGGATGGGGGCATCCATAAGTGGGTGACCCAAACTGATAATGGTTGATAAGATTCGATTAGGAGCGTGAGAAGGAAAATGTCACCAGAGCCGGTACGCTTTTGCGGCTAACAGTGGAATGTTCACATTCGCAGGTGTTGTAGGGTACGGGGACCTCAATGGTATTGTTGGGTACAGGGGCCTCAGTGAAACTGATAACGGCTTTGGATGGGATGAAATCCTTCACATCGCTTGCTACTACTATACGACCGCTTCAGCAAAGGCGTCCGATGCTCAGTGCCACTGGGTGAACATATTTTGTTTATGTTCTGATATCACTGGCCGAGGTATCGACCGCTGAATTGCCTAGCGTTCCAAAAAATGGTGCATTTCTCTTCATACTGCGATCTACATTGATAACCATGATGCAACCTATATTTGTGATAGCAAAGCAGGCAGTTCACTCGGAATCATTTTCTGATGCGGTACTGACAGCAACACTGGGTATCGACCGCTCTATGCAAAATTCCAAATAGTGAAGCGTGTTTACGATAACGATATACGTCGATAATCGAGATTTGGACCTACTATCAATGTGTAGGAATCAGATGCTCAGCAAATAAACAAATTGGTACCAATCGATGCAATCGAATACAAAACTATCGATGTGTGAACTATTCAAACTCCCAGTCGTGACCTAAACCAGCTGGCTCGCGCACGCTACTGCGCGCAATTCATGTCGTGATGTGCAAAATGGGTTCGATGCAAAGCGACCGAAGTATATCAATACCGAAATGCTTCTTCATCACAGCATCTTCTCTGCTTTTTTCCAATTCAATAGCTCAGCTGAAAGCAGAGGAAAGGAAAATTCCGCTCAATTCCATACACAACCGTGTTCGTGCCGATCAAACCCATTTTGCATAACACCGTCATGAATCGCGCGCAGTAGTGTGCGCCAGCCAGCTGGTCAATCAATAAACAGTTATGACTGTACGTGTTGACCGATGTTAAATCACATGCGCATTGAACCAAGTATAAAAAGGCAAAATACCATGTACCACAAGAGAGCGTAACAATGAGAGGAGAAGTGCAACTTATACATAACTACAATAGAAAACGGAAACCTAAAAATACTAAACCCACGGAATCGTCCTCGCCTTACTAGGGGCCGTCGCCCGCCACCAACCCCCTCGTCGTACCCGACGGCGTCGACCAGGGTTTCGTCGCCAGTCCGGGCGCACGTGGGCAGAGGACGAGGGTTCCCGCATTCGTCCGTCTAATGTTCGGGCAATCCTCAGCTGCGGTTGGAATGCAGGTGAGCATAGATATTGCTCGAAGAAAGCAATTGCGCGGTCGAACAGCAAACGAATTCAGCACAGGACGATAGAGAAGATGGAAGACGTCAGGCGAGAAGCACCGACCACTCGGGACGCTAGCAGGAGAAGAAGACTGCAAATCGATCCGATTTTGGCTGGTGGCGGCGTGATCTAGAACGTTCTGCGTACGGTAATTTGCGCGGTAAGACCCCAGTACGTGAAACCGCTGATCCCCCTTTGGGTACCTTTGCCGGATTGTAGATATCTGCGCGTAAACATGACAGAACGGCCCAACGGGAATACTGGTAATGAAGAAGTCGTGCACGAATCACGACAGTTCCGGAGAACGAGAGATTCCAAACAGCATGCGACGAACCTGAGCGACGAAGGCCGATGCCAAGTGTAGTTGGAAACTGGATCTTCAGAAGCGGAAGGATCCGAAGTCTAAAGTTATGGTAGAAATGCTTCCATTGCAAGGTGATGATGGTACATTGCGCAAGATATGGAGAAACAAATCGAAGCTCTACATGCAGGCTTGAGGTTGACAAGGGATAAACTCAATGCGATCAGAGAGCGCCTCGGAATGGAGAGCCTTCCCTTTTCTTTCCGTTGAGGCCAGAGTATTGCGGATTGCGCGCAATAATTTTGAAATTTTTCAAAGAAAAATCGATAAGAATTGAAAGCGATAGCTCAGACTCATGCGCACTCTTTTGGGGACAAGACCACTTTCTTAGACGCCAGCTGTGTCGTCTCTATATAGCCTACCGTAGTACCATGTCACCCATTGCTCATTGTGGCTCGGATGCTACTTGCTGTTTCTTTTGCGACATTTTGATTGAAGCTCCTTCTCCTTCTGCCTGAAAAATGCGCGACCTCTGGTTCACTATCATTTTTTCGCATCATTTGTTACCTTTACCGCCTTACTTAATTGCACTGTGATGTGGATCTAGGAGCAGAAAGAACAAAAACTCGGGTCCATCTGAAATTTCGTTCTTGTTCGGCTTCTGATGCCTCTCCCCTATATCCTTGTAGAGCCTGCAAACCCAATGGTTTCTCCAGTTTTACAAAATAATCGACACGTGAGTGACGGAATAGTCGATACGTAAGTGATAGTCGAGTAAGGGAAGAAAACAATATGAAACGGCAGGAAAGAGAAACCTTTTCTTAAAGGCATTTTCAAGAATCATCGCGGGGTCGGACACCAGACGGAAGAGTAGTCGACGCTCACATTTTTAATTACTGTATCCAGACGCCGGATCGGAAGCCTAAAATCTTGTAAACTTCAGGACAGTATAGGTTCCACTTCTGAACTCGTATTAGCATTTAAAAAAAACAGTCGACTATCTATTGAATTTTTGGCGTTGATCATATTCACTCCTAGGTATCCAGAAAGATACATAACCGCAAACTATCAGTGATTATTAAGCAGTTATTCCTCAATACCAAGTAAAAAGTTTAATGAATTGGTATACAAGAACTCTCTTTTTCCATGGAACACCTATTTTCTTTCACAATGTGGGAGGATATAGCAGGGCAGTCCGATAGCTTCCACGCTGTTACCGCTCGAGGCCCTTCGCTTTCTTTCTTGTCCAAGCAAGACTCCATGCTACCTAAGTATTTGGAGAACATGAGCTGACATCGTGAGTGCTTTTACTAAGAATCTAGTCGTACGGGGGGCTGGACAAAATATAGTGGTTATACAGCGAGGTTTCTCACTAGCCTAAGGAAGATTAGTAGAAGTATTGAGAAGGAAGTAATTTGGGCTGGAAACAGTGAAAATTTTTGCAGGAATCTAAGCCACAAAGGATTGGAGCTGCTGACGAAAGGTCACGTAAGCATGTGGAGCCACAGGGTGTGCCAGTCGGAATCGGATCCATGTGCAACGCGGGTGCAGGCAGCTGCCCCACCTATATCGCTTCACCTCACTTCGTGGAATAATACGACGAAATATATCTTATCATTGAGAGAGAACTGGAATGTCAATGTTTTATTCATCTAATTCCCTCACTAGGTGTGAGGGGCCAGAAAAATCTGGGGCAAATCTAAGAGAGCGGCGCTATGGGGGAAGGGATGTGAGGCGTGTCCATTGCGATCTCAATGTACCTCACTTCGAGCTGCAGCGCTTCACTGGTTGAGTTGAGTAGCTGTGAAGGCAGAGCAACGTCCGCGACTGGCTTACTTAGCCCCTCGCATGCCTGCATCTACCCTCACCGGCTATGCAGAGAAAACGAAAGGGAAGGAGTGGGAGGAAAGAGTTTTGAACTGCTATTTCTCTAATCTTACAGTCTCATTCCGTCATTTCTCTCCTACTACAATACTGGTCACCTTGACTTTTATATTCCACAGGTATTCCGCAATCTGCCATAATTATACCGGTCTGTGTCTTTAACAATGCTAGTGGGCTAGGGAGCGCTCAGCGTTAACCACTCCCTTTTTGGAATGTGTACGTATTTTTTGAGTATGACATTGAAATCAGTGAAATTTGAAGGGAATTCACGCCACCCAGTAGGAAAACTGAAAACAGCGTGGGTTGTCCTTATATGGATCAGTGCAGGGTTAGAAAGGAAAATTATGGAGGCTATTGAATTGAGCAGTGCTCAGACTGGGTGAATCCAATTGTTTCACAAGTTGCTATTTCGAATGGTTCCCCATCAGGATTCAATGTCCGGTGTTCGCCGCAGGCAATTGGAGGACCGTGGAATTGATGGATTACATTTGATCTTGACCATGATCGAAATGGCAGTTCCATCCGAACACCTGCTGCGATATTCAGGATGACACTTCTGTATATGTCGGCTGAACTCAGGGAGGGAAACAAAGGACTCAGTGAAACTTCCATATGTGGGTTGTCACTGAATTCGCTGATTTTCGCGATCATCCACAGAACCGCTGACCTACGCGGTCAATCGTACCGCTCGTTTCGAGACGGACGGCCCAGCTCTAGCATGAACGATCGCGGGTATCCTTTGCTTTCCCTTTTTATTTTTTGTTTTTAATTGCTATTATTGATTTAGTTCTTCTTTTTTTTCTTGTTGGGTACAAGTTACTTCCAGATATGTCCAGCAAGTGCGTCCCGAAGTCTTTTTCAGGCAGAGTGAGCTCCTGCTTTTCTGCTTCGAATGGTTTTTTCACACAGTTTCTTTTGCTTTTCGTCCTTTGTTTTTCCCTTCTCATCTTCCATTCTCAAATCATGTCCCTTCCCCTGGAAATTTTGTTGTGTGCCTTTTTGTTTCAATAATTTCTTTTTTATCTCTACTGTTCCCACTGTGCTCACGTGAGCCATTGTTCCTAATTTTGGAAGTTCCTGAAGAAGCGGCTCTCACATTCTGTTTTGAGTCACTTGTGAAAAAATGTCCCTCCCTCAAATTTCCGGATAAAAGAGTCTTATGAGGGGGCGGCGGTACGACTCAACGCCGAAGACAACGCACAAGGATCAAAAGACGCCGACGGAGTGGGTCCCAAACGGTTAAAGAGACGAATATCAACCGTGTAATGGTGTTTCCGCTCAAACAACGTGAGAACCCCTTTCCTTTTCCTGAGGATCGCCGAGAATTCGATCTCCCTGCTTTACAACCAAGGTTGGCCTTGGCTGAAGGGTAGGCCACAGTTTGCAAACAACAACGCGAAGGTAAGTGCCCCTTTCCCATTACAATAGCACCATTTTTTCTTCTCTCTTCATGATACTGTGCTCACTGCTGATGAATTTCAGTCTTCAAATTTTACGTGGGATCATTTTTAGCTTTCTCATGATACTAGAGTGAAAATAAATTTTTCAGTCCTTCGTGTCTTTGCGCGATCGGATGCAAGCATTTCGCTGCTTGGACTGGACTCGGACGAAGCCTCTAGTCACACCCATCAGGATCCTCTCTCTCTTTTGAACAGTGACTTTGAAAAGTAATTACGATAATTTCATCAACTCCCCGACGTACGCGCAATGGCTTTGTCGAATTTGCGATACCTTCTCAAGATTCTTCCAAAAAATTGATTCATTGCTACTGAAATTTCTCTAGTATGCATCCTTTGCTCCCGGAGGCCTAGTGCGAGGACGAGAAGCGTCGGTCAGCTCTTATGTGGGATGCGCCATGCATGAGGATTTCATCCACATTCTCAATGAATACAAACGTTTTTACGATTCGCATACTAGCCGTTAACACCAGATTACATACTTGCAATCGTAGTAAGATATGAAAGAAGTCCATATTAGCTAATTTCGTTTTCATCGCATTGTTTCTGGAGTGTCCATACGGTGGTACCCGTCGATAGATATCGCTTTCTACGGTTAATCGGTGAATTTCGTGGATTTCGGAGGTGTCTCTGTGCGTGGTTTCGGTGTCAGCGGACCAACGAACGGTCTATTGGCGTTGACCGGTTTCGTTGCGGATCGCGCCATGCATGAGGTTTCCATGATGATTAAGTTAAACTAGTTTCAGGTTCGAGCCTAATTAGTCAGTTTTATCATTTCTCCCCTTACACTTTAGACCCTCTGCGTGAGAAATTCTGTTGATCACTGGTACCTCAACAATGACGACCCCCCCTCCTAGCGGACCTAATACGACCCCCCCCCCGTTGAGGATTTCTCAACGGAGACTTGACCCTGCTCCGCACTTGCCCGACCCCCTAGCTGCAGTTGAGTTAATGTCCTATCAAATCTTAACTTACCCGGCCTCTCCACGTGGCAGTTGAGGTAAAGGAACCGAAAGGGGTCTGAAACAAGAAGAAGATGCAAAGAAATGAGCATTTTGTAACGAACACTGAAGGTTAGAAGCGATAATCGGTGAAAAAACCCGGATTCAAAGGCGCGACGCTGCGGTGTGTATTCGCATCCCATTCGCATCAACACACTACCTCTCCGAGTTGTCCGCTATAGGAGACGGGCTGCGGGCCAACGTTTGTTGTAGCACCTGACTCCCAGCGCAGTGGAGTGGCCATTCCCAACTACATTAACAATCAGTAAGTAAGTACATCTAGAAACAACATCAGAAAGAACAAAGGAAAGGTAAAAGGAAAAAAACAACTTTATAATAGAAACATCTCCTCTTGGCACCATGTCAAGGCGTCAAATTGACGAGCTTGTGCAGTGGCGGCCACTTAAACTCGTCCGAACTACCTCTGTTCTACCGTAGGCCAAAATTACCCTCTTCCGGTGCCTTTAAGAGTAGATTATGTGACAAACGGACACACACACACAAACACCAAACTTCTGGTTTATATATAGGTAATGGATTGCAATGGGGTTTTTTTTGTATCCACCACATTGTAACTAAGCACACATTCAAGGAATCATTTGCATTTAGTGCGCCTTATCAATGAGACTGTGACACTCTCAAGGATCGATTTGTGCTGCTCTGTACGTGACTCGAACTATTTCGTCAATGCTCCTTTTCGAATCTTGGAATAGGGCCAAACTGGGATTGGGTGCTTTTGCTCAAGAAGAATGTGTAAACGTCTGAATGTTCTTATTTCTTTGATAATTGCCTCTTCTTTCTTTTTCCGTTCTCTCTCATCTTGAATTTTTCACGTTATTTCATTTTAGATGATTTCAGTGTTAGTGAGGACTGATGTGTATTGCGTGTATAAATCTAATTATTTCACAAATCTACTTTGGTTGTGGATTAGGAAGTTTTTTGGCGATTTACTGAGGTGTTTCATTATCCCACTAATTCATTCTTTCACTTGTCACTTCACGTAATTTTACACCGGTAGGACTGCGACTCAAATAAGGTTCGCAAAGATAGAATTTCGAAGTTCATTCGCGAAGTGAGATTTAATGCTTTTCTCAAGACGGGAATAAAGCCATTTGACCGTTTCTATCCATGACGGCAAATTCAGTGTCATCTTAACATCATTTGTTCTAACAAGGGGAGCTTGATCCTAGTCAGAGATTCAGAACCATCTTATTCTAATGTTGATTCTCAAGGTAACTTCCATTTGCGAGCTACTGCTCTTGCTTTCCTGATTCACAAGTATTTCGCAGCTCATGCGTCGTGTTGGTCACGACTACGGTGGACTAAAAAGTTGTTCGCCTCTTCAGAAGCGGCTCACTCAGCGGCCTCATAGGGCTCCCATGAGGGAGCTTCTCCGACATCCACCGTTCGTATGTTCCAAAAGGAAGAACTATTGGACATGCGGTGTTTTGCCATCTTTCGTTGTAGCTATTTATCGGTCTGGCGATCATCGAGTCCCGCTGGCACGATGCTGTCCTGTCGATCCGATCTTCGGCGGTACCACATTTCTGCTGCATTTCTTACATCCGATGGACTGCTTGAGTCAGAGCTCTACCCGCTGTTGAGGTAATCGCGAAAGTCATCTGTCTGCTTCTTGTTCAATTCATCTGCGGTGGATGATATACTCACTTCACTTCGCTCTCTATTTCCTTTCCCTTCCTAATCAGAAAACTTGGCACACGTCATGTTTCTGTGCCCCGCCTGTCAGTTTCTGTAGTTTTTAAAGGAAATAAAGGGAAGGCGAATTTGTGCATTTCATATTCGTTATTGTTGTTTTCAGCTCTATCTTTCTTACGTCTTAATTGTGCAGTAATTTGGCTTGTATTGTATTATCTCTGTTTCCAACATCACTTGGCCCTTAGTCAAAGTATATATGTATTTGATAGAGCTTTTTTGCTCTACAGAACAATGTTAAGTGTTTTTCGAATCATTCAAACTGTCATTGTTTTGAGACTTAGAAATGGAATGTTTTGTTCCTTTCGCGTATCATCAAGCCGTTCGGGACATTCGAGTGTCGACAGAGAAAGAGTTATAGTTTAGCGCGCAGCACAAAATTGGTTGCAATTGTTTTCAAGGTTTCAGAATGGTGTTTTTGACATCGCTAAACTCCGAAGGTCTTCAGATACAGAGGGTGTAGTCGATGGCAAAGTCGCCAATTTCAAACTCTGCGAACCATTTTTGTGCTGCCCCTATGAGGCCGCGTTCACATTTTCGTTCACATTCCTTTCGCTCCGACGCCGACGCCGGCGGCACCGGCAGTGACGGTGTCGAAAACATGTGCTTGCCGCCGACCCCGGCCCCTCTCTGGTGACGCGCTCCATTCTCAAAACGCTCAGCCCAACCAATACAGTATAATGAACGTGGTGGCGAGATCCCACGAATTCGAATTTGATTCCGTGGGCTCTCGTACAATCATCCTGCATAGTTTGGCACTACGCCAGAATGCCGCCGTGGTCGGCTGCGGGCACATCATTTTGACGACGTCGCTGCCGCTGCCGACGCCGGTGCACAAAGTATTAAGGCGGCCTAACATAGCGTATAATACATTTTTCGCTGACGTTACAGATGTCCCGAGCGGCTTCAGTGACTTTTTAACTTGATGGTAATCAAAAAAGAGCGTGTCGAAAGTGCAGTTTATGCCTCCTTCTGCTCCATTTGTAAGCCCCAAAAAGTATCAACAACCGAATAATTTGAAAAACAAATAATTTGTACAGCAGAAAAACTCTGTCCAATCATTCACTCTGTCATTTACACATTTTGTCAAACGGCAAAGAGGCTGTTGTTAAAGAAAAAAGAGTGAAATACCGAATGAACCTATTGTAAATCCTAGTAATTAACGGGATTGATTTCTATCAGGATCACGGTTCCGCTAATGTAAGATATGTACTTTCACAGTGTGTTCCATCTCTGTGACGTGTTGTGCAATATTTGTGAGAGAGCTGCCCTCTTCATCCGGTAGTATACCATGTTCACTCAAGGAAGCATCATGACGAAATGCAAAATGGCTCTCTGCAATCTTACAAGCGATATTTGCCTTTAGTGTAAGAGTCCTGCGCCAGGATTTTATTAATAAGCCGGTTGTGATCTTGACGTTCCTCGGATTGGGTTCGGGGGAGGGATGGGGTAAGGTTAGTCCTTGGGATCAAAAACAAGCACCACCCGAAGAAGCTTTGTTTGTAGGGAACCGGTTTCGGCAGGAGATCTTAAAAATGCCACGAGAGGCAATGGCTCTGGAAATGGGTAGTCATGTTCCTAATCGATTAAAAGGAAGAGTTTAAGAGAGATGCTCTCTTGTGATTCAATCGAGGAGCTCGTCTCAGGCCCATTATTGTGAATTTTCTTTTTTTTTTCTCGGATTCACTTTCATTCTTGGATTCAGAGGAGATACCTTCCCAGCTGAGCAATTTGTCGAGGCTCTCGAGCAGTTCAAGCGAGCAACAATCCGATCCGATCGCCCGATAGAGGAGGCACTGGTGATAGTACCTTTGTTCCAGGTGAGTGAAGGGGCTTAAGGCGAACGGTGGGGGTTTTATCACCTTGAGTTAACCCTTTCATACTGTCTGGCAATCAATAATCAGCACGCTTCCATTCCAGCCGTCGAGACGACCGCACTGCTGAAAGGTGACAGCCAGTCTGCGAAGGCGATTTACGCGTGGATCGAGGGTAATAACTACAAAGTAAATGAACTTTTCATCCAAAAACAAATGGCAATCAAAAATTTTGGGACCTGAAAGCGCGCGTACGGCTAAAAACCAAGTACGTAATTCACACATAATGCATCTTCGAAAGATACCGTAGTACATAATTCCATTTTACTCTTTCCATCCCACACATTTGATGATTTTGGATAGAAAGTATCATATTGTTGATTGTGATACCTACCTTTTTGATCTTCACCATAAGCGTATGCGTGCTGCCCTTTTAGTTCAAATCATCGAATCCTGAAATAATTTAACAATCATAATCGATTCATTGTAATGGTTAGCATTAACAATAGGGCGATGACGAGGTTTAATGGGTGACATTGCATTGTTTTACTATGCGTGACGGTAACTGCGACTTGTCTTGAACAAAGAACACAATACAGAGTCAAGAAGTTGAAGAAAGCTTAAAGTAAATAAAAATTTTAACCAAAAACGCTATATCATAAACATTATCCGACCTGATTATCTTCAATACACACATTGAAGGATTACGGTTATTAAAGCGTTACATTAAGTTATTTTAAGTATATGTAATGTATTTAATCGAATAGTACTTACAATTACAAGGTTATGTAATATCAGTATTACATTAATATCAAAGTATAATTGTTGATAGTTTTGCAATTTTACATCCTGTTATTAAATATATATTTGCTAAATCAATATTACAGGTTATATAATAATGTATTACAGCAATCAAAATTACAGTAAATAATAAGCATAATGTAATTAACAACATATTACTTTTAATTCACCATACCTTTCACACCGTTTTTTATTTATTTTTATTTTTTTTTCAATTTCACTTGCTTTTATTCCCCCTTTTCCAAGTACTTCTATTTTTAGGGACTTACCAGGTAAACCCCATATCTATAAATTTACATCTTAAACACAATAAATAGGCAAATTAGTAAGTAAATAAATAAATAATTATATAAAAAATATATAACTCACATTAAATTTGAACAAAAACTTTAATTTCTTCAAATTTTCTCCAAATTTTGTTGAATTTGCTTTGTTTATTACTTTTAAAAGAATAAAAAACAATAAAAAGAAGAGGGCCATACCTCTTCTTAAAAATAGGGTTCAACGCTGATGGGATTCATAAAAGTCGAAAATGACATGATGGGATCACTTTTTGGCGCCTCCAGTGTTAGGCGTTTCATTGGAACAGATAGAGAGTGCGTACCCCCGGCAGGAGCCCTCCTAACCTTTTAGGAAGATTCCTCCTTCTATGGGGTTTGACCACCCACTTATTCGTGCTCAACGGTCAAAAAACACAGCAGCAACGTGCAATTATTACACTTCAATAAACTTTACAAAAGTAAGGTTCGGGGTAAATCAGTATATTTTTAAAGATTTCGGAAATAGTAACAAAGGTTCTGCTTGTATTAATAATTGTAGAGTTTGTAATATTACAATTAAAAGCGACCAAATGAAATCTAGTGTCACCGGTTTGAATATACACACATTCAAAGAATACGACACTAATTGTAACAGTAATAATGTCATATCTGCTTAACTTGTGACAAATGCGGTATACAATATGTTGGGATGACCACTAGGAAAATTAATACTAGAATAAAAGAACATCTGACTAACTTATTTAATCACAAGTTGAATACTCCTTCATACGATCATTTTCGTTCATGTGATCAAGTTATTTCAGTCACCACTTTGGATGCACTTAATGGCAACAATAAAGAACTCTCTTGGAAAAGACTTTTCTGGATCAAACTTCTTATGACACCTTATCCTTTGGTCTCAATGATAGTATTGAAGGCTATGGGAATATTACTGATATAATCAATCCACTTATGTATAAAGGTGTTCCACCGCACTTTTGTCTCAAAATAAAAATCAAAGGAGTAATAGGGGTAATGACAAAAAGAATAAAAGAGAAAAGAGAAAAACTACAGAAGAAATGGTTTTTGGAAAAATTACCAAAGATGGTAAGACCTCACAGCCCATAGAATACTATAGGTTACTCAAAACATTGGGTTATGGATCGGAAGATTCTTACTGTCTGTTAGTTCTGGTTTCTTGAACCAAGTCAATAGCAAAAGTAAATTCCTTGTTTTTTGCTTGCTAGCTCATTTACAATATAACGGCTCTCAAAGTCAAAATCCGAAAAAATTGTATCATAACATTTTGGTTAATTTCACTGGTAGAATCCACGATAAGATACCACTATATAGAATATTCAGCAATACAAGATTGAAGGGTCTACTTACTGGTATTGACCGTAATAAAGAGTTTATTCCATTTGGAATTTTATATACATAAAACAGACCAATATCTAGCCTAATATGCAATTATTATACAACAGGACTCTAAAAAAACTTGACTATACTAAGTTGGAGGAAATTATTACCAACAATTGTATATGTGATATGGATTTTGCTAATAGTTATTCGAAGTCATTCGTGATCGATCAATTTTGATATTGATCTGTATAATTCCTCACATATCGTATTACTGACACGAGGCCGCAGGTCGCCCAGATTGCCTTCAGCGTACCAATGGCGGATTTCATCGCGTAGATCGCGATAATTGATTGTGTTCTCATCAACACTAGAACCAGTAGTGGGCCGAATACATATGTTGTGGCCACTGCTATCATTACCATTGTTACTGATATCAGCGTTACTTTCCAATATTTCCTTGTAATGTTAAGAAGTGGTCTGATGCCCTGTATTCTCAAACTTTGCAACCAGCGGATAGGTTGCGATGGGAAAGTATCTGTCTCATCGAATATTGAGTTATCATCTCTTATTTCATGTAAGACTGGGATTCCTTCCATAGGTATATTTATTTCTTTGTCGTCGCAAATCGTGTGGCAGTTCTTTTGAATAACAGCATAGTTGAAGTTGAGGTCCACTGCGGTTGCTTCGTTTCTAAGACCACACCCAACTGGGAATGATTGCTCCTCACACTGTATTGTGATCCAGGACGTCATCTCGGTTTTGCATGAAATTTGGATCTGGGCCCCTTCCATGAAGTCACAGCAACCTGAAACTCTTCCGAACTAAATTTCACATGGTTGCTTAATTATGTATTCATTAGGTTTAATCAGTGCATTAGATTGAAGTAAGAGAATCACTTCTACTTCGATTGAAAAATTAGACTATCTCTTTATTTTTAGTGTGAACCTGTGCTGTCGGTGTGGATATAGGAAGAGTCAATTTCGACTTGACATCCGATATCGATGCCACAGGACATCGGCAGCCTGTTTTCGATCGCAAATTATGGCAGATACTTCAGAATGAGCTGTGCAATTGCCAAAGTTTTTGATGGCAGCTTGTTCAGTTGCACACTCCACAGGAATTCTGTAGTTTTCAGGAACCACTACAGCATCATTTGAGCTGATGGCGAATCTTCTATTCATCAGAGGTGACACTGGTTTCCGTATTGAAATGCCGGTTTCAGGCCACCAGCTGCGTGCTCAGCATAGGGTTCTCACTTATAACGGCTCTATTTTGCAGTGTTGACGAGCGCTGTCTGTTACTTCTACGGTGACCCTGCGTTTCCATTACAAGCTGTCTACTATTTCATATACGGCTTCGGATTTAGGTTCGTGTACGAACCTATAAAATGAACACGAGGGTAGAGGTAATAAGCATCCGCAAGAAAGTCCTCCCCATGCTGAAGCGCATGTGGAATATTCTGGAAATAATGCTGATTCGCTTAATTCCGGAATGACCTCGTTTCTGTGGATTTTACTGCACCTATTTTCGTAGCATGATCCCATCTGTGGGCATCGTAGCGAATGTTATAAGGGTACTGAATCTCCTGTGAAGAAACGTGATACTTTGGTACATGGGACCTTTATAGGAAAATGGTGAAGCTTAATTCGATCCACGATTTGTTTCCGTGGCCGATTTGTATGCACAAGTTTGCGTCGAGTCTATTGAAATTAATCTCCTCGTTGCTCTCAAATGCGCAGTTGCCTCGTTGCGTGCAAATGAGGTTGACTGAGTGGCGCATGTAGCCGAGCTGGCAAGCTGACACCTTTTGTAATGAGGCAATAATGCAACATACTGTAATCATTATCTGTTTGCCTAATGGTATAGGATAGAATGTCTGAAGTGGGATACTTCTCGACTCATTGATAGAGGCCGACTCATTTACCTGGAAATTGCGGTGTTTTTTCTTTTCACCTTGCTGCAAATGAGAGTAGTAGCTAGAGTTGTGGCGCCTAGGATGAGGTATAGGATCAGGAAAGCCGATATAATGCCGCCTTCCGGCCAGTAATGTGAATTTCCAAGTAATTCTTTGGAGGAGAATCTCTGTGCATAACCGCAGAAACCCGGTGGTGAGCATTGCTCCGCTTTGGTGACCATTTTATCATCTTTAAATGATTTCAAGGTCAATGTTGTATTCTTGCTCAGCGGAGATACTAGCAACTATATTAGAACATCCTCTGTTCTATTTGCGCACTCTTTACAGGCGTTTCCAAGGCAAATTACGAGAAGGTTCTGCCCTTTTGAGGGTGCTATTCTTACAATACCTTCATGGTGTTTTATGTGTCCTCCAGAATACCTCTATGTTACAGCAGGCTGTATTGCACAAGCAATAACTAGCAGCATCGCTAAAACGGTATGCTGGAGGTGGATCTTCGGCCTAATGACCTCGTCTTAAAATCAACGTAATTATTGTAGAGGCTCGTTGACAAATCACTTTCGTCAGAATTTTCTTATCCCTCTTCAAGCTCCCTAATAACTTTGTAGGCCAAAGTTTTTGCCTTTTGCTTGGGTGTTGCTCTTAAGGGCACATTTTGGGGATCTTCATTGTTCTCCTCATCCCGAATCTGATCAATACTATCCGAGAAACCTCTTATTGCCATCGGATAAAGTATGCAGGCTGGTTTTTGTGGGATATTCTAATTTGACATCCGTACCTTTACCGTGCGACTGTAGATTTGGAGGCAATATTCTCCGAACTTCCGAGAGCTTCTTTGACCTGAGCCGTTGTTTGAGGAAGTTCAAGATCGTAATGGGAATTCACAACTTCGCCGACTGTTTGAGCGTCTAGCACTGAGAATTTGGTGTGTCCGCATAGGAAATCAATAGCCCTCAACGGTACAATGCCTGGATCCGTAGTGTGTACTTTAGTAATTGGACGGCTATTAAAAATTGCCTCTATCCTTGTCATTACAGTACAAAGTAAAGTCATTCCTTTTCTACCAACTGTTTTTTGGAGTGCTCGCTTTACAGACCCCACCAATCTTTCCAGACACCTCCAATCCACAAAGCAGTCGGAGGATCAAAAATCCAGTGGAGTCCTTCTGTTGCACAGTATGATACGATCGAATTATTGTTATTTTCATCGTTTTCGAATAATTTCTCTATAACCTTGTGGCCTAGTCTGAAGTTGGTTCCACAGTCTAACCTGATATATTCTGTAACACCTCTTCTAGAAAAGAAACGGATGAAGCTGCTTAGAAATACACCCGCACTCAGGTTTTCGACAACTTTGAGATGTACTGCTCTCGTCGTGAGACACATGTACAAGCAAACGTACATTTTTCGAGCGTCGAGCTTTCTATTGAACCTAGAAAATCGCATTCGACCCTTCCGAATAGTTATTACCTCAATTACTCTGTCTGTCGGTGAAGGTGGCACTTCCTGTGAACGGAAAGGTAAACCGTGGCAGTTTCGGCAAGCTACACAACGTTTAATCTGGTTTTTGATCAGCGATAATGGACGAGGAATCCAGAAGCTTTGCCTCAACATTGCTAGCATTTGTCTGCCGCAATGAGCACTTTTATCGTGAATATCGGTCACAATTAATTTTGCAAGGTCCGATTTACAAGGTATATATATCTGTACCAGTTGGCTGGCGCACACACTGTGCGCGAAACACCACGTGCGTCAGTAGGTCGATCGAAATTGCTTTTTCTCATGAAGAAAGAGTATTTCAGTGTACGTTCCGCTTACTATGGGAGTAGCTTAACTTGATGCATGAGTGCTCCTTAGTTCTTATCCCATGCCCTAACCATCCCGAACTTGCTCCTATCTCAACAGGCTGTTTTCATGTAGCGTCCTAGCTCCGCCTACCACCACAAATGATCCGACCACTGAGCCCATGCCTGTTTCATGACTTTTACAAATTCGTCCCTGACCTTAAACCACCTTTACCCCACGTTTGGGTCATATTGGAAGCCAATTAACAATTTTCGGTCTGAAAACGGAGCATTCCAAGACACGCCGCGCCCACAATGGGCGGAGCCTATTTTGATCAATGTGTGCTCTTTACTTCTTGTCCCAGGCCCTACCCATAACATACTTGTCCCCATCTCGACAGGTCGTTTTTCATATGATACCTAATTTCGTGACAGACGGACGGAGGAACGGACGGACAAAGGGACGGAGGGACAGACAGACGAAGCGGTTTATATATAGTAGGGATATATATTGGCGATTTTGTATCTTCATGTATGCATGCGTTTTGCAGCCTTGATAAATACCGAATAACACCGAAGCTATCTGTCTGTAGCATCTTTGATGCCATAAGCGCTTTGTTCATGCAGAAATATAATGCGCTCGGTTACAGCGGTATCACAGGCATAAATTTGCTTCGCAACATCGAATTGATCGATAATAATCGCTCTAAGGGTAGTGTTACAACCAGTTTTGGTCTTATTGATCCATTTTTTGAGCCCATGCCAACTCTGGCAATAGTTCTAATTACTTTAAAAAGACGATAGGAACTGCTCAGGTCTATGATACTTATGAAGTCTTCCAAGCCAGGTTTTCCTCTATTCCCACATTTGCCAGTGACGTCTCATTAGCGACCTCTTCTATGGTTTCATCTGCCATACCGTTGATCGATGAAAGAGGCCATTTGTTCTGGCTCTATGCCAACCATTCTGGACCTCGGATCCAGCTATGGGAGCTCATATTTGTACCCAACATCCCTCTTTTTCCGGCATCTGCCGGATTCTCTGCTTTAGATACATGGTAGAAGTTCACAGTGATGTCTTTCAATCTGAACAGATTTACTAGCGTCGTAATTCGTTTCCTTCGATTAGACCCAAATATTAGGTTGATTTAATATGAATCCGAGAAATTGACAAAATTTTATCTTTATCGCACAACTTTTTAACGACAACTGGGAATCACTTGTAATATGCTCCATCCCTATCGATGACCTTCTGCTACCGGTTGGGCAGATAGCGGATGCTCTTGCTGCAGAAGGCCGGATGCTGGGCCTCAAAGAAGTTCTCGAGTACCCTCTTGACGTCGTCGCGAGTTTTGAAGTCGTGGCCGTCCAGGTGGCATTGGAGGTGAGAGGAAAGGTGGAAATCCGAAGGTACCAGGTCTGGGGAGTACGTTGGGTGTGGAAGCAGGTAGCAACTGTACAAGAGCAGCTCCGCCTTCTTCAATCTCGCATTGTGCGGTCTCGCGTTGTCGTGCTGGAAGTACACAGTGACCGCCGCCGTAGCGAATTTTGAACATTTGCCTCCAATTCTCGTAACTGATGAATGTAGACGTCGGGAGATATTGTTGTACCTTCATCGAGCAGCTCCCAGTATTCTACGCCGTGTACGCTCCACCAAGTGCGGTCTTCGTCTTCGATGGAATAGTCGTCCGACGCAAACTTCGAATGCCACAAGTACACCGTACTTCTGGCGGGGGCATGCTCCGTGTTAACTACCTTTAGGCGTCTTTCAATATCCGCGGTTCGTGACCAGATAGCGATAGAAATAGTATGACGTTGCGGATGTGGTCTCTGGACGGCTTTAAATTTTGCGGTATGGTGACGGAATGAAACTAGTTTGGAGTGCTCGTTTGACTGTATTTTGAAGAGCTTTTTATACTCATTCCAGAGGTACCTGCATCCATTTTCGTCATCTCATTGCTGAGTTATGATCCCTGGAAGTCATCACTACCATTTGTCCGATTCATATTGAATCAACTGCACGAAAGCTTAGAATAGTTTTCGTGCAGTTTTAATTCATGCAAGTGATTATCGAATCTTTATCAATATTTGCTTCTTTAATGATGCCTGGGATACTGTTACCGATGTTCGTGCAGGGCCTTATTCCCATAAGTACAGCTAGCAAGTCTTGGAATTGTCTGTTTGTTTTTCTTTGGTGCGGGATCGAATTTTCCGCTAACCAAAGAACTTATTTTAGACATGGTGTTTGACCGTAAATATGAACAGGTCACCATCGCTATCTCGCTGGCGTCGCAAAATGTCCAGAGGCTATATGACTGCGCGCCATTGGCAGTAGGTTGCATGGCGCGAGGTATGCTTACGGAAATGTTATTGGTATCTTGGCATGCCACGGCCCATTGCCTGCTGAGGTCGAGCGGCATGTCACTTCACAATCTAGATTACATCTACAAATTTCCCTCAATAGATGCTTGAGTTTTATAAGTAGTGGTGCAGTTAAACGTAATGGGATCATATTAGGTTGTCCCGAAAGTCTTGTGGGATTTTTCCAAAAAAATCAATAACTCTTGTTTACTTCGAGGCAGGTCTAGGCGGTTCAGAAATATAGTGGAACGTTCTCAAAGTTTCCTAGTAAAATATATATTGACCCACCAGATTCCGTGGAGATATATTGACCCACCAGGTTCCGTGGAGAGAGCTACAATGCTCGATACCCACCCAACACGCGGTGTCATCTATTATGAGTGGTCTTGGGGCAGCAAAGCGACGGAAGCTTGCGACTCCATCAACGCTGCATTGGGCAAGGGATGTGTGAGCTACGAGACCGTGCGCCGTTGGCTCATCAGCTTCAGCAACGGCGAGATTGAAATGGAAGACAAGCCACACACGGGACACCCACACGCATTCGACGACGAGACGCTGCTCTCCGCCGTTCGCGCCGATCCTGAAACCAACATGCGCGAGTTGGCGGAGAGAAATGGACAAGCACCCATAACCGTAAATCGTCGCCTCCACGAGCCCAGTTATCGGAAGGTGCTGTCGCGATGGACCTCATGCCCTGACGGATGCTCACGAAAGTGCCCGTGTGAGCATCTGCCATTCGCTGCTGCTCCGCCCGCATCGCAACGACCTTCTCGTCAATCTGTCTACGGGCGATGAAAGCTGGGACATGTACGATACCAACCCATCCCGCGCCTTTGACTGTTACGTGACACAGAGCCGCCAACGCAGCCCATGTCCGACCTCCATCCGAAGAAGATTCTACACTGCTGCTTCTGGACGCGGAAGGAATGCTTTTCCAAAAGATGCTGGCAGAAGGCGAGATAGTACCCGCTTCCGTATACACCCACCAGCTCTAGCAGATCGCCGTCGCTATTCGAGAAAAGCGCCGAAGAAGGTCCGCGGTCCCCCTCCTTCATGACAAAGCCCACCCATACTTCGCGAAGTGTACTCAGGCCAAGCTACAGGAGCCCGGTTGAGATGTGCTACCCCACCCGCCATACTCTCCAGACATTGCCCCTTCTGGCCATCACCTTACCCATCCTCTTGAATCTTTCCTGGTCAAGAGAAAATTCGCTGATTATGACATGCTTGCGAAAGCGATCGCTGACTTCTTCGACTCTCAGAACCTAGAGTTCATGGGGAATCAACGATATACCTATGAGGGGGCAGAGTGTTGTCAATAATAATGGTGAATACGTTGTTGTCTGATTGTTGTTTGTTGAAAGAAAAAATAATGAAAAGTGATGATCGAAAAAATCCTACAAGACTTTTGGGACAACCTAATATATTGTGTTTAGCTGGCTGACTAAATCGCGTTTTGCCAACTTTTCCTTCGTTCGGAATTTTATTCCCACGGAGAAATCATCGGAATCGGTGTCGTAGAGAACTCCTAGGAATTTGATCTTCCCAGTCGGCCCTTTGTCCTCTTCTGGAATAGCTTCGTTAACTGACTCTTTATCCGACACACATTCTCTGAGGTTCATTCCGATTTTGGCAAATAGTTCTTTCGATCCTTATATTTCGCTATGGCCTCTGCCACAGTTGACGCTGACAGCAGTATACTGTCCACGTAAAAATTTCTAGCATTTCATCTGCTGGTTCATCATTTATTGCCATGAGATATGTCATTATTGCCAGGTTCAATATCAATATGCTATCAATATGGTTCAACATGCTCGGCGAAGCAGTTATCCAGAATGGCAGCCCTTTGAAACGATATTCCCTTATATTGTTTTTCGTAGCAGGACGTGTGACGTCGTTGAGCCACAAGTATGGCGGAGATCCTTATGTGAGTGAGCGATCCGTATTTGCGTGAACGCCGCCTTGATATCACACAGCAGTATAATTGCTTTGACTCTTCTAGATATGAGGATATCATAGATTTTATTTATAAAGAACTCTCCTTCGAAGATCACGTCGTTTAGTGATATCTTTTCCCTTCCTCGTCAAACACTACGCGTAGTGGTTCTGCCTTTTTAGGGCGCCAAACACCAGAATGAGGCATGCATTAGTTAATAAGAGCGCTGTTTTCGAACTCCATTACTTCTTCCGTTACATCATCCTTCATGTAATTATCACTCGTTTTGCAGTACCATGAGTTTATCTCAGGATTACTGGCTAGTTGGCACTGTAGTGTCGATAGCCGCCACATGGCAATTGCGTAGTTATCGCACAGCTCATTACATTGTCCTTGAAAGGGAATGGAGCAGTTATGTCACCATTTTCGTAAGATATGGTTTTTGAAAATTTCGCGAGATAGTTTTCTGCCTTGTCTTCCAGACTGTATTCTACTGAAGATATGCCCATTCCTTCGAGCTCGAATAGATTTCATAGAATTTGATCTTCGTTGTTATCAAAAACAGCTGTCAGACCATATTCTATAGTTGGTTCATGTATGCGATTGCTATACACTGTGCCACAACCATGTATTGATGGCCCAACGACAGTCTTTGCAATGCGCGAATAAGAGGCAGTTGTAGTTTAGGCGTTGTCTATTACTAAATCGTAGTAATAGTCTAATCCCACCAGTATATGCTGTACTTGATGCTCTCCCCGTACTTTTGGATTGCACAAGTAGATCTGGTTTTTTCTGTGAAAGTCCTTGCCGAAATCTGCCAATTTGACCGAAGGGAAGTCGTTAGCAATGACTGGTCTTGCATGAACTAGAAGCTCACATTCTTCCCCATACACACGTCACTGATTCACAGATTGACGAATTTACTTTGGAACTTTTCAATATGTCCGCCGATTCCCGACATCGTGCATGTCTCAGTCTTTTTGGTTGGCAAACCAAATCTATCAGCGATCTCTTCGCTAATGATTGTTTTTTGAGAGTCTGTGTCAAATAAGAACAATAATCGAACTTCAAACTTGTGCGCTATGCGGTTCCAGATGCTGCCATGCTGCCAGCAGCTGTCATAAGTACTATTTGTTCCTTACGTCGCTGCATATGTTTTTTGCCACATTGCTCCACTTCTAGGGTTTTACCCACTGACGTGTGTATATTGGCTTGATTTGAGTTATGGCCTCTGTTGATTGCGCCATGGCTCTTTGTGCGGACGACTGTCTGTTGATGGTCGTTGGGTGTTTTAACAGTATCTTCTGTCTGTGGGGATCCTGTACCCGAGATGCATAAACTTTTGCTGTGATGTTGCCCGCACTGAGGAAAACTGGACCACGCACAGTCAAAACTATTGTGATTTGCAGAAAAACATTTTCAACGAAGTTTCCTTTCCTTCACGATGTTCCTTTTTGCTTGAACGTCTGTGATAGTCTTGCAATACATTGGAGAGTGGGTGTACTGGCCGCAGAATATGCAATTTTTGAGACGTCCCCTTGAAAAAAAACTCATCCCTTGGTTAGAAGTCCTTCTTTATGACTTCTTCAAATTTTTGTCTGTATTTGAGTATGGAGTCAAAGGATTGTTTTGCTGTAATCTCTTTTTCTATCTCGTCAATGACATCTTGAACGGTGACGCCATCCCTATTTCGAACAGAAATGAGCACGCTTTTCACGATGTCGTGTGGAAATTTGTCAAAGATGTTTTCGGTTCATAGTGCGTCTTGTATACGCGAATGTGTTGACCGGCCGAAACCATTTGATTGATCAGCATTTTTATTTTGTCGTAAACTGCTATGCAACCCTCTGCAGAGTTGTTTGCTGCCCGCATGTCTATGTTTGGACAATCTTTGCCCTGTGGCACGTCTGTTGCCAAACCTCCTTTTAAAGTCTTCAGTCCACTTATAATTCCGTTTAATGAGCTGGATTCCTTTTCTGCCGTTTCGGCTCTTCCTCTGAGAGGATCCTTCAGTAAGAGCATTTTTTCGACTGTATTAAGAACCTTGCTTCCACTTACAAGGGTTTCAAAAACTGCCTTCCACTTAATCTCCATAGGAGCGAGGTAATTTGAGTTGTTTGGGATTCAGTGCGCGACAGACGCTCTCTTCTCCATCTAGAGAGCTATCTGTCAAGTTACCCGATAGCTACTGCGCAAGTTCGGGATCTAGCGACTCTTGACTGCTATCCTTTTTCTTGTCGCGTGAGTCCGCATTTGTAGCGCTCAAATGGCTTTTGCGGATCCATAGAGAGTTTTAGGGCTAATTTGAGCACCTTATCTCGATATTCTTTGATTCGTCCTTTTAGGACGAACGTTATTTGGTTAGCATTCGATATTTTCTCACTGTATTGACAGTTACTACAAGGATGCTGAGTTATGGGCAGAAGCTTCACCGAAGCTTTTGCCCATAACTCAGCATCCTTGTAGTACTTTCGCATCGCGAGCTCCGGTGATGAACAGCAGTTATCAAAAATCAAAAATATCAAAGTTTTAATGGACAGTGTAGATCAATTTCTTCAATTTCGCTCACGAGGTCCTTTTTTATCGCTTTGAATGTGGCGTTCTCGTATGTTTTTCAAGTTTATTCACCAAGTGTTGGAGGTTTTCTTGGCTGAATTTGTTAATTTTTATTCCGCCTGTTATGAGATAGATTGCGGTACAGTACTCCTCATATTCAGTACTGTCCTCCCCCACCGGCTTGATTTCTTTGAGAATACCGGATATCAGACCACTTCTTAACACTACAAAGAAATATTGGAAAATAACGCTGATATCAGTAACAATGGTAGTGATAGTAGTGGATCGCGATCTACGCGATGAAATTCGCCATTGGTACACTGAAGGCAATCTGGGCGACCTGTGGCCTCGTTATGTCAGCAATATGGTATGTGAGGAATTATACAGATCAATATCAAAATTGATCAATCGCGAATGATTTCGAATGATTAGATCTCCTTTAGTATCCCGAGATTATTCTGTGTATATATATCCACAATCATCACATAAAAGGCCGATGTGAGCAACCAAATGCTAAAAATGGATACAAAATGAGCTTCTGCTCGGCGATGACTTTCTTCAGACGGAGCTTCTGAAGACGCTGGACCACAAGAGCGATCTGATTCGTCTCAAATTTGACGAAACCGCTTCCGCAGTCACCGCTCGTATCCAAGTAGGTGGAGCTCCTGTGTACCAGGCGAGTAAAGAAATTATAAACAATGTTATTTCCATATAAAAGGCCGATGTGAGCAACTAAATGCTAAAAATGACTCAATACGAACCTCTGCTCGGCGATGACTTTCTTCAGATGAAGCTTCTGAAGACGCTAGACCACAAGAGCGATCTGATTCGTCTCAAATTTGACGAAAACGCTTCCGCAATCACCGCTCGTATCGAGCAGCTCGGAGCAACCATCTTCAAGCTGTCGTTTATTCACCATTTACTAGAGAATTGAGCAGCTTCATGTCTGCTCTAGAGAAGCTGGCCGAACGCACTATACCGCGGTCGGCGTGCATATTCTGCACCATGGAGGAGAATGGAGATCTCATCCAAAAGGGCGCTGTCCGCACTTCCCCAACACATATGCTTGCACCTTCCAGGCGTCGAAAATGGGGCTTCGCGGACAGTGCTTGGAACCCGCACACGACGCGGTGTGTAAGGTCAGTGCGGCATATGCCGCCAACCTCAAAACGCACTGTTGTGCCCCAGTTAAGCGAACTTTTGTAAAGAAGGGAAAGCTCTGAGAAGCAAGTTCTCTCTGCCCGTTATTCATTGTTATGCTGCCTTTCTATTATAGTCAATCTAATTCAGAAATTCACAACACCGACAACTTCGTTCAAAACTTGGCTCAACTTCTCTTCCACGCCTCCCCACATCGTCTCCATCACAACTCCACGACGTCCAACTACTACAACTCAAGAAAAACTTCACAGATAATTCTTTCGGGCGCTTGGAGTGTCGCGCACTCCACGTGACCCCACATTGTTCTTTTGTACCACCCTGGTGGACGCCACATGTCCGCCTGGATCGGCCTTTCTACGCCACGGCGAGAAAGGGAGGAAACATTAAGATTGTGTGGCGAGCAGTTGCCTTTCTCATTACCCTGTCGTAGTTCGCCACCCGTTCGTTTATTTATTCATAAATATACAAAACCATGAATCACTTTTAAAAAGGAAATAATATGAATTTTCTGTAGCTGAATACAATAAATCCGCAATAATCGTTAAGATGCTCAACGAGCCGGTTGTACTCGTCGTCGATGTTTTCGATAATCGGAATCCTTCCATACACCTGCGAGAGAAAAGAAGTGTTCCCAGTTGATGACCGCTCGTTAAATTTCGCGGCTCTATCTCCATGTATCGGAAAAAGTTTTGCGCGGATGAGTCGATGGTCTGATCCCGTATAGAACTTCGGAACAACAGCTCGGTCAGACAAAACCTTTCATTCCGTTCGTGAGTCCCGATATAAAACTCATTGTCCGTTCTTCTAGGGCCGATCTTGGCGTTGAAGTCGCCGACGATGACTTCAAAGAAGGTTTGGTATTCCTTATAGAACTTCTCCCATTCCATCTAAAATGCTTCGTCGCCCTCGTCGTAGCTTGATGTTGGTGCGTAGGCGACGAGGATGGTCAGAGCTGGGATTGAAACACATCTTTTCAATCGCAAACGTCCGATTCGGGTTGCCAGATTTTCGTACGAATCGATGTTCATGGCCAAGTGCAATCGATGTTCATGGCCAAGTGCATGTTGACGAGAACGTCCACACTGCCAATGCCTCTCCTGTCGCATGTCAAGGAACAGTTCTTCTCCAGCCTCGTACACGGCGTATAGCGGGCGACGCCTACTCGTCTTGGTCAGTCCAGCCAGGAAGATCGCACCTGATCTTCCTGGCTTGCATCATCAGATCTTCGATACTTGCTTCCGATGCAAGAGTTCGTACGTTGTAAGTACAGATCGCCATCTTAGTCCTCCTCGATTTAGGCAGCCTGTTGTGAAATTTTAGTAGCCTCTCGAGCAATCATACCCAACGCTGCCGTATCGAGGGCTCCCTGGGTTCAGGGGAGTGAGGTCCATCGTTGTTGCTGTTTTCGGCTAGATGGAGACCCACGAGTAGCTTGCCAGGCACTGTTGTGGGGGCTGGGTATACTTCGGGTAGTTAGACAGGCTATACGGAAATGGACTTGGGGTTTATTTGTCAGGGACCCTGGACCGCCTCACATGTACCTCCCAGTCGTTAGAATGCAAGCTTTTGGCTGGACCGAATTCAGGATACTAACTGCATTATACAGAACGCTTCCACACGTATGCAAGAAACGTCTGTATGGATACAGAGGGTATGAATCAGCCCAGCACAGCATAAACAGGGAGTCCATCCCCTGAATCCACCGGCGTCTCAGAGCAGATACATGGCGGCTTTTGGCCCGCGATTAGCTCCCTATCCGCCACCTGGGTCGCGCCACATAGCCTTGCCACCTAACGGCTCGAGATCCTTCATCGAAAGGCCTCTCGGTGAAGGGATCCGTGGAATGTGTGGCATATCCCAAAGAATTCGATCGCCAACTATTGCACCACTCCTTACTTCGCCCGGATATGACTATCGGAGTCTTATGAAGAGTCTATGGATTTTCCGGCTTAGTTTTCGAAATCGAGATCTCAGTCTCTGGTTATTGTCCCATGCTGGATGTGAGCGAAATTATTCGAGAGCTCTGAATGAAAAGCACTTCAAAAAAAAGCCGCAATCTGTTCGAAGATGTGATCAAGCAATCCAAAATGGACGGCCGCAACCTGTTCGAAAACTGTGATTGAGAAGTCCTAAAAAGGCATCGGGCATTTACTCAGCATAACGGAGGACTTTTATAGCCTGGCTATTTCAGTGAGATGCATATCTTCGAAAACACTCGTATGACCATAATTCCTTTGCACAGAACGCGCCCGCACAGGTAGAAAGCAGTTGTAGGCAATTCAACTAGGCACAGAATACGCCATGCGTCTGATTTTTATTCAAAATCACAAAATTTAAATTCAGGCACAGAACACGCCATGCGTATGATTTTTATTCAAAATCACAAAAGGGAGTCATCTATTCGGGACTTCTGTCTAAGGCAATTGAATGTGTATGTGGGGATGCATCAGCATTCATAAGTTCATTAAACGCTATAATCATATCATTCAACTGACACTAGATGCAGACATTGACCTTATCCGATGAAATACATTACAGTTCGAGAGAATATTTTTTCTCATCGACATACAGGCGAGATACTGCAGGATACACAAATCTTAGACCGTCCCGCCATAGCTTGAAACTGACGTATTGCATAAGCAATGCATTAATCAAACGCCTGCAAAATTCAAGCGGAAAATCTACCTCACGAAAAAGGCTCTTGCGAAGCGAAAAAACGAATATTAAACCAACTCTCTGTTACATGACACGCCTCTCCCCCCCCCCCCCAAATCTCTCTCTAATTACTCCTTCGTTATCTTGCTCTATTGATATCAGTAGATGATCACAATAAGATCACCCATTCAATGTTTTCTTATATCGTGCATGTCAATATCTACAACGTGCCTTGCGAAAAACATTTATTAGTTTTGCAGTAAAGTGTGATGCACTTCAGTTGGCTTCCCTATAACCTTCACTATTGCTATCAGAAGAGACGCTTTCCCCGGACATTTCATCTTCGGGCAGACTTTCTTGGGCTTCGGCAACACTTTCTGGGGTCGTCGTCGTAGTCCACTTAAACGGTGCGAACGTCACACGAGACCTCGAATTCGCTATCAGCCTAGTATACATGTCAGTATATGATGGTCTCTGAAAATTGGCATATTGTTCAACTCAGTTGTTAAAGAGATCATTCATAAATATGGGGTCTTGAGAGCCCTTGGAGCTCTAGATTGCTAGTGTCTCATTGTTAGCGATATGTTCCAAATTTGGCGTTATCACATGCGGAGCACTCTTCTGTCTGATATGGGAACACGTGAGCCTGGCTCCATATTTTGACAATAACGATTTCTCCCTTCTATTATACCTTTCAGCGCTACTCCTTTCCACCTTCGAGCATAGCTAAGGAAGAACGCTGCTTCCAAGTCCATGCCCAGCTGTATGAATGCTAACAAAAAATGGTTGTGCTGCGTGGAACTCGAAGTTAAAGTGGAAGAATATCCTCATTGTGTGAAACCCCTCATAGCGCCACGTCTTGACACTGCTACGATAGAAACCGTGCAATATACGACGATACGAATTTCCCTGCGGGCATGTTTCAAAATTTCGTATCACAACGATACAGGAAATGGATGCTGCTCTTCTGGGCTCCATGCCCCATCTTCACTCGGGTACCAACTTACCGCGTTGACCATTCCATTATAGAATCCGATCACAAGAGCAAGGCTAAGGAAGTAAAAGCACCACATGATTGGATGCCTGTCTCTGCTACTGCCCTGTTTATATAAGACTTGATACGTGCTGTATCGCAATCCAACGAACATAGCGCGCTTGCTGTTCAAATGGTTACTGCACTTTGAACATCTCACAAGCGCAGTATGTTGCGGGAGCGTTTTCCTCATCTCAGGGTGCGAAACACCATGTGCGTCAGTAGGTCGATCGAAATTGCTCTTTTAATGAGGACGGAGTATTTCAGTGCACGCTCCGCTCACCGTAGGAGTAGCTTAACTTGGTGCATGGATGATCTTTACTTCTTACCCTATGCCCTAGCCATCCCAACTTGTTCCTATCTTCACAGGTGTTTTCATACAGCGTCCAAGCTCTGCCCACCACCACAAATGTTCCGTCCAAGGTGCTCAAGACTCTGTCGTGACCTTCAAAAACTCATTCCTGACCTTAACTCACCCTTTTCCCACGTTTGTATCACATTGGAACTCAATTAACAATTTTCGGTTTGAAAACGGAACATTTCAGGGCCGCCCTGCCCATCTGGGCGGAGCATGACTTGGTCCATGTGTGCTCTTTACTTCTTGTCCCATGCCCTACCCATACCACGCTTGATCCCATCTCCACAGGTTTTTCTCATGTAACCTCCTAGCTCCGCCCGCTAGCACAAATGCTCCGCCCACTACCCACTGTGCCTGACCCTCTTTCATGATTTTGAAAACTCATTCCTGACCTTAATCTACTTTTTTTCCTCCTTTGGAGAACCCCATCTAGAATTTTCGGCTTAAAGCGGAACATTCCAGGGTACGCCCCGCCCACATGGGCGGAGCTTCACTTGGTCCATGTGTGGTCCTCAAGAGGAAGGTCTTCCAACTCTTGAGGTGCTTTTTAAAAGCTGTTTTTTGCATGTTGGGGGTACGTACAGGAATCATATAGCTGATATCCATTTTTGCTGAGCGGCTCTACGAACGCCAAAACGAGGTTGATGGTTGGATTCCCACTGAGGACGAATTTTTGCGAAATTGTGATTTTCTGCTTTTGGGCTCGTAAACACTCGAATACGAGAACAAAGTAGCAGTCACATTTAGAATTCCAGACTACCCTCTATCGTCAGTTTTCAGCAAGTTTGACAGCCCAATTTTTTGGCCTTTCAGCGCTCATAGCCACGGATGAGGCAAAACGGATTTAATGTTCGTATTCAGGAGGTCGAAGCACCCCCAGAGATAATTTTTCAGCTCAATCGAAGTTTTTACCCAAATTCGGAAATTTGAGTTGGGCATTAGTATACTTTCGACTGCACGTTCGACGAAGGAGACGGCTATATCAGTTGTCACAGAATTCTCACTATTTCTCTCGTTCAATGCTTGGTAGGCAAAATTATAGCGACTGGCATGCGTGCTGTACATATTCCATGGATTTTTATCGATTTTGTTAGTTATTCACTTCTACAAATAGAAGAGCACCATGTAACCATGGCCTAACACTTTCTCAAAAATAGGATCAAAATTTGGATTTGGCTAGGAATGCAAGGGTAGTTTATCCCCTGAACGCGAGTATGGCACTCATTTCGTGCGAAATGGCGAATTTCGAGCGATACGGGCCCGTGTAGGTCCAAAATGTCAGATCACCAAATTCACTGGAAATTTCGTAAATAGAGTCAGCCTGGCACGCTGCCAACGAAAAGTCATAGACATTTGACAGAAAGAGATATTTTTGAAGATGAAAAAGTGAAGGCAAATGAACCGCAAAAGGTTCGCAAAGCAGGGATTCGAACTAAGAACCCATCTCATTTATCCGTTTGCAAGACCACCATCGTATCCAGTAAGCCATCGTGATTGCGGAAGCGAATTCGTCGAATTTGAGACGAATTAGAGAGCTCTTATGGTTCAGCGTCTTTAGGAGCTCCGTCTGGAGAAGTTCGTCGTTCGAGAACACTGTCCCGACTCTTCACACGCTACCTGTCGAAGTGCAAGGTACCCACATCGTGGAAAATCAGCAGGACTGTGTTGTCAGTACACGACAATCAGCAGGACACATGTACTGAAAATCTGGACCCTACGTTAGTATGCAGTTGACGTCATCCATCGCGCCATCGAAAGGACGATGCTCGGAGTATCCCGATAAATTTCTGAAGGTCACGACAGAGTCCCAAGCACCTTGGACGGAACATTTGTGGCGGTGGGCAGAGCTTGGACGCTGTATGAAAACACCTGTGAAGATAGGAACAAGTTGGGATGGCTAGGGCATAGGGTAAGAAGTAAAGATCACCCATGCACCTAGTTAAGCTACTCCCACGGCACTGAAATACTCCGTCCTCATGAAAAGAGCAATTTCGATCGACCTACTGATGCACATGGTGTTTCGCACTCTGAAATGAGGAAAACGCTCCCGCAACATACTGCGCTTGCGAGATGTTCAAAGTGCAGTAACCATTTGAACAGCAAGCGCGCTATGTTCGTTGAATTGCGATACAGCACGTATCAAGTCTTATATAAACAGGGCAGTAGCAAAGACAGGTATCCAATCATGTGGTGCTTTTACTTCCTTAGCCTTGCTCTTGTGATCGGATTCTATAATGGAATGGTCAACGCGGTAAGTTGGTACCCGAGTGAAGTTGGGGCATGGAGCCCAGAAGAGCAGCATCCATTTCCTGTATCGTTGTGATACGAAATTTTGAAACACGCCCGCAGGGAAATTCGTATCGTCGTATATTGCACGGTTTCTATCGTAGCAGTGCGTTCAAATCAAGACTGGCGCTATGAGGGGTTTCACACAATGAGGATATTCTTCCACTTTAACTTCGAGGTCCACGCGGCACAGCCATTTTTTGTTAGCACTCATGCAGCTGGACATGGACTTGGAAGCAGCGTTCTTCCTTAGCTATGCTCGAAGGTGGAAAGGAGTAGCGCTGAAAGGTAGAAGGGAGAAATCGTTATTGTCAAAATATGGAGCCAGCTCACGTGTTCCCATATCAGACAGAATAGTGCTCCGCATGTGATAACGCCAAATTTGGAACATATCGCTAACAATGAGACACTAGCAATCTAGAGCTCCAAGGGCTCTCAAGACCCCATATTTATGAATGATCTCTTTAACAACTGAGTTGAACAATATGCCAATTTTCAGAGACCATCATATACTGACATGTATACTAGACTGATAGCGAATTCGAGGTCTCGTGTGACGTTCGCACCGTTCAAGTGGACTACGACGACGACCCCAGAAAGTGTTGCCGAAGCCCAAGAAAGTCTGCCCGAAGATGAAATGTCCGGGAAAAGCGTCTCTTCTGATAGCAATAGTGAAGGTTATAGGGAAGCCAACTGGAGTACATCACACTTTACTGCAAAACTAATAAATGTTTTTCGCAAGGCACGTTGTAGATATTGACATGCACGATATAAGAAAACATTAAATGGGTAATCTTATTGTAATCATCTACTGATATCAACAGGGCAAGATAACGAAGGAATAATGAGAGAGAGAGAGATTTGGGGGGAGGGGCGTGTCATGTAACAGCGAGTTGGTTTTATTTTCGTTTTTTTTTCGTTTCGCACGAGCCTTTTTGGTGGGGTAGACTTTCCGCTTCATATTATTAATTGGTATAGAGTATATAACGTGCAGAAGGATCATATTATTAATATCATATTATTAATAGGTACAGAGTATATAGCGTACAAGTCTTTTTTACTTGGAGGATCATATTATTAATATCATATTATTAATAGGTATAGACTATATAACTTACAAGATCTTCTATACTTGGTAGATTATTTACTCAATAACAGTTATTGTTAGTTTAGTAGAACATCTATAAACAAACAGTAGAGTTCCACAAGGGGGTAATTTCAGTCCACTTTTGACAGTTCTCATTCTCACAGTAGTGGAATTTAACTATTCCTCGACTAAAAAACACCAATTATATAGCATATTCGTCCCCTACAGATACATGGATGACTTACTTATTATACATAACTACAACGAAAAAGAAATTGATAAAATGGTAAAACAGGTTTACAGAAACGAACTAGAGCGCAAAAAGATACATAAAGATTTGACCAGTTGTAGTTACTTAGATTTGGCCATTAACAAGTTAACAATAAAATAGTTACAAAGTTGTATGATAAAACGAATGAATACGATTATCAAGTTATCAAACTTCCACAAAATGACACTAATATATCACATAATAATAAAGGATCCGTTATATATACAGAAACACTCAGAATAGCCAACACATGTACACTTTATGAAAGTTTTGTTGAAAATCATAGAAATGAAAAAAGTTTGAAGGCATCATGGATATAAAGAAAAATTTATCTTTGCTAATATTATAAAATACGGACGTTAATAAAAGGATAAGTTACGGAAGGAATAAATTGCAGATACGCAATAATAAGTTTATTGGTTACAAATATACTTTAAAAACGATATTAGAAGTATTAATAATTTTGTGGTAGGACTTTTAAAATAGGGAGGAGTATCTGCCATTTATTCCTTCCGTAACTTATCCTTTTATTAACGTCCGCCCCTTCCTTTTTGTTTAGTATCTGACCCAATTATATTCGTGATTTGAAATTGACTCCATTTCCTTAACTGAGTATCACATCCCATATTAAAGTTTTTGTGACAACATTACCACCTATCCGATTTGGTTCAGGCTTCCATTTAGAAGTTCTTCCTTTTGATGACCTTTTTTAAAAATTTCTGCTTTATTATTTAATTCATTTTGACCATTAATTAACACAATGTTAACCATGTCAGTCAATATCAATTCTAATCACTGAAGAGCCTCAGGATTGATATTATATTTGAATCGCATGATGAAGAGGCGAAACAGGTCAAATTACTTCCTTTTCTTCTTCTCCTTTCTGCTTTGAGGCTCTTTTCCCTCTACATATTACCTCTTCTTTTTCTTTCTCTTTTTCCTTTCCCTACTTTGTATTTTTTTTACCTTCCTCTCTTACCACTAAGTAGTTCCTTTCTTCAAATTCTGGCTTTAAAGGTTGTGGGTAGTCAACAAAGTAGAAGTTTGTAGTTTTTGCAAAGCATTCGGTAGAATAGCTCATGAGAAACTGTTGTATGAGGTAGGGGTGATGGGCTTTCATACTTCTAAACGGATGGTTGACAAACTTCAACTGATATAACAGTGCAATGATCAGACCTAATGTACATGTTCGTCTTTCTTGATGATTATTCAAAGCTGAAGTCTGCACTGTCCTTGAACTCCATTCTGTGGAGAACTTAAACTCAGTTCCGCTGCATTTGTGGCTACTGATTATAATCTTAATCATGAGTAAGACACAAAGACACATCAACATGAAGTGTGAAGGTACTGTTCGAGCATAAGAACCCTACCACAGACCAAGCAAGGATAGACGCGCTAACAAATTTATTACTACCACATGTGCTAAAATATTCCTTTGCGAAGTCCCACCGCAATTCGTATGCGCATTTTTCGCAACCGTTGCTTGTGAGTTTTAAACACGACGCAGTGTGTACAGTTAGTGCCGTAAGAGTGTTAAAAATCGCGCGAAAACGCGTTTTCGCGCGATTTTTAACACTCTTACGGCACTAACTGTAATAGTGAAACATTCAGTCTATAAAAGTATCGATAGGATTATGATGCCAAATAAAAATGAACAACTGCTAACGTTCTATTCGTGGAAAATTCCTTTTTCAAAGAGATCAATCTATCCAATACGTGATGCAATCACAAGAGGAATGCAGTGGAAACATTACAAAACATCACATTATGGCGTGTGAACAGTCCAGTTCCCGAAGGCTGGCAGGGCGTGGCCTACAGACTTGGGTGAGAGTGGGTAGCGGGGTGAGAGAGATCGATCCAAGTCCGTAGGCCTCGCCCTGCCAGCCTTTGGGAAATTGACTGTAGTTCCTTGAATACTGCGGTAGTGGACGGATCATAACAACATTTACAATTCTTCTGAAGATCCTCTGTGCAGCAACAAGCAAGGTAGGTTGCCGTTCTGAGATCGCTTTAAACGAATTTCTCACAGTCCATATTGAGTTGCAACTCATACAACTAAAGTTAATTTCCTTTGCGTATTATGTTTTGTGAGCGTGTCAAAAGATATAGTGAAGGATTTTAGCATTCTTATCAGCGGTTATATGCAACTCTTAACAATGCTAATTTCGCACCATTTCAGCATGGTGCAAAATTCATTCAGCATGGGACTATCGTCAATGGTTTTGTTCGTTAACTAGTTATAATGAGTCAGTTATATTATTAAGTGTATGCAGAATAAATGGCCGTTTCATGATGAGCCTTTTTTTCGGCACTGTTTCACAGTTCGAGTCAGCTTGAATATGCCATCTTGTAAGTCATGCTTAGCCCTTTTCAATTCATACTTCCTTTGGTAGCGGCCTTTGGTAATAAGTTTCTTACAGGCTTTAAAATTCAGGATGGAAAGGTACGGTTTTCGCATGATCATGCTGCATGGGTTTAAACTGGGTCACTCCGCGGCCAAAGCCGGTTCGGACCTCAGCCGTGTGTGGTTACAAGAGTCTCCTGCCGAAATAACCATGCGCCGTTAGTTTGCGTGGTTTGCTTTTGGAGATTTTAATCTTCAAGATGAGCCGCATCGAGTGCTCACTGTTTGGTGATGTTGTAAGGGCGTAATCCACTTCAGCCTGCTGCAACCTGGTTAGAGCATAACAGCAGGGTCCTGTTGCCGTGATTTGGTCCTGATGTATGAAAAGTTGCAAAAACTGTGGCCGGCGCTGACAAACACAAGGGGTCCTGTCCTGTTGCAGGATAACGCAAAACCCCCACTTCGCAAGTTACCCGGCAAAAACTGATACAATAAGGCGTCGAGGTGGTGTAGTGACAGGTGGCGCGCACCCCACTCTCATGGTGCGGGGATCAAATCTCGCATCAACGCCCGCTCAGGCCAACCAAGCCTTCCATCCCTCCGGAGTCGGTAAATTGGTACCAGACTCGTCTGGGAGGATAAAAACACTGACTTGTACATCGGCTGGCCACCGC
This sequence comes from Trichostrongylus colubriformis, assembly GCA_963978905.1. Lineage (NCBI taxonomy): Eukaryota > Metazoa > Nematoda > Chromadorea > Rhabditida > Trichostrongylidae > Trichostrongylus > Trichostrongylus colubriformis. The sequence goes on from OZ022260.1 coordinate 19,375,887, forward strand.
AAGTCATTGTATAGGCCACATCACATTCACCAGGCATCACGATTCTGAATGGAAACAGAATGTGCGACGCATCCCACAGAAGGGATTGATTGATGCCAAAAACTTTATCCTTTTAAACTTTAAGGCGACGAGACTCTCCCTCTCCTCCCTTATTCCCCAGACCTATCCCCAACCGAATACCACTTTTTCCGGCTTCTCGATGCAAACCTGCGTCAGAAGGAGTTCGCCGATACGATGCAGGTTGAAAATGCCATTGTTGACATTATTAATTCTCGCAATCCAGAATTTTATCATGATGGCATACTTTCTCCGCCAAATCGTTGGCAAACTTTCGTAGATTCGAATGGTTTTTATTTCAATATTGTGCTGTTCCGACAAATCGTTGGCAAACTTTCGTAGATTCGAATGGTTTTTATTTCAATATTGTGCTGTTCCGAAGTCTCATGGTTATTTGAATGTTTAAGAACAACTGCGACTTTGAAAAATATATTCAAAAAACTTCGACAGTTATCATTTCGGTTTTTATTTCGACAAACAAAGTTGTGTCTGAGCGAAGTTGTAACGTTGTAACAAAGTGGTCTGTTTTGGCCATTGAATCTGCAGACACCTAATAGTTATCTCATATGTGCAACGTTTGACCAGAATATGACAAGCTCCACAAAAACACAATTGAATCGGGTAATGTTGTCTTAAAAATTCTGAGTTATGGAAAACGGCTTCGGTCTTGGACGGAAATCGACGCACCCCATGCCTTCCCTGCATTTGTGCTGGTTCATTATACTATCGAGACCCTTTCACCTATATGAGCTTTTCATAGTATATTTACCACTGCTTATCAGCAATCACACGTATAATGTGTTAAGTCGGTTGGTCAACATCGGCACCGAATCGTGAAGCTGGAAGCTTGAGTTGATGTTGATTTTTAATTTTCGTGTTAACCGCCGCTTTTCGTAGCAGCGCGAAAGCCGTCACAAGCATGCTGAGTTCATCAAGGTCGACAATCACTACAGTGACTTTTTCTGACCCTATTCCACTCGGATAGAGAGAGTTCAGCCCAGTTACAATTCATTTATGCTTACAATGATATAAATACCGAGACTGTGCATCCACTTAGGATCTACATTTGCCTCTTCCTGAGACTTGCTACCCTTCCTGATATTGTGTAAGGTCGCCGTCACACTTTGCGATTTTGCGATTCTGCGATTTTGCAGTTTTGCGGCGTCGCGCGTTAGCACGCGATACCGCGACCTTGGGATTATGCAATGCCGCAACTTCGCGTGCGGATTTTGCGACTTTACGGTGTCGCGGATCCGCACGCGAAGTTGCGGCATTGCGCATTCTCAAGGCTGTGGTATTGCATGCGAAAGCGCGACGCCACAAAATCGCAGAAAAGCGAAATGCAAAGTCGCAAAGTCTGACAGCGGCCTGAGGCTGCGATCGATAATTCAGTGATCAGCGCATGATTTTCTTTTGAGTTCTGTGACTTCTGTTTTTTAGTTCATCACCGCGTTGTAGGATTTCTATATTCATTCTCAACTGTCTGCAAAAACTATACCCACCACTTTGGATTGCGCATATTCATCGATTTCCATGTTCTGGGTTTTGCTCGCTGTAATTACCTCAACAAGTAAAAACATTAGATTTCCAGCGGCCATTTCTACTCCCTGATTTCTGAAGATTCTAGCGAGGGTAGTTCTATATCGCCTCTTTCAAATCTAGTGAAAAACGAGATCATTCCCTGCCTCCAACGCCTCGCATTGACCTGCATAGCAAAGCCTCTTTTGGACTCAACGGAGAATAGTGACTCTGACATCAGCCATTTAATTGTGCCCCCGACTCCGCAAAAATCTATGGAGATTCGTTCATTAGTTTTCTGGAAAACTGTAATACACATCAGCTTAAGGGGTTATGAGCACGCCCATCGGCCTCATTAGAAGACCATTGGGTATTTTAGTAGCAAGCTAAATGTAGTATCGCCCAAAATCAAAGAACAGAGATATGATACTGTCTTTTAGACATAGTGTTTTATTCGACTTTTGCATGGTAAATGAGCTTGTTGCGTTTTTGGACTCGCTCCTTTTCCAAATAAGCACGAAGTTCAGCTGGTGTTGCGACCACATCGTTGACAGTCAGCCACGTTTTATACACACGAACCGTAGACGTCAGGCAAGCAGCTAACGACGACTGAAGAATCAGGAGCACAGACATCCAGAACAGAATGTCTACGAGTGAATTCTGAATTGAAAATAGTTGACCAAGGCAAAGTCACTTGTTTGTTAAAAGGATACAAAGAAAATCCATCCATTCCTGAACATATACTGGAATTAGAACAATTTAGAGAAGATTGTTACCGAACTACGAGAAGCGATTCTGACATGGCTAGCTAAGAGAGCCGCAAACGGATGGTTCCACTTCTGTTTTATGCAAGGAAGTAGGAATTATTCGAAAAGGTCAACAAGCTTAGGTCAGAGAGTTTCAGGTTCAGGAATCGTATCGTTGATATTAATTCTGGTTTGTCGATTGGTTGTTACACTATCTCCTTATAAAATGAGTCCTCTACATAACGCTCCTTCAGGCTTCTCGAAGTTTTTTCTTGTTCCTTCTTTTGAAGTATATACATCTCAGCGTCTCCATTGCCATTTCTCTCTCAAGGCGGAAAGGAGGACACTTCGTGCCGAGCCTACGGCTCCTTGTAGCAGACATAGTCCAACCCACCTACACTATTATGCAAATTCCAACTGCACCGCAGAGCACTCCTGCTTAATAATAGCCTCGAGTTGCTTCAAACGAGTAGCGTCTTCCTGTTGATGGTTTGGGAAAAAAAGGAGACATTATAGCGCTCGCTGAGACATAAATGGGTTCTACCATGAACTCACCAATTGTCCTGCGTGATTGCCTTTCGCAATACAGACTGTTTCTCCGTGATCTTCCACTGAGAAAAGGTAGAGCAATCGAACTTTTCATGCATAAGCCTCTATGCTCGAATCTGGCTTTCAGGTTTTTTTCTCAGGACACATTCGGTTTATCTAAGTTTAGTGAGCATCTTCCTGTCCCTCCTAGACCGCGACCTTATTTCGCGCCGGGAGGGCGTGATCGCGTTCACAAGTGGTGAGGCAGTGGAACAGAGGAGGTGCAGAGAAGACGCTGGCCATGAGACAGGGTGGCATTTGCAGACACGGAGATCAGCATCCACGCTCTGCCGCAGGCTGCGTGAGTATAAACGTGGCTTTACCTTTCTCACCAGTTATTCAACGATATCATTGATATGAGTACATGTAGTCGGGTCTCATCATATCCGAACTGGTCGTTAACTCCAGAGCCAGCAGCTACCGTTTCCACGTCACTGATATAACAAGGAAAGGCTCGCGGGTCACCGTGGCCATTCAGGATGACTTGCATATGTTCCTATGAAGTTTTAAACGGGATCTCAACTCTGCCCTCCAAATCTGCTAAACGATTCTGGGAGTGGAGTCATGGAGGTTTCTATGAACGCATAATACTATTACACGGTAAGTTCGGGAACCCATAGCATGCCAGCCAGTCGTTCTCGTGCAACACCAATGTGCTTTTTGTGGGTAATAGAACTCCCCCCAGGAACAGGTTTTTAGCCAATTCGAGAATTTGACCCAATTTCGGAAAAATCCATGGGCTATTGGCTGGCAACCCACTCAACGAAGGACAAGTCGTTGACCCTTGTCGAGAAAATGCCCTCATTTAACGCCTGTTACGTACATTTTTGTCATGAACATCATATGTCTAGGTCATTTTTGTTCAGGTTGCACGATCTTTTGTAGAAAAAAATTCAAAAACTACTACGTGTCCCCTCGGCATCCCTAATTTTCCGGGGCTAAGCCAAAAAACTCCATTTGGCTGGAATTTCGCACAGAGAGGTAAATCGAGCCCCCAATATCATGGTCGTTTTACGCAACTATTCCAAGAAATAATCAATATTTCCATATTACTCATCAATGGGGGGGGGGGGGGCGGGATGCTTTGATGAAGCGTAACTGCGTTTTGCAAACGATTAGTCAACACTCGAAGCGAAAGCGAAACTATCAAGTGCACCAAGGCTCCGAACTCTGTTCCCCAGATTGTAGCCTCACACCTTACCAGCTGCTCCATCCGAGCTCCGACGTAGCATTTTCTCGAGTCACATATGACCAGCGCCTGCGCTTGCGCCGTATCTTTCAGGCGTCCGTAACTTCCTTCCCAGAAACGTCTAGCAGATTTGAGATTCCCTTTTGAAAGTACATAGAAACAAATACAACTAATCTTGAACGGCCACGGTGAGCCGGGAGCCTTTCTCTGTTAGATTTGTGTGTATCTCACGCTTCATCACATCATGTCTGTGGGTGAGGGCCAATTGGTCCAAGTTTCGCTTTGCGCCGCCGTCAGTACGAGTCGTTTGGAATTCCGCTCAAGACGCAATGAGCTGGACCGTAAGAGACCTTAAAAGATCGGCGCATTTCGAAGTTTTCAACTTGCAATCTTTAGAGGTTCCTCACGGTACCAGCCCACTGCGTCTTGAGCTGAATTCCATACGACTCGTCCTGACAGCGCCGCAAAGCGAAAATTCAACCAATCGACCCTCATCCCATGTCTGTAGGTGTAGTGATGGCACAAATACACTTGACCTTGTTCTATCTTATGAAAATTGTATGGACCAAAGCTTGGGGCCCACTTACCGATAGCACTGACCACTTCACTATTTGCTTTTACCTTGATCTTGCTCTTAGCAAACGATACTTCGTGTTCAGATAGATTTATACGAATGCAAATCCTCAGGCTGCGTTCATACCAAATTGAATGAGAGTTCTGGCGCATCGGCGTAAAAATAAGGCTGCGTTCATACCAAATTGAATGAGAGATTTGGCGCATTCGCGTCATGCATGAGATACGTGTCGATCAGAAAATGAGAGTATTGGCGCATCGGCGCATTGGCGTATCGGCGCATTCGCGTCATGCATAAGATACGTATCGATCTAGAAAATGAGAGTATTGGCGCATCGGCGCATCGGTGCATTGGCGGATCGGCGCATCCGCGCATCCGCGATTTGAGAGAATTGGCGCATTCGCGTGATGGATAGGATACATATCGATTGAAAAGTGAGAGTATTGGCGCATCCGCGATTTTGGATATTTGCCATATCAGAAAAAGATCAAGAAATGAAAAGAGAAGAAAAGAAATCAACCGCACGTTGGCACGTGCCGCGTTCAAAAGGGTGACGTGGCACGCCAATTCTCTCTGATCGCGGATGCGCCGATGCGCCGATGCGCCAAAACTCTCATTCGATTTGGTATGAACGCAACCTAAATGTTCATATCGATCGAGAAAATCAGCGCATTTGCGCATCCGCTATTTGAGAGAACTGGCGCATTGGCGTCATGCATAAGATACGTATCGACCAAGAAAATGAGAGTATTGGTGCATCCGCGATTTCGGAGAATTGGCGGATCGGCGCATCGGCGCACCCACGATTAGAGAGAATTGGCGCACTGGCGTCATGCATGAGATACGTATCGATCAGGAAAATGAGAGTATTGGCGCATCCGCGGTTCGAGAGAATTGGAGCGTTTGCGTAAAGGATAAGATACGTATTGCTCGAAAAGTGAGAATATCGGCGCATCCGCGATTTTGGATATTTGCCATAACAGATATCAACTTTCGATAAGATATGAGGAGGAGAAAGAGGAGAAAAAGAAATCAACCGCACGTTGTCACGCGCCGCGTTCAACTGACCGCGGTTGCAAGAGTGACGTGGCCCGCAAACAACCCAAATCGCGGATGCGACGATGCGCCGATGCGCCAAAACTCTCATTCAATTTGGTATGAACGCAGCCTTACCTATCCATGCGCGTATCAATCAAATATCGGCTGAATGGATTTTCAGCAATGCTTAACCCCCTCTCGATGCTTTTCTTTTTCATTTTACAACATGCCATTAAAAGTTTGTTCCAGTGTCCAGTCCAGGTCACCCTTGCACAGCAATCATTCCCCTCCCAACCCCGCTCTATTCATGAGAAGATTGTCTGCTTCGCAACGCGGAGCCTGTAGTTCTCCGCTGAGTGTACGAGAATGCTACCATAAGATTGCTGCCATATTGGCAGGAAATTCAGCGAAGTCGCTTTATGGAAAGAAGTTATTTGTTCCGCTAACATAGGAGCCTTCTATCATTCAAGACTCTCTGACGGGCCCAAAATCCGTGTGTTGAAACCTAATTGGGGATGTCATCATTGATGAGCACAAAGCCGAACAGTTAGTCCGAGCTTGTAGCATGCCAAACTGCAATCCTGTTTTCTTACCACCCATGGGCCCTCCGTGTGGTGAGTGGTCAAAATGACCAAAACTCGACTGGGATACATTTCCTCAAGATATCGTCCACGGAGGTAGGGCAGCTGTTGTCATTGAGAACGCTAGAGGGGGAGCAGAGGTAGGAGGCGGCAGTCAGTGATATAAGACGCAGGGTTGAAAGCAAACCAACATTGGGTGCTAACGGACAACTTCCTTCTCCGATGACAACTGTCAAAAAGGTTGTTCGACGAGATTCAAACGAACTGCTATTCTTCCAAATTTCTGATTCCTTCGTCAGATCGATGAATTCCTCCGTTCTCTTTGTATTTCTGCTCATGTGCCGGTCCGGTGTAATATTAGGTTGGACGGGAAGTTCTGGGACACTTTTTGTTTTTTCCTGTAGAAACCTGTAAAGCTTCGGGAGCATTTGGTAGTGGGGGGTATATGAAGCGTCTGAAAAGGGCTTCTGAATAGCACATTCATATTCTCTACGGCTTCAACTAGCAGTGAATTTACGGCAATTTCGCGAAAGGTGCGAAATTCACGAACACCGCCTCGGTTCCTCAGCATGCGAGGCCACTAACAAAATTAACCAGTCGATGGACCCAGGTACTGTCTCTCATATGGCGGCAGCCCGATGGCTCGATCGGCTCAAATTGGAACAGGAAAATATTCAAAAAATTGCATTGAGAAAAAAACTTTTTTTTTTGAAAATTTTCAAAAAAATAGGAAACTGTTACCATCCAACACGACAGCCACTGCCGATCTCTACTGCAGGCAATTGGACACCGGAGCGCCAAAACTTACCGGAAAAATGGACCAAGACCTCTTCCTCCACGATAACGCTCACCCACATGTGGCAAAGTTGGCGTGTCAAAGGATCCAGGACCTCGGCTGGACGACGCTTCCCCACCCACCATATTCCCCGGACATGTCCCCAACTGACTACCACCTATTCCGGTCGTTGAGCCACTTCCTTGACGGGCGACAGTTCAAAGATGACGACGATCTCAAGAGCGGGCTCCAGAACTTCTTTGACCAGAAGTCTCCCGAATTCTACCGGAAGGGTATCTACGATCTTCCTGAGCGTTGGCAGTACATTGTAGATCACGATGGTGCATACTTTGGTGACTGAAGTTACATGTGAGTAAAATTAAAATAAATTGAATTTTTCTCACAAGGTGTCCCAGAACTTCCCGTCCAACCTAATAATTTCCAGTGGAATTAGAATCATGGAGTTTCAGTGCACAATTAATTTGAGTCTCGTCTGCAGCTTACCTTAGCCTGATTGTGGAAAACGTTGCTGAAGTTTGCTGTCAGAGATACGACGGAGAGTACACCGCGTAGTGCTGTTCCAAAGTCGGTCCCGACTTCTGCTGAGTAAAGATAGATTCCTACAAATTGACATTTGTAAAACTTTCGCTACACACACCTTCACTCACTGATAAAGATTTCTTCACATTTCACAGAAATAGAAGGAGCATTTTTGAGGCTATCAAGGACTGATCATAACCTGATTTCAGGTAGTCGAAGTGTACATATCTTTAAATCGATTTGATCCTTGTATTCGCTGGCACCCCTCCCCCCCCCCCCCAAAATTGCTGCTTCCAGAACTTTTGCAATTTCCTACATTTTCTACTTATAATACAGTTTCTATGCATGATTTAGCTTTCTGTATTCACCGAGAGTAAAATGAAATGTCTTTTTAGCCCTTGACAAAGGGAGGCATGGGGCATATGTTCGAATAGCAATTCCGGAGACAAGGGCACATCTCTCAAATCAGAAGGAAGAACGGTTCGGATTTGCCCAGTAAGCAAAAATCTGGCTACTGTAAAAGAAGGTCGAAGGTTTGAGATGACAAGGGTGGCGCGATTCGTGGCAAAAGATGCGCTTTAGCAAGCTCCTACACTAATGGAGAGCTCTCGTGGTGGCCGAGCTCCACACAACGAGCCTCACATGACCGCGTATCAGGGCTGTATATCACAGGACCGCGTGGCTCCAATCGATATTCACTGAAGCGTTGCGTGGCGATACACGGCTGCATTCAGAACTGGTGGACAAGGCAGGAGTCCCAATTCTTCACTTCGAATCCATTTCGTTTTTTTTTCTCTGCAACTGCATTACTCAGCATCTCTAATTTTTCATGGACGAACCAAATATCTATCTTACTGTCCACTTTGATGCAGAAATCTCAAAATGAAAGAAAAAGTATGGGAGTATCACTCCTTCTTGAACTCACCAAATATGAGTGTCGCAATAAAGAGACAAACTGTAAGTAGCATCACAAGTGCATCTCGTAGCAGTAAATTGTGCTGATATTTAGCCGTCAGACAATCAGGTAAATTCTTCGGTCTGTGAGCGACAAAATATAGCATCGTACAAAAAAGCCAGTTGATAGCTGCTGCCATTGAAGCTGAAACAGATTTAATTAAGTAAAGAGGCAGGTATCGCCGATCACTGATCAGCGGCAGTATTCCACACACTCGACTTCTACTTTGAATCGTGAAGTCATATGGATGGGATCAGCCATGGTCACCGTAGAACACCTCCGAGACCCGGAAATCTGTTCTTCATCAAGGCGATCCCAGGAAAATGTGAAATCTAATTGGACTGAGCGCTTATATTTGATTCACAGATTGTGTACGAATTAGTAGGATCATCAGCACTCCCTCAACCGAGTTGAGCTATTTACTTATCGGTGGAAATTGTATGCTTACAGCTGATTTATAAACTTTCGTACGAAGTGGTTCAACACAACTAGGAAGGCGCATCTGGTTCGCTGCAGCCTTTACTTGTGTATCGATTCTCAAACAAAAAGCAAGAAAACTTGCTATAATTGTCAGCAAAATCGAATCCGATGAAACTCTCAAAGAAACTCTTCAGCGTCCAAACATATTCTCTCCTTACCAATTATTATTACAGATATCGTTGGTGCTGTAATTTTGAGATACATCGTGAAAAGATGTGTTACGGCCGAGGTGGCGTTCAGTGTGGGCAATGGCTCGATTGACATCAACAAGCAGGTAACGTACCAGAGGCTGCAATGAGACTGTGACAACAATAGCACATTTGTTCGTACTCATTGTTTCAGATCAGAATTATCATTCCATAAGTTCGAGGTGCTCCCAAACCATCCCCAAACTACAGTATTTTGCTGGGATGAACAGAAGAGCCTACGATAATTTTGCTTTCACACTTTCCTATGGGCGCCAAATTTCTATATTGTGACATATTCATCTGGCAATGATCTGACGACTTTTACTCTTCATTCCCTTGCATTTTTTGAACTTCCTCATCCTCGGGCAAATCCTGAATTTTTTTTTTGAAATCTTTGCTATTTTGATCCCTTATACCTGCGAAATATTCAAGAAAAGGAAATGGAAAGCGATAAAGTCACAAACAACGAATGGAGCGCACACAGCAGTCAAACGTACGAATGCTTCGCAGGATATGAGGAAAGCTTGAGTGGTCACCCTCTCTGTCTTCTTTCCCACCTTTTTGCCTGACTCTTTCTTTGAGCGCTTCATGAACTTGTGCAATATCGCTTACGAGGAAGGTCTTTCAACTCATGACGCGCTTTTTGGAAGCTGTTTCTTGCATGTATGGGGGTACGTACAAGAATCATATAACTGATGTCTATTTGTGCTGACGCCGTACAAATGCCAAAAACGGGGTTGATGGTTCGATCCCCACTGAGGACAAATTTTTGCAAAAATTAGATTTTCAGTTTTTGGGCTCCTAAACACAGCTATCACATTTAGAGTTTCGGGCTGCCCTCTAATGCCAGTTTTCAGCAAGTTAAACAGTTCAATTTTCTGGCCTTTCTGCACTCATGGCGCTTGAACGAAGCGTTTTTGTGCGAAACGGATTCGATATTTGTGTTCAGGAGGTCGAACTACCCCCAAGGATAATTTTCCAGCCCAATCGAGGTTTTGACCTAAATTTGAAAAGTTGGGTTGGGCATTGGTATACCTTCGACTGCACGTTCGACGAAGGGACGGCGATATTACTTGTCAGGAAATTTCCACTATTTCTCCTGTTCCATGCTTGGAAGGTAAAAATATAGCGATAGGCATTCGTGCTGTACATATTCCATTGATTTTCATCGATTTTGTTAGTTATACACTTCTATTAGGTCTGAGCAGAATAAATGGCCAAAACATAACTCGCCATAACTTCGCTCAGACACAAGTTTACTCGTTGAGATGAAAACCATTCGAATCTACAGAATTTCGCCAACGATCTGTTAAGGAAACAATGTCATCATGATCAAATTCTGGACTGCTACAATGAATCAAGTCAAGAATGGTATTTTTACCGTGCATAATTATTCTGCCGCAGGTTTGCATCAAGAACCCGGAAAAAGTGGTAATCCTTCAGGGACAGGTCTGGGGAATAAGCGGGGTGAGGAAGAGGCTCGATGCCTAACTGCATCATTTTTTACTGCGTGCGCAAAACAACGCAAAACCCCACAGTTCGCAAGTCACCCGCCAGAAACTGATCGAGACGCTCCCTGACCCCCCTCCCCCTTATTCCCCAGACCTATTCCTAACGGATTATCACTTTTCCCCGGTTCTCGATGCAAACCTGCGTCAGAAGGAGTTCGCCGAAACGATGCATGTTGGAAATGCCACCGTTGACTTCATTAATTTTCGCAATCCAGAATTTGATCATGATGGCATATTTTCTTTACCATATCGTTGGCAAGGTTGTGTAGATATGAATGGTTTTTATTTCGACAAATAAAGTTGTGTCTGAGCGAAGTTATGGCGTTTTGAAAAAAGTGTTCCGTTTTGGCCATTTATTCTGCACAGACCTAATACAAATAGCAAGGGTATTATGTACCCATGGCCAAACATCTTTCTCGAAGTTAGGGTAAAAATTTGGATTCGGCTAGAAATGTGTCTCTTTAGGCAGTTTGACCCCCTGAACACGAATATGGCACTCATTTTGTGCGGAATCGCGAATTTCGAGCGCTACGGGCCCTGTGTCCAAAAAAGTCAGAACCTCAAATTCACCGAAAATTCGTAAATAGAGTCACTTTGGCATGCTGTCAACGAAAATCATAGTCATTTGGCATAAAAAGACATATCTGAAGATGAAAAAGTGAAGGCAAAAACAAATGCAAAGCTTCGTCAGGGCCGGGATCCGAACCGCTCGGCAGAAATGGAAGTCAGTTAGGTGTTTCATGTAGGTACCCACATATAATGGAAAAAACCGCTTTCCAAAAGCGCGTCATGACCTCAAAGACCTCCCTTGTTAGTGGGAATAGCCAAGAGGGCCAACATTTGATTGGGCAGTTTATTCCAACTCCCATCTTCAGTGGCTTGCCATTAAGAACACCTGTTCAAAGACACCGGGAGGAGGGCGATTTTGGTTTACGGTATGGGAGGAAGGTGGCTTGTAGTTGCCGCAATGCACACGCGGCGCCTTGCCAAGACGTCGAAAGTGAATTCACTAGGTTTTAATTGTAATCTTTCTCACTTTTTTCTTACGCTCTCGCTTATTCTTCATCTAATTGTTCTACTTGTTTGCTGTTGCTGTGTGTTGTTTCACTTATTTCACATCATCACCAATGAATAAATACACTCTAAGAGACAACAATGGCATCTCTGCAGCGGACAACTCGGAAAGTCAGGGTGTTGATGCGAATGTGATGCGAATACACACCACAGCGCCGCGCTTTCGAATCCGGGTTTTTCCACCGATTATCGCTTCTAACTTTAAATGTTCGTTACAAAATGATCATTTTTTACTTCTTCCTTTTTCTTCGCACCTCTTCCGGTACCTTCAAACGGAAGATAACTCGCTCTACGCCAAGAATCAAAGTGCTCAAACTCAGAAATGAGGGTTGCTCGGTCCGTGTAAAGGAAAGACACCAAGAGTTGACTTTTCTCCCTCTAAACCTCGTTATGTGCTGAAGCAAGATTACAAGATTCGGTGTGTCACTTGGAGACAAACCTGGTACGCGGCTTCCGTGAATACAAGCGCCTTATTTAGCTGGTACTTAAGCGAACAAGCTCATAACTATGAGTAGGACGCGGCAATCGCTCAGGACTCAAAATCATACATCGTCTCTAGCTCTCTCGTATAGCGTCGCCGCTGCATGCTACAGCGCGAGCTTTCCATTTTAGGACACACATCTTAAGACTCGGACGCTGTATTACTGTATTCAGCTTCTTATTGATCGGTTTGTACTGGTCTTTTCACTGATAAGCACAATTTACAGCGCAGTGTGCCCAATCGATTGCAAGTATTAAGCTGGTCCCACCTGTTCGGATACGTCCAGTACAATGCGCCCAAGTTTGCTGGTGGTACGTCACTGGGCTCTTTATAGGATGAAGTGATAAATGAGCGGATAATCTCTGAAATAACCATTTCTCGATATTTTTAATCGTAACCCATAGAAAACAACAATACCTTCAGTCTCAATCATCGACAATGGTTCATCCATGCCAGCAATCTGATTAGATAGTACCATTCTTTGTTGATCGATCTGTTCATAAAAAGCCATCACAGCTTGTCCATACTGCAGGACTCACCCGATCTTGATCGTCATACTTCAAGAGCTTTGGCATAGCGATCCTGCACTCGTGCCTGCTCGGTCCTCCATTCTTCATTGTAAATAACCCTGACGATTAAAAAAAGCTAAAAGGGAACGTGCACGAAAAAATTAGTTTCTCTGTTACCCATATATTTAATTGCCTAATATGGGCCGCATGCAAAATTTCACGGAAAAAAGTGAGAAACAATCCGGAAGGAAATAACTTTCCGAAGTGGCGGTCAAAGAGGTGGGGTCCCCGAGTAAGTGCCCGCCCCGTCGTCCGCTGCGGTCGGAGACGCATAGAGAGAAGAGAAAACTACGTGAACAGTCCCACTTTCCGTTTTCAACTGCGGCGCACGACGCGGCAGGGCACTTTCACGGAGACACCTACCCTCGGCTGCCACATTGAGGAGCTGTATCCTCGTCGGAATCGCATTTTTCGCGTGAAACTTTGCATTCGGACCTTATTAAGCAAGTACAACGTAAATATATGGGTAGTGGGAAACTCGTTTATCTGTGGACGATTTTTTTAAATTGGGGTAATCTGCTGAGGTCAAATGAAATCGCTTTGCTTGACGTTGATTCGAGACTACGGTCGCCCAAGATTGTAATTTCCTATTTCTTCCATTTGCTTGAAGCCACCTAATTTTGAGGATAGGGCTGACTTTATTTCTCAAATTCGATTTCCGTTACAGTCATTCACTGATAACAATTACATTTCGATGATTTAGTTAGTTTTACGAGATATGAATTCCAGTGGATTAGTCATGTTCCTTAGTCAATCGTCTCCTAGATTTAGTTCCATCTACTATGACTTCGTATTTTATAATGGCGCGTCATATGATGACGTGTTTGATGAATTTATGGCAGTACGTGTAAATAAATAAGCAAATCGCTGATTCGCTCTTACCAAGCCAGTCCGAACACAGCTGCAACGAATAGCACGACAATAATCAAAGAGGCGGTGATCACCCGTAGAAAGCGGTAATTCACCTTCACCATGGGCTAAATATTCTCCTGCGTGCCAGTTGCGGTTAATGGAAACGTACGAATTGCCTTAGCAACTATAGAAAAAAGAATGGAACGTCTCTATATCCTGGATACCGCCGATATTTAGCGTTGTCCATAAATCGAGTCGAAAATTTGGATGAAGAGAGCTCCCGTCCAACCAAGTGATACAGTGAAAACGAAGGAAAAAATAGCAGAAAGGCGTAGCAAGTTTTTCCAAGACGCGCCACAGTACTTCAGTGCACCCTGCCATCGAGGCACGTGGGGAGATTAACATGCTGAAATGTCGGATTTAGTTGACGTAATATCATAACTAGATTTTTTCCAGGTTATAGTTCGGAAATAATATCCATTGGTTGATGATATACAGCAAAACACGAAAATTAGAGAGCTGAATTAGTAAAATCAATGCATTCAGTACCAAAGTAATAAGTGACACCTTCGAAAAATACCTGAGTGAATCCAAAGCTTGCACTGCAAACTCATTCATTTCCATATAAATGAACTACCAGCATTACCCCTATTGCACCACCATGTTTACCCAGTCTTTCCTAATCTCCTGACCCAAGACCGCTAGGGCTGAGGTTTCACTCTGCGATATGTAATAGACCGAGTGCAGTTCGACTGAAGATAGGCGCTTATGGATCTCCAATTCTGCGATTGCCAGGATCGCACGATCGCCTAAACGCAGTACAGCATATTTCGTCATGCCAACTTTCACTTTAGCGTGCTATTTTTCCGTGTCTTTTACCACTCTGGGACCGTGAGCGGTAACAGACCAGAGTTTTTAAGGAATAGCGCGCTCAGCTAGAAGCGCACCAGATGGCTGTGCACCCTTATGTCAGGATTTCGCAACACGACGAGCGGCGTGCGACGTTGTGTGTGCGAGCCATGCGCGCAGTTACAATTGGGTCTTACAAGGGAAGGTATTTTACTTCCCATCGAACTTTGGAATGAGACCCGGGAGGTCGATAGAGCTTCGAACGCTGATTATAACTGTGAAAACCAAAATTGCCAAATGGCATCCTGAAGCGAGTTACGAGGGGTCAAAGTTTGCCTGTGAAACCTCATTGGCGAGGCACTTTGCCATCAGACGATTTGTCGAAATGGCCATTTGCAATGAGACACATACCACTGTACGCGCTTTTAAATGCTGACCTGAAATCTGTATTCAGAATCTGTCAAACAATTACCAATCATTGACAATCTGTCAATGAAGTTATGAAAGTTTTTCTGAAAAAAAAAGAGTGATATGGTTTCATGGTATGTTTGGGAGCCCATAGCGCGCGAGCCATACGTTTCATGCAAAACCAGTGTGATTTTCATGTTCAGGGGATCAAATTACCCTATGGGACAAGATTTCAGCCAATTCGAGAATCTGACCAAATCTCGGAAAAATTGATGGGCTATTGGCTGGCAACCCATTTAACAAAGGAGTAGTTGTTGACCCTTGCCCAGCAAATGCTCTTATTTGGCGCTTGTTACGTGCGTTTAGTGTGATGGGCAAGTGTGATAGGTATGTTTAGGTTATCTTGTTCAGCTTGCAGGTTTTCTGTGGAAGGAAATTCAAAAACTCCTACTTAACCCCTGGCCACCCCTAATTTTCCGAAGTTGGGCCAAAAACTGGATCCGGCTGGAAATTTGCACAGAGGGGTAATTCGACCCCTTACGCGCGAATATCATACAAGGAAACGTTTAGAAGTGAAAAACTAGTCGTGCTGATGACGAAGCGCCTCGCCATTGAGATGTCACAGGCAGGTCACAGGCAAACTTTGACCCCTCGTAACTCGCTTCAGGATGCCATTTGGCAATTTGGTTTTCACAGTTATAATCAGCGTTCGAAGCTCTATCAATCCCCCGGGTCTCATTTCAAAGTTCCATGGGAAGTAAAGTACCTTCCCTTGTTAGAGCGATAACACGGCAATGCTTGGTGCGTCATACACTGTTGACTTGTAATCGCTTTAGGACCCAACAACACGGCGCCTGTAGCACGTCCAAATCGCTTCGCTCGCGACACTCCGCGGTGCGAAATCTTGACATAAGGATGCGACTCTGCAATTTTGCGATTTGCATGACTGAAGAATTCCAGCGTATAAACCTCAGCCCGACACCTTTACACTTCATTGAAGAGGCTCCTTTTGCTAAGGAAGATACAAAAGAAGCTATGCAACTAGTATAATCGAGCCCCGATGGCTCATGAGACATGTATCTTACGAACACTCTTCTAAAAATAAATCTGAGCTTTAGTGGACATTATAGGTCTATAGAAACGGATGCAGGACGATTTCTACGTTGACACAAGCTGAGTTCAATTCCAGTTGGAATCAAATATGGGCTCTCTTCTATGATCTTGAATATCTCGACAGAGTCTAGTGCCTGCCGCCCATCCCAGCCGGCCATAACGACGACATAACGATCGAAAATGACTTCGCACACGTGATTTTCTCGAGCTATAGACAAGCGTGTAGGAAGCACCTGCAAGAACACCAGCATTTTTGATTATTTGCCCCTATTGCACTTTAAAAGTATCAGTAAAGATTGCCAGGACACAGAGCTCATGCATATCACAGAGCTCTGCTTCCATATTAGGTCGTTCACCTAATATGGAAGCAGAGCTCTGTGTAGTGCGACAACGAATAAAAATCGAAATCAAATAGATGGAACCAAAAGCATTGATCCCCTTAAAGACATCATTAGGGGTAATGCGGTAATGGAGAAATCCCTATAAGAAGTAACTCACATGGTAGTCCTGGGCCTAGGAACGCTATCTGTGGCGAAATCCCGGTGAAAAAGCGCCCCTCTGAGCTGTAGAAACGCCGCAAAACCCCGCAAACGCACTTATGCTCCGCCTTTTGACAGGTTGACCCCGCCTCCCGATGACGTGATTCCCGATTGACTGGGGTGAGAGCGGTCAAGAAGATACGGCAGGATTGAAGGTTTTGCTGCGCGCTTTCGCAGTTTTAGCTTGAAGCTCACTCTGGAGAATAGATGCTGTCGTATTTCCAAACATTCCCTTGTGTTTACTTGGCAACATGCCGATGGGAAACAAGATCAGACTACTTCCCTCTTGACAGACAGGTCGTCCGCGTCGAGAATCAACGGTGGGAAGGGGGTCCTATTTCGCGGGTTTTTGGCCATTTCCATCCGTTTTTTCTCCACTGTCCTGTTACTAGGCATCTCGACTTTCATATGCACTACTTCTTTTACTTTTCGTCCGACTTTCCCCTAATGATGCCTTTAAAATATCTCAGGTTTTCGCATGGGTATCTCAGGTTTTCGCATGGGCGAGTTCTGCGGTGCGTCTTTCACTGGAAATTGAGTGGAAGCCATGCGGATCGTAGCGGTCATGCGCAGGCGCGTAGCGGTTATGCGCATCTAAACGACAAGCTCGCTTGTGGAAGGAACCTCTCAACTGGTAGTCCAGTAGACATCCTTAGCGTATAGGGTCCTCATAAAAGCGAAGCGATCCTCAAAAAGCACAAGAGCACATCTCATCTCCTACGCAATTCACAAGCACCCAGAATTAATCTCAGCGCTTTTAGAGGGAATCGTCCACGGAAAATGAGTTTTTTTTTTGTTACCCATATATTTATGTTGTATTTGCCTAATAAGGGCCGCATGCAAAGTTTTCCGCGGAAAGGTGACAATCAGGCCAAAATACAGCTCCCCAAATTTTCGGCCGGGTGGGCAGGGCCTCTGAGTAAAAAACCCCATCCCGTCGTCCGCCGCGCTTGGAACGGAGAGTGGGCCTGTTAACGTAACTTTCCGTTCCTATAATGCGTCTCCGACCGCGGCGGACGACGGGGTGAGCACTTGCTCGGAGGCTCCGCCTACCCGGCCGAGATTTTAGGGAGCTGTATCCTAGCCGAATTCTCACTTCTTCGCGTGAAACTTTGTATGCGGCTCTTATCAGGCAAATACAGCATAAATATATGGGTGGCAGAGAAACTCATTTATCCGTGAATGATTCCTTTGAGATATGCATGAATCTTGTTGTAAAGAAAATTATAGGACAAAAGCAGCAATGAGTAACTCACTCACCTCAGAGGACTTATCAAAGATGGAATACCGTACTATGGTATCCGTGACAGATATTCCATCATAGCCACCAATTATATAAACATAACCATTGTGGAGGGCGCAGCAGTGACCTTCTACTTCATGTGGAAGAATCGAATCCATTTTCATATGGTAAGACGTGTTACAATCATCAAAGCACATCCTAAATAGTAACTTGCATCAGTTTAACGTTTTTATTATTATTTCCTATAACTACAGCCTCGGTTATTCAAAAACTTCAATGGCGTGACTCTACTGATCGGTTACATAAGCCATATAGGAAAGATTCTCTATAGCTCAGAAACTAGCCAATTGAGAATGGAAGAGCATGACAATATGGTCTGAGAATAGTTTATCAGTGCGATAGAGCCAATGAAGAGAAAACAGATTAAAATGACTTTCAGAAGAGGAGGGCGCTACTCTAATACCAAATAATTCGGTGAACGTGTTTACCCGCGCATCTGATGCATTTGGTAAACGTGCTGTGATGCACGCGGAGTGATGGAACAGGAGTGTTTCTTGAACCGCGGAAGGCTAACTCAACACCCGGTGGCGTGAGTAATGTCGTAGCACCTCACTTACTCAATAACATTGTTAGTATTACGTTCCACGGCCATCGTTCCGCTGTGCTGACCGCCTCACTCACCAAGGAAAAGACTGTTTTAATCATTCGAGTCTATGCTCCCACGGCAGACAAAGACGAGGAAGAGCATGACGACTTCTACGACCAGCTAACCGACCTCGTGCACACTCAAAGAAGCCACTATGCCGTAGTAAGCGGCGATTTCAGTGCACGAATAGGTGCCCGCAAACCAGGGGAAGTCTTCGTCGGACCGCACTCGGTTGAGACGCGAAACGAAGCAGGAGAAAGGCTGGCGAGTTTTCGCGAAAACCACCACCTTTTCCATGGAAACAGCCAGTTCGTCAAACCCACGGATTAAAGATGCTTATCTTTTTCCCAATGCGGAATATCATCACGAACTCGACCATACTCTGTGGTCCCTTCTTTCAACACAGGAGGCGACCATCGGCTTCTACGAGCTCGCTTCCATTTCGAGCGTGGGCAGACACGTATGCGTCGAATTTTGTCAAGGCAACCACGTCGAAGTGAAGTAGATGCGGAGGCAGTTAGTTGGATGGTGACGAAGGAGCAATTTGAGGTGCTTGCTGAGCCCAATAAGGACTACGATTCAGTCGTAAGCACTATCTCAAACATAGTGCGCGACTGCCGTAAATTGGCTTCCAATCATGCCTCACGCCGCATTTCTGAAGCTACGCGGACCTTGCTTGAAAAACGCAGGCAGATGGATCCAGTGCAATTCCACCTGGAGCACACCGCTCTCAATCGTCTTTGCAAGAAACGACTTGCTGAAGATCATGCCCGTTATGCTAGAAACCGCCTGCTCGGTGCAGCGGAAGGAAAACGCAGTCTCAAGAAGACAAGAAGAGGACTAGCAGAGCATCGTCTGGCCATCCCATGTTTGAAAGCACCGGATGGGGCCCGCAGCTCGTCCAGGCCAGAAATGGAGCGCATTATGGCAAAGTTCTTCTCTGATCTTCCCAAGTCAAATGCGGACTACACAGTAGCACTCAGCGCTGGAAAAGATGTATTGCCCTTCTTGCCATCGGAGATCCGCTATGTTGTCGAGCAAATGCCTCAAGGAAAGTCTCCCGGAAGCAACGGCAACACTGCGGAGATGCTTCACTCGTGCGGGAAACCTCAGTATCGCGCCCTCGCTAGAAGGTTCACACGATATGTAAGTGAATGCCAAGTGCCAGACGGCTGGAGGGAATCAGTGACGATCTTGCTATTCAAAAAAGGGACAGGAAAGATTTATCTAACTATCGTCCTATAGCCCTTCCGTCAGTGCTGTACAAA
Organism: Trichostrongylus colubriformis; assembly: GCA_963978905.1. Classification (NCBI taxonomy): domain Eukaryota; kingdom Metazoa; phylum Nematoda; class Chromadorea; order Rhabditida; family Trichostrongylidae; genus Trichostrongylus; species Trichostrongylus colubriformis. The sequence continues at coordinate 19,395,669 of OZ022260.1, forward strand.
GTTTTCACACGCTGCATCCTTGCATGCATAAGCAGGACACTTGATGGAGCGCAAGCGGTAGAACAAGCAGGATTCTGTCGCACGTACAGCACACTGGACCACATCGCCACTCGCTGTCGGTTGATCGACTTAGCCCGCGAACACCACATGCTGCTGGTGCTTATTTCTATTGACTACAAGTAGGCGTTCGATTCGGTGGAACCCTCGAAGATGTGGGAAGCGTTGGAAGGGCAAGGCATGGAAAGGCGCCTCGTGAATGTGCTGAGCAAATGCTATACAGATTGCACGACAGTATTTCGGCCTTTTCATAAAGACGTTGAGGTAGCTGTGGAGAAAGGAGTACGGCAGGGAGATCCTATTTCTCCAAACCTTTTCTCTGCTTGCCTCGAATTCGGGATTCGCCGCTGTGAGTGGTGTTAATTCGGAATTAACATCGACGGGAAGCGCTTAACCATCTGCGATTTGTGGACGATGTCGTGCTGACTACCAGTTCACCTGAGGAGGTTGACGCAATGCTCTGCAGCTCGGATGCCGAAGGCTCGAAGGCAGGCCTTGTGATCAACAAGTCCAAGACGAAGGTCATGAAGAACGTCCATGCAATGCAAACTTGTGACTTCGAACGGAGATCTGGTCGAGGACGTCAGCGAATACGTCTACCTAGGGCGTCTACTGAACATGAAGAACGATTTCAATTGAAGATAGCAAGGCGTCGGAAAGCAGCTTGGACTGCGTCACACTCCATCAAAAGCGTCGTTGATCTCACGAAGGACACAAGGGAAAGGCTAAGCTATTTGACTCGGTATTCCTACCAGCCATGTGCTACGGATGCGAAACGTGGACGCTCACGAAGGCCAACAAACGCCAACTCAAAACACTACAGGCTTCTCTAGAGCGCCGGCTTATTGGACTTACTCTTTCGCGACAGCGCGAACTCGGCCTTCATAACGTCGACGTGAGAGCAAGATCAAAAATACGTGATGTGGTTCAATGCTGCGACGAGGCGAAACACAGGTTTGCCGGACACCTGATTAGGCGAAACGACGGTCGATGCAGCACAACAACTTGTTGTGGTATCCTCGTCACCACAAACGTCCACCTGGCCTTCCGTCCACGAGATGGTCCGATTCGCTTGCTTTCCGAAATAACGTTCGAGATCCCGTTTCGTTAAGTACTGTCGTGCACTGACGACGATTGCGAAAGACCGTTTGATGTGGATGAGAAGTTAGGACCCGCGCAAGGCCCATCGCCGTGCAGTAGGACAGGTCGCCTAAGTGACCTAAGTAAGTAAGCATCTGTGATGTGTGGTGACCAGTATACGACCGTTCACTGGAGAAGGCGCTACGAACTTATGCAGAGTGGGGGCCTTGCTACCCATGCTCCGAGTGCTAATGCTCTCACAAGTTGGTTTATAATTCAAAAAAATATGAAACCAAACAAAATCAAGCCCTATAAAATCAAGCCATCGCAAAAATATGGAGCCAGACCTGAACACACCCTTTACGGTACGGTGTTCATCCCATCCACCAAAAAGCAGGGCTTCTGAATCTGAAATCTTTACTGCTACGCTATTCTTCAGTCGAAACGGAGTGTCGGCGAGCGACCCTGAAGAAACCTGAAAAACACATAGACAAATTGAAAGTAGCTTAAAAACACGGGGAGAGGCAAGTTCCGCGGGTTGTAGAGTATGAAAGTAGGGGTGCGGTGTAACACTAAAGAACAAACGAAATGAAACGGCGAAAAACCCAATAAAAGGAATACGGAAACATCCCTCCTCCTTCGCGCCCCTCTGCCTCCCTGGCCTGGGTGGATTGCAGGCGGACGAGGGGCTAAATCAGCCGGTCGTGAACGTTGTCCGGCCCTCGTTGGCAACTCCCTTGGCGGATGATGGCAGTACGACGAGCTTTGTCACGGGATCGTGATTAGACCCCAGGCCGCGTTCTTTCAATGCGAGTTTCGTCCCACATTACCTCTTATGAAGTGGGAATCGCTTCAAGGGAACATATATTCATAGTTCTCATTTTCCCCATACCCCTTCCGGTGTCCTCAATATTCGCACCGTTACATCTTCATCTTGCAGTGAAAACTAGATGTAACAAAAAAAGCTTTCGCTGCACCCATGCAACGAAATGCTTTGTTCTGTAGCAATCGTTCCCCTGCACCTCGATGTACCTTTTTGATAAATCAGGTTGTAAGGAAAGTTCTGGCCGGTTTTTGAAATTTCAACTTCGAGAGATCATAACTCAGCTCAGAGTGCATCTTTTCTGACAGAATGAGCACCATTAGATTCGCTACACTCTTGGCAACACTATGCATACCTACATATCTCAATTTGATGAAGGGCTGATAATTTATATTGCGCGAAACGAAAAAAAAGTCGACTCCAAATCGCCACTCTTTCTAAACACGCTGCTACTGAAAGAGCTGGCCAGATGTTTTGGGAAGTGGGGCATAGTTGGCGCTAGATCTGATGAACATGATAGACGAGTAAGGGCCTTACCTTGCAACTGCTTCAATTAGTGGAAGAGGATTTGTGAAAAATGCGCTTACGCGTGACTGCCGTGAGGGGTCCCGCGGCACCCATTTTTTTGGATTTTTCCAAATCAAGGTCACTTGAGGTGGTCAACTAAGGTTGCTTGTTGAGGGCCAATACTTGTGGATATGCCCTGCAAATATGGACGCTCATCGCCTTCTCCGTTTTAGTTAGAGCGATTTGAACAATTGAAAATCCATGCAGCTCGTTCTCATTTCTGCACTTCTGAAACCAGAGACAATGTGTTCCATCCAATGATTCACCCCCTCCTCTTGCAGTATTTACATTTGTGGTCCTCTTCGCTAAGACTCGGCTAAACAAGAACCCGTGAAGTGAAGTCATCTTAAAAGTGCCATTTTCGCAGCACTTTAAAATTTCCCTAATAATTCGAAAACCTTATGGCATTCCAAATAAAACATATATTCTGAAAGAGCAACTTTTTGTCTATCTAACGAGCACATTATGTCAGCTGATACATGGTGACGCGCTCTGATATTTGAATTTATCTTGTGAACGCGAAAAAGCGGCCAGAACTTTCCTTACAACCTAATACAACAACGCATGCAACGGTACTACTTTTAGATGAAACTTCGAAACTTCTATTGTAAATTTGGTGCATGAGGTAGGGTTGAGATGAATTCCTCAAATCATCCTGTTTTCATTCCTTCCGCGTGATTTTCCTTTCTTCTGGGTATCATCAAGTTCTGAGAAATTTTTCACGATACGTTTTTGGTTGGTTGTGTTCATAAAGGAGCACCCAACAATAGAACACCTCGTTCGGAGTGTTGCAATCTTTACGCCTGCGATGAAAATCACGTTTCACGGATGAACCTCCGTTTCCTTCTTCACAAGTGTCGTCTGGCCTCCACTTCTGACGAGGGAACTGTGGCAGCCAACACCACGTTAAGATGGTTTCGAATCCACATTTCATTTCTCTTTTGTTTCGGAAATTCATTTATTTTTAGACTTTTGATTGTTAAATACTAAATAATCATGTTCAAAATAGATGAACAATTTTGGTGCAGAAGAAAGAGACAAAAAAGAACGAACACGAAAGCTGTGCAAAAATGGGTCTGAAATTTTTATACTTCCAGTTGCTTGACCTACACTACTTTGATCAGAGAATAGCCAACGTGCACTCGTGTTGAAGCAATCATGCACCATGATCTTGGACATTGCGGGGATCGAATCTTGTACAAATACGCGCTCTGGCCAGCCAACATTCTTTCTCCTGGAAATCTGTGAAATGGTACCAGGCTCCTTGTAAATTGTCTAGCACCAGAAACATCAAATAGGCCAAACCGTATTCAAATGCCTTCCACTGCATTCAGAATCTCGCGAGTCAAGCCCGAGTTCGCCCAATTGCTAACCATTACGATTTTCTTTCGCCTTCCGCAGTTTCCTCCTTGCCGCTCATTTGAAAGTTTCTTACTTCATGCACAGCAAGTAAGTAGTGCAAGTAAGTGAATCTGACCTCATCCTCATTCATTTTGATGAGCTGTACGTTTCTCAGGCAATCTTGTCCATTGAAACCTCCAACGACCACTCCTGTCGAGTGCTAAAACACCAAACTTATAACAAATTATGAAGACTGATTTATCAATACGAAGCCATACAGAAATGCTCATGAAAAACATGATAATGTTTGAAGCATCGGGAGAGGTAAGGAGAAAGTGAGAACTTGAAGTACATGTTCTCTGGAGGCCAACTTCACTACAGAAGAGGTGATGTGAGGCGAAGCTCACATTCAAAAAGCGTTCCTCGAGGTCTTAGCACGTTCCAAGGCGCACGGTGCGTCATTCTGCAGTTAATCAGTCGGGTGAGTGGCCGTCGGAGGCGGGACAACGCTCGCGGCGTGGCCGGGCCGGCTGATTTAGGCCCTAGCCTCTTTGCGATCTACCCCCGCTAGTGACGTAGAGGGGCACGAAGGAGAAAGAGGGTACGGGTCTATTTTTCTAGGGTTTTTGCCTTTTATTTCGTTCTTTCTCTACTGCTATACTGCTGAGCACCCCTGCTTCAGTAATCCTTAATTTGCCAAATTTACCCTCCCGATATCTTTCAAAATTATAAATTTCATCTACTTAATAAATGACCTGAATAGTGTGCCTCTCCAACAATTTCAGAGACACTATTTTTTGCCTCCCAATTTAGTTCCTACATATTTATAAGGTTTGAAGGAATTCGTCCACTTGACCGCATCTCATCTTGGTCTCTCTTTCTCGCTCGAATAAAAGCGAGAAACACGGAGCTGCTATGACCTCGACACCATAAGGGGTACTCTTGGCTGATGGACTTCGAAACTCGAGGTACCTAGTAGTGGAACGGCAGAGAGGAAACAGAATGTCACGGTCACAAACCTGAAAAATAGGATCCCTTTCCCATCGATAGGAGGAATCCTGAGTGTTTGATTCACTATATGATCTCACATATTGTTCTGATGGGTAGCTCAGTATGTGAAGTATTTTCAGATGGGGGTCTATTTTCGCACCAATCATCACTGAAGGGTGATGGAGACGTCGAAAGCAGCAAAGCTGGTCAGCCACGAACATTGTCCAGTCCTACAGAAAACACATACATCAGCGAGTAGAACCAAAACGCATTCTAACGAGGTCGCGATGAGAACCCCGAAGGGCTCTTTCAACGCGACTTTAGTCACAGATCATATCTTTGGAAATCGCCATTTCATTTGCAGGGACACCAGTTCACTTCTGATTGCTCTCATTATCCCTAGACGTCTTCAAGGAAGGGATGGCTGTACGTTAGGAACCTTCGATGAAGCAGATTTTTAGTTGATCTGTGGTGATGAAGAAAAGAGGGAAATCACCGGAATAGAAATAACGATTTCCTCAAGTGATCCGTACGGCCAACGTTTCCACGTTTCTGTCGTTGTCAGAGGCCTTGAATTCAACCGCTTGAGTGTAGCAAAGCTACGCTCGGTTAGTACGGCTAGGAAGAAGTTTACTACTGATGCATGGGAGGAGGGAAAAACTCACCGGCGCGCGCATGCGGCGCGTGCTTGGTGACGTCACAGCCACCGCGCGCCGCGACGGTTTGCGATGGCCTGCGCTACAAACATTGCTCTTCAATGAGGATAACCTCGCTGTCACTTCAGCAAAGTCATGAGATGGCTTGCACTTTTCTACTATGTGTCTCCCCGCATGGTCATACATGGGACGGAGCTCACACAGTCTCCTGAAACTTCTACATCACTGGGCTGAGGCAAATCCATACGTCTGTAGAAGCTAGCCACTTTGAAAAAGGCCAGCTCTCCCAGCTATCGAAAGCCTGTCAAAGCAGCAAAGCTTCCGCAGCACTATGTGCTCACCCTCAATGTATTAGCAAAACACAAACAAGGTAACCCTCTATAAAGCGCTTTGGTAGGAGCAAGGCCATCGCTCACCGTCGCGCTGCGCGGTGGCTGTGACGTCACCGCGCACGCGCCGCATACGCGCGCCGGTGAGTTTTTCCGTGGAGCCCTGATGCATTAACCAAGCGTAGCTTTGCTACACTTAAGCGATGGAATGGAAAGACCTAAATGTTGGCCGTAATAAACGCTCCACCTAAAAGCCTCATGGAAGGAGTATTACAAACAAGAAGTACCAACAATGTCGAGGTTCTCTGATGAGATAACTTGGACCCTTTTTCCCGTGAAGTTCAGTTTCCACAGCGATCTTTCTCATAACTGACTCCGTCCCGACAAGGGTGTTTCTATTAATGTGGGCTGTACCAGCTTGCCTGAATGGCACCGTCAAGGATACTCTACCGGTGTGTTAAAATTGAGCATGCTTCTAACATTGCTAAGCTCTAGCGCTTGAAATGATCACTACCACGACGTCGTGCCACGCCTTGTTGCCCGCGTGGGACCGTGTGACACGACGTCATGTCACTGTATATACTTTCACAGATTATTTTCAAACTTCGAGTCGATTTTTTTTCAAATTATGTGTCTATCGTACATATACATTGTTACTGAAAAAAAGGTACATGAAAACAGCTTCTAGTTAATGAGTTGTTTTTGAATACGTGAATGAATAATTGGTACTAGACACTTTTTAATTTTATAGAATACAACCGATGCAGGAGGAAAACTGTCACTGTGCTGTGTTAAAGACACCGTTAGGGGCAATTTTGGCAAATTGGGGGATTACGAAAGTAGAGGTGCTCGGTAACATAACAGTAGAAAAAGAACGACATAAAACGGCGAAAAAACCAAGAAATAGGAACTCAAAATTCCCCTTTCTCGCTCTCGTCCTCTGCGTCCCTAGTCGGAGTGGACTGAATACAGGCCAGAGTCTCAACCAGCCGGCCGCGATTGTTGTCCCGCCTCTCCACGTCGACTCCCCCGGGCGCATAACGGCATAACGGCATGACGAGCAGCGGGGCCGCCATAAGCCCCAAGTCGCGTTTTTTTATGAGATTTTCACCACATGTGACCCCTTCTCAAGTAAAAGGTTCGTTTCAGAGAACATGTACTTGCAGATCTCAGTTTTCCCTTACCCCTAATGGTGCCTTTAAAATTAGAGAGACTGTCTTAGACTTGTAATCATTCAGTCTGATGTTATTACACTGAACTGCTCTTTTATAACACGAGAAACCTCCAGTTAGCGTAGACTAATTTGTAGTAGCCGTCAAATCTTATCGCAGTCACGGTCTATGAATCGGAGCTATAGCTGAGTACTCAATTTTAACCGAAAAAAAGTGAGAAATAAAAGACTTCTCAAGGAAAGATGTTCATGTCACGGACGTCACGTCATGCGTATGAGCGTGGAAAAAATGCACGCGGTCCCGCGTGCCAGACAAGGGTAAAGCGGTCGTTAAGGTATTAAACTATTCGAACAATGTGACTCTGCTTACTTCTGTGATGATAGATACAGTAGCGCTCGAAAGTCTTCGATCAGAGGTTCCATCTTCTCTCTTCGTATAACCTCGGCATCGATAATGTATTAGAAGTTCTTCTGTTGTGCCAACGAGGTTGTTAGGTGGAATATTTATTTACGGCCTAAACGTTTCGACAGGATCGTCTTCCTCGAAGGCCTAAACGTGGCTCAAGACTAGGATTTGTCCACTACACCGTCAAACGCTTCATCCCCCTAGCGGTTTTGACGGAGATCTAGGAAAACACCAGAGAAACTCCGTACGTCAGAAACAAACTCACCCAATCCACCACCGTACGAGTGGAACAACGCCACTCCGAGTTAGTTGTAATTAGTGAATGAGAGATGCCATGTCGTCCTTATACATATATAGTATTGTTTGGGACATGCATGTCTCCCATTTTTAGATCAGTAGCTCGCAATGTGGTGCAAATGGCAAGAGGTCATTTGTGACGGATAAGCACTCATTTCGGTTGTTCATACTTGGATTTCTTGCGGAAATCCAAAATGCCTCGAGCACTTTTCTAGCAGAAATCTCACACTCAGTCTCATATGCCAAAATTGTGCACTTAACATCAAAACATCAGGCCGTAAATAAATATTCCACCTAACAACCTCGTTGGCACAACAGAAGAACTTCTTCGATCAGAACTTTTTTGTCATAACTTTTTTTTCAACTTGACCAAACTTGACAAAATTTTAATATGTGGTGCCTGAACCTATTGCCAACATTTCCTTCCACTTGAGTGCCGCTTGACATACAGTGCGTTTCATAATTATAAGGTCACCCCCAAAACTTTCGGTTTTCAGAACACACAGCCAGCCGAAAAATTTTTAAGTATTTTTTTACAGATTCCTCACCACGGAAAACCCTTCCATACTAGTTTTTATGACATTACCTTTTAGCCCGATATTTCTATGAATATTTTGTGATTTATGTGCCGTTTCATAATTATAAGGTCACCCCGAAGAAAGAGAAGATCTACTAGAGTTAACAGCGCATGCGAAGAAGCCCATAATCTATGGTTCCCTCCTGTTTAAGAACGACATTAACTAGCCGTTTGGGGAAGTAGAAACGAAATTTCGAAGAGTCTTTACACAGATATTGTTCCACTCTTCAACAATTGTCAGTTTCAGCAGCTTTGCATCCCAGAATTGACGATTATTGGGGTAAATATTTTTGCGGCGACGTCTTCCAGATCTCTTCAATAGAGCTGAGACCAAGACCACATGTTACCTATGGCTGGAGGTCCTTATTTTGGAACTTAACCACGAATCCGTTGAATGACTTACGTAAACAACAGCCTTGTCATGCTGTTAGACGCAATTATGAGGAGGCGGTCGGCTCCAAGAAACGTCTGATTTATTCGTGTGATCTTCTAGCAGCCTCTGGAGTCCATTCAGCAGGTTTCGAAAGCAGGGTTTGATGCAACTTCATTGCCGAAAACCACTTAGGCCACCACCCTTCTCCCACAAAAATTGCCAAGGCTCCGCTAGATCGGCGCACTTTTCAGACCAAGCTAGTACTACCTCTACCCGTCAGCACCACACAAATAGAGTATTTTCAGACTCAAAAGTACAATTCGGATGGAATTATTCGCATGCAGGGTGCAGCTGCTATGCAAATTCAGTTTCGTTCAACCGTGCTCAAGAACAACTTTATGAATTGAAGTCGTTCCGCCTTATGGTGTGCTGTAGGCGTCGGAAACTACTTCATTATTTCTCCAGTGATGTTTCTGCTCTTCCTCGCTGCTGTACGCGCTGTGGTTCCAGACTAAAAATGGTTCAACTCCAAACAAATCTAGTCCACGAAGGAGGTGCTGTAGGAAGTGGCCCTCACAATCCTTTCCTCGTTAATGATAATAATCTCACGTGGAAATCCAGAGCCTGAAAAACATCTGAAGACACCGAATCTCTCAAATGACATCTAACTGGACACAGGAATCTTCCGATTTTTTTTTTGGAATGGCTCTCAAACTGAGCCTAACACCACAAGAATCCCAAATCTGGGCTTTTCTCTCGCAGCATATTAGCTAGCCACAAGACGATTGAACATGTATCTCGAAGATGTATTTGGAAGACATATCTATCATCACAGACCTGCCGGGACCTTAACTTTTTTTCTTTTTTCAGGGTGACCTTATAATTATGAAACGGTGCAAAAAAAGAAAAAAATACTCTAAAAACATGAGGTAAACGAGACTGCCACCAAAAATCGGGCACCGGGGTTATTTCAGGTGAGCAATCTGTCTATGAGACTGAAAAAATTCTTCAATGGAGTGTTGTCGAGAAAACCTGAAATTCAGGGGGTGACCTTATAATTATGAAACGCACTGACCACCGAAAAAGGTAAAAGGCTTGGTCAAGAAAGACGGCTTTCTTTACAAAAACAAAATGAGCAAGCGTCAGAGAACATTAATATTTTGTAGAAAGATCACGACTTTTGATGACAGCAGCACAGCGGGACGGTATCGATGGCACTCCAAAAACAAAGAATTGCATTTAACCACGTAACTTACACCTTTGAGCGCCAAGATGGTATATTTAGTATGCAGTGTCTCCAAGTACAACATACTTAAATTTCTCTTAGATTGGTCCAGTAGCAAAAAAGTCACAAGTGAAAAACCCAAGTGAAAGATGCTTTCGCCGAAGACTTTTGTATGTCCAATGTATGGCTTTTTTTCTAAAGCGAGGGACTGACTAGCATCAAGCACTCCACCTCTTTATTGAAAAACTCCAAGATAATTGATAAGTGTTGCTGGAATCTGAGCGCCAGGACACCCGAATTTCTTCACCACGATATATATATGCTTGCTGCTCCCGTTGTGAATTGACCGCGCCCTCAGTGGCGTGAATGCCACTTTCTCGTACAACCTGATCAAATTCGAGTGTCCTGACGCATACTCAGACTTCCTCCTGTATCGCTAAACAGTTCCCTGTCATACGACGTGGTTATTGATGAAAAAGTCTTTATGAATGCTTCTTTCCGGAAGAATTTTGTTTGCTTGCATTTGCAAAGAGAAGTCGATAAATTGTAAGGATGAAGTGAGAGAGGGGAACGGAGGAGCCAGCAGGAAGCACTCACATCTAATTTAAAAGAAGCAGCGCAGCTCGTTGCCTCAACCACGTCATGAAAGAAGGAACCGTTGCTCACTAGCGAATCCCGACTCCAAAGAAGTCGCTCGGCACTTCTTGCATGTACGCCCTTTTCTTGACATCCTGTAACAAATATGAAACAATTAGTTTTTCATCCAAACAGCCGAAAACAGCCAAGATCAATTATTGTGTGATCAGCAACAAAGCCCTCTCAGTTTTTTGCAAACAAACAACGGCCGTAACGGCTAACCGAGAGACGAAATTCAGACAAAAAAGGCTCCGAACAACAATGTAGCCCCAAACCATCCGAATCCGATAGCCAACAATTCCATCCCTACGTAGTGCTTAGAGGAATCGAGTAAAATGAGTTTCTCTGTTATCCATATATTTATATTGTACTTGCCTAATGAAGCCTGCATGCAAAGTTTCACGCGAAGTGAGAGTCCGGCCAAGATGCGGCCCCTCAAAGACACCGAGAGGAGGGCAATTTTGGTTTACAGTATGGGAAAATGCTACAAAAGGCCAGAAAAGCGAAAAAGTGGGCCCTCTTCTCTCTCCTTCCTTTCGCCACCTCTGATTACCAGCTGCTGAGGGCTAGAAGTATATGACGAGGTGCTATGTCAGCCAGCCGCAAACGTTGCCCTGCCCTCGCAGCACTTGGACCAAAAAAGCGCGACAACGCCGCGATAAATATCAAAAGGCGCGCTCCTGAACGCGTGTTTCGCCCATTATTATCTCCCCATAACTGGCCATTTCATATACAGAAAACGTCGTTCTCACTCCCGCTTTTCTTCGTTGCCCCCCCCCCCCCTCCTCTCCGCTGCCTAGAAAATGCGCGTAATAATTTCACCAACCTCCTACTACCAGAAATCCATCCTTCTCAGCAAATACGGCAGGACTTCGTCGAGGTTCTTGCAGTTCACCGACAACACGTGACTTCACGTCTATACCATCAGAATTTTCACGAAAAGATAGTTCTTCGATGGAGCGCAGAGCACCACCCTCTTCTTTTTTGGTACATCCGCCAATCAGGAGAATGACGGAAGCCATCCGCCGTGTGAGCATATCACGGATCCTGAAAAAGAATTCTTATTGCCCTCATTTCGAACATGAAAGAAACCTCCTTCATGCGCATTCTGTGAGGTAAAGGATAGTTGATCGAATCCTTTGCAGAACCCGTACCGCAAATTGTTGCGAACCGGGCTATTCTCATAGGAGGTTCGCCTTTGCCAATCTCATTAATTTGGTAAACTGTAGAGTTGACAAATGCTAGCACATGGCTCCGCACACAAAGTGACAGAACGGTTTGAAGACAGTGGTAGGGGTAAGAGCAATGAGAACTCCTAAGTGAATCATCCGAATGAAAGCTACGGGTCAAGAAGACTATATGTGGCGAAATGATCGATGAAAGAAGCGCCCCGGAGCTTTATAAGAGCCGCCTCTTCCAGTGGATGCCACTTGTTCTACCAGGTCCCGTCCTATCAATCAACAGAACCCGCCTACTTCAAGAGTCAACAGTAAGAGTGGGGTCTTATTTCTTCAATTTTCAGCCGCTCCCCAAGTCCTAAAGTGCGCAATTATACACAATCACTATTAGGATGAATCAGCCTGTTTACAGCAAAAAAGTCAGCACCCCATGCCATATTACGTAACAATTCCTTGGACTCGCGGTTACGCACTCTCGACTCAGCCGAAGCCGTGTGACGTTCAAGTGTTCCGACCAGTGTTCCAGGAGGTTAGGTCACCAGTGTTGTATTGAGGGTAATTCACTATAGAAACGACGATGTTAACATTCTTGTGAGGCTAGAACATGTTTTATGGACTGTCACATTGACTGACTTCCACATTCATCATAGATCGTAAATGCTTTCAGTTAAAAATTGTATTTAAAAAGATGTCTTGACTTGATCATATAAGTAAAAATATCCAACTTCACTACATATTTACCATCCCAAGTATCCACCTTTATGCTTCGACCCTTATCTTTGACATAAGTAGACCAGTTGCGTAGCCAAGGTTTTGAAATTAGTAGTAAATTAATCGTCTCGCGAAGTAAACCCATTCTTGGGTGACCTGACCCCACACCAATCACCGGAACACTTGCAACACACCCCGCCGCCATCGCCTCATATCATCGACGCTGCTCCACCATGGGGTGTGTACCCTTATGTCAGGATGCCGCATCGCGACGTTCTCCGCGCGACATTGGGGCGCGAGTAGTGTGCCCTTGATGGGAATCGCCTGTAATTGCGTAAGAGGGCGAAGCGTATCTACGCCTAAATTTATTAATTTCGCCGCTGTACTGGGCTTGTTTCAAACAGTTTTTTATCTCAACAGCCAGGATTCGGTTAAATTTGTTCATTTCGAAAGTTTTCAGTACACCTTTGGCTGATTATAGCGCTTTGCATGCAGTCGTTCCATGTTTTATGCTTTGCTTCATCCTTATAGGCATCATTTTTTGCTCGACCGGACCTTTTTTGCTTCATAGTTCATACAATAGTGTCAATCATGTATTTTGTATTGCATCAAATTGCGAATTAGTAGTTTCGAGCGCTTCCCCAACTGCCTATAGTGGTGAAGGAGCTTGGCGATGAGTGAACCACTTCGGTGTAATACAAAAGTCCGTTCTTACACAAGAAGATGGTCCGCTCATCTTGTCTTTCTCCATAAACTGAGGAAGAAGCTTATCTAATTTTCCGATCTGCAAGTAAGAATACAATACGTTGCAGAGAATGCAAGTAAGGACGACACATAGGACATACAGGAAATGGGATGAATGCATGCAAAACGCCCTAGTCAACCAAGGGTGAACTGAAAACATTCAAAGTGAAGTGAATTGAACTGAATTCTGTCTATTTAAATGAGAACAATTCGAAAACAATCTCAAAATAACGGCGAAATGAATAAAAATAGGCGTAGTTACGGTCGCCGCCCTTCTTACGCAATTACACGCGATTCCCACGGAGGCAACCATCTCGCGCGAAAACGTCGCTCACCGCTTTGTGCCGCGTGGCATCCTGACATAGGGGTACACACCCCTCCATCATGGCCACCCGCACTGGTCGCGTCGTGACTGAGAGCGCCGCCGTAAGCTCGTGATCAGGTGTTGTATGTCATTAGGGCAGAAAACTCGCATAGCGGCGTCCGGAGTGCATTGCAGTGGCCGTAAAGGCTGGGAATGGCGGGCCAGTAGTGCCGAACCAGTTGCGCCTTGAGGCTAAGACACATGATAATTCCTACGCCTTATTTAGGTGCAATCGCTTTGGGTCGCTTTCATAGTTTGTGGCACCGGTGTTCATGGTGGCAACCCAGTACCTGTCGCCGGCGATGCCGGCACTATTGTAACATACCCGGGCTCTCACTCATAATCATACTGTAGTATGGTACAGTCGAGGGTTATATGTAGTGTTTCGCACTAGAGCAGCGTTTCCGGCAGTGGGTACTTGTTTGCCGCTGTCACCGCTAGCTCTATTATGACACGCTCTACTTATAACTATTGAGTGGACCATACTGCAGCATGATGATGAATGAGAGCCTGGTCGAACTTTAAGCGACATTGGGACGCCCATACCTCGCCCCCATTGCGTGCCACACGCGGCCACGCGAGTTTTCTGTCTTAGTGGCAGCGTCACACGAAGTGTTCTTAAACCTTCCAGTGTATATTTACAATGAAATTGCTTAGAATTGGGAGGGGACCCCTTCTTTCTCCACTTAGGCTTAAGAAAAAGTATACGCCTGAGCGTGCAGATTGACCCCTTGAAGATCTTTCCAAAATGTTTAGTTGTGCAACTTTCGATAAGATACCCAGCCCCCAGCTGAGATAGCTTTTATGGCATTTGTAATACTATAATGCATTGCTACAACGCCATAATATACGCAACTTTATGTCTCATTTGAATGGTTGAAATAAATAGGTTGCAGAGCAATCTTCGTACTTGGGGGGGGGGGGGGGCAATAAACCCATGAGTGATAAATTTTCAAGAAATTTCCATAACATGCTCATCAACCATCAGAATCATATTAACAGGAACGACTGTAGTTCACCGAAGCATCGACATTATTCCACACTAAGTAAAAGCGAACCAAGATTTATTACAATAAAAATGATCAACGAAATCTTTCCGACAATACGTTTGCATCAACAATGAGAAACAGCGATGTTCGCATTAGATTTTTCGGTCGAAAATATGTGATATCTTCAGTTCCCCCATCTCAGTGGCTATGATCACACGAGAGTAGTTCCAGTGAGTTAACAACATGTCAATTTGGACCCAATGGGATAAGTCACATTTTGTCTCACTGATAATCATAGCAGCAAAATGTCATCGTGAATGAGAGTTTACTGGTGCAGAAGTGATAGGCGACATGAAGATTTTTTGAGTACAACGCGCCACTCCTATCAAAAGAATGACAGAAAGTCATCATCACCGAGACATTCATGTATCGAGAACAGCCTTCAGCTATTCTGAAAACACTGAACACAATCTATATAAGAAAGACGTAAAATGCTTGACCATAGCGACTCGTTTCAGAACAAAAGCGATTAGAATCCATAGTACTCACACTTACCAGCTGAGATCCTAAGAATAAGAAACCCAGAATAACATGTTAAAAGCTTTTCTAAAATCAAAATCCATTGTGCGCTCACCTCTGCTCATTCTTCCCATGTCATTCGAAAGAACGAAGCCACAGCGAAATTTATTCTGTTTTCCGAAAATCAGGAAAGGATGATTATTTCTCATCTGGAAAGGAACTGTAATAGGTAAGTAAATGATAGTAAACACCGAATTTGCCGTTCATTAACTTCGGCTGAGATCAACAAACCGCTCCAGTTCACGAGTTTAAACTACCCCGGTAAGTAAAAGCCAATCATGGGGAGGATTAGCCACATTTCATAAGTGAAGAAATCAATAAAAAAGCAAGTAGCACGAGCAACCAAAGTTTGATGAATTCAACTCAACCCTGTGAAGCCTTCTGCGCTCTTACCCTTCGGATATGACTCACGAAAACGAACTATCACGTGCAATCCGTTCCCATTAGCACTCATGCTGCTACCCCAGTGAAATTAACTGATACATCTCCAACGCGACAGTAAGAATCTCCACAAAATCCTTGAAGTCGTTCCGACAAATGCAAAGGGTGTGTGTAGCAAATCTAAACATTTGCTAATCAGAGGCTGTGACGAGCTCTTGCATAATGATTTCGCTCGGAAACAATATACTAGAAAAAAAGAAAAGCTCCGTTTTTGGTGGGATGGAACTTTCAAGAGGACAACAATTTTCAAAATTTAGGATTGTGCTTAATTGACGACAGAAGACAGCTTACCCTTTCCATTCGTGTCTACAACTTGCTTCTTGACAATCATTTACTTACAACTTCACGTGAGACCAGTTCTTGAATCAGAATTAGCAACTAATAATTGCAGATACTAATCTCGCAGTTTGTGAATTCGTGAAGGCAGCGGTGTGGGGCGAAGCTACAGACCTCATCACTCTTTTGACGACTGTGCCTTCTTGTTCATGCTCATGTTAGCTGACGATTCCATAAAAGTGGAAGCCACTTCCACTATCGTTTTCAGGCGCCCCTCTTTTCATACCCTCATTGGATCGGACTGATGATGTTTCATAAGCTGATTAAAAGTTTCTGCTCTCGATTTAGCTCACCAACTTACTGAATTGTCTAGTCTATCAGATAATAGGTTCATGACGTCTATTACTGAAGGGGTAGGTGTAGCGGTGGGGTATGCGATGAGGTACAACACACATGGGCTATATATATTTATTACAAATAGGATTACATAAGAGGGAAGAAGGGGAAGGTGAGGAGGTGAGGTGGTGACTGCCGGGAATGACTGCCACTGCTGGATGGCAGCAGCTTAAGTACCCGCAGGCTGGAAGAAGATCGAGGTGGCGCCGCCTGATTGGCTGCCGGTGCATGATGATGAGTCCTTGAGGATTGATGGGCTGGAGGAGCTGACACCTGACATCTCCATTCCTTACAGTGAGCTCGTCCTCGAGCTCGAAGTAGCATGACAACTTCAAGAGTTAGTATCCTTCACTGCATAGAGATAGATATGACCGATGACAATAATATGCAGCATGGACAGATGCCTTTGAGGTCAGAGAGCCACTACATGACTACGTCTTCGCTCTTGGCAAATGGTCATCAAATGGTCATTCATTAGCGACTAACTTCTTGATGCTGAGATGTGGAGGCTTTACAATGAAAACGTCGTATGAGGAATAAATTTACAATGAAAACGTCGTATGAGGAATAAACACAAGAATTATCATACGCGTGTATGCTGAGAGTGTTCCAGCACAGTAAGGCGACCACTTACACCTTGGAGAGATAGCTCGTCCTCGAGCGCTGTTATAGGTATACGGTAGATAGATGACATACGGTGTTGACATAGGGGAAAAATAGCAAATTTACTCTACGAGTTAGAATGATACACATCGAAACTGGTATAATTTTAGTTGAAGCAGTAAATAAATGACAGCAAATTGTGGGTCCTATGAGTTAAACAATTTAGTAGAAAAACAAAAATAACACGAGAATAGATGTGTACATAGCCCTTTTTGGTTATGATTATATTATTTTTTTGGTGTTTTTGTTGTAATATGTGAATACGTTGCATATGAAGGATAACATGGAAATGTGCGTTTAGAGTAAATAGGCACTGCATATAAATCACAATACGAGACGAGTCAATACGTGCACTAATCTGTTCATAATAATAGTCGATTAGCACACGGGCGTGTGAAAGAAGTTTTTTTTTGTTTTGGCTGCCCTATGTGTTTCTTTGAACCGCCAATTCAAAGAAAGATAGTATATTCGCGACTTTGCGGCTAATGGAAGAGAAGACAAACTGACCTAAGAGAACCAAGTGAATGATTCTAATTCATTCGTCCATGGTGTTGAATCCAGCCTGTTTAATTTGTAAACGACGCGAACGTCTTACATTGGTTTGTTCACTGGCAGCTGATGTTTCCTCGGGGTTCAAAAGAGTTTGTTGTTATGGGGTTGGAGTGGAAACGTTAGCCGACATGGAACGAGGCGAATACAATTTGAGGCGATTGATATGAACAGTTTGTCGTACAAGACGACCTATTATGTTAGCGATTTCTATGTTAGGACGGTTGATATCGTCAACCTTGAACAGGCCTTTCCATTGGTTTGATAATTTTGGACGAACTGGTTGTCGTATAGGAGAACTAAATCACCAATGGAAAGTTCCGTGGGTTATACCTTGTGCGAGCGGTCATATCCTGTCTTGTATCGCAGTCTTATTCGCAATCCTGTTGCCAACTTCCACGATGGTGTTTTTCGGGCCGGCTGCAAATAGGCCTCAAAGTCGTCGGAGGCGAACATGAGTCGAGCCGGAAGCTCGCGCAGGACTCCACGTGACAGGGCAGCGACCATATACCACGAGAGAAAAATGGGCTGTAACCAGTGGTTGCACGTTTATACAGTCATATGCAGATGCTAATGGTTGGAGGAATTCCGACCAGACGTCTCTGGTATCGGGACAATAGGCAGTGAGAGAGTCAGTGGTGACTTTCACAACCGTTCCGCCTGGCCGTTAGCTTTGTGATTATAACTGGTAGTAAACTATTAGTTACCCCTAGCGCCTTATTGATTCTTATGAGCATTTTGCTGTAGTAGTTAGAACTACGATCTGAAATGATCTCCTTGAGGATGCCATGTTGTGAGATGACATCGTTGATGAAAGCTTTGGTGACCAACTCAATGGTTTGTTATATGAGTGGTGCACACACTACGAATTTGGATTTTTTTTTGCGAAAGGGCACTGGGGTACAGGTATTGATCCCAATTCGTCACGTGTGATGTGTTTAAATGGAGTTTTGACTTTTTTTGCCAAATTAGGCAGGAAGTAATACACGTGGAAACATCGTGGTATAGACTTGGCCAGAAATATTTTTCTTTTTTTTTGCATTCCTAGATATGATCCTAATGGTGGTGTATCATAGAGCATTGTTATGATTACCAATTATTTCACCTGGAATAGTTTCACCTGGAATAGCTAATTTTTGGTTATCATGTATTTAATAAAAAAATTGCAATGTATAGAGAAATGATCTGATTTGTTTTCAAATTTTCGCGGTGGTTCATCTATCTCGTTGTTCAAGTATTTGATGAGCTGGCCGTATTTTGAGCTTCTTTGGCTTTCCTGAATGTCTGCAAGGGAAGGTTGCCTGTTGATCATGCCTATTGCTATGATGGAGTTTATAGGCTGGGAAGTGTGAGGAAATCACAAAATGTATTGTGTTTCATAGCGCGATATTCGATTGTGAGGTCGTGTGCTTGAACTGAAATTTGGTATTTGGCAAGGCAGCCGACTAAATCGGATCTGTGAAGAAGTGATTTTTGTGGAGCGAGTTCTGTTACCAAGGTTATCCGTGCGTTTGCTACGTAGTGGTAGAAATGTGTGAGAGCGAAAGCGATGGCTAGAGCTTCGAGCTCAATGACAGCATAGTTTTTCTCATGTTTGTTGAGGGAGCAGCTACAGTACGCGATAGGTTGTTCGCTTTTGGTGGTGGGATGAGTCTGTGGTAGACATGCTCCTAAGCCAATAGTGGATGCATCTGTGTGTATGATATATGGTTGTCTAAAACTGGAGGCAACAAGAAGTGGAGTGTTAATGAGAGCTTGTTTGAGAGCTAGGGACGCTTTTTTTCGTGGACTGTGGTCCGTATGAGGGGTGTGCTTTTGATAAGCAAATTATTTAGTGGGGTTGCAATTATAGAAAAGCGCGGGATGTAGCGACGGAAGTACGAGGCAGCTCCAAGAAATGACTTTATGTCTTTCACGTTTTTGGGGCTTGGGATTTGAGCTGCTAGCTACTTTTTGTGGGTTAGGGCGAGTGCCATTTTTGCTAATAAAGACGCCTAGGTACTGTACTTCGGTTTGAAAGGATGAACATTTTTCCGGAGTTAGTTTCATACCAAACCTTTTTATACGTACAAATACTTCTTCTAGGTCAAGCAGATGTTGGCTAATTGACTGACTGGCAATGATAATGTCGTCAATGTAAGCGAAACAGCATGCTTTGATGTCGCGTATTAGATGGTTGGCTACTCGTTGAGTGCCTGGGGCACCTTCGAGGCCTTGTGTCATTACAGTGAAGTGGTACAGTCCCATGAAAGAAGAGAAGGCCGTACGTTCCTTATGTTCCTTCGTTAAAGGGATTTGAAAAAAAACCACTTTTAAAATCGAGAACGGGACATATCTCTTTACCATTTACAAGATCTAGAATGTTCTGCATATGGGAGATACAATAGGTCTCTGTTTCTGTAATAGCATTTATTTGACGATAGTCCACTGCGAATCTCCACTGTCTTTGTTTGGTCCCTTTTTAACCAATACTATAGGAGATGCAAATGGACTGATACTGTTCAATGGTCCTTGTTCTGAGCATCTCTTTGATTTGGTCCTCTGTTTCTTGTCATTTTTCCAAAGGTACCCGTCAAGGGTGTTGTTTGGGGATTTTATGATGTGGGATAAAATTAATGCTGTGGGTAATGGGTCCTGTACAACGACCAAAATTTCCGTCGTTACCTACGGAACATTGATTATACTTACTAAGTTTATACTTACTAAGTAAATTTTTCGAAGCGTGAAAATGGTTATTGTGTAAAGTAGAGTGATTATACTGAATTCTGTTCAAAAGTGGTCTGGGTGGTTGAGAATTTGGAAAAAGGGGCAGCTCTTTAGAAAAATCAGCTTCAGAAGGGATATTTTGGGCATTTATATGTTTCAGTGGCAAAGCGTTTTGGTTGAGTTGGTCGTAGATCGAAAATACTGGGAGCCGTGGCGTATCTGTGCCTACAAAGCTTTCGGTGGCTATGGTGGTGCTTTTCGGCAAACGTGTGGGTTCAGGGTTTGAATTATATATGCGTATCAGAACTGATCCTTCTGCATTTGGGCATGAAAAGGTTCTACCAACGAGTAGCCATTTTGGGAGGGGGCTCGTTGGGTCATGTGTGGTAAAAACTTCCCATCTCTGAGGGAATATGGTGTTGGTTGTTCCTATAACCGCATTATCAGAGAAGGGTGGTAAGGTGGTATCTTCGACAAGATAAACCGCAAGTTTCAAAAGGTCATGATCGTCTTGTGTAGTGGTAACGAAGGGGATGGTTGTTTCGTCAAACGAAATGGTGTTCGCGCCGTAATCTATTAATAGTTTTTGAGCGAGTTGAGGAATGGTATCGTTTCCTAAGATGAAAGGAGAGGAGTAGTTTTCATCTGCTGCGACATAACATGTAAATTCTACCGTTTTGTCACCGATGAGGAGGGTTGGAGTAAACTGTCCAAGGAGGTGTATTGGAGTACCATTTGCGGTGATTCCTTTGGCAACAGAAGGTCGGAGAATGCATGCTTTGATCTGTCGGGCTACACTTTCCCCAAGAGAGATATAGCGGAGCCAGTATCGATAAGTGCTATGATGTGCTTATTATTGAGGTGGGTTTGGATATACATTAGTGGATTGGTGAATGCCCGGAGGATGCACGATACGCTGGGGAGAAAACTCAAGAAATCTTTGTCGCCTTGGTTGGGGTGTTGGAGATTGAAGTTTGGTCGATGATATGGGGAGGGTTGTAGCTTGCTGGGGTGGGTTTTTTGGTAGGCACAAGCTTTTGGTAGGTAGTAGATGGTTGTTGGATCCTATTTGTTCGGAGTGTTGTTTGTTGACTGCACAAAGAAATGTCATATCGTTAAGTGGGACATCTGAGAATGGTGGGAATTGAACTGAAATACTAGTTGGTTCAGCGGCTTCGTTAAATACTTGTCTAGCATGGCGTTGCCTTCGTGCCGTGACAAGAGGTCTATCCGTAGCGGACGATGGATTTGAAGGTAGTGAACTCTTTTTACTAAAGATTGATGAAACAATGAAAGAGATGCCAATAGGGATGGATTTGAGAGCTATGTTAATAGCCAGTTGAACGGCGGTTCTTTGGATATAGAGGAGAGTTAGCTTCGCGAGGAAGAGTATGCCAAATAGAACGATAACAAGCGTGCGGACCCGACCCACTTATGTAATCCAGTAGACTCCTGAATTTTCTGTTTCTGTGTTTGGAGAACATGTCCTGCGTTAGCCTCTAGGAATTGAGCTGTGTTAGCAAGCTCGCGGTGAAGTGGAAAGGATGTGGGATCTATGTCGACAGAGGCAGATTTTGATTTGACAGTTTCGAAATTGTCGATAGAGTTAAGATGTCCTTTGATGAGGTAGATATCTGCTAAGTCTGAATGGAATATGGGTGGAGCGTTGAAAATGAAGTCTTGGCGAGCGAACTCATTAGGAAGGTTCAAGTGAATGTTAGTAACCGGGGTGAAACCTGAGGGTGATTTCTAATGGTTTTCCATCATTGTATTAGGTTGGTGCAATTGAAATTGCCGTTTGCCACAGCTATTCTTCAAATCAACATATCTCATGACCAAATAAAGTTTATCAGTCAAAATAAGACCCTTTACATTCTACACATCTTTCCCAACGAGAAACAAGTTTGCTCATACCGCTAGCATAAAAATCAAGATTCTTGGAAGCAATGAAATC
Organism: Trichostrongylus colubriformis; assembly: GCA_963978905.1. Taxonomy (NCBI): domain Eukaryota; kingdom Metazoa; phylum Nematoda; class Chromadorea; order Rhabditida; family Trichostrongylidae; genus Trichostrongylus; species Trichostrongylus colubriformis. The sequence goes on from OZ022260.1 coordinate 19,417,747, forward strand.
CTCGAAAGCAGATCGAGCAGCTCCTTGATTGCTGAAGACCTTCTCCTTCAGGAAATTGTCGAGATGTCTGAAGAAATGGTAGTCCGTGGGGGAGAGGTCTGGGGAGTAGGCTGGGTGTGGTAGGGTTTCGTAACCTAGCTCGTTTAGCTTTTCCAAGGTCATGCGAGAGATGTGTGGTCTCGCGTTGTCGTGTAGGAGTATGGGTTTTTCCGATCTTATGTAAATGCCTAGCCACCGTTGTGTGGTCAACCTCCAAATCCTTAGCTATCTCTCTAGTTGATCGGCGTGGATCGGCCTCGACGATCTTCTTCAGTTCTTCGTCGTCTATCGCCGAAGGTCGATGCCCTCTTACCTCATCTTCGAAGCTCTCGCATCCGCTTCGAAATTTCTCAAACCAATGCCGAGCTGTACGGTCGTTGAGCGTTCCTTCTCCAAAAACTTCATTAATATTTCGAGCTGTTTCCGCTGCGTTGCGACGAAGTTTGAATTCGTAGAACAAAATAGCTCGAACTTGACTTTTTTCCACTAGCATTTTAAAGGTCTGAAAAACGATTAGATGGAGTGCTTTGAAAAAACAAGTGGCACAGCTGTAAAGGCCGGCTCTCAAGCTTCAAATCGGTATACCACACTAAAGTATCAAACGAAGCGTCTTGGGCAAAGACACGTTCTTTTAGAAGGGTGGCCGAAACGGCAATTTCAATTGCACCAACCTAATAGATACCAAATGTTAGGTGTTCACAGTCAGTTCTGGACTGGATGTAATGAGATCCCTTGTCCCGTTGTATAAAATAGTGGGTTTTCCCGGATCGAACACGTGTGTAGACATAACATGTACCTTCTATATTGTGGTCGGAAATGATTTCATCCACAATGATTTCTATGCATTTAAAAATCATTAAAACGTCTTCCGTAGCCAAGGCAGATATATCGTCCCTCTGTAATAAGGTACGAGCAGCGCTAGTGGGGTTAATTTGAGCTATGCTGTTTATAGATTGGATTTTGAAGTTTATTAAAGAGCATATGCGATCAAATAGAAAGTTGAAGTCTTGTTTCATGAAATCTGGTTCTAATTTATGATATCTTCCATTTAAAGCTTTAGAAATTATATTTTATCGTTGAATTCTGCATGGCGGCTATCTTGGCATTGTTCATGGTAAAGCATAGGGTCATTATTCATCACCGTGAAATATGGTTCTGAATTTAATTCAATGTGGTGAGCACTTTTAGCGGAGACATTGTACAGAATTTGGTTATATGGTTGCGGTGCAATTTCTAATCAAGAAGTTATACATTGCACCGAGCCAGTGTGGGCGAGAGGTCAGCTTGATTTAGCCGATGCCCACAATTGCTTACTTGGGAGAGTAAGTACTTGCTGGAGATATGAGAGAGTAAACACTAGCAAACAAAAAGGTATTGAACTGAACAGTGGCTTATGATTTGGGATAATTATTGAATTAACTCGAAAGTGTGATGAGGAAATTCTATAATTTTTATATGGATTATTTGAATAATTCCTTGGTTTTCGGAAGTAATTGGTTTTGATCTCTAGGACGCTTACTGTGGGGGGCGGAGCCAAATGTTACCGTATTACGTGGTCGAGGAGTTGTGTACGGTGATAAGTATATTGATGTGTATTGATTTTTGCTCTAAAATTAGGACTGTAGGGGCGTTTATTCAAAAAAAAAAGTTGAAATTGTACGAGTGTTTGTAGTTTTAGAAGGTAGTAGGGCGAGAAAATGAAGGGTTATGAACGTAGAAAGGCTTTTTTTTTTGAAGGAGGATAATCAGTTGGAGCTGGATTGTGCAGTGTTCTGCGGTGTTTCAGCTACTCAAAAGATGAAGTAGAGGAAGAGGTAGAGCCCACCGACATGGAGAAGTTTAAACGAAGAATAAGGATTCGATGGCGAAAAGACAGAAAAATTGGCTGCAATGTAAAGTAGTATGCAGGGGGTGACCAGACTTTAGGGATTCCATACGTTATTGACGCGCGGAGTACGGTAGTTCTTTATTGATCGAAATACTTTGCAGGAATCGTTGGTTGGGGAGTACTTGGGCCTTCCATAAATGCGAACAATATTTGGTGAAGAGAAGGGGATGATTCTGAGAAGTTAGATAGAAAAGTATTTATAGTTGTTGAAAGAAGTGTTTTTTCTTTTCAGATTAGAAATGAATATAGTTGATTTTTCTACTCAATCAACTCATAAACTTATTTTGATGGAGAAATGGGTTTCTAGACACTGGTTATCAGTGAAATGAGTTACATTTGTTGCGTTCAAGGAATGGGTTAAAATTAGGAAAGATTGGAATATGAAACAAGATGATTTAATGAGCTTTTCGAGAATGAGCCGTGAGTGTGGTTCTAAGTATTCTAAAAAAATTGTTTGGAAGGTTAGAGATTGTAGAAAGATGATATTTTGATTTTGTAGTAATTAGTTAGTAAAGTGGAAGACAGGAAATCGCGAAATTCATTGTGAAAGGTGATTTTCTCTTGTTTTTATGGATTGCGCCATGTTGTTTAATTTTGTTCGTATTGTTGATACGTTGTGAAGGTCTGTTATTATATCTATTTTTTGAGAACGTATATGAATGAGGGAGGAGGGATATTTGGACTGTGGTAATTGATATGACTTGAGGTAATTAGGATTGCGCCACGTAGTTGGCTTCTAGTTGTATTATTGCTGTGTTGGGAAGATTTATTACTAGTTATGCCTATAGAGAGCAAGTGTGAGTGTCCTGGAAAGGGTATGTTGGGGGGATTGCTGCTAATCGATCTATTCTATGGCGCCATGTGGTGGGATCCTAAGTGTTCTGAAACTTGTTTGGAGGGTTTGTTTTTCATTGAATGGTGGTATCTAAGTACTGCACAGTTAGCGTGTTTGGGTGGAAGACCAAATACAAAACTATCGTTATGGTTGTTATTGTTGGATGCGCCATGCTGTTCCCCTGTGATGATATTGCTGATGTAGTGGGAAGATCTATCATGGTTTTTACTTTTAATAATGGATGAAAATGCTCAGAGGGGAGGCCTTTTAGTTAAGGGTATTGGTATCATAGCAGCCTATGATCAAGCCGCAGGACATCAATGAAGAACCTTGATGTTGACTGTTTATTAATTGATTATTTTTTTCATTGGAACATGGGGGTGAAGGGCGGATAGTGTTGTTAGGTGATGTGAAACGGTTTTGTTTTGTTTGATAGAAGCTTAATATTTGAATAGGGGTGGAGGTTTTGGCATTAACTGGGTTTTCTAGATTAAGTTATTGCTGCGATTCAAAATTGCCTCGTTCTAGTACAGTTGGATAACGTTTGAAATTGTATAAGTGTTAGGAGAGTGAGGAGTTTTGCGGTGAAGTGAGCAAAATGTGAAGTTTGGAGTGACTATGCGGCTTTTTGAGTAAGGCAATCTGGTAGGACCGTCATGTTGTCAACAATTATTTGCTTGACAGCCTTATATGCGCGTTTGAAAAGATTGGAATGAACATGGAATTGTTATTTTATTTTTAATTTGAAGTGACTTCATCTGTTTCTATGGTGGTTTGTTAGACTAGCAACTGCTTTGGGATCTTAGAGTTTATGGAGTGTGGTAGCATGTCCCATTTTGTCCCATTTTATTGGAAAGTTTCAATGCAGACTAAGCTTAAGAAATTGGCCAGATACCGTAATCTGATTGCGAAATCTGATCGCGGTGGTTGGGATCGGAGTCGGGGCTGTCAGTATTAATGTATACATGACGCCGACGTGACACCTGTTGAGATGTTGGATCTCTCTTGCCTCACCGAGGTACCGTATCCGTATTGGCGGAATAGTGAGTTTCGCAACCCAGACTAATAAATCTTGTGGGCGATTCGCATGTGCCACGGTGCGTTGTAATGCAGCCGCCTTGGCACGAAAACTTCACTATACACTCGGAAATAGAAGAGATACATGAATATATGATTTTGCTGTCTATCTCCTAGTACCGTCTCTGAACCGGTATCGTAGCAGCAAAGGGTCATATAGTGAGTGAGAATAGCTAGTTCTCAAGAAAAAGTGCGCAGAATGGCGAGCAAGTCCTTTTCAAAATCGGCAAATTAAATGGTTATCCAATAGATACTGGTTGTCAATAAAGAATTCAAGCGATTACGCGAATTACATTAACTATTTCATTTATTTTCCAGTTCATTTATTTTTTTTCATTTACTAATATGGTTTTTACAACAGATTTCGTACTATTATGCTATCTTATTTCATTGTACTTTATTCAGTTCATTTTTTGCTAAAACATATTCGTTTCATATTTCATTTTCATTAATTCTTAATTTTCATTTTTTTCAAGCTAAACATATTGGTTTCCTATCAAAACATTTTTTCCCATAATTCATTATTAATTGCGCATATTTTTTACATTCTACTTGTTCCATAGGTCTACTCGACTACTTACAGTCGAAGTTATTTTTATCGACCCGATTCGAGAAACGTGTAGAGAGTGATGGACGTCTGGTATGCTGTAACTAGCGCGGGCGTGTTACGAAATTGACAGCCTAGCAGCAGTCTGCTGGGTGTCATTGATTACTATAGTGATTTATTATCCCTTCAATATGAATTATACTTCTTAATAATATCAACTGGTACGCCGTGAGAAGAAAGAAAGGGGAACTTGTCGCCAGGACTTCTTAAATACACCGTTTTTGGTGTCAAAATCTTCTTAATTACACCATTTTAGGTGTCAAAAACTATTACTTATCCCTTGTTATGATTGTTCGCGAAAGAAAAAAAATTACTTACGTCGTTGTTCGTTTTCTCCATCTTCTGCGCGGGAAGACGAAGTCGTTGGTTGAGTCGAAGGGAAATGGGTTGGGAGGGGAATGCATTCTATTGAAAGAGAAGAGAGGGGAGCAAAAATTAGTTTCGAAAACGGGTGTGAAAAAAAAATCTCCCTGGGTCCTCCATATCAGATAATAGGTTCATGACGTCTATTACTGAAGGGGTAGGTGTAGCGGTGGGGTATGCGATGAGGTACAACACACATGGGCTATATATATTTATTACAAATAGGATTACATAAGAGGGAAGAAGGGGAAGGTGAGGAGGTGAGGTGGTGACTGCCGGGAATGACTGCCACTGCTGGATGGCAGCAGCTTAAGTACCCGCAGGCTGGAGGAAGATCGAGGTGGCGCCGCCTGATTGGCTGCCGGTGCATGATGATGAGTCCTTGAGGATTGATGGGCTGGAGGAGCTGACACCTGACAAGTCCTCGCTTTGAGGTGCGAATAACCATTGAGTCTGATTAGCCGGCACTCGGAGAAGAACTTAAAGACACCGTTAGGGGCAATTTCGGCAAATTGGGGGATCACGAAAGTAGAGGTGCTCAGTAATATAACAGTAGAAAAAGAACGACATAAAACGGCAAAAAAAAAACCAAGAAATAGGAACCCGAAATTCCCCCTTCTCTCTCTCGTCCTCTGCGTCTCTGGTCGGAGTGGACTGAAGACGGGTGTATGTCGTTTGGTGCGGCCCTTGCACCTAATTTGCCAATGGGGCGCATGGGCCGTCTGGAATCTCCCAGATCTACCTAAGCCTTTTTAGGGGAGGAGCTTTGGCGCAGTGCCCCATTGGCAAATTAGCTCCAAGGGGCCGCGCCAAGCGACCGTCTCCCCTGAAGACAGATCGTATCTAAACCTAAGGTGCGACAGCGCAGGCGGTCGCGTACGCATCGTTGCTGGGGCGCGCCAAACTTTTTGAAAAAGAGGGATTGCGTGGCGCCGCAGCGATTTCAACGTATATGTTCGGATCAACTCACACTTATTGTGTATTTCGTGTAGTTAGCTATATTACGCGTTATAAAAAGTCTAGATGTAGGGATATTTTTCTATTCCTTTCGATATTTCAATAGCCAATCACCAGATCACCAGCGATCAGCAGCGAATAGTGTGAAAAGGATAAAAAAATGACGTTTCACGACTTCCCTGTTTGAAAAAGCATCACTTCGAGTCTCACTCTTGTGTGCACTATATTCAGTCACTAAATGGAATGGTCTGTTCCTTCAATCATCCGTCCTCAGAACATTATAAAAGTAGATGCAGTGGTGCTAATGCAGTTGTGGGGGGAGGGCCTCACTGTTGCACTGTCGCACATTTTTGACAAATGTAGTCGAAAATGCTCGATTTCGTCGACTTAAATGATCTAAAAAATGGCAAAAATTAATTCATACAATAACCGTAAACACTATCTTGTAGAGCGAAAAGAGCTCTATCGAATGATGTGAAACACTCCGCCAAAAAATCTATTTCCATTACGCAATTTCCAATTGAAAAACAGGTAGATACTTATTCCTACCTGCTAAAATATGAAAGGATACAAAAGAAGAGTGGTATCATTTTGTAGAGTAATCAAAGCTCTATCGAATGCATATATAAATATTCTCTGAAATCCCGATGGTAGGCGAGGAGGAGAAGATAACCAAAATGCACACTTTTGCGATACTGCATTTGTGAGTCTTAAAAATAGCAAAAACTTGAGCGATTTCAATAACAGGTAGTATCATTCTGTAGAGCTGAAAAAGCTCTATCGAAACCTATGCACACTCATTTTTTGGTTCGATGGCAGACGAGAAAGATGAGGTGCGCAAGTGCCAATTTTTTGCCTTCGACTTACTTCATTTCCAAACCTCATAAATATTACGTAGTCGAAGGGATCGAAAAACAGATAGCAGTTTTGTAGAGCAGAAAAAGCTCTATCGAAAACAACTATAAGCTTTGTCGAAAGACCAAGGAAGCAATGTGAAAAACGAGGTTGAAAAAAACCGCGGGGACTTATTCCTCAACCCAATAAAAACGAAAAAAAATGAACTGAATAAAGTACAATGGAATAAGAATAGTATAATTAGTACGTAATCTGGCGTAAAAACCAGTATTACCAGTATCAGTAATTGGGAAAATAAACGAAGTAAAATAGTATAAGTTGTACAGTCACTTGAATTCTTTATTGACAATCACTTTCTAATAAGCAAACATGTAATTTGCCGGTTTTGAAAAGGACTTGCTCGCCATTCTGTGCACTTTTTTTGAGAATTAGCTACTCTCACTCACTACATGACTCTTTGCTGCTACGATACCGGTTCAGAGACGGTACTAGGTGATAGACAGCAAAATCATATATTCATGTATCTCTTCCATTTTCGAGTGTTTAGTGAAGTTTCATGCCAAGGCGGCTGCATTACAACGCACCGTGGCATATACGAATCGCCCATCAAGATTTATTAGTCTGGGTTGCGAAACTCACTGATTCGCCAATACGGATCGGTACCTCGGTGAGGCAAAAGAGATCCAACACTTCAGGCGTCATGTATACATCAATACTGACAGCCTCGACTCCTATTCCAACCACCGCGATCAGATTTCGCAATCAGATTACGGTACCTGTCCAATTTCTTAAGCTTATCCTGTCTGCATTAACTTTCAAAGAAGATGGAACTTGTTACCACACCCATAAACCCATAAGATCATAAAAGCAGTTGCTAGTCTAACAAACCATATAGGAACAAATGAAGTCACTTCAATTTGAAATAAAATAACAATTCTATATTCATTTCGATCTTTTTGAACACGCTAACAAGGCCATCAAGTAGATAATTCCTGACAACCTGACCTTCCTACCAGATTGCCTTACTAATCAAAAACAAATAAAGCGACATCAAGTGTTCTACACGGCACGATCATAGGCTGCTATAATAGCGATACTCTCAACTATAAGCTTTCCTCGTAACATTTTCATCCACTAATAATAAGTGAGACCAATAATGGATCTTTCCAATCCATCAGCAATATCATCACAGGGAAACAGCATGGCGCACCGTACAATAACAACCATAACGATAGTTTTTGTATTTTAGTCTTCCACCCAAACATGCTAACTGTGCAATACTTAGATACCACCATTCAATGAAAAACAAAGGCTCCAAACAAGTTTTCAAAACACTTAGGATCATACCACATGGCACAATCCTAGATAGATTGATTATCAGCAATCCCCCCAACGTACACTTTCCAGGACACTCACACTTGCTTTCTCTAGGTATAATTAATAACAAATCTTTCCAACACAGCATTAATACAACCATAAGCTAACTACGTGGCGCAATCCTAATTACCTCAAGTCATATCAATTACCACAATCCAAATATCCTTCTTCTCCCATATGCATTCTCAAGTAAGGTATAATAATAGACCTTCACAACATATCAATAATCAACAAAATCAAACGACATGGCGCAATTCCAAATCGAGTCACATCAATTCTGTAAGATCACCACATTTTTTCAAATTTTCAGCCAATCCCAATGATTATAGATAAAAATTACCCTTCCCAATGCACTAACAACACAATCAAAATTAAACAACATGGCGCAAACCATGAAGAACAAGAAAAAAACCACTTCTAAAATCGGGGACGGAGTATATCTCTTCACCATTTACAAGATCTAGAATGTCTTGCATATGGGGGATACAATACGTCTCGGTTTCTGTAATAGCATTGATTTGACGACAGGGCACTCCGGGAGTCGAGGATTCCTCGACGGGGGGGGGTCGCACTCGACCGGACAGGAGGGGGGGGGTCGCATCTGTAGCTAAGCGATAATTTTATGGGAATTTCCTCTAGCCCATCGTACAGTCGATGTCTGCCCCTCATACACGAAAAGAGCCACCGCTACCTCGCTGTCTGAATCACAGATGGGTGTAGACCATCTTGAAAAGGTGACCGCCATCATTTATGGACTCGTTACGCGTTTAGCACTCACCATCGCGCTGCCATGATGACACACACCTCATCGTTATGGAGGGGCCTATCTAGTAGCGGATAGAACCAATATACTCACAGTAAACTATACGTTTATGTTATTGCATTGCTACCATAGAGTTCATTGTTGCGTGCAAGAACGACATGTCGGTATCCATTTAGGAGAAGAAAAATACATTTTTATTTTAGGCTACACCAGTCATACTATGAACGGCGTTTAATGGAGACAAGCAGTGTAGCAAAGCATGCTTGTTGTTCACGTTGTTGAATTGTTGTAATTTGGTTGCAGTGGTGCATGTAAATTGTTTAATGCACATTGTTCAAATAAAAAGTAAAGCCCTATGAAATGTCTCTATCATATCATCATCACGAAGAGCACCAGAAGAAAAGATCATTGCTTTCGCTTTTCATCAATCTCTTTTGACAGTCGTATGACGTGTGCATCTGGTCTGCTCATGAACTTGTGCGAGGTCATGGAATGCTGGGCAGATGTTTTACAAGATCTTGTGCAGCACCTGAAATCCTGAGTCAACCATGATCGGAGAGGCATGTAGTAGAAAAATACCTGAAACAATTGGCTTTCCATCATGCTTCATAAACCATTCAGAAATTTTAAATGTCGATGGCATGTGAGCCGAAAATCCTGGACCAGGAAGTGGGTTAGCCCACTGCTTGGCCAGAGTTTCGGGCGTAACGATAAGTATGGTAAGTTCATCGTGTTGAACTCCGCAGTAGATTTTTGATATGGAGATGAGTATTGGCGGTTTTAAATTAAACTATATGGAGCGCTAAAATTTGGTAAAGCTGACCTCATTAGGCTTTGGTAAAGCTCACCTCATCAGCCTATCTGAGGTTTCAGCTCCTAATCTGCTCCTTTCACCTCTTCTGAGCCTAATGGCTGTTAAAAAACTGCGTTCAGGATCGGCATTGCTGGCAGGGATGACAAGTATACACTTGATGGCCTGCAAAGAAGGAAATCAGTCTCCGAAATTATTAATAGTGAATATTATTTTACCTGAATAACCACGTGAGGTATCCTTAATGCGTCTCCGTTGTCGAGCAGCGTTTGGCCCGCCAAAATGGCCATTCTTTGTAGCAATTTCCAAGCATTTGTAACAATTCTTTGCAATGGGATCTGCAAATGAAGTAAATTGATAAGTTGATGGATAAGGCAGTAACTTATGACATCAACATAAGTTGGTTTCACTAGATGTCTTTATCAAGTTAACAAAGACCAAAGAGAAAGAAAGCAAGTAAGAATACGGCCACACTGAGCATATGACAGAGCGAGCTCTTTTATATGCGAGCCCTTTTATATGAGGGAATGGCGGCTATCGATGATAAAGTGCAGGGACAATGCAGCGCTGCGCTGTTCATGCACTTTGTCATCGGCGAAAAAAAGGCGAAATGTGGAGAGGAGAACGCTACTGTGTTCACAGGGAAGTGCACTTATGTATTCGCTGTTCACTAGAACATTGAACATTCAAAGAGTATTCACTGATCACTCGCACCGTGAAACACCCTTTCAATGTTATCTGCAACTCGTAGCAGGAGCCCAGTGCATGGCGGATCCCTTAAGCGAAGCCACAAGTGTATGTCCTATCTGATAGCCGCACGAGATCATCTTACTAGGCCAACCACCCTTCTAGTTACATCTACTGCCCTTCCAATCACATCTACTGCGAAAGTAGGAGGCATGGCGCATACCCAGAGCAAGGATGGAGAACGCTAAGGTGTTGGTTTTACTGCACTGCTACCAGCAAAATTGTTTAGAAAGTATGAGGCTGCTTTTGAGGAGGTTTTGAACGCTCTCTGTGCGACGCTGTCACGCTCTTGATGGCAAAAAAATTTTCCTCGACATTTCCTCGACTCACGTTTCTCAAGAACTAGGCAACGTACAAAGGAGTTTGAGGGCGCGTTGGAAAGAACGATGTCTCTAGTTTCAGAAAAACAACTGGGATTGCAAAACATGCAGCACAAAAAAAGTTATAACTGTTAGAAGCCAAAAAACCCGCATGCAATTTTCATTTTCCTCGACTAATCCTCGACTCGCATTCCTCTCTCATTTCTGAACATTTGAAGCAACTAAAGTAGTCATTAGAAAGAGCAAACCTAGCTCTTTCTAAAAAACACCTGAAGTCCCAAATCATAGAGTATGAGGAAAGTTATGGTCGTTCAAACAAGGTCTACTTTCGCGATTTTCAGCCATTTTTGTCGATTAGCGCGCTCCAGGTTCGCACGCCGCGGCGCAACCGCAGCGCTTCTAATGTTACCGCGAATTTCAAGTTTTTGAATTTTTAATAGGTATTTTTCATGTTTTGCTCTGTTATGTTTTATGTTTTTATGTTTTTATGCTCATGTTTCGTTGTGCCTTATGTTTAAATGTGTTTAATGTTTGTTTACATGTGTTTTTTTCAGATTTCGTCAATAGTCGAAGCCGTCCCGTTGATCGCATCAAGGTATGTTGCTTTTTTTTCAGAATTTGTTATGTATATTGAATATTTTTCATATATAGTCGTATAGTTTCCATTAGGCTTTATGTTTACATGTTTCTAATGCTTATTTCATGTCCTTTTTTTTAGGTATCGTTCATGGTCGAAGTTCGGACGCGCGCCGCATCAAGGTATGTTGCTTTTTTTTTCAGATCTTGCAATTGTTCTTTGACTGTTTTTCATAATTAGTCGTAATATTTACGTTGTACTTAATGTTTCAATGTCTTTAATGCTTATTTCATGTACTTTTTTTCAGGTTTTTTTTGATAGTGAAGTCCGACGCCGCCCGCAGGAAGGTATGTTGCTTTTTTTTCAGAAAATGAGGTCTGTTGTTTCCTTTTCATTCTTCATGTTTAATATTGTTCACTTATTCTTATGTTACTCTTTTTCTTACATTTTCGCGTTTTGCTCTACCTATATATGTTTGATTTTGCTTTTTTCAGGTCCGTTGAAGAAGTGGCCGATTAAATCGAGGGAAGGCGTTCAGGAAACGAGGTTTGTTGTTTTCTTTTCATTCTTCATGTTTAATATTGTTCACTTATTCTTGTAATGCTCTTTTTATACATTTTCGTCTTTTACTTTATCTATATATGTTTGGTTTTGCTTTTTTTTAGGTCCGTTGAAGAAGTACCCGAGTAAAACGAGAGAAGTTTCAGAAAGAAAGATTTTTTTGTTTTCTTTATATTTCGTGTTCGATTTAATAGGATTTAATGTGTGAAATTGTAATTTTTTTGGTTTGTACTTCTTCGATTACCTTTTACTGTGCCTAAGGGAAAAATAAATGTTCGCAATATTTGTACTGTAACATTTATTACAAAAGAAATCAATACAACTACACAAAACATGAAATATAGCAATCATACAATCTTGCGGTGCTGTGGAAGCCAGTAGGGGGGGGGTCGCATTTGAGACCCGAAGAGGGGGGGGTCGCACTGAAGCGGCCATTTTCCTCGACACCTGGGAGTGCCCTGTTTGACGATAATCCACTGTGAATCTCCATTGATCTTTGTTGTGGTACTGGGTTCAATGAGTTTGTTCTCAGCATTTCTTTTATTTGATACTCTATTTCTGGTCGTTTCTCTAAAGATACCCGGTAAGGGCATTGTTTAGGGATTTTATAATGTGGGATAAAATTAATGCTGTGAGTAATAGGTCCTGTGTAACGACCGAGAATGCCGTCGTTACCTACGAAGCATTGCTTATATTTACTAAGTAAGCTTTTAAAAGTCTGAAGGTGGTTATTGTTTAAAATAGAATGATTGTACTGAATTCTACTCAAAGGTGGTTTGGGTCGCTGAGTGTTTGGAAAAAGAGATAGATTCTTAGAGAAATCGGCTTCAGGAGGGATATAGTCGGTGTTCTTATTGAATGGTGAAGCGTTATGGTTGAGTTGGTTCTAGATAGAAAATACTGGGAGCCATGGCATATCGGTACCTACGAAACTTGCGGTGGCTATGGTAGTGTTTTTCGGCAAAAATGTGGGATTGGGGTTTGAATTATATATGCGTATCAGAACTGATCCTTCTGCATTTGGGCATGAAAGGGTTCTACCAACGAGTAGCCCTTGTGGAAGGGGGCTCGTCGGGCCATCTGTGGTAAAGTCGCCGTATACCCATAGCGGACGATGGATTTGAGGGTTGTAAACTCTTTTTACTGAAGGGTGAGGAAACAATGAAAGAGATGCCTACGAGGATGGATTTGAGAGCTATTTTAATAGCCAGTCGAAAGAAGGCACTTTGGATATAGAGGAGAGTTAGCATTGCGAGGAAGAGTATGGCAAATAGAACGATAACAAGCGTGCGGACCCATTTATGTAGTCCAATAGATGCCAGAATTTTTCGTTTCTGTGTTAGGAGAACATGTCCTGCGTTAGCATCTATAAAATTGAGCTTGTTAGCAAGCTCATGGTGAAGTGAATAAGATGTAGGATCTATGTCGACAGAGGCAGATTTGGTTTGACAGTTTGAAATTGTCGATAGAGTTAAGATGTTGTTTGATGAGGTGAACATCTTTAGATATCTTGGTTTAGCCAATGCACACTAATGCTTACTTGAGAGAGTAAGTACTTGCTGAGATATGATAGAGAAAACACTGGCAAGCACAAAAGAAGAGGTTTAAAACTGAATAGTGGCTTATGATTTGGGATAGTTATTGAATTAACTCGAAAGTGTGATGAGGAAATTCTATGATTTTGATTTTATATGAGTTATTTAAATAATTCCTTGGTTTGCGGAAGTAAGTGGTTTGGTCTCTAAGACGCTTCTGTACCACTTCACTGTAATGGCACAAGGCCTCGAAGGTGCCCCAGGCACTTTTCAACGAGTAGCCAACCATCTAATACGCGACATCAAAGCATGCTGTTTCGCTTACATTGACGACATTATCATTGCCAGTCAGTCAATTAGCCAACATCTGCTTGACTTAGAAGAAATATTTGTACGTATAAAAAGGTTTGGTATGAAACTAACTCCGGAAAAATGTTCATTTTTCCAAACCGAAGTACAATATCTAGGCGTCTTTATTAGCAAAAACGGCACTCGCCCTAACCCACAAAAAGTGGCCAGCATTGCTCAGATCCCAGGCCTCAAAAAAGTAAAAGAAGTAGAGCCATTTCTTGGAGCTGCCTCGTATTTCCGTCGCTACATCCCGCGATTTTCTATGATTGCAACCCACTCAATAATCTGCTTGTCAAGGACGCACCCTTCATCTGGACCGAGATCCACGAAAAAGCGTTCCTAGCTCTAAAACAAGCTCTCATTAAGGCTCCACTTCTTGTTGCCCCGCTTTTGGACAACCATACATCATACACACAGATGCATCCACTATTGGCTTAGGAGCATGTCTACCACAGACTCATCCCACCACCAAAAGCGAACAACCTATCGCGTACTGTAGCTGCTCCCTCAACAAACATGAGAAAAACTATGCTGTCATTGAGCTTGAAGCTCTAGCCATCGTTTTTGCTCTCACACATTTCTACCCCTACGTAGTAAACGCACGGATAACCTTGGTAACAGACCACGCTCCGCTAAAATCACTTCTTCATAGGTCCGATTTCGTCGACCGCCTTGCCAAGTACCAAACTTCAATTCGAGCATACGACCTCACAATCGAATATCGCGCTATGAAACACAATAAATTTTGTGATTTCCTCACACTTTCTTTACCGCGTATAGACTCCATTGTAGCAACACTATACCTTCCCTTGTAGACATTCAGGAAAGCCAAAGAAGCTCAAAATACGGCCAGCTCATCAAATTCTTGAACAACGAAATAAATGAACCACGGCGAGAATTTGAAAACAAATCAGATCATTTCTCTGTACATAGCAATTTTTTATTCAATACAGGATAACCAAAAACTAGCTATTCCAGGTGAAACTATGCAATTGGTAATCATAACAATGTTCTATGATACACCACCATTAGGATCATATCCAGGAATACAAAAAATATACAAAAAAAATTAAAAAAAAAAGAAAAATAGTTTTGACCAAGCCTATACACGATGTTTCCACGTATATTACTTTCTGCTTAATTTGTGATGAAGTAAAAACTACATCCAATCACATCATACGCGACGAATCGGGATCAATGCCTGTACCGCAGCGCCCTTTCGCAGAAAAGTCGCAAATCCGTAGTGTGTACACCACTCATATAACAAACCACAAAGTTGGTCACATGGCACCCTCAAGTAGACCGTTTCAGATCGTAATTCCAACTACTACAGCGAAATGTTCATAAGAATCAATACGGCGCTGGGTATAACCAATGGTTTCCTACCACTTATAATCACAAAGCTAAAGGCGAGGCGGAACGGTTGTGAAAGTCACCACTGACTTTCTCACCGTTTATTGTTCCGATGCCAGAGACGTCTGATCGGAATTCCTCCAACCAATGGTATTTGCATATAACTGTAGTAAACATACCACTACAGGTTATAGCCCTATTTTCGTGGTATACGGTCGCCACCGAGTCACGAAAGCAACGCTCTCCACGAGCTTCCAACTCGACTCGTGTTCGCCTCCGACGACATTTGCAGATCACTTTGCAGCTGGCTTGGAAAACACCATCATGGAAGTTGGCAACAGGATTGCGAATAAGACTGCGATATGAGACGGGATATGACCGCTCACACAAGGTATAACCCACGGAACTTTCCATTGGTGATTTAGTTCTCCTATACCACGACCAGTTCGTCCAAAATTATTAAACCAATGGAAAGGCCCGTTCAAGGTTGACGATATTAACCGTCCTAACATAGAAATTAGTACTAACATAATAGGTCGTCTTGTACGACAAACTGTTCATATCAATCGCCTCAAGTTGTATTCGCCTCGTTCCATGTCGGCTAACGTTTCCACTCCAACCCCATAACAACAAACTCTTTTGAACCCCGAGGAAACGTCAGTTGAAACTGAACAAACCAATGTAAGACGTTCGCGTCGTTTACAAATTAAACAGGATGGATTCAACGACACCATGGACGAATGAAGGAGAATCATTTACTTGATTCCCCTAGGTCAGTTTGTCTTCCCTTCCATAAGCCGCACAGTCGCGAATTCACCATTTTTTCTTTGACTGGCGGTTCAAAGAAACACATAGGGCAGCTAAAAACAAAAAAACCTTGCTTTCACACGCCCTGTACTAATCGACTATTATTATAAACAGATTAGTACACGTATTATTTCACATCGCTTTTTTATCTATGTAAAGTGCCTATTTCATATAAATACGCACATCTCTATGTTATCTCACATATACTCATAATATCGAAAATCAAAAATGAAAAAAAAAACAAAGGGCTAGATCTATTCTTATGTTCCATTTACTTTTCTACGAATTGTTTAACCCATGGACTACACTTTCGATGTCATTTATGTCTTGTTGAACCTAAAATTACAAGTTTGATGTGTATTCTTTAACTCGTAGAATAAGTATATCGTTAACAACCCCATATATTGTATCTCACCCCTTTACCGTACACCTCAACGCTCGAGGACGAGCTATCTCTCCAAGGTGTAAGTGATCGGCTCGGCCATACTGTACTGGAACACTCTTAGCATACAGGCGTAAATGTTTCTTATGTATATTCCTCATACGACGTTTTCACCGTAATGCCTCTACATCTCAGCATCAAGAATTTAGTCAGTAATGAATGACCATTTGATGACCATGCCTAGAGCGAAGACGTAGTCATGTAGTGGCTCTCTGTCCTCTAAGGCATCTGTTCATGTTGCATATCATTTGTCATCGGTTATACCTATCTCTATGGAGTGAAGGATACTAACTCTTGAAACGTTATGGTACTTCGAGCTCGAGGACGAGCTCACTGTAAGGAATGGAGATGTCAGGTGTCAGCTCCTCCAGCCCATCAATCAACTCGTCATCATGCGTCGGCGGCCAATCAGGCGGTGCCACCTCGATCTGAGAGCCAGCCTGCGGGTACTTAAGCTGCTGCCATCCAGCAGTGGCAGTCATTCCGGCAGTCGTTTTTCCCGGCAGTCACCTCTCTTCCTCTCCCCTTTTGTTCCCCCTTCTTATGTAATAATATAAGCAATAAATATATATAGCCCATGTGTCTTGTACCTCATCGTATACCCCACCGCTACACCTACCCCTTCAGTAATAGACGTCATGAACCTATTATCTGATAAAACCGACCACAATCATCAGTTTGTGCGCTCAACTGTATGTTTTTACCTAAGCCTTCCTTGAGGGGGGAGGGTAGAGGCTTCCCTCCAAAGTAAGGCTCAGGCAGAAAACTAGGCGAAATAGCGTCGGGCGCCGAGCACAGTGGAGTGTACCCCACCATCTATATCAGTAACAGATAAAAGGAGGTGCTCAAAATACGTGAGTGGATCGTATTCAGACATTTATGTGCATTCTTCAACAAATGAAGCAGTGAATTCAATATTGCGAAAATGGTCGATCACGTTGTGAAATACGAGAGGTTATCGTCAACGGTCGATATGACGAGTGATTTACGAGTAATGCAGATTACAACGAGATATCAGATACAGAGAAAGCATCCAAGGAGACTTTTACACTCAGTACGGCGTCGCTTAGCGCGCCCCAGCAATGATGCGCGCGACCGCCCACCTTAGGTTTAGATACGATCCTGAAGACAGGCCACAGTCTCAACCAGCCGGCCGCGATTGTTGTCCCGCCCCTCCACGTCGACTCCCCCGGGCATAACGGCATAACGGCATGACGAGCTACGGGGCCGCCATAAGACCCCAAGTTGCGTTTTTTATGCACTTTTCATCACATGTGACCCCTTCTGAAGTAGAAGATACGTTTCAGAGAACATGTACTTCCGAATCTCAGTTTTTCCTTACCCCTAATGGTGCCTTTAAACGGCAAAATGTGACATTGCTCTCCCCGGTGCGGTCCCGTCGCGGCTTTCGTACTGGAGCATATTATCTCCTCCAAGCGCGCTAATCTCCATGCCGCTATCTGTTTTTAACTGGGAGTGGTAGTTTTCCTCGTTGCCTTTCCATTTGCTGCTTATTGTAGTAAGATCTTGTGTACTTTATCCAGAACGTGCACTGTCTTTATAGGTTTTTTATGCAGGATTTGCCACTTTTCTATGAAGGTGCGAATTCAGTTTTCAATACTCCTTGCGTTGTTTTCATTAACTGCGCGTGCGCTATCAAAATGCTTTTAGGGAATCTTTTATGCCAAGGGTCCTCTGAATCTTAAGACCTGTTATGTTGAGCGGTATTATTTTTCTGATATGCCTTCATATTGTTGTTGCTTTAATTCAAGTTATCGGAACTAGCATAGATTTCCAGGTTTTTCAGAACTGAAGTCGTGGAGTGGTTTTTAATGTGATATTTTTATGTGATATTTGTTGAATTGATTTGATTTGTTGAACATGTTTCTTGATGAACAGTGGGGTCACATAAAGTCGGGGGGGGGGGGTAAAGCAAAATTTCCACCCACGTCAAAGCTTCTTTTCTTTCCTAGGCTTAGGCTAAAGCAGATGAAACCTATGCTTTGACAGATGTTTTTTCATGTGAGGGGAGGGGATATCAATTTTAGCCTAAGCCTAGGGGGGGAAGAGCTTCGACGCGACGCAAGGTTGCGTCTCCCCCCACCCCCCCCCCCCGACTTTATTTGACCCGAACAGGGGTCAATTCAAGTCGGGGGGGGGGGGGGGGGGAGACGCAACTTTGCGTCAAGGTCGAAGCTCCTCTCCCTCCCTAGGCTTGGGCTAAAATTGATATCCCCTCCTTCCACATGAAAGAGCATCTCTCAAAGCATAGGTCTCATCTGCTTCAGCCTAAGCTTAGGGAGGGGAAAGAAGCTTTGACGTGAGTGAAAATTTGACGCAAAGTTCGTCTCCCCCCCATTTGAATTGACCCCCGAACAGTGTTGACTATAGCAATAATGGATGTTAAATGACGATTCCGAAGATATTCCACCTCAAGCAGGACCACTATGCTCCAGTACGAAAGCCGCGATGCGACCGCACCGGGGAGAGCAATGTCACATTTTGCCGTTTAAGTTCTTCTGGCACTCGGTCCGTTGCTGAACACATTATGTTTATAGCGCCTCATGTGCTATCATCGCCAGCACGGCGATGATCCTTCCACCCATGCGTCTGGCGGGGGCGGGGCTTATGTCGTACTGTAGATAGCCAAGTTGAGGCAGTATCATTCGACCAAGATCATTCTACTCTTGTCGTACACAGAACACTGTGGCAATAAACCTCTTCTCGTCTCTTATTCTACCACACCACTGAACCACCTCCTACATGTGCCTTACCGTGCGCCGCAATGAGTATCGACTGATGCTGTGCGGATATGTGATGTGCGCAATTCATGATACTCTAACTTGAGCAGAAGTTCCCTTGGATGGTCTCGGGGCTTTGCCGATTCTCTCAAAATGCCCCTCTTGTTGCAGAAGTGCTGCATATGATCGGCTCGGATCTAATGTTCATCGCATCCACTGCCTTTCAAGATACGTTTGGGCGACTGTTAAAGGAATCGACCAGAAATTCTTTTCGATTCCTTTACCAAGTTCTTTCAAAGTCAGTCTAGTAATACAGTACATGGACAGAAATACGGAAAGAACCAAAAATTTTCATTGTTCCAATGCAAGAATCCAAAAACTTGAAGCAGCAGCTCGTTCGTATTCTCACCGAGCAACTTTTAAACAGTTGTCGGCGGGAAGAGATCAGTCAAATTTTTAAGCCCAATGTTGGTTTGTTTGCCATTCTGCGTCCATGACCTCGTGACCGTCACGTCTTTGCTCCAACCCTATCTCTCCGGACGTCCCAACTCGACGGGCGTTACTTCGGCGAGGTTCTATCTCCTCCGTTCATTGATTTTTACCTTTAGGCAAAAGCTCCGTGTTCTTTTTGCACTTGAGACACCGATATTATATCTACGATTCATTGGATACGGTAATAATCATCGGATAATTTTCAATAAAGCTACAATCTTTCAATGAAAAGGAGTGCACCGATGTGACTAGTGATGTACGTGAAACGGCACTTGTGAGCTCAAACAAAACAACTACACAGAGAGAGAATGTATAGAAATACTCGTAAAATGAGTGCGAAATATCGGATTGAAGGGGTCAATCAAATAAGGTCAATGGGATTCTTTGAAACAGATATAATTAAAGGATTCTGGGTTCAGGTCATTTGAGAAGGGATGGCAGCAAGTAAGTTGAAAGGGGAATTGTTAAGCAGTTTTTTGGCGACCCGTTTTGGCCATCATGTCATTAGTATGAGGGGTTAATGAAAACAAATTGAAGAAGATTGAAGGGTGCTAAGGCAGTGGGGGGAGGCCACTCGACAAAAGCATAAGTCGCGCCCAATTTATCTTATAGGCACCCTCAAGGTCATTACATGCCTAGATACAGCTAACTAATTTAGATAACGATTGAAATATTCTTCCATTAATATGTTACGAAAAATTCGCTTCAACTGGACTAAACAACCACTTAGGCGTATTCGCCCAAGCCTAGGGAAGGGGAAGCTCCTCCCCTAAGGCTTAGGCTAATACAGGATGGAAAAAAGCACACATTGCTTCATCAGAATCACTCTTATGCTGAATTCGAACTCGATTCGGCTTATGACTTCTCTGCGCTCTACCCCTGCGTTAGAGACGCAGAGCACACCACTGCAGTGCCCCCCCCCCCAAACTACCTTAGCACCGACTGAAGACGATTTCTTGCGACAAAAGTAGCACAAGTCAATGGAAGTAGTGAGACAACGTACAGTCCATTTCGGAGCGGCTAGCAGAGCGAGGCCTACGGATTTGGATGAACGTGTATCGAACTCTCTCACCCCGCACACACTCTCGTCTCGCCACTCACACAAGTCCGTAGGCCACGCCCTGCCTGGCGTTGGGGAATGGACTGTAGCTTGAAACGCGCGGAGAGGAAAAAAGGAAGTCATCTTTGAAGTCACAAGATTCCTGACCTCCTCACACAGCCTTTCCGTCATTGCCTGAACAAGAAGAAGGTGTAGTCATAGTTGCGACTTCTTACAATCACCGTCGGGTCACAGTTTGAAAACCACCGCATTGCGTCGGGAGAAGTTAGGGAGCATGATAATAGGAGCAGACCAGTCCAGTCGTAAAGGCCAGAAATGTCACCGCAATCTGCGTGTCCGCGCGGAAAGGAAAAAAACATTGCGACCAATATGGGCAGCCACTGGCTGCGGAACAAGGTGAAAAGAAGTGACATTCGCGATTGTATGGTCCATGTGCCATGCATGACGCGCCGCCGCGAGTGTACCCTTATGTCAGAATTTCGCACCGCGGCATGTCGCAAGCGAAACAATGCGGACGAGCTGAAGGCGCCATGTTGTTGGGTCCCAAAGCGATTACAAGTCAACTGCGTATCGCGCCCCTAACATTACCGTGTAATCGTTTCAAGATCCAACTACAGCGACGTGCATAGCTCGCACACACCGCATCGCACGCCGCTCGTCGTCGTGCGAAGTCCTGATATAAGGGTACACACCCTGCTGCCGCAATTGGCGCTTTCTGACACACTCGACAAGAAACTCTCTCGTTCAAGGGCAAACGTATAGAAAGTGATATGAACGATTCCCCTACACTTGCTAGAACAATAAGCTGTGAAGATAATTATGCAGATGATGTAGAAGGTTCTCTGTATTCAGATGCGTCCAGGTTGAATAGATCTTCCAGTTTCCACTGCAATGTTTCAAATGTTGGCCGTTTTTCAGGCTCAGCACGCCAGCACTGACACATCAGTTCGTAGAGCTCGATGGGACAATTTTGAGGACATGGCATACGGTAGCCTGCATCGATCTGCTGTAGTACTTCAGCATTGGTCATGCCTGAAAGTCACGGCTCAATTATTAAGTTCTGGAACTTTCATTTTCCTCCTCAAAACTATTCACAAAAGTGGGTTTTAGGGCATAAGGTCACTGAGCGTTAACACTGAAACTAAAACAGACCGATATACGAAACTGGTGACTTATAATTCATCAAAATTTTGGAAGAAAATGAAGAGCTTACATTTCCTCGCCGAAATCGGGGAGAGATATTGTATGAAAAATTTGCCCTGACGATTAGAATGAATCGTTTAAGGATTAGAATGTTAAACCATTACTGGTGCTTTGTGTAATGGGTTTTTCCACACCTTTAAATCACTCAAGGATGTACTTACCGGGATATGGTATCCGACCATAAGTGACAATTTCACTAAGCAAAATCCCAAAGCTCCACACATCCGATTTGGTAGTGAATCGATTGAAATTTGCAGCTTCTGGAGCAGTCCACTGAAATTCTTCATTGAGAAATATCGACTCGCCGAATTCATTGGATACTTAAGCGCTACCGCATTGAGGGGAGAGGCATCATGCTGCACATCTAACCATCTTGGAGGGATCTTTGAGGAGTCTGTCTGCACACTCAGGCGATATTTCTCCCTAAGCCTTGGCGGAGAAAGGGGACGTTTTGGGAATCCTATCCCCTTCTGAGCTTGGGTAAAAATAATGTCCATAGTGGGATCCGCAGCCAGACACGCCGGCACCACCGCAATATACGAAAGCGACCTGAGGACCTAAATGTCAAATAATCCTTATTTCATCTAACTCCTTTGAAGAAGGTAAGATTCCCTCGATGCTTCTAGTATTCAATAGTATTGACGTTAGTAAGGAGAAAGTGCCGCAATAATAACAATAACTGTGGCCATAATAATTATAACTGTTAATAGGAAATGAAGGAAGTTGAAGGAAGCACGGATTTGAGTCCCTCCCAATGCTGTGTCCATAACTCAGTCATTTTTACCTGAGTGCAATCAGAATGTGAAACTATCCGTAGATTGAAAAATCTCAATAAGTATAAAAATGGTTTTGTAGAACGGATATAGGAAATAGAAAAGAACAATAACAATGAAACATAACAGCAGAGTAAAACAGGAACTACTCATAGTATCAGAAGGGTTAACTCCAAGAAAAGAAAAAAACGAATAATAAATAGTGATAATAGAGCTATCATGAGGAAAACGCAGTGATTCTTCAAACGAATGAAGTACGTAGAAATGCTTACCTCTATTGAGCACTTCTGGTAAAAGGCCCTGGTCTCGTAATTTCAAAAGCAAAAATTCTCGATGATTTTTTCGCATGTTAATATTTTATTAGTGTTGTATTGTTAAGTATTGTTGAAAGCTCTTCAGCTAATCAATAAATCAATCTCTACTCACTTTGATTGGAAATCGTGCTCCAACTCGTGCTTCGTATTGATTCTCCTTATGAAGTAACCTTGCAAGGCCAAAATCGGCAATTTTTACATTCAAGTGGTTTTTTGTGAGAATATTACGAGCGGCCAAGTCTCGATGAATGAACTTCATCTCTTCCAGGTATGCCATTCCAGCCGCGACCTGCAAACGATACCCATTCAAGAGTGACATTAATAAATTTTGATTTAGATGGGAACGAGAGAAAGGGCAATCTTTCACGGGAGTTTTTTTTTTGCTTCGAAACGTCGCATAAAAACAGCACTCGCATGATGAACATGCGATCAAGCCGTTTTTATGGCGTTTCGTCTACTATCTACAACATCTGAAGATTTATGTTTTGATTGCCATTGATGGAATGGTGAATGAGAGCTGAGAATGATGAAGTAGCATTTCAGAATCTACAGGTCCCATGAACGTGCAGACAAACACGGGTGAGAAGTAGTAAATATCTCCCCCCCCCCCCCTTTCCCCGACCTCCATTCTCCAGCAGTTTCTCTCTTCTGCTGGGAGCTTTGCTCACTGAACGCACACTGATCAAGAAACTGCAACGCTTTTCAATAAAGGATCAGCAAATCAGTGGAGCTGCTTAAAGGCAGCATTAGGGGAAATTCGGACGAAAAGTAGAAGAATCGTGCATCTGAAAGTCGGGATGCCTAGTAAAAGAATAGTGGAGAAAGGATAGTGGAGAAAGAAGTGATGGAAATAGCCAAAACCCGAGAAATAGAACCCTCTTTTCTCGTTGATACCCAACGCGAACGATCTTTCCGTTAAGAGGCGGATGCGCTGCAATACCTTCGATCTCACCGCATATCCTTGGCCGCTCTCATTGTAGCCAACCAGGAATCACGTCGATAGGAGGCGGGGACGATTAATGAAAGGCGGCAGTTCTTATCCGTTACGCCGTTTCTACAGCTCGGAGGCGCTTTTTTTCACCGGGATTTCGCCACAGATAGCCTTCTTAGGCTCGGAGTTTTTATGTAAGTATCTTCAGCGGTAAGCAACCGAAAAATAGTAAAGGCGGATCACTTGTCATTCGCAAACAACACTTGATTACGCAGGAAGCGTTTGTAGGTGTTCGAAGAAGGTCCAAAGGATAATTTGACCGATTGTTGGAAACGAAGTAGAGGCGCTGAGTAAAGTAGCAGCGAAAAAAAGAAAGGAATTGTTCAGATACTAAGGAATAGAAACCCTTATTCCATCCGTTGACTTATGGCGCATGTGTTTTCCGACGCGCGTCACCGTTGGTCATCTGTCGCGGGTACATGCACACCATCCCGCAAACTTGTTAGGCGCGTTCATACTCTGCGGTGTCGGCGGCAGGGAGTGGATGGGTGTGTCTGCCGCTCCGTTTATGCTACCTTGCCTCGTTGCCTGCGTCGCCTCTGCATCTCCTCGGCGCCACCCTGCCTCGTTGCCTGTGAACCCAGCCATACCTGCCGGCGGTGAACATGCCCAAGAAGAGCTAGGACATCAAGGGCCCGCATGCCAGCAAAGAAACGTGCTGAGTAAGCTGGAACTCGCCTGGCACAGCTCAGACCGCCATAACGGTCAACTACCGACTGGCAGCGCTAACTTATGATGTCCATATTATTCCTTCTTAAATCCCCGCATTATTTTTTACGCTAACTTTAAACACGAAGTAAAGTCTAGCTCTGAACAACAGAGTTTTTGCGTTGGTCGATCCCTCGTTGAGATGCGCCGCGCACCCTAATTCCATTCAGAATCTTGGTGGCAGGCGAATGCGATTTGGACTGTGGCCAGTCGATGTACAAGTCTATGACTTATTCTCACACAAAAGGCTGGTACCGACTCACCCACCCCTGAGGGATGGGATACTTGGTTGGCCAGGACTCATCAGATCATCCTTATTATTGACCCATTTTACTAAAAATCGAAGGTGGTACCTCCTTGCTACAGGGACCACCTACTTCGAGTTTATAATGGTATACATATGAAGACGGAAGTGAAAAATAAAAATTGTAACAAAATAGGCTCAGAAACCGTAATATTCTCCAAGACATACTTGTGCAGCGATTTCCACAAGGTGTGTCAGGTTACATTGCCGTCCTTTACCTTGAAGGAAACTAAGCAAGTTCTCCTGCATTAATTCGGTCACTATGAGAATCGGCTGATCTTTCGTACAAACTGCATACAGAGTAAGCAGTTTAGGATGCCTGAAACAAATCACTTGAAAGCAACTATTCGCCTCAAATTGGTTGATTTCTCATGAAACTTTTGCTTTATAAAACTTCTCATGCTTTTTCTATAGAAAGTTTTGGCAAAATCGCAAGACTCTACTGCTGCTGTTAAAAAATCCAGCTAGCCATGGTTATTCAAATATTTTTCTGCGCACTCTAATTGATCAGTAATATTAGATAATAATAAATAATCATAGTAAAAAGTTAAGGGTCTAGCAATGTCGAAGCAGTGGATAGATATCTTGCACCGGCTATTAGAGATAGTAGAAAGTACAGCGGGCTGCTGGAGCACACAACTGGCGTTCTCATTACGAAAGAGTCTTGGGCCGCGTTCATACTTTGCGATGCTAGCGACAGGCCGTGGCTGAGTTTTCCTGCGTCTCCGCTTCTGTCACCCTTTCTCGTTGCCTGCGTCGTCCCTGTCACGCAACCACTCCCAGCCGGCGCAAAGTATGAACGCGGCCATACATAGTCTCACGTAACTGCCATCACACGATATGTGCGGCGCTTCATCTACCGCCTTAAAGCGGGACATTGATGTTAACTGCTAGCAAATCTACAAATCAGTAGCGGATGCAGACCTCGTTTCCGTGTTTGGGCTTTTGGTTTTTTCTCCGTTACCCGACCGCTTAGTGACGCCATCTTCGTCTTTAAATGATTGGGATTAATGATAGCCAAGCTATCCTGCCTCTCACAGTTTTATAAATCTTTGCGAACTTCTTTGGAACGCGATGTTTGACTGATTGTTACGCGATTCTTTGACTATTAGCGCTAGTTTTTATACGAAAAAGTAAACAACTTCAGGACGTTGCAAATTTTCGTAATAACTTGAAGATGACGATATTCAATTTATTTCCCTTGTTTTGATAGTTCTACTCACCTCAATTTTTTCATAATATGGGCCTCAGCGAGAAAATCTGCCGGGTCAGCTGTGCCGGATTTCAATTTCTTGACAGCCACTGGTACCGTACTGTTCCATCGTCCTTCCCATACCTGCAAAGAGAAAAAGTGAATTGTCAAACCAACGGAATCGCTCATGCGGGTAATGCTAAACACAAAACAAATAGATGAGGGAAAATTCGTCATCATCTCTTTGTTGACTTAAACCCTCATTCACGCCTTTTCAAACCGGATCAGCACTTTCGCTTGTTCTGAGGAAAGGAACAAAAGTGCTATCGGTGATGCTCCACAGCCGTTTAGATTATGATACCTTACGGTCGTGTTCCTGTTCTTACGAACAAATCTTGGAGAGGATTTTGGGAAGCTTCTCAACCGCATGTACAAGGAGTGATGTTATGGGGTGATCGATGGTACAAAAACACAAACACGCATAAGGAAAAAGGATAAGGAGCCAGAGTAATTGGCGCTTCTGAACACCGCCTTATTCATACTCTGCTTTGGACAAGGCATAAAGAATAAAGGTGTCAATGTGGGTTTGGGGGAGACGCAACTTTTACACAGGAAAACCTTCGCTGTTATGTTAAACCAGTTGGCTGGCGCGCGCGATTCATGGCGATGTTGTGCAAAATGGGTTTGATCGGCGCGACCACAGTTGTGTATGGAATTGGATGAAAATTTCCTCTCCACTGCTTTCAGATGAGCTATTAAATTGGAAAAAAGTAGAGAAGATGGCGTGATAAAAAAGCATTTCGGTACTAATATATTTCAGTCGCTTTGCATCGGACCCATTTTGCACGTCATCGGCATGAATCGCGCGGAGTAGTGTGCGCGAGCCAACTGGTTTAGGTCATCATTGGGAGTTTGGATAGTTTAGACATCGATAGTTTCGTATTCGATTGCATCGATTGGTCACAATTTGTTCACTTGTTGAGCATCTAATTCCTACACACTGATGGTAGATCCATATCCCGATTACCGATGTTTACTGTTTTCGTGAACATGCTTCACTGTTTGGAATTTCACATAGTCTAGCGGTCGATACACAGTGTTGCTGCCAGTACCGCATTAGACAATGATTCCGAATGAAGCGCTTGCTTTGCTATCACAAATATAGGTGTATCATGATTATAAATGTAGATCGTAGTATCAAAAGAAATGCATCATTTTTTCGTACGCTAGGCAATTCAGCGGTCGATATCAGAACATAAACAAAATATGTTCACCCAATGACACTGAGCATCAAACGCTTTTGCTAAAGCGGTCGTATAGTAGTATCAATCGATGTAATGGATTTCATCCCATCCTATTCCTAACGGTTCTTATCAGCCACCGTGAGCCGTTATCACTGAGGCCCCTGTACCCAACAGTACCATTGAGGTCCCTGTACCCTACGATACCCGCGAATGTGAACATTCCACTGTTAGCCGCAAAAGCGTAGGTGACATTTTCCTTCTCACGCTCCTGATCGAATCCTATCAACCATTATCAGTTTGGATCACCCACTATTAATGTCCCCGTCCCACTCTGCTAAACATCCATGAGTGTCAGCGCTCTTGGATCAGCGCGAAAGGCGAAACGAATCTGACGACATTCGCCTTCTCATGCTCCTTATCGAATCTTATCAGCCGTTATCAATGCGGGTCACCCACCATCAATGTCCCCCGTCCTACCCTGCAGAACACCTCTGACTATGAACGCTACGGGACCAATGCGAAAAGCGAAACGGATTCGACGACTCTAGCCTTTTTACGCGTCTTATCGAATCTTATCAACCATTATCAAGCTGTATCACCCACCATCAATGTCCCCGTCCTACCCTGCAGAACACCTTCGACTATGAACGCCACGGGACCAATGCAAAAAGCGAAACGGATTCGACGACTCCAGCCTTTCTACGCTCCTTATCGAATCTTATCAACCGTTATCAATGCGGGTCACCCACCATTAATGTCCCCGTCCCACCCCTCAAAACACCTTCGAGTGTCGAGACTCTAGAATCAACCCGAAAGGCGAAACGGATTCAACGACTCTGGCCTTTTTACGCTCCTTATCGAATCTTATCGACCGTTATCATGCTGGACCACCCACCATTAATGTCCCCGTCCCAACCCTCAAAACACCTATAAATGTGGGCGCTCTGGGATCGTCCCGAAAGGCGAAACGGATTTGGCAACATTTTCTCTCGGGGCTCCTTATCAGCCCTTATCAGCTGCTATCACTTTCGGTCCACCACCGCTGGGGTTCCCTTGGCACCCCCTACATCACTTGTAAAATTCAGCGTCCCAGCTTTGCTGCGACGCGAGATATGAATTTCGTGACAGACAGACAGACACACACACACACACACACACGGACAGACAGACATACTTAGCGGATTATATATAGTAGGATGCTATGGGAATGAAGTTGTTGTGAGACTCCTGCGAGTTGCTAGATGTGCGTGGTGCGTTACATAGCGTCTCCCCCAACCAAGATTGACTCTAATAAAATGGTCCCAGACTGATAACCTTTAGGAATGCGCCATGTATTCTGTTTCAATTCAAAGTCATAGCACATTAGAAAACCATTAGTGCTAGGGAGTGACGGATTAGCCAATGTAGTGAAAGTGTTTTACCCTCTAAACGAGCGTGATAATTACTTGGGACCACTAAGGGATAAAAGCTTGGTGGATTTTGGCGGACATTGATCTCTGGGACCATCCCATTGAGAACGCGCCGTTTATCAATGAACCATCACTGCAGCTCTTCTTTGGATCTTTCCTTCCTTTACTTCATCCAACACACCCCCTCAAACATGCACCATCACTGCACCTCTTCTTTAAACCTTTCGTTCCCTAGCTTTATCCACTTCCTCCCATCTCTCCTCATCCCCCCCCCCCCAAGGTTGCATCCTATTTTGGCCTTCCATATTTTCCCGACTACTGTTTTTATCTTACGCGCTTCTACCTTCTATCTTATCTATCACCTGACTTCTTCGCACTTCGCATTCATTACTTTGGTCCCTTTTTATGAGTTTCGTGAATCAGTTTGCTCGATGAAAGGCATTCGCATGTCTGGTCGTGCACAAGTAAGGAGTGTATTTCAAGGCACATGTACTGAACCGATGCGAAGTCCACTGAGGTACATAGTTATGCACCAAAAATTTTCGGTAACCTTGCCAAATTGACAAACGTGGGAAAGCAGGCGGTGATGTAACTCAGCGCCCTCCATGGATGGCCTTGGCATGTTCAGGCCTTGTCCACATTCCATTCCCTCCGTTCACCGCGGAACCGCGCACAAACGGGTGCGTGCCTATAACCGCTAATAATCCGGTACCATGTACTCAAGCTATTGTTGTGCACCCATGCGTTCACAAACAACACATGGCCGAAATATAATTTGACCATAGTGGCTTATTGGTACACAAAGACAAAAGGGTGCGCCTCTTGTACTGATATCTACTCGTAAAAACGCTAAAAGTGATATTAGCCTTATCCAAAGCCTTGGTGCGCGTCTCCTGTAATAGCCGACAATGGAATTCCTCGACAGAGAAGTCATTAAACGATTTGGTTCTCCTTTGGAGACGGTAAAAGGCTCTCGTTCAGAGTATTTATGGATATCAGAAGGAATCTGAATCGTTAGGTGATCTTCCAGTAACTCCGTAGTATTCTATACCGACTATCGATACTAAATGGACTGGGCCTGAAGGAAAGGAGAAAGTGAGGAGGCAGGGAATTCAGCATGCATTGGTTCTTACGCTCCTTATGCACGTTCCTCCTCTCTCTTGGACATAGCCATATGGGGTGTGTGCCATTAGGACAGAAAATTTGCGTTGCGGCGTCCGGCGTGCGACAAGATGGTGCAAGCTATGCGCACCGCAATGGATGGGTCTTAGGGATGACGGAGAGCTAAGTTCAATCCTATTATCGTTGCTTCAGGACTAACTAATACGGCGCCCTTGTCCCGCGCCATCGCGTCGCACTCCAAACGCGGCCACTCGAATTTTCTGTCCTGATGGCACACAGCCTGGTTATAGGCCTTGCACAAATCACATAAGCATCGGTAGTTACCATGGCACGTTGATAAGTCATTTGCACACCGCTGGAAAAATCACCCATTATCATCTGTACACCGCTGGAAAAATCACCCGTTGGAGTCCTGCCTTTCTAACTTTCACTGATCTTTTCGCCGGGCTTATCCTTTACAAATGCAGCGGCAGGGGTAGTCTGAGGTGAACATGAAAAGTTGAATATAAAAGGTGAGATGCTTAATGTGTAGGTGAAAAAAAAACAGAATGAGACTGTCAAAATTTGAGAAAAAGACCCTTTACTCGCAACCAGCACCGACAGGGGCGGATCACGTTAACGAAATGGCGGCCTTTTCAGAGCAGGTGGCAGCTTTCGAAGGGACTGGTCTTACAAAGCCCGAGGCGCTCTTTTCCCCGGGAATCTCGCCGCATATAATCTTCCTGGACCAGTGGCTTTCAGTCGGATGACTCCTTTGGAAGTTTTCGTTACCCGATCTCTACCACTACCTTTTAGACTCTTAAAAAGTTGTTGTGAAGCTTTGTCAGTCACGTTCTAACGGTAATGATGATTAGCTAAATCAGTCCATCATCTCTCGGGTGCTTCCAATGGTACACTCGTCGACAGGTTTTACGTCAATGTGGAGTACCAAATACTAGCAAGTAAACAAAACAATAACTAATCGAACCGACATTCGTGCTCATACATGGATGCTAACGTTGCGGACCATTTCCTACGTGGCAGACTTGCTCAAAGGCACACATTGCTATGATCTGATTAGTAGCATTTCCATTGGGATAAGTGGGTGTGCACCCTTATGTCAGGATTTCGCACCCGGCATGTCGCAAGCGAAGCAATGCGGACGAGCTAAAGGTGCCATGTTGTTAGGTCCCGAAGCGATTGCAAGTCAACTGCGTATCGCGCCCTTAGCATTACCGTGTAATGGTTCGAAGACCCAACTACCGCGACGCGCATAGCTCGCACACAATGCGTCGCACGCTGCTCGTCGCCGTGCGAAACCCTGACATAAGGGCACAACCCGGGACAAGTAGTTCCTTGAATAACTGCTTCAGCCGCACCTTTGCTGCTGCTGCACGGTGCACTCTCACGGTGTTGCGCCTGCTTAAACTCAATCAACCCACGCCCCCACCCAATCAAATCACACTCGTCCTTAGACGAACAAATTCCCAGCGTAGCGCTCGCGTGGAGTAGGAAACTTGCGATAAGAGAAGATCATTCAATGAAACAGCCATTTCAATGATGAAAACAGTTTCTCCGTTGGAAATCCGCCCATCTAAGGCTAGCTGTGATTCTTTGAGTGGGCGTGGCTTGTTTGTGTTCGAGCAGACACAACACCGTTGGACACCGCCGCAGCAAAGGTCTTGAGCAGTTACCCAAGGACCTACTTACCCCAATAAAGTAAGCCACTAACCTGGCTATCGCGTTGTGTGCCTTTGAGACCTGGCCAAGGGTACCTTTCCACTACGTCATATTCTCTCTCAGAACTGATCCATCAACCCCCTTCCGCCACTTCCTAGAGCCCTTTTCTGTGCATCGCATTAATCCGACTTAATCGGGACGTGCCCTCGATAAGATCTTCAAGCTGCGGATCGGTTCGGAATGAGCGGCCATGCGGGAAAGGGGACATTAATCACAAAGGCAGTTCCCATGAACATCACTGAAGCATGACCTTCGTCGTCGACCATCTACATGTGCATTGACGACCTCAATTCGTGATTCCCAGCCTTTGGGAAAGTGTGGTCGCGCACGCCCAAATAGGCTGATCCCCTCGCTTGGTTTCCCCGACGAGGAAAAAACCCTATGATCACATTGCATGTGAGTGAGCGGCGATTAGAACTGCTCGCGGCTTGCGCAGTGGGACGACGGCCGCTGGGGACAGACTGATGTGTGGCTAGGAAAACTGACCTCTCCGAATTGACCGGCCCCGATTTGTTTGATGAAGAGAACCGAACGCCGATCGATTTCCCATTGATCGTCTGCAAATGAAAGCGATGAGACACTGTATGCGGATTATATGGACTGATCCGTTAATAAGCGAATATTCGGATTTTTCGTTGAAATTTGGAAATGACAGACTTTAGTTCATTTTCTAGTGACCCAGACCGTGGGAAAAGGGAAGAGCTAACCCGAGAAGAAAATAAGAAAGGAGAAGTGATTCTTGGACCAGGTATCTGTCAAGGCAGCTTTTTGCTGCTTCTACCACAAAAGGACAAATGATAGAGATAGTATTAGATTTTTAATAAGTTTTATAATAATAATAGATCTTTTTAATGTCGAGCAGTATGACATCAAAGAATGTATTGGTATTGTAGCTATTGCCCGAAGAAAACCATCGCGCTTATTAATTGCGTGGCACCATTAATAGTATTTCTCAAGTTATCCAGTCATTCATTCGCATTTAACAGTATCATTTACCAGTATCAGTTATTATCGTAAATTTATCAGTATCATTAATCAGTGATATATCCATTACATGAACTCTTTTCATGGACAATTCATGCATTTCACGGTGAAATGAATCGATACCCCAGGTGCAGTCTTTTGATAGCAACCTTCAGCAGTTTCTAAGGATGCCATTGATAAGAAGTGATAGGGACGTTTTTGACAGATGATTGCGTAGAGAAATGGCGAATTCCTCGACACCTCCACCCTTGACCTAATTTCAGATTACCGATCGACTACGTAAAATTCGAAAATCACTGATAATGGAAGTAGAAATGCTACTTCTGCAATAGATTTCCGCGGAAAAAAGAAAAAGCAATGAAATAACAATAGATGCAGAATGGTAACTCAGTTGCATGATCAGAGCGCTGAATTAGAGTTTGGATTATTGAATATGGGAGGTCTGAATCCACATACTTTTATCTTTATATCTTTCTCTTTCTTTAATTGCCTTTTTTCTATTTACGCTCTTTTTTCTACACCTTCACTTTTGCGCAGAAATGGGGATATTTTCGAAGGAATCTAATTGATAAAGGGATTGAACGGTCAAGAAAGGAGGAGTGTTGTTTGCAATAAATGGAAACATCGCGCGCGGTCACGTAGCGACTGAATAAGTAAAACATACATGACCAGTACGAACGCTCTCCTGTTTCAATAGCACGCACTGCAACTTTCAACTTCTAATACGTGAAGCGTACACTTTTTTGAGCGATTAATCTGATCTAGTATCTTGAGAGTGAATGTCCAACCGTAAGTGAATGTGGACGTCTGTGGCACTTCGCATTTCACACATGGCTTTGTCAGCTGTACACATAGACCGTCTGCATCGTTCGTATAGTAAGCAATGAGGTCCTGAAGTGTGGTGAACGGACGACGTCTTGCGATAAAGTATCCTCCCTGATCCAATTGACGAATTCGGTAGTGTTTCACGCAGTCATCTTCCCGAACTGCAATTAAAAAGATTACTTCAAGTAATAGTAGTGGTATTGAATAAAGTGATAATAGAAAGTAATAATACAAATAAGAAATAGCTTTTTTGAGCCAAAAGTAATATGAACATGCCTAGCAATTATGCGAGAACTCGCCCTATATAAGATTAGCTTTTCACCGGGACTCTGACCTCATCTCCGGAATCTCTGTCGGTGGCAGTCAACCTTATAAATCTGGTGAAGGTACGGTGTTTTTCACAAATATTTGCGGGTGTTCTAAGGTGACATTGAATTTCAATTGAGGTACGTCTAAGATATTTGATAGTCAAAAAAGTTTTTTCGTATTTTCAAATGCCGCTTTCTCCCTCCAAACTGCTTTCCAGCAATCTCTTCTGTACATACACATGTAGTACAAGTCCACACGCATCTATAGGTATTATTGTCTTCCATCTCCCGGATAACCCTTTTCGGCAAAATAAACATATCAACGGTCAACCTCATTTTCAATACAAAAATTATAAAAAATATTTTCTTTGAATGGCGTTAGACAGGGAAAGGAAAAGGTGATAATCCGATGGAGCAAGATGAGGGCTATAAGGTGGATAGGGCAGCAATTTTTATCCAAGCTCGAGAATTTTTTGGGGAGTCATTTTTTCACTAGTGGTAAAAATTTTTTTGAATTTTTTCTTTTAAAAAATCGAGCTTGGATAAAAATTGCTGCCTTATAGCCCTGATCTTGCTCTATCGGATTATCACCTTTTCCTTTCCCTGTCTAACGCCATTCAAAGAAAAAAATTGGAATTGAAAATGAAGTGACTTTTGTTTTTTTATTAGGTTGTTCGGAAAGAAATGCGCGTTTTTTTGTCCATCTATTTCTCTTCTACTACAGAAGATTTTGTAAAACAGTTTTGTCCGTTAGGAAGAGAATTTTATTGCGCATCTTTTGAAATACTTTTGTCTACATCTACTTGTTTTTTTTTTCGAAGAAAAAATTCAAAAAAGAATTTCAATTTTTTTTTGCAAAATTTTGAAAAAAAAATTTCAAAAAAATGCAAGATTCAATGCAATAAGCGGTAAATATTTGTCGCCATGCGTATAATGTTTGCAGAAAGATTTGGCTGTATAAAGTGTCGGGCAAAGTTCCAGCGTTTAAAAAACGGTAATGAAAGCTTGGATGACGAAGAACATGGAAGTCGGCCTCAAGTCGTTGAAACTTTTTTTTCTTTGAAAAAAACCAAGTAGACATAGACAAAGATATAATGTAGGAAAAGATGCACAATGAAAATCTCTTTCTAATAGATTGAACTGTTTTGAAGAATCTTTTATAGTAGGAGAGAAATATGGACAAATTCAACGCGCATTTCTTTCCGAACAACCTAATATTTTGCCGAAAAGTTTTATTTTTTATTTTTATTTTCCTCGATATTCCCCAACGATACAAACCCTTTCCATGTCCGGGAGATGGAAGACAACAATACCTATAGATGCGTGTGGACTTGTACTACATATATATGTACAGAAGAAATTTTCTGGAAAGCAGTTTTGAGGGAAAAAGCGGTATTTAAAAATACGAAAAGACTTTTTAGACTACCTAATATTTGACCGAATTAGTCATGACTTGAATTTTTTCCTCCTTTAGGCTCCGAAAAAGGCGAACTCGCCGAAACGTCAGCCAACAAAGACTTGTTCACAACCTCCAAGAAGTTAAACACAGTATACGACAATTGGAGCGATGGCGAGAGAGTCGAAGGTGGCGAGTAATAATAAAGTACTTAGTATCTTAGTAATAATCGTAATGAGTAGTAGCAAATAGTCAGAAAGGTTCCACGAGGGTGTTCACCCGATAGAAAGGAGTACTAAAGCGAAAGCCGAAAGAATTGGAAGGACGTAGCGTGGCCAGCAAAGATACCAAATGGCACTAAAACTAGGCAGTAGGATCGATTCTATCTTTTACCACACGAAAATGTATCTATCGCTTGACACATCTATAAGAGATACCCAGAACTGCTTGTTCCAACGAATAAAACACAGACGACAGGTCCTCTCAAGTCGTTGCATACAAAACACACACTCATGCACCGCTACCATCCGCATGGAAGCAAGAGTACCTTAGAAAAAATCATCAAAGCAAATAGCTGTTGGAAGTGCTACCTAAACATCGAGGTTCTCTGTTGATCAGGAATGCCTCACGAAAAACTCCCTTTCCTCATTTATACAGAATTCGCTGCAAAACTACTTTAATTTTGCTTTTAAACAGGTTTCATGGAAGCATGCCGAGGTCAAGGGAAGAAATACCGTTAAGTGACTGCAAAGATATTGAAAGAACAGGGCTACAATACGAACTGAGTGATAAGCATTGAAGAAACTTCATTCGCAGAAGCTTCCAGTCATTCTAGGGTGTATTCAACCGAAATAACGCGCTTCTGAACCAGCCGTCCCACCAGCTATGCTCTATGCTTTCGATGAGCTGGCATGCCAACCCATAGGACTAGGTTTCTCTCGACAGGATTCCACCTCAAGGACACTTCCAGTGGTAAATGGTGGCTCTGGCTATCATAGGTTTAGTTCTAAAGATTAATGAGAGGAATATGCGAAATAAGAAGGGTGGATCACAAATAAAAGAATTAGGAAAATGAGAGCCGAGCCGACCATTAGGTTGAGGAAAATTCGAGAAATAATGCCCTCTCCTCAATATTCCCTAACAATACAAACCCTTTCCATAGCAGGTACTTCGGAGTTGTTTGAAAGTCGTGTCTTGCAGTGAGGCCATGCCATGGTTTCCTTGAGAAGTTTCAGAAGCCTTTTCTCGAAAACAGGTTACATTCTCCCATCTCCAATCCAAAATTCCCCTCTCTTTGGAGGAAAAGCAGAAACTCGCTCGTCTCTGACCACGATAAGTGGAAATGGAAAGAGAGAAGAGCGTAGAAGCACATGAACTGCATGTGATTGGTAATTGCAGTTAATGAACCAATCGCGAGTCACTTCATTACATGCGCTTCGGATTCCGAAAGCACATGAATAACCAGTTGTGATAACCATGTCGCAATCTTTCAGGCTTCGCAAAGAGAAAAACTGATAGAGATGGAATCGTCGTGGATGGAAAAAACAGAATAAAGAAGGAAAATTGAATTGTATTAATGACTGCGAATTAATAACGAGCTAATAAAAATGAAGTGAATGCGAACAAAAACTGAGCTAATTGGGTTCCAGTTCCAATCGTAAAATGGTAGCTGACCTGACAGTGAAAGATCATTCTGGCGGCTTTCCGAATTACGCACAAGAAACGATCCGTGTTCATTCTCCGGTAGAAGCAGCGCCTTCTCAGCGTCCAGCCGCCGCAGCTTGCCAAAGTACCACCTAAAAAGTCCTTTTGAGGCAAAAATCAGGAATCTCCCTCATCACAGCGCGGATTCCACATACGGTTGTGATTCGATACTTTTCTCTTTAGCCACGTAGTTACTTGGAATGTAACCAGTTTTTCCAGTAGTTTTATGTCGAGCGAACCACCAGTCGCCTTGCGTATTGTTAAGAATCTCCAGAACCTGAACAGGAACAAGATAAATACAGAAATCGTGGATTTTTTTAGGCAGTCTCAGGCATCAGCGGAGGAATTTTCAAGAGAGGGGTCTTATTTGACTCATTGAATGGGAGTCATACTTGAGAAGCCGAGGTGAAAGAGAGAGATTCCATGCGGAAGTGCAGAATAAAGATAAATTTCAGCTTCACCAACAGCAACATAAAGTCAAATTCTTCGGTAAGCTTCACCAACAGCAACATCCTCTCAAGGCAGGCAGATTTACTCACAAAATCCCTGCCGGGGAATTATGCTGCCAATTTTAGATACAACCCTTGTCCGGTTTGACCCTGGTCTGCAATTTAGATGTGTGGGTATGAAAATAGGCCCTTGACGGATGTTTCTGCGGATTTTTGCACAAGACTGACGACAAACCTAGAAATGCTAGGTGAAGAGCCCATTCATCGGGATTTAGGATCGAAAAACTCTGTTTTTCCGAGTGCGCGAACGGGAGCTTAGGCATTAGGGGAAACATTTGCTGATCTGCCTACAGGTCCTTTTGAGAAATTTCAAGGGAAAGAAAGTTGTGAAACTCTCTGAGGTAATCACCATCATGGCACATGTTGTCAAAAAACTGCAGAAATGAACGATATTGTCATAGGTTTCCACCACCAGCAAAACAAAGCAACCGTAAACGTAAAGAATCACCGTAGGACCCACCTCATCCTTTTTGAAGCTGAGATCATCATCGGTTCTGGCCTCATATTCGAATAATGCAATGAAGCAAGGATTGTTCGTCTGTGTGGACGGTGACGTCTTCGGGGTTGGCATTTCTTCAGGAGGCGACTGTAGAGCCGGCTTGGTCACCACCGTTTTTCCGGCACAACCACCCATAACCGTTCAATTGCTGGATGACATGGGAATAAATGGATCAGGTGGTCGAAAGGTACACTAGAAGGCAGGAAGGATACCGATATCAGATATCGAGCGCGCACTACGGCTGAACAGTCGGAGCGGAGGAGGGTGCGGTCGAACGGGCGGACGACGAGAGGCGGGACAGAGGGCCGAAGGTCAAAGCAAACCAAACACGGAGGTTTCGGTCGCCGGCTGCCCCGTTGGGTCATCAAACAAGGCTCCCGGCCTCTTAGCGGCTAGTGAGGGCTTATCGACTTTTCTCCGACTTTCACTGCATCTAGTGCCAGCTGGCTGCTGCTCTCTTAAATTCTGAGTGTTGATATCTACGAGGATTAAGTCCGAATCAGAAGCTTTTCGAGGTTTGGTCCGACAAATTAATCCCCAACTAAACGTACAAAAATAATTAAATAAGTGACCCATTATAAAAAGCACTTATCACCAAAATCTCGAGGTGCCGGTAAATCAACACCAGATCACATGTCTGGGAACAAAAAGATTGACTTGTACCTCCTCTGCCCTCCCTCCCCCTCCTTTCCTTCGCAAAAGTAATTGTGTAGATGAGAGAGCATCAAATGCTACAACGATTGAAGATGGCATTTGAATGCGCGACGCATCCCAGAAAGAAAGCGTGTATGAAGGCGACAATGTCCCACGAAGAATAAGCAAATAAGCAGAAGTAGAAAACGAATGCAGCGTTTGTAGATCAAATATGCTTCTAAATGCTTTTACTGATAATTGAAGCAATTGAATACATGGCGTATTCCTATTCACCTTAGTATTTGACATCGATAAAAAGCTGAGTGTGAGGTGATGATCATGACACTGTTGTTATTTCCGTCGATTTCTGTTTTTCTTAAGTTGGCCAATGATTGCAACGCACCCCTTGCGAGTGTGCAAATAAACGGGCAAATATGCAGTTATTGCCGTATGAGTGCAAAATTTGCTCGGAAACGCGTTTTCATAGCTTTTTTCGCAGGCAATCAATTGATTATTGATTTTCTTGTAGGACTTGTACGTAATTGTTTCGTCGAGCCTATAAGATGATACTTCCTAAATTTTTGGTTTTCTTGAGCTCGGTACTAGGCCATTCTTTACATTCTTGAGTGTGAGAGTGAAGTTTCAGTGAAAATCCCTCCGAAATTTAATGAGCTGGCGATAGAATTTTTTATATACCTGATCTGAGTTTACAGGGTGTACGGATTTTGAAGTTTCTGTCATTTCAGATGAGCCCGTGTTCCTTGATGTGGCCCCAAACAGCGCCTACGTGTACACACTGTTGAAAAAAACCATCTCTGAACTCATTTTCATAGAAAGATTTGCCGGTGAAATGTGAGCCATTCGATCTTTCGGGAGAAATACTATCGATAGACACATAAAAGCCTTTGTGGTTATAAATCTGTTATTTTCCTCATTTGTAGCTTTTTCCTTGTTGTCCGTCGACGTCTTAAGCTCTTTTGGCAGCGTGCGATTCACGCGCAGGGCCACGGGAGAGCCGTCAGGTCGCGTTCATACTTTGCGTGACCGACGAAGACCCCGGCGGCGATGGCGTCAAAATCATTTGCTTGCCGCCGAAGACGGCTACAAACTGATAACGCGCTCTAGCTACGACCCATGATTCGCTAAGGTGATCGAGCCGGCGAATTCGAATTTGGCCGAATTAGTGCCAAAAGAAATCGGTTTCCTATTCTAATTAATTCGTTATCGCGGGCTTGTTTTCGAGTTGGTAGGTGCCAAAAAATTCAAAAAAGATGTGGCATCAGCATCAGCATCAGAGATGCATAAATACGCAAGAAAAATCTGCCATCGACGGAGGGTTCTTCAACAAAATTCTGTGATGAAGGCTCACAGCTCACTCAAAAAAGTATTCATATGCGATAAGGGCCAGCCATGCACCTTATCCTCACAGCTTTAAAAGCGTCTGCAGAAGTAGTTGCAGCCCCGCATATAACTAGTTCCATTAGATGAAGCTGTTACGGCTGAACACGTCGACGAACAAGTTACTCAAGGCTTCATAAAGTCTTAAGGAGGCATTCCGATAAGGAGGAATGAAGAACTTGCTGGAATTCGGTAGAGCAAATCATGAATAGAGCAACGGTTGTGTAGGAATCCTGCGAGTGACTGAAATGATGCTGAAAGGTCTATGTAACAAGTTGTAAGTATTGTGCATGAACAATAGTTGTAAAGCGGTCTGAGCACGTTTCATTCAATTTCTTTGCGCCTTTTCTCGGTGTTAAGCCGGTTTGACAGCAAGCGGTTGACCTTGACGATGTGAAAATTCTAACTGAAAACACTGTAGAGTACAATAGAACATGGGTGACAAGAAAGAAGCACCCCTCCCACGATTTTGACCGCCGCCTGAGTAATTCTTCATCAGCTTTCACTGAATGCTTGCATCCGTTATCCCTGAAATCACGATTTTTCATGCCCCGTTCTGACAGGGTAGGGTTCTCCATTTACTTAACTACTACCCGTGCTGTTAGGGTCGAGTTGTAAGGAAAATGTCCCAAAACATTGCACTGTTAATCTCCAACTACCAAAAGCTGGAGGTTTCCAAGGTACATACGAGTAGCTGGAAGACCATTATAGGGGTAATGTAGAAAATGAGAACCCTAAAAACGAGCCTCTTAGATGAAAGCTAGGGGTCTAAGAAACATATTTGTGGCGAATCTCGGTAAAAGATGCGCTCCTGAGCTTTGGAGTAGCGTCTTTTTAGCCGCTGCCACCTGTTTCCACGTAGTCCGCCCCAGTCTTTAACGTAGCCAGCCCCTTTCGGGAGCAGCGGTAGGGGGGATGGGCGAAGATCTTATTTTTTGTGCTTTTGACCATGTTCTCCATTTTCTTCACTTTCGCATTACTTGACATGTCGACCTTTCTATTCGAAAACCTCTTCAGATTCGGCTTGCACCAATTTAACTCACCGCTACTACTGGCTTACACAGTATTGCAGGTTTCCGTTGCTTCCCGACGATGGAAAACTAGCTGTGCACTGCGGCAGCTGGGGAAAATAGGATAGAGTTCCCTGATGGTTGAACAGGAAAGGCTCTGAACTATTAGGTTGGTGCATAAGTCTTGTGACACTTTCAAAAATTCTCGTGGTTTCGCTGCTTTTGAATCTTTTGATTTTTGGATCGAGTCCTAATCACCATAATGAGTTAGGGCATGCTTCCTCATTTTCTTAAATTGTACAGGAGGTGGGCTCGCCACATTGTGGCAGAATACGCTCAAATTCCTGACCCCATATTGACCCATAATTTTCACATTTTATTACTTTAGTTGCATTCAGTATTATGGCGTCTCTCATTCCACAGTATCCCGCTACTCCATCGGTCCTGGGTCAGGAGATGGGAATCTTGTTATCCAGCAACCCACAGGTGGTTGGACTCCCACTGGACAGGATGATATTCTTAGATTTTCGGAAGCGAACCCGTACGATTATTGGCAGGCTATCACGGGGCCATGGCTTCGAGAATTTCAATTTCCTGGGAACGCTCGACCTAGATCAATTTTTAAGGTTTTCTCTTTAAGAAGCGCCACCTAATTTGCATCCACACAAAATCGTGGATCTCTTTCAATGATCCGTGGCACACAACCTATTGCCATTAGGACGGGTTCTGTAAGAGGGCAATCAACCTGAGACTACCAGAATTCTAGAAAATTCCACGAATCTCCTACGATTACGATCATTAATTGCCGAAGAATCACCACCATGGGCGATTCTATACAATACTTGTCGCTCCAGTTTTTCAGAAAAGCTCACCGTTTTACAAATTCTGAAGGTAGCTGAGCTACGCTGCTTAAAGACATCATGGAAAGTAATAAGAGGAACAGGGTTTGGAAAGGCATACTCATTGTATGGGGGACTGGCAACTTATTGCCTGTATCACTTGTCGTCCCGTTGCTCATCGAGAGTCCCGAGCGGGCGCCAGCAACGTCCCCATTCGTCCCTGTCGCGAGCCAAAGCCGAAGCAGTCCAGTGAACGTTTCTGGCTCCAGGGACACGTAGAGTCTCGTTCCCTTCGCGCAGAGCTTTCGTGAGGAAGTTTGATCATCGGGCAGGCGGTCGTCCGGTGTTCGTTTAACGTCCGAGGAATCCAATCGGTAACCGCTCCGTTCCAACGGTCATCGCGATATCGCATGACGTGTCCGGCCCATCTAATCTTCGATTTCTTGGCAAGTACGACGGTGTCCCTGATTCTCGACCGACGACGGAGTTCGGAACTTCAGCTTCCCCTCTGCACTTGCGTGTATTAGGACACGCCGTGCATCGTTCTTTGATGGCGCGTTGGATTACGCCGACCGCATGCTCCTCCTGCTTACGTAGAGTCCAAGTCTCTGAGCGCATGTTAAGGCAGGAGGGACAGCGGGATCGAAGAGATATGTGCGGAGCCGGTAGTCTTCGTCTTCACTACTCCCTCGATGGTCTTGAAGGCTCCCCAAGAGCTTTCTCCTACTCAGCTCTCGTGCTAAGTCGTTCATCATATTGACTTCCCGACCTAGGTGCACATAGCTAAAGCATTCGGTGATGTTCGTTCTGTTGGTCGTGAGTGGGGCATCAAGTACTAATCCGTTCCTCATGAACATTGTCTTCGTCATGTTCAGCTTCAGACCGATTTTTCCTTATTCGCAGTCGAAATCGGCTACCATTCGCTCCGCTTGCTGGATTGTTGGTGTTATAAGCACAATGATCAGGGAAGCGGAGGTGGTGTAGATGCCGGCCATCGACCTTCACTCCCATGCCTTCCCATTCCAACCGACGCATGACGTTCTCGAGAGCGACGCTGAAAAGTTTAGGCGGAATGGTGTCGCCTTGTCAAACCCCTCTCTTCGAGTCGATGATGACCTTCTTGTAGAATGGCGAGATCTTGGTCGTGAAGTTGCTGTAGAACCAACTGCATCATATAGAACGCTCCCGCACGTATGCAAGAAAAATTTGCATGGATACATAGGGTATGAATCAGCTGAGCACAGCATAAACATGGAGTCCTGCCCTGAATCCACCTGCGTCTCAGGGCAGATACATGGTGACTTTTGGTCCGCGATTAGCCCCCCATCTGCCACCTGGGGTCGCACCACGTAGCCTTGCCACCTAACGGCTCGAGATCCTTCAGCGAGAGAAGCCCCTCGGTGAAGGAGATCCGTAGCAACTTATAAAAAGATCAAAAGTCCCGTGGTGGAAGTCGCGGTGAAAAGTGAGCCTCAGGGCGTTCACCGTGGCCCCGTTACATGCATTTAGATCTACAGCCTCTCACGACTGACTTTCTGTGGAGGGCGCGGCACGGAAGGCCCATCAGGTCATGGTGAGCTTTCTCAAAGCGGTTTTTTGCATTTTATAGGGTCACATACATGAAGCAAAAAACCGGTCTCAAATTTGGCTAAATGGTTTTGGGGGGGGGGCAGAAAATGGTTGATGGTTCGATCCCCACTGAGGACAAATTTTTGCAGTTTTCTAGTTTTCATCCATTCGTGCTCATGTAAGACCATACGTGCAAAATATGTGTAAAATCAATTTTTATTCTACCAGGGGACCGTTATCTCCAGTATTTTTGCGTACTAAGCGAATGATTGGTTTGGACCTGCCAACGCTCATAACAGAGGAACTAGGCGTTTTCCTGCAAAGTACGTGGGATATTCATGCTCAGAGGGTCGAACTTCCCTAGGTGACAAGTTTTCAGCCTAATCGTGATTCGGACCCGAACTCGGAAAATTGGGCGACCATTGGTACTGCTACTACCATAGTGAAGAATACTCAACGAAAGGAGCTCGCTAGCC
Organism: Trichostrongylus colubriformis; assembly: GCA_963978905.1. Taxonomy (NCBI): domain Eukaryota; kingdom Metazoa; phylum Nematoda; class Chromadorea; order Rhabditida; family Trichostrongylidae; genus Trichostrongylus; species Trichostrongylus colubriformis. The sequence goes on from OZ022260.1 coordinate 19,461,434, forward strand.
GATATAAGGCCGCGGTCATACTTTGCGTCGTCTGCGGCAGGGCGTGGCCGCGTATCTTGCGTCTCCACACTGCCTCGTTGCCTGCGTCATCTCTGCACCTCCCCCGTGCCACTCTCTCTCGCTGCCTGTGAGAGAGAGTGGCACGGGGGAGGTGCAGAGATGACGCAGGCAACGAGGCAGTGTGGAGACGCAAGATACGCGGCCACGCCCTGCCGCAGACAACGCAAAGTATGACCGCGGCCTAAGGAAATCTTTGCTATCCTTTGCCTTGGCATGGTGTTGCTAGGTGCAGTTCACTTGGAATGCGTTGATTCTGCACATGCCCCACTTTATTTGATCGAGGCTGTAAGTTGTTCGTCTGTACAAGTAGAGCAGTGACTGTGTGCCCATGTCCATCCCACTATCTCGAGTTTGGGTCAAAATATCAATTTGGATAGTATTTTGTATCTAGGGCTAATTGAGTCTCCTGAGCACGAATATCACACTAGTTTCGCAGAAAAACGCTTCGCACGCGTGCTAGAGGCGCCCAAAGGTTCAGACACTTCAAGCACTGAAAGCTTCCAAATGGGGTGGGGGGAAATCCGCCAAAAAATCGCGTGGCCGCCGGCGGCGAGCGGCTCGGCTGGTGCGAGTACCAGTGGCAGGGCATGGCAGCCTTCAAGCGAGACAGTGTGGCAAAGGTGGAAGGGCAGGGCGGCGTGGCTGGAGGAGGCAGTGTGGCATGGCTGGAGTGCAGAAGTGACGCAGCCACGCTCTGCCGGGCTCCCAAGAGCAAAATCGATTCGCAAGTCGTACTGGTGGCGCCGCGAGTGCGACGCCGCTGACGCGATTTTTTGGCGGATTTCCCCCCACCCCTTCCAAATGAGGTCACTTTCGTGCACCAGCGACGAAATTGCAGTCATTTTGCAAGTGCGCAAATAGTATAGCGCTGTACAAAGAAAATTGAGAAAATGCAAAAGCGAAACCGTAGAGGGGACTTGAACCACAAACATCCCCTCCACCGTGCCAATGCCAATCCATCCCCCCATCCATTCAGCCATCCAACCACTACAAGCACGTTCACCTGTGCACCTCCTATCAGCATTTTTTGCTTCGTTTAGCAGCTACCATAAGTGATTCTACATTTTTGAACCGGCTCGCAGTGGTTTCGGCGTAGGTCTGAAGACAGTCTCCTGATATGCATATACTGAACGCCGCAGCTGGAAAGCATTGCAGCAAACTGGTCAAAATTGCTTCTTTCTAAGCAACTTTTGTCACTCATTTTCTGGGCCCCCCAAAACCATTTAGCCGAATTTGAGACCGGTTTTTTGCTTCATGTGTGTGACCCTATAAGATGCAAAAAACCGTTTTGAAAAAGCTCACCATGACCTGATGGGCCTTCCTTGTTAGATTGCCCTTCGAAAGAAGTGAAAGTAAATTTTTCTTGTCATGACTACGTGATTCTTGGGCGGAATATTTGTTAATGGCCTGACGTTTCGACCAAATCGTCTTCCTCAACGGTTTGAACGTGGCTCACGATTTAGGCTTTTCTCCATCGTACCGCAAAACGCCTCACCCTCCTAGCGCTCTGATGGAACTCAGGAAATCAGCCAAAGAAACCTCGAACGAGATAAACCACCGCAGTCCACCACCACAAGATCAGAATAACGCCACCCCCTGTTAGTATTTGTTAGTGGATTGGAGATGCCATACTGTCCTTACACTTATACAGTATATGAGTACATACACGCCTCCCTTTTCAGATCAGTAAACTAGTAATGCGGTACAAATAGCAAGAGGTCGTTCGTGACGGACAAGCAGCCTCTAAAATAATTATTTCAGCTTGGATCAGGGCCCTGTTTGCGCCATAACTTTGGCACTGACACTGAGTGCAACTATTTTCTCACCATTGAGAATGCAATCAGAGGTGCCAAGCTTTGCAGCAATGTGGACGAGTTTTCAGAGGCCGCGCTTGTACTTCGCGCCAGCAGGCCGTGGCTGCGTTCACAGGCACATAGACATAGTGGGACGGAGGAAGTGCAGAGACGACGCTGGCAACGAGACAGGGGAATTTGGAGACGCAGAGACTCGCAACCACGCCCTGCCGCCGGCTGCGCAAAGTATGAACGCGGCTTAATGCGCTACACCACTGAGACACTTGGAGCCACGCGGACTTGCGGTACGTGACAACGATACGCAGTCAGAGGATGTACTAGACCGTGGGAAAAGACTACACAAGAGATTTAGCTGCACGTCATACAGGGAGTTGGGAGCGCACTCTCAGCAGCCAACAATGGCAGATATCGTGAGCCCAAGTACACACTTTTGCGGTTAACGATCACTATGGCTGTTCCTGTCTACCACAAAGACGTATTAAGCGAGAAATTCAGCCTTTTGGATGAGCAACCAAGTTGCCAGACTTGAATCCAATCAAAAACTCTGGGGCTTCCTCGTTTGAAATCGTTTGAGAGGTTTACTCCTCCTGCAAAAGTTCCAGAGTTGAAGGACGCCATCCAGGGGCTTGAGAAAGGGTGCGCTAGTCTTACGACTTGCCTGAAGCATGCCGAAGCGGATGACTGAAGTGATCGGTAAGAAAAGAAAGGCCACAGGTTGCTAAATATCGTCGTTGCTGTTGTTGTGAACTTTGGTCGATTCGTCGTGGAAAAAGATCGAAGTCTCAGGCGAACCTATACTTTCGAAAAGCCATTGTTTTCGAAAAAAAGGCAATTAAAAACCTACGATTCTTTGTCTTCAGCTTCACTGATGCGCTTGACTGCGGCAGCCATCAACTACTACTGGTGGAAATTTGAGAGGGAATCATTGCCTATTCTAGAAATATAGATGAAGAATTGGGTCAACCTTACTTTTGGGATTGTGATGATTTAAACGAAGCCACCTCCTTCGCGAATATCCATTTGCTGCATCCACCATTTGATCCGACCCTCCGGCCACCTTCCTGCCAAGAACAACAGCAAAAATGCGAAATTTAAATTTATTCTGTACAAATTCACACATCCATTGCACATCATTCAATTGTCAACAACAAACCACTAGCTACAAAATGAATAGATAAAAGTATCACAGCAAGTTTAATAACTTAATGTAAATGATTAACGCATTCGGAAGAAGGTAAGAGAATGAGTAATTCAAAACAGCCCATAAACTCGACACAAACAACATATACACACTGATGTAGAATTATTAATGCTCCAAGGATAGAATCAGCGTTTCAGAAACTGTTTACCCAAAGCAAGCCGTAACCTGACTCGAATAACTAACAAAACTAGAACCTATCTAAAAACCGCAAGATCGCTGCAGAAAAAAGACGGAAAGAACAAGTGCTAGATTGGCAACAGCCTCTTACGGGCCCGAAATGATAACATGGTGTAAAGGATGCGGAACTCACAACTCATCTATACCACGGTAGCCAACCAACATTTCCTTACGGAACTCATCGACTTCTTTGATACTGGCCGAGTATCGTCCAAGACTTTGGAACAATGAAACCACTTCATTCCTAAAACCATACAAACTTAATGGATCAAAACCTATGACTGACGGCAACCTTTTGAAATCCTCCGCGTACATACAGACCGTTTAATCGCCTCTATTACGATCTTTTAATAACCAAAGGCAACTAGAATCATACTGATTCTTAGAAGAATAAAAACCATCATATGGCCGCGTTCATACTATGCGACCCTAACGATGAAGGCGACAATTTGACGCCGGCACCGGTGCCGTAAAGTATGAACGCGGCCTAAATGAGTGCAACGCAATGTTCACGTACAGGTTCCTCTCATGAGCGAGCATATAACTGAATCGCGTATTACTTACCACAGACTGGTGTGGCCCCGATTAACGTTCAGTTATGAAGCGCATGAAAAAATACGTCTACGGAAGGAATGGAGTTCCATTTCGCTACTTCTTTTCATTCCATTTATTCTTTTCGGCACCACTTTACTGAGCACCTCTATCTTCATTTTCGACAGGAGTACAAATTATTGCCCTAACTGCCTTTCTTAAAAGAAGGCCAGGGGCATCACAATAACAGCCATTGCCTAGCAAAAGATATGACCATTAGAGCCATGGGAACAATTTCAATACAATCGCTTCCATGCATCCCATATCACATTTTCCTCACCTTTTATAACTCAGGGACTAGACTGATGTCGTTTTTTCTACAACGAATCTCTTATCGTGAGAGTAATAGTAATAACTCTACAAGGATATGTTGACAGTTTTTTTAAATGGTGTGTTGACGGATTTTTTGGAACTCCCATTTCAAGAAATCCATAAACTGCACCTGGTGATGTGGGGTCTAAGCCGGTAAGAAAGGCTTCGGAAGATTGAAACAGTCTAAAGACACTCTTTGTAATTAAGCTTCACCAAAAATGAGTCAGTCAACAAAGAAAACCTTATAGAGAAAGCTAAGTCATCCTCCTCCACAACATCGCGCAACCTCACTTCGCACAAATCGTCAAGGCTGTTCTCCACTGGCCCCACTGGACATTCAGAGAACTCATCGTACTATTTGACCCTCGCCCTAACAGACTATCAGGCTCGTAATACTTTTCATCACTCGATTCAATAAATTGAGATACTAACCTAGTCAATTGGAAAGGAGCATTCATCGAAGGTCCATGTGAATTTGTCCTGTAATGAGAATGTGGTAGATCCGAAAAGAGGATTTTCAGCGCCGTACCCATTCCATGAATTTGGACCTTAAATACAAAATAGCAACATAAGGTAAATCAAGCTTTACCAATTCAAAGCAACTAAGTCTACCAAGACACCTACTTTTCCCCATAATCGACATTTGTCGCAACCGACACAATCCATTATGCGAGAAATATTGAGAAAATGAGATCTAAATTCCTCTCGCAATTCTCGAGCGTGTGCTTCCACACCCTGAAAAGGAGTTTCCGAAAAAGCTTCGTAGATATCCCAAAGCGAACAACCAAAATTTTACCGTAAAGAGCTCGTGTTCGTCAAATTGATCAGGGAACTGTCGAATGATATCCAGCAATTCATCAATCGCGACGCGTGTTTCTATGTCCTCCTGAAAAAAACCTAATGGTAAATGCAAAAATGACACAGTCGCTTCCACTTCCGTTACCTATTGAAGCGGCTAGAAAAAATGAGCAAAGACCATGATTGCGACGCACTTTCTAACGGTAACTTCCGCGAAGCAATGCAGGAAATGGGAAAATCTCGACACATGACTCTGCTCACGCTCTCCGTAAGACGGAAAGTCCAAAAGGGGAAGAAAATCACGGGCAAAAGACATGGAAGAGAATAAAACGTAGGAATGAAGTCCCTTGCGGAGCCAACAAAATGGATGGACTCGTGACGAAGTAGAGAGTAGAGGACAGTTAAGCACGGAAAAACAGAAAATAGAATCGTGTTAGATATTCTTAAGAGCGGCAGAGATCTTACGAACTTCAGGAACTCGTATCCCCACAGCAGGAAACGTTCAAGAAAAACTGTGTGAATAAAGAAAAATGAAAACATTACGCCATACTGTAACACCCCCAAATGAACAGAAGTATGCATCAGGAAGTCGAAAATCCCTGATAGACAATCCCTGATAGACAACCACGTTTGGCATAAACTAAGGTCCAACTTAAAACTCAGAAAGTAGAGCAAACAGTCAGCCACCTTCTCATTTCCTGTGTAGAACAACTCATGTTGTAAATAAGGACCAACTTTGAGTAGAGCGCGTAACTCAAGCAGGAACACGAAGTAAACATTCCTCAATCTGCAAAATAGAGATAAACTTGAATTTTTATACCCCAGAGAAGAAACTTCAAAAAAAAAATCGTAATCCCTATCCATGTACTTCCTAGAGGAAGAAACCGAAAATTTCGTTATTCCGATTCCTTTTTCACCACAAATTCCTGTTCTTCACCCAAAATGCCTTTCCGTGCATTGCCAGTTGTAATATGCTCCTTACACAAGCATGAATTTCCCCCACAAAAAACGAATAGCTCGAAGAAGCTGAGCATTGAGTTAGACCCACCGTTGTGGTCCTTCCCAGCTCCATTTCGTACCGAAACGCCCGGCAAACATCTCGGTATTGCGGAACCATGATCCAGCACCGAAACCAGCAGGGGCTGTAATAGAAAAGTGAAAAAGTGCACAGCACAAAATGTATCTGACGACTTACCAGGTTTATAATTGTTCGCAGCTATAGAGATTGTGAGAGCAGAATGAAAACCTGATATGAGCCGGTAAAATACCCTCTTCTCCAAACACAGCCCTAAACACAATGTCTGTTTGAGCACTTGCTTTACAAAAAAATATTCCCTTTTTAAATGAGGAAAAAGAACATAAAAAGGGAATGATATTTGAAATGGATGAAGAAGCAGAAACGCTAAAGCTTTAGAGTCCAAATTCGTCATGTCTCTGAGTCGAATTGTGGGCTAGAATTACACTCAGAGAAAATGGCCCTGTGGGTACAGCGTAATGTACGCCAAAGAAGCAACCGTGGCCACACTAGGCGGGCATAAGAATAAGCTGCTGAGCGGCGATTCTGCTGGTTTGCATAATCGATCTTCAGCCAATGGTGACGACGTTGTGGAGGTTTGAAGGCAGGCTGTCACATAGCCAATTTTCTGTCCTTTTGAAGAGAAAAGATTTGATCACTTAGGCCACTTTCCTGCGAATGAAAAATGATAGTCGCGCGGAAATAGTCGTAAGAAATAGTTTTACGGGGTTTTAATGGTTCTATGTCACATGAAAAACGAGCCATGATTAACCTCGGCACTACTATTCATTATGACTGAGACGGACGGCTAAAACGGGTCCATGTAGGGGTGAAGGAAGAACGCATAAATACACTAGGGCGTGACTGGCATGCATGTGTCATGGAAAAGCGCTCTAAATCAAGGAGGTAAACACATATTCATCGAGCTTTCTGGCTTATCTTACAGTTATTCACTGAACCTGCTTATCAAGATTTTAACTAAACACTAATCCTGCAGATAACTCAAAAAACAGAGAAAAAGAAGTGCTGATTTCGATCAAATCAACCCCCCATTTCGTTCGTGGCCACTCTAACCTTTACAGTATTACAACCATCTGCTGAGACTAATGGTAGATTTTCGTCTCTTCATACATGCGAACATTACGTTGGACATTGACAGCTGAATTTACCTTCCTCCAAAAAGATAGAAAGCAACTGAGAATTAACCTTCCTCCAAAGGAATGGAAAGCAACTTAGTGCGACATTATTACTATAACATGCATTTCAAGGCCTGTGAGCTCGCTAAATAGCCTTACGGTTGAATTTCAAAAATGAAAAGAAAAGGTGACAGACCATACAGACTTTCAAAGTAGTCCGAAAGATAAAGACAATATAAAGAAACACACATAGAATTTCCACACAAACCCACTATCTAATCATGGAGCGTTAATCCAAAATATCTTGTTTAACATACCTTCTGCAAGCATCAAGTAAAATAAAATATTGGCAATGGTTAAATGGAAGACTAGATTACGTTCAAACACGGAACAGTAGGGATATTCCAATGAGTAGACAACTTCTAGGCAAAAACGAAGGCAAATGGAAGACTAAAATTGCAAAAAAAAACGTACCAAAGTTATCAGGATGCAGCAAAAAATTTTTGTCGAACTTCATGTTGGGTCTGAAAAGGAGGATTTGAAAATCAGACCAATTCACATTGGTCGAGACATTCATTGATTACCAACGGCTTCATGTAAAGCTAGCATGTGAGAGCTTACTTGAAACAATTTTCTTGGTAAATGCTTCTCCACACACGAAGGGCTGACTCTCCCTTATATCCCGTGTATCTCTCTGGATTCTTCGACAGATCAACGTAATGCATGTCAGATGAGTCCTCATCTGGAATGAAGAAAGGTCAAAGGAGCATATATTTACATTTACGTCAAATGAACATAGTTATCGAATAGATACAGCGTGTCATTCGAACAACAACCTACGCAATAAGAAAATTACGCAAGACATTCATTGAATGGTATGTGTTCCTACTGTTTTATACAAAAATAGACTCGACGTGGTATTGGGCAGGATCCCCCTGACTCACGAAGTGTCATGCGATACGAACCTCGTTCTCTTCACTCGGTGAAGAGTGGATTCTACCGCATGTGGAAAGTGGAAGTGCAGTAGTTCGCAGGATGCGAGTACAGATGCACATTGGTCTAGGGGTAGTCCATGCTAAGGTCATCCCTTTTGGTTTAAAAAATGGATGAAATAATCAATCTTAGTTGAGAGTAGTTCACTACTCCAAGATGGCAGGTGATTCGGTGGCTGAAACCTTAATACCCCCTCTGAAATCTTTTGATGTAGACTCTAGTACTTCTATGAATAGTTTGGCATATTGCCATACAACAATGCTGCATATATTCGCTTGATGAACGGGTTTATTACGAAAAGAAATGTCATGTACTAAAAGGTACAGAAGCCACTTATGTAGCCCCCACGGCTGATTCTGAAACCGTGAGTCAAGTGACTGCCTAGAATTTTGCATTCCTAACCCGGATATTCCCTCACTCTGGGTGGACACAGTTCCTTCAACGCAATAAAAGCGAGAAATCGAAAAAAGAGAGTTTAGTAACTCACCATCAACTTCGCAGAACTTGTTCTCCTGATCATCATGCATGTCCATTTCACGGAGCTGCTCACGGTAGCCTTCATCGAGGCTCCTGTCCATAGGATCGAAGTCATTGCTTTGTTGTCCAGCATCCGAGCACTCCTGAAGCGTCGAAGTGCTGACGATGTTGCGGGTGGTGTGGTTTCGGCGACGTTGTGATGATGAATCATCCGTGTGATTACTGTCGGACACGGTGATTTCGTAGCCGGGCAGACGCACCGTTGTCACGACGGCTGGACGTCGTAAGCCCGCCGGTACTTCATCGTCGCAAAATGCTATACCACATTGACTCGATCCACATTGTCTGTCATCTGGCCAAAACGGACACGGTTTGTCCATGTTGACCTAAATCCAAGAAAATAACTGACTTACTATTACCGAAGTACCATAGAACAGAAGGCTTCAAGAAACTTTAGAGTATTTTTCCAACTACAATTTTTCTTGCAATTAGAACCACGCTGCATTGATAGAGACGGAAGACCGTCAAAAGTCCTACTTATTTCGTCCGTTTTTTTTAAACTTTAGTCATAAAAATAATTTGATTTGCATTACTTACACCATAACATGAGTAATCAGATAGCCCATAGCTGATCCAAGTATGTATTTCAATGTTATTTCACTGATATGTAATGTGTGGCTGAGTATGAATTCATTGAAGCAATCGATATTGTCCATAGTGCCCGCCGTAGACGCTATTTGATTGCTCATTTCATTCCACTGTTATTCCATTTTCTTTTTTCGATACTTAAACTCAGTGGATGCTGCATTCCACTGGCATACACTGATTTAGTACAGATGTTAATCCAATTTTGAAGCGAATCACAAAACTGTAATGTAACACTGCCGACTCAGTAAAAACCCGTTGCGATACGTCGTTGCATTATAAGAAATAATACTGGCTAACGGGAAAGATAGTTTCAGTAGGATTCCAGTTACCAACTAGTCCACGTGGAGAGACGACGCCTACCACAATCAGAATTGCGAACCCCGTTCTCTAGTGTGCTACGTTTCAAGCAGCGTAGCCCTGTATGATCGAAATCTCAGGTCTAATACTTAGTCATGTGACAGTGATAAACTACATTCGATAAAGTCTATTGCACTGAAACGCATTCGTTCCGCAAAACATTGCAAAGTAGTAAAAAAAAAGGCGTGAGGTGATCAATGCTAAGTTTATGTGCGCCATGAATTCAGATTTACTTATACTGCATGCATATGGGTATGTGAGTAATTTTATTCATACACAACGATGGTGATTCGCACAATTTCCATTTGCTTAAAAACGTCAGATTCCGCTTGGATGGCACGGTTGTTTTGTGGACCTATTACACGCGGCACCTACAGCCACCGTGCTCATATGGACCAAAAAGTGAAGCAACAAATAAGCCTTCACCATGAAGCCCTCCTGACTAGTTTAAAGTGACCTGTGGCGATGTCTGAACATAACTGATTGAATCAATGATTTCATTTGAGATAATGCAACACCTTTCGGTATTCTCATCCTCACTGATGGGCGCATCTAATTTTTCGAAAAAAATCCATGCATTTATTATTTTCCCGACCAATGCCCAAAGTCGCACAAAAAGTAAGTGGAACGCGATTATTTTTTGTAAAAAAAAAGCTCGTCCAGAAGACCATCGGAACGTGGGATGCTAAACTTCAACAAGGTCACAAGGTCATATCAGGTAACAGGGCTATCGCAATGGAGGGACGGGCATCCACCCTCTGTTTTACCTAAACGCAGAATGAGGTAAAGATCTTCACTTTCTCTACTAAAGGTTAAGCAGAAATATACACTTCAGTGCAGACCACGCAAAGACCCCTCAGCGATGCATAGGTAAGCAATGTCTTGGAAGATGTCTGCCTCTTATAATCACCCAAGTAACCTCCTAACCCATCTTTTTCATGATTTTCATAACCGTATCCCAATGAGAAGTTAATCCAAGAATTCGGAAGCCAACAGTGACAAAGAACTTTTTGATTGGAAATAGTTGACGTGGTTGCCACTTTATGACTTCTCGTGGAGAAGTCAAGCGAAAAAGGGCTTCCAGTACCGCAAACGGCTTCAAAATCGATACGATTTATTTGATAGACTCCATTAGAACGAATGTGTATCAAAAGTACAATTCAATGGACTGTTAAACTATTAAGTCAAAGAAAACTTCTACGAACCCCAGCCTGAAAACCCTACGATGATTCCCGTTTTTCACGACCACCACCATATGGACAAGCCAACGTTTCAAATCTGGAGGGTACTGCCGACAAAGAGCGTGTTCACTTGCAAGGACCTATCTATATATTTATGCATGATCTCGTGGAAAATTGAGGCATGAAAGGCTTGGCGCACCAAAACCTGGTCATAAAAAGATAAATCAGTGAAGGGTTAAACCAAGTAAGTCACAAACTTCTGCTGATCAACATTAACTAAGTCCGACTCTATTTTCTGTTCCTGTGTTTCATACTGTAATATCCTAATGAAGAGACAATTCGAAAAGCGCGGAAGCCACGGTCAATACTTGTTGATTCACCATCCTTTTATGCGAATTGATGCCTTCCCGCAGGAAAATCAACCAAAGGAGGCTTATCGCTCCTTATCGCACCTGGTGTAGAGTGTCGAAATCGATCCGTTTAACTAGACAGACATATTCCAAAACATCATCCTACTACCGCTAATTGAATAAAAAACAAGTTCATCGTAAGACTGAGAAATAAGGAGCTGGTCAGAAAATAAAAATTCAACAAGAAATAGTGTTTGATGACTCACCCTATAAAAACGGAAAAAGTCACGTTTGAGAAGCTTTTGAAGTTTATCGTAGATTTCGACGTTGTTTAGTTGATCGATGTTCGGCTCATCACAACGACATGACTCAACGGCTTCACCGATTTTACAGAAGCATGGCTCAGACTCGTGAAATTGGCCATGTATGACTGAAGCCGCCACCAGGCCGCTCAACCAAAGCAGCCACATCTGCACGAAAGAAAGGTGAGAAATCAACTAACAGCCCCTATGATATCAGCTGAGATAACCGGAAAGTTAGCTGGGGTCTTCAAACAGGCTACGTCGACATCCGAAAGAAGCAATACGTCGGTCGCACGAATGAAATGGCCTAATAAACTGTATGTTAATGGAACGATCAATCCAACATGGGAAGTGAATGGGTATCTCGAGGGCAGGAATGAGGGCAGCGAGTGGGAGCGTACGATTACGATCGTCCCGGGCCTTCTTTCGGACCGGTCTAGCTGGCCGTCCAGGAACAGGTGCAAATAGTAAATCCTGTTCCGAAAAAAAGCTTCAGACTGGCACCAGCCCATAGAGCTATCAATCAAGTGTCACAAATGTCATGCCACCTAAAAATATTAAAGAGAGGATAGGAAAGAAGTCATTAATGTTCTTATTAATGTAAAAAAAAAACAAAGCATGCAGGAAAAACCATGCAAAAACGTTAAAGTTCAAAACTCTGAAATCAAAGAGAACAATTCTCTGGAAACAAGAATTAAATCTCGCTGAGAACAAAAGCAAGAACTTTTCAAAATCTTACCGAAACCACACCACCCGCTGAAACAAAAGTATTTAACAAACGGATAAGCATGATTTTTTTAAGAAAGCCGTGATAAATTTGATAATAAGAAATGCAAATTTGCCGTCGGCCACTTCACACGTAGTAGCTGTCGAATAATATCGCCGCTCCAGGTCATTTTAATGGCGCTTCCGTTTGGTACACGTTGAATAGCTCGCTACGATGACGCCGGGCAAGGTGCCGCGTGCAACGCCGCTTCGCCGCACGCGGCGTTCTCGCCGTCCTCTCTGCACCGAATCTAGGCCGTGACCCTGTAAGAGCCTGTGGCCTTTGATCTAAGCCTTAAATAATTCAGACAATTTGTTAATGTAAATCGTGTCTTCCCTGCAAGTCTGTTCTGTTGTATAGTCAAATTGTCTGAATTATTCATGTCACAGGGCAAAGGCCACAGGCTGTCACAGGATCACGGCCTAGATTCGTGTGTCCCAACCGTCACCCCTCTGCACATGCCGTTGTGGGAGATGTCTTCTGCGAATCCATTTGCATTGTATAGGCCCCTTGCCAGATTTTATTACCGGCCGTGTGGTAGCGTCTTAGGGAAGGAGCAACTCAGGAATAGTCAGAAGTAGGAAGCGACTATGTAGAAGGGCTGTCAGAAATGCGTCACCTGGCGGCGTGATGAACAAAATTCCAAATCCCTTCAATTGCAGTAACAGCAACCAAAAAGGCGGGAAATACAGCTCCCTCATCTTCATTGAAGAGGTTAATTTACTTCTCATTGACATAAAACGGTGGTTTATTGGTAAAATGCACGCCTGCCACGCGGGCCCCCCGGATTCGATTCACGGGCGATGCCAGGAACTGTTGTGGGCGCGAGAGTCTTGGGAGGTTAATTTACCTCTTTCTACCGTGAAACAGTTGATCACTGGTACTTTAACAAATGCTAGGAAATACTGGATCAGAGAGAACACATGCATTTGGCGCCTTTATAGTAAGCGTATCAAAAAAGCTTCGGCAAGCCAAAAGAAGAATGGACAAGCCTCGACCTGTATAGGGGTGCTAGAAAAGAGTAATTTTGCTTGCCCTCCCGCCAAGTATACACTTACACTAAGTGACGCAGACACGTAAAGTATGACCGCGGCCTGACAATAAGGAAGAGGATAAAGGTATTGGGGTAAAATACTTTTGAAATGTTCCTCTAAAAGCAGGAGCACTCCTAGGCTTACCACTTTCACCGTCATGAAAGATGGAGCGTTCAGCTGGCATGGTCGGGCTTTAGAGCACCTACGGCATCAGGGTCCGCCTCAAAGAGCAGAGCCAGCTTCCGTGGTGGATCTTTCGTGAAGTTTCCTAAGAACTGACCCTTCGTGAATCCTTCGGTTCGTGAATCACAGAGCTCTACCTGCTTGGACAACGCTACTACCATTAAAGGTGTAATTTTTCATGCTTCCGGAGGTAATGGCTCGTTCTGAGTTTTGGAAACGAAGGATGGTGGGAGACTGGAAAAAACGGTATGTTGAAGAACACCACTCAATATGAATCCCCCCAGGTACCCAGAGTGAACGGACCTCAGCAAGGTTGTGAACGAGGTCGACAAATCTCGGATTTTGCCGTATTGAGGTGACACATCTTGTTCGCTCGGAAAAACTCCCGTTCCTACTCGTGCAGAAGGCTCCCACGGAGTTTAGTGATTGTATAAGGTGTGCCCTTGAATTCGGGGATGGCAATACCTCATCAGAATTTGCTGAAGTTCGACTAAAATATGAATGAAAGTGGGGGAAAAATATAATATTCTTTTTGGCACCCTTGTACAAGGAACAGTATACGCTCCCCCCGCCTGACGCAAGAATATGGAGGATGATCGCTGGCGTTGATAACTATGGTTTTTGCATATTCTCGTGCTTTATTGAAGAAAATTTTGAGAAATGCATGATAAATTAATCGATCTGTAGTCGTGTGTTCAGAAGACGTGACGACGTACGCAGCGTTTGCTATTTTCCGTCAAAGCTACTCATTACTGCATAACGAATATAGCTTGCAGTTTCTGTCTTGCTATGATAAGTCGCAACACTTTCACGGAATATTCATGAATGTAACAACTTCCAATAGCGTCCAGCATAGGTGCATACGACGAGGAGCTGATGAAGGGTGGAGAAGCTAGAAAACGGTGGTCTCCATATAGCATAAAATGTAAGCGTAACCGCGCTGATTACTGGAGGCAGAGGTGCTGTTCACCGGACAGAAAAAAAAACAATTTGAACCCCCCGAAACGGTCAAACTAATGCCTCCTGATCACAGTCCTCGTACGAATAGAATCGGGGTGACATGCAAGTGCCCCGAAAACTCAAGTCACCAATGATGCGTGCCGGCCAATACATTATGAGAACGTTAAAATATAATTTTATCAGACCAAGGTCATTTCTAGAGCGGAAGTGGTGTAGTGACGGGTGGCGCACACCCCACTCTCATGATGCGGGGATCATATCCCGCATCAACGCTCGCCCAGGTTAACCAAGCCTTCCATCCCTCCGCGGTCGGCAAATTCGTTGACTTGTACATCGGCTGGCCACCGCAGGTCATTGTATAGGCCACATCACAGACATCAGCTATCACGATTCTGAATGAACTAGAATGTGCGGTGCATCCCAGGAGGGGATTGAAAAAAAAATCCCAAAAACTTAAAACTTTTAACTCTTTAAGGTTATTTCTAAGGACCACTTAAAAGCTTCATGTCAAAAGTTCTACGTCAAGGACGAAGCAGGATTTCCAACCGAAGAAATCGTAAACTTGCGTTTTTTTTTGTATGAGGATAGAAAATGCTCAAGAGTCAGGACGGTAGAGGGTACCTTTTCGTAGCCCTACATCATGAAGAAAGGCGAACCACTGGGAAGACCCCATCGACAAGGCTCAGTTATCCTGCTGCACCA
Source organism: Trichostrongylus colubriformis (assembly GCA_963978905.1). NCBI lineage: Eukaryota > Metazoa > Nematoda > Chromadorea > Rhabditida > Trichostrongylidae > Trichostrongylus > Trichostrongylus colubriformis. Next base: position 19,476,491 of record OZ022260.1, read on the forward strand.
CAACGAGCAGGACAATGTAAAGATCGTAGAGGCTCCTCCCTACAGGCTCGATTGTTCGACTGAAGTAAAACACAGGTTTCTTGAAGATTGCATTGACAAATTATCGCCTTGTACAAGCACTATTGCGCCATGTATCCCCGCTCGAACGCAATTATGCCGCGACCACCCAACCATATCACACCTGGCATTGGGCGAGCAGATTTCCAACGTGGAGAAGCTTGCAAGCCATTGTGATAAGATAAGACAAGATAAGACAAAAATTTTTATGGTGAAGACATATCGTTGAATTGTACGCGATACCATCAAGCAAAGACTTGTTTCCAGCTATATACAGTACCCGTGAGAAAACTGTGTTTAGGACGTTAATTTCTGGTGAACCGAAAGGTTCTCGGCTATTTTTGTTTCCTGGTAAGTAAATAAGAATTTCGATTTTCTGCAATGAGCGCGATAAACCCACAATTTATCGTATGGTGTGCCTTTAGTTTCGAGCGAAGCACAGAGAAAATCGCAGTGTAAGGAAGCCACTTGTAAAAGTGAAAGGAAAATGAAGAGGAATGAAATGAAAAGGGGAAATAAAAGGGAAAGGAAAAGCGAAAGACCGACAGTAAACCTGTGGACCGCATGTGGTAGATAGGGGATAACATACAATGAAAGTACGGTAAATGAGGGCAGCTACAAAGGCAGATAACGCACATAACAAGCTGAAATTCATTGCTTCACCATTAAAACGGGAGTTCGGAAGGCCTGCATTGAATCAGCTAAGCTCATATGGAAACCCCAACGCCAACGCTGAATCTAAACAATAGCTTCGCATATGAATACACACGATGTGTCCCGTTCACCTATGTGCGTTATTTCCTGGTTTATTTGAATAGGAAAGGATAAGAACGGGGAGAGGCATGCAAAATCCGCAAAAATATTTCCATGACAGTCGTTTTTTCCACGTTTTCTTCCTGCCGCCCATGCCGGGTCAGTCGTAAATCTCACCCGCAGGTTCACCAAGGCGGAACCCGATCTTCAATGCATGGCGCCACATCTCTCGTGCTATAGTGACTATCGTGGAAGATGATCTGATTAAGCAGAAAGTGAATGCAAGGCTTCAAAAGGAAATGAAAGGGCTTAAGCGGAAGCCAACTTAGTCGCTTATTGGCAACACCTTTCCTTCTAATCCGTAAAAGTCACGAGGAACGCTGAACACCACACATATGTACATACTTCTATTTGGTTGCAGTATGATTTTGCGAAAAATTGCCGAAATTTCGTGGAAGCTTCCAGAAACTTCTGTGAATGAAGTATAGGAAGAGGACATCCAGTACGAGCAACAGTTGATTTTAATGGTCCCAATCTCTTTGGCTATGATGAGAATGACGTTTTATCCTGAAGAAACCCTGGGTTACACTGGGAAGGGCCTTAGAACCCGATATAAACGACATAGCCATGGAAGTCAACGGTAGGGTAAACAGCTGTCGAAACAATCCTATTCCTTTCCACTCAAAACCTACAGTTTCAAACATTTCAGTTTTAAGTAACGAATGCTCTCTCTCAAACAGAGTACTAATTATTGGTGTAAAGATAACTTTTAAAAAAATTGAAAATGTGACAAAGACAACCTCATATTATAGCATCTGATCCAATGTTCGCGAGAGAACTCTTTTCAAATCAATGAAATAAAATAATTCAATCATTTTTTCAAGGTCTGAAAAGTGATTCATAGGCAATGTAATGCCAGTGAAAGCGACACCAGAGGTATTAACTGGGCACAATGGTATCTCATTTCATCGGAGCCATCAAACAATCCATAACAATGTTTTGTATTGATCGTCCACATTAATTATTAATTCAAAACACTGCCATGAATGATGATATGCATGTCGAAGGGTTGTAATGGATTCAGCTGGAGGTGTGTGTACGTCGGGATTTCGCAACACATTATGCGGCTGCGACGCGACGCATGCGAGTTAGGGGTGCCGCGTGGTTGGGTCTCGAAACAAGTGCACGGTATGGACGCCATATGTAGTGGCCGTACATTCGCTTCAAGACCCAATTATTGCGGCGCCCCTTGGAAGCACACATCGCATCGCATGCGGCACAATGCAGTGAGAATTCTTAGCGCAAGGGTATACACCCTAGCTGGAGCTGGAGGCAGGTAAAACTGGAGTTCTGATCACAACGCTTTTTTGAACAATCTATTGAAGGAGGACGAAAGACACAGCGTTGATCATACTTCTCGAAATGCGCCACGTATTGCACTTCAATGCAGAATCGTAGTGACTAATCAATGCGATTCGGCTCATGCCACAATCCGCAGCTGCTAACCGTAGCATGGCCCAGCCTTTTCGTCTTCGCTAGGCCGCGTTCATACATTGCGGTGTCGGCGGCAGAGCGTGGTGCGGGTCCCTCGCCTTTGCCAGCCTGTCACCCCGGAGTAACTCATCAGCACGTGCTTGGTGACGTCACAGCCACTGGGTGGCGCGACGGTGACTCCTGCACTGCCTGCTCGATGCCCTGCACTGCTACCATTGTGCTCCAACGAGAGTAGCCTTGCTTACGGTCCACCGATACACTGAGAGCGAGGGCATAATGCTACGGCAAGCTTCATTATCTGATAGCTGGCCTTTTTGAGTGTGGCGGGCCTGCGCAGCCGTAGAAATTCGCGGGACCCTGGAAATGTGTGAGCTTCAGGAATTTGCGTGTTCATATGTCTGGTGGCGAGGCATGCGTGGAAAAAGAGGACAGAAGAAAAGGAATCAGCCACCAAGACGTTGGTGAATAACAGCAAGGCTATCCTCGTTAAAGACAGCATTAAGAGCAATGACATGGAAACTACGGGCCCAAGAAGTTCATTTATGACGCCCCATTTAGAAGCGCGCCCTCCAGCGTAGTGACGGAGTAACGGTTAACACCTGATGATTGGATGATTGACCCCGCCTCTTAGGGTGCAAGCCATCGCGCACTGTCGCACCGCGCGGTGGCTGTGCTGTCGTCAAGAAGGGCCGCATGCGCGCGTCGGTGAGTTTTTCTCTCACCCCTCTTGTGTGTATCACATGACACTCAAACTGGCCAAAAGAGGACAAGGCGGCGGCTACGATTTTGAAAGGTAGCGAGGCGTTTGTCGTCAGAGGTGACGGAAACTGGAAGAGCAGTCCTTTGATTCCCGCCCGACAACATTTGAACAGCCGTAGGCGAGCAGAGCACAGTTCACATTTTCGCGCCCAACGTTGACACACTGTTGACTTATTTAATTGTCTCTCTGCGTCCCTGACTACGTGATCGTCGCCTCTTTGCCCCTGGAGCTCTTGCGGTCGCCGTGCCTCCACGAACGCCTCAGCCCGTCGAACGTCATGTTGAGGAGTCTTACATCGAAAACATTTTCGTTCTTATTGGGTGGAACTTGCTTGAGGGTCTCAGTAAGCAAACACATCATAAATATATATCGGTAACAAAAAAATTAAATCTCAAGAAAACACTCAACCTGAAGAGCTTAATCATTCCATCCAAAAGCTTGAGTGAGATTCCATGGGTTTGTGTTGGGACACACGAATTTTGACCTCGGCGGGAGGTCGGCTTCCTGCGCGCGGCGATGCTTCGCGAATGGTCCGAGTTGTCTCAAATCCGGCTGTTCTGGCCAGGGCCAAGCTGTGACTTTAACCACTTCATCGAAATACTACCATCATTTTGCGTTAGGTATTCTGCTATTCCGCTGAACTAACAGTAAGGTTTTGTTTTTGTTTTTACCTGTTCACACAGGTAAAAACAGGAGGGTGCGTTCGGTAAAAACAAATGGGCGTGGCCACCGCGTGGCCTAGTACCTCACTGACCGTGTGCTCTAACCGACACCCGGCTTCCATCACATACTCGTGCTCAACACCGTATTCATTTCTTTTCGTTCTGGAAAATTCCGCAGAAGAAACTGACAGTTGACTTTATGACTCATGACAATTGATTGCATTTCACGAATATACTCCATTTCGGAGCGCCTGATAGAGCGTGGCCTACAGACATAGGGGAGTGGCGAGAGTAAGAGTGCGTGGCAAGAGTGAGAGTGTGTGGCGGAGTGAGAGAGTTCGATACACTCTCACCCAAGTCCGTAGACCACGCCCTACCAGGCGCTCCGAAATGGACTGTAACTGAAATGTGACGTGTAATCACCGTAATCAAACGAGTTCAACACGACTTTCCCTGTGTGTACGTGTCACTAACAGGTTTCCTATGTTGCTTAACCTGTTTTGTTCGACCTTCTTTGGCGTTCCACGTGATGGAAAGCAACACAACACACAATTGGCACGCATGGATGTGGCAAAACACTTCCTAGGTAGAAGTCGCGAGGCAGTCTTCTCATTAGGGTACATAAGCTTATAGGGCGTTCACCATCAACTGGAGAAATCGAAGAAGAATCTTGTTCACCGAAGACAACTCCTTATGTATTCTAGAGCAGTATACCGGTAGTCTTTCTGTTACCCATGTCACACTCCTTATCAAGTGCCGCATGCAAAGTTTCATGGGATAAAATGAGAATCCAGCTGAGTTAGAGCTTCTCAAAGTGAGTCCGACGGGTGGGACGTCCGGGAACGGCTGCGCAACCAGGGCCCCAGGAGCAAAGAGAAGACGGTCACGTGGTCAGAGTCGCAGAGTAAGAGGTAAATCAACATTGGGCTGGAACTTTAAACTGCGCTCTGTCCGCCGACGGCTGTTCAAATGTTGCTCTGCCGAAATTCAGTTGCTCTTATTCCAGTTTTTTCGATTTTCGCCTCGGTAAAAAAAATTTCTCCGTTCTTTTCGTGTTCTGTTCATGTACTGTTCTCACAAGAGTAATCTTAAGAGGAATCAGAATGTAAGTTTGGCATGGGATTTCTCGTGGACGATTCGTGTAAGTGTGAACGGCATTGCCATCATCACTCCGCAAAACTGTCAAACAAACATACTAAGAGGTACCCTAAGGACTGCCTAAATTAAAACCTAGGTGAACTCATAGGAAGGTTTTTCAGTCATGAAACAAAATATGAAAATATAGTGTATCCCATATTATTACAGAAATTTGATCAATATGAAGTAAAAGTGAGACTGAGACACTCATGAAAGCAATTTCAGCACTCGTTACTCTTTTTGTGCTTTGAGCAGGGGAAAAACTTATAATTCATAATGCAGGAGTCAATTTCTTCAGCTTAGGGAAGTCGTGGATGACACTAAAAGTATGTTTCATGCTAGCCTGCTTTGGATGTCCACAAAAGCAAAATACTAAAAGTGCTACGGCCACAAAGGAAAAAGAAAATACAACAACAAGGTAATGAAAAAGATGGCGGCGGGTGTTTTTGGGCATTGTGCGATTAACGATGAGAAAATGAAGCGAACGGATGAGAAAACAGGAAGAAGAGACGAGAAAAGAGGGAAAGGCGAGAGACATTAATGAGATGGCCGCTCTCATCGGCCCTGCCTTCCTGGAATGGTTGACGAAGCTCAGTGATGTCGTAGAAAACGGACGCCATGTTGAGGTGAAGCTGGGAAACGTTTGATCTTTCAAAGGTAAAAATTTGCAAATAAACAGAAATTTCGATTTGCCGTGGAAAGTTGCGCTGCATAATCTACTGGATTGATTTATTCTACCACTTTGGAACGGTGATCTCTCTTATCGTGACTTCCTTGTTCAACACTCACAATGAGGAATTATGTGTGACGTGGAAGAAGGACACACGGGGTGCCCATGAAAATCGAGGGTCCTTCAAAATATTGCCCTCCCCAGCCTCAATGTGGACATTTCTTAGGGTTGTGTATACATGCGTGTTCAGCAATACAGGGACACGTGGCAAACGGGGTTCACATACAATTTCGTTCGCGATTAATCAGAATTAAGATTCCATTTGAATGCGCCAATACTCATAAATTCAAAAATGCGAAGAACTATGCTTGATGGAGGGTACATAAGAGCAATTTTCCAATACACATTTTGAGTTCTATGAAGGACGTGTCAAGGTGAAGGTGCAGTCCTCCCCAATACCATCCCTTAGAGTAGATAAGGAAATTTGAATTGGGTCAAGGTCGCCGGTGCTGGCGCCGGCCAAGCTCCTCCACGCAAGGCCAAATCACAAAGGGAGCAGCAGAGGGTTGCCGCGTGTGAGGAACCCCATTCGCGTGGTGCGTATACAAAATCTAAGTGTTCAGGTCTCAGCCTTTCTTCTTTTTTAACGGAAAAGAATTCGGTGCGTGCTAATTAGGTGAGATGGGCTCCATTCAATAGAGCGTTGAACATCGATGCATCAATGATGTATCAGACTTGTGAAAGACCTCAGTTTTCCTTACTGGTTGAACCGCGGAAGGAACCGCTACAGTTAAGCACGCTCTGGATACAGTTACAGCAGCAGAACCTGTCCTCTTCACCTCGCACGCCACGCTTCTACTCGAACCCCGCCCACTGAGCACAGTTTACAGAAGGAAGATTCGTCGCATAATCTAGTTAACAAGAGGATAAACTCATAGCCCGGGGTTTGTACACTCGTCACTGTCAAAGCAATAATAGTGGATAGGGGTGCCGCTAGCATGTATATACTGCACGACCGAATTTCGTCAATCCCTGCGTTTCACCGATCTTCAAAATCAGTCGAGAAAGCAACTTACCCGTGAGATGGTCATTTCTTAACGCAACGTGATATGCAAAGCCGAGCCAACGGGCCGATTTTGTAGTTTTACCAGAGTCGTCAGTAATGCAGTTTTTCGGGCAATGTCATATTCCATTCTATACGTGACATTTGTGTATTACTGAACAATTCTGCTGAGCAGACAATTTTGTTTTGCTTGCACATCACGTTTTATGCATATGAAAGGTTATATTTACAGAAGCAATGTCGGGCACTCACTGCTTCTACGTAGGGGACAAAGAGCGTCACAAAATAATCATCACAAAACTCTAATTCGAGCGCGCTTTTCCCTCACTGATTGTCTCTTACCATTCATGGGCCCTGGCTAGCGGCGGGAAAACAGTACACACAAGTGAGAATGTGCACGACGACACAAGTGATTGCGCTAGCTCACGTCTCGACGGGTGCATAGCCTCACGTGAATTTTCGGGCGGCCGCTCGCGACGGGCGGCGCTTCGGACAGAAGTAATTATCCCTTGATCGGAATGTTATCATGTAGTTATTGCTTATCTTACTTTTTATGTTACTATTGTCCTTTTTGGGAACAAAAGTGCTGTTTTCCAGCAATAATGCGATAAACAGCCTTTTTTTTGGAAAACCTCCGTGGTACCAGCTCCTTACGTCCTTAGCCGAATTCCAACCGAATGCTGCAAGTCGCGCTGATGGCGCCGCGAGTATGATGCCGCAAACCGAAGATTCGTCATAAGGCTACACACCTAAACGCGACTGGATCACATTGTAAAGATAGAGCGCGTCACAACAAGCACCCCAGAATACGGAACCAACTTCAATTGGCCACGTTCGCCTGAGAACGGATGAAGACGAGCGCTGCTAGCAGAATTCGAATGCAAATATCAGCGGGTATCGGGATCTGGGAGGCGGACAAAGCCTAGTTATGCAAGGGTTCTACTCATAACCGGCTGCTAACGACAAATTCATTGCCATCAAAAACCATCAATTTGGTCTTTAACGGACACATTCATCTTATCTCTCACCGACTTAAAAATGGAAATCTAACGGCATTCTAGCCTCCGAGGCCTTTGCAACGAGACTACGTCATTATTTGGCTGTTACAAAAACACGCGGAAACACTTGCTTTGTCACCATTCGCACTTCCTGGAAATCACCGCTGCCAAATTTCACAGCCATCAATACGAGCGATTTAGGCAAAATCGAAGTATTTTTAATACTTGCAGTCATCTAGTCTCTTTTATGATCTCAGCTCCCCTCGAAAATCCTACTAGACACCCCAGTATTTCTACCCTCACATTTGAATTATACATCACTACACTTATACATCACTTATTTCAGCTTTCATTTCCTCTTTAGCTCTTTTATGAAATGTTGTACGACGTCACCCTCCATCTACTTCTATGGATTCCTGGAAAAAAAAGGAATAGTGCGTAATAGTGTAGAGGATTCTCAACTATTCCTGATTATCCAGTTCCAAATGTTAAGCGTGACATGTCGACATGTGACAATGTCGGAATAGAAAAAGCTTCCCAACAGTTAGTTTACGCCAATGCTCGTTCTTTTCGCCCTCAGCAACGTTAACACCAGAACTAATGTAGAGATTTTGTAGCGGTTGCTATTACTTTCGCGCATCACACATTACTAAATTACATACGACTAGTACCATATACAGCTACAGATATAATGTGAACAGATACACTTCTTTATTTCGTACAGAAGAAAAAAACTTACAAAACTCGAGGAAGCTATACAATGTCATAAGTACATGCATATATTCTATGTATCATTGAGGTTTCTCGCTCAAGGTACGTAAATCAGTGTAGACTGTTTGTTCTATGCATATGAGCTAGCTGTACAATCAGAGTTCCGAGGCTGGAAGTAAACATCAATAATCTATCGTATCCCAACAAAAAACACCAGAAACTACCTTGCAGCTGCTGTTATACCGGCTGGCATGATTTTATATGAATTTGCGTATCGCATGCCCATAAAGTAGGTAAGTACACCAGCGACAGCTATAAAAAACTTTAGTATACATGAAAGACCTATCTTCCTTCACAACAAAACGCGGTGAGGTTCAAGGAAGTGATATAACTGTTACACAGTAATCTGTTAATCTCTAATCCAGGGACGTTTTAGTAACTCTTAGTTTGCAACCGAAAGCGTTAGAAAAAGCGTTACAGCTTACCTGCAACAGTCAAAGATTTATAAGGCAGATTATAAAAAGTGAATGCAGCCACAACTGCACCACTGCCCACACCAGCAACCAAAGATGGAACAGAACCTAAAGTTCAATCAATCATCGGACAATCAGTCTTCAGCTAAGAACAATTCTTGTTCTAATAGAAATCCTGTCGAACTGAAGCCTTGAAAATCATAGAGCATTCGTGATATCAGAAGTACGGTGAAACTCGAAGGATATATTGCGTAAACAACTCGCAACAACAACAATTCTTCTTAACAACTGCGTGTTTCTTTATGTTCTCTTTTCAAGTAATTCTTCAACCGCGGAAAAAATACATAATAATGAAGATGTATGTGAGCTATACGACTTATGGTCAAAGCTCAACAACCCATTGTACGTGGAACGGACAAGCTCCCTTATCCTTTTGTCACTGTTTCGATAGGAATCTTGCCAAAATTTTAATGACGAGGTTTCTGTATGTGAGGTCATTTCACGTTGTTTATTCCGTTGCCCCGCAGACAGAGGGGTTCGTGGTGGAAGTGAGTGTGTGTTACCACAGCTCGAGGGTGTTAAGTCAGGATTTTGCGTTGCGGCATGCGCCGAGCAACGTTTGCGCGCGAGTTGGCTACCTTCGGGGAAAATAGCGAGTAAATGCCTGAGAAGTGCATTTGGTTGGATGATAGCGTTTTGCATGGATTCTTTCCGTTTCATGTTCTGTAACATCCTTATACGCATCATTACTGCTTGTATTGGATATTGATTATTGTCAATCTCTCTCTAAAAGTTTTGCAATTTGTACGAAATATGGAATACTTTTCTTCTGAGTCATTTTTCAATTTTGGGGAGATTAGCTATCAATGTTATGTCTACTGCATGACAAATGTTTTCCTTGAAGGCACTTTATTACCTTCCTTCCATTCTTTCGGTATATATATACCGCTGCTCATTTAGAGTAGATAATTCCGAGCAAAACGACTGCAACGATGTTCTGTACCGTCCTTATCCGCATCATTTCTGCTCGCCGTACTTTAGCCAGCGTTCATAGTGAAGGAATTGGCGTTTTACAGAACTGAGGAATCTGCGAAAATTAGATGCGTATCGAACGAAGTGTGGAAATTTTTTGTTGAAATGCGGGTTATGGGTTTTTGGACAAATGCAGAATTGTAGGATTTCCTTTTCTTCAATACTCTTAACTAGGCGGAGCTTGGAATCGAATGTACCTAGTCCTTTTCCCCACGTTCCACCATTTAGCATATTCACAAAAACGAAAATTCCACAGTTCCCGCGATCGATACGTATCTTTGTCACTTTTCGCTATTCTGCAGGACGCAAATTCCGCATTTCCACGATTTTGCCGTTGCATAAGTATCCAATTTTCTTCGCAGATTCTACAATTCCGCATAATGCAAATTCCACCATTTGAACGCTGCCTAAACATCGACGAGCAAGAATGATGTATGTAAGGATGATATAGATCATAGAAAATAGAATGAATGCATGCAAAACGCTATCAGCAAGGAAGGATGAACTGATACACTCAAACTGAACTGAAGCCAATCTCCAAGTGAATCCTCTCAAGTGAATTCTCTCCACTGAAATGGGAACAAGACCACTATGACTAACGAATGAATAAAAAGGAGCACTCTTCTCACGCAACTAAGCGCGATTTCCACCGGGGGAGCCATCTCGCAAAAGTGGCACGCCGCATGGCGCAATGCGAAATCCTAACAAAAGGGTACAAACTCACTGCTCGGAGAAGGGGAACGACAGTAGAAGGACCATTCCACCCCCACTCATTATCGTTATCGTTATCCCTACTGACCCGAAGGCGTTCTCGCTCATCACAAACTCTTTTCCCCTAGCTTCAGGACTCGCCCGACACGCTTTTACTAAACAAAAGAAATCAAAAACTCACGGGCTTTCAAATAGCCAAAGACTCCACCAGCGGCCAGAAGGGCAGCGTACCATGGATTCACCTGGTCAGGAAGAATCATTCTCGCTTAATTTTTCTGAAATGAATTGATATTTAGGTATAACGGGAAATTGCGCGTTGGGTCCAGGTAGATAAATGTTGATGAGAGAAATAAGAGGCTACCATGAGGAAAATCTATGACATCGGCGAAATCGAGTTGAATTGCTAGTTTATAAGCTCAATGAAGATCTACATACATGTAAAACGATCATCTACATACATGTAAAACGATCTGGTAACTATCAAATAAACTGGTTCCAACCTATCGCTTTCTTACTATTCGCAGGAGATCGCAGTGAGGATAGAAGGCGGTAAAAGTTGTGTCATTTTCTAATTCTGGTTTTTACTTCCACCTATTTCTGCAGCGAAAGAATGTACATCCTGATTTTATGCAGCCTGTCGGTAACCTGTATACTGTTACACGATGCACCTCGCACAGCGGTCGGTACTGCTAGGAGCTGGTTATGTATAACTAATCTGAACAGGAGTTGCTCACAATCAGCATGTGGTTTAGCGAACTCAGCGTACACCTATACTACTAATCATGCGAGGAGACTATCCATAGATGCGACCCACTACTTAGTTAGAGAGTTTGAAGATCCGTGCACCACTGCCTTGATGATGTGATCAATTACCCGTTTCTGGTCCTCTGTGCACAATTTGATGACTGACTGAGCGGACCATGACTTCTTGAAAGACAATCGATTTCATTAGCTTCGTTTCCTCAAAATGATCTGGTCGAAAACTTACTGTTCTTCTGGGAAAACTTACTGTTCTTTCACATCTGCGCACTTCTCTTCTGTGCTAACACCTATGCGGCATCGGGTCACCTGAATGAATGTGGGTGTACAGGAACAACAGGAGCATGCGTTTAACTGCTTAAGTAAAAGGTCGATGCTATCCCAGCCTTTGTGAGTAGAGTCGTCGGTGCTAAGGTAGTTGGGTGGGGGGGGGGAGGGCACTCGAAAAAGGTAAGAGTCGCGCCCAATTTTTGCTCATAGGCACTCTCAAGGTTATTTTATGCCTAGATACAGCTAACTTACCGAGAAAACGATTGAATTATTCTTCCATTAAAATATTACAAAAAATTAGCTACAACTAGACCGAACAACCACTTACGCGTTTTCGCCTAAGCCTAGAGGAAGGGAATCTCCTTCCCCAAGGCTTAGACTAACTAGACTAACATAGGATGAATAAACAAGCACGAATTTACTTTACAGAATCGTCTTTAAGCAGAATTCGAACCCGATTCGGCAAGCGCTATGGCTTCTCCGCGCTCCAGCCATGCGTTAGAGACGCAGAGACACTACTGCAGTGCCCCCCCCCCCCCCCCCAACTACCTTAGCACCGAGTCGTCTACTCCATCGACTCCCCTATCATAATTGCTCATTTGTGGACGGATGGAAGACAGACAAACACCGACATGTCACAGAAACGAAAATTCAGCAAATGCAACCGTGCTACAGTAAGCCTGACGTGAAAAAAAATGTGTCCAGCCGCAGATACTCTGCAGATCACATCACACATTCTGCGTCGCGGCAGCTCTGACCCGGACATTTTCCGGAAACATTCGTGCGGACCTTTTCGACACTTCGAAGCTTTTCGCTATAATTGCAGTTTTTTGAATGTTAACACGTTGTCTCTATGTTTAGTGACAATGAGGCTTTTTGGTGACTTGTCAAACATTTATGTGGGCGAATCTAATATGATAATGTCAATACGCAATTTTATTCCGATTCAAGCCATAATGTTCCTTGGTTTTCGCTAGACAATTCTCGTAAGTTGTTCATTTGTCCATAATTTTCCGGAAATGAATAGTTAACTTAATGGCGAGCATTTTCCTCTTTTGTCCGTTTCCATCGTAAAATGTTGTTCATTGCTTCTCTGGTTTACTTAGTCCGCTCATATTCGTAAATTTTTAGACGAAACTCTGAGCTACTGCACAGATCGACCGGACGCAAGTTTTCATTGTCTCCGCTAGATGCTCGTGGTCCATTGTCGGTCGTGGTGTACGATTTCTCAATTTTGGACGAAGGATATTGTATTCAGCTAGTGTTACCAAATTCACAAAATTCCGCTGAAGAAGCCATTCATTGTTTGGGTGAATTTTTTTTACAGGGTGGCAAACTGATCTTGTATTTGTGTGTTATGTATTTATGAATGGGTGGAAATGGTTCATCTACCCTTCTGTTCCTTTCTTTCCTAAGTCTGGTTAAAATCTACATTCTATAGCTCACTTGTTTCATTCCTGACCACTTCGTCCCGTTTTCATTATCTGAAGTGGATTTAGACACACTGGCAGAAATCTACCTATCTACCACTCATTCATTTGGTTCAATTGTACAGCATTGTCTGCGGCCCCATTTAAATGAGAACCAAGTCAATGGACAGTATCGCCTGATGGTTTAGTGAGGAGCGAAGTTCCATGGTGACGCAGTTGGTTGCAGCTCTGGTATTATCTCATATCATTCATATTGATTTGTGCTAAAGTACTTTTTCCAGGCTAAGCATCCATTTCTGTCACAATGCTTGGCTGTTTTTCTGTATTCATTGACAAATACTCAAGTAAAATGTGCAGATCTTCCTGCTAATGTTCCTTGCATGTTTTTCATTAGATGTTATTGTTTTGTGGGCTGAATGAAGTTGTTAAGCAGTTTAGAATACACACAGTAACATAGCACAGAACCTTGACTTTCCTATGTTAATTCTGAGGTAAAAATATACACTTGGGGTCAGTTAAAGTCGGGGAGATGCAAACTTTTCACGCCTAGGAAGGGAAAGAGCTTCGACGTTGGTAAAATGTTGCGTCTCTTTCCCCCTCTCCCCTCCACCCCAACTTTAAATGATCCTAAACTTAAGTGTACATTGTATAGTAAAACATACACCCAGAACGTTACTAGGCAGGGTTAGAACTCAGCAGCCTGCGCTCGGCAAGTAGCAGCATTGGAATTAATTATCGTGGAAATTTCACGCGTGACAACTTTAGCAGTTTATTCAAAACTGAAGCTGAGTATATAGATGACAACATCGCAACCTTTGTTCGGCGAAGGGCAGCATCATACATCCATTAGAGTATTCTTCAAGAAAATCTGGCAAAAATAACATCATGCCACTACAACTTCATTGCAACTCTTTGCCTAACCTTTGGTTGAAGGGGAGGGGAATCTCTCAGTTCTTGGGTAAAAATACACCTAAGTGCGCATTCTATGGTAAGCCATACACCCGAAACACTACTAAACAGGGGTGAAACTCTGCCGGAAACTCCGCTCGGCAGGAAGCAACGATGGGATTTCATAGTACCTTTTGAACGTCTTCGAAATCTCGGAATTCATTTCAGAACTGAAGCTAAGTATACATATAGATAACAAAATTCCTTCAGAACCTTCGTTCAGCAGCACCATACCTCCATTAAAGTACTCTTCAAAAAAATCTGGCAGAAGCAACAACAAGCAACTAGAACTTCATTCCAAACCCCTCTGAAAACTTTCCACAGCCTCACAGACAACTACTACAACACACTTCATTATGGTTCTTAGGCAAATGAGTAGTTATATGTCAGCACCCCTACACCAACCTCAGTCCCTCATTCAGTTCACAAAACTCGTGTGCAATAGCTAAAATTAGTCGCAGAATGTGTAGAGTGATCCGCACGAATGTTTTCCAAGAATGTTTGAATCAGAGCTGCTTTGACGCAGAATGTGTTGTTGGTCCGCAATTTCACGTCAGGCTTACTGTAGCACGGGTGATTTGCTGAATTTTCGTTTCTGTCCGACATGTCAGCCGACGGTATTACGTAAAAGCACCTTCGCTCCCAGTGCAATTACGTACTTCCGACAACTACCGCGAGCCGACGCCTGAATAAATTGAATCTGCAGCGCAGCTTTCCATACCGTACTCACTTCAACCTGCAGTAGAGTTGCTCTTTGCGCGAGTAAATTGAACGTTCCAAAATCGTTGCTGTAGTAAGCATGCTGTAGTGAACATTACATTGTCTCAAGGACGAATAAGCAGACGACTGCTGAAAAATGTACCGTGCTCATGCACACTTTGAAATTGTTTACAACTGGCTTTCGGGAAAATGCAAAAGCAAAAAATATACCTGTTTTCGGTACGCTGACAAACATGCTGAAAGAAAATTCTCAAGAAGGTGAGATATATTTTATGCACATCCACTTTCTACGTAGGCTACGTAGGCATGATGAAAAAACCCACAACAGGGATGGTAAAAGAGGTCCGTCATGAACAAGTATACAGGATGTTGACGAGTCGCTCCAATGTATTTTTGGAGAAGCACTATACGCTGCTCGATGGCAGGCGCTGTTTTTGCCTAGGCTTTCCTAGGCAAAGATAGCGCCTGCCACCGGGCAGCGTATAGTGCTTCCCTAAAAATGTCTAGCTTGGGGTAAGCCCTACTTCAGGAGGAAGCCCCTCCCAACCAAGTAAGACTAGGGTAGAAGTATACACTTGTGTGAACAAAATGATGATTCTAGCACGGTATCGAGTGGGGGCGACAGCGCGACTATGAGTATTCCCCCCCCCCCCCCTTTAACATTAGCGTCCAGGGATCCTCCTTCTAGTGCTGATCCCTACCTAAAAGAGGCAGATGATGTGTGCTGACGTTTTGCTTGAAACCTGGAAATTCTTTCTATCTCATATTGCTTTGTATCCGTTATGAAGGATGCAATAAATAATTTAGGTCAAATCCATTATTATCGCTAGAAAACATAGTGGTCCATGTGAACTGTAAATGACTTGTGGCACTCGCCTGTTTGTCCGACCATAAAGACAGGCATGCCGCTAAATGTACCAAAACATAGAATTTTAATTGTTGATGCAGTGGGCTCACGCAAAAAAGCAACTGCAGGGCACGATGAAACAGATGCGATATGTTCCTTGAACGAAAGTCGTGCTCCAGGAACGATTTCTCTAGGCGTTTTGATTACGGTAGTCGTCGAAGGTACGTAATTGCACTGTAATACCTCAGCCGACACACCGACTAACAGACATACAAAGTGGGTTATATAATGGGTAAGTGTGTATATAATGGAAGGGGAGACGGTCGTTTGGCGCGGCCCTTTGGAGCTAATTTGCCAATGGGGCACTGCCAAAGCTCCTCCCCTAAAAAGGCTTAGGTAAATCTGGGAGAGTCCAGACGGCCCATGCCCCCATTGGCAAATTAGCTGCAAGGGCCGCGCCAAACGACATACACCCAGTGGAAGTTTTCGTTTGCGGATCTTGATCCACAAACTTATGTAGAACACTAAAAATGGCACAGATTTCGAGGAAGTCCATTTTCTCAGCGAATCCACATCTATCACGATTGCAGAGAACAAACAAAAAGGAATATGTGAAATCAGCCAAGGCTACAGCGACGTTGGAAAGGTGAAAAACAGCGGTGTTGGCGCACCATTGTAAACAACAGTGCGATTTTCAAGCGTCCAACATCAAAAAACAGTAGCCATCCTGAATGTCGTCGATCGGAAGTATTGCCACGATTAATTTGAAGCATTTATCTCTTTGAGATCCTTTCCCCTTTCGACAGGTTTGAGTGGTGAATAGGAGATTAAAAGCGAAACCAACATGAAAATACAATCCATCTCCAGGTGAGACAGAAATGACATGTGATCGCGTCGCGGGTGCGGGCTGAGGCGCACAAACAGTCAAACTCTCAGCCCATGATGCCATTCTTTCGAAGTGTTGAAGTTCTGCCCACCGTTTAATTGAAAATGATAGGCGTTGGTTTAGCGAGAAACCGGGCAAGTCTGTATCAATAAACTAGTTAGTGATAATGAAAGTGATGCATTAAAGCTGAAAAACATTCATTATTTGTTGGAGTATTCGAGTTATGAAGTAATTCGGAATGGCCAGAGCAGTTCTGAAACAGTAAACTGAGCTCTGCATTAGTAGAAACTATGCGACCTTCTGAAGGTATTGAAACTGTGTACCAGTTAAGAAACTGCTCATGGGTTACGGAACTTTTACCATGGTGGTTCAAAGACGCGAGAGAAAAACAATGGCAGGCCGTGATTATCAATGTTACTGATAAGAACTGCGAGGAAGCAGCAATACTTTTCGATAGGAGACAGCAGGAGATGATGGAGGTGAATTAGCGCTCAAGGTCGTGCGAATTAGATGCTGGTCGTGGTTTTCCGAAATGCCCAGTATGTCTGAAAGGTTTGTTTGGAAAATCGTCATTTCAAGAAAATCGACTCAGTACTACGGTGAGATTTTCGAAACTTCTAGAAATTCCACTCACCTTATACCTACAAAATTTTATGTTCTGCGTCTGTCTCATTGATATATCGCGACTGTCGCAAAACTTTTCGTAACCAACAGGAAACGTCAAACAAGGCCTAGTATTTTGATGGGAAGACAGCTTCGAGCAAAGGCGAAGCCTTTTCAAACAGACAGGCTACCTTTGTAATTCAACAAAATCAATACTTTTGTATTCTTTTTGGCAAAACGTCTTGCATTAATCGCAAACATTTACTTGAGTTAAACCTTCCAACGATTCCATGTGGGTCTAAAGATCCCGTAAGGGATAAACTTGGCAGTCTGGAATATGGAAGTGCTCAGCAGTGTAATAGTGGAGAAAGAGGGAGATAAAACGGCGAAAAACTCGGGAAGTAAGAACCCGAAGACCCCTTCTCACTCTTTCCCTTTCGCGCCTCTCTGCATGACTAGCCAGCGGGTATATGCAGATGGGCGAGGGCGTATTCAGCCAGCCGTCAACGTTGTCCCGCCGTACAGGCCGCGGCGGACGTGTGACAGTGCGACTCACAGTGCTGCGGGATCTGATGAGGCGCCAAACCGTTCTTTTTCAATGCGAGTTTCACCACACATCGCCTCTTATGAAGAGGAATTTTTGTTTTCAGAGAAAGCATTATTTGTGGATTCACAACCATCAACTAAAATCTATAAATGAGTGATAACATGCTAGTTCAAGTTATTTACCTTAGGACATAACTTGATACCGCAGGCATGACCTCGTGGTATCATAGGTGTGCAATCCACTATATATCCTAGGTACTGCTTCTGGCGCAGTGCACCCCTTCACCCTCTAGCAGCAGTGTCTCCGACAATATCTACGCACCGCCCACATTTGTCTGTAAATAAACCCCATTGCGATGTGTTATGGTCGGTTATAGTACAAGAGGTACGTCGTAATAAACATATACTACACGTGCCTGTTCAACCTTTAGCAATCCACCAAACATCCCCACTTTAAAACATAACGTACCGCGTGAAACACCATGTGTTGCAAAACCGCTCCCCAAATGCAACACTTGGTTTTGCACGAGCTTTTTGATTTTTTGGACTTCTATCGTGGTCATATGATACCACCATATGTTTTCGGATACGGACTTGTGTATACACTTCTTATAATGGTTTTGTAAATAATCTGAGCAATTACAAAATTTACATACTAAATATTTTGTATCGAATACTGGGTTATATTGTACATGAGATCTATTTCTTGCATTGGTTTTGTTAATGAGTAATCTTAGCCATTATAATTTTCACGAAAACGTAAACTACATACAAACGCTAGGCGTGCATTTTTTATAAGTTCTGAAAACAACTTGGGCAATAATATTCCTCGCAAACCTCTCATTTGGTGCTCAATACCAGCTTTTGCTCGGAACTTCGTGTTTTCGATAATTTTTTATAAATTCACACAAAAATATAGTTTCCTTTGAATAATCGGAAACTGGAGATTGGGGCGGAGGTGGTGTAGTGACAAGTGGCGCGCACCCCACTCTCATGGTGCTGGGATCAACTCCCGCATCAGCGCCCATCACATTCACCTGCCATCACGATTCTGAATGGAACTAGAATGTGCATCCCAGGAAGGGATTGAGTAACGCCAAAAACTTTAACTTTTACTTTTAATCGGAGATCAACAGAACAACTATTGACAACGAGATTATTTCTCGGTACAATGATGGGCGGATGTGTTGTTCTCCATATTTTTGAAAACGCGTCCTGACCGCTTTAGCCCTCGGAAAGAAGATTTCATGTGACCCCAAGAAGAACGGTCCTGGATGACCAAATGCCACACATGGTGTTGCATGATTTGAAGACTTATTGAAATCGTCTGCCCATACGGGCTGGAACAGCAAAAACAGCCTCGGTCCGCTACAGTCGAGGGGTTGACCACCGTGCGATTTCACTACGGTACTATGACAGATGTAGAACTTACAGTATTCTGCCCTACCTCCTCCTTCTCTTCCACAATAAGGGTCCGACTTCATTAGAGGAGCTGATAATTCGGTGCGGGCATCTCAATAGGCAAGTGCAGAATCCCATTTTTGCTGTTGCAGTTGCAGCTGCGCAGTTACTGCTGTCGCTCTAACTACCCGGAGCTGATTCCATCTCTCAAGTGACCAGAAAGTTTCTCGCTACCTAAAACTGGCCACAATCGAGCAGACGTTCAAGGGCGGACATTCGGTTCAGCAGCTCATCTCGTGTTACTTTTCTCTGAGTCATTTCTTATTCTCCTTCCTCTCCTTCTCTCTCTTTTAAAATGAATTCTATCCTCAAGTTCAACAACGACACAATAATGAGATCAAAATCATTACATAACTTGAACAGGTGACAATATCGTATAGTCTTATAAATAAATACCGTAGTCACTAATCAACTTAGAACATCATTTGAAGGTTTTTCTAGGCAGCCATCTCATTCACATCAGTATTGGGGCTGTTAGCTCGATACGGGTTTGAGCAGTACTTCTCATCGGACGCATCCCAGCAGTCTTCGACTCCATCGCACAGACCTCCCGGTGCCACACACTTTTTATTGTCATGACACTGGAATTGTCCCGGAAGGCAGATACGAGGCGCTGAAAGCATTTCAAGGGTCTGCGGGGTAGTCTTCAAAGTTGGGACTTCCTCGCTGGCTCCATGGGTTAGTAAGGCAAGGTAGCGGCGGGTTTGTCCGGGTCATTCCAGGAAAGAATTCCATGGTTAAACGCAAATCTGTCATGCTGTCAGCGAAGTGAGAGATTAGCAAGTAAATAATAAACAAATTTGCAACACATGTTAACGATGGAAATGTTAGTTGAAAAACGAATAAGAACAACGACATGCTGGATAACTCAGGATGAGATATGGGAGCAATACAATCTCCCACAAGGAGCCGGTTGGATACTTTAGTGGATATAGGAGAGAAGCCGTTGTTGTCTTCTAGAAACTCACGGCAGTTAGTCTCATCCGCATGGCTTTGACAGTGGGAGATGCCGTCACAGAGATACAGCATCGAAACGCATCTGAAGTGTGTGAATTATTATAATACGATTATTATAATCCTATGATTAAAGGCACGGGTTGGGGTAAGGGGAAACTGTGGACTTTGAATGCTTGATCTCTGAAAATGAGCCTCTAGTTCAGAAGAGGTGATAGGTGACAAGACTCGGGTGTGTACCTTTACGTCAAGATTTCGCACCATGACGTGCGTCGTGCGACCCGGTGTGTGCAACCCAAAAACAAGGCGCCTTTAGCTCGTCTGAATCGCTTTGCTTGCGCCCCGCAGCAATGCGAAATCTTGGCATAAGGGTACACTATCACGAAACTCGCACTGAAATAGTGCAGCCTGGAGTTTCATCATGATCCCGCAGCACAACGAGTCGTTTCTGCCGTTTATCCGTCAAAGGAATTGCTGACGAGGACGAAACAACGTTCGAGGCCGGCTGATTTAGCCGTTCGACTGGCTGCGGACCACACCGCAGTGACGCAGAGGGGCTCGAAAAAAGGGAGAGTATTTCGCGTTTCTATTACTCGGGTTCGCCGTTTTATTTCGTTGTTTTTTATAACACTCATGAGCACCCCTACTTCATACTCCAAAAAAATTACTTCTCCCGCTGCCTCTGATGGATTGAGAAGATAAAGTCAACGTTCATCATCTCCTTCCTCTACTTCCACTCAGCATTGCAGTGGCACTTGAATGCGATTTGACTTATGCGAGCTTATGCTAAGTTGAGCTTTACTCTCCCAGACTAGTGCGGCACCAAAACACCCACGCTGGAGAAGTGTAAGGTCTAGCTGCCTTGCAGTGTCAATGCTCAAAATTTTGACCGCGAGCGCGAGAGCGCCACCACCACACAATCTCTGCCTTATCCCTGTATCCCCGTACTGGCTTTGTAACTTGTAGAACAACTTACTTGGCCTCCGTTCCGCCGCATTCAATATGATTCGAATCACAGTTGCTGGTGCAATTCTTTCCATTTTTGTGCAATTCATAGCCTTCTCCACAACCACATTTTGCGGTTCGATTCGGTCCAAGAAGACAAAGCTGACTACATGCGAGCGTGTCACACAGAGAGGGGACTAAAAAAGGTGTTTTAGGATCATTTCAAATCAGTAGTGAATAAGTTAATTCCGTGGAATTTTTCGTGTGCTTCATTCGTATTGCACTTACAAGATCGCTCTCGAATAGAATGTTTAGAAATTCGTCTGGTGTAAGCTACCCAGGTCCTGTAAGAATAGTATTTCCCTGAGCCATTTTCATACTTTGCAGCACCGGCGTCAACAGCGGTGCTGCAAAGTATGAAAACATAAACTATGTATTAAAACATGAACTGCGGCAATATTCGTGCGCTCTATCACCATGATCATACCATGGTTCTGTCGGTGTTATGAACACAGCGCGTCGCCAGACGACGTGTGCCGCCGTGGTCGGTGGCGGACACATGATTTTGCCGTCGCCGGTGCTGGCGTCGATTGCCGCCGTCGACGCCGGCCCACTAAGTATGAAAGCAGCCTCACGGCACGAACTGAAGCCTCGGTTCGACAGAAACGTACAGCGAGGTGTATGGTTCTGTACAATAAGAGAGCGAGCAGACGAGAGAAGAAATGTGGACGCAGTTTGCACGCGGATTACAAGTTGAACTCAAGATATCCGCTAGCCTGACGGCAATTCGAAGCTCTTTGTCTAATATGTTGCTTCAGATAACATCGATTATTATACATTAGTTATACAGTATGGTTCGGGACTGGAGGAACACTATCATGGGATGAGACTTACAATTCGAATACTCCTGCTTCCATCGGAATAGTGTCACTAATTCTCAGTTTTTAAATAGCTCCCACATTTCGTGGTTCAAGTGAGAGAGTTAGGTATCAATCAATCATATAACTGGTAGTAAAAGCTGTAAGATAACTTACAGTGTGGCTGTACGGAAGGATGGAAGATTTTCAAACCATAGGGCAGCAAGGCGGTTTGTGCTACGACCGTCACATTGTCTCCTGTCAGTTTGTCTGCTCGCAGTAAACCTCTGAATCAAATATATTTCCTGAAGAACTCGGAAGTATCTCGAATACAGGAGTAGAAGAGAAGCGCAGCTAAAGACCTGTACGTCCAATCACTCCAGTAAAGTGAATCATCAGCTACAGAGAGAGCGAAGACGTGAGGTACGGTTCCAGAATCTGCGATGATGGTACGGCGGCCAGAACCATCGAGGGCGGCTACTCTGCGAAGTATGGTGTTTATGAAGTGTTTTTGCTCCTCACAGGCAAAAGATCAATCTCGAAAATAACTTACTCTATGACATCATTGTAAGCATCTGCCCAGTATATTTTATCCGCGTAGATGTCGATGGTCACCGCGTTGGGCCAAGTAATCCGTTCGGTGATGATCTTCTTGAAAGAGGAACCGTCCATGGTCGCAGCGGCAATGAACGCAGTTGACGACCAGTCCGTCACAAACATCATCCTGAATATAGAAGCCATTGAACGAAAATGCCAGTCGCATTATAATACAATTTTAGCAGCATTTCAAAAAAAAAACAATTCATAAATGTTTTTTCTGATCGCCCCAGGCGGAGACGGATCCATGAGTTCAGGTCTCATGGGGTTTAATGGGGACTGTGGTCATATAGCGGCTCATACATGTACGTGTCTAGAACGATGAGTGCCCTCGAAACAAGTCGGTATTCTATGCAACCCCCAGTCTTCCACCGCGAAGCAAGAAACCATTGTTATCGATTGCGGGATAATCATGACAGAAACTTTTGAGTGAAAGCGAATCTAAGAGATGGTAATAGGTAACAACTCCTCATACCATCACATGAAAACTCATTCAATGCCTACGTCCAGTTCAAAGTCCCGAAGAGGGTAACGCTGCGAGATGAGGAAATTTTTTCAAAAAAAAACTACCCCCAAACCGATCCCCGACGGTACAACCCCCATTTCTGTTTGGTCTGTCGGCATATGTGGAATTGCTCTGCTTCGCCAAAAAGTCGTCGATCAACGATAGAGCTGATTATGGACTAACTTCATTTTTTTCCACTAACCACCTGGCCAACGCAAAAATCACAAAAAACAGGAGGTCGTTAAGATCACGTTCGTACTCAGCGCTGGCAGGGCGTGGCTGCATTCACAGGCAGTAAGGCAGAGTGGCACGTGGGAGGTGCAGATACGACGCAGGCAACGAGATAGGGTGGCACAGGGGAGACGCAGAGACACGAACCACACCCTCCCACCGCCTGCACCGCAGAGTATGGACGCGGCCTAAGCATTAATCGGAAATTTTTTGCGAATACGACCCCACCTAAAATACGATTTCCCTCGCGAATCTCTTCATCCATGTATGACCGCAGTCACGAACTAAGCCTAGAAGGCTCTGACTTAAGTGCATTTGAGTTTTTTAGGGATATAACCCTAAAATATCGAGAATTATGTCATTGCACTACAGTGGAGCGATTGAACTAAAGCTAATAGCTATATGGATCAGGGTGTGAACTCGCTTTCCCATATGAGCGAATAGGCCCGCGAACCGCGTAATAGGACACCGTGACCGGATACCCAATACCGCGTCACAATGTGACTCGCCAAATACTGACGCCGTGAACTTATAGCTTCTAGATCGAATAGTATTTACCCTTTCGCCGGATGAACTGCAATTGCCCTCGGAAGTCGCATCACTCCTTTGTACAAAGCTCGTCGATATTTGCCAGTGAGCGTCTGTACAATGATATCTGTCCTGAAAGAAAAAAACTATCCAAAAATATTTCGAATATGCTTCACACAATATTAAGACGACCGATTTTGAGGAGTTATTCCATTTCTGTCACTATTGCCCCATCCCCTCGATGTATATCACTGAAATAGGATTTTGCACCGCCACGTGAGGCCTACAGCGTGGTGCGTGCGAGCGAAGAGCGCGACGTAGTTGAAGTTGAGTCCTGAGGCAATTCCGTGTGTTCGTCTAAAACGAGGCCTAATACAGGGTAATGTTTCAGGACCCAACTATCAGGTGTTAGACTTAATTTTGGCTTTTTCTCGCCAAGTATAGGCATCACAACCTTTTGCAACAGTTATTATAGTTCAGTACCCCTCTTCTGTATCCATTCTTACTGCCGTGATACGGTCGGTCGATGACGGTCGATGATCTCTGTTCAAGGCAGAGACGCAATCTTTGAGGGAATCCGCTACTGCGAAGGCCACTTCATTCCGTTTAGTGTCTTCGCCGTTGTAGAAAAGCTTGACACCTCCAATTTCCCTTGCCTTGGCGCCTTTCCAGCGGTCTCCTGGAGACATAGGACTTGTATGTTCCGTCATCTCATCAGGTCAGGAATTTCTCGGGACTTCCCGGTCACCGGTCCTACGTTCACAGTCCCTACTCGAACTAACTTTTTCGGACGAAGTCATCGACTTCCTGGTAACCCTCGCATGTGACCACAGAACTGGGGCGGGAATCCTGCGTGTCACTTCCGGGTAACGCCCTAGCGGTATACTGT
The DNA here is from genome assembly GCA_963978905.1 of Trichostrongylus colubriformis. Taxonomy (NCBI): domain Eukaryota; kingdom Metazoa; phylum Nematoda; class Chromadorea; order Rhabditida; family Trichostrongylidae; genus Trichostrongylus; species Trichostrongylus colubriformis. The sequence continues at coordinate 19,500,988 of OZ022260.1, forward strand.
TTCTCTGGCATGGACATTTTGGTGTGACTAGGTTTCTCCATCAGCCGGCCTGTAAACCTGGGTTTGACGCTGGTAACGTCATCATTTTTGCAATTTCTTGCAAAGCAAGGTTTGTGCATCAGCAGAAATCGAACTTTGGGGTATCGAAAGTGCAGACATGAGTCTACTTCCGACCAGTCACCCACGTGATCGACCACCTATCCAAAATTTTCTCAAGTGTGGGTGCGTGAAATTTCCCCCTCAAGAGCGGGTGGGTGTCGGCATTTGTCGAAGATTCGTCAAGCGAAATTTCGAAAAGTAACGGCCGCCCACCCCTCTCCTGAAGGAGTGATCGACAGAGGTCTGAGCTTTGGGGGGGGGGGGTGAGGAAAGCATCGTTGGGTGTGGGCTGACAATGAGTGTGTATAATGTAGTTCCCCTCGTCCTTCTGCTGAGCGACTTTGAACATGATGCTTATCGCAAAGTTCGATTGAACGTGACTGAAATGATTTGACAAGAACGAAAATTCGTACTTCCTCAAACTATAAAGATTTCGTCCGATCCAATCGACTGCAATCCCTTCGAGGCCGTCAACGTCGTATTTTTGAACAGTCTGTGGGAATGTGCCATCCAAGTCCAGTCTTTCAATGGAATTCGATCCAACATCTGCGTAGAAAATACGTCGTTCCTAAAAGATTATCATCCACTTCGAATGAGATCGAATAGAAAATCAATTCATTAATACCTTCTATCAAGTAAATACAGTGACAACTCTTAACTCACCATTATGTCAACGTCAAGCACTGCCGTTTTTTGTAAGCCAGCCTTTTGTAATTCGAAAGAACCTCCAGCGAGTGAAATGTTCCAGATGGACTGTCCATGAGCGAAAAACAGCCACATCGGATCTAAGAGATTACAGTATTACAGTTTAATATTGGGGAATCCTCAATCATGAAGGATGAACTTTGACAGCTTATTGAATAAACTTAGATAGACCCGGAGGTGGAAATTTTGGCCCACGGTAGGACCTACTATAACTCTTGCAGTTCATTGGGTTGTAGGCATTGCACACACGGCACTTTGCTTAGACGTTAAGTGTGAATTCAATGAATTTTGTTTTACCACAAACACCTTTTTACGTACCCTTCTTCTTATTCTCCCGTTCATGGTTTCGCCTGGGTACTGATGCTCGTTATTTCACTTATCTCATCATCAAGCGAATGAAATACGCCCTACGAGACAACAAATTTCCTACAGCGGGCAACTCGTAAAGGTGACATTGTAGTTCGAAGAGATGCGCGGGAGACGCGAATACTTACCACAACGTCGCACTTTTGAATCCGGGTTTCTCTACTGAATGTCCATTTTATCCTCGAGTGTTCGTTTCAAATCGATCATCTTCCGGTTTCTTTTAACTCGGTAGATTTCGGTAGTTATGCCGCGTTCATTCTTTGCGCACCGGCGGCGACGGCATCAGATTGACGCCGGCACCGACGGTGACTGCGTCGATGCGCAAAATGTGATAGCGGCCTTTCCTTCCCCTTCTTCGTGAGCTACATACTTTGAGGGCAGTGGACTCTAGGAGGCTGTTGAGGAACGGGGATTATGTTCACCACAACGGAAGCTTCACCGTCAGAATAAAAGCGCAATTCTCGGGGTGTTGTCGAAGTCGTTAGTTTTCCTCCACTGCCGCATGAAATATCACCTCGGTTTCTTCAATAGCCGTCAACGTTATCGTCCCACTGGCCCCCGAAAGCACAGTTCGCATAAGCTGGTTTCATCCACGACAGAAAGCTTCCCGCAACTACAGTGTGTGTCCATGGCCGGGGCGCGTGGGTCAGCAATAAAAGCGTACGAAACTAGTAAGTGTGATGGCGCTCACAATCTTGAGTTGGCCAACACCCATCCCGATTGATCCGGGTAGCGGTGGCAACTACGTGCCGGAGAAGTCTTGATATCGGCAGATATACAGAGATACCTTATTTAAGACCCAAGGTCTTTAAGAAGTGCGAAAATTGCTATGCTAGGCATCATTAGTTGAAACAGCTTACCTTTATCATTACGAATACATGTCTTGTTGTTGGTAGCCAATCGATAGTAGGTGGGATCACACGTACATTCATAGCTTCCCGGATGATTAATGCACTTTTGTGAACAACCCGATTCAGCCAAAACGCATTCGTCGACATCTGAATAAGAGAAGGTTCACTTGAAAATATCAACCACGGGCATATCATAAGGTAAGAAATGCCAAAAAAACCGTGCTTATTTTCAGTTCTCCGGAACCAAGCATTGACCAGAAGTACATCAACTAGAAGTATTCGAAGATAACTCCTAGCTGTAAGCCATTGAGACACTTCAAAAACTGCTTCGTGATTTTTTGTCTTTTCTTGGACGGATCGTTCGCGGGAAATTAAGTTCTTCTGTTACCCATATTTATGTTGTATTTGATTAATCAGGGTCGCTTGCAAAATTTCACCCGATGAAGATGCCGGCTGTATCACAGATCTCTTCAAAGTGACCTTCGAAGCGGTGGGGCGTCCGAGAAGGCGAGGCCACGTGAGCTGTGGGAGTAGGAGGCGGCATTCACGTGGTCATGGACGCAGAGTGAGAGCAATAGTTCAAAGAAGATGCTCTTTTACCAGTTTGTCGATTACTCCGTTGGAAATTCTGTTGATGGCCTCTATCTAGTGGAGTGATTCTAAGAGGGATTGGAATCATGTAATTCCAGTGGAAGATTCCTATAAGCTTTCGAAAGTTTTCTGTAGTGACGAACCGATGCACTTCTTTTTCTCTATATCGTAGTAGTATCCACTTCGTCGACATTTACAGTTTCCTCGTTTATCGCATTGCTCCAACTGCTTGTCTGAAAAATCAACTTACTTCACCGGTTATTCTGGTATGAATCGCAGTAATTAGAGCCGTTACGTTCTACCGAAATATTTCTACTTGCGGTTAATTGTATGTCATCGGCGATATCTGCCGGCCGGTTGCATGAAATATCGCACGTATTAGCTCTCAGTCGAATGTCTAACAGATAAAAAGAAAATGGCGAAGGAGTTTACGTGCTCCCAAAACCAAAAACTAGTTTCCTTGCAATCCCGCCGGTTCACTATACCACAGAAAAATATTTGCACTTATTGATTTTGCTAGGTGCTCATTCTCGCCGCAGCGCGAAGCGAAAGTTGTTACAAGGGCGCTGAGTCATGGGAATGATCTGTCGTCTCGCACTTCGTCCGAGACGAAAGCTCTTGCCCATAGCTCCAGCACTTTTGTAACAACTGATTGCACTCATTTTTCTAGTTATTCGGTCACGCTGAATTATTTTTTACAAGGGTCAAGTAGACGCGCCAAAAGTGAAAAATGGCTAGAACACTACGGTAAGTGGAGGAAACAGACGTGCGATTTTTTCGTGCATTAACAAAGCAACATATCTTTTTTCTGAGTAAAGGTTCGATTTTTTTAGATTTGCGATTTAAATAAATCAAATTAAATTAATAAATTGATTGTCAAGAAAGATCATGTGCAAATTCCAGATTCGTGAAAATTTGAATGAATAACTCATTCGAACAATCTTACCTTGTTCCGGGCGTTTTTTGGGTGCAGCTGTATTAAGTATACAATGGCTACCATTGCGATAAGCCAACATAGACAGCATTGCTATTTCGAGCTGAAATACTTATACTAATAGGTCGCATTTATACCTTGCGGCACCGTCGCCGGCAAAAGCGGCGACGGCCGAAATTACACGCCGTATCGGCGGCGATGGATCTCCTTCACCGAGGACTTCTCTCGCTGAAGGATCTCGAGCCGTTAGTAGCAAGGCTACGTGGCGCAATCCCAGGTGGAGGATAGGGGGCTAATCGCGGAGCAAAAGCCACCATGTACCTGCTCTGAGACGCAAGTGGATTCAGGGGATGTACTCCTTGTTTCTGCTGTGCTGGACTTATTCATACTCTCTGTATCCATGCAGACGTTTCTTACATACGTGTGGGAGCGTTCTGTGTGGTGCAGTTGGTATCCTGCATTCGATCCAGCCATAAGCTTGCATTCTAACGGCTGGGAGATACATGGGAGGCCGTTCGGGATCGCCTCCAACAAATAATCCCCAAGTCCACTTCGGCATAGCCTGGTTAACTACCCCGAGTGACTCAGCCCCCATGACAGAGCCCGGCAAGCTACCCGTGGGTCTTCATCTTGCCGAAAACAGCAATAAATATGAGCCTCACTCCCCTGAACGTGAGGAAGCCCCCAATACGGCAGCGTTGGGTGACCGCTAGAGAGAGCCTACTAAAATATCAGGGCTATAACAGGCTGCTCAAGGACTAAGATAGCGAAATGTACTTCAAACGTACGTACAGTGACCGCCAAATGTTGTCACGGTTATAATCTGTTCAGAATTTGTTGGTATCCCTAGCTTTTTGACGAGTGACAACTGTACGAAGGATTGATTGGAGGCAGTATCCAGCATAGCATATGCTGTCTCCATTTCTTCAGTATAGTTGTTGTGCAGACGCACGGTAACCAACATTAAGCGCGTTTGAGAGGACTTTATTTGTTGTATATTTTGTGTGCGCTGTATGCTGTGTACCTGTACTCGATTGCTGTTGCTTTCCGTCGAAGGTGAAAAGTGCACTCTTCTTCCTCCTCGTGAGGGTGAAGGAGACCGCGAAGAGCGATTGGTCTGATTCGTTTGGCGAGTAGGTGAACGTGATGTCCAATTCGCCGGTGATGGGGAACGTGATGGGTAATAGTCTAATTGTCTCGGTAACTGGAAACGATTCATCCCTCCAGGGCTCTGTGATGGTCTTGAATGTCGGTTGTTTGATCGAGAGGTTGGTTGAGGTGGTTGTCGTCGAGAGTGAGAGCGGTATTGAGGTGGTGGACTACTGTCCATTCGGCGTGGCTGCTGCCGATTGTCCCTACCGTATGTTGTGCGGGAGTAAAACTTTGGAGATCTAGTTGCTCTATCATTCGATGAGCAAAGCGAGATGTGATGACGGCCATTGCAGTTGGAACAATTTGGCCTGCTGCACTCTCGTGAAATATGTCTGGTGCTGAAACACTTCCAGCAGCCCTTATTGTTTCGAAGGCATTGAATTTTTTGCTGACGGGATGGAAAGCGCGGGCAATCGCTGAGACTATGGTTTCCTTCACAACCCGTACAGTTGATGGTTCTTGACCGTACATGTAGAGTCTGTATGTTGTTGCCATTGGTGTATTGAAACTGATGTGATACATATTCTCTTCGTTTGATAAGAGTTGTGAGGTTGTGGAGAAGTGTCTTCATTGTCCATTCCTGACCAGCATCGAATTCTCGTTGCGATATCTCTTCTCGTATCCTGCGAGGGAATGAATTGGTCACTGTGGTGATGATTGCTGTTGAGTCCACGTTTTCGCCGTGTTTCTCTAGTCCGGCGACCAACGCTTGAATATCACTCAAGTGGTTTCGTAGTGATTGCGGGTCATCATAATTCGTTCGAATTTTGTTGAGCTTGTTAAGTAATTCACGCTTAAGTCTCGGCTTGTCTTCGTATTGATCTTTGAGCTGCTTGATTGCGTCTGGATAGGATGAGCTTGTTCTCGGAATCATTTGGAGGGATCTGAGTGCGTCCCCTGTGCAGCTGTTCAGGAGAATCGATAGCTTCTCGATATTTGTGTATGGTTGCTTGTGGACCAGCTCTTCGAACATTTCCCAAAATGCTGGGAAGTCTATTGCATTGCCTGAAAACTTCGGAACTTGGAGGTCGTTGCTTAGCAGCCTTCTGTCGAGTGCTAGCCAATTCGCTGTTGGGTTCGCGGGACTCGCATTTCGGTACTCGTTTTCTCTAAGGAGCGATGCTTCTTGGCACTGGAGCTCCACATATCTGGATCGAAGTCTGTCAATGATGTCGCTTGTTCTCTCGATCCACTGCTCACCCCGTTTGTCTTTCCAATACTGATCAAGCTGGGTTTGCAGGATTGTCCCCTCTTCACTGTCTTCTTTACTAACCTGCTGAATGATTGTATTGCACTGGGTGTAGTAATCCCACAATGAGGTTTTAAGTTGATCGAGATGTTGCATTAGATCTTGGACTTGAATCTTGTTGGTGATAAGAAATGTTTCAAGTTCTTTAGGATCGGTTGGAAACGTCCACGGCTCATTGTATGGACCGAATTGCTCGTGAAGCGTGCTAAGGCGATTGAGCTCTCGTGTTAGTCTGCCTTTAGCAGTGGGAAGGTTGAAGGTTGTTGTTGCCATGGTCGACTGCTATGGGAGTGTGAAACAGCTGCGACTGACCTACCTGCGCGGCTGTGGGCCTTATATACTCTCGAAAGGGGGAGGGGCGTCGCAGGGCGTGACTTGTACTACTGTATCTGTGGAGCGCAATATGCTAATCGTCAAATTCCATGTTTTCACTATTTGTAGAATTTTCTTCGTATCGTTCCTCTGATTTCTGATCAGGCGTCAATTGGCTTGGTTTCCAATCTGTCCATTGGAAGGAATTTGCAAAATAGCATTAGTTTTATCGCGCTTTCCAATTCTGATTGATCTGACTTCTCGATTGCATTATCTTAGGACCTTCCGTAAGTCCGGTAATAACTTCATTGTATGCCCTCGTTCAACAATGCGAAGGAGCTGCCACCTCCTTATTCGCTAGACTTGTTGACGGTTAGCCGACTTTCTGTAATTTGTGAATTCACTTAGCCAAATATCGATAAAGACGTCCTTGACATCGTCTGTGTCAATCATTGCACTCATGGTGAAAACTGTCTGACTGACCAGTGGCTAGCTGGCTCAGCGACGGCCTCTGGCCGTCTCTCCTTGCCGGCGGACAGGAACATCCTCCGTAACTATTGACTGCACCTGCTATTTTAGGTGAATGCACTAGTGTCGGGTCGTAGTCGATATGCTTCTGTGCGCACGAATGATTTGAAGCTTTCGAATAGAACGAACTGGTGCATGCGCCTACTATGCTCGAGCTTGATTAATCGGCGATGGAGATGTCTTGTCTCGGTACCACTCAGGGAATGAGGACTTAACCGGCTACGGGTGTACACCGGGGCAGCGCCGACTGCCCGACAAAACGATCGCTTTTCTGTTTGATTACGGAGTTGTCCTTCTCCGGATTTTGATCACCGAGTAGGCTCTTCTCGGGAATTTTTACGAGTTGGCTCTTCTCGCGACACGCGGAAAATTCGTTTGGTTACGGAGTTGTCCTTCTCCGGATTTTGATCACCGAGTAGGCTCTTCTCGGGAATTTGTACGCATTTCTTTACTTGCTACTTCAGATTTGCTCGGAAATAACGTGTCTACCTCAACTGCCTTGCGTGTCTGTCAGGATGAAGGACAGGTGTGTCTCATTGACTGCTGTCGAGTCGAAAAATTAGTTCAATTACATTTTCGGACCGTATTACTCGTCTCGAAATACTATGTAGCCGGCATCGGCCTCCGTTTGTTACTGTGAGCTTCGGTTCTCGATTTTGTTGAGAAAAAGATTGGCCAGTTCTTCTTCTCACCTGTTGTTGAAGCTTATTGGTGCAAGGGGTACGATCGAATACTCCGGCCGATGCACCATGTTTGGACTGCATCACTTTCCAATAGAGTTTGGTGGTTCGTTTGTGGAGAACGACGTTCGTAAATACTTTTATTAATACACTAATCTGCATCTACAACACATACGACTAACGGATACAATGCTCGAGAGAGCATAGAGGAGAGAGGGAAAATAGACCACTTGCTACTGCTTGCTGAATGCCCGGAGGACCTGCTTGCACCATTGTGTTCGATTTGTCTACTAGCTCGATGCCGTGTTTATCGACCCTGTCACTGTTGTTGGCTGTTGCTGTTGTTCATCTCTGACTGGATGTCGCGGTCGCAGTACTGTTACTGCTTCCCCATGATCGCGACACTTGGCCCGTTGTCCGCCCGGGCTGCCACCCCGAGGACTGGCCCCGAACGGCGGCGGGCGCCGCTTATATCTCTTGTGGGCGGAGCCACCCGGTTGACGGGCCCCCCAAGACAGCGCCAGCCAATAGACGAATTGCGAAAGACTGGTTCATGCGCTGCCGGTCGATACCGAGCATGAGGATGAGTCCCCGGCAAGGCGAGGGACTATCTAGGGTTTTATCATGAATATGCCAATATTCATGACAGTTGTCCCGAAGTTCTATACGGGTTCAGATCATCGACTTATCCGCGCAGGATTCCTCCTTTCGATACGTGGAGAGAGAGCCGCGAAATTCAAGGAGCAAGACTCTAGACAGTCATCAGCTGGGAACACTTCGTTTCAATCGCACGTGTGTGGGAGGATTTCGTAATCGAAGGCATCGACGACGAGTACAACCGGCTCGTTGGGCATTTTCACGATTGTTCCCGAAGGGCGGAGAATTCGGAAGCCACCGAAAGGCGTCTCTCTTCGCAAACTCTAGAGCTGATACGCCAACGTAGAGTCGCACGCGTCGCAGGCGATTAACAATCGCGCTCGGGCTTGCGAAGCAATGCAGAGAGGGATAAAAGAAGATCTCAAGGAAGGAAGAGCAGCAGTGCTGGCCGAAGCAGCAGAGGCTGAGTGGTACATCCGCAAAGCCCGCCGAAGTTTCGCACCAAAATGACCGGTCACCGGCGTCCGGACGGTACAATCAGTGCTTTGCGAAGGGCAATTAGCCATGTTTAACTGCCTAGGAGAAATCTGAAGCAGGATGGATATGTCGTTCCATCAATTCTCCCCTGCGAAGTCCGACACGCCATCTCGTCGGTGAAGAATGGTACAGCATCCGGCCCCGACAGGATTAGACAGGAACATCTGGAGAATCTCCCGCCGGTTATCATCAAAACACTGGCTCGACTCTTCACACGTTACCTGTCGGAATACAAGGTACCAACTTCGTGGAAAACCAGCAGGACTATCTTGCTGTATGAGGGGGGAGACCCTCTCGACATTCACAATTATCGTCCAATCTGCCTGCTGTCTGGACTCTGCAGACTCTGACTCGAGTTATTTTGAATGGAATTGGTAGAACTTAAGACGAAGGACAGCCATGCGAGCAAGCAGGTTTTCGGAGAGGGTTCAATACAATCGATCACATTCACCGGGTTACTACGCTCATTGAAGTATCGCGAGAGTACAAGATGCCATTATGTCTCACATCCATCGATTTGAAGAAAACCTTCGACTCAGTTGAAGTAGAAGCGGTTATCAGAGCTCTGAAACCAGGGTGTGCCTACTCAGTACATGAGAGTACTTTGTGAACTTTACAGCAAATTTACGAGCAGGTCATCACCAACGTGAAGAGAGTGGTTCGACAAGGCGACACCATTTCGTCTAAACTTTCAGCGCCGCTCTCGATAAGGTCATGCATCGATTGGAACGAGAAGGCATGGGAGTGAAGTTGATGGCCGGCATCTACACCACCTATACTTCGCTGACGACTTGTGCTTATAACACCTACAATCCAGCAAGCGGAGCGAATGCTAGCCGATTTCGACTGCGAGTGTGGGAAAATCAGTCTGCAGCTGAACCTAACGTAGACGATGGTTATGAGGAACGTATTGGTACCTGATGCCCCATTCTAGTTCAATGGAACGAATACACCGAATGCTTCAACTATGTGTGCCTAGATCGGAAAGTCAATATGATGAACAACTAGTAAGAGCTGAGCAGGAGGGAAAGTGTGGCTCGGGAAACCTTCAAGACCTTCGAGGAAGTAGTGAAGAAGACGTAGAAAATCCGGCTCCGCTCCAATCTCTTCGATTCCGCTGCCCTTCCTGCCTTAACATACGCCTCAGAGACTTGGACTCTACGTAAGTAGGGGGAGCATGTGGTCGGCGCCATCGGAAGGGCGATGCTCGGGGTAACCGATGCGCGCAAGTGCAGAGGAGAATCGGGATTTTAATTCCATCGTCTCGAAGATCATAGAAGGACCGGGCAAGTCATGCGATATCGCGATGACCGTTGGACGAGAGCGGTTACCTACTGGATCCCTCGGGACGTCAAACGAACACCTAGACGACCGCCGCCGACCCGAAGATCAGCCCTCTTCAAAGCTCTGCGCGAAGGAAACGGGATGCTGCGTGTCTCTGGAGCCAGAAAGGTTTACTGGACTACTCTGGCTCGCGAAAGACATTGCTGGCGCTCGCTTAAGACTCTCGGTGAGCAACGGGACGACAGGTGATACAGGTGATCGACGGCGACGACGGCAAGACCATGTGTTCGCCGCTGACCATTGCGGCATCCCGCGACGTGCTCTGTTTATAAGATGCTCGACGCAATATGATGATCGTGGCGAGAGCACACAAGTTCGGACTCGAATCCTGCATGGTGCTAAACTATGGTAAGATTCTAATTCGAACTGTCAAATGGCTCTCCGCACTGGGAGACATCTCCGAATTTCTGTGAAGACAAGATTGTGCGTGCGGTCACAGTGGAAGATTAATGGAATTTTATCTGCAGACCTGTGAAGCACAGAATCACACCTCTCACACATGTGATCGAGCGTCGAGTTTTGTGGCAGCATCTTCGACCGAAGACTTGTCCTACACCCTTTCAGTCTGCCAACTTTTAACCACGCACGCACTCGAAGTCCTGTAGCTGTGACCAAGATCAAGCAGGTAATCATAATAATACCACTGTACATCTAGTTCAAAGTATGATTATCGACTACCGACCTTTATATCACCACAAAAATCAAAAAAGGGTAATTGCTGAGAATTCCCACACATTTTCTTCCCAAATGAGACCCCGCGGCATCCAGCTGTAGTGCGATGTAGTGCGATGGTGCGAGCTATGCGTGCCGGACTAATGGGTCCTAAAGGGATGATGGTGCTGTGCGCCTTACTCTAGGCGTGATTCAGGACTACACTAGTGCGGCGCCCCCATCTAGCATCATTTCGTCGCGCGCTAGACGCGGTCACGCGAATTTTTCGTCCTAATGGCACAAACCCGCTCGACCCAGGCTGTGCATTATGTAAGTTAGTGCAGCAGGTAGTAGACCTACTAGCACAACTCCATTAATGTGCTATTGAATCTTTGCTTTTTTGACTTTTTTTTTACCAAAAAAGTAGGCATTCCGAGTGGCCTGGTAGTACCTTTATAGCTTCTTTACATGTCTTGTAGTTACTTTCCAGTAGGCAATCGATATAGGTCTGCGTGATAAGGCACTCATATGATGAGTAGTTGAGAGCTGTAGCAGAAGGATGACCTGAAAATTTTTTGATTGCAGCTCCCTAATTCTCTTTGCGCATATTATGCCACACTGTAAACATTTCGACTCATTGTTTATGTGGTTCAATATCCATCCAACAGATAGCATTTCAGCTACGCTCTTTCAAACATATACTTCGCAATAAATATTTTTGAAAAAACGTTATGGTCATGTTATCTGTCAATGGTCTTTTTTGAGCTTATCTAGAGATATCGATGACCATAAGTTGGTAATGTAGATTATAATAGCCTGTGACTGACTTCTTTTTGACTACTTTTCGCAAGATTTTTCTCTATGAAATAGAAGACATTCAAAGACGATGGTTACTTACCAGGATCTTCATCTCGAAGGGTGTTTGTCCTGTTCACGAAACATTCCCGTAGTTTTGTATCCCTGAAACACATACAGTTTGTGTAACAGATATTGCAGTGGGCGAAGGCATATACCTACTCTTGCTATCTGTAGCACAACTCCCACTCAATAGCACCTAACCCTGTTAGTTCACATAGGTTCATATTCACCCGTTTGGGGTGAAAGGCAAGTGTTCCGACCGGTGTTCCGAGGGGTCAGGTCACCGGCGTTACGAGGCGGGCAGTTCACTATAGAAAGGTTAAATTACCATTTTGATCAGAATAAAACTTCATTTTACGGACTGTTTCAGCAACTAGCTTCTACAGATCTTATCTGCTTCCAGTTGGAATTTGTATTCAATGGAAGATGTCACTACGTAACCATTTATATTATATGCATACAACTTTATTACGTATTTAACTTCACAAACTGTCTCAGCTATCCTTATTCCTGACCCACTACGTAACCATTTATATTATATGCATACAGCTTTACGTATTTAACTTCACAAACTGTCTCAGCTATCCTTATTCCTGACCTTTGGCCTTGACATAAGTAGACCTACTACACCAGACCTTAAAATTAGTAGTAAATCGGTCGTCTCGTGAAGCAAACGGATTCATGGGTGCCCTGACGTAACACTGATCACCGGTACTTGCCAGTTTGCAGTTTAGCAGGTTTATATTCTGTGAGTATGCACGCATATAACTGCTATAGCAGGTCTAGATGGTACGGCGCACTCTTGAAGGATCGGTTACCACATTAGTGCAGTTTCAAGTGTACAAAACGAGAGAACGTAAAAATGATACAAGTCAGAACAATCAGGTAATAGTCATGACAGAAGGCGTGGTCTCACCAAAGGGGCGTGGCAAATGCTCACGGCCCTGGGGTGTGTACCCTTATGTCAGGATTTCTGCACGACTACGAGCAGGGTGCGACGCAGTGTGTGCGAGCTATGCGCTTCGCGGTAGTTGGGTCTCAAAACGATTACGCAGGAATGCTAGGGGTGCGATACGCAGTTGGCTTGTAATAGCTTTAGGACCCAACAAAATGGCGCCTTTAGCTCTTCCGCAATGTTTCGCTTGCGAAATGCCGCGGTGCGAAATCCTGACAAAAGGGTACACACCCACGGCCCAGTTACCGAAAGCTTTTCTATTCGGGGCCGGCACGATTATCCATCATCCATCCCATTTATATGAATTAGGTACATGTATTGCGATTTTTTTGTAAATAATCACCCCTAGCTATTACCTTTCTAGCTGCGACAAACACATCAATTCTTCACGAACCAGCCGTAGAAAGCTTTCTTCACACATGCCTTCATACATGCGTTCGACATTAGGAGCACGCGATCGCCTTAAATCGTGCAAAATTACAAGGACCCTCTCACACATAACCCGAAATATGACCTGCAGTCAGGTTGGATTCCAATGGTACATCTCTTGTACTCCTTGAATTGATGGCACATCTGGTCAATGTCACTGAGTGGAGGATGAAGCACGTAACGATCCGCGTTCGCATATTCAACCAAAGGCGAAATACACTGCAACGTTGTCGCTTCCTCGATGAGATCGCATTGCGCCACGGTCGTTTTTGGCAGGTGCCCTGAAAAGTGACTGGTATCATGACAAAGCCACTGGACAGCAGAAGTGCGACAGCGAAAAGCAACTATCGCGAGGGCAGCAGCGAAGCTTGCCCGTGTGACAGAGTTTGTCACTTGAAAGCAGTTTCGTTCGCTGCAACTGCCTCCCTACTTCAACGCAGAAAAAAACTTTGTCGTATTTCGAAGCATTCACTCATGCAACAAGAGAATTCTAAGAGTCTACGATCCGACTGCTATGTCCTAGGCTTGACTCCAAAACTTTAACGCTCAGAATCGGTCACACGGATGTGATAGCCAGTCGTGAACATATGCTTAAGAACACCGTTAGCGGTAAGGAGAAAATGAGAAATGGGAAGACATCAATAGAGATATCTGTGGCGAAACTCTGGAAAAGATTTCTATTGAAATCTCGTAGCGCAGCCAGTCACGCTCCTTCGCATCTGATGGGCGAGCTGCTGCCAGGGCGGGGCAACGTTCGAGCCCATCTGGCATAGTCATCTGCATCTACCCCCAGCGGCTAGTGATGCAGAGGGGAGAAAGTGGTGAGGAGGAAGGTTACTGAGTTCCTATTCTTCAGGTTTCTGACTGTTTTCCACATTGCGCCAGTTTTCACTGGCATCATGGTAGTCGTCACGATATCCCCTTTCGGATCACGAGACAGGAGATGGTCATGCTCTTAATGAGCAGCATTTGCAGAGCAGATGTTCACTGTGAGTTTCTCCCAGTGAGGGGATTTCACAAACGATATCAAGGACACTTATGCACGTGATAGCACACGGGATCACTGAAGACTTGAAGGCGTCAGGTCGGCAGTAAATATAAAAATTATTTGTGGATTCCTCATTCATTGAAAAAAATTGAATTTGTCGATAGATTTCAACTCAAAGTTACCATCTCTCTTCTTTTTCTCACTCATTCTCAAGGATTCTACGGGATTTCAAAGATCGAACTCATGACGTACCGTTCGCTCATTTAGATCCCAGCTTTACCTTCAATTTTCAAAAGAAAAAAAGAGAACAGCGTTTCGTAAAATGAATGCCCTCATACCGATTTACTCACTCTTTTGCATAAAAATCAAAAGAGAAGACTTGGGTAAAACGTTTTCCTGTGATAGTAGCTTCCACCGGCCTTGACGTGAAATACCAGCCATGAGGTACCGTGAAATACCAGCCACTACGACTGAGCAGGCTATACCGGTTTTTTCATGGCGCCTCGGCATCGATGTTAATTTCAATGCTTCTCCCATGACAACATATTTTCTGGTGAAGTTCTTCATTAAAGGCCTTATATTTCGACCGAATCATCGTCCCCAATACCCTCATAAGGCTCGCCATTTGAAAGGTTTTACTAGTAACCACCATAGCTTCCTCTGGATTCTGATATAAATCGAGGAAAAAAAAACAGCTGAACGACCCATAAGACGGACATGGCTCGCCTAGTCCCCCACTGCAAGAGTAGAACGCTGCCATTTTTTCGTCCATGTCATCTTCCTTCATTTTTTGACAATTAAGAAATGCACATAATAACCGTTGGTGTAGAAATATTGTACAGATCCCAACAAATTCCCAACGTGCTTAGAAAAAGCATTCAGACGGTCATAGGGAATTCCAGGCGGAACCTAACAGTCCTCATTTGCTATGATACAAGGCGCGGACGCAGTTCATCACAGCAATGTATATGCTGGACATATTTGCGAGAAATGAAGTACTATCACTTCCAAGCCGTGGTTCTTAATAGTACGCATAACTCGACCACGCAGCTGAAGGTAGTGCAATGGCAAAGGCCGACGCTTTCACCAACATGATACTGACCAGATCTTATATCAATGTCCACCCAAGTCACTCAATCCTCCTATTCCTACGGTGTCGATAACTTGTTACCAGATTCGTACAGCTGATAAAAACCTGAATGTACATCAATTACCCCCTACAAGTCATTGCATGGGCTGACTTTTCAGATGGAACTAGGATGCGCGGCACATCCAAAGAACGCCTTATCAATACCGAACATTCTTACTTTCCCAGCTCGAACACTGTGACTGAGCTGTCATGCTGAGACTACATAGCATTGATTCCATCTGCAGAAGAAGATAAGTCAAGCCATAACTTCAATATTGGAGAAGACATATTCTTTTTTCGCTTAAAGAGGGTCCGACATGCATATTAGTGAATAATTCACTACTCACACTGAATTCATTCAATTCTAGTGTATAGGATCTTTCCAGTTATGAATAACAAATTTCTCTATTTCTCTACGAAACAGAATGATCCTACAGGATCATGGTATCGGTCTCTTTGGAGGTATTTTCGCCTGGCCATTACCATCTCAATACCTGCTTTTGTCCCTCATTCATAGCGTTAAAGCCAAGCTCGGCTGGTAAGCAGCATACAAGCTTCATGGACTGCAGGATTCCTTTGGTAAATACAGATTCTATATCCCAGTGTACAAGGGCATAAGGAAGAGGGTGCTAATTAAGGAGAGGAAGGCGAGTACTAGATGGGTGTACGAGCTCAAAGGACATGAAGGAGTTTCCTACGTGTGGAGCGTTTACCTTTAGAGCTGCTCCCTTGCCCCATGGCTACCCATACTGGCTCGGAGTTTTTGGGTGTAGGTTCTGGCCTGGATCTAGGAAAGGAGTTCCGGAATTCTCTTCAAATCTGGGTCAAAGTTAATCGCCAAACATGCAATACAACTCCTAAGAATCTCCCCTCTTTCATTACGAGGGCACCTGAAAGACGTCTGGCGTGTGCGTCATGGGCCCACTTGCTGTTAAATAGCTGGCTGTCAACAACTCATACCTAATAATGATGTAAACGACTCACCTATAAAAGCGGCAACAAGAAACGCGACCAGCATACTGGAGAATGCAGCAGCTGTAAAGGAAGTTTGTTTGAGTAAGAAGGTGGCTAGGTCAGGTCAACCACCACCACACTACGCCTAGGTACATAATCGGAGTCGCCGCCGTCCCATCGTGTCCTTCCTTAGTCACACATTTCAGTGGTTGCTATGATGTTGTCGGCTTCTGGTAGAGTGGCAGCGGTGGAGAACAGGAGATCAGAAGAGCACGAGCAGATTGGGACTGAACGCGCTTTTCCGTGGGGATCAGCTAACAAATTAATCGGTTGAGAGTCGGTTGCTCCGTGTTTGAAGCACTAATCAAAGGTTGCGAGGCAACTACCGCTCGATGCCATAAAATATGCCGATGACTGAAGAATAAGCGACATTTGACAGCGTGGATTTCGATGTCCAGACAACCTTGCGTTTTTCAGTAAACGAATCTAACCAGCGTGCAGAACTCTTCGGGTGCACTCCGCATCGTGTCCGGAAACCAGCAGTTAGTAGAGACAAAACTTATGCAGAATATTTCCATGAATCTTTTTCGATTAATTCCAACCTTCCACATTGAGCTTCTTGTATTAGAAACGGAGTTTGAGAATGAAATAGAAATTTAAATTAGTTTGCTCCCGCTTCAACTTCACCGAGAGCAGGAACTACTAGTAAGGCAGAAGTATGACGAACAATGGATTCTGAAACGCGATACCCATTCCGCCTCCATTCAGAATCGTAGTGGCATTTGATTTGCCCGATACAATAACTCGCAGAGATGCCAATCCACAGATAATGTTTTGATTCTCCCAGAGGAGTCTTGTTTTAAATAACCGATTCCGGAGAAATGGAAAGCCACGATTGGCCCGCGCGGGCTTTGATCCACGAATTCATCCCTATTTCACGCTGAAGGGGGCAGCTGCACTTGCCACAGGGCCACTTCCATCATTGAGTAGGCCACGTGAGCCGGTTTAGATTGGAGACATTCGGTTGTGTACATGTTCTCTTGATTCAGTCTGAAAAAACTCCGCACACGAAGACCCTTGGAAAAATATAACCCTCCAAACCAATCTATAGGGAGATACGCCTAATAAATCGGTTTGAAAGTGAGGATATGTACATAGGAACATATCTATAGAAGCGCCTTGATTGGATATTTCAAGGGATTCAGCCAGTTTAAGCCAGCCCAGACGTGAGTCTAGGTTATGTATATCCCCTGTCGTAGATTATATGATAGCCTTCATGTCTTGTATATGTACATACATACATATATAAGCACTGGCATAAGCCATTGCAGACCCTTACGCACTCAGTTTGCAGGATTACGCACACAATCTGTATGCGTCACACATGCCAAAGAAATTGAACGACGCATAACTTGTCACTTCTACATCCAATTCAACTAAATTCGGTACAATTTGAAGTCGATATACCCTTGAATAATCAACATGGATGAAACTGCTACTTGTTGACCCGTCACGTCAGATTTGCAAAGCGACACCTTCAGCCACTGTGCAAACATTTCCGCACTGGAACACATAATTCGATTGCTCTAGCGGTCTCACATCTGTTACGTCAACTATCCGCAACAAAGAATTTACACAGCTAAGCGTTCGGTTCGCACAGCAAACCCTTTGACATCGAGTAACTCAAGAATAATACTATTTGACCCTCCTTCCAACACAGCATACCTGTAACACGATGTTCTTCTGTCTCGCACATGATCAATGTTCAAAGATAATGACCCATGGAGCAAAACTGTTATGTATCAAGAAAGTTATTTATTTCACAATCCAGTCAAACGTGTATCAATCAAGCTAGCATGACCATTTCATGAGGGTGGCTCAGATAAGTGATAGGCCTCTTCCTGGACATCGCTTGGTAACGTACCTAACCCCATTGGAATAATAGATTAATAATAGTCCATTGACACAATTAAATTAACCATATGGCTGGCAATTCGTTTTCCCAGCTATCTACTAAATGGCATAAGTTTAAACGCAATTCTTGCAGCTTTTTTGCGCCCTTGCGGTAGCGAAAGAATTGTTCTGTGCGAGTTGGTCAGAAAAATTACGCGCCTTTTAGTAATGAAAATGTTTATTGAAGGATTTTTGATTAATTGCCGCTGTTCAGTAAAATTATTTCGAAAAGGCGCAATATTTGTACACCAACCTACAAGGGGTGCAAAAAAAGTAATTTTGTTCACGGCTCACATCCGCCAATTATACAAAACATAGGGAAACGGAAGAATTAAAAGAATGGGGCAAACTATTCCCGAAATAGTCCTTCAGAAACAGGAGCAAGCTGAGACTCATTACTTTCACCTTCATCGAAATAAGGAGCCTCATTCGGCGCAGTCGGCCTTCAGAGCATCTACGGTATCAAGGTCCACTGAAAACAGTGGAGCCAGGTCCCTTGGTAGGTCGTTTGTGGGAAGCTTTCTAAGGACTGGCTCTTCGGTTCATGAAGGTCGCGGAGCCCTTCCTGCTCGGACAGCGCTGCTATGATCCGGAGTACAATTTCCATACCACAAACCCCCTCCGAAGGGTTTTCAGTGGTAGTGGCACGTTTTGGATCTTAAAAACGAAGGATGTTGGGAACTTGGAAAAACGGAATACTTAAGGGCACCACCCAATATGAATCCCCTCAGGTACCTAGAGTGAACGGACCTCGACTAGATTGTGAACACGGGTGACGAAATCTCAGATTTGCCTTGTTGAGGTGACACATCATGTTCACTCAGAATAAGCTCTCAATTTTGTTTGTTCATAGGCTGTTACGAAGATTAGTGATAGTATGAGGTGTGCTCTTGAATCTGGGGATAGAGATACCTTGTCAGACTTTACTGAAGTTCGACTAATGTTGGTTTAAAAGTGGAGGAAAAAATTATTTTTTTGCACCCCCTGTATTGGCTCAAATTCGCATATCCGGATTGGATGCACTACACAATAATGACGCATAGCCTCATATTGCCAAATATAGGGCTAATGGGTAAAGCTTCGGTATGATGATAGACTGTGGCCTCGCTTCCTCGCTACACAGGCGGATATCAGAACTGCATGCTGATCCTGTTTACAATCCTGGTAACGTACCTAACCTCACTGGAATAATAGAATGATAATATGTAGTTGAGTTAATTAAAGGGTGTGGCTCGCGATAGTTATTTTTTTTACACAGGAGACATTAGAACCGCATAAATTGATGTTGTTTACGTATTGTCTGATTACTAATGATTAAATACAGGCATAGCGTCTGGCTTATTGAGTATAGCGTCTTCACGTTACTCTGAGCGCACAATGACTGCTGCCGTTTACGTTTAGCCGCAGTAGTGTTTGCCCACGTCGCTCTTCAATGAAATCGAGCAAGCATCAACTTGATGTCAAAGTGTAAGCTAATAGAAGAGAACAGCGTAGGAGTCGGCATAAACCTTCGATGAACCATTAACCCACCTGGGTGACTGTGTATCGAATGAAAGATTCAATTCCACCGTACCCAATTTACATCACGGTCCAGATGCTTATGATGTACTAGAGTGACTATGGCGCATTGCTATTATAAAGATTAGATTTTATTGTGGGAAGATTCTTGGCGCAATGACAATGGTTCTCTCTGTTGAAACCTTTTTTGGTTATTTATGCGTGCTATGACGCGCCATCATAATACACCAACTCATGCGTGGAACTAGACCATGTAGACTAATGCGACTTACCTTTTATATATCTTGTTCATAAATCTGAATTATGCTGTAATAGGAAATATCAATTAACTTCTTCGATTGAATTTATGACAAACCAACAAGTATTTTTATCGGTATTTGTTACTATTAATATAAAGTAAATGCCATATAAAGAGTAGAGCCGAATGTCCATGGGAGACTTTTGCCGGAACGTCAGTGGGAAACAAGTTGTTATCAATCTTGATTGAAAGCCACATATCCGAGTATCAGGGCGTGAATTCTATTAGATTTTTGACACATATAAACATTGACAAGGAGGAAAGGTGGAAAGGTACACCACAACATTACCGTCAGAGGAGTATGCGAAGATAAGGTGCTTCTTGGAAGCGATCGCAAGCCTTTTAACAACACAGTCAGCCATGATATAGTGCGCAGAGGCCCTGAACGAGCCTTATGTCGTCACACGTAAAGTCACAGAATTCAAACATTATTGGTACTGGGTCCTCCAATAAATGAGTACACTCGCATAAGTGTGAACTCAATAAATTATGACTATCACTGCTAAAGTACATCGCTGTGTACACTCCTGTCAACTATGTTTTGCGTACAAAGTTCCTCATCAGCGACATAGGAAGCGCGAGGTACATCGCATAGCTAAAGCTGGTGAACCACACATTCTAGTTCCACTTAGAATTGTAGAGGTAGGTAACCAGGATTAGTTCAAACAATGACTTGAGGGGCCAACCAGTGGATGCATAGGACAGCGCTTTCAGCCTCCCAGACCAATGTTGCATCAATTCACCTACCCCTCAGAAAAAGGACATTCAGAAGGCTTGATTACGCGTGAGCATTGATCAAGTTTTGACCTCGGACCATTCGAATAGAATTACGCTAATGTACACATCACTTTCAGTTTCTTAAACTATGTATAAGACACACGGGTGTGCACTCCCCAGCATAACTGTTTTTTATAGAATACCACAACTATCAAACCATTGCTTTGAGTAATTCAGAGCGCTTGCACTTTCAAAGAATCCACAGTTTACTTCAAGCAAATGCAGATGGACACATAAATAGTCATTATGAAATGGCAACACACGAAGCTTTTAGTCAAAAACGGAAAATTTTCACTAATCCTCATATTTTTCCAGATGACATAATAGGATGCTCAAAAATGAGACCTGGAACCCATCCGTCAAGTGAAAAGAGCGGCCGAAATATATGGATTTAACTAGCTTTCCACGGAAACAACAGTTAAGCACTTTCTAAAAAATTGAAATTCCACATTGCAACACTTGTACATCCCGTGTGAACGGTCTGAATGGGCTTTGCACATAAGACTAAGGCCGCTTCCATACTTGGCGCACCGACGCCGTCACGCGCGTGCCTGCGTCACGCGCGTGCCTGCGTTACGCGCGTGCCGGCGTCACGCGCGTGACGGCGTCGGTGCGCAAAGTATGGAAGCGGCCTAACAAAGGAAGAAGCGACGAACGCCGAAATATGAAGGCTAGAACTGGAAAGCAGAGCACAGGTTGTGTTACTGAAAATATAACGAGACCGGAGAGGATTGCCGTCACCAGCTCACGTGGCATAACGATACGTCCATATACGCGCCATTTTGTCAAAGTCCGCACGGTTCTCACGGTATTGCTTAGCGATGGAAGGCACCAGTGCTTCATCTGAATAATTCAAAGGCATTTAACACATAATGAGTCATCATAACACCTGCTAAAAATGTACCAAAGATAGTGCAAACTATTTAGCTCGAGTTCAAAACGCCCAGGTGAAAAGAAATGATCGTGAAGGACTGTACCAACGCGAACGTCTCGCAAAGAAAATGTGCAAAATTTTTGCGTTATGGCTTATACGAGCACAAGAATTCGAAATTGCGATATGATGCATGCTCTATTTCTGCAACTCTGGTACAGCTCTCAGCAAATTTCCCATACATCTTTAAAAAGCCAAGCGATATCATTTATCAACATCTGAACAAAAAGAAACCTGGATTACAGCTGTACATAAGAGACATCAATGCCATCATAACCGTGCGAACAGTCATCGTTGGTTTCCACTTTTCATTTAAAATATCGATGCAGACCTAAAATCGTTATTCTACTGTCAATTGATTCGGGAGATGAACTGGTTCTAGCATCTGACATTACATCTTACTCTATATTGGTATGGCAAAAACGATTCACTCGAAAAATAGGACCCTAGTAATTTTCCGCCCACAACTTGACCACGATTTATTTTGAAGAACTCTGAGAAATTTAGATACCTCAGAATTTGCATTCTAGACTACCAGCATAAAATGAAAAGAATTGCGCACAGAAATAAAGTAAAGGGCTATCTCAAAGCCTGCTAACAACTTCTTCCTGAAACCCTGTGTGCAAAAAGTCGACTGATGCAGCAGAAAGGGTTCCAGCTATCTTCTTAATCAAAAACAATGACAGCGCAGATATCGTTTTCAGTATTCTTTTTCGAATTAGAAACATGGCTCCATTTCCTCGATACTCCATCGCCGAGCATTTTGAATCAGTAACAATTTATATTCAACTTGTACGTGCAAATCCACAGTCCATTTCACAGCGCTAGATAGGGCATGGTCTGAGTGGCGAGAGTGAGTGTGGCGGAGTGAGAGGGTTTGATACACTCTCATCCAAGTCCGTAGGCCACGCCCTATCTAGCGCTCCGAATTGAACTGTACGTGTGCTTTCTACTTATAATAATAATCCGCCGAACCCTTCAAACCATGGATTACCTGTGCATACGTAATCCGAATCAGTGAAAAAGTATAAGTGAAACCAACACACCTCCCCCTGGGCATTCACATTGCAGTGATATATCCTAGTCAGAAATTCCACCTGCAAGTAATGATTAATGACTAGGAAAAGCTCAGACAGCACTCACTGATCTTAGTAATCTACCTTGGGAGGCACTATAGGATAGTTCATGGAAAAATGAATATTACAGAAAAAGGTGCCACCATCATAAACGGTGTCGGCTGGCCCCTCCAACACAGCCACCCATTGGAAAATATCGTCTCTCTGAAAACCAAAGAAGTCCACATATAGGGATATATGTATGTAAAAGTAATATACCTTAGGACAGACGTGACAACCGGCTGGAGCTTCCACCCTAATAGTCCGTGTCTCGTTTAGCAATCTGGAGATAACGGGAGGTCTATCCTCTCTTCCCACGCCTGCTGGTTTCGGTACACGGGTAGGGAGCATTACACCTACTTTTCGCCGTAAAACACGTCTTACCTAAACCGTTTTTGATGAAATGACTCAGTAAGACTTCCCTTTTCCAAACAGAATTTTGGAAAAAATTTCCTCATTGTAACAAACCGATTAAGCAGAATAGATGAAATAAGTAAAAAACAAAAATAAACCCTCACCGGTGTAGGTGGTCGAGGTGAAGTACGAGGAGGCGATAGAGCCATCGGAACACTAGGAACATTCACATCGCTTTGGGAACTAGATGAAGGCTGAGATGGGTGCTCATCGTTGGGAATAACACGACCGCTGGCAATAACACCATGTTCGCCCCTACGTCCTGGAAGACAGGAAATTGCTGGAAGATAAGCCATGTTCACTCTTTCAGAGAAATGAGAGTAACGAGCCAGTCTCCAATGAAATCGATAAGTGACCAACGATGAGTAAATGAGTTGATGCTGTTAATATGGAGGAAATGATGATATGGATAAAATATACTATACTCCTTTTTCATTCCGACTCAATTCATTGCGGCTCTTCGGGGAGACAGTACACTGAATTGATGTTTGGATGATTCTGATTTGAACTACACCACTCGGCGAGCCAAATTATTCCATATACAATCTTACTTATACTGCTGAATTAGAATGTGTGTTCACACAGTTCACACAGCTTCCAGTTTACGATGGTTTTGTCCAAACAGTTGTTAGCAGAGAATATAACCAAAATAAGATCACTTACTCACCTTGTCCTGGCTGAACAGTGCGCGCTGGATCGTCAACAAATCTCAGTAGTGAAGCTGCCGCCTGTAGAGAATCAGATGTGGAACGTCCCAAGGGATAAGGAGACCTTGTGTCATTTGAACGCGGCATCAGTGAAATGATTACACCTGCAAACGCGCACGATTGTCATGGCCTCATTATTCGAAAGATTACCGTGGTCGTGGTAAATGAGTAGACTGACATGTCAAGGAAGAAATCTTCTGCGGTGCATCTGATGAACTCTACTTATCAAAGAATAATAAAAAAGAAACAGAGAAGAACCGATAACGCTTCGTACCGACCGAAACTGATCGCGCAGGCTAAGAAAAGATGTTTAATTTCTTCTCACAGGTCGCATGCCTTGCATCATGTTAAAAACAGCCTAAAAGAGATTTGCGTTGATGAACCACTACGATCGAGCTTTTATACTTTGTATGAGCATCCACTACGCTTATTTCAAGACACCGGAAGGGGGTAATTTTTGGCCCACGGTGGAACAGTCGTAGTTCGGACGAGTTTGAGGGGCCGCCATTGCCCAAACTCGCCAATTTGACGCCTTGGCATGGTGCCAAGAGGAGGTGCTTTTATTATAAAGCTATTCTTTTCCTTTACTTTTTCAAATGTTCTCTCTTGTACTGTTTCTAGATGTACTTACATGGATGCTAATGTAGTGGGGAATGGCCACTCCACTGTGCTGGGAGTCAGGTGCTACAACTAACGTTGGCCCGCGGTCCGTTTCCTACAGCGGACAACTCGGAAAGTCAGTGTGTTGGTGCGAATGGGATGCGAATACACACCGCAGCCTCGCGCTTTTGAATCCGGGTTTTTCGCCGATCATCGCTTCTAACCTTGAGTCTTCGTTACAAAATGCTCATTCCTTCATCTTCCTCTTGTTTCGGACCCTTCCGGTTCTTTTAAGCAGCTCCGCAGCTGTTTCTCAGCTCCATGAAACGATAGAAAGTCAATAAGTAGAGCGACGGAAGATTGGTGGAAAGATTACCTTTCACTATAAAACCACCAAGTTTGTGCAACAGTTGTGAACCGGTATGCTCGTTTCTATGTCCTTGCGCTAATTTGATACTATGATTACAGAGATGGGAGAAGGATCCACCGAGACACTACACAGTCTCAGAGAACTAATCTATGGCAATGCTATGGTTATAATATGACGAGCTTGTTCTATACAACATGTCTATATCTTATCATCCAATCTTTTCAACACTCTCAAAGCGAAACGAAAAAGAAAACTGATCTTAAAAATTTGGGCTAATAAAAGGTTACGGGAAAATAAAAAAATGGTGATCATCAGTGAGTCTGGCGACACACAGCTGTTGGACAAATTCGTAGCTTGTCGGATACAAGGACGCCGCGGGTGATGAGAAAATATTCATTCGTAGAGCTTCCTCTATATCACTCCAAGGATACAATCGCATCCTCACCTCCTGCCAATTGTCCAATGCTGCGATTCAAACGCATCCCATACCATACCATCCTCTTTGCCGCCTATCGATCAATAACCATGTTTAGAGTTGTGGCCAGGTCAAATGCGAATATGCTTCCCTTTGTCTCGAGGCTTGTAGAGCGCGTGACGAGTAGGGTTGCTGCTCAGCACCCTGAAGCAAACACCACAGTTCGAAATAAAGACACGGATGCAAGACCCGGCCGGGTTGATTGGCCCCAAGACCAGGCATTTTTCTTGAGAAGTCATTTAAGCAGATGTAAACAAAAATGCCTGCGAAACGCAGTTCGCACTACATCTGTCGTTTTACCATAGTTAGAGAAATTAGCCAGAAGTGAGCTGCATGTTCCCGCTACGACCAAGCGGTGTGAAAGGTCACAATCACCGAGTTCGACAAGAATCCTTCGGGAATTGCCAGAGAAGTTGGAGCTTATCAGCCCATGTAAACAGCAGACGTCAACCTCATCGCTTTACCACACAAAGACAATCGACTGAAAAAGTCCCAATTACAAGCCGAAAGTAAAAACTATTGAGTAGGTGTAATGTCACCTACAGACCACTACTACAGCTCTGATCACAACCGCCACAGAACACAGTTCCATCTCCTTGCAAAATCGATAAATTGTCCAGAAACTGTCAGTACGTGAGAGCTATCATTGGTAGAGAGGTGGGTTGGAGTGGAACGTTGCTATGGAGTTCAAAATCACGACTCTGTAGCGGGAGATGTCCCCCTGTTGTGTCTCACGAGTCTCGTACGACGAAAATCACGACGAATTGTCGGAGTTCAATGACAGATACTGCGTCAAGAGTGATAGTTTACGCAACCGTGAAGAGACGATTACACGCAATCAACTCCCTTTTTCTAGTTAAGTGTTGAGGTCACGGCTCAAACTACCGGAATGCAACACTGACTTTACTCAATATGTGATCACGACCGCAATATCAGTCGCAGTTCGATCAGATTCCCTCACAATTGAGTGATTGTTTCCAGTTAGAATGTCGAAGTCACGGTTTCTTCACCGGAACTCGACACTGGTTAACACTCGATCGAATTCACAACTGCCTTCAGCTGGAGTTCGGTCTCTTTCTAATGACCAAGTTGCTCTCTGTCCCCTTGTGCAAGCGCGCTACCCCGCAACTACACAATCGAATAGAGAAAAAAATCAATCACGCTCACGATCGCGAGAAAAAAAATCAATTATGAACGAGATAGTGGACTGTAATGGTACGCACTAGTGAAAAAAATCGATGGCTGACGTCACAAGGATATCACAAGAGCGATCGACCAACGGGTTAGGTTTGAAATGTCAGCGGCTCAGTGTGGCGGGCTTTTGACGATCAATATGACACCCGATCAATTTGGCAATACCCGATTGAAGCTATCAGTGGCTCACGGGCTTTCTTTTGCTATCGCTGTCTACAGCGAAATCAGTGTATCCACCGATATCCGGATCCCTGAGTTCGAAAATGAGTGGCCTTTGTGGGGGTTTTCCCGTTGACTTGAATGGCTTTTGTGTTTTGGCCCCACTCAAAATCCTCCTAACCACATTCGATAACGACCGAATACAAAAAAAAACCTTCCTGAATGGACTATCGAAAATCACGGTTGAATGAGTTGATCCCAACCGGAATTCGATAATTGCTCAGAGACAAAGAGATCTCACTGAATGGGCACAGAAAATCACGGCTGAATGTCAACCGGAGATCGCTATGTACCTCTAACTCTTTGTTCTAAAGTTCCCGAACGTCACGACGGTGTCGGAGTTCGGTATCGTTCGCAAGTCCGAATCACGATCGATAGATCGGAGCTGGACTGTGCCCGACGCCTTAGGCGTACGATTCCTTCTAAACTTACCAACCCTCCTATTGCCGGCCCGGCTTGGCCCCCATGTAGCGGGAGATGTCCCCCTGTTGTGTCCGGACGAGCGGGAGGTGGTGACGGTTTATTAGGAAGAGCCACCGGCGAGCGGTGCACCCCAGACAGTCGGAATAAAGAATCATGAGTAATTGTACATTAGCATTGCTTATATAGCGGTTTTCCCGCCAAACGGGTCAACGTGGCAGGGTGAACCAGGGGAAGGAGCGAGATCAAGAAGAAACTAAAGACAATGATAGAGATGCAGCGATCAATAGAGCTAATCCCCTCAACAACTCTTTTCTCGTTTTATTATGAGCAGGCTATCCAAAAAAATACGCGAGGATTCTTCATTTCTGTAACGTGATACTGGAATATTTTCAGAGATGTTGCAAAATTCTCGCGTCATAACAAGGAGGATGAATATATTTGCAACTCAGTCCATGACACACTTATTACACGAAAATACTTGGACTCAAATAAACCCTGTCAAGGAGTACGCATGGTTCAGCTCCAACTCTCGACACGAGAGGTATGCAAAATCAGGCCTTTACGGTAATTTACAATTTACGGTAACAAAACACAAAATATCATCTTACTAGGGTAATCATTTGAATAACGTAGATGCATTGGACAGGCAACTTGTCCAATGATCAGTGTGGGTGACGTCAGCTTTCAAATTTTGCAAATTTAGCGACGTCTTTCGCCGACAATTCCGTGAGGTTGCTTCACAGGTGTGCGACATCCGTCTCACATGAGAGTGTTAGAATGTAGAGGCATGCCATTCAACATTCAACAATGTAGCGCTAGAATCTGTTTTTCATCATTTTTGATCATTACCGAAACAAGAAGATATTCCTATTTATCCTCCAACATGCTGACTTGCCCAGTAGCGCCAACACTGACGAACGAAGGATTTTTCACCTCCCATGTGAACTACGGCATGGGGGCGTCTTTTGCGGAAAAACCCGTAATGTGCCTGTAATGTTCGCAAAAAATTCAATATCGACCAGTATCGAACAGTTGCCGGTATTCGCACTGATGCAACATTGACACATTTTCAGCATTCGGCCAACAAAATGAAAATCACACCTTGGATAACCTCTTGCCTGAACTGACAAATGCCGAGTTTAAATCACCCCATCAAGACATTTACAAGTATAAAATAGCGACCTAACACATGAGAACGCAAATAGCAATAACTATATTAGAATAGCTTTATCATCGTAAGACATGCAGAAATATTTCACAAAATGATGACCAAACACCACTGACGGAGAACTGAAGCATACAGCGTATAGCAGTTCTCGCGGCTTTAATATGGACTTAGGATGAGACTACAGCGTGACAAAATTTATACGAAATCGTGGACAAGTGAAGCTAATAAATGAGAAACAACTAGGAGTAGATTCTCAACGAACCGTTCGGGAACTTCTGTCTTTGCGAAAAGTAAATCACGAACTGATGGTGTGTACAGAAAAAAAAGAACGCTGGATCACGCAACGGTAAGAATGACGAGAAAAAGGACGCATAGAGCACTAGACGGTGAATAGAAAAGGCGTTCATCGTCAAAACAATAATCATATACACTTCAGATGTAAGCAAATATGTGAAGGAATAAAAATGGGCCCGAAATTGGTGGAATTTCAATCTGACGTCACAACACAGTTCTTATCCAACGCCAACGACAAACACACAGTAGATATGGTATGAATCTCACATAGAACTCGACCGATTGGTTACGTGATTTACACGAAAGCCGAATCAGACACCGAAATGGTGATAAAGTGGGTCCTGTACGTATGTCGGCAGTGAGGAAGTAACTGTGTTTGCTCGTTCACGGGACACCACTCTACTTGCAGCAATTACCCTTCTGCGCTTGTTGCGGCTGGTTCATATCCACTGTACCACTTGGCTCACCGGCTGGTGGACCGATTGGTAGTTTCTTTGCAATCGCCATGAAGATATCGTTCACATTCATTGATGTCTGAAGGTAACAACTCATAGAAACAACATTTTTACCACATTCCATTTACAGATGGGCGAAAAGTTCGAACCTTTGCTGAAGTTTCCATAAAGAGAAGAGCGTTATCCTCTGCGTAGGCTTGAGCTTCCTCGTATTCAACTGTTCTCTGAAACGTGGTGATGAAAAACATGAATGTCAACAAACAAATAATAATTGAGAGTCAAGGAGTATAGGTGGGAGAAGTTGTAAATTCCGATGGAACCCAAACAAATTTGTATACTGGGCAGGAGGTCATGAAATTACACGATGCTGATATGTTCCGCAAAATCTCAGTCAGGGATGATACTTGAGCAAATAAATAGATAAAAAATAGGGAGCATAAAATAAAACAAAGTTCATGAATTGTCCTAAAAAGCTCGGCATAGACGATTTTCCCTTCACCGGTTCCGAACTGGTAAGGCCGTCGTGAAACTTGGCGATTTTGCGTTTTTGCGAATTTGCGATCCTGCAGTTTTAGTTGCCGCTCCACACGCGCACTTGCGGCAATGCAACATCTCAAGGTCGTGCCATCGTGTGCAGTAGTGCGATGCCGCAAAATCGCGAAAATGCAGTCTTACGGCGGCCTAACTCCTCATCCAATCACTTAGTAGACCATGTCCAAGGCTACTCTGAAGATCATTCACTCTCATTACACAAAATGAGGGCTTCAGAAATATTTGATGACTATACCACCACTACTAGCAAAACTTTGGAAAAAACCGCAACTACAACATCACTTCACTGCTTGCTATTTGGAGCTGTGTGAGTAACCAGAGACTATCGTGCTGGTGAAATTCTACGAAGAGAAGATTGTTCTGATGCATACCGAAAATGAACGTTGGGGGTGTACCGACAAATTCACTCTTCTGCAGATTTTTCATCAGCACATAACAACAAACCAAACATTGCTGCATAGAGTACGGTAAACCAGGAAAAGCGCAACCCGGCCAAAAAGAAGCACAGTTGCCACGAACTACACAAGAGGTAAGAGAGGAAATGGCAAAGAACAAACCCTATTGGCCATGTCAGCCTTGTTACCCGCTAGCGCCATCACTATATTGGGTGATGCTTGTCGCTGGAGCTCCTTCACCCAGTTCTTGGCTTTTTGAAACGATTCCTAAACAGAAGTGATTATTAGAATGAAATTGAAGAGAACGCTCAAACAACGGAGTCTAAATCAGTTCCAATGGCCTCACTCCTAACTTCTAACACATATTAATTGGCATGTCAGTATACATTACCTCCCACCTTTCAATCGGAAGTCTAAGAAGATATTTCGGAAGAAACTGAAGACTGGTCCGAACAACCCAACAAGCATCATAAAATGGAAAAGAAGCAATGTAAGCAGATGTGTAGCACAGAATGAATTTGGCCCGAAAAATTAACTCCTGCCTTAGGACGCCCTGTGCTTTCCCATTTCACTTCATCAGAGGTAAGAACTATGGCTTGAGTACGATCTAGCGTACGCAAGCCATTGTAGAAGCGCCTATCTGCTTTTCGATGTCTCAATGGCTTCAGATGAGGGAAGAATGTGTAACGCAGACGTAGAATAAATAGCACTGCGCACTCTTCCTCAACAGAACAAAGAATGTTTTTGAATCCGTTAGCGGCTCCCAGGGATTGATTCAACTGAATAAAGAGGCGAAGAATAAAGTAGCACCAGGACATCGACGTGAGAAATCAAACACCAATTTTAATGCAGTACAAGGATCAACGTGCCTGATTTGTAATGTCGTAAACAACAATGGCTGCTTGAGCACCTCTGTAGTACATTGGTGCCAGGGAATGATACCGTTCTTGACCAGCTGTATCCCATATTTCAAACTTCACTGTTGCATCATCGAGGCAAACCTGAAAAATCTTTCGAATCACTGTTAGCGATTATAAGAGGAAACAAGGAGCAAATGCGAAAAGCGAATCTTATGGCCTTTGCTCTGCTGTTTCTCATTCGTCATAACTTCCGTTACGCATACATTTTACCCGGACGCAAATAACCTCGACGTGATTCGCCCGTTTCGCAACTACCATTCGATCGATGCGCGTGGCTTTCAATATTATGTAAAGTTTCTCAGTTGCATGAACGCAATTGTATGAATCATTTCTGTACTACGTCTGAAGAATACTGGGCCCAGGCTAAATCAGGAAAAGGATCTTGCACTTCTTGTTTAGAAAAATCGCAAGTACTCTAAACGTGATGAAACCCAAGAGACGAGAAGAGAAAGAGAACGGTGTCCTACTACTAGATTACTTTAATTCATAGCCTAAAACACATCACAAACAACAAATCTTGTTTAATTGAGCACGTTGATGAGTATTCCAAGATCGCACATGCCCCATGAACAATACCTTCCACAAGAGCTGTAGAGGGAGATTGTGTGGAAGCATTTTCGCCAATTACTTGCTTATTACTTGCCCCCCCCCCCTTGACTGACACAACCCATAAGATCTTGAGCACAGAAAATAATTTCGCCAGTACTTTCTTTCAGAGAGGTGAGACGGGATGTTGGTTATAAAGTATACCAACCTTTCTGGCATCGACCTCAAACTGCCACAAAACGCAAAACTGGCGCAGCAACTACGATTAATTCTTTTTTCTCTTTTTTTTTTGTCGGACATTGCCTTCTTGCAGTTTTATTATGCGCTGCTTTCTGCCATGTGCAACAGCACAAATAAATAGCAATAACAATAATAAATTCATTGTAAACTTCTACATGAGTGCCTTCAATTTTTTTCTAAACACAAAATGCTAACATGAGCAACTATTTGGCATTTTACAGCGATGAAAGAATGGGAGGAATGCTTCGCAAAAGCATCAAATTGTGGGCCATAAGGAAGAGGATTTTTGCCTGAGCTCAAAGAGAGAGAGGGTCTCGATGTGGAAAAACCAATTCGTAAAGGGTGAAAAAACCTTTTACTGCATGAAAGAGCAGGTCCAAGCACCATGAGGTTCTCATCTGCCCCTCGACCACTCCCATCGCCCTGGCTAACGTCCTATCTACGCCAGACCTTCGCCAAAAATACAAGTCGTAATACCAATGAGAACCTTGAGAAGCCGTTGTATGGGACTTTGGAGCAAAATTTACGATATGCACCCTGAACAGGGAGCGGTATCAGCAAAAATTCATTCGCCCGGTCGCTGGGGATTGTAATAACCGTGTAAAGCCACATAAGTCAAACAACAATGGCAAATATGTGCAAGAGATGATCACTTGAGCAGTCCAAACATCACGCAATAGAAACACTACAGAAATTGTTCTGAAGCATCACTTACATTTGTTTTCTAAGATTTTTTGCCACCTTGCATGGGTGGAACTGTGTTTAACTTGAGGCACGAAAGATTAGGAATATCGTTTTCAGCGGCTATACCGGCTTTTCTCACGGTTTTGCCCCATGATTCCTAGTGAATGTTCAACAACACGTTCATTAAAACAGACCGTTTGGGTTAAGAAAGCGGCACCGATTGTTGACTCCTGGTATTCATGAAATTGCCCTTTGACAAAACGCAGAACCAGTGAAGATTTCCCTGAAACAAGAAACACATGTAATGAAAGAAGCCGATCATTAGAAAAGATCGAATACAAAGCTTCCTTTCAAATTCGTTTTCCAAAAAAAGGTCTCAAAATAAGCAGGATGGTCAATTTGACTTTTGGTGGATGATTTCATTTCTCACTACAAGTCAGACATCAGTTATCAGTTTTGCTTAAGGGTATGCAGCATGACTGCAGTGTTCAAGCCAAGCTCAAATTTGCAAGAAAGTACGGTGTGAATGCGCTTAAAACTTCTCAGCACTAAATTCACATCCATTCAATTAATGAATGGATGTCACTCGTTCGATAATTGGTATCATCAAGGACGACGTGACTTCTACCTCTGTCCTTTGCAAGAAAGAACGGAGTGAATGCGCTTAAAACTTCTCAGCACTAAATTCACATCCATTCAATTAATGAATGGATGTCACTCGTTCGATAATTGGTATCATCAAGGACCTTAAGGTTATCGCTAACACGACGTACCGGACTTTTGAATTACACTAGTTGTAAATATTGCAACTTGAAAACATCACAGGGGGAATGACTGATCCCAAAAATGGATTCAAAAAAGTGTAAGGACGCTTGTGCCTTCGTAATTTTGGAGGTTGAACTCGCTAAAATCACAGTGCCAGCGGCAAAAACTGCGACTACCTGCCTGAGTTGCATGAGCATGAGCGACACTGTAAAACATAAGAACTTCCGATTACCTACACTTCTTTCAAAAACACTACAGCACAGAAAAACTGCGGTGTGCAGTATGTATCATGGGAACTATGCAGAAATGAGACGTTTGCGCCCAATTCTTTTTCCGGAAATTATTCATCAGAGCAGGTTTTCATTGGAAATAGGCATAGCCGATGCTTCAATCACCTTGATTCAACTCAATATATCAGAACGAGATAAACAAAATCCTATAAAAACAGAAGGAAAATTAATATGGGAACTCACCAACAGCACTTTCACCCAAAAGCACAAGCTTGAACTGGCAGGTTTTATTTGCGCCACCGGCGCGGGGAGCAGGAGCGGACCGGTTTGCCATACCACTGGAAAGTTGGTGGTTTTAAAAAACAAATGACAGATAATTGTGTGAAAAACTCTGGCATTCACACATACAAAACACGTTGTGTGGAAAACAGGCATCATCTAGGGCAAGAAACGAGCATGGAAAGTGAAAAACTCGAAAGCTGACTTGTTAGAATGGTTTACAAAGCAGAAGTTCCAGAACCTATAGTGGAACCACTTGCTTGCTCACAGCATAAAGCTCAGAGACCCGTGGCCAGCGATGACACAAAAATCGAGCCTGATTTCACTGCGTACGAGCGATGGTCGTCAACTTGTCTGAGTATCGATCGACGCTCTCCGTCATTTTCACGGCGTTCCAGCCAGGAACAACACTTCGTAATAATGCCGTAGAATTCTACACTGGATTACTACGACGAGCTTCCCACGATGGAGGGGTTTTAGAATTATTTTGTAACTTTTTTTCATTGCTTTTGTGGACTGGTGTTTTCTATATTTCATGCCTTTTTCCTATTGAAGGTGTATTCTCTGTGCCAGTTTCTTTCTTGGCTTGTATATTCATTACACCGTTTATCTTTTGAGCGAAAGAATTATGTGAAATCTTCTCTTTGTTGGGATATTAAAAGCTGTTTAATATTCAAGCACCGGCAAGTTGACGTAAGTATGTCACGGTAGTCTAGTTTTTACACGAAACGGGAGGTGCTTCGATAAGCCTTTTCGGTTCTTCCATTCTGTGCGATCGTGAAAGGCAGATTGCGCTCTTTTAAAAAAAGTAGAAGAGGCGCTCCAGTCATATTATCAGTGGGAATGAGTGATAGTTGCGAGTTGCATTGCGCTACTTTTTTTTTTTCTGAAATTTGTCTTGTTGTCTTGCTCAGTCATCCACAGTTTTTGAGCACGGCGCTTTTTTCCAGACTTTCCAGCAAGGTATGCTTATTTACAGACTCTTCGCGATCTTTAGCCTGCATTCATACCTTCCTAAGCAGTCGTACGATTCCATTTGTTCTGAAGTGGTAGGATTTTTGCTGGCTGAAAAACGTTTTGAACAAATTTTGAGAGGCCTGTGCATCTGTGGTACGTTATCTGTCGGGGAGTGTGCCGGCAGGGAAGCTTGGGTAAGAACTAGAAAGCCCAATACCTCAAAGGAACCGGGAAGGGACGGGAGAAAGAGGGAGATGAGAAGAAATGATCGCCTTGAAACGAACATTCGAGTTTAGAAGCGATAATCGTAGAAGAACTTGGATTCAAAAGCGCGGAACTGTCTTCTTAGTCCCATCTCCCGTGCACCTCTTCGAACTGCAACATCATCTTTCCAGTTGCTTGCTGTAGAATATGTTATTTGTCTCATCCCGCAGGGTGTACTTCGTTCAGTATGATGATGTGACATAAGTGAAACATTAAACAGCAGCAATCAAGAAGCAACTAATGGTAAAACAAGCTAAAGGGTGAGAAAATAGGTGTTTGTGATAAAAAAAAATCTATTGAATTCACAACCTAGGCCCAGATTCCCCCGTCCGGTTTCTATAAAAGGGGTGCGTGGACTTATGTCAAATTTTCGCTTGCGACGTCGTACCGCGGCACTATCAGCACGACTTGCCGCGGTCGGTTTGATTTCCGCTCAGAACGCAAGGGTCTGGTACCATGGAGGCCCATAAGAAATAGCTGTTTATCTCATTATCTGAAAACAATAACTTTTGTGCCCTAAAAAGACAAAATAGTAACATAAAAAGTAAAAGAAACGATAGCATCACATGATAACAGTCCTAATTAAGAAATAATTAATTTGGGCGAAAATTCTAAAGTGAGTGTTGCAATGTACGCAATCACACGCGAGGAAATCTGCGGCGCCGCTCGCCGCGCGAAAATTCAACATGAGTCTACACACTCCCATAAACGCATGGGGAGGGGCAATTTCGGCCTACGGTGAGACCTGCCGTAACGTTTGCAGTTTGTTAGGGGTTGAAGACATTGCATAGACGACACCTTGGTAAGACGTCGAGTTTGAGTTCGAGGCATTTTTTATCACGAGCACCTTTTTTCTTACCCTTTCGCTTATTCTCCCATTCACTGTTTCACGTGATTGCTGCTCTTGTGTCACTTAATTCACATCATCATGAATGAATCAAATGTACACAACAAGAAAACAAATGATATTTGCGCCTGCAAGCAACTCGGAAAGGTGATGCTGCAGTTCGAAAGGGTAAGTGTCGTTAGGCGCGACCCCGAGCAGCTAGTTTGCCATTACGGCGCTCGAGCCATAGCTGCCACCCTAACGTAAACCATCCGATGCATCTTCTGCGTCGGATAACTCCTGTGCAGCACTGAGCCCTCATGTTTCCCTATTGATAATCATACCCTATATTTACTATATGAAGAATCTTGTTAAGCGAACGCTGCAGCCTACTGAGAAGTAGCTTGTATCAGAACTCTAAAATAATTGTGAAACAACCCCCGGTGCTACTGGAGTCAGGGGGGTGTATGTCGTTTGGCGCGGCCCTTGCAGCTAATTTGCCAATGGGACGCATGGGTCGTCTGGACTCTCCCAGATTTACCTAAGCCTTTTTAGGGGAGGAGCTTTGGCAGTGCTCCATTGGCAAATTAGCTCCAAGGGGCCGCGCCAAACGACCGTCTCCCGAGTCAGGGGAGCAGTGCATTGTGCTCTGCGTCTCTAACGCTATGGCTAGAGCGCAAAGAAGTTATAACAGTGACCGAATCGGCATCACAATTTACACACATCTACAATCCCACTATAGAGAAAACGCTTCGTCTGTCTGTTCCTGCGTCCGTCCGTCCGTCTGTCCGTCCTTCAGCCGTCACGGAATTAGGCATAACATGAAAAACAAGCTGTGGAGATGCGGACAAGTTTGGGATGGGTAAGGCGTGGGATCAGAAGTAAAGAGCACAAATATATCAAGTCAAAGGCAGTGGTAGAGGTAATTCTCTTCCATCATTCATTCTAATATTGCATTCTGACCGGTAGACGTTTTCACACCGGATGCTGACACGTCAAGCACTACTTCCTTTCTATAAATACCTGCGTCTTCTATACAATACGATAAGTATCATTCTGCTATGATGTCTATTACTCTACTCCTCAGTCATTCCTCTGTAAAATCAACCTTAGCAGGAGGGCCGGGATAAGATTGGTGGCCGAAGCTAGAAAGGCCGCCTGCGCCATAGTTTGGGGACGGTTTTTCGAGAAGAATCTTGCCGCGAGTAGGCTTCCTAGACCCATAGTTTTCAAGTGAAAGGCATTATTTAGGGATTCGTTATCACCCACATTGTCTCTATACTGTCGGCGGTGCGTCACTGGAATGCTCCGTTTTCAAGGAAATTTGTTAAGGTTCCAATAGAACCCCAACGTGGAGAAAAGATGGATTAACGTCAGTGATGAGTTTCTGAAAGACATGGAAGAGGTTTGCACGTAATGGGCGGAGCGCACCCCGAGTGGGCGATCCTAACAACAAAACTTTGACTCGGTCCCACCGCGACCTAGAAATTAGGAAAACATAGGCAGATATGACTAATGTCCAATCCATCTTGAACATACTTGAAGCGAGCGGAGATCTGCCCACAGTGGGTGGGGCGTGCATGCATCGAATGGTACTCGCAGCAGAAATGGCAATTCGGTTCTACAAGGACCGGAGGAATGTAGGGTGATAAGTAATGACTAAGGCTAACTAAGTGAGCCAAAACTCCACTGTTGGCGGGCTTTTGAGGTAGTGGGCGGAGGTTGAGTCAGAGATTCGTAATGTGGTTCCGAAAAGGTTTGCAGACTGGGAAAAAATAATAAAAGTGAAAGGCAAGTACTTCACGGGATCTGGGCCAGCGACGATGTGGGCAGGGCCAGAATTGAAAGTTTGCATAAAGATCATTCCTGACTAATATCTACTCTCACTCGTGTTAGTGGTGTGCGCCAGCCAACTATTTTTTATGATTTAACTTGTTTAAATTCATTTAAGGGTACGCGATTGTTCCGTAACACATCAGAAGCGTACTCATTCGTGGGAACGGAACAAGAAGAGCTATTTCCGTTTTCTTCATGGCCCTCTCTTTGGTGCCGTTATTCCTTCTATATGACTGGTTGAACATCATTTAGTTTCTTTCTTCTGTCTTCATCTAGCGCCGGCATAATCACATCATCTAGGAGCGCCCTTGCGTATTCGTGGCTCACTAACGATAATCCCCTTTCGGAATAAACTTAGTTAGCGCCTTGCGCCGCATTCATTCATGCGGCAGTTTGACCAAGCGAACAGATCTGCAGCTATGCAGATGTGATTCTTTTCCTTTCCGCTTCCACTTTTCTATATTTTCTCGCCCTTCTCGTCGTTCTATACCACAAAAACTTGAACGACTTTCTATGCTGCTCTATTTCAACTCATATCACACAATGCTTTGTAAAGCTCTTCCTGTGCTTTTGTGTGTCCTCGATATACATGCTTGTATATATCTTGTAAGGCATTTTTCCACTGTGTTGATAATGGCATCTCAGCCGAAATGTGTGGCTGGCAGGGTGCAACTTCGACCAGTGATGATATTGTGCGGAGGCGGGTGCGAGAAAAGCCCTGTTAAGGGTCTCATCGAAGAAGTAGTCAGAGTTGGCATGTTCACAAGACTTGCCGGTGCTTTGAGTAATGCAGTGGACGCGAAAGCAGATCCTCGATGAAGGTCAGGTGTGGGAGGCCTTATTTCTCGGGTTCTTATCACTCCAATCCGTTCTACTGTTGCACTATCTAGCATTTCTATTTTTATCCAACCATCGGCCAAAACTACCTCTAACGGTGATTATCAAATTCTGAGGATTTAACCTCGTTTCTTGGCTGTTGGTTCCTTAAGTGCCTCTTTTTTCACTTAGGTGCGTACTTTTCACTTTAATAACCGCACCAGGGAAATCTTACTCACCAGTCCGGGAGTCATAGTTAAAATGTGGATCGATCGCATTATCGAATAGTAGCTTAATTATTCACTTGTTGTTTTATCATCGAATCCTTGATGTAGTTACTTTTTGTCCCAGGAAAGGAAGAAGTGTTCTTTATCCCATTCGTTTTACGAGGTACTCGTGAGTTTCCCGCATGACCGACAAAGACGGACTTTTTTATGGCGAAATGAAAGTGGATGGAATTTGTTGACACGCTATTGCAACGGCAAATAATACCCGCACGTTTGAAACAAGGCGCTGATAAAAGTGTGTTTAACGGCGTCTTTTGTGTCGGCGTCTGATACGTATATTAAAGGAAATTTGCATTCCTTGTGAAAATATACACATTACTTTCGGAGCCGCAATCTGCAGTTGCGTGCCAGTCATTTATATGTATATATGTGCCAAGCAGAATTCGCACTTTACTTCGCTCACTTCTGTTGAAAAAGCATCGATTCTGGTGCGAAGACGCATACATATAAGCACCAAGGAGTTGTCTCAAAGGGCAGGCCCCTCTGGGGATTTCAAGAAGCTATCTAAATAATAAAAAGCGCTTCTCTGATGCAGACATTTCTACTAAACTTGCAAAATATTGTTACGGCATTAAAGTTGGGGTTGGTTAAACTTGTAAATGGCGTTTATGGCCAAATTAGTTGGTCTTCTTCAGAATGTGAGGGGGAATGACCGCATTGTCTGTCTGGGTCGCAGCCTATGGTGGTCGTATCAGCTAATCTTTCATTGGGCAGTGTGGGGGGGGGGGGGAGGCTGGAACACCAGACATGTCATTTTCTTTTTCTCCATTGTGCATTGTGTAGCTACGGATACTTACCAGGGGAGGGTTTTACTGCCCATGGAACCTTAAAAGGAGACCTATGTGGATCCACAGAGTCTCGAATGCTGATTACAAATATGGATACCAAAACTGCAAAATTCCTTTTTGAAGCGAGTCAAGAGGAGGCAAATTTTGGCTGCGATAACTCATCGGCAGAGCAGTGTCTCGTCAGCGGAGGCTAACTCTTGACCACAAGCAGTCGATATGCTTAGTGGTAGTGTTTTCGCTCCACGAGTAGGACGTCATGGGTTTGCTCTCTGCTAATGCCAAAGTTTCTACACTCCGTAGTTTGTCTTTAATGAATGCATCAGTTTCAATCTTTGATCTTTCTTTGTATTATTGCCTGACAAACAGTATGCATTTTTCTACTTAAAGCTGAATGCTTCCGCCCATGAACTTTACTATCAACATCGAAAAAAGAGGCAAAGTTTTCTGAACTATTAGTGTACGTGCCAACATCATGCAAATTTCTGGAGAGATATTTCCCTTGTTTCTATCAGACTACTTCTGACTACCATATCACTGCACTTCATTATCCAGCATACTTTCATCTCGGTGTCCATAGCGTAGCGTAGGTGTCAGGTGCTCTTTCGCAAAATGAGTGTGATATTCCTATTAAGGCGACTGGATTTCCCTTTGGAGACAATTTTGTGGTCCATTCGATGTTTTGACCCTGACTTTGCAAAACGGGTTGGCCAAGGATCTGTCACTTATCTTCCATTTGATGAAGCGAACATCCTGACAAATGTAGGAAAAGCCACAAAAGCCACATTTTGGCGTGCTTGCTGGCGTTGGCATCTTTGAATACCGCTCGATTCCTTATTTTATGAGTTTACGCATGAACCGTGTCCACTGATTCAGACTGAGATTTTTCATTATTGTTCGTTCGCTCTTATTTGTAAGAAGGATCTCATGGTACAGTTGGAATTGTCATAGAATTCTTCATACTACTCTGCACTACAGGACAGGCTCTGTAAAACACCCGCGCCTTGATGCTGCAGTTAGTTTACCTACGAAGTGGTCGGAGGGGGTGGTGGAGAGGGGGCAGCCGCACGAGCTCCGAGTAGTATTTAGAGGCAGCGAACGTGGTCTATACCCAAGCCTATGGAAAGGAGCTACGGTGTGGCTAAAGTAACGTAAAAAGGCATGAAACTGTTATAGTAGTGTTGTGATGAAAACACTTCGGAGCTGTGCGTTTGAGTGTTTAACAAGAGGAAACGTAGAGGATTCCACGTTCTTTTAAATGGACAGCCGGCTGCCGATTGAAAGGGAGGGTGCACGCAGCGTGAGCTCTCCATGCTTTCGTGGTTTGAAAGAGCTGTAGTCCTGTCCATCACGTCAACAGATCGTTCTGTCAGGGAGTTCTGCATTCTGATTGCTAATATCAGAGGACCTTTCGGTGATCTTGTGGTTTCAATCGTTCGGTAGCAGGTGCTGGGTTCTGAATACATATAGATTAGAACAAAGATAAGGGCAGGTATGATGATTGTAGGCGTTGTATACCGACCTAGAGTGGGTTTGTAGACAAAAAATGCATTGATTTTGTGAGGGCTATTGGGAAAAGAATTCCTGCTGCAACACATGGCAGTGAGTGCGGTAAGCCCCTGCCTGACCTCTTC
The DNA here is from genome assembly GCA_963978905.1 of Trichostrongylus colubriformis. Taxonomy (NCBI): domain Eukaryota; kingdom Metazoa; phylum Nematoda; class Chromadorea; order Rhabditida; family Trichostrongylidae; genus Trichostrongylus; species Trichostrongylus colubriformis. The sequence goes on from OZ022260.1 coordinate 19,541,824, forward strand.
AAAAAACAACCTCTAATTTTGCATGATTGCATGAATACTACTATAACATGAAGCTACTCTTGTACGCCACGTAGTCAACCCTTTTTAAGCGAAGCTCGCGTTTGGTGCTTAAAACTACTTATCCAAGAAAGGTCATCGTAAATCGTCATACACGCCTGTTTTGATTCCGTGGATTTCTTTTGATGACAGCGACGCGAATGATTGGTATAGTGTCAGTTCTGCTCTGTCATGTTTCCTCAACTTGAGATTGTTCGCTGATCTGACATCTACAAAGAATCCGATATGATGTGTGACACCGGATAAGTAGTCACATGCATATAATTTGAGCTCTTTATCTTCTCCATTTGACAGGGATATCTGCGGCGAGGGAATCCTGTGCGGACCTTATTTGGTGACTTTGGGAGGTAGTACGTGCTCATGGTGTAAATTTAGATTCGTTAGAAGCCATAGTGTTTACTCGTTCATTCAATCTCTCTTGATAATCCTTTTGTGATTCTTGAACTTCCAACCGAGAGCTGATAGCGGTTTTTTGTTCGCAGCGATTGCAGAGACCACATGGAGAAATGATGTCAAGTTCTGCTGTGGATGCCTCACTTTCAGTAGGACAACAACTGGAATAACTGTGGAATATGAGTCGACTGCTCAGAAGTTGAATAGTAAAGAAAAAAGGTGCTGTGTAGTGCAGCAGCAGAACAACGAAATGAAATAGATAGAATTTTTAGTATTGGGACCCCCATTCTTCCGCTGTAAGTGTATTTTCACGCGCGCCACCAGTAAGTATGGGTCAGAACCACGCGTATGTGTGAGTGCGTGGCAGTGACACGCAGTTAAAGGCACCAAGAGCGATAATCTGGTCGATTGTTGAATGTGAAAGTAGAAGTGCTAAGTAGTGCTGCAGAAGCGAAAGAAGGGATCGGAACAGCCGAAAAGTTGAAGGAGAGGAGAGGACCCCCCCCCCCCTTTCTACAGTTATCGTGAACATGATTCTGCGCCGCCTTCATCAATGAGGGAGGAGTGTGCAGATCCAAGTGAAGCCACCACGGCCTTTACCCCACCCACTCCCTGTACTCAGCCATGTCCGTCACTTGCACCCGGGCAAGGCCATGATGGGGCCTATCAGCGAGAGTTGCGCCACACTTCTCAAACCCCGCGCGTTAATTTACAGTGAACGTGTCTTTCTAGCTCCAGAATATCGAATTACCATTGATTTGCCTTTTAATATGCTCACATTTTTTGAAGGAGCTCAAAGCTTGGCCCCGGTAGGCATATAGTATTAGTTAGTATTTCGAGTGCACCTTGCATTTCTTAGGATTACCAGCGTTCATTTACAATAAAAACACCTTTCCTTTTTAACTACCAAACTATCCTTTCTGCTGATTTCAAGAAAGAAGTTTGTGTGCGTAGTTCAGCTCGTGAACGGATAGCACCGTCTAAAAGTCTGGAGGATATGATGCCCCTCGATGTAGTAGTGAACGGGCGAAAGCTTCAGTACTCGTCTACCGCGGAGACGCGAGTAGACGAGTACTGAAGCTCATCGCGTCTCATCGCGTACACTACAAAAGGGACGTACGAAGTTGTACGCGCATGGCACCGGGCTCCGCCGTGCAAAATCTTGTCCTAATGATCTACACAAACATGAAAGAACAGAGTTTTTGAAATCATTTGTACTTTCACGCAACCATATTGTAGGTATTGTGATAGCTAGCATTGGTAACACCGAGAGGCCAACAGAAGACCGATTAATGGCCTTGTTGTGGCCTTCAAAATCCCCACTGGAAGAGCCTTGATGAATCTCGCGGATTTTTTCCCCATATTTTTCCCCATTAATCCGAAGGGATCAGAGTAGAGGCTTCTGTAGTAAGGGCTCAAAACAGAGCAATTTTTTATTTCAAATTTCTACTTCTTTTAGTAATTTTTAATTAAGATATGCTGTACTTAACTCTAGAACCGTTCCGAAGCAAGCACGACAAATTAGTTAACGTGGATTTCCTTGAACTTGACTGTACCACCTTGATTGCATAGACTTGTTGTTTTACTAATATCATATTTCACAATCCCAATTCTAACTTGTCTCCTTAGCATTTTGTTGTACATATCTTCTTCATGAGTTGTACTCAACATGCATAAATTCTGCGTCCCCAAGGGAAATAATAGCCGTTAATAATAAAATTGCCGTTTTCTATGCAGGTAACGGATAAGGGATGCAGATTTTGATATAGCGTTGGTGCCAACTTTATACTGTTCCAGCAATGTTTGCAGTACGATTGACCTATTTGATAGAAACCTTCACCTGTTTTTTTTAACGATTTCCGATGCAGTGGAACGTCATAGTGAATAAGCGCAAAATTTTCTGACATATGGATGGTCTTTCAGATGTGGCGGTGGGAGGGCCCTCAACGAGTGGTTCTGTTGGCTTGTGGCTCATTCAATCCACCGACCCTCATGCATATGAGGATGATGGAAGTGGCTCGTGATTACCTGGAGAAGCAGTTCAATTGCACGGTTCTCGAGGGATTATTGAGTCCCGTGGCCGACTCGTTCAACAAGCCGAACCTTGCCTCTGCTCATCATCGCCTGGCTATGGTCGAAGCGGCTACGTCACACTCGGAATGGCTTCGAGCTGATGGTTGGGAATGCAGGCAGAAAACATGGTCACGGACGTTGTCCGTGTTGCAACATCATCACCAAGATGTTCGAAATCGATTAAAAGGTGACGTTCGCCTCGCATTGGTCGTCGGCGGCGACGTTGTTGAGTCATTTACGCGGATTCTTCCAAATGGAGAGAATCTCTGGCATCCGAATGATGTGCGCGACATTGTCACCAAATTCGGCCTGATCGTTATCAGGCGTGAGGGCGCCGATCCTGTGCGAACACTGCGATCAATGCCTTGTTTACAAGACATCGTAGATCAAGTGCTGATTCTTACTGACGATATTTGTCCTTGTAGTATTAGTTCAACTAACATTCGGACTGCTTTAGCAGCGAAGAGATCGATAATGTTTACGACTCCTTTCGCTGTTGTTGAATATATACGGAAAGCTGGTCTTTATTCTAGTAGTAATCATCTTAATCAGACTTCCAAGTGATACCGTCGTTAAAACGCATGTGAGTGAAGTACTTTGTTAACAGGATCCAGCATACAAGGAGTTAGGGCCTTCACGTATGATTTCCACCATTCTGTCGGGCTCAGGCGAAGCGAACCACTCTAAATCTTATAGAAGATCCTAGGTTGTACGGCTTAAGTGCTCTTTTTTGGTTTTATCGGTGACTAGGCCCTTCCTGCGGGGTTTTATCACCATTGCGTCCTCAAGATCTCCAAAGATCGATTTGAAACACAAAGAAAATTGAATGGGACACGGGTATTTTATTTTTTCAAAGCACAACCCCATATTTCTCACATACTCAAGTTCCTTATAGGATACACTTCGCAGATTCCTTTTTTCCTGTTCGAATAACTATGCGTGTTCGTTTTGAAATTTTTGCGTTCCCTTGAAATTTTGAGTTGATTCTTGGTCTTTTTATTAAAACCAGTTCAGGGTTGTCATATCTTATACCTTTCTTGACTTTTTTGTTGTGCTGGGATGTGAATCCAAACGTGTTGGCTTGAAAAGCACTTCCTTCCCAATCTTTTTGAGCGCCAGTAGTTCATGTATTGAACCTCAAACAAAAATGAATAGCCCTCCATCAAGCAAAAAAAAAAGGAGTGCATCGCGCCGTTTTGGCTTTGGGGACCCATATGTGTAATTCTTCAACTTTGTTTTTGCTGGTCCCTGATGCCACTTCATTCCCTCCCTTCACCACCGCATACTGTTCCTAGTTTGCCAGCATTTTTCGCTCAGATCGGATTCATTGCTCTTATTACATATTTAAAACAAGCCACCGACCGCTAGTTGCTGGGGCTTGATCACATGATCTCTACTGCACTTTTTGCTCAACTTGTATGCTGTGATCGGGTTGTGAATTACTGGATGGCATGCAATATGTGAATTCTTTAATAACTAATTAATGGTGATAGGATGATGTGTGCTTTCGGAGATGTCGATGTTGACGATTTTCGTGTTGTTTGTGGAATTTTTCGCAGAATTTCCTATGCACTGAATGAAGAAGTTTATTGGCTTCGTGTTGGTTGAAGGCAATTAAATATGTGGATGAGTCATCCAGTATATCGAATCTTTGATGAATAATTGTGTTTTGTTGTGCCATATGTATAGAATGCCCAACGATGATGAGAGGAGGACGTTTGGCTGTGAAAGCAGATGCTCCCATCGGACCCTCAGTGGCCGAAATCAATATTATTGTTAATGCAACCCAAGTCCTTCGTTTTCTTCTTAGCGCCACAGGCTGTTCTGACTCTAACAATAATTTATGTCTACTTTCTTTTTTGTTATATCATACTTTTTAGAAAATGATGGAGGGTGCCCGTGCAAATGGTGTTGGTCAGACTGAACCCGTAACCATCACTGTCGAACTTGCCCCTCCAACAAAACCACGAAATGACGAGATTCCCAAAGGTATCAACTTTTGTGGCTCATATTGCTTTTTAAGTTTATTATACTACGCTTTATTATTCATTCATCCTCAAGCTTGCCCTCTTTTTACAGTCTTTTTCCTCTCTGTCTTCTGTTCTTGGTAATTTGAGAGGGTTCCGAATAATTGATTATTCTTTAGTATGTACTAGGAAAGGGTTTGCATTCTATTAGGTTGTAAGGAAAGTTCTGGCCGGTTTTTCGCGTTCACGAGATAAATCCAAATATCAGAGCGCGTTACTATGAATCAGCTCAAATATGTATTGTGCTCCCTGGATAGAGGAAAAGTTGATCTATCAGAATATATGTTTTATTTGGAATGCCACAAGGTTTTCGAATTATCAGGGAAATTTTGAAATACTGCGAAAATGGCACTTTTTCGTTGACTTCACTTCATGAGATGTTGTTTAATCGAGTCCCAGCAAAGGCAGCCACAAATGTGAATACTACAAGAGGAGTGGGTGGCGCATTGGATGGAACACTCATTTCCTGGTTTCAGAAGTGTAAAAATGAGAGTGAGCTGCTCGAATTTTCAATTGATCAAATCGCTTTAACTAAAACGGCAGAAAGCGATGAGCGTCCATACTTGCAGGGGATATCCACATGTATTAGCCCTCAACAAACAAACTTGGTTGATCACCTCAAGAAGCCTTGATTTGAAAAAATCTTGGAAAATGGGTGTCGCGGGATCCCTCGGAGCAGCCATGCGCGAGCGCATTCCACAAATCGTTTTCTAGCAACTGAAGCAGTTGCGGGTTGAAGCCCTTACTCGTTCATCATATTCATCAGATCTAGCGCTAACTAAGCCCCACTTTCCCAAACATCCGGACAGCTCCTTCAGTAGCGGTGTGTTCAGAAAGAGAGGCGATTTCGAGTCGTCTTTTTTTCATTCCGCGCAATATAAATCATCAGCCATTCATGAAATTGAGATAGCAGGTATGCATAATGTTGGCAAGAGTGTGGCGAATCGAATTGTACCTGAAATGTGAGAAAAGATGCAGTCTGAGTCGAGTTATGGTCTGCCAAAGTTGAAATTGCAAAAATCGGACAAAACTTTCCTTACGACCTAATAAAAGAGCAATATTTCGGGGATGAGTGAAGCGGAGGAGCTATCTCCGGTCATATAGTTTTGAGGCATTATTTATCCTCACAACCTCACTAGAACGAATGGTAACCTAGTGGGGTTTCTTGGGGTAAATAAAGTTAAGAAGGATAAAGTTTCTGGCTTTGATATTCCCTTCTATGGGATGCGCCGCACATTTTAATTCCAAACATAACACGGTGACAGTTGAATGCGATTTGGCCCATACAATGACTTGCGGAGGACACCCGATGCATAAATCTGCGCTCTTATCCACTCAGACGAGTCTGGTTCGAATTCACTGATGCCGGAGGGACGGAAGAGTTGATTTGCCTGATAGGCGTTGATGCGGGATCTGATCTCCGTACCATGGAAGTGCGAGTGCGCGTTCATTCACTGCACCACCTCCGCCCTTGCTGTGCATCAAAAACTGCGAGAGAAAATGTTCGAGGAAATTCCAATTGAGCTAAAAAGTGAGGACCGGGGGAAATTTCACCCGTAGAGATCGAATATTGTACTCACGTGACGTGACAGCGCCCGGGGCTCCGAATGGCATTATCTTCAGATCCGTGTGGCCCAAGTGCCAGGCTGTTTCGAGTGAGCTTACTCAAGATTAAACTACACATATGGACAAGTTTTGAGCGACTTCAGTTGCCCACTCCGTTTTGGTGCCAGCACCTGTGGCACCATGTGCAACAGGCGATTTGTCGCCAAGTGCGTGTACTATTCGTTTTCCACAGTGCGGGTCACTTTCGGGTACAAGATTCTAGCCAAAACCAAATGTTCACTGAAAATCAACTACTTCACCTCATCAACACGTGAAACGGAGGATTTGCTTTGAATAAATAATACCAATTTTCTTGTTGATAGACTTCGCGTTTTTGCGATGTCGTGCTTTTGCTCGCGTAATAATAATCCAGGGTACCGGTTGGGGCGTAATAATAATCCAGGGTACCGGTTGGGAGTGGCGAGATCGCAAAGTCGCGGAATCGCGAAGGTTAACACCAACCTCCGCCATTCTCATCAGTTGGATTAAGTGAGGCGATTTGGAAGTGATGGCGGCTGTTCCGATGGGTAATAGCTGTTCGGGTCTCAGGTACGATGGGTAAACATCGGCGGTGTAATATACGTTCAAATGGGCCTCAGTGGGCATCTTGCCACCTTCTACGTTTTCGCATCTATTTTTTCAGATCTGACACATTTTGCGCGATGTTTTTGTGTATGAGAAAAAGTAGATATCTTGTGAGCCACAATTAATGCGTCTACTTTTAATTTTGGCATTGGACTTTTGTTGATTTTGTGCGCTCATAAGCACTCACTTTTCATCGGTTTTATTGTACTCAGGTGCAACATTTCTCTCTCCCTTTCACTACTGTTTCGTGATGCGTTGATAGGCTACCTTTAAGTGATGTCATTTCAAAGGGCAGTTGTGCGGAGATATGCTCTCCGCTTTCGTCAAACATTGCTGGCAACTGCTTCTCATGTGAGCTAGCGCATCACGTCGTGCGCATCCGTCATTTTTTTCCAAAATGTGTTGTATTGTCAATCAACGTTTTGTGGAAGTTTTTCCTTCATTCGCACTGTCTCTTTGAGACTAGGACAGACGCAACATTTTGCGCCATATGCCTTCATTATTTTCAAACGTGATAGCTTTGGTCCATGATAGTCGGAAGTTTTGGTGCATCGTTTCGAACGCCTATAATTATGCTTGAACGACTCTCACTTGCAAATGGCTTCAATAAGAGGAAATCTCTCCTCGCCTTTCGGTTAGTGGCTTGGTAATCTGTATAATAGGTGAAAATGGTTATGCCAAATTGTATGACCCACTAAGTTACTCGATTGTGTATACAAAATATGGCACTCCACTGATCACTTCCACTTCAAAAATTGTCGACGCTATCGACATTCATTCAGTGCGTCCCCTTCTTTGGTATTCCATTTTCTCCACCAGCTCCTCTATGCTTTTCTACGACGCAACTTGTTTGCAAAGCTACACTAGTGTGTTTTTTGTTATGTTGTCCAATGTACCGTCGAACGTGAAGTGTTTTTGATTAATTGCTCGTGTCTTCGTATCTTGCATGCTATTTTTCGCATTTCTTAAAATATGGGCCTAGAGATTTGTTGATTAGTAGGTTTTGGGACTCGTAATGAGTGTAGAATTTTATGAGTCCAATGTTTTAACACGCACAATATTTTTCGTGAGAATTGTTTTCGGGAGGAGGGGGGAGGGGGTTTGGAAAGAAAGTGGTCGCGTGTCTTATTACTGACCTTGGAGGGCCGCTTTTTCCAAAGGTTCACCCTCAAACAGATCTGAATTGTGTTTGCATGTCAGGTTGAGCACGATGTTACCCGTAACACTTTCTACCTGTCACTGTTATCTCCCTCAGGAGTAGCCTCTGTCTCTTCCTGAGCAAATAAACGTCGAACCCCGCAGTTGATTATCTCCACAAAAGGGCTGTATTCGGCTTTTATTGAGAGGATTTTTCATCCCTACATATACTGTTGCGTTTTTTAGCAACTCTGAATAATTGTTACCTCGGTGATTTTTTCGATACTTCGAGAGGCATTGTGATATCTTTTGATTCTATTTAGCGTTTGTGCGCAAATTAGATTTCACGGGCCCTAAAACGACGAGACTTCTTCTTGTCCTCATTGATTCTTTTGATCCTGTACGCAAAACCCAATCATACCAGTTTCAGACTTTGAGATAATGATCTGCTGATTTATTCAAAATATAGAGTATGATTATTGGTCCATGGCTGAAAAGAAGGCCTTCATTGTATTCTATCAACTTGGTCGTTTATACGGAAATTCCGGTTTCATTACGCCTATTTTGGTAGATTCTCTGGAAAGCTTTGAATAGAGAACGATCATCAACGGTGAAGTACTAGACTCCTTTCTGCTTTTTCGTGATATGGAATCAGGATGAAGAGCAGTGTGAATTTTTGGAGGAATACGACCCCTATACCGACCATGCTATTGGCACACCGAGATCTTCAATCGATAATCATTGTATTTCGATCTAGTCCAAAGTTTGGTTACCGACTGATGGCCCTTCTTCAGAGGCCACCTTGTCAGCCCCCGCCCCCCTTGAGGATTCCTCATCCTTTGCTTAATCTTTATGGAATATCTCGTTTTTAACGGTTCCATTGTCTCCCCTGCGTTCATGAAAAGCAAAGTTTAATGCAGCCATTAGGTTCTCGGTGGGTTTTTGACGGGTCTTCAGCAATTCTGGTGTGAAAAAGGTCTTTTAACCCATAACGGACGGTGCGCCACATGGTCACGCAACCCATAACGGACGGCGGCGTTTTTGCGCCGTTTTTTATCAAGTCTTTCATTAATTTTTATCAATTGAGTCATTTTTGTAACCTTTTTGTACAGTTGCTACTGATAAAAAGGTCATCACTGTGTAATGGGATCGCCTCATGCTGTTATACGCGGTACTACTCTCTACCTATTACTGCAAAAAAGTTATGCATTTCGAGTAGTAAGATGAGCGCGAGGTTCTTCAGATGGGAAACGGACCCGATGGATTCTAATGGATTGTTGATTGTAACTAAAAACAATTGTTGTCATTTGTTTGTACAACTAGAAAGGATTGCATTTGAAGTTATTCGCATAATGTTTGTTGAAAATTTGCGTTGCACCGGTCCTGGAAATATATGTTATTCTCCAATACTTGTAGTGTATGCGTGTATAATTGGTTACTAGAAAACTAGAAGAAAAATAATTTTAAATGTCGGGAGTAACCATGTGGCGCACCGTCCGTTATGGGTTAAACAATGTCGAACTATTTGTAGTCGTTTTATAATCCAATTAGTATGTGCGAATGTCTCAAGGATATTATTAGGGACAAAACTACAGTGTCAGATGTCTGCCGTGATGGTGTTTCACATGAAATTAATGAGAAATGTGAAAAGAAGGGAAAATGACTGGACAACTTTCAATGGAGCTGAAGAGATGCAAAAAGCCTTTCCTTTTTTCCGCGGCCGTTCCCATACGATGCGGATGTGGGCAAGTTTTTCGTGAAGGTGCTCTACAACTGGTCCTTTGACTTCTGGGCATTTTTTTTGGTAATACACGGAAGGTGGCATCCTTTTCGTCTCATATCCGTTCAGATACTATGCATAGGGAGTCCTCTGTTCATGTTCTCAGCGCTCGAAAGCGTGTTTTATTTTAGTGAGCGAGTGTTTGAACAGCTGCTTCTCTTTTTTGGAGGGCCTTTCCAGCGATGAAGTCGCTTCCTGTGATCCAGAGGATTGATCGTAGTCGACATTTCGTAGTCCAATTTGTGTTATAACCGCCAATTCGACCTCAGATCGCTCTTCATTATCCATGATTCTTTCTTGTCACTCTCCTCTTCGTAAGCTTTAATTTTTGAGACTTCTAACCCACGGTGGTCGCGCATTTGTTGTGAGCCGGGGTGTTTAATTCTTCCTCTGATGGAGACATCTGCTAAGAAGGTGTCACTTTTTCCTGAGACATCAATTTCGTGCGGTCAAAGGGTGTGCTGTTCTCGTTAGACGTCTCCACTTCCTCCTTTTCTGGGCATCCTCTGCGGCAGCATTGATTTCAGTGAAGTTCTTTCGGACGATATTCGTTCATCGCTTCTTCGAAGCTATCTGTGGTCATTCTGAGAGATCTTACAGCGGCCTTGCTTCAGCCCCTAGCCCCTTGCTCTGGGGAAGGTCCTGAATCACTACTGCATGAACGGTATGTAACCCTTGGGTCGATGGTGATGACATGCTTTGCGCTCTTGCGCTGCGCTCCTGACATTGTCCAAAAACTGTGTTTCAAAGTGATAATCGTATTTCAAGTTGAAGCTCTTTCCAATGAAAATTGCACAGATCGTTCACCGATGGGTTCTTTGCAAAGCTCACTTTATTTGTAAACATTTAGATGAGAATGAAAACGATTCGCTGTCGTGCGCCTTGCATTAGTTGACGTGGGCGCTCATGTCTCATCTTTTGTACAATAATCCTGCACTGCCGCAGTTTGGTTTCCGAGGAAAGTGGTGACATCAAATATTCCCATTTACATTTTATGAAGGCTGCCATCATGGTGGTGCCAGGTCGATATGTTATTACCACCACAGGGCCTAGTGTGCTACTGCAAGTGTATGTCATATTTTGATGACATGCTTGTTGCAGGTTGCTAGGTCAGAAGCTATGACGAAATGGCCCAAGTCGCTTCCCTCCCCCTTTCAGCTCTGTATTTGCATGTGTGTCGAGTGGAGATTGGCGAGAGCGTTCCATCTGCGATTCGCCCTTTCCGACACTTTCGCTCCATTACCTAACTAATGGATGGGCAGAGTTATGGTCGGAGGGGGTCAAGCTCAAGTTTATCACCCGTGTTAACGTTTTTCTGAAGTGGTTCGAATGAGAGTGTTTGGTTGCTTCGCAGGTGCTCTTTCTCAAATTCATACCAACTGTTCCTCTCAGTCGAAGGAGTGCTTGTGTTCTCTTCGGTTTTTCTTTGTTTTTTTTTTGTTGAAGTTTAGAATCCCGAAATATTCCCCCATTAATCCTCCCTCATTCGAATTATTGCCGAGCTTCAGTGATGGACGCAGCTGTTGCGAACTATTGCTAAAATGAATGGCTCTAAGTTGGATCTCACCTCTGAACTCAATGGTTCTGGAGAGAGATCAACTATGCAACTAAACATTGTTTTATTTGGATCCTTTATTAATATTCGAGCTTTTGACCGAGCACGCATTTTGACAATTTTTGAGCCATGTTCAGTAAAGAAGTAGAGAATTATGCGAATGCGTGAATTCCGATTTCTTTGCTCTCAGAAACTCTCTTGGTCAAGAAGAGGACTTGCCTCTCGTAATCGGAATGAAATCAAAGGACAAAGGGTGAGTTGAGGGTCAGAAAGGAGGTTATGCCCTTGTTTCAGTGCCTGCAAAGTCCTTAGTGTGGTGCAGCTTGTAATAGTAAAATAAGCAGGGGTGTAGGAGAGACAAAGCGTGATCGACTTGTCCAGCAACACTACATAACGAAATAATTATTCGGTCGAAATAAATTATGGGACGTCCGTCGTTCGAGTTCTGAATTCGAAGGAGTGATGCTGAACAACTATGAATTTACGAAATCTAATGCAAGTCCCAATCCGCGTTTGTCACGATGCGATCCTTACGGACTTATGATCACGCTATCGTGACAGATGTGGAAGAACAACTTCCTCATTTTTTTGAACGCTATACTTTGCTTGTCTGCCAGCGCCATACTTCCGTAAAGTTTACAGACTCCTCACTGAACTTGCTAGCATCTGGTGACTTTTATAGCTTGAGGACTTGACTGAGAATGTTGGTGGATTGAGGAGCTTAAGCTTCATCCGAGAAGACCAAGCGTAGTGTCATAGGCTAGCCTAGGACATCCTCCGACAAGTGACTGGGTCTCCTGTAGTCTTGGGAAATTTGCTAATGGTCATACCCAGCGGTCCGTTCAAGGTTTTCACCGTATTACGGCGCTCGAGAGTTCCCGTGTGACTTTTCGCAATATTTTGTGAGGTTCACGATCTTCACAAGCAAAAAGTGACTAAAATGTCGAGACAACGGGTGAAGTCACTGAATGGTTTTTTCTTGTCTTTGTTTCTAGTATCCTTTATGTTGTAATTCGTCACCTCAAAAAGAATGTGCGGATTGTACGGTAGCCGCTTTTGAAATGCTAATCAACTCTGAGTCAGACGTTGTCCAATTAGAAATGAAATTATAGTTGTCAGTCTCAAAAAATATTGAAGTGTGGAAAGCCTCCAATCAAGAGATATTTTGCCTTCAAACATAAAAATCTTACTGATTAGTAACCATTTTAATACCATTAGACTTTGTTCTTGGTACAAGCAGTGGGTAACAAACTGCAGGGTTCACGATGCACACAAAGCGAAACCAAACATTACACTTGAGACGCCAAGCGCCTATTAACCTCTCTAAGTGTTTTCTTGCTGTGGCAATTGGTTTCGTGCGGTACTTCAACGGTCTTTATTCGTTTATGTGTGCAGTCCTTTCAGAATTGCATTTTTTACAGTTTCTCTGCATTTTCATGGCTTTCGGCGATATCATCTTTCACACCGTAGAGTCTGCAGCGTCATGTGTGATTGTTGCCGTTTGACATGGCTTTTCCTTTAATTTTGTTCTGTTGGAAGTCTTTATCTGTTTATTATTTGTTCACATAGTACATCAAAATTGCTGCGCCCAAATAATGGATCAAAATTCGTGAGATTTTTGCTCAGTTAGATTGTCGGCATAGCCTGTTTATTAAGGGAGAGGCACCTTGCCAGTCAAACTTTGTATTTGAATTCTGCTCTGTTCAGTCAAAGCTCACTAATTTTCCTTTTCTATGCTGTTCTGGGCTCTCTAATAGATCATGAGGCATCCATTTGAAAGCACATTTCACGTAAATTCGGAATTCTAGTCGCCTCCATGAGCAGGTAGATCACTTTGGGTAGTACTCATGTTTTAGCGCGACAATGAGTCATAAGGGAGCGTTGAGCCCATCAGGCCAGAGGGGCCTTAGGCCAGAGGGACCTTAGCATCAGGGAATGGACCATCTCGTCAATCGCTGGAGTTTGTTTCTTTGGTCACGTAGCTAATGAAGCTTGCAGTCGGTTGTCTGATAAACTGAACATGAAGACGCCGAATGTTGACAGGGAAAAAGGTGATTTCGTGGACCCCCTTCTTAAGATTAGAGAAAAAGCATTCAAAGACTTTCTTCTAGGCCGTAATCTGGTATGCTGTGAGAGACTGCTGTGGTCCCATTGCTACTGCTTTTGCAGGTTTTCGCTGGCTTTTTATACTAGCGTATCCTTTAGTAGCTCTGGTTTCACTTTTGCGTCCATTAGTCGGCACAGATAGCGTGTCGTGTGCCTGCAGACCCTAGATATGCCGTTTATCTGGTGATAATGAAGTGATATGCAGATAAATGCAGCAAAATCGTGATTAGGCTTCCTGGGTGGGCCCGGCATAAGATTGTACTAACGATGGTCGGCCGTCAACCGTCTGAAAGCGCTTTCATTTCCTTAAACTAGTGTGTTAATGCCGAGTAGTGTCGGGAAGCTTGGCCTGTTCAGAGGGTCCAGTTTCAAGTATGAACCAGTATTTCTGATTATTCGGCTATATCCACTAGTAGGTAACGTATATTAGTAAAAATAATAATTGGTAATAGTGAAAGTGGAATAAGTCGGTTTCAAGGACTACTCAGTAGTTTCCGCTGTGAAGCATCTAAACTGGTATTCTAAACATGCATGTTGTTCACTATGGCGCCGTTGGGGTATTTAGGGATTATCGTAAAAGGAGAAATTGAATTCGATTAACATCATCAGGTTATCCTACTTCATGCAGAGTTTCGCCAGTGGTATCTCGTTGCATTTCCAGTCAATTCCCCTGGTCTCTTCGTCACCACATGGTGGATGGCACTCCCTCGTATTCGTGAATGTTTTTCTTTTTATGATCGATTCATTTTCTATGCGACATACCGGTCCTATGTGGGTTTAGTCCTCCCAATTCCCCAGACTTTGTTACTCATGAGCGCATCGTGAATGTATTGCTGTTGAAACTGTGTAGACTGCATGCCATTCATAAGAATGCGGAACTTCTTGAATCATTTCTGTGGAATTCTTTTCTCCATGATTACACGTGGTCATGTGTCATATTCCCATTTGGTTTCCGGTTCGTTTTCTTGACTTGTTCTGTTTAATATATAATGGGCAGATGTGAAAGGCGACATAGTTTGCATAGTTTGTCCTATGATGTTTACAAAAGACGGATTGCGCTGTGGCTCGCTGCACTTGAGTTGAGAGGCGGAACAGCCAAAGAAAGAGTTCCTCTTTTGAAAATACGTGTGCGACCATTTTTTCCTGATGGTGACGTTTCGGATTTTGTTCGAGGAGAGGGATTTAGCTACAAACCGTGGACGTTCCCATGTTCATTTATCAAAATTCCACATTTTTGTGCATCATTCGGTTTGTAAAGTCATCTTTCGTTAATTTATAACGTACTGTGTTCAGCACACGATGTTGCACGAACTTTGAACCACATTTTTTTCAGTTTTTTGAGGAGATGTAGTGCTTAAATCTACAAAGAGTAGGCCGGATTTTGACAACACGCTTTCGAACAGCATATGCAGCAAGCGATGCTAAAAAAATTTATTGTTCGGACATTATTCATGTGCATACATTTCCTACAATGGTTTTTAACAAACTGAACACTAACAGTCTTCAGTTAAAGGAATCGTCCACGGAAAATGAGTTTTTGTGTTACCCATATATTTATGTTGTATTTGCCTAATGTTGGCCTCATGCAAAATTTCACGTGAAAAAATGTGGATCTGGCTGGGATACAGCACCCACCACAAAGTGCGGTCCAGGTGGGCGGGGCCTCCGTGTAAAAGCCTCGTCCCGTCGTCCGCTGCCGTTGGGAACGAAGAGTGGGACTGTTTACGTAACCCTTTGTTCCTACAATGCGTCTCCGACCACGGCGGACGACGGGACGAGGCTTTTACACGGAGGCCCCGCCCACCTGGACCGCGCTTTGTGGTGCTGTATCTCAACCAGATTCACATTTTTTCGCGTGAAATTTTGCATGAGGCCAACAGGCAAATACAACATAAAGATATGGGTAAGACAAAAACTCATTTTCCGTGGACGATTCCTTTAAGGAAGATTTGGTGCTGACTTCCGGGTTGTTATGAAATCTACTTCTTGCGTTGACTTTGTTAAGGACCTGAGCAAATATAATCTTCACGAACTCAAGCTGCGCTACGCGCGCCTTTTTTGATGATTCTGGAACACTTGAGGCAACAATACCTCTCAGAAACCGAACATTTGCTGTTCACTGCCGAACTTCTGCTTGGGAATATGGAGCACCGTTATTTTTGGATAGTTCCATTTAATATCCACGCAAATCCACATTTTTCCTTGCGATTGGAGATTGGGAGGACATATACTTAACGCTACAGATAAAACTTCGACCAGGATAACTTTTTACTGGCCGTGGCGCTTGTTTCCTGATTCTGCAAAAAAAATCTTTTAAGTAGTGGTGTCAAAACACGAGCCAATTTTTACAATGGTGCTGGAAAGAGCATGAACAGCTTCGGTCCGTTATGTTTTAAAAAAATGAAAAGGTTTACGAAGAGAGAGGCGATGGGACGATGTGTCATTGAAGTGACTTGATAGATAAAGCCGCATCTTGAGGTGTTATCCTCCCCCTCAGCTCGAGACGAATTGTTAATGATAGGAGAGCCAAGAGGCGAAGAAGCACGTTTCATTACATTACCCCGTCTGTCCTTCGGTGTGGCTGCGTCGTCGAGAATCCTTCTCCATGTCTCAACTATTTTTTGTTCTATTCTACCCCCGAGGCCTTGACGGGCGTTCCTGTGGTAAAATCGTACAAAGTTCAAATCAAAGGCATCAGGGCAACAGTGAGTGTGACTTTGGGTTTTATTGATGAGTCTTATAAGAACGGTACTTGCCCAGGCTAGCCAATGGTTATATTTTTGTGTCGTTCATAACTGAACAATGTCATAGGTTCATGGTGTCAAGTAGGAGCTGCAGTTGTGAAGACTTGGTAGTCTCGCATGTCCTTTTTTCTTTCTCAGTCAGCTCTTTTCTTGGGCTGAAAAGTCAACCAGTCGATCCCAACAATGTCAAGTGGTGAGCGGAATATATACATATGTATCTGCACTTTGACAATATACATGCACTTTGTGTAAGCGGTAGTGGAACACAATAGGTGCCGGGGTCAAGCATTGTGCTGAAACGGTTTTTCGCAACGTACCAACGAATTGGCCTCTTTTTATAGTTTCTGAAAAAATAGGACAGGAAGACTTCTTTCTAACGTTTTACGTGTGGTAAGGGGAAGCACACTAACATTAAGATTTCATAGACTCCTCTTACGCAAGGTATCGGAAAATTGAGCGTCGTTCTAAACATGTAATGGTTCCACTCGTCAATCGACAAGATCAGGAAGCTGTAGTTTTCTTTACCTTTTGTGATATCAGTGAAAATACCGTATTGAGAAATCGTAATAGCGACTACGATCCTCACCTCTAACAAACCAAAGCCTAACCTTCCAGTTGAGGATTCCGCGACAAGCGCTAGGCCGTGTTGCCTGTTGCTACACCTCCACATGAAACGTGAGATGTTGTATGTTGAACTTCCTCTCGGGCTTGTTTTCGTGAAATGCCTGCCTATTCTCATGTACTTCTCATGCGAACCATCAATAATGACAGTGAGGTGCCGATGTTTCGTGAGTTACACCAGTCAAAATAATTGTAATCGTCATTCATCATTGAATCATCTAGTGCAGGCACGCAGCTTGTAACCTCCCTGTCACAGTTGTAGTCAGTCTGCTGTGGTGTGCATGTAGGCGTAGAGTAGTCACGTGCGTCTCGCGGTATCCTTCATCTTTTTCATGTCTTTCTCTTCACCTTTTACCATTCGATTTTACTACTATATTAGTGCTAGAGTGGAAGTCGCTCATCACAACAAACTTTGTTGTAAGCACTAATATCGATTGGATTAAAGTGGGATTCTTACGTGCAGTTGAATTACTATATTTTCTACTTCACGTAATAACGACAAATTCACCTCGTCTGTGTATCTAACTGATGGAATCGTGGCAGTCAAACAGAATGAGGCGTAACTGCCGGATGTTTGCGCACATCGAATCTGTGCAGATTTGTCGTGATTGAACGATGATTACTCAACAAATCTTCTTTACCATCATTTTTATTGATAGAGTTTTATCGCTATTTGCATGGCTGACTCGGCTTCTTCTCCATCAATTGAGTTTTTGTCAGGATCAACCTAGGTAGTCTATTACAAGAGAGAACTATCTGAAAAGACACCTAAGGCTGACGTCAGACTTTACGATTTTGTTCTGCGTTTTGCGGTGTCGCACTTTTGCACGCGATTCTGCTTCATGGTGATCTTGCCACTATACGATTCGCGTGCACAGTTGTGACACCGCAAAATCGCTAAGTCTGATGTCGGCGCAAGGCCGCGTTCATAGCTATCATTTAAGACGGCTTGGAGATCCTGCAGTGCGAGAATATGTAACAATCAAGTCAGATTCACATTTTCTTGCGTGAAGCTTTGCATGCAGCCCACATAAGGAAAATACAACATAAATATATGGATAGCAGGAAAACTCCATTTTCCGTGAACGATTCCTTTGAGTTTGAACAGTCGAGACCCTTCAGGCTTTCTGTGTTTTTAGGCATAGCTCAGAGTCAATGACCAAGGTGAATTGGGCGTATGCATTGCTTTGTAAGCACCACCGAGCCAGCGGGTCGGGTCCGTGTTTAGGTCAGTGAGCTGCTTACCTGCACCCGCCCAACGTGCTGTGGCCTCGGGTTTGGCTACCTTCAAGCTATTCAACTGGGCTGCCCAGATTCTACCCTTCCCGCAATTTTCTTACTAATGTCTACTTACGTGCTCTAAAACAGGCTATATTCACTTGAACAACCATTCTCTGCTGAGGACCTATTACTCCTATGTTCTGAAGAAAGCCTCTTTTTGATCCTTGAGTTGCCCCAGATAATTCGCTAGCTAAAGTTAATTCGAGTGGACTAATCATATGTCTCATCTAACTTCTATTTTGTTCTGGTGTATGGTGTCGTGTAAGCAAACAAACAACAAACAAAACAAATGCATATCCCATCCTTTTGCCTATTTGTCCAAACTGTCCAGAGAGGAATAGTGAACACATCGGTACGTATTCCATTTTTTATTCTTTATCCTTTCCACTCTTCCGTTTATCCGCTACCATGATCAATCGGTGCACATTCGAACTTTGGTTTATTCTCTGTTTACTTGTATGACCTTAGTAAAAAGGTGCCTATTCAGGCGAGGCTAGTGCCCACTTCAGTTTTTGAATAGTATTTTTGTTTCGCGAAATGTGTGATGTTTTGTAGACAACACCAGTGGAGAAAAGATTGATCACAGGCTATGGGCACCGTTTTATGTTCGTGCCGTTACATATTCTCTGCACCCAAAAAACTCTACGGCCGACTATATGGCTTCAGGGTTGCGGGGCGTAAAAGATCACTAATGCATCTTGCTTGATGGGGTGATCATTTGAGCTTGCCTATGAGGTGGACTATCAAGAGTTGTCCGACTGCTTTCATTTTTCTACGTATCCTTCGCCCTCGATCAAGTGGTATTTGGTGCGGATTATTCAAGCGTTATTTTTTCGTCACTCATGTGACCACAATATTTGAAAAATCTCATATGAACGGCGATTGTTAGGCGTGCAAGAAATGCGAGAAGAATCAAGTGAGATAGCAAACCACCTCAGTTGATTATCCTTGCGTTTTTGACGCTGAATCATTTTGCAACATTAGTTGACGCGGTGGCCTCCTTCCATTTTCACTTCAAAAGTAGCATGCACACGAATTGCGTGACTCTTTTTCTAAACCTGTTAGTAACAGTCCCTTTATTTAGTAGAACTGCGCGAATAACCAAAAATTCGCGTTCGTTTTATTGCACAGAAAGGTTTAGAAGACAGGTTTTTTTACAACTGGTTCAGAAAAAGAGTCACGCAATTCGTGTGCATGATACTTTTTTATTGCAAATCTCAGAAATCCAAAAATGGTTTGTTGAAAACCATGCCGTGAAACCATCACGACTGCTACCGGTGGGTACGCTTTCAGTCCTATCTGGGGTTTCTCTTGGGAATCCGCAGCCTTGAGATTCACAAACTTCTTTCTTGGAACGCATCACTACGCGCGGCCGCAGCAAGACATCGTTCAGAAGGTTTGGCTGAGGATGTCCACGTGTTAAGTATTCGAAGAACTACTTCTTTACAATATTTTTTTTGTGAAGAAGCTGCGTTCTTCTGAGGTTGCGTTTGTACCAAACGTTTTGGGATATTCAATCGATATTCGACGGCGATACGGTATTTTGAGGGAGTAGGTGATGAGGCGAAAAAGTTTTGGACAAATTGATTATTTCAATATGCAAAGCACTGGCTATGAATGCAGCTCTAAGGAATCTCCCACGGGATTTTCGTGATCCAGTTCGTCTTAAAATCACTTTACTAGCTGCAGTACATGTACAGGAACACGAAAAGAACCGAGAATTTTCCTGACTCCTAAACAGTAATCGAAAAATAACTGGAAGAATAGCATTTCGTTCGAAAACCCGCCGAGCAACGTTTGAACAGCCGTCGGCGGGCAGAGCGCAGTTCAAATTTTCGCGACTAATGTTGATTTGCTTCTCACTCTGCGTCCTGACCATCATCCGTCGCCTCTTTGCTCTTCAGTTTTCTAACGTCCATGCCCAGTCAGACGCCCCATCCCATCGGCCGTCTTTTTGAGTAGCTCTATTTCAGATTGTTGCATTTTCGCAATCTGCAATTTTTGCATGCGTTTGCATATAACATAAATACATGTGTAACAGGAAAACTCAAAGTTCCGAAGACGATTTCTTGAGTAAGTACCATGCTGGCTGATCCAAACAAACAAGTCCTAGTATTTTTCGCATTACGCACCGCTGCCATTAATGTCGAGATCCGAACAAGTAAATGAATGGATCGTCACTACGGTTACACACTAAACACTAATTATTGTAGGTGAAAGTGCTTTTGCAAAAGACATATGGGACATATGTATTCTGCAGAAGGACTTTCATTCACAACAGTTAGTGTTTAGTAGCCTTAGTAGGCGTAGTGGACCCTGCGATTGCGCGGGACTAACACTGAGGAGTATAAGACTTCAGTAGGCGTTGGCTCTTCTTTTCTTTTTCATTATGAATCAGAACTCATGCAGCTTTTGGTATTCGAATGGTAGGGTCCAGCATTGAGTACCTAAGAGCAGTTGGAATTCCTACTTTCAAACATATGATTTAGGTTGTGAGGAAAGTTCTGGCCCGTTTCGCATGTTCGCAAGGTGAATTC
Organism: Trichostrongylus colubriformis; assembly: GCA_963978905.1. Classification (NCBI taxonomy): domain Eukaryota; kingdom Metazoa; phylum Nematoda; class Chromadorea; order Rhabditida; family Trichostrongylidae; genus Trichostrongylus; species Trichostrongylus colubriformis. Next base: position 19,562,325 of record OZ022260.1, read on the forward strand.
AAATTTCAAAGCGCGTGAGCTAGACCAACTTACCTATTATGCTTCTTAGATAGAGGAAAAGTTACTCTTTCTAAACATATAGTTTCCCTATAACTGCATAAAGTGAATTGTTGGGAAATCTTCAAAAAAAAACAGCAAAGAGGACTCCTTTCGAATGACTTTACTTCACGAGTCTGAGTTTGGTCGAGCAGTGATGGAAGTAACTACAAATGTGAAATGTGCTAGGGAAGAAATGCAGCATTGGATGGAACAGTCTGTCACCGGTGTAGCGGTGCAGAAATGGGAATGAGTTGCTTGGATTTTCAATTGATCAAAGCGCTTCAATTGGGACATCAATAAGTAGTAAGCCTCAAAATTTCCAGGACTCCGATTCGCCAAAACTCCAAAAGTGGGGGCTGGCGAGCCCTCGGAGCAGCCGTGCGCGACCGAATTTTGCACAGGTTGTCTTCCAAAAGCCCGTGTAACCTGGCCCTGAATCCCGATTTTCTGAACATTTCAACAGCTCTTTCAACAGCAGCGTAGTCAGGAAACATGGCAAGTAAAGTTGACTCTTCAAGATTTTGCGCAATGTAAGTCAATAACATACATCAAAATGGAGAGTACAAATACGCACCATGTTGGGAGAAGTATGAGGCATGCAATGGTGGTTATTCTGAAATTCTTATTGTGACTCACTATATATTAGGTTGTCCCGAAAGTTCCGGAACACCTCGACCACTTTTTCAAATTTATTTCTTTACAACATAAACACATTTCAGTCAACAAGACATGTCATACTGTAGAGTAGAAAATTCTCTTCCGAATGATATATATGACATGATGCAAAAGGCTTTATGTTGTAAAGAAATGATTTTGAAAGAGAGGTTGAGGTGTTCCGGATCTTTCGGGACCCTAATAGTATGAGCCGAGCTATAATCTCTCGAAGGTAAAGTTGCGAAAGCCGGCCGAAACTTTCCTTACGACCCAATACTTTTACGCGCCTTTTCATTCGTTTTGGTCCTTTTCCGTCCTAAGTGTGTTTCTGTGTAGTGAAAAATCACACGGGGTTGCAAAAAGTAACAACAAGACAGTAGAGCGGAATATTGTTCCTATTACTGATGAGTGTGACTTATAATGTCAGCAGGGGATGATTTGAAGAGGAAAAACTGATTTACTGCCTGACCTCTGCTCGGCTTTGAAGTGCCGCCGTTTGCGCTTCGAGTGTGATATTGATCGTCTGTTAACTCGATCAGTCAAGTTTCCACCGAAAAGCACAGCTTTTCTGTTCTTTTTTGCTTTTCTAATTGACAAAGTAAACTTTGGGAAGAGCGTTTTTTGTTAGGAGAGCCTTTTTCAAGTTTCTCCTTGCTCGCTATACCGTGCATAGTCTTACTGGTCTTTCAAACTTTTTGTCTGATGTTGGTAAGAAAATATCACTTACTATCGATCGAAAGCTTGTCGAAATGTGCCTAATATCTGGCTCCATTCTATTAATCGTGGCAAAAATAATGAGCGTTTTCGCACCTGCTATGTTCCAATGATCAAATTCATTGAAAACTTCGGCAAATATTGTAATTTAATGTATTGTCGGGAGCACATTTTTCAAGCAGACGCACAAACTTTTCCCGTATTTCTGCCACCTCTTCTTGTATTCTCTCCACTCTATTTCTCCTCTTCTCGATTTTAGGTCACCCGCGAAGATTTGTCAAGACGAGAATCCTACTCATCGTCCATTACGAGTACAGATTCGGCCGTGATGCTGCGGGAGCAGCTAGGTATATCACCAATGCAGGGTACTTCGAAGATACATCCGTAGTACTTCCGGGGCGAAGGTACTACAAGCGGGCGCATCACGTGTAGATGGTTCGACAAATTCAGATTCAGATGGAGACTTCAGTCTGGAAGTTCAGGAGGGAGGCGGTCGGCCATCGGAAGTTAAAGACGACGAATTTATGGCAGCTGGAACTGGAAGCCAACTTAAGAGCATCCATAAGGGAAATTGCTGAAGAGCTGGGAGTTGGCTTCGGAAATGTGGCTCGTCATTTGAAAAAAATTGGGAGGGTAAAAAACTTGGCAAGTGGATCCCGCATAAGTTGACTGAGCATCAGCAATCTCGTCGTCTCGTAGTCTGCTCTCATCTTTTGTGGAACAAAATCGATCTTTTTCTGCAATGCATTTTGACGTTTGTCAAAAAATCGATTGAATACGACAATAGACGACCTTCAGGACAGTGGTTGGGAGGATCCTAAACATTTTCAAAACCGGAGTTGCGCTAAAAATGGATCATGGTGACTGTTTGGTGGTATCACAGCCGGTTTGATCCACCGCGAATTCCTGGCTCCAGGAGAGATCATCACAGCGGAGACACTGTGAGGAAATCGAAAGAATGCACGAAAAAATTTAAGCATTCCGAGATTTTCTTACACGCGAGATGCTTTCGAAACGAAGACGACGTAGAAAAGGCACTCATCAATTCCGTCGATTCCAGAACTCCAGAATTTTTGCTGCCGGAATATCTAAACTGCGCTCTTGTTGGCGGAAATGTCTTAATTCTTTTGGTCGCTATTTCAATTCAAAAGCAATGCTTTGAAGCGAGTTTTGATATTTAAAAATATTTGCTACAAAACGGTCGTTATTTTTGCAGGCCATTCGGCCACTGAAGTGTACAGTTCGAGGTGAAGCGCGCTAAGATAGCACGCTTCACCTCGAACTGTACACTTCAGTGGTACCCCAAAGGCGTGCTTCTAACGCGAGTTTCGCTACAGCTTACTCTTCTGAGTTCGAATGTTCGTTTACATAGAACAATGCTTATAATACGCTTTTCTTCCTTGCTTTCCCCTCCTGGTGCCTTCAGCTAATCCCAGAATTATAAAGAATCCATCATAGCATAATCAAGTTTTTGCAAAAATTGCGATTGCTCAGGTCATTACATAACACAAGGAATAGATTTCATGTTTGTAAACCCAGTAATCAACACCAGGTATGCTCTGAGTGAAGCCTGTTATTGTTCAGATTGTTCGAAAAAAACATGAGAAGTGCATGCACTTGTATGGGATCACCAACAGTGTATTTTTCTTGTCGTTGCTTACTGCAAACGCTGTTCGCGAGCGTGCCGCTAAAATCCCATCTACTTCTTGGAGAAGAAGTGTCTCAGAAGGATATGTTATGCTCCATATTTGAAAGCATAGGGTGATGGCCTTCTCCTCTAAAAAGTAAATATGATTATGCAACGCGCTTTTGAACAGCACATGCAGCAAGCAAGGACAAAATAAATACACTGTTCGTGACCTTATATATGTGCATGCACTTCTTATGATATTTTTTTAGCAGTCTGAACAGTTACAATTTTTCCTTGGAAAATACTGGGTCCTTCCATATGTGACGCTTTTTTTTTAAATCCTATAAAATTACAAGTTTATGCAGCAAGGCATTCATCATTTGGAAGAGATTTCTCTGCCCTACAAAATGGCATGCTTAATTTCTCTTTCGGTAATAAAGGGACCGATTTTCAGGCTGGCGAGGTGGTTATTCTAGTCGACAAAATTTGATAACTTCGGCAATTACTTAAAACATTATCTTTTTTGCTCCGGAAAAATCAATCAATCATGTGTCTCATATATAACCCCGACCTCTTCTATGAGTTCTACCAATTGGTGGCTTGAAAAGTCGCGTCGCTCTTTTTCCAAATCTGGTTTTTCTGCCACACTTCGGTGATTTTTGACAATTACGTCGAATCGAGGCAAGAAAATTTTTTCAAATAGTCCACTGAGAAAGTAGTGAACTGTTAAGAACATCAAGACAAGAACATGTTAAGAACATGAAACATCACTGACCGGGTTAAATGGTTTTTTAACGTAAAACTTAATTGTGAAATCATGTCGATTGGACCTCTGTTACATAGTATCAAAATTCAATCTCAGTGGCAGCCAAAACAAAATCGAAACACAGTTTTCGATCAAGCAGGAAAATTCTCCAAACGCTAATGAAACAGCGCAGAGTAAGTAATTTGAAGAAAAAAATTCATTTCGATTAATTGTGGGTGCTTTCGGAAAAATTATTTAGAAAATGAACTATGCGGATTCTCCACCAATCAAGTGGTGGAACTTGCAGAACAGGTCGGGACTAGGTACAGGATACATTATTGGTGATTTTCCTCAAGTGAACAGTGTTTCCCGGTTTGGTCAATTCAGTCGGCTAGACTTACCCCTTCTAACATACAAAGAGTGAACTGAAGATTCTTTTGAACCAACTTGTAATTTTTTGGAAAAGTTTTCGTTCGCAGAAACGACATTACTTATGGAATGACCCAATACTTGGTGTCAGTGGTGGAGCGAAAAACGCGAACCAGTTTTCACAATGGTGCAATGACTGGTTGATATGTAATCTCCATATTCGAAAACGTACCCTAACAGGCTCAGCTCTCAGAATCTACGCTTTCATTTTACCCGAAAAAAGGTCATAGGTGGCTAAGTGCAGCACATGTTATTGCACGATTTGAAGGCAGACAAAACAGCCTCGGTTCGTTATGTGAATATCCTAGAAGATTCAGACAGCAATTAAGCGGCTCTTGAGAAGGCTTGTTGGCCTTCATGTCATTTTCTTCATCTTTCCACACCCCTTTCCGCAATTTTCGCTAGTGGTCATCTAGTAGCCGATCAGTGCCGATTCCGGTTCTGTTACTTTGCGGTGAAACTCCTCAATCGGTAACAGGGAATGAGCTGGTGGATTGCACACTGTCGTTTGCTAGTTTCCATTTCAATCCGTTTTTACGCTTGAAAACTCATTATATAAGGTACTCAAAAGATTCTAAGGTACTCAAAACTGAGACAAGATGTTCTCCTTAAATGTTGGGACGGCTTTTGAAGAGATGATCTGTGGCTAAACTCGTGTTAAAAGGCACACCATGGACCCTTTATCGCCGACTCGTCTGGGTGCGTTTTGGTGCACCGGGTGCCTACCGCCTAGTAGGCTTGGGGCGGTGCAGCACTCAGGATGACGGCTTGGCTGCCCACGCCGTCTGAATCACCCCTTTCAGTGACGCAGAGGGCGCGGAAGCAAGCTCTCAATCAGGATCATTGGTTGAATATAGGTCGTATTTCTCGGGTTTTTCACCGATTTATTCAGTACTTTCTCCATAGTTATCACATTGTACAGTAGTCGATGATTAACTATATCGATTACCTCAATTGTGAAGGCTCGCGGTTGTATCTTGGCAGTTCCTGTGGGACTTGCTAACATAAATACGAGTTTGTAATACGATTACCACAGTAGGAATGAAGCAAGGTTCAGGGGGTTTTGGGGTTCAATCAAGGTACTCTCCATAAGCCCACTCCGCTGCTGTACTCTCCAAAGAGCACGACATGTATTAGGCTGGCAACTAAGTAATTGCGGATTTTTGAATACTGCTTTTTCCCTCAAAACTGCTTTCCACAAAATTTCTTCTGTACATATATATATGTAGTACAAGTCCACACGCATCTATAGGTATTGTTGTCTTCCATCTCTCGGATAACCCTTTTCGGCAAAATAAAAATATCAAAAGTCACCTCATTTTCAATTCCAATTTTTTTCTTTGAATGGCGTTAGACAGGGAAAGGGAAAGGTGATAATCCGATGGAGAAAGATCAGAACTATAAGGCAGCAATTTTTATCCAAGTTCGAGATTTTTTTGAAAAAAAAAATTTAAAAAATTTTTTACCACTATTGAAAAAATGACTCGCCAAATAATTCTCGAGCTTAGATAAAAATTGCTGCCCCATCCACCTTATAGCCCTGATCTTGCTCCATCGGATTATCACCTTTTCCTTTCGCTGTCTAACGCCATTCAAAGAAAAATCTTTTTATAATTTTTGTATTGAAAATGAGGTTGACCGTTGATATGTTTATTTTGCCGAAACGGGTTATCCGGGAGATGGAAGACAATAATACCTATAGATGCGTGTGGAATTATACTACATGTGTATGTACAGAAGAGATTGCTGGAAAGCAGTTTGGAGGGAAAAAGCAGTATTTAAAAATCCGCAATTACTTAGTTGCCAACCTAATAGTTGGTCGGATTGGCAAGGTGCGCACACTGAAGTGGCATTTCCCTGAAGAAGCAGTAGATCTGTGGCTCCATTATGAGTATGCGCCGGAATTTTTATGATAAATTGCGAGCGTCTCATAATTCACATCACGTTATGCTTACAAACAAACGTTGTTTCGTAAGCGTGTTTGAGAGAGGTGAGTGATCACTCAACACTAGAAAGCAACTTGCTGGATTGCCTGGAACCTAACAGCGCAGTAAGACCTATGTAGTCACCTCAGTGAGATTTTTCAGAAACAGTGCGCACAGTCACTGCTGTCTTGTTTCTTTCAGCTAAATTCTCATGGACTCCTCATAACTACAGTATACATTCCTGGTACTAGACTCCTTGAAGATTGCTTTTCCCTCTTTGAAACGAATTCTTTTGACTTTTTGATTACTTTTTATGAAAGTCCTTATTTATGCAGCTATTTCCTTCTCGCTAATGAAGCCACTGAAGCACCTAAGTGCTTTGATATAAAACACCCAGTGTTCCATGACTACGAGAGTACACTATTAAATATCGAAGAGGCGACTCTAAAGGATATAAGGGGCGTCCAGAATCTCATCTCATTCACTTCAAGTTCATTCGCTTAGTAAACAAATCAACAGCTGTGCCATCGTCATCACAGCCTAACTGGAGAGAATTTTATATTCTGCATGGGTATGCTCTTGATTTGAATTCCATGCTCAGAGAACATCTATTTTATGCGCTCGTCGGGGCAATCTTCGAGTGGTTCATAAACTGGTAGTCGATGGAAGCCCCCCACCTATGCGTCTTGGCTTTAGGTCTTTAGGTCTAGTCTTGGACAACCGTTGTCCTTGATTTGGTGGGACTTTCTCGGCTAAGCAGAGATGCAGAACAAGATTTGAAGCTGTTCCGTTATATATTTTTCCTACTCCTTTTCCATTTATCAGTATTGTTAAGAGAATGTGAGCTGAAAATAGTCGGACGGTGCTGAGCTTTTGAAATCAGCTGGGAGCTGGTCTCCTTCTCTCGCATACTTTCCTGATTGGAGTTTGCATATCACTTGCTATTCGTGCTCTATCTACTCCACGTAAATATCTTACTTCTCATGTTTATTATTGTTCCAACTGCGCTCCAGTTTCAAGGGGAACTCAGATTTCAGGGGATCTTAGATCTCTTTCCTACTAGGTTTCGGATATTTGAAGGTTGTGTTTCGTTTCGGAGTAGTATTTTCCCTGTGTTTGTGTTTTCCCTTCAGAGAGCGTTTCACGAAATTCGGGTGAGCTCTTTGTGCGACATTTGAGGCTGGAGTTCAGACCTGCGATCCAAGCTTGTTACTGGGAACAAGAGTCAATCAGTGCGATTTGTAGAGGTGTCAGATGGATGCGTCTTCGCCCATGGAAACAGCTTTGTTGTGCGAGCGAGAGCAGAATCACGAGAAAGGGCCTTCTTGCCCTCCTTCCCGCACTTAATATCCAGACATGATTTTTTATTCTTGTTCTTGTTCATTTTTTATAGCGCTGATTTTCACCGCACACGCGATGCAAAAGGTGTTACAAGGTCGATGAGATCGAATATGCGCTTATTGTTTTACGGGGTATTTGCTAATTCATCGCACTGCCATGGCCCTACACAGCATTCCCTCAGCTTCTCGGTGAATGCGGTAGTACCATGGGGCTTTGACTCTATTTAATACTTTGAAGATTACCAGCTTTTTCAGGTTGTCGCTACTAGAACCTAGAAGTGATTGGCCGTCATTCAACTAGGGGATCAGACCATTCCTACGCTCCTAAAATCTGATACTCCATAGCGTCATGCTTCTGACTAAATGCTTTCCCGCTTCCTCATTTCTCAATCTTTTCAACTGTTAATTTGTAGCAATAAGGACTGGACTGGGGCGTGCTTTTTCACACTCGGGTATGAATCGTGATGTAAGGATTACGCGTTGCACCGTCTGGAATTGCGTAAGAAGTACCGCAACCTCTATTGTATTCCCATTTTTTGCTTTGATTTGAGTTTTATTTAATCTTGCCTCTTTTCATTCGGCAAAACTCAGCGTGCATAGAACTAACGCATGTTTTCGTCTGTGGAAATTTTCGGATGTCACAACTTTCTTCGTTTTTTTCTTTGTTCTCTATACGAATCGCCGTCAACATCTTACAATTAGCACACCAGTCTAACAACACGACATTGAATACGTATGAGGAACGGAAAGGAAATTATAGTAAACTCATGGCATCTAAAGACTGCTTCCTATACATCCTCATATAAAAATATGCATATAAGGACGATAAATAGCAGGGGAAATAAATTAATGATTGGGAAATGTTGTGAACAATCAATGGTGAACTGAAGACACTGAAGTAAAATCAGGCTTAAAATCGAACTAAATGCAACGGCAAAATAAGTGAACACAGTGCTAATCTTTTCACGCAATTCCTAATGAGTCCAACCATCAAACGTCCTGCGGTGCACGCCGCGACGCGAAGTCCTAACATAAGGGTACGGGTAGACACCCTGTACACTCAGCCCATTGTGCTCCCACCGCTAGGTTATTCTAGAGCCGATTGATGGTTTTGTTGAAAGCCCATTCCATATCTTGTAGGATCTATCCAAGGTACTTCCCGGTTTTTTGCAAATTTGCTACTTACTGGTGCCATTTTTTACTCCCGAGTCCATGTTGTCCTATAACATGAAGCCTAGAGCCCCAGAGCCTTATGAAGTCTGAGGTTTTGCCCTGGGTGGTGCCTATTTCTGATATGCGACAGTGAGCAGATTCATACACTGTGTCTATAGTTTAGTGAAAAAAACGGTCAGAAGCCGTTTTTAAAAACGACGCCGGTGTTGCACGGTAAATTGCACGGAGTGTACTAATAGTTACTAGTCCAAAGTCTGGTCTCATATGCCGAAAACAGCTAAATAAGCAGGCTTTGCTCACTAAATCACAGGAAAATAGATATCAAGGGTAGCTCTTGATACGGCAGTGTTCGTTCGAATCTTGAGAGATTCGCTTAATACTCAGGATGATTTAAGAAGGATTCGCACTTCATGCTTGCATGCTTCTCGCTATCTGAAACAGAAGAGGTGTTTTATGGAACATCCAACAACAGGAACCGGCTGTGTGAACGTCCTCGTAAATCTGCACACTTGAGTGAATGTGATTTTTTACACTGTCCTCACGGTTTGAATGGATCGTTTACAATTGAGAAGATATAAGCTTCTCTCAATTGTAAACGATCCATTGCACGTAAACGTAAAACGTTCAATGCAATCGCTGAACCCTTACGTTAAATTCAACGTTAAAACGTTAAACGTGAACGATGTCTGCTCGTTGCCTCCACTCTGAAATCAAGCTACGGCGAGGACGGACTCGAAGCATTCTACTAATAGTTGAAAATTTTTGTTGAGAGGTGCAGATGTGCCTTTTTCGATGTCATTTTCGTCGACTCAAAAGCTACAGAAGAAAGCTGAAGCGGTCCTCATCGGAACTCATGTTGATAACATACAGGCTGGAGTTTGAAGTAAATCCAACCGAGTGATCTCACATATCGCAGAATGTTTTTCAACATTTGAAGTTGTAAATGAGTCTCATCTGTGTCCTTGCGCTTTTCGGACCTTGTATGTGTTTTCAAGTGACTCTGTTTTACCCTTTTTGAGTGGATCCTTGTTTTCTTGTAGGATCTCGATTGTGTAGAGCTCGTTTTTCTGTGCTAGGAAATGACTGAGAGGCTTGTCGTTACATTACTCCCAAATAGAACGCTGTTCTTTGACTTTCGATCTCTCAGTTTTCTTGCCCTGTCTCTTTTCTTGTCTTTTGTCCCTTTTTGTTTTCATTCGAGCTTATTAAGTTCATAATTATTCAGGGTTGACTAATACAGAAGATGTTTGGATGAAGTTGGATTCGTGTGCGAGTTATCCTGGTAGAGAAAAGTGAGTTGTTCATGAATCACCTAAGGTTTGTACCTTCTTCGTGGCGCGGCTCCCCTTTCTGAAAGTTCTACTCCTGTGACTCATTGCATTGTGAAAGGATAAAATGTTTGCCTCAAACCGGTTCTTTCGAAATGCTTCGTCTGCTTTCGATTCAAGTTGTAGATACGATGTGCACTCAGTTGGGCCCTTCTCGGGATCGGTAAACTTCAATAGATCGGAATGATAAGCTGGTAGATAGTTGAAAATAGAGGTACTAGTTATATTCCGCCACTAGCGAAAAATGAAATTGCCAAAAACCTGACAGACTGTGCACCTGCCCCCCCCCCCTTGTCTTGTGCTTTCCAGCGTGCTCCATCGCTGAAGTATGGAGTGAGCCTCACGGATCTATGATGGGCAGCGGTCAAGCGCAGCGCATCGCTTTAGCTTGTTAGACGAGAAAATCGGGTAATCTATCCACCGGCATAAGATTTTTGCTGATGCGAGGTGCTTAAGCACGCATTTCACCGCCAAGCTCCATGCACCGTCCCATTCATTTTCATTTTCCTTTTCTGGATGCCCAGATTAGTCCTCTTGCTGGATCTGAAGGACTTTCCCATGACTTCGTAATGCACTCCAATATGAAGGAGAAGTAGGTGGAAGGGCGACGTAACCAAATAAGATTGTTCGAATATGAGTACCTTGTTTGGTCCTTCCTTCATTACTGTAGACCTTTGGGCACATTGTCACCCAGTTTAGCGGTAATTTCCTCAAGCTCTTTAATAGTGGAAGCTCATGAAACCGGTACTCATACTCATGTTCCCCCCTCCCCCCTAGGAGGGATTCGCTAACCACCCCTACAGTTGGAATCGACCAACTGCTTGACATGCCTAAGTAGGATTCGCTACTACTTGCTTTAGTCTGCTAGACTCTTCGCCGCTTGGTTACCGATACATATGTCTACGCTATGCATACTTGTTACAGCCACTTATGAGTTATCTAAAACACTCGTTTCAAAATGTACTTAAAATATCTGCCGAGTAGAAAGCGCAGCAAATGTGAGCGCACATACGCACGTCAAATAATGAAAGCACAGAAAATATTTCTCCTTCCTTTGTGGAAATGCCCGCTTTCTCTGTTATCCAAATTGATACAGCCACCTCAGGTTTCGCGTAGCTTTTAGTTTCCACCTGCTGGAACTGTGATGTCTTTCTTCTCGGGTAACAGGAGACAAAAAAATACGATACCGCTCAGAGAATCAGTTCGATTAAAAAATTGGGCTGGAGTGGTCCATTCGTCAGATCCTGCAAAGATGTACCGGCGTCACGCAGTCGTCAATAACTTCAACTAGGATCCCGCAGTATATGAAATCAATAAGTGTACTGAAAACAGACGCAACATTTGAAAAGAGGGGTCAAGTTTCACTGAGTCATGCATGGGAATGAGAGTTGTTCCGAGGCTTAATGTGTGAAAGAAAACTTATCGAGTGCTGAAGGAGTGCAAACTCCTCACTCAGCGGAAAGTATTAGGTTGTCCCAAAAGTCTTGTCGTATTTTTCCAAAAAAAACAGTAACTCTTGTTCACTTCGCGGCAGGTCTAGGCGGTTCAGGAATATGGTAGAACGTTCTCTAAGCTTTCTAGGAAAATTCATATTGACCCACCTGATCCCGTGGAGAGAGCTACAATGCCCGTTGTCGATACCCACCCAACTCGCGGTGTCATCTATTATGAGCGGTCTTGCGGCACCAAAACGACGCAAGCTTGCCACTCCATCAGCGCTGCATTGGGCAAGGGATGTGTGAGCTACGTGACCGTGCGCCGCTTGTTCATCAGCTTCAGCAACGGCGAGATTGATATGAAAGACAAACCACGCTTGGGACTGTGCTGGTTCTGGGACGCGGAAGGAATGCTTTTCCGCGAGGTGCTGGTACAAGGCGAGACAGTCACCGCTATCGTATGCACCCACCAGCTCCAGCAGCTCGCCGTCGCTAATCGAGAAAAGCGCCGAAAAAGGTCCGCGGTCACCCTCCTACATGACGACGCCCGCTCCAATTTCCTCCGATTTCGCGAAAAGTGCCCAGGCCAAGCTACAGGAGCTCGGCTGGGATATCCTGCCCCACCCGCCATACACTCCAGACATTGCCCTTTCTGACCAACACCTTACCCATCCTCTCGAATCCTTCCTGGCCAAGAGAAAATTCCTTGATTATGACTTGCTTGCAAAGGCGATCGCAGACTTCTTCGACTCTCAGAACCCAGAGTTCTAGGAGGAGGGAATCAACGATTTTCCTATAAAGTAGCAGAGGGTTGCCGATAACAATGGTCACTACCTTGTTGCCTAATTGTTATTGTTGGACGAAAAAGAAAAATAAAAAGTGATGATCGAAAAAAATACTACAAGACTTTTGGAACAATCTAATGGAAAGGCATCATCCATGATCAGATGAGACCGAATATCAAACCGATCTTACCAAGATATCGAGCTGTGCAGACTGAACTAGGGTGCTCAATACGTCCTAAACTATGTATCCCTTCATCTTGCTAAGCGTTTTTACAGTGTTGTTCCTTCCGACGAAGAATTGCGACGTTCCGTGCGGCAGCCGATCTTTCTAGCATTGCCTCTGAGGAAAACGGTTTAAAAGAAACACCAAAGTTCTTTCGTCGTGTCGACATGTACATTAAAATCTTCGTACAATCTTCGTACAAAATCCGACCCACCACTAATCATGGAGATCATATGAAGCGTTATGATGCGAAGGTTGATGCCATGAAGAGCCATTTGTGAAGAGTCAAGGAGTTCAGACAGTCAGTCACCAAAGCATGGTCCAAGTGGATCAAAAACTCACCGAATATGTTCATATGAAATTAGGCAACCGTGTTTCAGAATATTGAAGCAATGCAGGATCGAAAGGATACACAGCGCTCTTCTTCCTTTCGACATTTCTTCGTTGTCGAATACTTAAATTTGTATAGTGACTGGATCACTTTGCAGAGAAGAAAAATCGGCATTTTCGAGAATCAGATGACGAGAATTTTTTGTTCTTAAGCTGGATCGAATTGGTGCGCGGATGCGTTCACATTCTCTATATTTTGTACCTGGGTAGTTATTGAGTTGCATTTTGCAAATCGGGTGTTTAGATATAATGTTTGCCTTATTACACAAAGCAATGTATGTATATTGTATATATTGGTACATGTAATCTTCATCTGCAACATATCGTATACACCCACTGATGTCTTTCTAGCGTACTGCGAAACCGTCGGCCGCTGCTTTTTCGTTCGACAAAATTTTGGCTACGGTTGATTCGGCCGTGGAAATGGCGACACATGAGAAGGAAAGTGCAGAGGTGATTTGTCTTTCCCATGCCTGGGTTTTTTGTGTGCTTGGTAATCTCGTTGGTTGTAGTGTGCTTCATATTGTGCAGATCGAAGAAAAAATTTATCGCACGTTCGTCAAATTTTCTAGAATGAACTGGAAGCGATACCTGCGTAATGGGACTGATTCTTCCTATTTTACGCTGTTAACTGTGTTTCCCTCGAGGAATTTATTATTCACTGGTTGTTATTCGGAAAGTTAGGGCTCGTTTTGAATAGTCTTCGATGGGGAGAAATAGCTTAATTTTTCTTTCAAGCTATCCCTATGTTCATTTATCACTTTGCTCGTTTAGGGCTGGAAGCGAGCGCTCAAGGAGGTTAGCGTTGAATATTTCAACAGTATGTCCTCCTTCTCCATCACTTCCTAACTTGCATAATCCCCTAGAATCAAGTACTCCTCCGGATGGATCAAACAGTAGTAATGGTGAGTGATTCTTTCGTCAGCTTGTATTTTTGAATTACCACTTCAAAGACCCTTGAACCTTCACTGTCAATTTCCCTGAGGTAGCATTCTGTAGCTGGAGGGTACGTTAATAGCGTTTACAAATTTTTCATTCGTATGCCCACAATGCAAGCGACTTACTTTATGATAATTGATCTTATTGTTATCAAATTATTTCATTTGTATATTTATATGTTCCTACGACTATATTGTTGCTGCGCGATCAATGGTAAAAATAATTGCCTCGCCATTGATTGTAAAAGTATAGGTGCTTCTTGGTAGCAGGGTCAGGTGTTGCACTGAGGAAACTTTCTGAGAAGTATGGCATTCCCTTCCTATGATAATTTTGAAGCCAATATTCGTCTGTTGCACCACGCGGATATGTTAGTAGTTTGGATAGCACACCACGTAAGATCAACGCAACGGTACCTCAAACTTAATTAAATGATGCAATGGAAGCGTATCAGAAAAGTCATTGCAAAGCGGTTAAAATGCCCAAGAGAGAGTATTGTTAAACGAATATCAGAGCTAATGTGATCAATGATACTAATGATGATATTAGGTTGATTCATAATAAATCGGACAAATGGTAGTGATGATTTCTAAAGATCATAACTCAGCAACGAGTTAACGAAAATGGACGCGCGAGGTACCGTTGGAATGAGTATAAAAAGCTCTTCAAAATACAGTCAAACAAACACTCCAACTAGTTTCATTCCGCCACCATGCCGCACGATTTCAAGCCGTCCAGAGACCACATCCGCAACGTCATACTATTTCTATCGCTATCTGGCCAGGAACCCGCGGATATCGGCAGACGTACGAAAGAAGTTCACAAGGAGCATGCCCCCGCCAGAAGTACAGTGTACTTGTGCCATTCGAAGTTTGCGTCAGGCGACTATTCCATCGAAGACGAAAACCGCGGTTGGTGGAGCGTACACGTTGTAGAGTAGTGGGAGCTGCTCGATGAAGGCACAACAGTATCCGCCGACGTCTACGTTCGTCAATTACGAGAATCGAAGGCAAATGTCCAAAGTTCGCTACGGCGGCGGTCACATGTCTACTTCCAGCACGACAACGCGAGACCGCACATTGCAAGATCGACCAAGGCCGAGCTGCTGTCGTACAGTTGGACCGTGCTTCCACACCCACTGGACTCCCCAGACCTGGCCCCTTCAGATTTACACCTTTTCTCCCACAGCCAACGCCACCTGGACGGCCAAGACTTCAAAACTCGCGACGAGGTCAAGGCGGCACTCGGCAACTTCTTCGAGCTCCAGCTTCCGGCCTTCTGGAGCAAGGGCATCCATGATCTGCCTATACCGTGGCAGAAGGTCATCGATAAAGATGGAGCATATTTCAAGTGAATCCCACTTGTCGTTTAAAAGTTGTACGACAATGATTAAAATTTGTAAATTTGTCCGATTTATTATGAATCAACCTAATAAATTCGTAGTATTCAGCTGTAATACGTACTTCGCAGCTGTGGCTTTGTCTGTCCTCCAGAACAAGAAGTCAGCAGTCAGTGCATGAGGCTGTCGCACCATCATAGCGAAAACTTGCGATCTCTCTCCTGAAATCATGTCAAATAAAAACTTGTGTATGGAGAGTCCATTAAAATTAAAGAAATCGCTTCTATTAGCGATACTTCCCCAAGCCCATAGGTTTGTTGTTTGGTTATCGATCGATGCTTGTTACTACCACCTAGTAGAAAGCCTGAATAACTGCAAACAACATTTTAACACACTACGTAACCGCCTCCAAATTTGCTAAGCAAGCCATTTCGGACCAACTGTCTTCTAACCCCTCTTTTCTCAAGTCGTATACGAGCCTTTTGAATTTATTCAGTAACAAACTTGACTCTGCTTAGCATTGCAGCACCAAAGAAAAAGCTCAGAGAGTTCCAAAATATAGCGAAGATGGGCACGTCCTATCTAGGGGCTTTATTTCCGTCGCTATCTCTCGGCGCGCCCATATTTTCCTGGCGGCTGCATCAGTGGCTGTCGACAGAGCCACGCGGGTCTATGAAACGTAGCGGTCTTAGAGGGCGCGAGCCAAGACACTCACGTTGGGACACTGCATCGCGCACGCGACAGGTGCCGTGCAGCTCCTGTTTCGAATTGGCCGTGCGCAAATAGGACCATCACGAGCTCCGACGATCTCACCGAATTTGGTGTACTGGACTGCACCTCATTTCGCAAAGCACAGAGTGCGCTTGCTTGTGAAAGGAGCTCTACACAGTCCACGGACAATCGTGGAATTCCACGATTGTCCGTGGGCTCTACACATTCCACGATTGTCCGTGGACTGTGTAGAGCTTTGTGAAAAAGTTGAGAGGTGTCCGTTTCTTGTGGACTCCTGACGTTCCATCACATTCGAAATACCTGCTCTCCTGCTTTAGTTCGCGAGTGAAGTGTCGCTGAGGTGATTCCGCACTCGGATTTACCTTTTCTTGATCATGCTCGTATTTCAGAGGGCTCAAGAATTAGGCTCCCGGTTCATTCTCTTTGGCCTTTTGAAAGTCATTTTTGATTCATTTCTGTTATTTAGGCTTCTGCTCTTCAATTTCATAACCATATACGATGACCTTGGTTGACACAAACTTTTGTTTTGTTCGCATTTGATTAAAACTGAATTTATGCTTTTACAATGTTTCGGAAGCAGGGGAAGACAGTGGGCTTCATCCTTTTATGCAGTATTTCAGGATTGTATAGGAGTTTCTAAGCGATATATTTGCTGATTTTCTTTGTAGAAGTTCATGCATACACGAGATTCAGGTGACATCCCAATCTTGAGCTGGATTAGCTGCGTGAAGCATTGTCGAAGTAAATGTATCCCCGTGTGTCAACACTAAGCACTTTTGCCTCGAGTCGTGATCAGCTTCGAACAAAAGACTGCTCAAAGTACGATCATTGATGCGATAGTATTAGTAGCTTTCTGTAGTTTCTTATGGCGAAAAACGCCATTAGCAGCTTCCGGAAAGTTCCATGGGTCGGAACCAGACGGAACTTATGCTATGCGCTGGTCAGCAAGGAGCACTTAAGGAAGTGGAGAATTAGTCTTGGTCGTAGAAAAGTGTTAGCGGTAATGCTGTCATCTTTTCCTTCACTTTTTTCCTTCCTATCAATCGAGGAACCAACACTCAAAGGAATCTAGCACGGAAAAATAAATTTTTCTGCTTCTTCTATATTTATGTGGTATTTGCAATAATGGCTGTATGCAAATTTCACTAGAAAAAGTGAGAATTCGTCCGAGATACAGCTTCCCAAAGTGGCAGCCGAGGGGCGGGGCCTTGGATTAAGTGACAGCCCCTTCGTCCGCCGTGGTCGGAGATAGAATGTGGTACTGTTCACGTACCTTTCTCTTCCCAGAATGTGTCTCAGACAGCGGCGGGCATCTAATCTGGGCGATTTGTCCCTTTGACCGCTTTTTGAGGAGCTGTATCTTAGCCGGGTAAAGTTTAAAGTTTTTGGCGTTAATCAATCCCTTCTGTGGGATGCGCCGCACATTCTAGTTCCATTCAGAATCGTGATGGCTGGTGAATGTGATGTGGCCTATACAGTGACTTGCGGTGGCCAGCCGATGTACAAGTCAGTGCTTTTATCCTCCCAGACGAGTCTGGTACCAATTTACCGACCCCGGAGGGATGGAAGGCTTGGTTGGCCTGGGCGGGCGTTGATGCGAGATTTGATCCCCGCACCATGAGAGTGGGGTGCGCGCCACCTGTCACCACACCACCTCCGCCATCTTAGCCGGGTACTCGCGTTTTTTGTTGGAATTTTTGCATGCGACTGTTATTAGGCAAATGCAACATATAATAGTTATATGGGTAACAGATAAACTCATTTTTCCGTCGCCAGATTTCTTTGAGTCAGTTTTGTGATTGGGACGACGTCGGTTTGTTGTATTAGCCTACCCTAATGTCTTTCTTAAATTCTGCTCATTCGTGTTCCGTGAGGAGTGTGCAGGACCTAGGTCGTCAATGGTGGGAAAGCGTTGGAAAAGTCACAATACAAGTGTTATTTGGTGGGACATAAACGAGTTGAATACTCTTACAGCAATGACTTCCAACGTCCTGCCTGTCACATGGCGAGCGAGTTTTGTGCATTGGAGAAAGTTGCAGTAAAATAACGTTGTTTTTGTTGTTCTTTTTACAGTAAAGCGTACACATGAAACGAAAAGTCATTAAACACTACCTTTGCTTCAATCACGTGTTCGAATGCTCGACTCCTGTGAATTTACTTTGGATAAGCTCACGATGGATCCAGATTTTCGTGCTGTTTCCAAGAGCTGTCAAGTTATTTTCCCTCTCCAATTTTTAGTTGTAATCGTAGACTTCAAGTGGGTTTCCGTGACAATTGTCGAGAAACACGTGGCCGAGAAGTGGCTTCACGTCATCACCCCTCTCATCCCTCAACCATATCACCTACTCTGGCCAAGTTGTTCTAGCGAGTTTACGCAATTTTTGGTCGTTGTCATTCTTTCACGGATCCTAAAGGTAGTTTGCCGTTGTGATAACAGTAATCCGAATGTCATATTGACATTCTTTGGAACTCATTGGCAGTTGTTTCCGTGGATTGTTCTCATTTCTATAAACAACAGTCCACATAGTAGTGTCGCAGTTGTCACATTCTTTGTCATTCAGGTGACGCGCCACGGTACCTGTTCATCAGTTCCCTCTTTCAGAATTCTCATATTTCGAGTTTTTCATAATTTTCCATGAAGGAGATCCTTTTAATGATATTTCAAAGAGTGAATTTTCTCCTTTGTTCAGTGAATTGGAATTGTTTTACTCGATGGTGTCTGTAATGAGGTTCCTGTAGTACTAATGGGACCAAGCAGATACTGCAATTTGTGTGGCTGGAAGATGCTTTACCATGCGATGTGCTGCGTTCTTTCGGCAAGTCTCATTGTTGTCCATGAACTGCAGCTTTTCGCGAATTCTCACTTGTCGTTGTCGTTTGGCTCACTGGAGCTTTATGCTCTGCCCTCCAAGCCATCCTAGCGTCATCAAGATGCTTCTCTAACAATGGGTGAATAGAAAATTATAGTTATTCGTGCCGATCGTAGCACAGACATCGACTGAATTTGGGAGTACTCTCTATGTTGGCAGCGAGTTTATTGCGTAGGCTGTAAGTGAACGCTGCATTGATATCCTAGCAAACTATTATATCTCCTGAACTTTATTATTAAAAACCTTTTCATCAAATGTGGGCACCATCAATCTGTTTTTCATGTGAATTATCGAAATCTAAGGGCTAATGAAATGGTAATCGCAGAGGTGGTTGCTCTGAGCACGAGGACAGTACCGGTTCTGATCGCCCTTATTTACTTTCTTTGTGTTTCGAAGAGTTCTCAGTGTAATTGCCGGTAGCACAGGTAGATATTTTCACCGTCGAGTGGTTTATCCCTCAATCTATTCACATTTTTTTAGTTGTTTAGACCATGTAGAATAGAACGTTAGATGCAAATAACATGTGCTGAGAGGTTTTACGAGGTCGTATTATTTTATGTGTTAGGTCTGCACTTTTGGTGTCTGTTTCAAACGGGTAAATTGGACCGATCCGTAACTTTCCTGGTTACTATCGATTATCGGAACAACAATACCTTGAGAGCTTAAGGAGTAGGTCGAAAAGCTTTCTCAGTGAAAAGTTTTTCTTGTTTCTTGAGTGAGGACAGATCCGGGAAATTAAGAGGAGAAGACTGAAGGTGAGGGAGCAATTTCGATCTCAATTTAAAATCCGAACTATGTCGAAATTTCTATTTACGTTGACCTATAAGCCACCTCCCTTTCGAACCCTGGCCTATTCTTTTTGTTTTTCACTTCTGTCTTTAAAAAACTTGAATTGTTATTTTTATTACTTTGACATTCGTCCCTTTTCCCTGTACCCCCTCTCCTCCCGACCCTCCGAACCAGTACTCCATTATGTGACTTCCATATTGATGCTTCCGGTTTTTGCATATTGCCTCAATTATGTGAAATTTGGATAAATGCCCTTGAGCAATTGGTCATCAATAGAGTCATTACCCATGTAGGTCTGTCACTCAAAGGCTGCACACAGCCTCTATTATTTTGAGAGACAGAAACATGTAGTCAACAGCAGTTGTACTGAAATCGACCTCTTTGCGAAGATGTAAACAGTACCACTGGAAAACAGGTTTTATGTATGTTCTACAATTGACGATAACAAGTTACCGCGATGTGAAAGGTATATTGGTTTGTGGCAGAATTCCATGAAACGCTCAATTCATAAAAAAATCAAGGATAGCATAATCGTATGAAACAGTGTACATAAAGAGCATAAAAGTGTAGTTATGTATTCAATAAGTGACCAGCACAAATGTCCCAGATACTTTGAGATATGAGATATTTCCTTTTCTTCGGATCGTCTAGTGTGATTTTTGCATATACCTAATCTCCGCTGCGATTATACTATCATTTTAACAGTGGGTTAATCGAGCATAAACTTTTGGCGTTGTATTACATACGATTTTTTCAGGCCTTCCCGCGTCGGAAGGAATTGACGGGCACGCCACCGACATTTTCTCTCAGTCATCATCTGCAGTGTAGGCTTTACTTATTCTTTTGAAGTTAAATGAAACAAGTAAAATGGAAAGATCAAGTTCAGCTGTTGATAAAGGTTTAAAACAAACTTTGTGAAGGGCGGAGATGGTGTGTGGTGATGGATGGTAGCATGGGGCGCGGGTTCCGTGACATGGTCCGTGGATCAAATCCCGGGCTGTAGGTCTCCCATCACTCCAGGTTCGGTGGCCTGGTTCAGAGTGGTCCCGGAGAACGAAAACCATGCCTTATACTTCTGTTGCTCCCCAGAAGTCACTGTGGAGGTGGCAAATGCCCCACGACTTTGAATAGAAAAGGGTATGTGGCGTACCCCGAAAAAGAAGGATCTGATCAACGCCGAGCTATTATCCATTTATCCGCTTACGGGAGGTAGCAGTACTGTTCGTATAGAGAGGTGATTACGAGTACCATATTCTTAGTAGCTACATACTACTTCTCTTTTAGCTCAAGACCAACTGAATTGGTACCGTCTGCAGTGACCAGGGTTCAAGTGACTGACCTTGCCACCATCCCTCCGCTTGTCCTCGAAAATCCTGGAGACAATAGCACTACTCTGCAAAATGGCAGCCAGATCGTAGATGACCGTGAGTTTGTTTTTTTATAAGTAGACAAGGAAATTTCGAGCAGTTTTAAGTGGATATGACACATAGAGGCTTCGGGTAACGCTTGAGACACACGGTCGGTTGGGCCGCCAGGTTATGCCCATCCCCTTAATATGTTCTCGATAGCACTTTCCTCCAGAAAACTTGCGAAAAGCGAGTAAACCAGCGTACGAATACTGAAATGGGAATTAAGTGGGACATTGGCTAACAAATTGGATATTCTCCAATGTATAGAAAGTCTTTTTGAAAATTTCTCTCAATTTGAAAATTCACCTAATTTGGTCATGATCACATGCTATACTACTAGAACATACTTGTACGCAGGGTAGGATCTAGGCAAACACAATGAAAAGTTGCTCTGATTTTTCTTGAAAGTATTAATTTCTAAATAATGGGATTATGACTGAGTATTTGTTTTTGATTTTGTGCACTTTTAACTTAGGAGGGAAGGAACAGTCAAAGAGAATGAAGGATTCACAATTCTTCGAATAACCTACGTCACAGGGCCAATGGCGACAGGCTGTCAGGTTGCAGGCCGAGTTCAAAATCTTTGTGGACCAACCCATACCTTAGTGCTGCAATGTAGTTGGTGCCGACTGAGAGTACCTAAGAAAGGTGTAATTGGAGATAAAAATCGATACCTTCCCACAGATCACGTCTGGATGTGTTCAGTGCAAATAGTGGTTTGAGAGAAAGCTTCACAATTTTCCCCGCCTCGCGCTTTTCTTTGCATACATATCAATTTCTACTTGTGCTAAGTGTTCACTTAACCAGGTCATAAGCCTTTAGGTAGGTTCGCTGAATATTGAATCTAAAAAATAATTCTTACTTATCCAAGGATTTCATCTCCGAAGTTGATTTTTCAACATTCAGAAACGCCTACCGACATGGAAAGCCCATCATATTCGTCTGAGCCTAGCTCTGTAGATACAAGTATTCTACTCGAAGGATATGTTGGCATTGAAGCAAAGGTCGACTTATTTTCTTATTTTCGACAAGCACTTGTCGGCGTTTGAAAATTCTTTTTTTTTTCGAATATTTACTGTTGCTTTGTGAACTCAAATGAGCCTTTCGCAGCGCACAAAGAAGATTGCTGTTGCCAGATTCTTTTATGAATGAGAGCAATCGTAAGATTTCAGGAGCCAAATTTATCTGCTCAGCCGGAAAAGCCGGTACTGAGGAAGCCGGGGCAACCACCGCGACTCCAAGCACGCAGAAAACTCATGAGTGGCTCACGAAGTGATTCTGGTATAGCGAGGTAAGGTGTTTGAAGCGACTTTATAAGCGGGTAACTACAGGTGGTAATGTCTTCGTGTTGTGTATCAGACCTCTAGAAATCTCATAAAGTGATCCGTGCTCGGGTGCTCTTCTATTTCTTGGAAAATATTGTAACTTTGCCGAGAATACTTCCAAGATAAGCGCTACATCTGTCTCTGATACTGGTCACTATTAAACAGAGCATTAGGCTGTATTCATACTTTGCTATTCGATTGATCGTACGATCGTTGACGCATGCAGGCTCCCCTTTCAGTGCACAGCTGATGTAAGCATACTCAAGGACGCTAGTTGATGGTGTATTAGCCTAAAGACTATTTCATACCAGTTGGCGAGCGCACACTACTGCGCGCGATTCATGGCGACGTTGTGCAAAATGGGTTTGTTCGGCACGACCACAGTTGTGTACGAATGGAGTGGGAATTTCCTTTCCTCTGCTTTCAGCTGAGCTACTGAATTGGAAAAAAGGAGAGAAGATGAGGTGATAAAAAAGCATTCAGGTGCCAATATGCTTCAGTCGCTTTGCATCGAACCCATTTTGCACGTCATCGACATGAATAGCATGCGCCAGCCAACTGGTCATATGTAAAATCCAAGGTCCCATCTTTGCTACGACGCGAGATACGAATTTCCCGCCATTCGCCTTTCGAGGCTTCTTATCAGCCCTTATCAGTTGTTCAGTTCCCTCATCACTGATGTCCCCTTGCTACCCCCTATATTACTTTTAAAATCCAGGATCCCAGCTTCGCTGCGACGCGAGATATGAATTTCCCACCATTCGCCTTTCGAGGCTCCTTATCAGCCCTTATCAGTTGCTGTCACTTCCGTTCCCTCACCACTGATGTCCCCTTGCTACCCTCTATCACTTTTAAAATCCAGGATCCCATCTTTGCTGCGACGCGAGATATGAATTTCCCACCATTCGTCTTTCGAGGCTCCTTATCAGCCCTTATCAGTTGCTATAACTTCAGTTCCCTCACCACTGATGTCCCCTTACCACCCCCTATATCACTTTGAGAATTCAGTGTCCCAGCTCTATTGCGACGCGAGATATGATTTTCGTGACAGACGGAGGGACAGACAGACGAAGCGTTTTATATATAGTAGGGATGTTTATCTCAATCTGCACTCAGTTCAGTGAGCGAAGGTAACCGGGTTGGAATCGGGTTGACAGTGCGTGCGCTGAGCTCATAAGAGTTGGTGGTTCATTCAGCTTAAACTCTGAGGATAGGCTCCGAAAACGCGACTCATTACATTACCAAACGACTCTTTTTGAATTAGAAGGTTATCTGACTCACAGAATGGCCTACTGATTGTTAGCCTCATGGCGGAACAGAACCGCGTGAAATATTGAAGGAATCGTCCACGGAAAAAATGAACTTTTCTGTTACCCATATATTCATGTTGTGTTTGCCTAATGCGGGCCACATGCAAAGTTTCACGCAAAAAATATGAATTCGCCTGAGGTCTCGGCCGGGTGAGCGGGCTTCGAGCGAGTGCCCACCCTGTCGTCCGCCGCGGTCGGAGACGCATTGTAGGATTAGAAAGTTACGTGAACAGTGCCACTCTCCGTTCCTAACCGCGGCGGATTACGAGACGAAGCTTTTACTCGGAGGCTCCACCCACCTGCCGAGATTTTGGGGAGCTGTATCTAAGCCGCAAATACAACATAAATATGTATATGGGAAAACTCATTTTTCCTTGGACTATTCCTTTGAAGTGTGGTTGTCAAAGTGAAGGTGCAGTGATTTGGCGTGCAGCCCTTGTTCAAAATTCCCGTGGAGACGGGAGGGATGAGCATTGTCATGGAGGATTAGTATAGCCAAGTAGCGACTGTTTTATTCGTCAAATCAATCGATTCAGAGGCGATCTACCAACGCACCTAACTGATGACAGTGATAGCGACAATCCTATAGAATATAGAGATGATGACGATACTCGTTATCGAAGTGCTCCAAGTACCTCTCGATTTGATGAGGAAGAGGAGGATATACCTGTCGGTGAGTTCAATCCCTGTCCAACTGAATTAAAAATACGATAGTGCATTGTGTGTTCTTATATTGCATTAGCTATGGAATTCTGTGGGCCTTTCAAATAGGAGCCTCTACAGAACATCAGCGAAAGTCGTTGTTGCAATGAATACATATTCCTTTCAGGGAAGATACATACTTGATGAGTTTGTAATAATAATCACAGTCAAGTCCCTGAAACATTCCCTAGGCAAAAGACGCATTTCGAGCATGTCACGACTTATGCTCCTTAATGTTGTGGGGTGTTCGACTGTCACACTGCTATGAAGTATGCTATGCTATGAAGTAATTATGCACAAGTTTTCACATTAGGTCGCAAACGGAGTAATAAAAACTTCAAACTTCATACGAGCATGCGTCCCTTACAAGGAACAGGCATTATTCTGATCCAAGACCGCGCAATCTTCGCTTGGCTGATCTCATGACCGTGGTTACCTCCTCTGAAAACTTGCAGTGCGCTTTCTATAAGAATGATGCCATACGGCCCCTTCACCTTGAAAAAAATCGGCAATTGGCAGTAGAGCTGGGAAGTTTTCGAAAATTCTCTGAAACTACAGATACTTCGGACATAAATAATTTTGCTTCAGTTTTTCTTCCCCAATTGCTTAACATTCACTTCCTCCCTAACTCACCTTTTAGTTGGCAGAAGTGCTTGATCCCAGTCACAAATGCAGCGGATAAGGCTGCCATCTGAGCTCGCGATCTTGCGATTCCGCGATTCTATGATTTTGCTGTGTCGCGCTTCCGCATACATTCTACGACCTTCATATTGTGTAGTGTCTTGTCTTGTAACTTCGCGTGCGAGGCCGTGATAGTGCAAAATCGCAAAATCTTGAATTCTGATTAAGGCCCGAGGCTGCGGAGTGAAAGGCAAGGAATCTGTACCCTTTTCAGAGTACCGACCTTTTTTCTTATAAAAAGAGGCATCAGAGACCTAACATTTGCAGTTTGCTTTGTACACCTGCTTGAATTTGAAAAGAATTCGAGTTTTTCATCATAGTTCTGTGTAACACAAACCACGAAAGTTAGTATCAATATGAAAATCTATTCGTTAGGTTCGATAGTGTAGTTCGCCAGTGTTTTTTTTACCGTGAAAGGTATAACGTGGCTGATTTCGTTTCCGAGAAGGCCCCTGATACGACTTACCTCCCTCCTTCAATCCGATGGAGAACCGCAAAAGAGAGGGACATCCCTCCGAAATGGGACGTTAGTAAAACGCTGACATTATGCTAGTCATTACGTTTGGCCCAGGCATTCCACCAACAATTATATTAGAATAGGAGCGCCTCAATACAAACGAACTTTGAACGTTTTTAATTTGCAAAACACTAAAAACGTCGAACCTTGTGTTCTATTGAACTGTCGTTATTCTGTCATAGATCACTTTCTGCACAATTTTTGCAAAAAAAACAACTGTTCCCTTCAGGAGGGCTGGCAGCAAAGGTGTTCCGCAAGGATACATTAGCGTTGCGACTTGATGCGCCACCGTGTAAAGACGACATTAACGGTCAAACAGCAGATGATCGTCGAACTCTGATGCACAATGCCTCGATCAAACTTGCCCGGTATTGTTGAATTTAATCGGGGGTTCAAGGAGGCACAGTATCGAATTTCTAAGAAGGACGACTGGGCGAGATTAGAAACCGCTACCGCTGCTTGAACTACCGTTTCTCTCACTCCGGAAACATCTATTTCTGAGTTTTCTTCATTCAGCAAATTGAGCGAGCGACCGACTGTCGAAGAACTAGAGGATCGAAATATTTTGAAAACAGCTGCTGTACGATCGATGGAGGAAAAGAGGAAGCTCTTGTTAAGAAAGGTTATTTTTGACAATTTTAAACAAAAGATTTTGAAATGCTGTTTTTTCTACCAAATTCCTGCTTCAGCTGAGTTTTCGGCCAACAATAGCGCAGCTAAAGGAACAGCAAATTATACAGTTCAATGACTATGTTGAAGTTACACAGGCCCAAGCTTACGATAGGAAAGCGGATAAGCCGTGGACGAGATTGACGTCTACGGATAAGGTAACATTAAAACCATAAACTTGAATTTCATGTTCCAAAAATGAGTTTTTAGGCGCTTATTCGTAAAGAGCTGAATGATTTCAAAGCAACCGAAATGGATGTTCATGAGGAAAGCCGGATATTTACCAGGTATAGCCAAAAAGCGGTTTTTTTTTTGTGAGACGCAGCGCATGTCACAGTGCTGGACTGGTTCATAGAAGTATTTGGGATCAAGTTGGTTTCTAGGGTTTCTAGGGGTTTCTCTGGGTTACTTGGACGGGACTCGTACCCGCACCAGTGCGGGTTCGAGTTCCGTGCGAGACCGAAACTTTTGCCCATAACTAAGTATACCTGTAACAACTTTCTTACATCACGGGCTGCAGCGAAAAATTAGCAGCTATCAAAAATCAAAAACATCAAAACTGAATATTAATGTTTCTTTGCCAGATTTCATCGACCGTGATTGGAGCCCACTATCGCTACTACTGTTAACTTTCTTTGTCACAGTGCTAAATGGAACAGTACGGCCGCAAGAGGCTCTTTTACATACAGCTGGCTGCTCAGATCAATAGCTAAAAATGGTGCACTATGTTCATAATAATGAAAGTAATAATATTAGTAATA
Organism: Trichostrongylus colubriformis; assembly: GCA_963978905.1. Classification (NCBI taxonomy): domain Eukaryota; kingdom Metazoa; phylum Nematoda; class Chromadorea; order Rhabditida; family Trichostrongylidae; genus Trichostrongylus; species Trichostrongylus colubriformis. The sequence goes on from OZ022260.1 coordinate 19,589,176, forward strand.
ATGAGGACGAAAAAAGACCTCATATCTCCCTGTGATAGCAGTATTGTATGTGCAACGAATCTTTATTCTTTTTTCCTGTTTTGAAATAGAGGGGAGTGTGCCAGGAGGTACCAATCGCAGTGCGATGATCGTGAAGTTGCGCCGCGCGCGGCAGTTGAGTTGCCAAGCGCGGTGCCCGTTATCACGCCGCGATCCGTGCCTCCTCACAACTACTCTTGGAGATAGGTATTACGATACGATATATGCTTGTTCTATATAATGTAAAGATGGCGTTTTACGAGTGAATTCAATGCGAATACGGTCGACACCTTTTTCAATATGAGTACATTTTCTAATGCTTGTGGAGATACCCATTTTCAATATTGTGCTCCGATTTACAGATTTTCCTCGCAGATTGTAATTATAGCCTGATTATTTACGAGGTTCGTAAGCTTCTTCAATAGTGGTAAGCTCTAAACAGTATCTAGACAGGAGTCTTCTCATAATGATGTACATACATTTCATTGGTTTACAATTTTCGTAAATAATCAGGCCCCTCCACATTTGTTTATACTCGCTAAGCTTCAGAAACCATTTCACTTCTGTTCTAGTGTGCTTTGGAGTGCCTATTAGTGCGCAGTTACAGCTTGCGATCGCAGTAATCTGGCTTGCTGCAACGCTTGGGCAAGCAGCGCGGTCCATCACTATCTAGCTTTCTCTCGCTTCAGCGTTCTACTTCCCGGTTTCAGTGCATCCGCATTCCTGTGCCTTGCGGCGTTAGCGATCACTGCACACGTATCTAATCCATACCATTTGCAAATTGGTCGCGAGGTATAACTGCGGGCACACAGCCACAGTCCACACCCTCACATTCTTGTCGGTAAGAGTGGCTGCCGGAAATTCGTTGGAAACAGAATTAATATTCAGGTGGTTAGAATATAAACGATGTTTACATCACCTTTCATCAGGTTTTCGCATTGCGATATGTGCAAGCCAAATGTGCCGCCATTATAGGGTCTCAAAGCGTTTACATTGCAGCTACATACGGCGCCCCAACATGGACATGTTATCGTTTTAAGACCCAACTACAGCAGCGTCCATAGCCGCGAAATCCTGACGTGAGAATACACTAGCAGAATAACCAGCACTCCTCGTTGGAAGTCTTGGAAACGGTCAATCGATTAGGACCCAAGTGAAACAGGGATGTAATGTTCGCTGGTCGTCCTTATGTCGATGGGAATCGGTGCAATGTCGCCAACACAAAACACGCGATTTCTAGAAAAAGTATAACGAATGTCCTGAGGGTGTGGCAAGGCTGTTTCGCGAAGAACGAGCTTGGATATGCAAGCTGCCTGAGCACTTATGGGAGAAAGCTATTAAAGGCATGACTTTGGTGCGATATGGAGTCGAATTTGCGCAAGCGCCTCTGCTTCTTCCGCGCTACTCGCCAAAAAATTTGAATCATTGATTGATATAATGAAATATGTTACCTGGAACGATTTCATGTGCAATGAAACTTTTATAAAGCGTGTTTTATTTGCTTCGTGCAATTTAATAGTCTAGAAATGAGTGGAAAACAATTATCTCAAATAACAACATTAAAAAACACTAAAACATCAACAGAGAATCACAAGAACGACACGCCCCTGAGGACTCAAAAGTAGAACTGGTATCGAACATCAGGCTAAGATTCTGCAGTTACACATTTCACACACGCACAAACACATATGCGCCACAGCGATATCGCATAGCGCCCACTAATACTGCATTCATGCAAAGCGGCGGCTATTTCTTGTTACAAAGCGCACGCACACACGCACACACATGACATACAAAGGATTGATAGGTGAGTGATACACAAAGGACAGCAACAGACGAACAGATAGAGAGAAAGAGAAATTAACATGGACACACAAGAGAGAAAGAGAGATTAGCGTGGACACACACGAAGAACATGGATAAAATTGGAAGGAAGAACTCTCAAATCACTACATTAGCACTAGCCAGATTAAATGTGTTAGATGGTAAATAGCTAGATGTAAATGTGCTTGAGTTCGAGACCAAGCATGTACCCTACTACACTTTTCTTTGCATCCAACTAAATAAGACTAGGTAGAAAACGATGATGATGGTTACGACAGTAAAAGCTAGCTGAAGAATTATGCCGCACACAACAAGCACAGCCAGTATGACAACGAAGATGGGAAAAGGGACACGGATGACGAAGTCAGAAAAGAAACGAGAACGAAATTTGAAAAAAAAAAATGTACAAGGACGCGAACACTATTGCAGCAGTCCGCGAACTACACTGGTTGACTAAAAACGGGGTTTCTGGCGCAATTGAACGGTTGATTGTACTGGTAACGAAAGAGAATACAGTGAATGTTTTGAACTTGATAAGCTATAAAACAACGAAGGTATACGATGAGGAACGTGATATAGCAGTACTGAGAGATACGAAAGGCCACATGACAAAATAATGGCTAGTGGCAGCAGAACTGATGGATAACGATAAAGGCTTTGTACACGACATTGACGGTGGATAAGCCATGATGAAAACAGATTTGGCTTACAATTTGGTGTGATGGGAGAAACCGAAGCTTATCATCAATTTTGAGAACACATACCATCATGACAAGATTATATTGGAGGAAAAACATCTGAAAAAGCAGGCTTGTTCAGACGTGGGAGCTTTCTCCAAAATGTCCTGCTCCAACATTCATGTTCAGCAATGATGAAGTAAAGAAATCAATCGAGACGCTTTGGTTGACATAGACTGGATTTCTTCGCACGCGAATAGTGGTTAGTCAGGCCTCGAGTAAAGTACAACATCGACGCTTGCAGACGTGCTTCCATGATTAGCAGCATCACATGGATCTAAAACACATTAACTCACGAATGTTCACAGACCTTACGTGAAAAGTGCAAGACTCGTACCTTCTCAGACATTTTGAAGTCTTTCATGACAGACGCTCGTATATCTTCGCTTATACGATGAGGGTAGCAGGCCGCCATCTTCACAAATGTCTTCATTTCACGGGACAGTAAAGTATTCACCTGAGTTTATTATTTTGATGGAATCCCATTTGCAAATACACATGTGATGATTAAGAAAAGCATCAGAGATCATTTGGGTCGATTGCAAAAGATGGGAGTAAAGGTGCTAATTTGCGTAGGTGAAGAGAAAACTGAAGTAAAATGGGTGCAATTCGAGAAAAAGATCCCCATTCCCTGCTGATTTCTATGTTGGACAAGTCTATGGTGGCGCGCTCCATCCTTGATCGGAACCACATGGACCTTTAAGTGCGGATCATACGCAGAAGGCACTGGGTCAACTGGTAGGCTTCGCAAACCAGCTTAGGGGGTCAGGAGAACCTTACTGATAATCTCACCTTGGCGTAATCGTAGTCATCATGTCGGATGCCAAAAAGAGCATGGATGTAGTTCCAGATGGCGCTTCGATACACTGTTGTATCGACATTTTCGTAGCCACCCATGCTATAAATTCAAATTTGAACATGCCGGAGAGAAGCGTTCCGCCCTTCACATCTGTTCCACGAGAATTCCCATGCGAATGACACAAGCTCTCTGATAGAAGAGTTTCCTCATGAAACGTAAAGGAACCGTCCACGAAAAAATTAGTTTATTTATCACCCTAATAGTTATGTTGTATTCACATAATGAAGGCCGCATGCAAAGTTCCACGCAAAAATGTTAGAATTCGGCTGAGGTACAGCTCCCCAAATTCTTAGCCGGGTGGGTGGAGCCTCTGAATGAAAGTCTCGTCCCGTCGTCGGCCGTGGCGGACGACGGGGGGGGGGGCACTTGCTCGGAGGCCCTGCCCACCCAACCAAAACTTTGTGGTGCTGTATCTTAACCGAATTCACATTTTTTCGCGCGAAACTTTGCATGCGGCCCGCAAATACAGCATAAATAAACAGGTAACATGAAAACTCATTTTCCGTGGACGATTCCTTCAATCCACCTCCGCGTACTGATTTTAAAAATTTGAAAATTCTCATCCCATATTCATCCGCAAACACCAAACCGAACACAGATTCAAATTCATCAAAATCATAGGAGCTCGAAACGTAAGAGATTCTGGTGAATTTCAATAAGGTTTGTTCAAGCTGTACTCATGACCCGTTACTGTAACGCCTAATTGGGCGACATATTCTTGCATAAAATGGGAAACAGATTTGCACATGCCTCACAATCTCTTTGAAAGATTCAGATTTTCCAACTTGGACAGTTTCCTATCTACAAACCTTGTGACTAGCGACCGCTCAAAATGGAATGCTTCATTATAGATGAACTTACAATGAATACGTAAGTCTCTGCGTTAGTTCAAATTTCTCATCGAGCTTCTGTGCTGATTCTGGCACGAGATCGTTAAGGATGCTGAACCCGTGATGATCCCAAGTGAACTCCTGCAAACACCGAATTGAGAGCATTTCTGCATAGATTGGGCTATACAAAAATGTGTGCATAATCACGGCACTCACATGTGTCTTGAAAGTTTTCACACGATCTTTTCGTGCTGCAAAATCAACGTATCCGAACTCTTTCTGGTTGCTGTACTCTGGTTCCTCACCACCACCAGACTGGCCCACGGGTGACTCACCGCCAGACTGCACATCTGAACCAAAAGCCGTGTGTTAGGCATGGCACAGGAAACATAACCTGACACCAGGATTTCCTCCTATACTAATGATGACCCAACAGATGCCTCACTCTCACAAGAGAGCTTTTAGTAAGATTTTCTAACGCACAAAGAAAACATTACAAGGATCAGGTAATAATCTACAGCTATAATCCATGCTAAAGTTTGGTTATAGTTATCCCGTATCGCCTAACACATTCTATTTTGCTTCCATTCCATGAAATAAAGTTCTTACATATATTCACACCAATATAGGAAAGAAATGATTTTTTCATAACAACAAAAATTCTTCAATACACTTTTTACTGCCCCTTACACTACGTATCTTTCGCAGAAGGAAAAGAAAAGTTCCTCCGGGGAATTCTGCTATGAATACCATCCACAAAGTGCGCTGAATATCTTTACGGCATTATCATCGTACGGCGCTTTAGAAATCGTAACAATGAGGAAATGGACGACTATAAAGGCGCAGGGCAGAAATTCATCACATGGCAAATTCCGAAAAGTACAATTCTCACATATCTAGGCTGAGTTGAAACGACAAACCTGACGACCCATCAGCTAAGGCAAGAAAATATAAGGCATTATTCGCTTCTGCCTCTGATCCGTCGTTAGTCGGCCTTTTAAGGCTAGCCATACGACGAAGAAGCTCTTCTACCTAAAATCCATAAGCACTTTATGTGAGCGAGTTATTTCGCCGTAATGACACCCATTCGAAATTCGCCTGAAAATACGAACCTCCCCAGTCCGCGCCCCGGTATTCTCTTTATTCCGTAAAGCCCAGTCGAAACTCTCCGAGCGATGTGGTCTGAAAATCCAAATCATTTGGGAAATCACCGTGATGATCGTTTGGGTATGTGTTGTAATGCCACGCCTCACTACGAATTAACGGCCCGTGGAATCCCGACATAGCCTCGTGAGGTGACGGCAAAACAAGCGTACAAACGCAGTTTAACAATGGTACCCTTTGTAGTGCGAGGGCGCTGCATTGCATTTCGGAGCTGAGCCGCACATCCAAAAAAAAAGATTTCAACTCAACAACTATGTCCCCTTCCACAGTTTTACTAGTCCAAACGATGAACAGAGTTTTCAGTTCTCCCACGTTTCGAATACTGATATCTTTTCCACAAAACCAGTCCAAATGGGGTAACTGAACTGAGGTAACACCAATAATGCCTAATTTGAAAAGAGAAATGTAGTGCAAGGGATCCGTTGTACTAACGAAAACCTGAGCCGGCATACAATGCCTCTATACAGGTCATAAGAATAGTGCTACAGCATAAAATCAATACAATTACACCTTCCATACGTCCGCCATCGCAGGAGTAAACTTGCATGTGACGAAATCCCGTATAAGCACATCAAAAATTCACTGGTACATATTTGGGGATTTCACCACCGTCCACCCTCTAAGCCACGTAATTCCAGAGAGCTATCCTCCTTCAGATCTCGAAATTTCTGTTTGGTGGAAATGGATGCAATTTGAACGCTCCCAATGAGTATTTCTTGGCGTTCTTGCTTGTCATACGAGCAATATGTTTGCATAGACATTCGATCAAAACAATTTAATGACTACCCCTATTTTAGTTCTTCTCTGCCTCTGCATACAATAGCAGTTTCGGTTCCACCCTCAGGTCACACTACCCCTTTCATCAGCTGAGCTCTGCAAATTCATACAGATTCATCCTTGGAACATATAACAGTGTGCCAAACATTAGTGATAGCCACCAAACTGTTCAGGATCAAATGACTACTTGAAAACTGTCCTATGCCCTCGCTGCTATTATATTCCCTGATGATATATTCCCTGACAAAATTCGTGTCTTCGCCACAGGCAGGCTGGAGCGCTACTACTTCGAGGAGATGATTAACACATTTTGGCCTAAGTGAATTCACAGTTAAGAATTGAACGAACTGAGCTATTTACAACAGCTCTGTATTCATTCGCAAAATCTAAAACAAAAAGTTGAAGAACACTTACCCAAACGGTATATTTGGATGAACAACACCAGCCGCGTGAACGAATGAACATAAAGCATGAGTGTGGCTAAGAATAACTACTGCTTGCGCAAGATCGTGAAGTGACCAATGGGTTCTTTGAGAATCACCTTGCACGAGACCCTTAAAATCATTTCTTCAGAAAGTGAGTGTTAATCAAAAAGAAAAACACACTATCAAAAAATTGTTTTCTACTTACCGAGATATAATCTCCGTCCACGAGCCACGGCTGATGGGCTAGTACCACATTAATGCTGTCCAGATTGAGAATCTTTGGATCATCGACATATTTCAATCCTTTCAACCACCTTGGATCGCCACCCGTGCGCTCAAATTCCCGTTCATGAAGGCTAATCAGATACGAACAGCGATGTCGTGTAGCAGCCTGAAACCGCTCATTCTGCTTTCCCGACGTTCAAGAGTGTATGCGACTTACAAGCTCCCCTTTTTTACAGCAAAACGTCAGTATTACCAAAGTGCAAGTTACCAAAGTGCACTATTTCAGTAGCTCAAGTGCAATGCCAATCAAACACTGATAAGCGCACCACAAAAACTTTAATGTGAAGTGATTTTTACACAATGCACTTGAATATTTGCGCAATAGCTAATATACGTAAGCAGTGATAACGTCTCGCTGCACAACAGACCCTTTGACGGCATTAAAACTGTCACAGGGTACGATATGTCACTGTCTTGCAGCTCCAGCTTTTCTAGCTTCAGCCATCCACAAAAAATTCCAATGAAGCAGAATTCGCTACCCACGGTTTTGTTTTTGACAGATATAGTGTATAGCTACTCCCTAGAACTAAAATTAATGCAGTGTCACCGTTACAAATCAATAAGAAGAACCGAATTCTGCGCCTCAGCTATAAAGCTAGAAATCGGACACTCCTCTTGTACTAACGCCGGCAATAAGAGGTAGCCCATTCACGTAATGGCAGCAGTGAAATCTGAATGGAGAAAAGCCGATGGAATGATGTATTGGAGCTTCCCACAGCTCCTCACCCCTTTGGGAACAGGTCAAAAGCTCGACTTGTACCAGCGGGTGGTTTGACTGTCTGATTACGAATACCATACAACCTCAAAGCGAAACCGCTGATGACCGCACCCGAACACAATGGTGGTCTCAGGTCCTCAAAACTTCAATGTGCAGCTATTTCACCAACTTGTACAAAAATCACTGATCTAGTCCCGTATACGCCTGAAATAAGGCAGAGCGCTCATTCTACTGGTGTTGTGGAAAACCGTAAGAGTGTGGGCTTCAGAGGTGTAATATGATATTTTCATGCAAAAAAATTATGCGTCACTCGTATTAGGAAACCAAATTACTCATGGGAACAAGGTTTGAGCAAACTTGGTTACTCAGCTTGCTCAGACGCCAGAGCTTTCGCGCCAGTCGTGTTATATCGTCCTTCGCGCTTTATCAGCTTCCGCATACAAGCATTCTGCCGAATTTGATGTTGACCCTGGTTCAGCATTCGCATCTAATTAAAAAAACCTTCACTTAACAGAGTGAAAGGCGCCGAACATTCTTGTAGACACGTTCGCACTCCTAAGCGCGGTCCGCATGCATCGCTGCCAGTGAGGTATTCAACTTGGATACGTGTCACAGCTTCCAACAAACAAAATCGTTGCGAGGACTGACACTCTACGACGACGCAGTCAATATCTCTGCTCTGCTGCAGCATCCTGACCACAGCCGTATGCCTCATCTGCAGACATATCGCGAATTAAGTGCTACGAAGCTATGCGTTTCAGCTACAGAGAGAGCTCTCGCCAAAACGTTTTTCGAAAGTCTCCATGCTTTAAGCACTCCAGCTTTTTGTAAGGGAGGTAAACTTCGAAACTGATTCGGAAGCGACACTATGTGCTTTAGAGACTATATCAGGATAAAGTAAGGTTAAGGAAGAACACAACATTGGATGACATAAGACTGAAGAGAGAGAACTGATGTCTTTAGCTATGGGAGCCATTCGCCTCAATTCCAAGCCCCTAAGCCAATCTTCTACAAGCGTACGCGTGCATACGAAATCATGATTTAGCACGCACATACGCTGCCATCCGTAAATAATTTCCCTAGCGCTCTGTGTACATAGTAACACTATCCAGGGTACAGCAAATTGAAATCTCTCCTTACACCATATCCGAAATCTGTCGTCAATATTTGGCATCACCGCGTTTGATCGATCGCAGCATGAACCCTTAAGGTTTCCCAGACGATAGACAGTTGCAGTTCAGCAAAAGGCAACAAAGGAACCTTCGGATCCCTCCACATAGAGGATTAGCCACATAATATGTCTACGGCCTGCTTTATACGACCTCTACACAATCTGTTTTCTATCAATCACATACCTATCTCAACTTCCATGCCTATGTTTTCACCTTAATTGCGGAAGCGCGGTATACAAACGACTACTCTCACTCCTAAAAGGTGCAGAGATCTATGTGTAACAGCGCATTGCCATATCTTATAAATAATTATGCGCCTAAATATAGCTACCATATGTCAAAATCATTCTAGTGAGTTCTCGTCACCACCTGCTCACCCCGATGAAGACAAAGATTGACGATGCGCTGAAAACGCTGAAGCGAGCAGACTTCGCCCCCTTATCGCTGCCACTCAAATTCATGACAAAATCGTATTCTTTTTTTCTGGTGACGATCTGATAGCGACAATTTGATTTCTCATTATCACGGATTATCAATCTGAGATAATATCGTATCATTTGCTCATCAGATATAAAAAGAGAACTGTTATAATAATTCGAAGTGGAAGTGACCTGATTGAGAACACCCTCCACTAGTGCATAAAATACCTACAGAACAATCAGTAATCTGTAGCTAATTCTCTTTTTTCGATAAAATGGTTATTAACGCCATTAAGCTATCCTTCAACATTTTGAATATTCGCTATTGCTGTTCCTCTCCTATGAGATAAAAGTTTCAAGGATCTGAAACATACCATAATGGCAATGAAATGGCGGACAGAATCCTTCAGGTTACCGACTCCATAAAACAAGGTGCCAATTGTTTCAGTGAAAAGTGAATCATAACTGTGATGTTGTTTAGTGAACCTAAAAATCAAATATTAAGCCGTAGAGAAGGAACTGAATTTAGCGGAATTATTAACCCTCATTGATCCGCGGTGATACCCTGCGGATAATGTGCAGCCCACTTGGTGAAGATTACAAAGGGCCTAAAACCGCCGACGAACATCGCGATTCGTTTTGCAGCGTCGCACTTTCGCACTCACACTACGACCTTGAGATTGCGCAATGCCGCATCTTCGCGTGCGGAACCGCGACATGGCAAAATCTCAAAAATGCAAAATCGAAGTCTGCCGGCGGCCCAACGATTTTGCAGAGTAGCAGAACCCTTGGGTTTACACATAAGGAATCGTCGCCTGCAATCTTAATGCTAATGGGGAGCAAGACTGAACATTCGACGCATTCTAGCGGGTGCGCATTCTGAAGGTTATGAGGTAAGTAAGCTCTCTTCTCAATGAAGCATTCAAATGTGAAAATAGTAAAAAAATAGTATATCTAAATAGCGTGAAAATAAATCGTTGCTAATGAGGGCGACCTCAAATTTCATTGTAGAAAAACCGAGAGGTGAGGGCGAGGGATCTCGTTCACTCATCAATGAGATGCTCCACAGACTTTCTTCTTCATAGCGAAATCGATATAGCAAAATGACTCTTAACCAGGCACGGCCTTTATTGAAAATCGGCCCCGTTCTCGAGCTGAGACTGTGAGTGACACATTCAGGTCTATTAATTAAAGCAGTGACAAAGCCACCGACGATGTTGTTCCTACAAGGCTTCAAATTTTTGCCACGCACTTCTCCTCAAATTCTAATTCGGATCGTGAAAGCATTCCGTTGAAGTGGCTACATGTCACGGGGCCACACACTTCGCCTACATTACCCTTGCTAAGCACAATTTCACGCTATGAACGTTTTCACATTATTATGATGGTTCTTTGAACATAATTAAAGTCAATACTTCAACAATAAGTGATTTTCCAACCTACCATAGCAGAGGAGACCACAGTTCAGGCAGTCCACCCATGCCGTAGGAGAATGCCTTGTGAATGAGGGGGAATGAATAAGCACTAGATGTAGCCAATCACTTCCACATCACGGCACGAACACAGCAGGCACCTTCCTGAATCAGCAATGAAGAGCGAAAACGAAGTAATCAGTGAAACTAGTCGAGCTCGACGCTTCCCTCTTGCACTGTGTTATCTGACCGTAATCAAACAGAACGCGATCCCTCCTGCGAAAAAAAGGAAATAGGGGCGTCCCAGACAATTGCCAATCATTCGCCGTACTAGGGTGTGCAACGAATACGGCATACACCATCGATGCTGCTGCTGCTGCTGCTGCTATCATCACGAAGTGGGACTATTTGGGGACCGATTGAAATAGCAGCAAAATGTTTGTACATGGTGGCCAGCTACTCATAGTTCAGGTGGACTCAACAGATGAAAAGGGCACACATTCTCTACCCCTCAAATACATCAGCTAAAATAAAAGAATAAAGCACACAACGTTAGTGCAGTCATGATGATGCAATTCGACAGCACTGGCTATTCGGAGAGTCAGATATCAAGTGTCATGCCATGATTAAAAGCGAGCTGTTCAAATCTGGTAAGTGGGCTTCAAATGTTACCTGCCTAATAAAACACGAAAAAATGAACAGAAATCAGGATGCTAATGTGTTTGTGGGAGACTACTCCACCATGCCTGGGTTTCAGGCGCTATCTTTGCCTGAATTTTGCCTAAGCCTTGTTTGAGGAGGGTCTTTTCAGCTGAGGCTTGGGTGAAAAATACACACTTAAATGAACCAAGTGAAGATTGTAGAAAGGTTTGAGGGGAGAGACTCAGCGCGCAAATGAGTTCCCCCTCCCCCACCAACTTACTTAGCACCGAAATTAAATGCAATTTCTCTTATTCTCAAAATATTGCTAAGAGTCTGCGAACCGAGCTCGATGGATGAGAAAAGGATTACTTGAATAATGATTCAGATAATAGAAGAATGACCAAAAAGGTCAGATACCTATCGATTCGGTTGATTCCACTAGATGGCGTTTTAGGAGGAGAACGTGAGAAAAGAGAAGAGAAGTAGGAAAATGGAGAAGTCGAAGAAATGGTACGATGACAACTGATTCATTACCTTCCTAGTCGGTATATAAGTTATATAGAAAGTCATGATTCTTTCCACACGTTTTGCGGCGCAAACGTCTGAACAATGACTAACTGCAACGAAGCTTGCCCTTGCTTGCACTATGACTAGTTTCAAAAGCAGCAAGAGCGATAACTTCGCCGCCCGCTGAAAATGAAAAGAGAGCTTAATTGTACGGACGTGAAAAAAAAAACAACAAGATGAAATGGTTGAAAACACGGGAGAGAAACTACAATTCTTTTCTCTGATTCTTCCCCGAGAGTGTTTTCTTGAGCGCCCCTAAAAAGAAGTATCGGTCGAAGCCAAGCAGATCTGTGATACGCGGCAGCAATACGCAATGGGTACTGATGAACTGGTAAAGGGTCACTCTACCGTGCTCATCGTCGGGTATGTACCTTTATGTCAGGATTTCGCGTCGTGCCGTGCGGCAAGAGGCGACGTTTCCGCGCGAGTTGGCTGCCCCAGATGGGAATCGCGTGTAATTGCTCAAGGACAGCCATAGTATCTACGCTCATTCTATTCCGCTATATAGAGCTTGTTGCCAAACTGTTTCCATTTCAGTGAGGAGCTCTGAGCTGAGCGAAACCATCTACTCGTGCAAGAACGACTATCGCATTTCAACGGATATGTTCACTGGTCGCCAAGCTCTTTTCCTCTAGATCGAGCTGTGAAACGCCCGCATTGCGTCGCAATTTGATACAATACAAGATATATAATTTACACCATAGTGCGACGACGACGTCAAGTCCGGATGGCAAAAATGATGCACGAGCATCATTGATGATGCTCTAGCAGGATGATGCAGAGCATAGAACATGGAATAAATGCATGCAAAACGCTATCATCAACGAAGGATGAACTGAGAACATTCCAACCGAACTGACTTTGGAACTGACTTTGACCAACTTCTTGATCGAGATGAGAACTTTACCACAAGCCCAATATATTTCTGGGCAAAAAAAAAACGCCGGACGCCGAGCTCAGTGGGGTGCCCTAGCCCCCCCCCCCCCACTACCTTACCGCCAATATCTGAATCACATGAAATAAAAATTTCCGTTTACTTGATCCGTGGGCAAGTAATATTTACATCAAAAAGAATGAGGAAATAAAACGACACCAGCATACGAGTATGGATGGGTTGCGAGCTGTGGCTGGGCTCTTACAAAAAACACAGACTCAAGGGTTGACGTCTGGATGACGTCTAAACCGTTCATACTTTGCGGTGCCGGCGCAGAGCGTGGCTACATGTCTTTTCGTCTCTGCTTGCGCCACTGAGGCTTGTTGCCCGCGTCGTCTCTGCACTCCCCCGCGCCACTCTGCCTCGCAGATATGTCTACACGGCGAAAAATCGCTTCGCGGCGTCGCACTCGCGGCGCCACCAGTATGACTTGCCGAATCGATTGCCCCTGGGAGCCCGGCAGGTGAGACTGCGTCACCTCTGCACTTCCACCCATGCCACACTGCCTCCTGCACCCACGCCACACTGCCTCGCTTGAAGGCTGCTATGCCCCGCCACTGGCACTCGTACCCGCCGCGCCGCTCGCCGCGGGCAGCCACGCGATTTTTGTCGTGTAGACACAGTGGACGTAAGTAGATATAGCGGATCCCTGCCTCGCTGCCTGTGAACACAGTCATGCCCAGCCGCAAAGTATGAACGCAGCCTGAAAGGAGTGAGTCCGCATCGACTCTATGGTCTCAAGCATTTAATTCGACGGCAAGTATACGAAGGGAATTTGATACCGTCTTGAATATTCGCTTCTGTGAGTGCTACCCTGTCCCCACTTACTGCATCAGCACCCGCAATCAAAAGTTACTGGCATGTCGCAGACCTGTGGGATGATACACTCGCATTGGATCACCGCTCTTGACAAGTGACTGGATGGTCCCCTTATAAGGTGGCCGCGCGCAAACGAGCGCTATGGCCGCTTCGTCGTGGGGCCTCACCCAGCTCGGGTGTCCTGTTATCCAACTATGTCATAGAGCATTCGAGTTGTTCGTGGTGTACCACTCCCTCTGGCATTCATCCATACAAAACACATCGCCCCTTTCTGAACTTTCAACCCTTTCTGAACTATCAAGTCACTGCTTCTGCAGACTACCATCACCAAGACATATTTCACCTGAGTCGACTTGGTTTCTCCTCACAACAATCAGTCAAATCTCGAGAATAGGCAAAAAATTTTGAGCAATTACGTCCACCACCTAGCGCTATGTTCCGAACCTTTTAGGTATTCACTCAATTACTAGAGCTCGAGTATCGCTCTTCCTGCTTCCTGCACTCCCACACATCGATTTCTTAATAAGTATATGCGCTGGGTGGTTGGTGAACTCTGACAGGGAACACTCGAGCCCCAACACTACCGTTTTACATGCGGCTTACGGATGGAACGAAAGAGTTTGAAGAAAACAATAGTTAGAAATTTTAGGAGGTTCGACAGCAGTTAAAAGTGTGATATTGTTGAGAAAATAATCAACATACCGAGGAAACAACAGAGGAGAAGCTGAGGATTTTTCGAAAAACTCGAAATTTTTACAAGGGTTCTCTTGAAGAAATACGTTGAATTAGCAAATCATATGAGATGTATGCTCTGGAGGATTAGAAGAGTATAGGAGGGTCCCAACTGCCATAAAACTGGAGAAATTCGGACTTTGCTGTCAACGAGGTCCCGACAAGAAGGCAAGTTACGGTGTAGGATAAGAATGCCCTCGATGGATAGCGAGGTGTATGTGCCAACGGTTCGCTTTGGATCGCGATTATATCTGGCCTTTTGTACTTTGTACTGAGGGCGCAGAACTTGTGAATCACAACTATGACACAAAACAGCACGTATGAAAAAATCAATGAAGCCGCAAGGCCTTCTTCTGGTTCGAGAAAATGAAACCCCAACGCAGACCTACTTCCATTGCAAAATAGGAATCGATCTCCACTAATCAATGAGGCTGAACCTCCACCATGATGCAACCCGACCGCTACACACGAAGCCGAATGGAGTAACCCTGGGCCAAATGCACGGTCCGAACGAATCCATAATAATGGGTGCGGCGTAGAGTGAGCGCTGGGTGTACAGTAGGTGAATAACAACCGCGTTGCCAAACCGCTGCGGCGCGGTCGTTCACTTCGAGAGCTCAAAAAGTTCGCATCACCTTTGCAGCTTGCGAAGCATTCGCCATGCAGGGGAAGTAATGCTTCGCGGGATCTGGATTTTTCGTGGCTCTCCTCGTATATTCCAGTTAGTTACTATCGTACATAATTATTCCATTATATTCTGCTTGAAACTATGGTAGCCCCTCCAGTTTTTGTGCTGTGTTCTTTTTTCACTTTGTACTATTTTGGAATTCTATTTCTTAGAATGTGTGTACTTGTTGAATTTTCTAAGGTTTTGAGGAGTATCATCACATGTTCTCAGCTTTTTAGATCCCATGCTTAGTAGCTCCATTATTTCTGCTGAACGATTCAAGTGTCAAGAGCCTAACAACTATTTATGAAATCTCCAGGCTTTTTGGAGGGATTTTTTTCCTTAATTTATGACTTATTGAAGCTCCGAATCTGCTGAAGGATGATTTGGAAGATTCCATCGAACGCGCTACAAATAACTCGCGATCAAACTGAATAGTCCCAGCAAGGCTACAGTGTTTGAAGGGAATGTGGCTTTGCTCAGTTTCAGCATTGCTCTTTGGTAAGCTCGTTCAGCAACTTTGTCGAAATGAAATGCCAGTTTGTCGAAGAGTAGATATTTTTTTCAATTTTTTTGGGTTCGGGGCTGAAAGTCGCAGAAAGATAATGGGCTGGTAAATTCAGCAGCGGTATGTGGATCCAAATATGGTAAGCAATTTTCCTCAAACAATTGATTGCTGTGTCACTTCCATTTTCCCCTCTATTTTTTTAAAAACAGTCAATCGTTATGGGGAAGAGTGCCAACAATATTTATGTCTCGTCCACAGTTAGCGAATCGGGAGAATTTCGCAAAGACCATGTAGGAATTCATTGAGTCGTCCTCAACGTTATGCCGAAGAAGATTGTGAGCTGTTGACATGTTGAGCTTTTGAGACATGTATCTGTTTGTTAGCTCGGATGTGGTGTGATCAAGCTGTTTCGAGTATTACTGATATCCATATGCGATGGTTTTCTAGAAGTGATTTTCGGAAACCTGATGCTCTACTAGGTTGCTTTCGGCATGCAGCACATTTTTCGATTTTTCGAATTGTTGTGAATTAAATTTGATCTAGAAAGAGCTTGCATCGTTATAATAATAGTATCCAAGACATAGCATTAGTACAACAATATACAAATAATAAAAGTAATCATAACAATATACAATATATACAATGTACAACAAAGTAACCATCAATTGAGCACTGCGTTAACTTGATGGCATCGATGAAGAATGTTGTGGAAAGAGGCTGAGGGAAAGGATGAGAGGAGTGGTCACTCACCCATTATTTTCAAGCGTGTGCGTGCTATCCAAGGCTAATGGAAATGATAGACTATCCCTTTCTTGTTATCACGGTATCTGTCAGAGGACGTCACGCAGCTCTTCTTTGGCATTAAATTCCTGTTGTATCCGTTGCATCTCTGGTGCTTCCATCTTGTCTCTCTGCGAGAAAGGCATTCAACGTCAGTAGAGAAAACGACATTGAATTTGGACTTATGATTGTTTCTGGACGCGATGCCACCTGACATATGCATATGGGAACATGACATGTCTTGGCTAAGCCCATTCTGGGTGCTACGCTTGTATAAATTACCAAATTTATTTAATTTTGACGTGTGAGTGGCTAGTTTTAGACCTCGCAGTCTTTGCGTGTTGCAATTTGTATGCCAATGAGCGGTACGAAAAATCGCGGTTGGATTAACTTCTACTCTTCATTATATATACACTGCGGTGCATAATGATAAAGCCACTCATAAATTGTTCATAAACTTTCATAGTAAGATGTTTCTGGGAAACTTCTCAGGTATAGATTGTAGCAAATTTAATCGCGCATCTACACATAACACCAAACTTGAGCTTGAAATAACAGAACAAATTTATCTTCATTTTTTCAAAAAAATGCAGCTTTTCCGATGGTGCAAAATGATAAAGCCACCCTAAGTTATTCCGTCGCTTCTCATCTGTATTTGCTGAAACGTTTTGCTGCGGTAATGTTTTTCTTTTTCAGGTAATGGGGAAAGGAAAACCCCTATCTGATTTCAAAAAAAGCCAAATTGTCGCAAAAAAAAGCGGAGGGATAGTCAAATCGTCAATTGCGCAAGAATTTAACCGCAGCCACACAGTTGTCGACAACTTTCTCAAGGATCCTGAACTAAGAAGAGTTCTGGGCGATCTCCTTCACTTTCCGAGAAGGATAAGCGCCGCATTCTCAGAAAAAGTATCGAATTTCACCAAGTCAAGCTCCGATACCAGGTCTTCTTTGGAGCTAAACGTCTCTAAAACAACTGTTTTGCGGGTTCTGAAAAAAAGTGCAAGTTTATCTCGCGACAGAAAATGAGGAAAGCACCATTCATGACACGAGAACACCGCAAAAATCGAGTGCAGTTCGTCAAAACATGCAGCCGAGGGTCTGGAGTAAGGTAGGGTATTAGGTCGTAGAATCCTTCTTGCTTTCATATGATGTTTTTCCTCTCCAGATTGTTTTGTAAGGCTGAAGAAGACACTCCGATATTACTGGCATGATCTAAGAAAGGACAAGCTACGATTTTTGAGAAGGAATTTGAGGGGGCGTTGTGGTGTGGGCCGCCATTTCATCGAAGAAGACACTCCGATATTACTGGCATGAAGTTATGTTTTGTTCCTGAAAAGATGAGTTCCCCCGGTTACCAAGTGGTCATGCGCCGTGCACTTCTCCCGTTCTGGCGTGAAAATCGAAGCTGAAATCTTGTTTTCATGCAAGATAAGGGCACAGCCAGAGCACAATTGCATGGTTCAGCCGTCATTGAATAAGGCTCCTGCCCTGGCCGGCAAATAGCCCAGGCCTTAATCCGATGGAAAATGTATGGCGCTTCATGGTGCGACGGATTTATGCAGATAACAGGGAAATCCAAGGAGTTAAGGAGCTCAAAAAGGCTATAATCCACGCGTGGCACCAAGTGGACCAAGATCTTATTAATAATCTTTACATGAGTCTAGACAATCGGATTTTTCAGGTTATTCGGAGAGAAGGAAGGCCAACGGATTATTAGAGTAGCGTATTGTCCCTCTGTTGTTTACGAGTTGTTAAAATTCCTTACTGGCTTTATCATTTTGCACCATCGGAAAAGCTGCATTTTTTGAAAAAATGAAGATAAATTTGTTCTGTTATTTCAAGCTCAAGTTTGGTATTGATGTGTAGATGCGCGATCAAATTTGCTACAATCTATACCTGAGAGGTTTCCCAGAAACATCTTACTATGAAAGTTTATGAACAATTTATGAGTGGCTTTATCATTATGCACCGCAGTGTAGTTATAGTTTCTTCTGCACATCGGCAGCAGCGTCTCAGTTTTCCCATTCATCACGGTTTTCTTGGTATCCACTTCAAAAAAAGTTCATGAAAATGGGCATCCTTTCATAACTTTGTGTTTTCTTTGACATAATCAGCTTTCGTCGTGCACATCGCTTCTTCTCTATTCTTCTTTTCGGAAATTAGTTTGTACGACTGGCGATCTTACACACTGATAGGGTTTTCTGTTGGGAAGGAAAAATAGCCTCCGGCGGAAATAGTCAGGCGGAGGTTATAGAAGGCGATCGGTTTGCAGCCCGTTTGCAGTTCGACTGAAGATAAGGTGCATATCAATCTGCAATTCTGCGATCTTGTGGTAAGAGTGAGTGGTAAGATACCAGTGATGGAGAAGAATAGCAAAGTATAAACTCAGCTTTATTCTTGTGGACCCATCAGTCGACACGATTCTGCGATTTTGCGGCGTCGCACTTTCGCCCGTGATACTACGACCTTGAGATTGTGCAATGCCGCAACTTTCGTGCGGAGCCGCGTCACCGCAAAAAGGCCAAAGCTTATGGCAGACTTCACATTTTTGCGTTCATGCAATATTGCGATTCCATGGTTCAGTGGTATCTCGACCCCACACGCGAAGAGGCGACGTTACAAAACCTCCTTTCGGCATTTTCGTATGCGATTCTGCGAACTTGGGTCTGTGTTCCAGAACAGCAAAATTTGTTAAATGTGACTTCGGTCTAATAGGATCAGGAGGCAAAAAGCTGGAGTCATAGGATGTTGTGTAGATTTTGCAAAAGAACTTTTCGGATTTTCATCCGAACCAAATTGCGTTCCCATATGAACACCTTACAGTTCTGCAATGGTCTCGCTTACTTTTCAGTTTAGAGTGTTTTCGTGATGCAGCCGTTTACAGCTGATTCATCTTGAGAATTCGCCTACCCTTGCCCTTGCTTGTTCCATTTTTACGTTTTGTTCACTCGTCCGATTATGAGATGGGATAGTCTCTCTCCTTGTGTATGCCTTACCGCAGATATTTGCAGTGACGAATGATAGCGCTAGTGCTGACGCCAGGCTAGTGTTTGTAGTAATCCTTGGAAAAAATACCGCCACACATCTGCGTGCATCTCGGAAGTAGTGCAGGTTTTATCAGATCTCTTGCTAACGAACAACTTGGTTGTTACAGTGTTCAAGAACGTATATCACTATTTTGTTTGGATTTGGTTTGGTGATATCCTTGGGTGAGCTTCATTGATCTTCGCTTATTCACAGTTTTATACCGACTTTTCACTCAAGTTATGGTGACAGCTTTGAGCAATCAGTCTATCCGTCATTCCTTTGAAGATCTCCATCTTCAGATCAAATGCTTTTGAAATGTACGGATCCGTCACCATGGCGATTTTCCTAAACATGTGCTTTTCTGCTTTTCATTTTTTTTTTGTTTTTGCTGTCTGCACAACTGTTAGCTCTGGCTTCAGTGGCTCGCTATTCCGATGTGAGCACACTACCATTGAGTGAAGATGACGCCGTCCTCAGTAAAAGTGACGTACAGTTCTAAGAGTACATCGCAATCCTTTTCGGTATAACCCTTCACCGAATGCTCATCCCATCTCTTTCTATGACTATTCTTGGCTTAATATGCCCTCGAGTATTGTGAGTTAGACTGCCACGCGGTTCTTTAGAATGTGTGTGTGTTCCTTCTACACTGACACGACCACACCAAATCCAGGTTTATGTAGTACAACCTCAAACTTGGGTAATTAAACAACTTAGCAACTTGTAAACAACAACAACAATGAGTTAAATAGCTCCTAAAATCTCCTAAAGGAAAAGAAGAGAAAACGACTGCCGGGAGCGCCCTAGGTGGCCTTTTGTACGGTCGGGTCCGCCATTTTCCCGCCAGATCGTGCGGTAGGTCGCCTCCGGTAGATCGGTGTCGTCGTCTCCGGTGTCGTGTTATCCACGACACTCCCGGCCATTCCATTTAGTGCGGCTTCACATTTCCTTCCATTCGCGGATAGCATCTTCGAGACGTATTTCCATTTGTCGCTTCGCGTCTGGAACAGGACACAGTGCCTTGTGATGGCCCCCATCTCTCGGTATCGTGTCTTGGAAAGGTGTGCCGTGCACTCTGGCACAGTAAAAGCACTCCCTTTGTTTGTCGCCGCAATTACCGTCGCCACATCTTTCTAAGCAGAAGCGACATAGGTTTTTTGACGCTACGATCTGCTCCCTTGTACGAGCGTCTCTCACGGAAGGACAAGAGTCAGAAAAATGAGCATATTGCGCTCCACAGAAACTGCAAGGACGATTTGGCTGTATGCCTTCCGAAATGTGAGCTAACTTGCGGTACGGGTATCTTTTAAGTGCGTCCTCCATCGATTCGATCCAGCGGCGCTGGTCCTCGAAGTCCCCAGTGGAGGTACTATATCTGGAGCTGGATTGAGCCTCACGTCTACTTGATCTAGCAAATTCATCGTCGTCCCTGGTTTCTTTAATTAGCCTGGATAGGTACTCGTCGTCAGTGATTTCCATACCTTCTTCTTCATGTCCTCCTTGATCACGCAGTTTTAAATGTTGATCTGCATCATTCATACAAACCTCCAAAGATGACAGCCTTGCCTTCAAGGACTTGATTTCCTCCGTCTGCTCCTTCAGAACTTGCTGAAACTTGTTGACATTCTCACTGACTTCACTTGACTGCTGTGAATGACTTTCACAAACTTCCTTCTTGAGTTCCTTTTCAGCCTTCGTAAGGAGCTCCTCTGTCTGCTTGATGACTTCAATGAGAGGTCTGAGTTCCATCTCTATGGTCATGTTGATGACTCCAATTTTGTGGGATCCGAAGTCCTTGGCCAACCAATCTTCATAGCGAACCGAGGACACTCCTCCAGTACTTGCGTGACGCGCGTAAATCCTCTCAGTAAGGATGAATCTGGTTCCCATTCTCAACAATACTTCCTTCACCGTGCTGGCAGAGTGTCTGAAATTCGTAAGAAGGAGGACCCTCTCCCCCGCCCCGGCTTTCTTGAAAGGGTCATCGGACTGGATAAACTTGAAATGGTTACGAATAGTACGCGAAACAGTAATATAACGTTGTATCTCATTGAAACACTTTTCAAGTTCGTTCTCGAGGTGCTCAGCACTTGGATGCGATCTGATGAGTAATCTGCTGAGGTAAGCAGCATCTCCATCGACGTCGCGTGTAGCCATCCTGAAATCGATGTCGTGTGAATTCGTCGACAGCACTTATGTATTGTCTTGAAATATAACTGAACTTGAAATACAGTGAGGTGGTTTTCTGCTCGTGCTGCCTTATGGGCTTGCAGAGGCGTATTGGGTTAACGGGCCGCACAGTGAGAAACTTTTTATTGGGTAACCCTATTATTGTTACAACGAGAGGCCCATGAAGGTTACGCACGTGGGAGCTCTTTACTTTGCGGTATGTTGGAGCTAATACCCACAGCGGTCTTTTCCATTGTTTTAATTCCCACTTTATTAAGAGGATGAACCTCGCTGCTGGGGCTAAACTTGCCAGAGTGTAACAATCATTTGAAGATGCAAGTATATTTTTCTCAACGCGGAATATAACTTCTGGATTGCTTTTGCTTCTCCTACCCTTCCAGTGTTCTTCGTATTCAGATGAAAGTACTTGGGGTAGTGTCTTGTGTTTAGCGGGGTGAGCGCGTTTGATGATTCCTCCACCTTGAGGTCTGTCCAGCCTGCTGGACTGGATTTTGTGTGAAGCTTGGATCTCGGGTGTTAACTTATTTACCCAATAGGTACGGTAACTTGCTTCAAAGTCGGAACTTTTCAGCTGCGGTGAGTTCGCAGCGATTGTCGCGACGGAAGGACAGAATGAGCTCAGTGCCAAAATGAGTAATAAGATTGAGGCTGAAACGAGGCCAACATTTGCTGAGCCGTTTCTATGCTCTTGCGACTGCCGCGAGCGTGAACGTAAGTTGTAACCATGAGCGGGCTCCACAACTTGCCGTTCTTCTTGTGCAATGCCGTCTGCCTCTTGGGTTTCACTGTGACGTGTATCTTGTTCATCTTGACAGTCGTTCTCAGCGGTGTCCTCTAATTCCAATGGGACTAACAAATTTATCGGCCTTCTTATATGTTTATGTGAAGGTAACTTGATCACTGCTTCTCTGACGACTCCATCTCTGTTCGTTGGTAGGGCGCTGATTCTCCCCATCCGCCACATGTGTCGAGGTTGGACCTCGTCGCAGATCAACACGAGACTCCCCACCTTTGGCACCAACGCTCCGGCTCTTTTCTTTCCTACTTTTGTTTGATGTTTCTCCTTCAGCGCAGTAAGGTACTGGGTGTACCAGACTTGCCAGAATCTTTCGGTCAGCTTACATGAGCTTTGTAGAGCCTGGATTGCTTGTGTTTTTGTGTGAATCACTGGAATATCTAGAGGTGGAGCATAAGAGGAATCTTCGAGTTCATTGTCAAGCGACTCGAAGGGGAAATGAACTTGTAGCTCGTTCTGGACAAAATCGATGGGTCTCAAAACGCTCTCTCGATCGAAGCTCGAGTCGGAGTAGAGAAGCGGTCGAGTGTTCAGCAGTGCTTCTATTTCCACGACCACCGTTGATAGCTCCTCAAACGAGAGTATGGTCTTCCCTAGCGTCTTATAGAGAGAGTACTTGACTGACTTGATTAACCTTTCATAGAAACCTCCTTGCCAGGGAGCGTATGGGGTTATATGTCGCCAATCAATCTCCTTGTTGCTGATCTCTCGAGCCACTGCAGGGTCGTTCTGCGCTGCAGTCGAACACTCCTTGAGAATTGTTTCACCTAGAAGGAACGTCGGTGAGTTATCGCTGGTGATTGAGGAAGGAACGCCTCTCCGTGCAAAAAATCTACGGAGCATCTGAAGGAAAGCACTCGTCGACTGATTAGGAACGATGTCCAGGTGAATTAGACGTGTTACCATGCAGGTAATTATAACGCCATAACATTTTTCTTTTTCCTTAGTTGGAATGGTGATTGTAAGCGGTCCAAAGTAGTCCAACCCAACATGCTCGAATGGGCGTGACTTGACTACTCGCTCCGCTGGAAGACTTGGCTGGTCAGGGTACTTGCATGGCAAGTTATTTAGTTTTTGACAAACTATGCATTTTCTTAATTGCTTTGTAACTTGTGAGCGTAGCTGTGGGATCCAGAATTTTTGTCGTATAATAGACATAGTGTGGTTGATCCCTGGATGACCGCCAATATGAGCTTCCTGTATGATGAGTTCCGCCAAAAAGGTCTTTTGCAAGATCAAGATGGGGTATTTGGCTTCATCTTCCATTTCGCTTTTTCCCAACCGACCAAAACATCGCATGATGCCTTCGCTATCTATCTGTACATTCAAATGACGGAGCTTTTGCAGTATTGCTGACTTGATCCAGGTTCGCTGATGATGACGAATCAGTACCTTTTCTGCGTACTTGACCTCTCTTCCTGCTAGCGTGGTTGAAGCGAGATTCAAACGTTCTTTGAGTGAGATCGAGATCTCAAGGTTGTTTGGATTCTTGGCGTGAAGCCGCAGAGCTATGACTCGTACAAATCGTAGAACATATGCCAGAATTCTCTTGGCTTTCGTGAGCGTTGTCGCTTGTCTACTTGAGATTAGTTCCCCTGCTTGCTGTTCTGGAAGTAGGTGACTCGTGGCTGCTGCGCCAATCTCAAAAGGCTCGTTCCTTTCCTCGCAGCACTCGAGCTCCAGGAAGCACGGGACGCTGGTTTTGTTGAGTGTGAGTTCTGATGTGGGCTTATGTAGAAAAGTCGGACCGTTCCACCAGAAATGCTCGTCAAGTTCGCTCTTGTGTAGGCCACGAGTTGCACAATCGGCAGGGTTCTGACTCGATGGAACGAACATGAAAGAGACTTGAAGTCCGATTGACTTCAAGTGTTCATAAATGTTCTTGATTTCGGTAAGACGGTGTTTGATAAAAACTCCTTTCTCTTTTTTCCCTGGATTCCTGAGCCAGTTGAGTACTATTTCGGAGTCGGTGTAGACGTAAATTTGCCGAACTTGTATCACTTCTGAACTTGGTTGAGGAGTGCATTGACTAGTCGCATTGCTAGCGTCAGTGCGTTCAACTCCATTTTCGGCACAGTCATCGATGATCGTATCGAAGGAAGCTTTTCTCGTGCCATCAGCAGATTTGCAGAGCAATCGGAGCATAGGTATGCACATGCTGCCATACCTTCTAAACTTGCGTCTGCGAAAACTACAAGAACTTGCTCCTCTGCTCTCTTCGATATGACTCGCGGAATGTCTTTGTGGAATCCATGCATAGAATTAACTATGTCTATCCACTCCTTGACTTTTATATCTGGTAGCTTTTCGTCCCACGTATAACTGGCTTTCCACAGAGACTGGATGAATACCTTGGCTTTGTGTGTAAGAGGAGTTATCCATCCCAATGGATCATAGATCGAGGCCACTGAACTTGCTACAGTTCTCTTGGTCACTGGCTCTTTCATTTCAATTTTACAAGCTATTTGAAATTTGTCTGCGGAGGAATTCCATCTGATTCCTAGCACCTTTGGATTCTTGTCCTTGGACTTGTCTGCCGTGGCTATATCGTCCAGTAGAGCAGGATCGTTGGAAACGAACTCTCGTAGGTTCATGGACAAGTCGCTGAACATTCGCTTGACTTGCTTGTATTTGTATCTTGCTTCTTCTAGAGTGTCGGCTGTTAAGAGCAAATTGTCAATGTACAAGTTACTCTTGATTTCTTCCACGAGATCCTTGTCGTCCGTATATGAATTCAAATGATAGTGTGTTGTAGCCGCCAATAAAAATGGTGAAGTGTTGAGTCCAAACGTGACTCGTGTGAAACGAAGAGTCCTGATGTTTTCCAAGGTAGGAGGCTTCTTGTGGTTATGTATCCAGAGGCACCTTGTTGCGTCTCGATCACACTCATGGAGGCGTACTTGTAAGAATGCTTTCTCGACATCGGATATAATGCCAATCCTACCAACACGGAAACGTAGAAGCATTCCGAAAAGAGGTGGAAGAATCACAGGGCCACGATGAAGAACTTCGTTCAAAGAAGGGCTTCCTCGATAATGAGCTGAGGCGTCGAAAACGATTCTCAGCTTTGTTGTCAACTTGTTCGGTGTAAGCACTGCTTGGTGCGGTATGTAGTGGACTACAGGTCCGGTTGCCTCGGCATGTCTCGGGACGTCCTCTACGATATTCAGTCGAATTTGTTCCTCAAAGACGTTGTTGTACATATGTAGCAGCTCTGGATCTCGCTGAAGCGCATTCCAGGTATTGCTAAGTCTTCTCAGAGCAATAGCTTTGTTGTCGGGCAGAGTGAGGTAGTTTTCTTTCCATGGAAGACGCACGTAGTAGCCATCTTCTCGACGTTCTATTGTCTGGTTGAACTTGTCCCATACTTGTCGATCGATATTGGCTTTTCCAACGTGTTCCGGTCCACTGAATTCTTGAGTTCCTTCGTTCTCGAGGGCCCAGTAACGGTCCCACGAATCTTCCTCTGATGGATTTTTGTTGCTTTCCAAGAGAGTATTGACTTGTGCTTCTAGAGACCAATACTTGTCCCATCTTTCAACTTCTTCGCAAGTTTGCATTCCAAGAGCTTGTCGCCCATGTAGACGTCTGCCTGTGATGAGGTTGCCAGTTTTTGTTGGTATAAGATGGAGTCCTGATGGAAGAGGAACTGGCGGCTTATCCGTTCTCCAAAACTTCCATACTTGATCACAGCCAAGAAGTATAAGCGGCTGTGTTCGTTTCCCTTTCTTCCCAAATGTAACTGGAAGGTTGAGGGATTCGATGAACTGGACGTCTTCCTCAAGCAGTCGAGCACAGCGCATTGGTTTCGTAAGCACATCATGTGTCACAAGCTCTAACTCGTGGTAATTCTCCTCGATGTCTCGGACTTGAACTTGCACAATGCGGCACTTTTTCCTCTGAACTTCTTCGGAACCAAATGTATGGAGAAGAAGAGTTGTCTCTGAAATGGTGGGTAGCTGAAGCTCCTGAGCCAGTGTGTTGTTGATAAACGAAATCTCTGCGCCAGTGTCCAGAAGAACCGGAACATTGCGGAGGTTGCCTTTCTTGTTATCGACCACTTGGATTTCGCCTATAGGGAGAAATGTGGTTGAATGGACATCTTGATCCGACTGAACTTGAAGAATTGCCGTTTCAGACTCTTCAACGGGTTCCTCTCCGGCCACTACGTTGACCTTTTGAGTCAGTTTAGTCTTCTTCTTCGTTCTATCATCAATCTTCTTTAAAAGCATATCTTGTGCCTGCTGGGGTTTCCCCTGAACTTCACTTGCTGCTGGCGAAGTTTTGAAACAACTTGATGAATGATGGGGTCCCCCACACTTGAAGCAATTTTTACGCTTGCATTCCGATGACTTGTGGTGTGGTGAGGCGCACAACTGACAAAGTCGTTGATCCCGAAGGTATTTCGCCCTTTCCCTCGGGGTCTTGTACGTTGTACAGAATGAGGGCTTATGTTCTCCTTTGCAGAACATGCAAATATTTTCCTGAGACTTGAAACTTTTCTTCGTCTCCATTGTCGATGTTGCGTACGGCGTGTGAGAGGAATGACTGACGTAAAGGTTCATCATTTCTTCCTCTGACAGGACGTCTTCGATTGCGTTAAACAGGGCTTCCATTGTAAATGACGTATTCACCGGGAGCGAACGCTTTTTCCTGAGCACTCCTCTCTGGACGTGCGCCGGAAATTTGCTCAGAATTTTCTTGACCATTACTTGACTATCAACGTGTTCCCCTTTTTGTTTCATTTGCATCACAGTTACTTGCACTTGTTCGAAAAGCGTGCGTTGATCCTGCAGAGACAAGCTGCGTAACTGGTAATGGTCGAGCTGATCAATTAGTTTTTGGATCAGTTCCTCTGGGTTGCCGTACCGAGCGTGAAGAAAGTTTACTGCTCTGAGGTAGTTCTCGGATGTGACATGAAATTTCTTCACGGATGCTCTGGCTTCCCCATCAAGGGCATTCAATAAATAGTTAAACTTGAACAGTTCCGGTAAGTCCCTTGAGTGGACGTTAGCGTTGAACAGTTCCCAGAAATTATCGAAGTCCCAAATATTGCCCGTAAACTTGGGGACAGGGAGCGGCGGAAGCTCAGCTTGCTTTGGTACTTGATTGAGGATCACGTTGGGGGTAGCTGCGCTTTGAGTTGCCTGCTGTAATCTCAGTGCCTCCAGAGACTTAAGCGCATGTATTCTACCTTGCAAAAGTGCACTGTATTCCAGCGCGAGTGCGAGAGCTCCCTCTGCACGGGTGACATACTGCTCTATGTCGTTGGGGTCTGCTTCTTCACCCCCTTCCTCGAGGGAGAATAGGTCACTTAATGCCTTCTCCACTTGACTACTGATTGTCTCTACGGTCCCTACTGCTTCTTCTAGGCGGCACAGATTGCCTAGGTTAACCTTACTCGAAAGGTCTTCCGTGATAACTTGTAGGGAATCGAGCTTTTCTTCCTTAGAGCGCTGCAAAACTTGCTCGAGTTTGTTGCAAAAACGCGTTAAGCGGCGCTTGACTGTTGTTGTTTGAGCAACCATCTCAGCTTGGTTGGTGTGGTGTGATATCGGAGATCACTGATAATCAATGATCGGGCACTGATAAATCGTTGAACCTCATCCTCACTGGATTCCAGGTTCGACTTAAACTTGATTTGTGGTTCAAGTTCCCAACTTGTACTACACTTGTATGAAAGTGTAAAAAGGAAAGAATCTCAAAACTCCCCTTGGAACTCTCAGAAGACTGACCTGAGTTCGTTTTGGATTCGCTCCATCCGATGCACCATGAGTTAGACTGCCACGCGGTTCTTTAGAATGTGTGTGTTCCTTCTACACTGACACGACCACACCAAATCCAGGTTTATGTAGTACAACCTCAAACTTGGGTAATTAAACAACTTAGCAACTTGTAAACAACAACAACAATAAGTTAAATAGCTCCTAAAATCTCCTAAAGGAAAAGAAGAGAAAACGACTGCCGGGAGCGCCCTAGGTGGCCTTTTGTACGGTCGGGTCCGCCATTTTCCCGCCAGATCGTGCGGTAGGTCGCCTCCGGTAGATCGGTGTCGTCGTCTCCGGTGTCGTGTTATCCACGACATATTGCAATATTTCTTCCTGTCATGTTCAGAGTGCACGAGCCTTCCTCCTCTAAAAGTCCTACATTGATTGATTGTTTTTGGGATGTGGTGGCAGCCACAAAAATGGTGTACGAGCCTCAGTCCATTTTTGGTCTTGTACAAAAGCCAGCTCATCGAGGCACTTTTATGGCGTTCTTCCTATTCCTTAGGCCGCATTCATACTTTGCGATTTTGTGAACGATTGAGCGACTGAGCGACTGAGCGACTAAGCGACTGAGCGACTGAGCGACTGAGCGACTAAGCGACTGAGCGACTGAGCGACTGAGCGACTGAGCGGAATATGTTCATGACCTTGCACAACTATAAATCGTCTGTGGGCGATGTATCATGCATCCGCAAATATACGCCTCCTGTAACCATTGGTAATGAAATGGAGAAAATTGAAAGAAAAATTAAACGAATTCACTCGCATAAACCGTATGACAAGTTTTCAAAAAACATCGTTTAATTAATAAAGTGAGAAAACCAAGGTATCAAATGGCAACCGTAAGATCAAATAAGCCTAACATGAATCTAAGACGAACACGTTCATAGTTTAAAAAACTAACAGCAACAACAACAATCATCGCTCAATCGCTCAGTCGCTCAGTCGCTCAGTCGCTCAATCGCTCAGTCGCTCAGTCGCTCAATCGCTCACAAAATCGCAAAGTATGAACGCGGCCTTAAGGTGTTAGTCACAGGAATGCCTCTGAATGACTTCACTTCTCTTGAAGCGCACCGTTTATGAAATGCACGTAATGATTGCCTTTTCTAAATCATAATCTACTCTCGGTGAGCCTGAAAACGTATAGTTGCTGTAAATTTGGCACATGAAAGTTTCCTTGGTTTTCCTTTCAAAACTGCACGCATGCAACGTTCAAAACTGCACGCGTGCAACAACACGGATTTGGCGAATTGTCTTTATTCGACCTTGTCAGCTCTCATCAGCTCCTATCACTTTCGGTCCTTCACCATTGATGTGCCCTCACTATCCCCTATATCATTTGTAATATTCAGGATCCCATCATTGCTGTATGCGAGGTATGAATTTCGTAACAAACAGACACACACACACTACTCAGCGGATTATATATGGTAGGACTATGGGACGGACACCAACGCAAGTACCCATATAACATTTTTCGCACCTACATGTACTTTTATTTTTTCGAATAAAGACCCGTAGGTGGTGTCGGAAACTGTGGCAGCGGAGAGTGTCTCCTTCATTAAATAGGCATGTGGTGCAGAAATGAGTTTGAGGGGGTGTTCTTGTAATACCGCTTTGAGGCCATTTTGTTAAGTCACGAATGTGACCCATGGTGCGTTGCGCCATTTGAGACCAGTTCCGACGTAGTTACCGTCTGCTTTTTGTGACTTCGCCATGAAATGGGTGTCGTTTTATCCCACGTTCTCTGTTATTGACTGAGAAGAATTTTCTTCTGCATGTCTCACTGTCACATCCTTCTATGTATTGTTTGTTGAATAAGATTCGTTGATTATCTCCATCATTTGAATGCCGTTTAAGTGCTTCCGAGATTGCTCTTCATTCAAGCGCTGTGAATGCATTAAATTTAGACTTTGCAGAAATCGAATGGGCACCATTCCGTACGACTCATAGTTAGGAATAGGGAACAATTGTTGCTTCGACCGCGTTCCAGAAACTGTATCGATGGATGGCGTTCGAACTAGAGAACGTGAAGTGGTTGGCACTTCTCACATGCCATGGTTTCACTCGAACGTTACTCGCGAAGCGACAGAGAGGTGTGTGGTTAACATAATGGTAATTACTAGAATCTTAAACTACTCGGCATCCAGTAAAAGGGGTGAAAAATGTTTTGATGCAATTTCGAACTGGACGTAGTCCGTTGGTCTCATTGCGAATGCGACATACATTTCTGGCAGTGGCGTCGGAACTTCTTCATCGAATCCATTGGACATTCCCATGTAGGTTGCATAGCATACCCTGATCACGAACATCACCGGTGATGGTCGAAAAAGTCGAATAAAATCACGCTATTTATGTGCCATACGAGACCAGGTTACCGAGTAACCGCCATAGTAAATTTTTACCGAATTGGGCGGAAGAAATTTTAGACGCCAGTGTTGCATCGGGTGGCTCCCACAGCAGATACTGATGTCATCCTGAATGTTGCTAGGTTTCACTATTTTACAGAGCGCAAGGGTTGGGGTATTTGACTGATACCCTCGTGTATGTGCATATTCCAAAATTTGACAGAATCCTTCCATTGAGGGATAGTTGGAACATGCTACTAGTGAGTTAACTTACTCTTGAAACTTCGAGAGTTACCGGGTCTGTGGACGAACAAATTCGTATTGGGTTGCTATTTTCCCGGACTGGCCGATACATAACTAAGCAAGCTGTATATGAGTTCCATGATAGGAGAATGGTCGCGGAATAAGCAGAGGTCTAGTAACGGTGTCGGGATATGTAGAACTGTCGATGAGAATATCGATTCAACATTGGCGATAGATTTTAGGGAGAGAAGATTCATTGTCCTTGAGACGCACCACTTATTCAAATTTCATTCAGAATTGTTGTTACTAATTACTTACGGGTCCAGTCGATGTTCATATTTGTGTCTTAATGCGCTTGAATGAGTGTGGTGCCAACTCACTGATCCCTGACAGATAAACGACGCAATTAGCTCGTACAGTTATTGGTCCAGGAGTGGACTCCTTGTGCATGTGAGTGGGATCTACGCCACACATCACTATACCACCATTTTCTCAAAAGTATAAATACATTCATGTAATCTTTCCGCCAGCAAGTTGCTTGTCGAGTGTCTATAGAAGGCAGTCTAATTGGACGAATAACAACCACACCATGCTTATGTGAAATAGAGCGCTCATTGAACGTAAGACTGAACATACTTTGAAGCAACTCCAAAGAACGCACTTATAATTGTGCACATACTCTGCACAACTGCTATTTGCATGTTTTTTTTTTATTCTATGAATCGAAACTGGCTAGAAGAGAATTCGAACATTACAGGATGCTGCATCAAAGAGCCGACGGCACATTTCTGATAAGGGACTCGACGAATTTTCCTGGAGATTACACCTTATCGATGGCGTATAGGGGAAAGGTACGATCTTATTGTTTTCCTGTTATTGGAATAGTTTTATCAATTTTTGATCAGGTGGAACACTATCGAATCTATCAAAGTGGGGGGCAAATCACATGTGATAACGAGGAGTTTTTCGCTAATCTCACCCAATTGGTCTCGGTGAGCCAAACATCTATTTTCGCCATATTAGTCACGAATTATTGCACATACTGCGATCTTTAGCACTATAAGCGCGATGCTGATGGGTTATGTCATCGTCTCGTGACTCCAATAATATGTGAGAGCTATCGCATTCCATCAAGCAATGCGGATATAGAAGATCGTACAAGTGCTTTTCTTAAAGCAGGTCTCGTTATACCATCCGGTGACATCCGTCTCGGTGACATTATAGGTCACGGCGAATTCGGTGGTACGACTTTTTCGAGTTTCCTTGGTTTTCTGGCAAAGTCGATTCTATCCATGATTATAGATGTGCTGGTAGGTTATTACAAGGATAAAAAAGTAGCTGTGAAGGTTTCGAAGCGACATGGGAATGGAATGCTGGATTCGTTGCTCGATGAATCTCGATTCATGGTGTGAGTGATGTTCGATATTAGAATTAGGAGATTCACGGATGAGATTTACGGATTTCGAAGGACCCTATTTCTGTATTGTATCCTATTAATTTTTACTTTTTAGAGGATTGTCACATCGAAATCTGGTGGCCTTGATTGGTGTTGTGCTAGACGATGCCAATATTTATATGGTAACGGAATACATGGCCAATGGGAACCTTGTTGACTTGTTGCGTTCTCGAGGACGACATCAGCTGGAAAAGGCGCAGTTGATACAATTTGCGATGTAAGTTTTGCTTTTTATCCTTGTGACTATCACATCCAGCCAATCCTTTATTGAATAGCTTGCCAACTGAACAAATCCGCAGACTCAATTGAGAGGGTGTGTTGTTCCTTTATTTGTGGAAGATGAGAGGCCGGGTTCTGCTGATATTGCCGTAGATAAAATCTCGGTTCAGTGCTCAAAGGAACCGGAAGGGGGTCCGAAACAAGAGGAAGATGCAAAGAAATGAGCATTTTGTAATGAACACTCAAGGTTAGAAGCGATAATAGGCGAAAAAACCCGGATTCGAAAGCGCGACTCTGCGGTGTATATTCGCATCCCATTCGCATCAGCGCATCCATTCCGAGTTGTCCGCTGTAGGAGATGGGCCGAGGGCCAACGTTAGTTGTAGCACCTGACGCGCAGCGCAGCGGAGTGGCCATTCCCAACTACATTAGTATTTATGTAAGTACATCTAGAAACAATATTAGAAAGAACAGTGGAAAAAGAAAAAGGAAAAAGCAAATTTATAATAGAAACATCTTCTTTTGCCACCATGCCAAGGCGTCAAATTGGCAGTTTGTGCCATGGCGGCCACTTAAACTCGTCCACACTACGTCTGTTCTACCGTAAGCCAAAATTACCCCCTTTTGGTGTCTTTAACCAACTAATCTTTTATTTCGTCGTGGTTGGTTTATTGGTATAAGATTCATTAGGTGGGTGCGTGGGGATAAGAGCACTATCTTGCACATTGGCTGGCTCAGCAAATCATTGTAAAGGACAAATCTCATTCAAATGTCACCACGATTCTGATCGAGATTGGAACGTTTAGATAGCATAAGCGGATCGAACAGCGTTCATTGCTTCATCTTTTATCCTTCCATTTTAGTGATATATGTGATGGAATGTGTTATCTGGAAAGTCGTCAAATTGTCCATCGAGATTTAGCTGCTCGTAACGTCTTATTAGATGAAGAATACGTTGCGAAAGTGAGCGACTTCGGTCTAGCTAAGAAAGCCCATTCGCAAGGCAACGATAATTCATCTGGGAAGTTTCCGATCAAGTGGACTGCACCAGAGGCATTACGGCATAGCGTAAGTGACCGTTTTATAGAGTTCCTGTTTCGTTAATCAAATATTCACTTTAGAATTTTTCAACGAAGAGTGATATGTGGTCTTTTGGTGTGTTATTATGGGAAATATTTTCCTTTGGCCGTGTACCATATCCGCGCATTGTAAGCTTCTTTTTGCTAATTATTTTTGATATTAGTTTAGTCATTCTCTTTTTCTGTTCAGGGTGTCGATGGTCGTTCGGTATGTGTCGTCCATGTGCATGTTTTATGTGTTTGTTTTATATGTAACAATGTTTTGTCGTGGTTTAGCTTACAAAAATGATAGTAGGTCGGTCGACATGGCATTGCGTCTACATTTGCGCGCTGAGGATCATATTGTAGCTTTTTTAACAATTAGATTATTGGCAATTAAATTATTGGTGGTGTTAAAGCTGGCGTAAGAGTCTTCCTTCTTCTGTTATAGCGAACATCTCCCCAGGTCGTCGCGAGGTGTTGTGGCGCTGGGACACGGTGCTCAAAGCTTTGTTGAACCGTTTCCTTCGTACCTTCGTAAAGTTTAGTTTCAAAAGATTCCCTGATATCTGCAAAATCGTGCTATCGGCTTCATGGAGACATCGTGTTAAAGTGGGGTAACTGTATTCGTCCCTCAGGAGGGAACACTGAATCTTCTATGAAAGTCGGAATCATTATTTTGTCTTGAATGTTTTGATATGCGGATTCATCTTCCCGGATCATTACGAAAGGTCAGTTAGGAGGCGACCCTTTCCCCGTTGTCGACCGAGACGCTATGGGTTGGTTCACTTACGTTTTCGTGACTCCAAGGAACAATAAGTGACAACGATTTACTGAATAGTGCAAAACCCCATGGTTTTGTGCAATATGTTTCAGAAGCTTGGAATAGCAGAATTCATATTCATACATTTGGTCTGGTGCTTCCCCTGCTTTTATAACCAGTAATTCTGCTGAATAAACACTCTGGTGCGTTTTATTAGGATGTCAAGCGTTACTGGACAAATTTTCTGGCGAAGGAGCCAGTGGCGTGCACTGAACCAAAATAATCGGCAAAAAGTCGGCGCCTCTCGATCGAAATTGCGAAGGCACAAATTGACAGAAACGCGACCAGAAACAGGCTGTTCACCATCAAGGGTCATGCTTGCTGGAAAGGTAGTCTCCTGAGGGTAAATGCGTAGCTGCTGAATGGCGCCGAGGTGGTTCTGGTGCATGGGTTTGAGTGCGCTTGGCTTCGCTCCCATGAAAATGTTTTAGAGGATTAGAACCATCTCTTCAATCATAAAAACGCTGAAGAGTAACAGTTTCGTTAGGGGCGTAGTTTTCCCTGCTGTTGCAGACGTGAAAATCTCGGGAATAAAGTTCATCCTCAAGAGGAAGGAAGAGATGAGAACCACTGGTATTGGGATTCTCGATGCATCTCTTCCCATTTATTGCATCTTCTACTTTACTTGACGCTGTTGTTTCACCTGGTGCTAGAAAAATGCCCTTCATGCTAACGGAAAGTGTCGTTTCCTGTTCTTCGTACACATAAAATAGAATTGTATCGTAATCTTTAGAGAGGAGTGAAATTCACACGGTCACAACAGTGAATGAGCGGTTTTTTTCCTCCGTTCGGTGGGCTGCATAGGCGTAGTCAACCAGTCTGTATCCGTTTAATCCCATTGAAGTATGCCCCTAGAACGCTCGTAGGCAGTCTTTACCATCGATACATCCACAATACTTTTCGTAGGCGTAGTGATACTTTGGTTCAGTTTAAAGCTCGAACGAAGTCTAAATAGCATATTCTCACTGCACTATTATATTTGTAGTGTGTCTGCCAATGTGAAAACCCCGACATCACTATTCATACCGACTGATGTGCATGAGCACTGTACTTCTTCTTCCTGCCAGTTCATTCTTCCTGAAAATGGGTATTTTCGCTAAGAATGTTTAATATTTTCAGCCAATACAAGATGTCGTGCGTCACATAGAGCGAGGCTACCGTATGGAAGCACCAGAAGGGTGTCCTGCTGATGTCGTCCGTATTATGCACGACGCCTGGGCATTGCAACCACAAGATAGACCGACCTTTGGACAGGTGGGCGGATTTTAAATTGGCTCTTATCGCGTATATTATAAGTGAGATAGTGTAATGCCATGGGCTTCTATAATATTTGAGTTTTCTAAAATGTGGAACACTTCGAACTTCTTTATCTTTCCTCTTATCGAATGAGCGTCCCTCGTCGAAGTGAGGTGAGGGTGTACTGCTAGATCTTATCGCTACAAAAGTGCTCGATCGCTTCTTGACTTACTCCTCCACGAAAAACACGCGCGAAAAAGGTTTAATATGTATGCAAGGGATCTTTCAGCAGGAGCGAGGTCGTCAGTACTAATTCTAAGTAGGTAGCTCAGCAGCAAAGAGAGCTTGTGATCGAAAAGCATAAATTAGTGTGGGACTTTGTATGGGTTCGTGAATGGAGAGCTGTGTTAGCGAAAGGAAGAGGATTAAGGATTTTAAAAAGTGCGACTGGTATGAATCTATAGAGTTGTAGGCAAAAACATGTGATTAAGTGTGACAACACGAGCAGGAGTTGCGCACAATCTCAGTGGAAATGAGGGTAATGGTAGCAGAAACGAAGGGGTTGGAAGGCGTTGCAACGGTTGGCTTTCGACATTTTTATCGGTTACCTGTCATCTCGAACACAATGTCTATCTTTTTTTTTGCAAAGGAGAAAAGTGCAGTCGAATAAAGGCCAGTTATTGAGTCATCAAATTCGAACTGGAGCAGAACAGTCGATGAATGGCTTATGGAAATGTGTAAATCTGGGATCAGGAAAGAGGATGGATGGGCAAGCCTCTCATGTGTTCGTTAGATGCTCTTTTGACAGGCCGCAATGAAGGCTAAACTCTGATGGATTGCTATGTATAAAGGGATAAACGGAACGTGTAACGTAGATGACCTTATTGGTAACTCTTCAAGAAGTGTGCATATTATCTATCCTGCAGCTTTTGCATTTTGCAGGCATCTGTCCGCATGTACGGTAGCTTAGTATTTAGTAAAAAAAAGCGATATGAGCCATGAGTTCTTGTTATTTACCATCATGGTCGTTCCTCACGTAGCCATGCTTTCGGTCAGTGAAGCCGCAATCTCAGCTCGCTATTCCTCTTGCCGCGCTGCGTGGAACAAGCGACACCTTCCATTACCGTCGGTACTATCGCATAGGCATTTCACTTTCCGAGCTCCCCTCGGCTTGCGCTGCTTCATACCACCCAACGCGACCGTGAGAGGGGTTTTAGTCTGGATCGATCTGGCCTGCTATCTCGCAGTTTTCCAATTACTTCGCACTTCCCCGAGCTTGCTTGTAGCTTGCCCTCAGCTGCTTTTAATTTCGACAATACCGAAGCGCAAAGCAAGCGTGGAATTAGGTTGAAACAATCACAGTTTTGCAGATACAATGGAAATTAGTAAAAATTCACAACACCAAGGAAAACGGAGTAAAACTGGGAAATGGAAAGATTAGTCGAAATGAAGAAGGATTACTTGATTGTGTTGGCTTCAGTTCATAGTAGTTAAATCGGACACAATAAGTATTTATGAGCGATTTCTAACATTCTAAAATTTCCATGAGAGATAGATATTCTCTACCCACGTTTGACCCTTACCCGTTTGTCAACCAACTATCACTATGAGTTCGATTTTAGTGGAACGAATACTGGTATTAAGAGTACGGGGCGGAAGCGGTGTAGTGACAGATGGCGCCCCCTCCCACTCTCATGGTGCGGGAATTAAATTCCGCAGGAATGCCCCCTCAGGTCCCTCCATCGCTGGAATAGGTGAGTTGGTACCAGACTTAGAGGATAAAGGCACTGACTTGTACATCAGCTGGTCCCACAAGTCACTGTATAGGCCAGATCAGATCCATCTGCCACCGCGATTCTGAATGAGAATAGTATGTGTGGCGCATCCCAGATGGGATCGATTAACTCGATCGACTTCATCAAGGGTGTGGTGGTACCCGTGTCACCCTTTGAAAATGCAGACACCTCGGTGATAAACTGGTGTTTGCGAAGAATACGAACTCAAAATGATTTATGTGTTATGCAAACCGTTGAAATTATTTTTTCTTCAAGTGGTAAACAGCTGAGTAACTAGCCAACAATCGATTGCACAATTACAGGGAGGAATCTGAAGTCTTCTGATCTTTTTGATCAAACTCAGAATCGCTCATGTTCCCTTATTCCTCACTACTTAAAAACGGAAAGGAAAGAAATCAATGTGCTACTTACCCCTTGGAATTGGCTTGTGCAGGCACAACGCTGGATAAGATGACTACTCAGCTCAATACTTTCTAATTTATTAGATCCCTCCATTTTTCTCAAACATTGTTACATAGTTCGAGTGAAAGTTCGGTAGTGGGGAAGGCATTTTTCATTTGTCATTCGTTACCATTGTGGACACAATTTTGGAACACAATGCTGAAAACAATATTCCAGACTTCCGCGATCAGATTAGGGTGCCTTGCAGTGCCCCTGGCACACAAAGCACAATGATACGCTGTCGGCCCCATAAATATTTGAAGTGAGCAGCTGGAGTATCTTTGAGTTGATCATTGGGCCTGTGTAGTGGGTGTCTCGTTACAGATGAGCACGCGCCGTCAACTGAATTCTTCTACATGCTCCAAGAAACCCATAGTGGGGTCAGGAGCCAATAGGTTGTGCTGGAAAAGAGGGCACCTGAATCCATTATAATTGAGGTGCGCTAAGCGTTTTGGAAAGGAATTGGAAAGGACCATTAGCGAGCTCGTTGAGGGATGAACTATCCAGGAAACGGTGGTCACACCCGCATGTGGAGTAGCTTTTCTATCATGAAAGAGTATTTTCCAGCATTATGTAAAAGATTGGATTTGAAAAAAAAAGGCGAGTAGCTAGAAACATTGCAATCCAAGAAACCAGTTCCAATGTTGGAAAGGCGTCCGAGGCAGTGCTTTGGTTGCTTCTACCAGCCAGGTGATCGCCAACTTACAATAACGGTCTTATAGCGGTTGAATGTTTTGTATTCAAAATGGGAGTATATACAAGGTGTGGCAAAAGTATGTATTGACTGTTGGTGTAGCCATGCCATACTGAGAAGAGAGTAGGATCGGCATGAATTTCACTGGCGAACTTCCCAATACGCAATTCATAATGTTACGAGACATGTGAAGTTGGTTGCAAGTGATTGTCGTGAAATCCTCTCCCGCTTTCAATAGAGTAGTCTTCAGAAAATTGATTTGAGATGAGGAGTATCTCAGGATTTTCGCTCTGAGATGTTCGAACTCGGTTGGTTGGGCAGCCAAAGGTTCGAGCATTTCGAAAGTGCCTTGTTAGAAGACGATGTGGCAGAGTTCCAAAATTTCTCAAGTCAGGCTGTGTCAAAACCACCCAGCAGCACCAACTCCATTGTGACATCAAGAGGTCGTTCATCTTTGCATAAAATCTCGCTTCGGACCCTTTTCGGAGGACCTCCAGCACCTCTCCCCCTGGTCCACAAGGCGTGATTAGTGCAACATTGGCGTCAGAACGGCCTCCACGACGTCGCCACCTCGCAGCAAAGACCACCAAATACGCAAGATCGGGCCAGAGGCTATCGTGTTGAATAAGAACACATTGGGGAAATTTTCGCTGATCATATATATTTCGCAATATTCATGTCGATACCTTCCCTCCTATTGGCATGATGAGACTTTGTGAAGGGGTCGGTTAATCGTTTGCCGCACCTTGTAGATTTTCCTTCCTGTGATTATGTCAGACAGGAAAAGTTACGGGTTGAATGAAGAGCAGAGCGAAAACTTACTTGTGAAGGGGAGTAAAATGGCGATTTTGTACGATTTTAGTCGGGCTTCACACATATTAAACATGGGGTTTTGGGGAATCCATTTTATCATGGGTGGATGTTGGTAATGTCATAGAATATGGACAGTTTCTCACGCCCTATATAAGACCGCTTCAGAGAAAATTGTGTATCTTACTTCTTAGTATCTTTTTCGGTCATCGCATCGAATCAGTGAAAATTATTAAGCCCAGCCTGAAA
Source organism: Trichostrongylus colubriformis (assembly GCA_963978905.1). Classification (NCBI taxonomy): domain Eukaryota; kingdom Metazoa; phylum Nematoda; class Chromadorea; order Rhabditida; family Trichostrongylidae; genus Trichostrongylus; species Trichostrongylus colubriformis. Next base: position 19,628,616 of record OZ022260.1, read on the forward strand.
GAGAAATATTGACGCACTGCCACACTGGTAATCTCACAATCAGCACAATCCTAGGTTCACCCTTATGAGTTTTTGCGGAAGGGAGCTTCAAGTATTCAACATCTTGGTGCTGAGTTTGGAGTGTAACTTGGTTTGTCGCTATTGCTTCCTTTCGAAAACATCGATTTGTAATTGTATGAGTCCCGATGAGTGCTTCGCATAATGGCGGTGCCGGTCCTGGTTTCCAGTCATATTCGTGTTGCTCTGATTGATTGTGTCGGGCTGTGAAATCTGGTTCATTTGTTCTGATTGAACCAGATGCTGTAGCCGACATCCTATGTCGTCTTTTGCTCAGTTTTGATGGCTGCTGCTACCCCAAGGCTGTTTTGCTACTTCGCTAGAATTGTGTCATTTGAGTTGGCTGGTTTTAAAGGATTTTGTTTAAACGATCATTCAGTCATTATGTATTTGAGAGTCCGAGGTTTTTCAACGTAAAATCGCTACAAAAAAATTTAAGGTGTTTAACAAGATATTGCACCTCCCTAACCACGACGTCTGCCTACGGAATGCACCAAGCACATTTTTCACATAAGGAAGAGGGACGTGATTCGATCCATCCATCTACTGCACCCAAGACTTCGTGAGAAGTCTTGGATTTTTTTCGGTGTGGGCCTGCAGGCTTCCGAAGCAAGGGCTAAGGTCAGGTGAATACAGAGGGGAGGGTAGTCATGGATGGCAGGTCTTTCCACCCTCTCCGATATCGTCCTGGCGAGATGTGGATGCAATCAGAAATATCCCGCAACCGGTGTAAAATGGGGCCCGAGACGCCATCTCTCACAGTTGTTCGCAGAATACCATTGCACACAATAGCACCTTCGGCCAGGATCTCATAGCATATGTATACACCAGTGTGGAGCTGAAGTATGAGACCAGCTCCTTCTTGACATGCGCACCTCGTTTCGGCCCTTTTTCAACGATTTGCTCCATAGTTCTGCATTGGCACTTTCGGGCGCAACATGCTTTCTAAGTTATGATACGAAATTTCTCACAGTTTTTCGGACACCCTATCATTTTTACCAGCATAGAATTACTTGTGAATCATTTTCATAAGAACTATCCTTAATGAATGCTATCGGCTTACTTTATACTCATTAACTATTTGCGGGTGGTTTATACATAGTGTTGCTTACTGTGGAAGAACACTTTTTACGTGCTTGGTATTTTATTTTATTTTATTCTATTCACATGAAAGTTCTGACAACCTCTTGTTGAAATGACGTTAGCCTGAGGCCCAGCCTTCGCGATTCTAGGTGTCGCACTTGCGCACCCATGCAAAATCAGGAAATTCGCGGTCCACAGTTCGCGATGCCTAACCTTTAACAGAGTTCATCTTCAGCGTTGTAAGGCTTCAGTTCGCTGTTGTAATGAAGTTCTAGTTGCGTAGCTTCCAGATGAAGGTATTCTATGATCTGACGGAGCAGGAGGTATTATTAATGTAAGGAATGGGAAATAACTCCAAGAAGGCTGTAAGGCGCAATTCGCGGTGAAGGGCGCGTACTAGTTCCTATACTATTAAAGTCTACGCTAGCTGGCTTTACCACAAATGAGCGTCATGTGACCGCCACACGTCACAGATTCGTCGCTGAATCAGGATGGATAGAGATCTCCTTCTTGGGTTTTCGATCGTTCAGTTTCTTCATCTCACCTTCTAACATTCTTCTTCGATCTTCAGCGGTTAACTAGATTACTACTGAGGGAAGGATACCAGCTCAAATCGCCCATTTGCAATGTCACACATATCAGTTTGCGCGCTTTTAAACGCTGAGTGGAATCTGCCAAACGATTCTCTGAGCGGAGTTATGGAAGTTTCTAAATGCACCGCTTCCACTTTTATTATATAAGCGTGTTCTTCACTTCGTCGCAGTTAACACAAGGAAATTTCGTGACAAGCAGCATAACGCAGAAATAGACATGGCGATTCACGAGCTTGAAGTCACGGATTGAATTTTCAAGTATGCACTTTTTTCTTCTCGTGAGGTTTTCTCTTTCATGTCTGGTGAACTCTCACGAGTGTTGTTGTGCACGACAACCGCTATAATCGTTTTTCGCGTACCTCACTAACCCTGTTTGCAAGATCGTAGAGATCTCGGTGATTTAGTTGCTTATATTGGCGGAACGTACGAATTAGGCGTTATTTGAAACGATTATGAGCAGCTATGTGCAAATTTTCCGCCAAATCGAGTTTTTGATTCAACTTCGAAAAATTAGCTATGGCTAAGTAATAATTTTTTCTCGAAGTTTTCGACAAAAAGCCCATCAATCATGGCCAATGATCAACGGCTTTCTTTTTGTTTGATGTTGCCACCCAATAAATGGATTTTTCCAGAGTGTGGCCAAATTCTCGAATTGGCTAAAAACTTGTTCCATGGCGTAATTTGAATCTCCTGAACACGAAATTCACACTGTTTTTGTGCGAAAACGCCTAGCTAACGCGCTACAGACTCCCAAACTTGTCATTCAGTTGTATTATTTATTTAAAAATAACCTCAGTAACTCTATTCAGAGAGTCGTTTGACAAAATTTGTGCACTGATTTGAAATCAGCGTCCAAAAGGGCGTCTGGTGATAAGCAATTTACTGCAAATGGCCTCTTCGACTGGTATTCCTTGTAAGTGCGTCTGTTACTGCCTTGAAGCGAATAACTTCGTGGCAGGCTACGCCATCAGTGATCATTTGAGTGCAAAAAAAGTATGAGCCTCTATAGCACCAGTGTTTTGCACCTCCAACCCTCGTTCCGTTTCGTCTTTTGAAAAAGGACAACGTTAAGTGGTCTTCCGAGAGGTATAAATGACTGCATGCTAATGTAGGAAGTGCTCTACTTGGGAGTCGCTTGTCTGTGAATGGGGTGTGTGTACGACAGCAATAAAAATTAATGGCATTTGTCTGAAAACGGTTTCGCAACATATTGACATAAACGTGTTCCTAGTCAATCAATCTGTAGAATATTGCAGTATGTGTCATGTTCTCCGCGAAAACGTGATTATTTTAGGTGTTGCCGCGATTGATAGCCATTTCTCGTGCACTTTCTCATTGATGTTCGTGGACCTTCAGTGTTAATTATCTTTTTATAAGTTGTTGCTCTCACATTCATCAATTACGGATTTTATCTATGCCGATGCACTAATTTTACAAATACCACTTTATACTGATTCCAGTGCGACCCGCATATCGATTACCGTACTCAATCGTCTCATATAACGTATGGTGCTCATTTTCATTTTTACCAATAATTTGCATTTTGTTATCGTTTGTACAGTTCGGTTTTTCACGTGAAAATATTAAATTATTATGTGTCTAATGTGAACGTGGCCTCCGACCCCGAAAGAGTTTCGCCTAACAGCATAATGTGTGGAGATGCTCAATTTGTCGCTCAAAGCATATGTAATCGTTTTATATACTCCAAATTGTGAATGCCTTGTTTTCTATTCTGGTATTTCTCGCGGTTGACTATGTGCTTGAGCAGTTTTACGGTTGTCTGTTTTACGTTGTGTTTATGAAACTAAAGGTGCCAATAATATATGTTACTTGTGAAGTTTACTCTTGTACGTAAGGTTTTCATCCATTTTCCTGTTTTGCGTGGGTTTGATATAAGGATATAACGTTTTAGACTAATCAAAAGTGGAGCAATTGAGTCTATTCGTATTGAGGCATATTGAAGCGATGCCGCCATAATGTCAGCTTCTGGCACGTTTCTTTCTTACATAGGAGATCAATCGATTGACGAAGGAAAGGTTAGTGTTGTGCCCAGTGTTCTTAAAGAGAAGTATGAAGATTGTTATTGATGAGACAGAAGGAAAAAGCCATCCCTGAATGTAATGCTACACGTTGAGCGACATGAATTATGAACTTCAACCATACTAGAAACAGGCGGGTAAAGTATACGTGCGATGTACTCTTAGTGGTTGTTCTTAGAGTATAATGGTGTAACCATGATATCTCGAGGTGTGAAGCAACAAGCGTTCCACGAAGATAAGCGTGATCAATAGGTGCCTTGCACGGTTGGTGTATTTGTCGTACTATTATCTGTCGGCGATGTTAGATTGAACGTGCACACCCGTTTTCAGCTGAAGACCAACTGAGGAACTTACTTGTCGCGGGCTATTCTGGAATACGGGGGAAATACATACTTGAAAAAATTCAATGTCGTGGAACGGCGTAATCAGTGGGCACGTGATGAAGGACAACCGTAAGATACGTATTGGGTAGGAAGACATGGCATTTTTCGAACGTGCGGAATCCTCGAGGAAGGATAGGGTACGTATTACTTCGTGGCCCTGCTGGTCAGTGCCTACTGTATCTAACGTTTGCCTGCAAACGCAGTTCTCCACTTTTTTTTTGAATTCCGAAAATATAAGTAGTGCCAAAGGGCTCCAAGCAAGAGGGTGGAGAAGCGACAGCCTGAGAAGAAATTGTGGCTCTAATTCTCTACCTTATCACTATTTCCAAGGTATGAAATATGTGTGTGGATTACTAGGAGAATTTTTCGAGCGTGGCGATTTATTCGGAAGTGAATCCATTATGACTGTGCTAAATATGTTGTTTAAATAGACAACCAAGAAACTAGCCTCTTTGTCAAGACTTCGGTGCAATCAAGGAAACTTTCCTGCCCTATTTCTTTCTATATTGTGGGTTGTGGTAAATTTCCATAGTAAGCCTGGTAGCCTGGTATCTTTCCTTCAAAGGAGAATTGTCGCGTCGATGTGGCACTGGTTCCCTTACATCTCCATTCTATGGAATCTTGGAAGATGTATATGTTAGGTCATATAGGTCTGACAGTCAGGGAAATACTCCCGTACTCCCGCTAAAAATGTATTTTGTATGGAATTGGTTAAGAGGGGCTCCAGAAAACGCTTTCAAGCACCAAATTTCATTTTCGATTTTTTAGCCGGTTGACCGCCATAGGTTACCTTGTGTTGGCGATGGTGATTTATTAAAAGGTATGCTCATTCTTATTCTTTATATTGTTCCCTTTCATTTGTTGCTTATTTTCATTTTTTTTATTCTGTGAAAATGATGTCATCTCACTTACGAACACTTCTTTTTCACTTTAAGGGGAGATTGAATGTGCCTTCTGTGAAGAATGTTCTTTTGGATTTTCTTTTTTGGAAAATACATTCGGACGGGTCGTATGCACGAATTTTCGCCTTCGTTTCGAACCTGTAGCTAAGCCTGAGGTTACTGAGCATTTCATCTTTTGAATTCACGATTTTTGCTGATGTTAATCATTATAGGATGACTCATTACCACGGTTTAAGACATTTCATGAGAGATGGGAAATTCCTCTCTGTTCAATTCATTCCATATTCTATGCGCCTGTAAGACGTGAGCCTTTCTCATTTGCACAAGGCCGTATGTCCGTAGGTACAATGGTGTCAGTATCCGTGATAATGCTATTTTTGCAGAGAACAATTCACTGTCGAAGAAGAAATTTTTCCCATCGACAACCTCACTATCCAGTTTAGAGGTTGTATCATGTATAAGACTGCATCTGAAGGTGGGGATTAATAAATTCATCTATTATTTCTTCCCTTGCTTCCTTGCTCTTCCCTTGCTTGATTATTTCCATTGTATCTATTTCGTTGAAGGATTTCCGAATAGCAACGATTGATTTGCGAGGCTCACAGAATGGGGTTAGTCTTCTGAATCAAATTCTATTCTTCTCCCGTCCTCTGAAAATCGATAATATTGTCCAATCTGGAGCTGAACTCGAATGGAGAGGGAAATGTAAGTATAAATGTCGTCACAATTTTGTATTTTCTGGATTCGACTGTTACACATAGTCATTTTTGTAGTTAATTGCATCAGTTGTAGTAGTTGGCGACACTGAGACGGCATTGAATTTGAGGGATTCCGGGGTTACAAAAAAGGAGAGCATTCGTACCGCTCTTTGTAACTGCTTACGATGACTTAGAATCTTGAGCCTCAGCTGCTTTTTCGGCAGTCTATTCTCCAAACAATACAGAAATTTGTTGTTAAGCGTGCTACTTGCTGACACTTTAGAGAAGAAGTTTTCAGAACTATTGAATTCTACTATGGGCTTACTGGGAGTGTGATCGTTTCTGTGCTGCCGTTTTCGTAGCGTTGTTTTCAGTATCATTCAACGATACGAATTCTTGGGATGCCGAACTGAGACGATGTGGTCATCGAACTCACGATGAGTGGCGGATATCCAGCCAATTGCCGTACGGTGCAAGGCATTTTATGCACAGGTGTGTATCTATTTCTGCCGAATTTGTTGCGCTGAGCGTGCTCGAACTGAAGACCCTTTTGGTGTCATCTGTCCACTAAGACTTGTATACTTTCTACTGTATCAGAAAACTAGCAAAAATTACACGCTAGCTGTAGGAGCGTTTCTAGAACGCAAATCGGAGAACCCCCTTGTAGGAAGATGGTTGTGTGAATTTTGAGCGAATCCTCTGACATCGGCAGGAGAATAGAACCATAAACGCTCTATGTTTCTACATGTTTGTTTTTCAGCTTTCCTATGTATTTCGTTGTACCAGCTGATATTGTTCAATTCGACTTGGATCGGATGGCCCAACACTGGCAGCTCAGTCGATTTCCAGTTAGCTATTAGCACTTTCTATTCATCTTCATCTCATAACGATCGTGGTTATAGATTTGGGTGTGGTCATCTCCATTGGGAGTCTCACTTCTTCGTTCCTCGAATTTCGACATAAACTACGAAGCTCCTCATCTGAATGATAAGTTCGTGAGTTTGTCGTTTTAGAGAAGTTGGTCTTTTTCTTTCTGATATTTGTAGTTATCTATGAAGTTTTTGCAGAGTGCTCAAATGCGTGGCTCGTGCCACGAAAGGTGAACACCCTCCTCATACGATAGCACTGAATCCTGATATCACACCACATAAGATCGCCACATCGTTCGATCGTTTGCGGCGTTATTGCTCTGCAGGTGAGATAATTTGTATCCTCGAAGTGGATTTTAAATTTTTTCCAGAATAGTAACAAGTTGTTGCTTTGTGTTCTCTCATTCATTCCTACAATTTTTGCAAGTCAAAACACTTTTCGAGGGTTCATTGGAGTCTGATTTCAGAATCCTATGAGCAGTTTGCATCTCGGGATAAGGACTGGTTGGCAAGGATCAATCAAACGGGATGGCTACAAATCATCAGCTACTGCTTATCAGCAGCGGCGGAAGGAATCGAATCTCTGGTAGATCATGGATGTTCTGTGATAATATATGGTACGACTACGGAATGTCTTCATTTCATCGCACTAGAATTATAGTTACCTTCATACGTAAGCCAGAATTTTGCTGATTGTGAGACGAGATACATGTGCACTGCACAACTAACAAGCGCATAATTATGAGATACGCGGCATGAGTGATGATCGTCCCCACTAGGGTATGCAGAAATAGTGAACTTTCTGGGGACTGCCAATCCACTTGCAATCAGTCATGTAGGCAAGTCATAGTAATGATTCAATTAATTCAAAGGCCATAAGTATGACCATTTCGTCAGTCATTGTTCATCTCTGGTCGCTCTCTTCAAATGTAGATCTTGCACTTAGTTGCAGTGGCGAAATCATTTTTTTACTAGTAATTTTTTCAGAAAATAATGGATTAGATATTTCTGCTGTAGTTTCTAGCCTTGTGCAGATCTGTTGTGATAGATATTATAGGACTCTCGAAGGTATAGTTGTTAAATCTTCTCGATAATTGTCGGAATTACTGATTTTTTTGTTAATTTTCAGGTCTAGATTCTTTGATTGCGAAAGACTGGATAGCTTTGGGACATCCGTTCGCTCAGCGTCTTTTTGGTGTTTCGGGTAGCACCAACGAAGCTGAAACTGCTCCCACATTTCTGATATTTCTTGACTGTGTGGCTCAGCTCATTCGGCTCTATCCAATGCAGTATGTTTGTCATTGTTACCGTAACCATTGCTGACGCATCTGTAAATGTTATTCAATCCTATTCACAGGTTTACTTATACACAACATGCATTGATAGCTTTATGGGATCTATCTCTCAGTGGAATGGTACCTGCTTTTTCTGCATCATCTGTAGCAGATCAGCTGGCCTCAAATATTACTGGTAGTCCATTTCCTTTGGAGCGATTTTTTCATGAGTCCTACACTCGATTGTTCATAAGTGTCACCAACATTGGAGCTGCAATCGTGGAAAAATCGTCAGGTATATTTTAAATTGTTTATAACTTCAAATTTAAGCCTCTGTTTGTTTCTTCACCAAATTTGTGTGGTATAAGCATGTTCACATTTATCTATTAGTTGGGTGCAGTAGAAACGAACTCATCCCGTGAATTCTTGCGGAGCTAAATCATATCTTTCCTCGTCACAAGCCTCACTGAGTCTCCTTTGTGTTGAGCCATTGTGATAGAGTCTAGTTTTATGGTATAGTTCGGTAATTGATGTATTTTCTCCTCAGAGCGCATTTCCCAGCTGCGCTGTACATTTCGTGGAGTAGTAAGTAAATCACATTATTATTCAGTATTTTGAAGATTAAGCTCAAGACTATCTTCAGTAAATGAGCGTCATTGCTTAATAACAAATTGGTTACCAATTGATATGAAAATGGCCAAGTAAACAAAGGGAGCGTTATCGGTGTCTTTCATTGTTTTACCTCCGACAGAGCAATGATGCGGGGCAAGCTCGGGAGAAGTTATTTTTCAAGTTTATGGTGAGGGGTTTGCTCGCTTTCTCTGTGGAAATTTTTATGTGCACCACATGGTGGTCGTTGGAGGCTTTAATCGAAGCCAACCGGCGTTATGACAACCCGGGAGATAGCAGAGAAGTTCGTCATATTGAATTCAGCGCTTGTTTGCACTTACAACAACTTGGACGTAAGCAAACTGGATGTTTGGTCCTCTTGATGAAGGGAGGTCATTTCACTAAACGAAAAAAACGCAAAAAAATTTAACAGAGCTCAGTTGGGAACTGATGTCACACCAATTCTATAGCCGTGGCTTAGCATCATCGGTATCACTACTTATTGTTATTTATTTTTCATTTCCATTAATAGTTATTAATCAAAAGAATAAAAAAAGATTGCTATTTGTTTCGCTCTCTTCGGAACCATTTGAATGATGTAACGTTGCAGTCAGGCTATGAGTCGGACCAGTTCTTCAGTTTTTAAATCCAGTGCTTCTGCGAACGCGGAATTTTAAATTTACTGAAAGATTACAAAAGATCACACAACAAAATGATCACAGTTCAATATCAGTGATTAATGTTCGTCGTTAATATAAAAATTCGCTTTGAAGAATGTAAAACGGCATTAATTATCGAGCAACCCATTACTTCATTCTATCTTTCTTTAGTTTAGTCCCCTTATTCTCCACTAGCTCGTTGAATTTGCGATAAACCCCACGGGGTAAGCCCATGTTGTGATTTATATTATTGTCATGAGAAGCGCTGTTTGAACAGAGGTATGGTGATGAGGGGATGATTTGTTGTGTTTTTCCTGCCTATAAAAAATTTAGGAGTTCTCTGGAGACTCCACAATCGTTGAACGTGGCCTTTTGATACTCTTCAAAGGTATTTTGATGTTTTTAGGAATGCCGTTAATTTATGAGGTGCTTCGTCCTCCGAGGACAATAGTTGACGTACAGTTATGGAATGAGTGTTACCTGAGGTGGATACCTGCTGCAAATGTTACGGTACGCTAGATATTTGATTCGATGGGAAAAGCTTTCTTCATACACCAAGGATTATTATTATATCACTTTATTTGTTTCTTGAAAAATACCCGTGAGATGGCTGGAAAGCGTTTTTGTTGTTCCACTTCAAGGTCGTACATGATTATTTCGGAATGAGTGTGCTCGCCGATGGAATCTACATTTGGCACGTGTCTGTGGCGGTTCCCATTCTAAAAATTTTGCATAAAGGTTTACACATTGTGAAACATTTTTGGGTAAACCTGAACTAAACGCTGTTGTTAGTTTTTCAACGAACTGCGCCGAATAGCTTCACACTGTTGAGCTTTTGAGTCTGTTATTGGTATTCATTTTTGTTTGTTTATGACTCGTATTAAAGGTACGAGTAGGGGTGAGGGGAAACTGAGATCTCAGAGTACATACTCTCTGAAAACGAACCTTCTACTTCAGAGTAGGTCATATGTGGCGAAAATCGTATCGAAAAAACGTGGCTTGGGGTCTTATAACGACCCCGCAGCTCAGCAAGCCGTTATGCGGTTATGCGGGGGGGAGTCGCTGTGGATGAGCGGGACAACGATCGCAGCCGGCTGGTTCAGACTCTGGCCTGTCTTAAGTCCACTCCGGCTAGTGACGCAGAGGACAAGGGAGAAGGGGGATTTCCGGGTTCCTATTCCTCGGTTTTTTCGCGGTTTTATGTCGTTCTTTCTCTACTGCTACATTGCTGAGCACATCTACTATCATATTCGACAGTCTGCCGAATTTACCCCTTCTTGTGTCTTTAATGTTACGGTGAGAAACTTTGTACGTGAGCTGCTCTCATCCAAATTTCATACTCCGTTGAAGATGTTTTCTCGTTAAGCGTGGAGGTTCCGTTGTCGAAGACCTGGCTCTGAAGGAGGTGATCGAAGAAGAATTTCCATCCAGTATAACCGTTCTATCAAGACTAGGAGCAACCAGTGTTGACATGGACAAGGTAAATTGGGCCGATTCGTTTCCCTTATGAATGTGTAGTATGGCATATATTCGTAAAGGTGGTAAAGTTAATGTAAACCGAAGGAATTTCAAAACTGTGATGTTTAGGTGAGCTCCGCTCATCCGTATTCTACAGCTGACGTTAATCATCGTGGTTACTTTGCCAATCGTGACTCTGATTCGTTGTCCATTTCGTCCATGTCGTTGTCAGTTCATGAGGATAGGTGGAAAGTAAGTTTATTCTTTCCGTTATGATTGACAGTGCCTTGACAAGTGGAAACATAAGTTCTCGGATAATCGTGATGTATTCATTGGCTGGGTGGAAGTGGTGGACAGGTGCTGCACACTCCCATTCTCATGGTGCTGGAATGCAACCTCCATCAATGATCGCCTTAGCCTACCAAGCATCACATCTCGTTGGTGTAGGTGAATTGGTATCAGACTCTTCTGGGAGGATAAACGCAGTGACTTGTATTAGGTCATTTCGTAGTGTCGTTTTTTTCGAACGAAAATTCCTCCTGTAAAATTACAGTTTTTGCAGCAAGTCATATATCATTTGAAAGAGGTTTTCATACTCTACAAAATGACATGTTTAGTTTCTGAGTTTGTTAGAATGGGGCCGACATCGGGCTGGCGAAGAGGTAGGTCCAGCCGACAAAAATTGATCAAAACAGCAATTCATTAAACCTCTACAATTTGTTTTTGGAAAATCATCCAATTATGTGTCCTGTACTTAGCCCCCACCGCTTCTGCAATCTTTGATATTTGGTTGATCAAGAAGTCACGTCGTTCTTTTTCTAAGTTCCTTTTCCGAAAGCACTTACTTTATAAAATGAAATTTTTTCTCTCGAGACCCTTGCTTAGCGTTATTATATGAACCCTTCAGAAGGATTTTTCTGCTCTATCAATATGTTTTGCTTTCATTTAAGTTGTGATTCATATTGAATTTTGAAACTATGTGATAGCGGCCCAGCTGACATTATTGCGCAATTTATTTATTTCTGTTTACCCGTCCCTAATCATTATTGTTCTTGACGTTTCATCACTCAACTATTGGTTAGAAGATTCTTTTATCTTGATTTGAAGACATTGTCATAAACCACAAAAACCACCGAGTTGTGGTCAAAAACTACGTAGAAGTGGAAAAAGAGCGACTGTTTTCGAGCAACCGATTGGTGATACTTGCAGAAGAGGTTGGGGTTAAGTACGGGACACATGATTGGTCAATTTTCTTGAGGTAAAATGGTGTTCCATTTATTTACCGATTTGGTCAGTTGCTGTTCAAACCAACCATTTGCCAGCCTGAAAATCGGCCCCATTATGACGCACTCAGAAACTGAACATGTCATTTTGTAGAGCAGAAAATCTCTCCTCAATGATATATGACGTATTCCAAAAATTGTAATTTTTTAGGGAAAACTTTCGCTAAATTCTTTTAAAAAACGACACTGCCTATGGAATGGCCCTATACTTAGGCTGTTTACCGCAAGTCATTATATAGGCAGATTGCATCCACTTTCCATCACGATTCTGAACGAACCAGATGCCCGAGACATCCCAGCATGGGATCGATTAATGCCACAAACTCGTTTCTTCTTTATTCGTTGCTTAATATATGGCCACCCAAATGGTCCATCGATGCTGGCCTGTTTGGGGCAAGGAAAACCAGGTTGTAGAGTCAGTGAATCCATGGACCGCGTTTATATGACAGAGGGTTATGATTGTCTCAGTTGTAGTGACAGAACTTTGGGTTTCGTCCTATTCCTTGCTTTACCTGATTGTTTCGTCTGCTTCACCACAATTGTAATCAGGCCTTGCGCTGAATCAGGAATGGGCGCTGCGAGTGAGGCCGCCATTCTTGCGATTCTGCGGTGTCGCGGCCAAGCAAGCGAAGTTACGGTATTGCACAATCTCAAGGTTGGTATCGCGTGCTAGAGCGCAACGCCGCAAAATTGCAAAAACGCAAAATCGCAAAACCTGGCGGCAACCTAAGCTGCATGGGGCCGAAGGTACATGCTTTCATACCGTTCGACTCTTCTTTACGTCTCATGGGAATAGGCGAGTCTCATGATATGTAGAACTGGATGCAGAGAGTACCGTGCCTTCATGGAAAGATGTGTCATATCACCGAAGGATCGTTCATTCGTATCGCCCACGTTAGCATTTTGGATATTTCAATTGCTTTTTTTTTGCAGCATCGTGCCAGTGTTCCTGTTCTCGGTGGCATTCCCGAGACGAATTCGATGCTCTCGTATGCCTCTACATCCACCTCTAGCAGCTACGCTCCCCATCGTCGTAACACCGAATATGGCCCAAAGCACACAAGGATCGATTAACCAAAGCATTGTGACCGGTTTTTGTTTTGTGATTATTTGCTTTTTTTTTAGTGTCCTAGCATTGTTGACAGAATCACCTATTGCAATCTCTACCACTGTTCATGGATTCGGCCTTGAACCGCCTATATCAATCCATAGGACCGTGGGCGATGCGTTATAACTTGAGTGGGTCGAAAGAAAACTTGGCATGAGTGGGTAGAAAGGAAACTTGGCAATATTTGCAGTAGTTTGTAGCAGTACAATTGTACTTTAGATGAACTACAATTCCGTCGCGAACGGTTGAGTGCAGCATGTCAAAACTTTTAGAACTGAATAATAGCTTCGTTGTTCCATCAAAGTCGTGAAAATAATAATAACGTCCAACTGAGCAGTGTAATGGCTCGTGTTGGCTAGCCAATCCCACTTCATGCTTTGGTTCATCTGAACGATTCTGATGGCGATTGACTGGTCATTTGGGGATGAGATCTTAGGTAATATAGGCTAAACCCTGTCTCGGGCTACTATTTTTACACTTTGAACGATTCCAGTCCGTTTGCAATTCAGGTAAAGGTTAGATATGTGTTGACCCGAAGATTCTGCGATTTTGAAGATTTGCAAATGTTGCGTAGCATGAAGTACGCAAAACTCTTCTCACTGGGCCGCTGCGAGCGGCACTTTGGAATGTTACTCAGGGGAACTGTGAACATGGAATGATCTATGCCGAACCGTTTTCCGGAATGTGCACAACGGGAAACATGATTCTGTGATCTTAATATTCGCTAGGTATAACTGCCGCCTTACAGTGGTGGCTGCGCGGCTGTGAACAGTGATTTGTTTTCATCTGGGAAATATTATATGCAATTTTCCATATATAATACCACCGAGCAATAATTTGTAGAATTATTTTTTTACATTTGTAATGGCCAAAACATTTCGTATTTCCTACGGTCTGACCATTTCACTTGTTAGAGTAGCAGTTTGCATCTGATCCAGCAAAGTACTGGTATCGAGTGTGTATTGTCAGGGCAAGAATTTGGCGCTATGCGCGTAGTTAGGGGCACCGTATGTGATAGGGTGCTAAAACGATTACGGTTCAGGTGTTAGACGGAGTAATTGCGTCAAGACTCAACTATGCCAGCCCTAGCTCGTAGACATCACGCCACGAGTGTCGGTAAACGGACAAATGTGCGGCGGTACTCACTGCCGCGACGCTTGAGCTCACGCGTCGCGGCCTCCATCATGATGCGCGCTGGCGTGCTTATGAGCTCTAGGTCTTCTTATCTCATCGGGGGAGGCTCTTCGTGAGCAGCACATGAGATCTTCGTCTACACGGTGTGTGTAAAACAATGACTCCTAACTCGCCGCTAAAGCGGCGAATCAAGAGCCGAGCGCGCTTCGCGCGCATTGCAAGGGAAGGAAGCCTCGACGTGTGGGCTAATATGGGCCGTCGCCAAATATCGTTGTTGAGTTTATGACATCGGTGAGAAGAAAGCGACCTTTGTCGTCACAGTATGTATACTCAAGTGTATATTTCTACCTAAGCCTGCAAGGGAAGGAAGCCCCGACGTGGGGGGCTAATATGGGCCGTCGCCAAATATCGTTGTTGAGTTTATGACATCGGTGTGGAGAAAGCGACACTTGTCATCGCAGAATGTATGCTCAATTGTATATTTTAACCTAAGCCTGCAAGGGAAGGAAGCCCCGACGTGGGGGCTAATATGGGGTGTCGCAAAATATCGTTGTTGAGTTTATGACATCGGTGTGGAGAAAGCGACACTTGCCATCACAGAATGTATGCTCAAGTGTATATTTAAACCTAAGCCTGCAAGGGAAGGAAGCCCCGACGTGGGGCTAATATGGGGTGTCGCAAAATATCGTTGTTGAGCTAGTATCGGTGAGACGGAAGCAACTCTGCATTCGCCGCTAAAGCGCGCCGGCCCCACAACAACGGGAACCGAAGGCTCCCGCAATTACTAAATAGGCGATTTGAAACCCCAATCGCAATGACCACGGATCATCCTCCTCTACTTCACCGCTGCCCCACAGTATCCTCCGTCTCGTCGGACTACACGATGAGACAACGTTGGCTTCCGTACCAATCATGCGTAGTACACTCTGCGAGTATCTCGCCACGTGCACTCTCTTACGCGGAGTGCGCAGACGGAGCGAAGAAACGGGAGAAAGCCTGTGCTCACTGACGACGAACCGCGACGCGAGCTCACGTGTTGCGGTAGTGAGTACCACCGCACATTTGTCCGTTTACCATTCCCCTCACGCCACAGGCATGTGAAATTCTGTTATGAAGATACACACTCGTAGGTACAGTCTGGTTCATTTCTAAGAGCTACAATGATGATATAGGTCTAACGCTTGGAATCCTCACTAGTTCTGTCATACATTGTAGTGTCTAGAGCACCGCCAATTTTGGTAGCTACTGTACTCATTGTTTCATGAAAAATGGTTTACTGCCCATAATATTGTGTATTTATATTGAATATTTTGAAGTACTACATAGTATATAGATGTTTCCTGTTGTTCGATCAATTAAAGTTTCTACCTCTATTCGCTAAACACTTTGAATATGGTTCTATGCCGTCTTCGGCAGCAATTCAGTCTCTGTGCAAATGCTATTGATGCTTATATTGATGCTTATGATGCTTAAATCAAAGGTTAATTGCAATGAGGTAAAGTAATAGTATGTAGCTGTGTGAATGAAATAGCAACCAACATCAACCAGCAACCAACACCAATACCAAAAGCAGTGGGAATGCTGAGCATATGGGTGGAGCGGCGAGGGGGGGGGGGGGAGTGGGGGCGCGCCCGTCAGCACTGGGAGTCCTAGCTGGCTCTACTGCCGGTTGCCGCTCTATCCCGAAAACGTAGAGTGCCCACTGTTTCTAACCAAGTGAGCTGGTCTCCGGACATGGGACAGGGCCAAGTGTTGTTTAACACCCCGTCCTTTTCAAATCGCTATGCATCTAGAAAATGTTGTCCATGGACAATCAAAGTAATACTTGCTTGTAGTACTAGGTATGGTCATCGATTGTTTTTTTTATTGGAGCTCACAATCCCTTCTTTTTGCTTCTTCTGCTCCCTGGCATTAGATCCTCACCGTTGCGGGGCTTTTGTCGCGTCTCGCCACGCAGTCGTATCCAAGAAGTCCTTTACCGTGACCTTGACTTCTCTGATTTCGAAATGAATGCCCACCCCAACATCCTCATTTGTCTTCAAAACCTATGATATCTTTTCCGAAGTCACTGAATAGTAGGTCTTTGAGGTTTTCTCGACCATCATCCCTCAAGATTCGCACTTTTCCTCTTGTAGGCACCTCGACCTATACATGATCTTACATAGTGTACTGACTACCTCGTAATCTTCTTCTAGAGTGTATGTCTGCTTGAACCATACAGCAAAGAAAGCCACCCTGGATGTGTGAAAACTATGTGGGTGGTCGACTTCAAACATTTGACCGCTTTCTTCAATCTTGAATGATTCAAATACAGCTATGTTTTATGGATACTATAAATGTATAGAAAAGGTATGATTGGGAGTACTTGGGAAGCCACGTAGCCCAGATTTATTTCGTCTAACATCTAAGCCGATAAAAGATGAAATGGTATGAATCGCGTTTCTGTGAAACGTTTTACGATGCCACAACCTCTTCTTTGATTCCTTCATGAACAATCGGTTGTTGCAGCTGGTGGCGAAGGACTTGGCCATCAGCACCACGTGGAATGCAGTAGACAAATTCTACATCATTCAACAATCCTTTGTAAATCGAATTCATTTGACCTGAAAAAGGATGAAGATAGTGATCCAGTGGTAGTTTCGTTGTTGGACATGGAGAGAGGAAGGGTGTCTACATGGAGCCAAAATACATAAAGGAAATGTATTCAGTGTAGAGTGTCATCTCCGATGCTAGGCATGTTGAAGAGCTTGGAGTTCATTCTGTAGTGACGAAAAGCGGGCGACAGACGGGTCAGTTGTACCATTGTATTTCCGGAACAGAAGCCGAAGTTTTCGCAAAGGGGCATGAACCAGAAGGGACGGTGGCCGCACGAGTATGAGCGTTCTGCTTTTTGGACTTCATTTGGAAAAGCAGTATCCTCAATCCCGTGCGGCCACCGCGCTTCCTGGCTCATGCCATACTCTGCGAACTACGTGTCGCAAGGTCCGGAGGCAAACCCATGTTGGAGACATCGCTGAAATCATCTATGATTCGAAGAAGCGGCAGGCTTGTCATGTTGCCCGTCTCAGCCATAACGATGGACATCCCGAGTGATCAACTGGTATGCTCATAGAGCAAAGAGGCTGATGGGAAGGCCATTAACCAGATGGAGCCATCCACTTCAAAAGTATTTTGGTTTGAAATGACGGCAAGTAGCAAGGAATCGTGACGTTCGGCATGGATCTGTCCTGCAAGGATGAGTCTAACTGGAATAGAGTAAGGGATCATACTTGAAGGAATCGTACACGGAAAAACGAGTTTCTTTGACCAATATATTCATGTTGCATTACCTTAATAAGGGGCGCATGCAAAGTTTCACGCGAAAAAGTAACAATCCGACCAAAATATTGCACCTCAAAGTGGTTGCCAGGAAGGCAGGGACTCAGAGTAAATTCCGGGCCCGTCGTGCGCTGCGGTTTAGACAGTGCAATTAGACAGTGCAATTAGACAGTGACGTGAACATCTCCTTTTTTCGTCTTCGACCTAGGCGGACGACGGGGCGGGCATTTATTGTGAGTCCCCATCCCTCGGCAACCACTTTAAGGAACTGTATCTTAGTCGAATTCGCACTTGTTCGCGTGAAACATTTCATGCGGCCCTCATTAGGCAAATACAACATAAATGTATGGGCGGAAGAGAAACTCATTTTCTGTGCGCGATTCGTTGGAACTGTACCTCCCTTGTGTTCGATTTTGTGGGACTTGAAGCGGCTTGCAGAAAAATAAGAGGAGTTTGTGATGAATGCCTAAATAACGAAACACCTTTGCTGATCTCACCATCTACAAAGCGGTGGACGTCTTCGGCAGTGAGCGTCTCATCTCGGTGAACGATGAACGCTTTCACTTTCTGCTCGTTACCCTCATCATCTACAGTGATCACTGCAACATCGATGATCGAGGAATGCGTCAGAAGAGCATCTTCAACTTCGTGAAGTGGAATCTGATGAAAAGATCGCGTTTAATCCAGCAGATGATTCAGTCTCGATTAAATCGGATGTATTCAGATGAAAGAAGGCAACAAACTTCTCACTTGTTGTCCATCTACTTCGATCATATCCTTCTGATGACCAGAAATGAACACATTGCCATGCTTATCGAGGTAGCCCATTTGTCCTAAAATGGTATGGTTTCACTACCATGATTTATGAGGTCAATTGAGAGTTACTTTTGAAACCATGATCACTCGGCCGTCTGATGGTAGCTACAGCGTTAGGTCAGGATATGGCACTACGTAGTTCTGCTGCTCACTGCACAGGATAAGCACGTCTGAGGATGAAATCAGATCTTGCGACTCCGCTATTTCACACCGGTTACCGCGATCATGCGATTTTACGATTCTGTGGAGCTCGCATAGGCATAGGGTCTGACATTTACCTCAGATTGCATTCCTGTTCGGTGAGGAATCGCTGCGATCAGAAGGGGAAAGGTAGAGATGGAAGCAACACTCTCGAACTGGGTCATGTTACCGAGACTAGCAACGGCCACGCCCTTCGGACCGCCAATTCACAACGGGAGCAGCAAGGCTCTTGTGGGTAACATGTTCACGCAATTCGCATAGTGCGGTAAATCACTTCGAGCGTTTTGGCCAAGCACTACACGTAGTGATTGTGAGACCCTGGGTGTGCAGCGATTGATCGAATTTTCGCTTCCCGGCGTCACACTCGCGGCGCCACGACTTGCCGCAGTTTTAGAATTCCACTCAAGACGCAGTGGGCTGGAACCTTGATCTTCTAAGATTGTAGTTGAGAAGCTTCGGAAATTCGTCTATGTTGTAGTTGTTGCTGTTTCAACAGATAAAATTACAAACAACTCTCCCTTGCCACAGGCGGCCGCGCAAAAATTCGACCACCCGGGAGATCCCACGTTGTGGATATGTGGCGGTGATGGAGATCACGTCACCGAGTATGAAGCGATGACGATAGCCACGCTTGCCTTGTTTCCCACCCAATATGCAAATGACTGATTTGTGCGACGCCCTATTGTGACCGAGCCTTATGGGCGGACGTAGTGTTAGACCCCCGCACCATAGACACCACTCTCATGGTGCGGGGATCCCATTCCGCATCAGCGGCTGCATATATTTCCGTCTCTCTGGGGTAAGTACATTGGTACGAGACTCTTATGGGAAAAGCACTGACTTGAACATCGGCTGGCCCCTTCAAGTTATTATAAAGGCCATATCGCATTGGCTTGCCACCACAATTCTGAATGGAACTAGAATGCGCGGCGCGTCCTAACAAGGGATTGGTCAACACCAGAAACTTTATCCTTTATCCTTATTTTTATTGTGACCTAATATTACCTACACACACTCCGTGACAAGATTGAATGATGTTTCATTGACACACCTGTATGATACCATCCGTCCTCATCAGCATGAGGGTCTTCGTTCAGGTAACCCTGCATTACTGTCGGTCCACGCAGACACAGCTCGCCCTTTTCTTCTAACTCCATCTCCTTGCCCGTCGCAGAGCATACTACCTTAAATCAGTTCTCCAATGATGAGACCGGACAGAGCGTCGGGTTCGACAGGGTGGGGGGGGGGGGACGCTAGAAGGAGCAAGGATTTTTTTGAAATCTCCCGTAGTTGTGATGTGGCTCCCCTTAGAAGTCGGGGAATTTCTCCTTGGAAATCTCAACGACGATTCTCTATTAAAGCAGACGAACCTTGATTTCACCTGTAGATATAGCGCATCCAACACTATCGTGGTTTTGACGGCCACCGATATTAGGTATCATAGCGCCAGGTGCTGCTTCCAGCAAGCCTGCTCCTGAACGAAATGATAGGATTGATAAACACTGCATGTGTTTATCCTTTTTATCCTTTATACATGTAGTGTATACAGTGTAGTATACATGTAGTATTATGGTAGTGATCAATAGTAAGTGATAATTTGTCGTAACCTGCGATAAAAAAAGCAGAATGAATAAGAAGGGTGAAAAATTCCATTTTGCGACCAGTTCGAGTGTCTTGATGCCCATCCATTAGTGGTTCGCTCGAATTCTGTTTACTGGAATACCTGACGCGTTCCCAGAAAGGTACTCAGTCGAGAATGGGCAATAGCCAATTCCCCTCGGAGCTTACCTCCACAAAAATTTTATTCGAAGCAAGTCGCTGATACCATAGCTCCTATCACGTACCGTTTGTCATATACCTTACGCTGGTGAATCTTTCAAGAAACTGTTTGCGAGTGCGTCTCCCAATTGGCAATCCACCACAAAGCACATATTCCATTGTGTTCAACTTGAAATCGTCCATTGTTGGTTGCTTTAGCAGTGAAACAATTTGTGATGGTTCAATGATCAGGATGCGGGGCTGAAAGCTTTCAGATAGAAGTCTGGTAACAAAATGAGAGGAGACACCCCACTGAGGTCGCTACTTTTGCGTAAGCTTGAACATTTAATGGGTTGTCACACCCCCCGTCTTCTCTCCCCCCCCCCCCTACTGAGATAGCCCCCAAGACGGTTCCATCAAAAAAATCATAATCGTTCTTCTAACATGCGAGCTGTTTTTCACGCCCATCATTGCAGTACATAGGACACCAAGGGTTGAAAAATTGTACCACATATATGTAGTTATAGAACTGATTCTGGATCTGTTTCACGTGGAACTATGATATGTGGCGGTCATACGCAACGCAACGCACGACATGGTTTGGAGGATAGCTTTGCACAGGTGTTTGTCGATTAGCGCAATACCTCGTTGGGAGGCTATAGCGCTCGTTCCACCTCAAATGCCGTCTTAAAAAGGTGAAGGACATCTTTATGTCAATGATCGTCACTACTGCTATCGTCAATTCAAAATTTTGACCGAGCTGATGCGATAATAAGCGACATCAGTTTCACTTTTATGGCCCGAATGTGAGACGAATTATAGGGGCGGGGGGTTCTCCAACTTGCAATGTGTTTCCTGTGCCCATTCAACGCTCGTCATTACAACCCAGTCTATTTTCGATTTTTCTCTAAGGTTTTGTTGTACAATCCATTTCACAGCTCTAGATAGGGCGTGGCCTACGGACTTGGGGAGAGGTATCGAACTCTCTTACCCCGCCACACACTCTTACCCTAGTCCGTAGGCCACGGCCTATCCAAAGCTGTGAAATGGACAGTAAATAAATTTGAAAGGCTTCGTAGACGTACCAAATAGCTGTGAACGCTGTTGAAGAACATCAATGGATCGAATTTCTTGAGAATGACAGAAGTGAAGCCCATTATAAGTGCGATGTTGAGGCATAGAAGTCCGTACATGCTTGTGAAGGATGAGCTTAATAGGAGGTTTTCCTGTGAACAGTCCCAATATGTTAGCACTTTCCTGGCAATGCGCTCCAGATATCTGAAAAGGGAAGCGTGGGCGTCGAAATTGCTCAAAACCAATGAAATGCAGTTTTACGTTTGGTAGATGTCAGCTGCTGTGGAGACATTCTGATGAGTGAGCATCATTCCCGTGGGAACTTCACTTAACGTATAGGTATACGGTAGTATGGCCAAGTCACTCGAACTAAAATACAAAAGATATTTGCAAATGCTTTCTAACGATTATTTCATGTAAGATACCAAATGTCGGAGATGGCATGGGATCTAGATAACCCTCCTAATACGTGCACGGTTTGACTCATCAGATTCCGCCTCGGACTTCCAGGTTCTGTGAGCTCGAAAGAACGTTGTCTGAAAGGATGAGGGCGAACCTCATATCTCTGCGGGTGTCACTGTCTGCTCTATAAGGATGTAAGGTGTCCATATAAATCTATATGAGTTGCTTGGCTTATACCAGAAAGAGGCTAATCATTAGGACAATGTGTGAGACAAGACACTCGAGTTGAGTCACACATGCGATTGGAGTCACTGCGTTCGAACAGGTGTTTTGCTGTTTCCGTTTTGCATTGCTGGCACTCCACGGAGTGCGGCCACTACCCTGAACGTGACCTGAACCGGTTCGTGTGTCCTGTCGCACACCCACCAGAAGCCGATCTAATCTGTTTTTGCACTCTTAAATAACTTTGATGAAGTACTTGTTGTGAGTCTCGAATTCGTCTACCGGTCCCCTAATCAACGTTTTGAAGTCTACGACCCCTTCGGGTAGGTCAGCACTTGATGTCGTGGATCTGACACAGATGATTTTCTGAAAAATGAGTTTTAATATGGAAACGTGCGTAAAGATGCCGTAGTGAGAAAATGCTGCTTATTTCGGTAACCTTGACGTTACTGCATTCGTTGACAGCCAGCATCACACGTGGTAAAATGCTTTCGTCTGTAAAAACGAGGCTGGCTTTGGAATCTCGCAACTGGTGCTCCAGAGCCGCTGAAAGAGAACGTCTTGGTCCGTATTCAGGATCTCTCTGTGAAACATTGACCAAACCTAGTGAGGTAAACGGGCTGGCAGTGGTGACTACTCCGCCGCTCCTCATTACTCCCAAATGAGACACCACGAACGCAGTTGAATTAGACATAACGAAGCAAGCAACGTCGCCTTTTGTAAATCCTCTGAATCACTTCGAGCTTGAGTTTGATCGCAGTAAAACTGCGGACGGAAGAAGCACAGAATGGAATGATCTCATTTATATCCCATCAAATTACACCCCTTACAATAAGCAACTAACTTGCTACTTCTTGACTTGAAGGAAAAATGAAGCTCACTCTTTGCAGAGGTACGATGCAGCGGCTTCAGTCTGGTAGAGTAAAGCCTTGTACGTGAGATTTTGTTCTTCACCATCGGCGTTTATCTGGAAGGAATATATTAGGTTGTTCCAAAAGTCTTGTAGTATTTGTTTCGATCATCACTTTTTATGTTTTTTTCGTCCAACAAATAATAATTAGGCAACAACGTATTGACCATTGTTATCGGCAACCCTCTGCCACTTTATAGGAAAATCGTTGATTCCCTTCTCCCAAAACTCTGGGTTCTGAGAGTCGAAGAAGTCAGCGATCGCCTTCGCAAGCAAGTCATAATCAACGAATTTTCTCTTGGCCGGGAAGGATTCGAGAGGATGGGTAAGGTGATAGCCAGAAGGGGCAATGTCTGGAGAGTATGGCGGGTGAGGCAGCACATCCCAGCCGAGCTCCTATAACTTGGCCTGGGAACTTTTCGCGAAACAGGAGCGAAATGGGAACGGGCGCTGTCATAAAGAAGGGTGACCGCGGAGCTTTTTCGGCACTTTTCTCGAACAGCGACGGCGAGCTGCTGGAGCTGGTGGGTGCATACGGCAGCGGTGACTGTCTCGCCTTGTACCAGCACCTCGCAGAAAAGCATTCCTTCCGCGTCCGAGAACCAGCACAGTCCCAAGCGTGGTTTGTCTTTCATGTCAATCTCGCCGTTGCTGAAGCTGATGAACCAGCGGCGCACGGTCACGTAGCTTACACATCCCTTGCCCAATACAGCGCTGATGGAGTGGCAAGCTTCCGTCGTTCTGCCGCAAGACCGCTCAAAATAGATGACACCGCAGTTGGGTGGGTATGGACAACGGGCATTGTAGCTCTCTCCACGGGATCTGGTGGGTCAATATATATTTTCCTAGAAAGCTTAGGGAACGTTCTACCATATTCCTGAACCGCCTGGACCTGCCTCGAAGTGAACAAGAATTACTGGTTTTTTTTTGGAAAAATTCTACAAGACTTTTGGACATCCTAATAGAATAGTACACATTCAATATGCCTGAGCCAATAGAACCCGAACGACGGCGCGCAGAGGTATTAGACATACATCTACATCGTTGCCTCCTCCCTATTCACGAGCAGATGATTAGGCAGATAAGTTCGGCCTCGTTCAGGTTGACAATTGGCAGTCAGGCGATGTGCGGAAGGGGTAGGATACGTATAGAAAGTGTGTTTAAGGCGATCGCGCGGTCGCCTGATCGTGGAATCCGTTCCGTCTGATTCCGAGCACCCTTATAATACTTACACAGGGGGTGCCAAAAAAGTAATTTTGCCCACGGCTCACATTCGCCAGTTATACAAAACATAGGGAAACGAAAGAAATAAAAGAATTAGGGCAAAACATTCCCGAAATGTTCCTTTAAAAGCAGGAGCAAACTGTGGCCTACGTTCACCTTTATAAAAATATGGAGCTTTCAGTCGGCGTAGTCGAGCTTCAGAGCACCTACGGTATCCGGTATCAAGGTCCGCTTAAAACTGTGGAGCCAGGTTCCGAGGTAGGTCTTTTGTGGGAAGCTTCTTGAGGATTGCCCCTTTGGTTCATGGAAGTCACAGAGTCCTCGCTGGGCGGACAACACTGGTATGATCCGAAGTATCACTTTCCATGCCTCAAACCTGCCTCTGAAAGGGTTTCAGTGGTGATGGTACACCGAGGGCGCTTGGAAGCCGGAAAAACGAATGTTTAATAACACCACTTAAGATGAATCCCTTTGGGTACCCAGAGAGAACGGACCTCAGCAAGGTTGTGAACGAGAGCGACGAAATTTCGGATTTTGCCCAGTTGAGGTGACACATCTTGTTCACTCTTTCCTCGCTCCCGTTCCTGGTCGTGCAGAAGGCTGCCGCGGAGTATAGTGTAGAGTGAGGTCTGCTCTTGAATCTGGGGATATAAATACCCAACAGAATTTGCTGTAGTTCGACTAAAGTGGGGTGAAAGTGGAGGGGACAGAATTACTTTTTTTTGGCATCCCCTGTATATACTACATTCAATACACCGCGCCGGCTGGTGACGCAAAGAAAGGTTTTTGTGCTTCTGTTTCTCGGGTTCTTCGCTGTCTTATTTCGTTCTTTCTTTACTGCTACACTGCTGAGCACCCTCAATTTTATTTTTTCACATACCACAGTCTGCCAAATTCATCCCTCCCGGTGTCTTTAAACTTCGGAGAACTGTACTCAGACGGGAAGAGCAAGCGAACAGCATCAGATCAGACCACTCTCAGAAGTGATTTCGTTTTCTTCCGGTTGTAATTTTCAGAAAAGACCATGTTAGCCACCTACTAGTGCAATCCTTCCAGGATTTTGAGCGTGATTGCGAACTGCCTCGATGACTTTTTTGTGTAAGGGAACATTGGAGGTGGGAACAAACGCCGCTCGAGACGTCACTCCTCTCTGAAATTGCGTTTTTCAATTCTTCACATCATTGCGCTAATGCTCGAAAATGGCGGCGAGCCGTGAGGAGGGATGCGAAAGCAGCTTGACACGTTGTTGTGATAGCACTTCCTACTTATATATGCACCTACCTCGTACAGTCGCAGCTATTCTGTGGCGCGCTGACGTGTGTCAGCACAATGGGACGGTATGCAGGTATGTTGTGTTATCGGGAGAGTAGTGCTGTCTGGACTACATCGACCATTCAAAGAGTGAGTGATTGCGTGAAGGAAAACGACTGCAGTCTTTTTCCCGAGTCCTGGATGGTTCAGTGAGCTATAATGATGCAGGTATGTAAAGGATCGGAAATGGATAGCAGGGTCAAGCCTCTCGAGGAAACCTCGAAAGGGGTCGTATTTGGTCCGCTGTGAGGGGGAGGGTGGTCGCGATCGCTGAGGTGGACAGTGATCAACGGAGTTCCTCAGATTATGGGTCCAGAGGGTAAAGGGGATATGTGATAAAACTGACTAACTGGGTTCAAACTCGGAACTAAATTTAATTGAGCCCTCACCTAAAAATCTCGAAGGACATGTAGAATGAGGTCCCCTTAAATAGGAAACAAGGTAAGACACAATTTTTTCCAATTGAGTGCTTGAGACGATACTGTAGAGAGCAGCGCATGGACAACGCAAAAGATAAACAGAGTCAAAGGGTATGTTGTTTCCTTAGTCCTCTCAGAATTGTCGGCTCTGAACAAGGGGTCAAACTTCCGCAACTAAAAGCGCCTAACTTATGCTGTGGTGCAAAATTGATATTCAATGCTTTGTCCACAGTCCACAGTTCCGAAACGACCACGGGAACAGTTTACCCTTTGATCTGATAGATCCTCGATAGAAACCTCATGTATGGCGCGACTGACAACAAAGCCGGCCAACGCCTATAGCCTTTCTGTTGGTCCGCTGGCACCGAGATGACGTACAAAGGAACCTCCGCAATCCAGTCAGCAGTGGGGAGCGGCATCAATCCATGGGTTACAGCATGGATGAATGCTCAAGGAACATGGGATGAAAACGGAAAATTAACTGATATTGGCTTATTCCATATCTTACGACGATTGCAAGCACGTCCACTGAGAATTCACTGAGAGTGTGAATGAAATACTCATGCATGGCGCATCCCGCGGCAAGGCTAGCCGAAGTCGATCACCCTCTCCTTGGTTCTCTGAGAACAAAAGATGTGTACTGAAGGCTCAACAGTCACAATGGACCATTTTTTCCAAGGAATGGTGGGGAGATCTCGTCACGCCCAAAAAACAGGCTTCCTTCGAAATAACTTTTTCCTTTTTGAAGACACGGTATAGTCCAAGTAGTCTTCAGAAGGCAGCAATCTCGCAGATCCTGCATCGGAAATCCGTTTCCATAAAATTAATTCTCAGGGGAGTTACCTCCACTTGAAGTGAAGCACTTCGAAATTCTTCCAATTTCCTCGAATTATCAGTGAAGCGCATTACATGGCTTCGTTTTGGTTCCTATCTCCTCGTTTTAGTTTCTAACTTTTTAAGCTTCCTTTTTTATCCTTTGTCCCTGCCGTATAACTTGTACGACTCTTGCCCCTTCTCCCCTGTCATCAGAAGACGAGCACATAGCCCATGGTCGACGACACTCTCGTTTCGTATTGTAAGCATTGAATTTTGTCAGGCTTATTTTTCTTGCTTTGCCACAAGTTCGGCCCAGTTTTTTTAAACCTGGGCCTTTTGATTCCCTTGATGAATCGCATTGACTAAATTAAGAATTGACAGTAAAACCATATAAATAGCAAAACTTGGAGAGAGGTGGGGGTCGTTTGGAGCCCCTTTTTGGTGGGGGGGGGGGGGGGGGGGGGTCGTATTTCGAGAGTTTTCTTCGATGCCACGCTTGACCCTGACGGATAGTGGATCTTTCCATCATGGAGTACACAGGCAGAATTCCGACTATTTTGGCTAATATGTGACATCAGTGGATAATTTCACCCGCATTAGTGTGAATTCAATAAGCCTGTACATCCTATCTGCTTAACCACATCGCTGAGTTACTGCTGTCCAGATTATCTTATGCGTAGTGCAGCTCACCATTGCTATGTGACGCGAGAGGTACATCGCATAGCTAAAACTGGTTTGAATATAACTCAACAACTAAAAGCTAGCTTCATGCACTTCGTTTTTGACAACAATCTATGGGTATGATTGACACATAATATAAAAAATTCAACCGAAAGTTAGAAAAGAAGATATAAGAGTGGTTGTGACATGATGTCCTGTCACACGGTCGTCAGCGTGTACCTACGGTTGAAGTATCAACGCACCACATGAACCAGCGCGGTAGGGTTTATGGCCGTAAGGGCACTTCGTATTCGACAGATCAATCGAACCGACATTTCACGTTTCGGTGCAAATATAAATGAAGAACCCTGACGATATGTTGATTTGTAGGCGCTTATCATTTGTAGACGGTCTAGCGTACCTTGCCTTTCTCTACCATTTTTCTTACCCTTGGCGCTAGCGGCTTCTTTTGCGTGCACCTTTGAAGTAATCGCAGCTTCTCTGGAGTTTTAGATGACATTTATATTCATAGGTGCCTTCATGCCATTAATATTGACGTCATTTGTAGTTCAAGGCGTATGAATTTCAGGTTCATATGAAGATGGGGAGGAATAGTGTATTTTAGCGCAATTACCGCATGCAAATACATCGAAACGCAGAAGGCACTACGACGACTTCAAACCCCAATACGCCACAAAGTGCGTCTTTGTGCGGTGAGGTAACTTTAGCACGAACGTAGGGCTTCGGTAATCCTATGGCCGCGTTCATACTTAGCGACGGCAGGGCGTGGATGCGCGCATAAGTAAGAAGTGGATTGGCACGGGGAAAGTGCAGAGGCGATGCAGGCAACGAGGCAGGATGTACAGGTGAAGACGCGGAGACATGCAGCCAGCGTAAATTCCGCAACGTACTCACAACTCACACGGGATTGACGTTGAATAAACTGCTCTGTGCTCCCTGTATTGAGAATCTCAATCTAATGTGAATGTTAACTGGTACATTTTCCGCTCCATTCATCTCACATTGAGAGTGATCTGTTATTGCACTGATGCAAGACCGTTCAATGATTTTCGTTGTGTCGAAGTAGGCCTATGACGCCTGACCCATATCCAGCTTTTCTAGGGAAAATGCGATATACTTTCTTGTGTAGTAGTTTCTCGCAGAAAGGCAACATGGAGACCTCTTCCCATGATAGTCGAAGGAGGACGTTGAGAGGGTCAGTAAGGAAGAGGGCGATCAGAGGGTACGGGTACCTTCGGAAGCAGTAGCCATTACGCATGTGACATGTCGCACTACAAGCTGGCTGCCTCGAAGCTGAAAAAGCCGAGTTCTATCTGAGTCTGGATAAAGCGAACAGGTCAGTTCCGAAAGACGATTATCTCGCCGTAGCAGGCAACCTTAACGGTCTTGTGGGCAGTGACAGAAGAGGGCTAGAGAGAGTGCACGGGGGCAGGGGAATTGGAACAAAGAATGCTGAAGGAGAGAGGGTGCTCGACCTGGCTGCTGCTCACGACCTAGCCTTCTGTAGCACGTTCTTCGCAAAAAGCAAAACCCAGAAAATAACCTACAGCAGCGGGACCAGGCAAACGGTAATAGACCATGTGCTGGTAAGAGAACCATTCCTCGCGTAAAGGACATTGAGTTGCTACCTCGTGAGGATTTGACCACCCAGTACAGGCCTCTCTTAGCAGACATTGCCATAGAGCTTGACAGGAAAACAAAGGTGAGAACTGAGCGTAAGGCACGCTGGTGAAAGCTATACAGGGTAGAGAAGAGTGATCTGAAAAGGAGGATAATGGAGGCTGGACCTTCAGACCCCTGCGGTCCGAATGAGAAGACCTGGGATAGGGTCGTCAAAGTCATCCTACGGTGCGTGAAGAAAACAAGATGGCTTCAGAGGAAATAAAGCAGCCTAGTTCTGGAACGAGGAGGTTCAGCGAGTGGTGAATCGGAAGAAGGAAACATACAAACGCTCCAGAAAACGCGAAGCCAGAAGACCCGGCCGCCTACAAGCGTTGTAAGGTTCTTGCTAAAGCAGCTATAGCCAAGGCCAAGAACACGGAAATGGATGCTTTGTACGAGAAGTTAGAGGGCAAAGAGGCCGAGAAGTTCGTCTTAAGGCTGGCTGAATCCCGACATCGGGCCACTCAGGACATCAGGGTGGTAAAGATCGTGAAAAGCAGCAACAGCGTCGTCTCAAAGAAGCCAGCCAAGGTAAAAGCGGGAGTACTTCAGTGAACTTCTGAATGAGGACCCCCTGGGCAAAGTTTCAGCGATTTTGGTGAGAACAAGTCGTTGCACCAACATGGTGCAATGGCACCAAATTGGCGCAAACGCCAAGAACGAATGTCATGTTCGTGATCAGCACCCCAAATACCCCCAGTGGGCAAAGTTTTAGCAAACATTATTTTCTTGACCAACTCGCGGTATCTGGGGCAGTGACAGTTGAAAGTGCCACTTTTGCTCTAGCTGCTGCATAGTTTAGACTTGATTTGCATTGCATTCGTCTTTTATATATTAAGAACTTCACCGACACTTACACAAAACGGATAGAATACTTATGCCGGAGTATTATGTGTATCTAGCGCAATGCGGTCCTTACGCTATGAAATACGATGCATAATATTACTACCGCTTGGAGCGGATTATCAAAATTCACGTCTAAATAAATGGATTTGTTCGGTTTTTAGAGTAGCTTGTTGTCATTTTGACGATCATGTTCTGAGTTTCTACAAGAAGCTAACTTCAGTACCCAACCAAACATTTACCGTAACCCTAGTCGTCAACTTCGGTGTAAGTGACGTAGAGTGCTCGTACTCGCGCCGGACTTGACGCTCAAAACATGATGCAATGTGCTCACAAGGCAGTACGTTATTTCATGAGATTTACTTACTTGTATTTGCTTAATATGGTTCGCGTATTTCGATCACATTGGTATAAAATGTTGATAACCACCATGGGGTTTCCCCGTGGTGACCGTTCCTAACTTTCACTGCTCAGCACTAAGAGTTTAAGGAAAATCATCGATCATCAGATACAAGAAGCCAACTACATGAACTCATTGGCCACCGAATCCGATCCTACTCAACAGTTCGCTAAACGTGCATCGTATATTCGATAGTTCAATAGTTACATTCCCACTAGAAAGTGTAACTTACAGCTTCTCCAGAACTTCTCACTGAAGATGCTGCCTTCAGTAACAATAGGCTGATATTCCGGATCGCGATTTCGACGATGAATACAATGCACGTAAGTCTTTTAATGAACGGGGGGAGGAGACACAACTTTACAGCGACGTCGAAGCTCCTTTCTCTCCCTAGGCTAAGGCTAAAATTGATATCATTGGTCCCACATAAAAAACCATCTGTCACAGCGTAGGTCTCATCTGCTTTAGCCTAGGCCTAGGTAGAGAATGAAGCTTTGACGTCGGTGAAAATTTTGCGTCTCCCCCCCCCCCCTCCTCGACTTTATTTGACCCAATACCACATCTCTAGTTGTTCGCAAAAAGTTCTTCTTTGTTCAGATCTACGCAGAATGTTTCTTAGGATGAATAATCGCGATGTGATAGTTCTATGGCAGATGAAGTTTCTTTGAATTCCAAGGAGGACTTTCATTCAGACTATAACAGTTGACGAAGTCCACAGATACCACTTCAAGGAAAAGGTGTGTGGATGGTATGATGTTTACAATCTCTTCAGACGCTAATGATAACATTTCCAGTACCTCCTCACTATTATTTTAGATGTCGCTACAGCACGTCGCTTTCTTCTTGCCTTACCGAAGAGATAATATCTATGCTATTTCCTGTTTTATTAGTATCCTTTGTTGAGCCTTATTTCATTGTGTACTTTGTTTCCTGTTTTGTGTTTTGCTTCAGTACTGTGTCGCTTCTGCGCTTTGCTATCTTAATGACCACGATGTTTGGTAATTAACAGTGCTACTCTTTAATTTTAGTCTAGAACAAATATCTTCCACACTAGTTCAGCATTCACTAGATCTGGATAGTCTTGGTCTACATTTACGGTAATGAGGACCTAGTACCCTTTTCGTCAATCATTTCTGCGATTTTCGCAGTTGTTCTAGTTGTAGCATGTAGTTTATTAGAGGGTGCAATAAATTATTGGTTTCATATGTAAGCGTAGATCTAACTAGGTCATCATTCTACTAAAAATGGTTACCATGATTTCTAGTCGAGAAATAAACTATTTAAACCGACTAGCAGGGATGTGCCCTATGATTCAAAAGCATTGCAACAGTCTGGAGAGGTAAGCTACGATCCAGCAAAAACTGCAAACTTGAACATGGTGGAATGCTGAAAGAGCTTATCGCTAGATCCTCTGGCATTTCCAATAGTTGTATCAGATACTCTTGGCAAAAAAGATGTGAACTGATTATATTTAAACTTCTACAGATGTAAACTCTGTAGCATTCCATTACAATTTTGTATTTACAACAGTGGAGATATTGGTGCAATAAATCGTACAACGAGAAAAACCACCGTGCAGCAGTCAGGTCATACAACGAGATCAGTAGCACTTACACAGAAAGGACACTGTTAATAGAGAATCAATGTTCAGTGAAAAAAGATCAATCAAAAAGTTCATAAAACCGGTGATGAAAGGGCTACCTATGTTTTTCTATCACAGATGCGAATCTTTGGAACGTATTTCAATTACGTCATCAGCTCCCATCCCAACAGCTTCTCACTATCCTGATCACTAAAAACTTCGCTTCAAACACCAGCTTGTCTATAGGCTTTGTCAACTTCAGCTCCTTTGCAATGCGCTTTTTCGCACCAGAAAACGTCCCGGTCTAAAATATTTTATTTACTGGAATTGTATGCACTTGAAAGGCAGAGTGAAGCTAATACTTACCAGACTTATATGCACATAACGTGGCCGGCCGTAGGCAAATATACATTTAACTGGTATGAAACCGGGATCGTTGGCAAGATCTTCCTCATACTTTGAGTTAGATTTGAGTGAGAAAACGTTAACCACAGCAAGCTACCACGTCTAATTTACACCGTGGATCTGGATGACTTGAGTCGTTTCCGATATTCATGTTGGAATCGCCATCAATCTCCCTGAATGAAAACTTCAAAAAGGATGGAAAGAAGATGTTCGAAATAATACAGACAATTGAAACTCACCACTGCTACCTTCGCCACGCTATTCACCAGAAATCTTCAGCTCAGCAACAACCGATTATGCCTACGATACCTGAAATAGCCTCTTAATTTTCCAGCAAATAACCTATCTCACCAATAAAAGATCTCGAGCCCAACTTGAGCAGCTACATTTACACCATACCTGAAGCTATAGAAGACGAAAATTTGGAAGCGGAATATAACGATAGCAAAGGCCCCATGGTGGTTATCAACATTTTATACCAATGTGATCGAAATACGCGAACCATATTAAGCAAATACAAGTAAGTAAATCTCATGAAATAACGTATTGCCTTGTGAGCACATTGCATCATGTTTTGAGCGTCAAGTCCGGCGCGAGTACGAGCACTCTACGTCTTTTACACCGAAGTTGACGACTAGGGTTACGGTAAATGTTTGGTTGGGTACTGAAGTTGGCTTCTTGTTGAGTTTCTTCCCAGAGTTTCACTCGGTCGAACTATATTCGAAGGTTGATATAATAGCTGTTGAGCGCGTGATAATCAATGTTTTCCTTATTAATAATTTTCAGTTACTGCAGCTATGACTGCAGAAGAACCGTTGCCAGATGCAGCTCTTTTGACGAGAATCGCCTCCATAGAGGGAAAGGTTGGCTGGCCATCCAATTACGTTTTTATTTCTTCTCTTAATCAATTGCCTCCAGTGCAGTTCGTTTCAGATGAGAGATATTTGTGATCTGATACCGATTTCGTTTTGGGGATTCACAGCAGAAGTTCATGAAAAACTTCGTCAAAGGAAACACAGAATAGTAAATCAACAACTCACAGCCAGTGAGTTTTAGTTTCTTGAAAACAGTGGATTCAACACTTTAACTTGGGTAACTTTGCTTGCTAGCATAAGTGCTAAGATTCAATCAGTTGATATCTGTCGTGTTTTGAGCGAAAGGCTCGCGCGAAGCGCGTCGAGGCAGCAGGGCAATATCTTTAGTGTTCAAGAAAGCCTTATATCTTATCTAGGGGAAAGGGGAATTCCAAAACTATTGCTGCTAGGGAACTGAGTGTAATCCTATTCACGATGAGGCGCGTTTTGAGCTTGTATCAGTGCTCACTCAGTAAATCCATATGGCTGCGCTCTTTCCGCAGCGCATCATCGCCGCCGCGTCTCTGTGAGAATCAAGATCTACGCGTGGCGGAATATTGTCATAAGGAATATTAGACCTCTTGAGCACAAACATTTCTTTGAAAGAACCCTTGATCCACTTGCTTTGGGCGTCATTCGGTCATAACAAATCGCACAGATCGCCAAAAAAAATTTAACATATGTGCTGACTATTTGTAATTAGGGTCTATCTCGTGCGCGAGAAATTAGAAATCGAGAAAGGTGCAGGAGTTCGTCAGTGCCGGGAGTAAAGCCTTAAACCCTTCTTTGCTTTCATAGTGAGAGCGCCCTTCCCTCGCTGCACTGACCTACACTCACCTTTCTTGTCTGCTCTTAACGCTGCTTTCGACTTGAAGAAAACCTTTCAAGTTCGAAGAATGCTGAAAGTAGTGACGATCCAGTGTGTTAGTTATGACCTTTCATATAGCTATTCTCCCTCCTTTTTGCTTTTCCATAGGAATGCTACCCTGCCCTGTATGTTGTAAGAAAAACTGCAGTCTCGGAAGCGCTACACGCTTCCGATATATCTTTGATTGACCTGTTTTCTAGAAGAAAAACAGACGTTGACAAAGAACAAAAAGCAGCAAGTAGCAAGGACTGCGGGCGGAGTTTGCCATCGTGTGTCGGAAGTGATTGATTTGCTCTCCACCACTCCTGGGAAGGATACCAAAGTGAAAAAGGTAGAGATTAAGCTTCACTTGGTTGCTCAGGTATTCAAGCCACTTTTGCATTTGCAGGCAGTCCTTCGTCCTGCTTCATCTGAGTCAGGCAATAAGGAAAATGAAGTTGAGAAGAAATTAAAGAAACAACAAGTTAGTCTCATGTATGATACTCGTAGATTTTTTTATAGCTTAATACTGTATTTTCTTGAGTTGTGAATATTATCTATCCTTTTTGTGATTGAATTCAGGTGCAGCCAAAGCGAGAAATCAAAGTCAATGGAAAGACAACCGTAGACACCAGTATTGTCCCAGAAGAAGCGTCAGTACCTAAGTGAGTTATGGAATGCTCCTCCTTTTCTTTTTTTCTAGTTCGCGATGCATGTTCGTGTTCTGATCAGCTCATATCAGTCGTTCCGATTACTTAGCAAGTCCTACTACCAAATTTAGGGAGGGTATGTCATCCGATGATGACAGCACCGACGAAGAGGTCGAAAGTGTTCCTGTAGTGAAATCAAAGAAGCGACCCGCTGCTCAGTCTGCTGAAGTGGATGCGAAAAAAACCAAATTCGATTTGGTCTGTGGGCCCATGTTTTGATACATCACAAGGTTTTAGTCATTTCAAATTAATGAGATTTAAATTTTATAGAAACCAGTGCAATGTGAAACGAAAGACCGAACACTAGATATCATGGAGCAACGCGAACAGGCAATTCGGAAACTACAGGAAAAACTGAAGATCATGAAAGGTGCGAGTGCATTATGTAGTCAGTCTCCTCTCAAATATTCATATGTGGGTGTGTACCCTTCTGTCAGGATTTCGCGTTGTGACCTTCTCCGCGCGACATTTGCGCGCGAGTTGACTGCTCTTAGTAGGAATCGCGTATTATCGCGTTAAAAGGGTGACTATAGTATCTACGCCCTACTTCTATTCATTTTACCGCAATGTTGAGCTTGTTTGGAATTGTTTTCATCCCAATAGGCAGGATTCGGTTGCTTTCAGTTCATTTGAGTGCTTCAAGTTCACCATGGCTGATTTTAAAGTTTTGTATGCATTCATTCCATTTTCTATGCTCTTCACCTTCCTATAACTTTTTCTGCCCTCAGTAGTACTGTGACGCAAATAACATATTTTGTACTGTATCGAGGTGAGACGGAGTGCGCTCCGGGTGTTCTTGGCGACTCACTTTCGCCGAAATGCGAAAGTCCATTAATGCACAAGTAACTGGGCTTACTCACCTCACCTCGCAGTTCCTTTTTCCTAAGCTGAGGCAAAAAATTATCTACTCTGATACCCTCGTGTTGATATGCTAGTAAGGATGACACATAGCACAGGAATTGGAATGCATACAAAATGCTATCATCTACCAAGAGTAAACTGATAAAAAATGTTCAAATGCAACCAAATTCAACATATTCTGTGTAGTGAGATGAAAATATCTCAAAAACAAGCTCGGGGTAGTGGCGAATTGACCAAAAATAGGCGTGGATACTGTCGCCGCCCTTCTTATGCAATTACACGAGACTCCCACAAAGGGTAGTCAACCGCGCGCGAACGTCGCTCGCCGCTCAGCACCGTGCGAAATCCTGACGTAAGGGTACACACCCCTCATATGTATGAGAAGTCGCAAGGAGCATGAATGCGGATTGTTTGCAAAGTTTACACGAGCAGTCTTCGTTTGTTTAACTCCTTCCATCAAAAGTGTTTCCATTGAAAAGAACGGATGCTTTCTTAAGCTCCTAGGCTTTGACTTTAGCCCTTAAGAAGCTCTAGGCATATTCCGACCAATTGTACCTCGCATTACCTACACTTCTGGATAACTGGTGTCCATGATCTCCCATGCAACTCTTATCAATCACCAAACAATGCGCAGGTGTCAATCTTTGAACTGCTTCAGAGACACGCCAATCGGAAAAGAAAGCAAGCTCTGATCCGTCAGCAGCTCTAAAATTCGAGCAAGAGCGGAAACTGAAGAGACGCATGAGTAAAATAAAGATGAAGCAACGAAGGTCAGAGCAAAAGCAAAGTAAAGCCATCGGATCCAAGGAGGGGTGCGTTTTCTTTGTCCTCATAGCCTGATGGCTAAGTTTTCGAGCTTTGATGATTGTGGCAATTCAGATCACAGGCGGCAGTAAAGGGTGAACATCCGAAAGAAGACGACGTAGCGGTTTCGTTCTCCAAGTTCGACTTTCTCATAAGAAACGAAAAGAGAAAGAAAAGAGTGGGTCAATTTCCAAGGCGAGGCGTAAAGCCAGAAGTAGCACTTGACATCACGCTGCCTGGGTTTCGCTACGTCTCATCGTTTTCGATTTGAAAAGGATCATTCTTTCTCCAATGTTTTCTGCTGAAATATATAGATTGTTTGTTTCATTTCAGTTGAGTACTGCAGAGAAAAAACAAAAGTTCACAGGCAAGGATTACAGATCTCTAATCAACAAGGTATGCACAACAATGCCACCATTAACTTTTTGCTTGACATACATATATATGGATTTTTGGTATCCAGCATTTCTTTGAACAGCAATACCGGGAAACTGCTCTTGCTTTTGATAATTTCTGAACACGGTTTACGATACCAACGCCAATACAAGAAGTTGAGTAGCTGAGTGATGCATAAAATATCCGGCAAGGGTCAAGCTGCACCTATTTTTTTGGTCACATGTGATAGTGTGGTAACAATGGGGAGCATTTCCTTCAGGAACGGAGGGGCAGAGGTACGGGGTATCAGTGGTGTAGTGGATTAGCAAGGTGCTCACAGTGCGCTTAAGAGTTTGAGTTCCGTGCAAGGACGAACATTTTGTCCATATTCAGTACTCTTGTTGTACCAGACTAGTTACTCTTCACCCATTTCTCGCTTTCTCCATGGAAGGAGGTTACTCGTCCATGGAGGAGGGAAAGGGTGAATT
This sequence comes from Trichostrongylus colubriformis, assembly GCA_963978905.1. Lineage (NCBI taxonomy): Eukaryota > Metazoa > Nematoda > Chromadorea > Rhabditida > Trichostrongylidae > Trichostrongylus > Trichostrongylus colubriformis. The sequence goes on from OZ022260.1 coordinate 19,665,748, forward strand.
GAATCGGGGGCATTCGGGTGACTACTTCGTACCGTTAGCTGGGCATACTTCATCAGGTTCTACCTACTCACTGCCTTGGGCATTGCATTATCAACCTGGTGTTATAAAGCTTCTGTCATACATCTCCTATGATCCCTCCCAAATTTTATACCACAGGTCGAGAAGAGGGAAGAAAAGCTAGACAAACTCAGGGAAAAAGAGCCAGAAAAAGCCGTTCAACTCGAGCAAGATATCAAATGGAATCGCGCTGTAAGCAAAGCAAAGGGCATCAAAGTGAAGGTACGTAGCTCGCGTTCCTTTCATCGTTGCAGTTTGCAGTTGCAGTCAGTGTCTATTTTCTTCGATCCTTTCTGTTGTGTTGTTCTTCCTGTACCTGTTCTGCTCATTTTTTCAGACTCGAGACGGTTTGTTATTTGCTCATAGCCACTCCACTATTTGTTGGATAGATTGTTGTATAATTAGCGACAATTGGACTTGGCTATCCATCAAATCTTTTCTGCTGAACTCTCATATCATGCATTCTGTTTCGTTCACTTCTTTTTGGAAACACTTTCTTTCAAGGATAACAAGGAGCTGCTGCAGAAAGGGCTGAAACGAAAGGAGAAAATGAAAGAGAAGCGGAAGGAAAAGTGGTCAAATAGAGAGTCAAATGTTGAGAGAGAAAAAGCTAAGGTATGTTCATATTGTGTTTACTACCTATCTAGTATAAACCGCATTTTCTCCACACAGAGACGGAGTATGCTGTAGCAAAGGTGTTCAGAAAGGGAGTCATGCTCTTTTTATATGTGCGATGGGGTAGTGAAATAGCATGTAATCCTAGTGAATCTTGCACCACACGACCTGCTCCCACACGGATAGGAGTGGTATTGTGTGACGATTTTCGAATGCATGGTCTCTGAATGCATAATATGTATAACCAAATCATCCATGACACATCGCGCGATAGTCGGATGGGTGGCTTTTTCCTTGGGGCGAGTAAGTCCTTTAACTGCTCAGGTTGCACCGTTGTTGCGGCTTCACGGTGCATGCTCACGGTGTTGTACTTGTCTCTACACAATCAAACCACGCCCACCCAGCCAAACCAGTCCTGGCCTTAGGCTGCGTTCATACTTTGCGGTGCCGGCGGCAAGGCGTGGTTGTGTGTCTCTGCATCTCCGCATTGTCCCCTGTTTCGTTGCCTGCGTCTTCTCTGCACCTCTCCCGTGCCACTCTGCCTCGCTGCTTGTGAAAGCAGCCACACCCAGCCGGCGCAAAGTATGAACGCGGCCTTTCACGAACGAAATTCCATAAGGAAGCTGCCTTTCATCGAGATAGCTGTTTCACTGAATCACCTTCTCTTATCGCGAGTTTCCTTCTTCACGTGCGAGCCACATTGGAAATCGTTTGTCTAAGGCTAGGCGTGATTTGGTTGGGTGGGCGTGCCTGGGTTTGTTAAGCGGGCACAACACCGTGTGGGTACTTCGTGCAGGCGCAACAAAAGTGCAGCCCGAGCAGTTATCCAAGGACCTATATACCCCAGAAAAGTAAGCGGCTGATGATTATCGCGTGATGTGCCTTAAAGATTATGCTATGGCATGATCAACTGGTCTTATAAGATTCCGTTTCAGAAGCAGGAAAAACGAAAGGAAAATCTCCAGAAAAGAATTGATGACAAGAAAAAGCATAAGTTGCAGGCAATGAGAAAGAAGGGACGAATTCTGTAAAATAACTGTTGTTTTCTCTTGTTTTTGTTTGTTGTTGATTTTTGTTGTTGTGCTTCTTGTCGAATTCTGATACACTTTCACTATTTATTCAAATGTCTGCATCTTTGTTTACACCAAATATATTTTTTATGCCGCTCCGTGTTTCGGAGGGCTCACGGACATGTTATGAAAATCGCCTGAAAGCCGCGTTTGTTCATCTACCATTTTGCGTCGATTTCAGCTAGTCAGTCATTAATGAAGACGCCGGGGCAGTATGCCAGGTGTGGTGAAGTCATCTTGTGTCGAAGCGGTGGTGTTGTTTGCAGTTTTTCATCCACACTTCGGGTCCTGCTTCCTTTTCCTTGTGAGATTTTTGTAGAACCCTCCTTTATAGCCGGTGTCCTTGCAGCGACGGTTCGCGATATCGAGTCATCTGTGGATTAACGGCGCTATTTGTGGTTGTAGCGAGGAAAATGAGCGCTTTAGGAGGGTGCCATCTTGACGGACTGAGACTGATTATCGAATTTTGCCAGAACGCTTTCAGCGTGGTAGATGTTCCCCTCTTAGGCTGCGTTCATACGTTGCCCTGTCAGGGTGTGGCTTCGTTCGTAGGCAGTGAGGCAGAGTAGCACGAGGGAGGTGCACAGACGACGCTGGCAACGAGACAGGGTGGCGGAGGCGGAGACGCAGAGACAAGCAGCCACGCCTTGCTGTTGGCACCGCAAAGTATGAACGCGGCCTCACGTCGAGCACGTGCACGAGTGTTAGCGTTCTCTGGTGCTGCAAATCTACAAATCCACAGCAGTTCATCTATTAGGGTGTCCACAAAGTTCGTTGGCCATTCGTTTTTTCCAGAGCTTGTAAAGATAACACCAAGTTGAACTTACCGGTCCATGATATAGTCTCCATACATACCCATCACCCTTCGCCAGCGAACGGGTAGAGAGGCAACTCGATCCTCCCAAAAGCCGGCCGGCCGTAACTCGACCCAGTCCTCGATCACGTCCTCGAGATCGCCCTCGTTCTTCAGCTGTTTTCCGTCCAAGAAATTTTGCATGGACCGGAAGATGTGGTAGTCGCATGGACTGATGTCCGGGCTATACTGTGGATGCGTGATCGTGTTGATGCCCAGCCTGTCCAGTGGCCTGAGTATCTTTCGCTTCGTGGGGGCGCGCGTTGTCCCAGAGCAACCACGGATTTGCAAGTTTCTGGGACAAGGCGGCAGCTTTCACCTTGACCTCCTGCAATTATTAAGAGAGGGTCTCTGCCGTCACTGTGGCGTTGTTGGATAGGATGCTGTAGTGGACGACGCCACTGATTTTATCACTTATCACTGATTTTTATCTTCGATGCCATAGTTTCCATTGGTGAAGCGAGTTCTTAGAAGGGGTGTTATCACCAAACTGCTGACTCCTGGTCGTGGCCTGACGTCTGGAGATACCCAGGTTGTAGTAGTAGTGGTGACTATCACTCATCTTCACTGCTTTATTGTGGGAAAAGCAGGAAAGGAAATTGAGAGCTAGCGAGTTCAGAAGATAGCCCATCGCGAGTACTTTCAGTATTGCGAAATCATTATGCAAAATCACAACGCGTTGCGTAACGCGACGCTGTTTACAAATGGCCAACGAACTTTGTGGACACCCTAATACTCGCACTGACATCGTTGAACTCAGCCATGGGCTGTCGTGATTGACAAGTCCGGTTTAGTCGCACAAACACGTTTCATCGCTTTGTGGTGCAAGGAACACAACCTCCAGCGAATACGGGTGCATTGTGTTCATACAGATCACTTGCGGTTCTGTCTGTGTTTTGAAGTTGAAAAAGGAAGTCCCCCATGGGAGGATGTGCTTTGTAGGACGAGCATACGTGACAATGTCAAGCTTGGTTCTCGCGGTATCGTACAAAGCTGCTCTTCTTTGGCTGCGGCTGACCTCTTCGTTTTGATTGTACCATGTGTCGATCAAGTAGCCCTTGTCATGGTCGTATACGGATCCATTCAGAAACGGAGACAGTAATTCGTCATAAGGTAGTAAGTGGCGACGGGATCTGTTGAGGAGGCTGGTTGCGCTGAAAGACCATCTCCACGAATCGATCAGCTCCTTGAACAGGTACTGTTACATCTTGAGATAGCCGTCCAAGATGACACGAAAGCTTTCAGCTTCATGCATGATCAGTTTGCAGCTAGTTGTACTTGCTCGCCCCAGGTGATCTTCTTCAGTTTGCTGGCTGTCCTCATGAAGCATGGCGAATTCTGCTGTGCAGCAGTTGCTGTAGTGGTGGAAATCCAAGGACATCAGCGATGAGAATATTCAGTATTTATACGGGACATATAACTATTTATTTATTAATACAGAATAGAGAACCGAGCACAAGGTAAAGCGATGGGTTTATGTGAATACCCCAGGGTCAAACCACTGGTGACGTTGCTTGAATAACAGACCAAACTGCACACGGAGCAACAAGGCAAAAGATCACGATAGATCTCTGGAAGTCTATAACATTCTCATACTCTTATTTTCATTCCTGTCATTCCTCTTTCTTCTCCCTCTTCTTCACCAACCGGGCTTCCATCATCCCTTGATCCTCTTATACCCCTATTCTATTCCAAGCGGCATAATAACTTGCATAACCAAAGGAAAAGGATGCACATTCCCTCTCCCACCTATCAGCTTTTCCTCATACTGCTAACAATAAGTACATGAGCCTCAAAAACATTCATAACAACACGCTTCTTAAAGGAACCGGAAGGGGTCCGAAACAAGAGGAAGATGCAAAGAAATGAGCATTTTGTAACGGACACTCAAGGTTAGAAGCGATAATAGGGGAAAAAACCCGGACTCAAAAGCCGACGCTGCGGTATGTGTCCGCATCCCATTCGCATCCACGCCCTTTCCGAGTTGTCCGCTGTAGGAGACGGGCCGCGGGTCAACGTTAGTTGTGGCACCTTACTTCCAGCGCAGTGGAGCGGCCATTTCCAACTACATTAGCATTCATGTAAGTGCATCTAGAAACAATATAAGAAAGAAAAAAGAAAAAAGTAAAGGAAAAAACAAATTTATAATAGAAACACCTTCTTTTGGCACCATGCCAAGGCGTCAAATTGGCGAGTTTGTGCAATGTCGGCCACTTAAACTCGTCCACACTACGTATGTTCTACCGTAAGCCAAAATTACCCCCGTACGGTGTCTTTGAAGGCAGCAATAGGGGAAATTTGAACGAACGGTAAAAAATGTAATGAATATGAAAGTGGTGTTTAGTAATACAATGATGAAGAGAAAACGGAAGAAAATAGCCAAAAACTCAAAAATCGGACCTCCTTCCCACCGTTGATTCTCGACGCGGACGTCCTTTCCGTCAAGAGGCGGGTAGTCCTAACGAGACCTCCATTGGCATGTTGCCCGGTAAACACAAGGAAATGTTTGAAAGTACGACAGCATCTATTCTCTGGAAAGAACTTCAACCTAAAAATGCGAAAGCGCGCCGCAATACCTTCGATCTTGCCGCACATCCTTGGCCGCTTTCATCGCAGCCACTCAGGAATCACGTCGTCTGGAGGCGGGGTCTGTCGACCAAAGGTGTTCTTAACTGTTACACCGTCACTACAGCTTTGGAACGCGCTTTTCGAAGGGGATTTCGCCATAATTAGGCTTCTTAGGCCCATAGTTTTCATGGGAGTGACTTCTTTCAGGGATTTTCCAATAGTTAAATTATCCCTAATGCTCTCGTTAACACAACACATGATTTGATTCTTCCAACCTGTTTGCTACTCTTCTTCCTAAGGGCTTCCCTTTGCTCCCCTCCAAGCTTTGCACACATCTGTGCTCGAAGAGTCCTCATCTCTTGAGACCCCTGACGTAGCGTGGACTTCTCTTCTTGAAGGCCACTTTTTCCTGCTACTCAGCAAGCGGGAGGTCTTACATCTATGAGGCAGAATCGAAGCGATCATGTTAGCAAGAGAGTATCCAAAGTTATCGGTAAACCCCAGAAAAGCTGTGGAAAAAAAGGCTGTCTAGCCTACCACTTGATCACGTCTACTGCTAGAAAGAAAGTCAAAATGCGGTAAAATCAGGATAAAAGTGTCGTCTTGAGCTACTAGAGAGAAATCAACAAAATGCGAGACAAGCGGCTCTATGAATATCCCATTCATCGTTTTCACATCGAGGGCCGCTACATTTACCTCTTTGCTGGGCCGTTACAACCGGCGTATCCTCTTGTAATATATTTGTGCAGACGTTCATAGAAAAAGGTCTTGTAACCTGTTCAGAAAATCGTTTCGCAATTGTGGAGAGCGGACTCGAGATCAGCGTTCAAAAACACATCCAGCGGAAAGTGTCTTCAGGTCGTTAAGGAAGTTCTGCTGTTCGAACGTTCCTGAATTACTTTTTTGATTCTTCCCTAGGGTAGCCTGAACCATACTAGAGCCCAATTCTTGCTCTATTCAACCATGACAATGTTTTGCCCTAAAATGAATTTTGAATCGTTCTAAAGTCTGTAAAACAAAATGGACAAATGACGGCTATACACATTGTCTCGTACATGCTTCTTCTACGACACACGAACGACTCATTTCTCAACAGCATCCTGACATGTGATGGAGACCGGATTCTGTAGAACCAACGGCGACGATCTGCACAATGATTGGGCAAAGATCAGAATCGTAGCGGTCGGCCTCACCATCAAGTTGGCAGTATAGTAGTCTACTGCTCCTGTAATCCACCACATCTTCAACGCTCCTTTTGGCATAAAACGTGGTCATGACATGGATCCCGGTGAAATTATTACGGCCAAAAAAGTACTTGTAGCAGCTCGGCGAGATGCATCGCACAAACAGCCCTGAAAAGTTGAGTAATTAGGGCTACGAAATTCCGCCGCATTCATTGTATTCACGTGAGCTGACTCCCACTGATTTTCATTTTACTAAGTATCTGCGCAGCGCAGCTTTCTTCGGGGGACAAGCTTCAAGACTCAATACCACGCTGTTGCGACATCATCGCCTCTAAATCTCCACAATTCTAGGCAAACAGAATAAGCAATCGTATATATTGTTGGCAGTGAATTCTTTCTTTTTTTAAATTGGACTTTTCTTATTTTTTATTTTTCAAAATAAAATTATACAAAATTAAATACAAGATTAAATACTAAAATTCCTAATTCTATGGTTTCCATTTCGAATGATATAATTTTCTATAAGCCAAGAACACACAGACCACTGTGTTTTTTGAGGCTACTGCACATTATGAAGTAAGTTTTCCTCAAAATACAGCGATTAGTAGGGACCTGCGGCCGAAGACGAAGTTCACATTGTTTTACTAACATGGAAATTTCTAGGGATCTTATGAAAAGTTACAAACTTTTTATATAGCTCTCAGAACCTCATACCGATTATCTCCTTGTTTAACCTATTAATCTTCCTTGATTTCCTAGTACTTAGTTGGTTTGTGGTGACAAAGAAAAATATCAATCTTCCTGCTATAGTCATATCCGCAATTTTACCCAGTCGTTGAGTCCTGATGAAGATTTTTGTTTCTAAAGCGACCCACAATAGCGGAACACCGACCTCCCGACCTCTGGTTCCAGTACGATCTTGCCCACACTCTTAATCTGAAATGAGTTTCAAAAAGAATAGAAAAAGAAAAAGATGGAGAAAAGATTGCTACTCGGCTGAAGGGAGCTGCAGTCATGGAACACTACTTGGTAGAGCTCGATGACTCGAGTCTAGCAATAAGGGAATACAGTGTTCCACAAAGATTAGCAATTAATTACTTGTGACAGAGAAAAAAAATTCGTTTTCACATGCCTATGGCGAAAATCCCTTTTGACGGAAAACTGGCAGTACGTGTTCATGATATCTCATTGTCAGAAGTACAGTGACCAGTGCCCACATTCCAGATTATTTGAAAACAGAAATCCTGTTGGAAATCCGCAGAATGGTACTAGTACATATCTTTACCTTATAATTATAACTATGATGTCGATGTCGATATTTAGCGAATAGATGGATGAAGATAGTGTGCGGATAGTTGTGGTTATTTCTGCACTGAGTCGAGGCAGTTCTGAGGAAATCGTCCGTTTTAGCATGTCGGTGCCACATCGGAAATTACTCTTGACCCATTGCCACACACGAAACGAAGGGATATTTTGGATTCTCATAGATTTGAAATAAGTATCTGTAGATCTCAATGAGCTGTATGCAACAGTGCACACTATCTTAAGAAATTGAAGCGCAAATCAAGCAACAGCGAAAAAAAAAACGAAAAAGATGCGGATCCGCGCTCTTTTCGCTTTGTTAAGGATATTGTAGCCCATTTTTTGCACTTCTGCAATGACTGCAGGCACTTTCTAACAATCCTTCAATCAATTCATGGGTCAAATGTAGCTCAGCTCTGGGCGGAATATATCCACTCACCAGGTGTAGATGAAGATCTGCTCTGAGTCAAGGTAGTGTAGATGAAGATCTGCTCTGAGTCAAGGTAGTTGAGGGTTATCATTTTTTTTGAATTTCGGTGTTACGTCGGAAAACATTTTTGATCCAGCTAATAAAAATCAGGGATCAGCGTCGATACAGGATGAAGAATTGGTTCATACATGGCGAGCTGCTCTTCCCAGACTCAGGTCAAATCCAGACCGTTTGACTATCGCCTCCTTTGTGTCTCCTTTTCCAACCCTTACTGGCTTCTTTTAATTGTTTTGGGTATGGCTTTAAATGAGTCAGCCTAAAGTGTCCCCGCCCATATCCCTCAGGTTAGCATCAAAATCAGAACATGAGGGTTTTCCCTGCATTCCTCGACCTCAGAAACGGCCTATCTCTGGTGTGACTTGTCGCCCACTTCCCAAGCTATGCTAACACCTCAGTTTTAAGCTTGAAAACTACTTCAAACCACAGCAACCTTGACAATTTCTTTGTGCCTCACTGGAGTACTTGTTTTGGCAAAAATTGCTAGAAATATTTGTTTTGAAAACCAAAAGCTTTCATAGCCAACCCCGACTTCTCCTGGGATGACTGCGGATCGAACAGCGCCCGAACAACTACTGCCACCCTCCTGACCTCACCGCCCCTCAGCATAGGCTGTAGTCAGGTCAATGAGGCCCGGCTCAGGGACGATTTGAATCTGCCGCGCCACAATCTGCGTCTCTGACAACGGACCGGCGGGTCAGCGTCCACTTTCAAGACGGGGAATTCCTTGGCATTTCTTTTTCTGTCAAAAATCGAATCCTTTTTCATTCTTCACTCTATCTGGCTTTCTTATCTCTCTGATAAGGAACTCTATCAGTCGTTGTTCGGCGACGATGACATATCCATCGCGTAGAGTGGATGGTTAAGTGACTTTCATTTTCAGTCTGTATTGCAGTAAACCACTCCATCTCTACACACACTAACAGCGCCCAACTACTCAGACTGCTTTGTTAGTGATGGACGTACAAGGCAGGGTTCGTAAATGGTGTTCTGCTCCATTTTAATCTCTTCTGGGCAAGGTTCAGAGTGCCTATTTCAGAGAACCACTAGAGCACTGTCAAATGTCAATGAGAATATAGTGAAAAGAACAGCAGCTGGGAAAGATGCGTTGTTGTCGAGAAGACCAGCGCTTAAGGATCAACGAAATGGAGCCAATATTGCGGTACGTTGAGTCTTTTAATCCATGTGGTCCCAATCTCTAAGTCCTTGTCTAGGCCGCCGATGTAGGGGCAAAGCCTATAGCGAGGGCTACGAGGTCAGTTGCTGTGAAAAACAATGTAGTTTCTCAACCTCAACCAGTTCAGCAAAAAAAGGTGCGTTCGCTTCTATACAGCCCAATTGATAGCGTTTGTTCAGTTTCCACATCATTTCAGGAACGTGTTCCAGATAGGATACATCCCGAAGTTGTCGGTATCGATCGGGAAATCCAGTACGTGGAATATTGTGATCAGGTAGGCAGAGATTCGACCAGACCAATAAATTCTCTTGAGTCTTAGGTAACTGTACGTCGGATCCACAGCAACTCCCTTTTTGAAACTTTCCACAATCAATGATTATCCGCATCGAGGGTGTCAGGGTGATAACGCTATTATTGTGCGAAGATAATCGGCAAAGAATTTTTGTCCATCTTTCACAGCATCGCGAACTGGTTCTCAATTTGAGAGTGTATGGAATCAATGTGAGAGGGTGCTGGTGATGGCAATGTGTAGATATCTGCGGGAGTGTAGAAGGAAAGAGGATGCAACTTTGAGCCTAGGATTAAGGGAGTGGTAGTTCGGGATAAGGTGAAACAACTACGTGCAAGATAAAATCTACTACGTGAGAGATGGTTCACTCAACTTCGGAGCCCTGCCCCTACTCTTCCTCCCTCCCTTAACCTACATTGACCAGTGTATCAACACCATCAAATATAGCTCGACTTTTTCAGCGCCTTCGATGTTAATTTTCGTTTGTCGCTCGGCCAGATACAGCCTGGCACGATATGATTCCATTGGTGTGGGTGGAACAGTATTCTTTCCTGTTTGTGGAACTCATTTTGCTTGAACCATCCAAACCTCTGTGGTCTCTCTGGAAACAGTTGATAAGTATCAGATGTGGCGATAAAACACTACTCCTACGTTTCACACTGCTACAATCCCGTTCTGTAGACCATGAACGTGGGTGTACCGGATCACCGGGGAGGTGGAGATCATCATTGTCTGCCTTAACCAATGTCACTACCTTCGCTGCTACGAAGGAGTCTGGAGGGAGGGGGTTCATCGTTGAATCTTGAGTGGTAATACATAAGGTTGTCCCAAAAGTCTTGCAGGATTTTTTTCCATCATCTTTTTTATTATTTTTTTCTTCCGACAAACAACAATTAGGCAACAACGTGTTTACAACAGTTATCGACAACACTCTGCCATCTCATTGGTATATCGTTGATTCCCTTCTCCCAAAACTCCGAGTTCTGGGAGTCGAAGTAGTTAGCGAACGACTTTGCAAGGAAGTCATAATCAACGAATTTCCTCTTGGCCAAGAAGGATTCAAGAGGATGGGTAAGGTGATGGTCAGAAGGGGCAATATCTGGAGAGTATGGCGAATGAGCCAGGACATCCCAGCCGAGCTCCTATAGCCTGGCCTGGGTACTCTCCACGACGTGGGAGTGGGGGTTGTGTTGAAGGAGGCTGACCGCGGACCTTTTCCGGCGCTTTTCTCGAGTGGCGACGGTGAGCTGCCGGAGCTAGCGGGTGTATACGGCGGCGGTGACTGTCTCGCCTTGTACCAGCACCTCGTGGAAAAGCCTTCCGCGTCCCAGAAGCAACCCAGCTCTAAGCGTGGCTTGTTTTGCATGTCGATCTCGCCGTTGCTGAAGCTGACAAACCGGTGGCGCACGTTGTCGTAGCTCACACATCCCTTTCAATCCAGCGTTGATGGAGTCGCGAGTTCCGTCGCTTCGGTGCCGCGAGACCAAACATGATAGATGACACCGCGTTTTAGTAGGCATTGACTACGGGCATTGTAGCTTTCTCCGCGGATTCGGCGGGTCAATATATCTTTGGTAAGAAGTTTAGGGAACGTTCTATCATATTCCTGAACCGCCTAGATCTGTTCATTGGCTTGACATGATAGGCATGCCGATAACATTCCGGATGTCATGCTCATAGTCAAGGGGTGCGTTGAGCGAAATTTTGATAAATGCGCCCCCCCCCCCCCCAATCAAACTCGATCTTACGATCCTCTTCCCATCCGTGACTGATGCTGTTGATATACTGAAGCAGTTCCCAAATTCCCCAGGAAGGTCGTCAATCGATAATCATAGTATTGCCATCTAGTTCAGTGGTTATCGATTGACGGGTTTTAAGGCAAATTCACATAATTTACATTCAGTTGAATTCAGGAGTACTCGAAAATTTTCGAAGGAAATGCGACTACCAGCCCCTCTCCTACATGAGAATTCATCATACCATGCTCTAGTCATACATATGAGCGTATGATCCGTCACCTCAAGGGTCACACAAATGAGTTTATGTAAATTAGGAGCGCCATCGATAATCTTTGTTCTCATGAAACCTACAGTCGTGGTGAAAATATCTCGTTGCTGCTCATCTCAGCGTCTTTTGACCATCCACATCCGTTGATCCTCAGTTGTATTACGTTTCCTCTAGTCCTCTACTGGTGATAACCCTCAGCATTTAAATTATTTTTCACGCCCCCCGCAAATTCTGAACGAAATAGGTTTGATTTCTGAAATATAGAGTGCCATAGCCGAACAATTGCTAAGCTCTGTTCCAGGTATACATCTACCTTTTGAACCGCGAAAAGATGTGTTTGGTTGAAGAAGATTTCATGGCACATTCACCTGCTACACCAAAAATGCGTGGGATATTAGTCGACTGGCTTATACAGGCATGCATCGTTTCCTTTCTTCCGATTGTTGCTCAGTACTGCACGATTTCTCCTGTTTCAGGTCCATACCCGTTTTCATCTCTTGCCGGAAACGCTCCATCTCACTATTTACCTCCTTGACATGATGTTATCAAGAACAAAGGTTGACAAGGGCGAACTACAACTGGTTGGAGTAGCATCTATGTGAGTGCCTCGATGATCTGGGCTCGATTGTCAGTCCTTTCATTTCCTTCTATCAAACCCTGTCAGGTTGGTTGCGTCTAAATATGAAGAGATGTACGCACCGGACATCCATGATTTCGAATATATAACGGACAATGCCTACAGCAAAAAGCAGATTTTGAAAATGGAGGCGAAGATTCTTATAGCGACCAAGTTAGTAAAAACGTTTTTGGTTCTTTTCCTTCTCTTGTTTTAATTTTTTTTTGTTTTTTCCTACTGCACCTTTTTCAGTTTTGACCTATCGCGTCCGCATTCTCTGACATTTTTACGTTGGTACAGCAAGGAAATGAAATTTGGGGTGCGGATGCATCACATGGCCAAATTTCTGATCGAGGTGCGTCTATCTGAGTAGAGTTTGATAAGTGTGTGAATTTGAGAGCCAGAGGGTAGGTGATGATTATAAAATCTTAAAGTGTTTGAAGATGATAGTGCCAGTTTATGGAACTTAATTTGGCTCTGACATGGACCCACCTCCATCTCTCTGTCCTCACCTGGTGGTATGGTTGTGTGGGGAGGTGGGATGGTGTTGCTGAGCGTTGAACAGTAACACGCCTTTACATGGCTGTCATTTCGGTAAAGTACATACTTATCTCACAAATAAAGGTGGATGTAGATTGTTGCCCTATTCGATAGAGGGAAGGAACCACAAGACAGGTGGGACAATCTCCTCACATCCAATATGGAACTCCTTCCACCATAGGCTGCCCGCTCTACCTCTTATTTACGGTGAAGTCACGTTTAGGCATTCTACCGTCCATCTTGCAACGATTTCCCACGCCCATATCAGCGATCCCCATTTCACATTAGGATGGAGGGATGGCGAACGCACTCACTGGCACAGAAACGAACGGACATGAATACACTAGTTCCGCACTTATAAAAGTTACAATTAAAAGTTTCAGTCCTAATTTCTTATCTGTGCGTCCTTTTTCATTTATTGGCGTCTTGTTCCAACGTAGTCTGGCTATAACAGTACCGTCAAGAGTTGTGGCTTATTGCTTGTATTCTCATGACGACCCAAGCGTGACTACTAAATATCATTTTCGTTTAGATGGCCTTCCTGGACTGCTCTCTGTCTTCGGTTTTGCCATCACGCATCGCTTGTGCAGCCACATACATTGCTGCGAAGTTGTGTGATGTGCCATACGATAACGAAACAATGAGGTGACATCATGGATCATGTAACATTGCCCCCGCAATAAACTTGTAGAGCACTAAATTCCATTAGGTGGTTTGTGTCCTAACATCTTCATTTCAGGAAACTGACGGGTATCACATTGCGGGAAACCGAAGAGTTGGTGACGATGTTCGCGAAAGTGATTCTTAAGTTACACTCGTTACCAAAGCTGGTCGCTGTACGCGAGAAGTACTCATCGGCTAAGGTATTGGCCGTCTCGCAACTTTATGATAGCGATATTAAAATTCTTACTGAACTTTCATCTTGAAACTTTCATTATCGTTGTTGTTGTACCACCCCACTTCGCAAGTATAACTTGTCAATCTTATGTGTGTTGCGCCACTTAGTACTAGTGAAGAACTCACCATTTATATGGTGCTCACTGCTTCTCAACAAACGTGTATTTTGTGTTTAAAGTGCCAGGTTGCGCCGCTTATATAGAATATCGGACCAAGCCTGTCCCAGAATGTATACAAAGGTGGTCGCTACTGATTGTAGGCAACTGTGTATTTGTTGATTTTTGTCTTTCTTATCTATTTGCCAAATTTGGTTATCACAGTGTGCGAACAGCCATCACGGCATTTCTGTGTTATAATTTCATTAGTACATATGTTCACCTCCATTTTATGATTAGGTTATACCTCATTTTCTAATGTTGGATGTTGCCCACTGTGGCTCTATTTATTGATTCCTTGAGCACTGATTCTCTTTCACATAAATTTTTTTGATTGTTGAGCGTGTTTTCTTCAATGTGTGACTCATCGTCATCATCGAACGTATTAGAGAGAGAGCTTTGTGCTGTTGGGGTAGTTATCGCGAATTACGTCAGATATGGACTCTGTGGCTCAATATATGGGTAGATGGATGGAAGTGGAGCTAACCGATGGAAGGCTTATACGAGGCCAAATGATGTGCACTGATAGACGGCCTAATTTCATCCTTGGCAGGTTAGGAGATGAAAGCATAATACTCGAGCGTTTGAAAAGAAAACATAAATCGCAAAAGGATTTTTCTCTGTCGCTACTTCACTTGTTAATATCCTTTTCTGTACCTTTAGGAGAAAAGGCACCTAGGCCCTGCTTTTTGTACCTACGCCAAAGTATAGTATTAGGTCGGAAGGAAGGTTTTGGCCGGTTTCCGTAACTTTGCCATAAGGAAATCGTAGCTTTGTTCGAGCTGTATCTTTTCTCATAGAATTCGAATCGTCAGATTGTTACCAGCATGGTGCATATTTGCGCATCCCATGCTGACGTAATTCTGATGATTTACATCGCGTAGAATCGTGAGAGTCGACTTCATATTATCATGCTTCCCTAACGCTCGTTATTGGAGGAACTGTTCGTGATTTGGAAAAACAGGTAGATTTGAAGAATATGACAACTATTCCAATTTTTGAAAGACGTTCTGTAAAAAAAGCTGTGGCGCACGGCTGCTCCGAGGGGTTGCGCAGCACCCATTTTTTGAATTTTGGCAAGCGGAGCTGAATGAGCTGTGACCACATTTGTACTGGGAAGGTCAATATTTTTCAGATATCCCGTGCAAGTACGGACGCTCATCGCTCTCTGCAGTTTTAATTAAAACGCTTTGTTCCACTGCAGTTTCGAGCAACTCATTCTCACCTCAGTATTTCCAGGACCGGGGACAAAGTTCCACCCAACGCAGTGTCCCTTCCCCTTGCAGGAGTCACATTTGTATGTGCCTCCGTTGCGCTTGGATCAAAGTAACTCGTGAGGTGCAGTCATGCAAAAAGTGTCCCTTCGGGTACTTAAAAATTTCCCTCGCAGTCAAAATTCCAATAAAATTTTTTAGGAAGGATTGTATTTGGAAAGGGCAATATTTTATCTGAGGAGTACACTAATTGTAAGTAATTTGGGATCATTCATAGTGGGGAGGAAGACTTACAGCGTGGGCCTTTTTATTCTCTGCCTCTTCAAATCAGTTTTCCCTACTAGTTAATTTTGTTATCTCTACTTAGGAGTACTAGTTAGTATTATTTATAATCACCAATGTTATTAAGTTACCTCCTTTCCTCTCTTTCTCTGTCACCACTCTTACCCACACACTTTCGTTTGTCAGCCCTACTCATTGATAAGCCTCGAGGGGTGACAACGACAGTGGTTCGTCTGAGGTAGAGGGGAAACGAGCCATTCCTTTCTTCATTATCCCCTTATACCTTGTCAATTTTATCCACCACCCTTCCCTTCTCCTAGCTACCCTTCACACGCTCTTGCTAAGCTCTGCACGCTTCAACGTCTGCCTGCTTCGATAACAACCTCTCTTCAGAACATTTCAGCCTAGACATGAATTTAAAGCAACATTAAAATTCAAAGGAATAATTCTAATTAAACTGAATCAGGTCAGAATATGGCTGTTCCATAATCGCTGACAGTGTGCTGCTAATATTTATTTCAGATCCGAAGAAAGATGGAAAGGTGAAACGGGTGAACCAAGGGCGATCGGGCTTGCAATGGTCGGAAGACAACATGTGGTTCGACTTTGGCTACTACCTACCCCTCCTCAGCCGTCAAATAGCGACTCTTCATTCACGTAAACTCTCATTCAGCGTGTATTAATATACAAAGATGTACATTCACAGAAGTTATTACTTGATAAATAAATACATTATTATCGAAATAATGCAATCAACAATTTGAGAACATAACAATCTATTTAAGCCAACAGCAGACTACATGTTACTCATTCAGTGATTTGACTGTGTTCACATTTTTTAGTAAGTGGTGAATGCCTGAAGTTTCGCTGATAAGACTGTGAGAATCTCTGATAAAAGTTTCCTAGTACCCGCCAATAGTGAGACTAGTTTATTATAAAATACTAAACCTATAATCTACTATTATCCAATCGCCTGCATTACTTCACTTAGTGACAACTCCTTGCTTTCCCAAGGAGGGTCAGCCATCGGTTGGGACGATATGAATTCCACTTTTGGAGTCTAAAGCAAATCATATCCAACGCACTAATGACAGTACGAAAACTCTACATACCTTGTTGATCGTCTCTTGGGTAGTTTTCCCAAGAACGACGATCCGTGGAATACCTATCTCCTGCAGAGAATTGATTCGTTTACCAACATTGTCCTCAATTCGATCATCAAGCAGAATGCCTCCTTTTAATACTCGATCCAATGATGATAGCGTCAGTTCAGTGATCACATTGTGAATCAGTGGCTGTAAATTATTTTTCTAAACAATATAAGAATGTACATGATAGATTTACCGCAAAAAAGAACACTCAGTTGTCCGCCTATAGAAATTATATTTCTTTAGGTAAACTTAGTTCAGATGTAGTGAGAAATATGTCATAAAAGTAATAAGGGAGCTGGAAAGCAGCTAACATAGAAAAGCCCAATGTTCTCCCAAGTGTTCGTCAGTTCGGCTTACCGGAGATGAAGGAAGGAAGGTTGAAAATTGCAATATCTATAAGAAGGAACACACTTCTCACCCCATCATGGTGCAAGAGTGATTGATTTGAGAGATCATCGAGTAATTGGGAAAATATTTGTAAGTAGAGCAAAGAGGACCTTATTATCATTGAGATAATGGTAGAAGTTAATGAAGAAATATATGTTGTTTGGCATAGTAACAGCAGACTTGACAGAACATACCTTAGTGACGACAACAGCAGCTGAAAAAGGAGCAATGACGGATGGCAACGAGATGCGCTGTGCACCGTTGTGAAGTGAGGAAACAACAGCAGGAAGAAGCCTTAATGGTAAAGGCAGTGCTAAACTTTGAGTGCAGACAGGTTTATTTATTTACCTCGTGATTCCTATACCAAAACAACACATTTCTAAAGGGGATTTATCGTTATTGAGAGCACCGATTGCTTGTGAGTATTTAGTTCCTGAAATATACAAGTAGTATTGAAGCATAAGGAATTACGATCGTTCTCTAACTATACATTGAAATATAACATTCATGACATAGTTTTACTTTAGACATCATAATGACTCCACTCACGTACAGTAAGTGGAATGTCTTAGAACACTACCAAAAATGATCCTATCGACTCGAAACACAAATAAGATGAGCACATGAAGCACAAAGCTCGCTGCTAGTTACCCTCGACCCCACAACCATCAACACATCGTGCGCAACCCTGGGTGGCTGTCATAGCTAAATATTCAGACGGAAAAGAACTGAGAGGAGCGGCAACAAAAGCTCGCTGTTTGGTCTAACTTAATCTTTGGAGCTTGGAGAGAGGTTGATGTGTTCTGTTGAAGGACTCACGGGGCGGGGTGTGGGGGGGGGGGGATGGTCGGATGATCCATAGTGTCGACTGCACGACTAAAAGACTTACAGGCAGGTTCACATAGAGCTATGGAGGCATCAATGCCAGCTGAAATATCTAAGTGAAAGTGACAGCCAGACACGACCTTGATGTGAGAGCACCGCGATAGGAATAACGGCGAGTGAGGGTATATAAGGCCGCCGTCAGACTTCGCGAGTATGCATTTTTGCGATACTGGGGCGTCGTACTTTCGCACACGATACTGCGACTTTGAGATTGTGCAGTGCCGCAACTTCGCGTGCGGAGTCGCGACACTGCAAAATCGCAATGTTTGACGGCGACCCAAGAAAAAGTTGCAACGGTCACGCAAACTACTGCATGGGGTGGGATAACCTGAAACAGAAAGGATTCCTGGGATCGACCTCGCGGAAGAGCAGCTATTTGGATGAGAAACGGATACGGTTGGGATATGCAGCAATAAAATTAATAAAAAAGTACCGAGTTGAAATGTATGCGCGACCTCAACGGTGGAGAATGTACCCACAGAGGCGGAATCACCACATTTGCATTTGAGTGGTCCATCCTCTCTTTTGCTCCCAGATCCACAACTACAAAGAAGTGGGAAAGGAATCGAAATTAGTGAAAAAAGAAACTATAAAAAAAAGTCGGACGCTCACATTTAATGAATGACTCACCTCGAGCAGAAATGTATTCCATCTTCTTCTAGTGGATTTTTCAAATGATATTCGTGCGACTGACTCCCACCATGAATTCCTGGTGCTGCTGGCACCTAGAAGAAGGAATTAGTGATGAAATGAGAACCGAGAGCCGTGATAGGCGAGTGGTAACTCTCCCGGAAAATACCTTGTAAGTCTCCAGTTTGAGAATGTCTCTGAAAATACGGTCGTAGACACTGCAGACATTCTCATACGTGCGATCTGATGCTTCCTTGTCGATGTCAAACGAGTAGAGATCCTTCATCAGAAACTGGCGGGCTCGCAGTAATCCAAACCTAAATTAACTAATCAAACTAATCTAATCTTTTGCTAGGTGTTCGACATGGAGGTAGTACATTGAAAAGTGGTTCGCCGCCATTAGCATGGTCTGGGGATGGGATCCTGAGTCATGCCCAGATAGGCCCGCAAAGCCTTCCATGCTGGATCGGTTGGTTGATCCTGAACTCCTCTAGAGAGATAAACACTGGCTTGCACAGCATCCGTTCGCGCAAGTTATTATGTACGCAAAATCGCCCAAATTCCAACAAGGAATTCCACACTCCCTGCTGTCAGGACGACATTACGATGAGATACGTGAAAAAGCAGAGAGACCAACCTAGGATTCATTTCATCTCGAAATTTTTCAGTACTTTGATAGAGCAAGAGTGGGAACATCCGTTGTTTCAACGGAAGTAGGTGAGATACTAACTCCGTGCACATTTCTTCGGCTGTAGGCTGAAAAATAAGAGAGCTGCAAGGAGAGCAAGGTCGATGTAGAATATTAAAAAAGAGTACCTGCAAACACCACTCGACACCAAGACGATCTTTCGTGCGAAGGAGTTCCGCACCCATGCTGTTCCACCGTGACGATTTTTCCCACAATCCACGAGGTCCAAGAAGTGGCATGGCGACTTTCATCGCTCCAATCGACTCCATTTCAACATCGATTAATCGCATCAACTTTTCGATGACACGTTGCCCAAGCGGAAGAAGACTGAGAATGATCTTATTCTTAAAATGAAGCAACATGACATGCAACTTGTTTTTACCGAAGCGCGGTTCCGTCCCATGTAAAGTGAATATATAAAACAATAAAAGCGGTAATGCCGTAACAATTACAGCACTGCCCTTGGAGGCAACGACAATTAGCTATTACGTTTTCAATCTTTGAATGGAAGCTTATCGTTACAAACTGGGATGGGATGAGAGCAGTGGCGAGAAGATCACCTGAAATTGGTCTACTCCCTTGACGATACACATTTTGCCTTTGTCGCCTATTTGTCTGTTCATAATATAGTCAACAGGTGGATCAATTTATTTCTGGCCTGACGTTTCGACCCTTTCGTCGTCTTCAGAGGCCTAAAAAGTGGTTCGAAGTTTGCTGACCCTTCACTTACCCGATATATTGGGGAGACCGGCCGCGTTTTGATAACGCGTATAAATGAACATCTGGCCAGTAAGAGAAGGGGATCAATAACAACTCCACTTGGAAGGCACAGACGTGAACAGCACAGCGGGAATGACTTTGACGTGAAGTGCAAAATTCTGTCACATGAGACCGAGATTTCATCTAGGAAGGCATTAGAAGCGTTTTGGATATCTGTAAGGAATCCAATAATGAACAACAGAAATGAGTGTCCTTCAATCACAAGTGAATTCCTGCCGTTTGTACCGCTCTGTGGGTTAGAATGATGTCGCGACTGACAGCACCGTCATTTGTCAACACCGCTGTATAGTGATTCTCAGTCGCACATTATACTAACACGAGTCGGCAGCGACGTCCTACCACTCGCGGTGGATCACGGGGTGAGTTCAATTTCTTTCTTTCGTCTATTCGACTCTCCATGGATTGAGTGGGTAAGTCCGAAATGCTAGGGGTTTTTGGCGCTTGATCGGGTAAGTCAAGGGTCAGCAAACTTCGAACCACTTTTTAGGCCTCTGAAGACGACAAAAGGGTGGAAACGTCAGGCCAAAAATAAATCGATCCACCTACTAACCTCGTTTGGCAAAGCAACACACGATTAATTTAACATCATGCCGAGGTTTCAAGAAGAGAGAACTTGGATAGTCAACAGGCTTGTTATGTACTTAATCCTTTTCGCCTACTCACCCAATACACATTCACACTTTTCATCTACTCACATGAATTAACGGTGAACAAATGACTCGCCGTGAGTCTTCTGAAGTTTCTCACGCCTAATTTACTCAAGCACGAGCTTTTCACTGAATTTTGCACGCTCAGAAAGTGAATTAGCGGGAACGAGAGCTAATGGTATAGCTGCTACTCACTGCTGACAACATACTTAAAGCTCAGCAAGAGATGCCGTGGTCCGACAACACATCACTCCTTCACCCAAAGGCTAGATTACTCGATGAGAGCAGCGAAAATGCAAACACAATTTTAGGCTTTACGATATATGCGTTCGATTTCTACCATCCTCTTTTTACAACGTTCTCTTAGTTCCACTACATGATTTGATGGAGCTTTTTCTACTCCACAAAACCCTTTAACTTCTTCTACTCACTCGGTTGCTTCATATTTTTAAGGCTTACAAAAGAAGGAAGGTAGGTCGATGTGGCCTTTTGATACGAGGTTCATAGCAGTGATAGAGCTTGTGATACCACTTACCAGTCTGCATTCCATATATGCTGCGCGTCTCTAAAAGCAGAATTATAAGAGTTTTAAGAGAAGGAACTGGTCATAGATATGATGGGAAAGCATAATGCATAATGTTCCTCGTTGGCCAAATGTTAGCTGCTCGGGGTGAAGATCGAGACACCACCAGTTTGTGTTCTAGCTGAACACGAATTTTCGTCATCGTCGATCTCCCGAAAGGCAATGTACAATGGCCTCATAAAAAATTTCAAAGATGCAACAGGGTTGGAAGCGACATCATGGACCCATTGTGGAAGTGCAACGAAGAAGAATTTTTCTGACTCAAAATTAAGCTCAATCCCAACCCGACCCCATCACCTCTTATTTTGACGAGATCGAAGAGAAGATTTTCGGCGAACTTCCCTTCGGTTGAAACTTCCATCGGTGGGTAATTCTACCCAAAGTGCATAAATATGATACTCACTTGGCGCAAAACAGTCTAGCGCTCACACCACAGGCGTAGGCGCCAAAAAGGGGTGGATCACCAAAGTTGCTCACAACTTGTGCATGGGAGTGGTTTGAACTCCTGAAAGGGTCACCTTACACTGTCTGCATGAAACCGCCTAGGGCCCGCGCTGCAAGAATTTGAATATTCTTCCCAATTTGCAGGACGCGAGGCTCATTTGCGTCAAATGAGTAACGCGTTCGTTTTCTACGGGTCCCATTACCCTCGAGTAGGTTTTTTAGAATTGCCACATCTCTTGTAACGTAATATAAAGGCATAGGGACCGCAAATGTGTATTCATTTCTTGAGAAAGGCTATTTCAAAGATAGATCAAGCATGCACTACGCAAATCTCTAGTTACAACGCTCGAAGAGCATTTGCGACAAAATGCAACAGGGTGTGTCCACCAAAGACCCGAAATGGCGACCTCTCGATCTCGAGTCCGAGCAACTTACCAGTTGGCTAGGTACACATGTGTTTTGCTTGCCTATCATATATAGGGTGAGTTGCTATTCTTAAAACAATTGTAACTCTGCTCCTAGAGATACACAGCAGATATTGGACGCAGACTGGTCAATGGCATCGCAAGACCAATCACTGCAATGGATCTCATTTCAGAAGACCACTGCGATCTACCATCCTTCTCTTGCTAGAAATAGCCTGTCTCGGAGGCAATAATCTGCACAGTCGGCACTAGTTCTTTTTCGACATGTTCTTCTTCACTTGTAATCGAAATGTTATCAATAGTTTCATTTAACCAAAAAACCTTAATTATAACAGTAAATCGATCAACGATGTATTTTTGCCCCCATAGGGGATGAGAGGAGGTCCGAAAAGGCAGATTTTCGCCTCCTTAATATTCCTTTTATGAGCCTTAAAAACATCAAACAGTGAAGTGATTAACGAAAAAGTAACAGAATTCTGCAAAGCAAGAACAGCTCTAACGATACATAAACTCATTTGTATGACAACCAAGAGAACGTTGCGAAAAAAGATGATAAAAAACTGAACGAACTCATTGTACAACCTGATAGCTTACCTGTATAATCCATTTCCTACTGGATGAATATATGCATGGCTCAGAAGAAGCTGATGCGCAACACTCTTCGTTGGACCCGGTGAAATTCCACTGAGAATATATTTGGAGGCTTTGAAGACGACCATCCTTTAACAAACTACTTTTACTGTGAGCTGCACATCATCGAACACATCAATAGACAGAGATTCCATGATTAGGCTTATGTTTATGCTAGCGAAGTACGAACCTTATAAGTAAAATAATGGTGAGGATTTTGTGATTGCTTTCACTGACTCGGAAAAGAAGACAAGCTAGAGGTAATCAGATCAGTTCATTAAAGCATGTAACACTATTCACAACCCACAATGAAAGATTTCGAGAAGATTTAGCTTTATAAATTTTATCGCAGTCATGTATCGGATCCACAGAAGCAGTAATGTTTTGGAAACGATGAAAGTGCACCAATGTCGTTAAGGGCAGGGTACTCTCACTCCACTGTGCTCGGCGTCCGGTGCTATTTTTGCATAGGTGTTTCGAGCACCCATTAGAGAATTCACACCAAACTGTACCTTCATTTACGATAATCCTCGACGAAACCCACGTTTTGTCAAGCATGCAACAACAACAGAAGAGTGGGGTATGGGCTTTACCGTCATACTGCCGAGTCACACGAGGTCATATCAATGAGTATGGCCATGATGTGAGGAGCAATATCATACATATGCAATGGCATCATACTGATAACCGTGGTACGCTGTGTTATTGAGATGGTCTCAATGATATGTTTTTAGCGCGAAAGACTGAAGATATGTTGATCCAATTGTGTTTGGATAAACGTTGAAAATGAGCAAAATAGACGACCACTTCGAGTAGTTGGACACCATTTCTGCAAGCGTACCAGAATAATACTGAAGCTCAAACCCCTCTATGTGCCATATAATCTAAGTCCCGCCTCTGCCAGACGAAGGTTGTGAAGGGGTCAATCGAGCATGTATCATAATGATGCAATTTCACTGACGCCGGGCAATATGGCGAATAAGGTGCTACGTAAGACAAGGGATAATTTTGTCAACTATACCTGATTATGCTGACCTGGGAAGCGGTCTACGCGGTTTCATTGCATCCCTGGAGAAAAACGAATCTGCTGAAAAGAACAGTAAAGATCCACCTTGGAGAAAAAGTGGTAATGGAAAGGAACAATCTGATATGACAATAATTAATGGTGGAGTTTATTTAACAATTACGATCTTCGTAGAGTTACATCCTATCTTGACTAGCGAATGGCATATATTACACCACAAGCAGCTAACTTCAGTACCCAACCAAACATTTACCGTAACCCGCGGTCGTCAATTTCGGTGTACGTGACGTGGAGTGCTCGTACTCGCGCCGGACTTGACGCTCAAAACTTGATGCAATATGCTCACGAGGCAATACGTTATTCTATTGTTGATAACCACCATGGGGCTTCCCCGTGGTGACCGTTCCCAAGTTTCACTCATTATGAAATACTCGTCTTTCGAAGGCCATTGATTTACCGATGTAGTGCGAACATCAAATTGTATTACTGCTGTTGTAGTGATTAAATTGCCCTGTTATCATGGTGGAAGACCCAAAAAACCCATCCAACGAAGCGAGGACTGTGTGGCTAAAATGCAGTGCTTGTGAACGTTGGGCGCATGAAGATTGCACTGGTGAGGGCTCCAAATGCCCTCTCGACGATGGTGTTTTCCGCTGTTCCTTCGTGGGCGATTAGTTATAGGTAGTCATTTTTGCATTCACTTCTCCTAAAAGTGAAGTTTTGTCCTACTGCTCTAAAGGATGTGGAATTAATGCTATTGATTGTTCAACTTGCTGTTTAAGGCACGCTCTAATTGTTCATCGCTCCTGGGCCAAAACAAAGACTGTAAACCGTCAATCACGATAAAGCAGCTCCTCAATGGCATGCAGGATCTCCTAAATAATCCAAACCCAGGTGATTCCGCACAAGCTGAGGCTTCTCAAATTTTCTGTGGAAACAGGTAGCTCTTCTTGTAACCAGGCCATACTTTTATCATATCCTATTCTCGTATTAGTTCCCGCTGATAAAATTGTATTTTTGTTCAGGGCGGAGTATGAGAAGCGGGCGCGTCGGGAAGCAACCAAGTCCATTGCTGAGGCCGTCCAAAACAAATGTGGGATAGTCTCTTAATCTCTTCATCGATTCACTGTGATTCCGACTGGAAACACCTACCTGTACTGATCCTTTTGTAAGATACAACACTGGAGCACCATTAGCAAGTCATACCCGATTCCTGTACAGCTTTAATTTATGCTAGTAGCAACTATTTTAGCGTGTAGTGAAAATTACAAGTTTTTCTTGTGCTCGGTTTTTTTCTGCTTGTAAGCCATGACTGTCTCGAAAGTCACTCTCTCCATCCAACATTTAACGGTCGCTTCTAAATAATAGTGGTATAGCTGACGTACTTTTCTCATGTTTATATGCTGTTCCTGAAAACAATAAAGAAGAGCAATTGGATTAAGTTTATGGAATATGTCAGTCCCAGTATGTCAAGTAAGATGAGACAAGAATGAGCACGGCATGAACATAAAAGATGCAAACATGCACCAGAAAAAATTACATACATACATACATACATACATAATTACATACATACATACATTACATATACAATCAATAAGTTCTCTGCATACAACGATACGTAATAAAACATCCAGAGTTCAAAAAAACACTGCGATTATTTACTGATCAAGAATTGGCAAGAAACCCTTAACCTCTGAGCTGCGCCAACATATTTTCTATGTTCTTATCCGACCTCGGTTTGGAATCTGCACCAGCGGATGTGGGTACTTTGTACGGCGGCTAACTGAAACAGTGACTTCAATTCAGTCTTTAATAAAGGACACTAAAGGAACCAGCCTTGCTCTGACACTCGATGCCAATTTCATCGAAGGCTTGGTTCACAATGGCGTTCTGCTCTTCTTCGTCACCGAGTTCATCGAGAATGCTGTCGAGGGCATCATTCATCATCTCAATTCAAAACAAACATAGGCCATTGGAAATGGAAGTACACAAAATAAAGTTGATAGCCTTAGGGAACAAGGAAAATGCTATACTTAACGATCTTCAGCAACAAAAATTCATAAGTAAAACATACCTCTTCTGATAACCCAAGTCGCTCCTGGCCATCTGAACCTCTTTCATTTCTTTGCATTCGCTCCATAGGCATCAGTTTTCCATGGTCTTCATTGTGCCAGCTGTTTATTCCATTACTTGAGACATCTTGTTCATACTATACATGTGGCCAAAAACAGTAATGTAGTGATTAGCTACCACTATAAACCCCGGAACTCAGATCCAGCTCACGGGAAGGACTTATGAAAGACAAAAGACTACGCTGATTCAAGTCCTGCCTAGACTTTCGAGTATTTCTAGGATTCTGCATGAAAATGGGATACCGAAATAAAGAGGATCAAATCAATCCCTTGATCTTCAACAGTGCTATGTGTCCATCACTTATCTGAGACATCAAATCAGATAAAGAGAAACAATACTTTGACCACATACTTGTTCTGAGCACCAATGCCCGTGAATCTGAAGCTCATTCCAACACGTTTCGCCTTCTGCTTGCGTAGTTGGACGAGCTGTTTCGCGAGTACAACAAGCCAGTTCTTTTTCTCGACGCTCCAGCGCTCTTCGATCGCTTTCCAGCTCACGATTAGCTCTTCGAACATTCTTATTATTCTCACGCATTTGATCTGAAAGTACTGATGATCAGTCAATGGTACAAAATGGGAGGTTACGCGCATGATGATTTCTTAACCGGAGCAAGGAGTTTCGGAGTGGATGAACCACCTTCAACGTGGTACGAAATCCCTGAACACATTCAGTTTTTTATACGATGCATTGGAAGTACCTTTAGGATCCGGCTTACTGAACCAACTGCTCATATTGACAAAGTGCATGAAAACTTGAATAAACAGAGCACCACAGCGATCGAAAGTCAGCAATCTGAAGGTCTGAAAAGACACCTCTAAGACAAACATACCAGACCATCACATTTAAAAAGTCTTCATCACGTGATTTCGCGAAGATCTCACTTTCATTTGATGCAAAAGTCTGTCAAAAAGAAAAAAGGAAATAGAAACTGTATTCAATATCATGTTATTATGAGAAACATCTACGAACATAACACTGTGAGTATGAAGAATGCGGCGTCAAGTCCGGCGCGAGTACCAGCACTCTACGTTACGTACATCGAAATTGACGACTGAGAGTTACGGTAAATGTTTGGTTGGGTACTGAAGTTAGATGCTTGTTATTACACCGATGGATTACGACTCATAAGTCCATCGAATATCAACCTCCAGGTCTTAAAACAGGAAAATGAAATTCTCGAAGACCTTTCTGCTCTTGTAAGTCAGGTCAAACACCGCAAGTTGAGAAGGCCGAGTCCATAGATTGAATACATTGTGACCTCCAAGGACACGTATCCCACAATCCGTGATCACAAGTATCATGTCGCTCCAGCTGAGTAGGCGCAGAGTCGTAGGTTTATGGGGCACCCTCTTCCTAGATCGGAGCTTTGTGAAAGCCTATCACGTCCTGTACCACATAGTTCCACGGGAGCTAATGTAAATGGGGAAGAGAGGGCACTTCGCTATACATACTCGACGTTTGGCGCTATTTTTGCCCAGACCTCAGCCTAAGCCTTAGTTTGAGGGTAGGCCTCAATCCCCTGAACAAGGCCCAGGTAAAAATAGAAATCGGGTCAGAACTAAGGCCCAGGTAAAAATAGAAATCGGGTCAAATTAAGCCGGGGGGAGACGCAATTTTGCGTCGACGTCGAAACTCCTTTCCCTCCCTGGGCTTAGGTAAAAGTGATATCTCCTCCTTCTACATACAAAAGCATATGTCAAAGCATAGGCCTCATCTGCTTTAGCCTAAGCCTAGGGAGGGAAAGAAGCTTTGACGTGGGTGAAACGTCGACGCAAAGTTGCGTCTCCCCCCCCCCCCCCCGACTTGATTTGACCCTAGAAATCCCCTAAACTAAGGCTTAGGTAAAAATATAATCTCGGGTGTCCAGTACTGATAAATGTAGGGCGGTGTCAAGTGACGGAAGACAGCACGATAATGAGTGCCCCCTGACTACATTTGCCCCGTTCCACGAGCGTTTTAATGCGATTGTCGAATTTGTGTGGAAGCACTGGAAGATGAGATGAAATAAAACTGCCCTCAAAACTCCCTTTTCAATTATTTCAGTAGCCGTGGAGCGCGAAGTCGTTTTGGAGCGCAGCTTTCTAGTCATCGAGAACAAATTTATTCACTGGTTTGCCCTATCATTGGAACTATTATATATGAGCGGTGTTGGTTATCGCTTCAGCTTTTTTCATCGTTTTAGTTCACAGTTTTTCTTAGACTAAAGTAACAGTTATCAGTTGATACACTAAAGTGTATTTTTCACCTATATTATTTGGGCGAAGGTTGGGGTTTGCGTTCACCTGGCGCTTTGGCAAAACTACCGCAGGAGGCGAGGCAATATGGAGCCCCTTCGCATTAGCACCGAAGTCTCGTACTCTTCCTTTCGTAAGAACGATGAGGTATATGATCGCCGCCAATTTATCCATTGTCTTGCCTTGATGTTTAGAAATCTCCATGTATCGTTTTTCCTTTTCAATGAACCTGAATTGTAGACGCATATATTCACCGCTATACAGTTCAAATCGCAGATTTTTAGGTTTGTTATTCATGAGACTGTTCTAGTCATGACAGCTAACGAATTAGAGGAGCATCGGAAGTCTTTTACCGCTTCATTGCGCAGAAAGTAAGTCAAAATACGCACTGTCCCTTCAAGGTTCATATAGTTCTCATTTCAAGAAAGCGAACAGCTTCTAATCGAGCAAAATTTTCTCTTTGCAGATGCGACAGTCTTACTTCCTATGATTTTGCTCTAGAGACATTACAATACTTGAGAAAGGTCATTATTTATGAGAAGTATGAGACAATCATGTGAGTTTTTAGTTTTCATGCGGTTACTGCACTCTTTGTGTGAGGCTGCGGTTATACATTGCAAAACTTCACTGATCGTGCAAATCGCATGGTCGGATGATCGCAAAACTGTGTGCCGTCGTGAGCCCTACATTTGCACGTGCTATTTCCTTTGATCTGTTGCTACTCACGGGCCGTGGAGGTAATGCCGCGTTGATACCTTGCGGGAGCGGCTGCAACCGCGGCAATTTTAGGCCGTCGTTGCACGTGCCGGCGCCAGTGCCGCAAAGTATGTACACGCCTAACAAACTAGCGTTGTGTATGGGAAGTAGCACGTTCGAGTGAGAGTGCGCATTTAGCCACATGCGATTTTGCAATCATGCGATCGTGCGGTTTCCACGGCTACAGTTTCGTAGAATAGTTGTATCGATACGTACCCAATGCTCACATAACTGCGAGCAATGTGCACACTGTTTGTAAAGGGTGACCGAGGCCCAAGGTCAAGGTCATAATAAATGCTAGTCATGTTAAGTGACCTCATTGATGTGCTAACGTCACATGGTCGATGGTTATATACACTAGTGCCAACGGAGCTGGTGATTCGAAATGTCGTTATGATGGTGAAGAAGCTGGCTCGCGATGAAAGCGTTAGGCTCATCACAGGTATTTACTTGCTGCTCTACCTTTAATTCATACCCGAATTTTCCATGGTGTCGGTGACGAGTACGTCACCAATGGCTCAGGAAAAGATGTAAAGTGGAGGTATTGCTCAATCCTATGGCGTTACATTGATGAGCTGATTTTGTTTGTTCTGAGCTTCTTACACGATGCGGAATTATGGTTTCCGAACACGGGTTGGATTGTATACCTCTTGTTCGCTTTTGGGGTATCGCGTACTGAACAGGTTCTCTAAGCACTCCGTTTCAGGCGAACCAACGTCTGCATTTGATTCTTTGAATAAGTTGTGGATAAAGACAGAAGATCAAAATGGTGCTGCGAGTGCGAAAAAACTCAAGAAGGGACTCATACAAGCAATAAATGAGGTCAGGTGCTTCTCTTCGTGAAGGTTTGATCACAATTCAGCTGTCTCAAACTTAAATCCAGTTGTTTAAATTTTTTCAAATAATTTCCTGGAATAGTTCTCATGCAACGATTTGTTGAGTGTTATTTGTCAGCGCACTAGAAAACCTATATTTAGTGATGAGTGGTTATGTAGGTTGCGTCTGAGATGTCCCTCTGTTGTGAAAATATTGCTACTCGGGCGGGTGAACTCGTAAATTTGAACGACGTCCTAGTAGTGCACAATCTCAGTGGATCACCCACACTGGCTGCTTTTCTTGCAGCTGCTCGAGCTATTCGCAAACACAGGGTGAGTTATTGCTGACTTTTCGTGCTGCTCTTTCTTCCTGCTTTTTGCATGAGAAGTAAGGTTCCTCAAATTTTCAATATATTTGAGAAAACAATGTGTTGTAGGTGTTGAGCGTAGTACACTCAGACGATTTCGATTCCACACCTGACTTTGCATCACCTATACAGCTGTGTGACGTTGGCAGTAAAATGTGCGAAGTCACCAAGGTAATGAGATTCTTCGAGTTTCTCTAATAGATTTTTTGGCCTTAAGAAAAATTGTACTATCTCAAATGATTCTGTTATTTACTGGCTTTCCGGAAGGCGTTATGTCTGCCAAGTTTGTGTCCTGTAATTCTAGATATGCTCGTTTGAGCGGACTTCCGCTAGGGTTAAGGAAAAATGAGAACAGTGAGACATATTCTCTGTAAACGATCATCCAAGCCAAAAGAGATGAAACTCGCACTGAAAGTGCGCGCCTTGGGATCTTCATAGAGCCTTCATTGGCGTACCTTTCGGGTATACGGTTGCAGATTTGCAAATTGCTGAGAGGGGCAACTTTGGCGGCTGCGTGCTTGGCCCTCACCATCTGCGGCTACCTCTCAGCGGCTAGTGATGCAGAGGGACGAAAGGGAAGGAGTGAGAAGGAAGGTTTTCGAGCACCTTTCTGAGTTTTCGACCGTTCTAATCCATTTCCACTCTACTAGTGTTGCGCCACTGAGCACGCCAACTTTCACTTTCCACAATCTAACAAAATTATTTGCCAAAGATGTTCCAAACCATTCCGCGCACATCCGCCCTGATGTAATGACTTCAAAACCTTCGCCAAGCGTACGTTTTGAAATAGAAGAAAGGAAATACCATGGAAAACCATCTTTTTTTCAATGCTTCGTGTAAATCTATTATCGGTGTACTAGATACATGCGTGTATAGTCAGATTCGAGAAGCAAGGTTTTGCTATTCGTGGCTATGGTCTTCGAGATTAGTGCAGTGATCGCTAATCAGATTTCCTACGATCTGCCTCTCAATTTCCAACTGATTATTCGATTAAGGTGGTACTGCCTGGCGCTGCTGTATTTCCCGATGGTTCATGCCTAGTTCCAGCAGGTGGTTTATCAATTTGTCTTTCTGCTCAACGACATTCCGTCCCAGTCTACGTCCTGGCTGGTTTCTATAAAGTACGTTTCCTTCTTTTCATCTAATTTTATTTCTAAATGAAGTATGAATACACCGAAAATTCAAGATAACGTGAGTCTTGTTTCCTTACAGCAAACTCCCCATCAGTGACCTCACTTGCAACCACAATTATACATCTGCGCTCCTTTTCTTTTTTCTTTTATCTTTTCTTCTCCTCATCATGACGCATACATGCTCTATGCTTTTTCTTGTTTTCAATCCGGAGATGAAAATGGCGTTTGTAGTCATTTTACCCAGTTTTTCACATTGTTCCCATCATCTTTTGACAAAACTTATATATGTTTTCGATGGAGCTTTTTTTGCTCTACAAAATGCTACTATCGTTTTTTTATTCCTTTGACTACCTAATATTTATGAGGTTTGGAAATGAAATAAGCTGGAGGCGAAAATTGGCGCTCTCGACACCTCATCTTCCCAGTCTACCACTGCTATCAAAAAATGCAAATGTATATGTTTTCGATAGAGCTTTTCCAGCTCTACAGAATGGTACTACCTTTCATACAAATCGCTTAACTTTTTGCTGTTTCTAAGGCTCACAAAGGCAGCACTCGCAAAAGTATGCACTTTCGTTATCTCCTCTTCCTCGCCTACCATCGGGATTGGAGAGGATGTTCATATATGCATTCGATAGAGCTTTTTTCGCTCAAGGATAAGTTTCCACCTCTTTTTCAATTCAAAATTGCATAATGAAAACAAATTTTTTTCTCGACAGATTGTCCTGTATATTTTGATAGAGTTCTTTTCGCTCTGCAAGATAGTGTTCACGGTTTTTGTTAAAACTGATTTTTTACATTTTTTAGATCATTTAAAAATCGACAAAATCGAACATTTTCGACACTATGTGATGAAAATGCTCGATCTTGTCGATTTTTAAATGATCTAAAAAATGTCAAAAATCAGTTCGAACAAAAACCGTGAGCACTATCTTGCAGAGCGAAAAGAACTCTATCGGAATATACAGGACAATCTGTCGAGAAAATTGGTTTTCATTATGCAATTTTGAATTGAAAAAGAGGTGAAAACTTATCCCTACATGCTAAAATTTAGGAGGATACAAAAGAATAGTGGTATCGTCTTGAAGAGCGAAAGAAGCTCTATCGAATACATATATGAACATCCTCTCCAATCTCGATGGTAGGCGAGGAAGAGGAGATAACGAAAGCGCATACTTTTGCGAGTGCTGCCTTTGTGAGCCTTAGAAACAGCAAAAAGTTAAGCGATTTGTATAAAAGGTAGTACCATTCTGTAGAGCTGGAAAAGCTCTATCGAAAACATATACATTTGCATTTTTTGATGTCAATGGTAGACTAGGAAGATGAGGTGTCGAAAGCGCCAATTTTCGCCTTCAGCTTACTTCATTTCCAAACCTCATAAATATCAGGTAGTCGGAGGAATCGAAAAAGCGATAGTAGCATTTTGTAGAGCAAAAAAAGCTCTATCGAAAACATATATGAGTTTTGTCAAAAGATGATGGAAACAATGTGAAAAACTGGGTTGAAAAAACCGCGGGAACTTATTCCTCAACCCAATAAATAAGTTTCCATTTAGATGCATAGGTCCACGGGTTGGTCACTTTAGGGCTCTTTTCTATGTGATGATCATTATTCTGACAATCTGAACTAAATGATGGATATGTATTTGTGTTCAGATCACACCCTTTTTCGTACCGAACCTGATGATGGTGAATCCGAACAAGGCTCCCGGCGTTTCGTTCAAACATTCCATCGCGTTCTCTGGTTTAGTGGAAATTCCTCGACCAACTTTTGACCACATACCGGCAGCACTCGTTACGCTCTATGTTTCTAATTCGGCATGTATTCTACCGTCTCACGTTTACAGGTACAGTTTTCAGATTATTCAAAAGCTCTTTCTAAAGTTAGTTCAGATGCATTTCTTTTTCTTGAGTAGTGACGAAAAGACTGAATGCTGTGCTTTGACAGGTTGATTGGAGACTACTACCATCCTGAAGATGTAGCTGAGTGCTGATTGAGCGGTAAGGAAGATATGATTTGATTCGGACTGATGAAC
The DNA here is from genome assembly GCA_963978905.1 of Trichostrongylus colubriformis. Lineage (NCBI taxonomy): Eukaryota > Metazoa > Nematoda > Chromadorea > Rhabditida > Trichostrongylidae > Trichostrongylus > Trichostrongylus colubriformis. The sequence goes on from OZ022260.1 coordinate 19,698,815, forward strand.
TTCATTGCTGGTTTTGTTGCAATTACTGGTAAATGGCTCTATTGTTTGATAAAGCAGTATGAAACTTTTTATCTTATTCCTTCTCCACAATTTGTTGGGTGCCATAGGCTCGGTTTTCCGGTAGGATTGTGCTGATTTATAAAGATGAAAACAAACTTCGTTTCCTTTGGAGTAGAAGCACATTTTACATTCATACGTTCGAATGGTCATCTTCTTTAAGAGAGAGGCAGTCAAAAAGAAATTGATAGTATGTGTTTGGCACCATGTTGTATTTCACCTTTCGTCTAAACGCTTACTTTCCATTGTCGCGGCACGAATTGGAGATTTCTGCAGCTTTACTATACGAGACTCTTGATTCCAGTGCTCTTGATAATTCTCCTTCTTTTTCTCCCTTTTCATCCTGTTAAGATGCGCTACTTTTTATTTTTTAGTGTGTAACCTAAGTAATGGTTGATTAAAGCAATATTGGATGACTTGGAATCTTCCACCTGCCAGGGAATAAGCGCTTCATCTTATTATTCTTATGCTTCCCTTCACAATTAAACTAGGCTTCTCTTTTCGAAAGTGCTTGTTAACGCCAAGCAGAAGAATCACTCTTCATTTTTCGGGATACAGTTAATTTGCCCTATATCTTGAATCACTTTACATTCATTGCTGCCATAATCTTTTGATAAGTCCAAAAGATTGGCAAATCGTCATAAGGCTGCTTCGCGTTTTGGCAATTTCACATGGTCACAGCATCACGAAATCCCATGTGCGAAATTGTGACACCGCGAAACCGCGGAGTTCCGAAGTCTGACGTTAGAATAACGTGGCGTCCGATTTTGCAATCCAGATTACTGGTTATGTTTTGCTGGGACAGGTATCTCTCTTGGCTCGTACGGTATGCGAAGCGCGGCACTTACCGTGTCTTAATCCTAAAATAGGACGCACTGCATGGTGATCTTATAGTACCAAGTACATACCACGCCTCTAGCTTACATGCTTCGCGTCACAAACTCGCTATCCGCGTACGTACAGACTATCACTCTCTGACTTTCTGCTTTGCTTAGTGCAGTGGTAATTCTCTGAGGATCCTTTCGGATACTACGTTTTACGAGAACACTGCGGATTTTTTAAGGCTAACGTACAACTATCAGGACCGGTAACGAAATACAAAGGAGTACGGCCCTCTTCCAGCGTACATCGGGGGCCGAGGATTATTCAACGGGAGGGTCGTATTCGATGGGCGGGATGGGGATTCATGATTGCAGGGTTCAGCCATGGTACCAGGTTGGATGATGAGCAGAACGTGCAGTCAGCTGACCCGGTTATGTGAGAATGTAAGAATTTGAGTGATTAACACAAAAATTACAACAATAAAATACCTTGTAATACTATGCAATTGACAATAGTTACTGGTACTGTAGAGGTTATGTAGATGTGGAGAGGGAGGGGGTCGTATTCGGGTCGCCTTGAGGTGGGGGGTCCTGTTTAGGCGGCCATTTTTTCGACTTCAGGGTGCGCCTTTATGGTGGTACGTACAGTAATTTCGGAAATAGTTCCTTTACCTGGAGACTGTTGAGATCCACGATTTATTAGGTTGGTGCATAAGTGTTGCGACTCATCTGACTTTTCTTTCAGCATGTTCCTACTCCACTCTGATATGTAGGCATGCAGTCATCATTGTCTTCTACTACATGCCTCCAATTACTGGATAGCCGCGCGATGCCCTTTGTCTAGAAGTTCACAAGCCGCGATTCGATAAACCCATAGATAGACAGTACAGTTGTAGATAGTTCTTACTTCCTATATAGCTCTCAGGGCTCTGATTAAGTAGCTGGATCATTCCAGGGTAAGAGAATACGTAGGATGAAGCGGAACTTCAGAGCTGAGCTGATTCTTATTTTATCTTCCCCCTTGCTGTTCCTGATATGCCTGCTCCGCCGCCCCTTGCAGATCCTGGCATACGTGGCAGTGTTGGAAGACAGATCACCTGCTTTTGGAAAACGATGAAAGCAAGTTTCAGCTAGCTTCTGGGGATGTTGGCACCAACAGTATTCATTACAGTAGTATTGGATGGTATAACTCTGATTGTGGCATTCCTGATTAAATGTTGAGCTGATCTGAAATCCAACTTTGCATCATGTATAGACGATTTCCGTTACTCTGCCGATAATGCACCTTCTCATGGTCACCAGAGAGTACCCAGCTCTCATCTTCCATTATGGTGGGCTACAGATCTTTTCTCAATTAACAACATCACAACAGAGTTTCCTAGCCATTCATACTGCTGTTTTGTCTGCCTCACTGAGTTGCTAAGGAACCCAGCTGCTTAAAATTTTCCGGAGCCATGGCCACTTGTAGTGTATCAATTGTCTCATAGGTAGAGCAAGTGTTGCTCTTACTTTATAGCATAGTGGCGTTTGGATCCGCTTTCGAATCTCTGAGGATGTCCAATGGGTGTCGATCCCAGTGGATGAGTGGATAGCAAGAAAGGCATTTCCTGTTTCAGAACCGATGGAGCAGCGGGAACAGTAGAATGATAGATGGCATCAATAGTGAGTGCAGCATATGTAACAGCAGGTGACTCCCCAACTTGGGAACCTAACGACACTTGTTATAAATTACGCGCCTAAATATGGAGTATGAATTTGAGCCGATTTTTGCTACAATGTAGTGAAGTCACCCCGAATACATTTTGAAAAATCGTTGGAGCATGCTCTACTCACTATGGTATTTATAGCATGGTGGGGTTTAGATTCGCTTTCAAATCTCTGAAGATATCGTCCTGTCAAACTCAAAAACAGTGGAACCATAAGCAATTCGAGAATGTGTCGCAAGACTTATGCACGAAGTAAATAATACATCGTATGCAGACAATACTAGTGGGGAGCGTATTCTATATGATCGTACTCAACAGCAACTTCTTAAGATATGGTTGAGTCACGATATGGTCACGTCCTATAAAAATTACGCTTGTGTTACTGGACACCTTCACTTTTATTACCAGTACACGGCACTCATTACCAATAGCAGGCGTTGGAAAAGTTATGTGCTCCATAAAAAAATCCCCCACTCAGTGGTGTAGGTGTATATCGTTAGGACTGAAACGTCGCGTGGCCGTGTTCGGCACGCGACGGGATGGTGCGAGTTGTGCGCGCCGTATTAGTTGAGCCCTGAAGCGATTACGCCTGGAATAAGGCTAGAGCACCGTCATCGCTTCAAGACCCATTCAATACGGCGCGCATAGCGCGCACCATCCCGTCGCGTGCCGAACACGGCCACGCGACGTTTCTGTCCTAACGATATACACCCTCAGTGGTGTAATCCACTACGACTCGGCTCTCCGCGTGTACCGTTGCTTCCGATCAATAGTCGCTGAGTTTTATAAGGACGAAGGTCATCAAGGTCACCTTCCGGTTATCAGAAGGTGCTGTCGCGATGGACCTCATGCCTTGACGGATGCTCACGAAAGTGTCCGTGTGAGCATCTATAATCGCCGCTGCTCCGCCCGCATCGCAACGACTTTCTCATCTATCTGGCTACGGGCGATGAAAGCTGGGACATGTACGATACCAACGCACCCCGCGCCTTTTGGCTGCTACGTGACGCCGAGCCGCCAACGCAGCCCATTTCCAACCTCCATCCGAAGATTCCACTCTGCTGCTTCTGGACGCGGAAGGAATGCTTTTCCAAGAGATGTGGCACAAGGCGAGACAGTACCCGCTTCCGTATACACCTACCAGCTCCAGCAGATCGCCGTCGCTATTCGAGAAAAGCGCCTGAGAAGGTCCGCGGTCACCCTCCTTCATGACAACGCCCACCCATACATCGCGAAGTGTACCCTGGGCAGACTACAAGAGCCCGGCTGGGATGTGCTGCCCCACCCGCCATACTCTCCAGACATTGCCCCTTCTGTCTATCACCTTACCCATCCGCCTGAATCCTTCCTCGCCAGGAGAAAATTCGCTGATTATGACATGCTTGCAAAGGCGATCGCTGACTTCTTCGACTCTCAGAACCCAGCGATCTCGGAGGAGGGAATCAACGATTTACCTATGAGGGGGCAGGGTGTTGTCGATAACAATGGTGAGCACGTTGTCGCCCGATTGTTGTTTGTTGGAAGAAAAAATAATAAAAAGTGATGATCGAAAAAATCCTACAAGACTTTTGGAACAACTTAATATAATGAGCATACAACGGCTCCACATACTGTCTCTCATCACGCCATGTTTCTCTTGCCCTTCTCATCGACATTTGCTTGACTATTCAACATACTCAGCGGCGATGAAAAGTAGACAACGCATGCTGATGCTCATACTCTGCGGTGCCGGTGGCGGAGCGTGGCTACGTGTCTCTGCGTCCCCGCCTATGCCACTTTGCCTCGTTGCGTGTGTCGTCTCTGCGCCTCCCACGTGCCATTTTACCTCGCTGCCCGTAAACGCAGCCACGCCCTGCCGGCGCTGAGTGGGAATGCGGCCTACCCAAAACCACGTCCGACTGAGCATAAACTTCCTGAGCATATCCGTGATTCATTCAGAATGCAAAACACATTATCCTTTCACATTTTCAAATTTATTCAACTGCCATCGTAGAGTACATAATACATAATAAACGAGATATAAATTTATCACGTAATTTTTCTCACATCAGTAATAAAAAAAGCTGATAAGCGACATCAAAACAAAACAATCATTTTCCAACTGTACCCGACTGAACGCGAATGAGGACAACTCACTCTTAACTATCTTGAGAAGAGGACGTTTACCAGGATCTCAGAGAGAGAGAGACACACAAGCGGATAAGGAAGACGTCACAAACACAAAAACATATCCGAAAGACAAATGGAACAACTACACGCACTACGTTTCGCGAAAGACTAGATATCTCATCCTCAAACATTCGAAACATTAGAGAACGATCTATTAAACTTATACCCAAAAGGGATATTTACATCGTCCCACATGAACAAAACATGGCTATTGATAGCGGAACAACACACAAACAATTCAAACTGGACCTGTCGCAGCTTTGTAAATACGTATGTGCAGTTCTCGGCAAGAAATACAGGCTGAGCTGACTGCGCTCGTTCATGCCCAGCGAACGGTTATCAGCTGCTCGCTAAGTTAGCGCGCAGCTTCTGGTAATCGTTCGGTGTCCCATAATTTATGAATTACTGCACTACTTTGCAACGTAGAATAACTCAGAGCAACCACACTCAGAGCTAATAGGGATGAATATAGTCCCTGAACGCGTAACTTAATTGCGCTGTAGCGGAAAACATTGTGCGACATCACCGTGCTTCAGATAACCGCCATACGCTACACTTACAAAAGATCATAAAATCAACAAAACCGCAATTCCAAATATTTCTATAAGTTAACATGAAAAGCGGAGTGCACAATGAAAAATTAATATGATATATGAAAAAACACTATAAAAGGTTGTGGTGTACCCGAAAAGATTGGCGGATGCCGTCAGACTGAACAGAATGCTTTGATTCAAATTATCTGACTGCTTTGACATTATATGATTCGTGATCTCTACGGATCTGCTACGGTCATCCTACCGAAGGCAGACAAAGTGAGTGTTCATGCAGTTGTAAGTATACTGTTGGCTGGCACCAAATCCATTCGCAGATCAGCCGCAAACTCGCGGTCCGCTTTCGTTTCACAGTGACTGTGTTCCCAGTGTTTAGCAAGCGCAGATACCTCCAAAGTGTGAAATGAACATCTTTTGCAACGAAGTTCTTGACCAGCCAGCCGTGCTCGCTCGTCATCAGATGCAGGAATGTCCAGCTAAAGAAAAACATTTACGAGGAACGGTCAGTTAATAACCCTACCAATGACTTACTCGAACGAAATCCGGAGCTAAAATAGCGTTTCTACGAAGCTGAGTCAGAGACTGATCCAAATGATGATTTTGCTCGTGGAAATCAACAATATTTTTTGTATTTGCCGAATAATCGCAAATCCTTAAACGTACTCTTTATCTTTAGATCACTAAAGCTCAAACACATATGGAATGTGACTCACTGCATCAATATGGAGTGCAAGAAAAAGAAAACGTACCGACATCTGAACAAAGCATTTTGCGTATGCATTTCCAAATGTCTCGAGAATGCCACAGAGGTGTCGCATCGAAATGCACAACGAACACATGCATGCTAAAAAGGGAGCTAATTTCCCACGTTCACAGAACACCTTCGAAATAAAACGTACATGCTTATCACTTTTCTTAGCAACCCGTTTCATCTTTGTGAATCTTCTGTTGTCTTCTTCTTGTTGGGAAGCAGCTCGTTTCATCTGTGTGACCAGACGCTGTTGAATGTGCTGGAATATCGAAAACCTTTTAAATTGAAAACTCATGATAGTCATCTTGGTGGCAGCAGTGTAGAGTTCGTTTTCATAAAAGGGAAATATGTTTTCGTCAAGTTAAATATAGAGATGTAAGTGTACCTGAGCATGTTGTTGTTTATGCTGCACAAAATTTGTTTCATGAACAGTGCGGTACGAGCATTGAGTACACGCAAAATGTTTTGCTCCCAGAGGAATGGGATCGGAAGCTTGGAAGGCACGTCGACTCAAACCTCGTTTTCTGGAAACAAACTCGATTTCGATATAAAAATGAGGATAGAAATCAAAAATCTATAGCAACTACAAGATGTGATGAAACCAGAAAAAAACATGGAGTTAGGAAGGTAATGCCGAATGTTAATAACGAGAAGTGACCAATCATCCTACTAACCTTTGTGCTATAACACTTGCAGGGCTTAGTGACGGTAAATGAAGTGAAAGATGCCAATGTAGAGTTTCCGGTGCAAAGCAACTGAAACAGAATTTTCGAAACTGCCACAAACATCAATACATCAGTGACGTTCATTCATTTACATCCGGTCATTTGATCACCAAAGGTAGAAACCACTGAAGAGTTTCCGCCAAATCTTTCCTGTAAAGCCGCGGGCGACATACTCAGTGCACGCCTACCTGTGATATACAAGCACGTGAAGGAGTCCGCCCTCCGGTAAAGTACGTGAGAAGCTCGCCGTCCCGTGGAGTGGGAGTGCCCTCAATTATAACCGCGTGTATGTGTCTGGGCACCGTTCTTAGTCAACGGCAATTCATTTGCTCTTTTCGCGCTTCCTACTATAACTTAAAGGAGTCGCCCACGGTAAATGAGTTTCTTTGTTACCCTAGATTTATGTTGCATTTGCCTAATAAGGGTCGCATGCAAAGTTTCACGCAAAAAAGAGAATTCGGCTGAGATCCAGCTTCCCAGATTCTCGGCCGAATGGGCGGAGCCTGTGAGTAAAAGCCCTGTCCCGTCGCCCACTGCGGTTGAGAGCGGAGAGTGGAACTGCTTACGGGGGCCCTGTCCACCCGGCCGAAAATTGGGGGAGCTGTATCTTAGCCGAATTTCACTTTTTCGCGTGAAACTTTGCATGCGGCCTTTATTAGGCAAATATAACATAGATATATGGATAACTTTTTTCGTCCACTATTCCTTTAGGATACTACCAAGTGAAGCTGTCGACAAGCCTTAATGAAGTACGGATGAGGACCTCAATGGAGCCCGTAGGTAGGGGGGTCGATTGGTCGAATTTTCGCTTCGCGGCGTCGCACTGGCGGCACCGTCAGTACGTGTCGTTTGGAATTCTGCTCAAACGCAATGGGCCGGTACCGTGAAGGATCTTCAAGAATTGCAGTCTGGAAGCTTCGGAAATTCGCCTATGTTGTTGTTGTTGTTGGTTAAACAGATAAAGCAGCAAACGACTCGCACTCGCAGCGCCGCGCACAAATTCGACCAATCGACCCTAACCGTAAGTGACATCAGCTGCCTGTCATGGTATGTGATTGGAATGGATGCAGTCGAGCTATTTATGTCGATTACTAAGAGAGAGAGAGAAATGTGCCGTGCCCTACGAAGCGTAGCACCATAATATGAATTGCTGCCAGCGCAATTCTTCACCCAAGTCACCAAAGCAGACCAATCAGTTAGCCAGCCACTACCAGTGAGCTCGCTTTGATGCCATCAGTCCGGAGCCGGCTTGTCACAACCAGCCGGAATTCGCTAGCCTTCACCCACAGCTACTATTAAAGGCACCATTAGGGGTAAGGGAAAACTGAGATCTGGGAGTACGTGTTCTCTGAAACAAACCTTTTACTTCAGAATAGGTCACATGTGGTGAAAATCGCATAAAAAAAAACGCGGCTTGGGGCCTTATGGTGACCCCGCAGCTCGGCATGCCGTTATGCCGTTATGCGCCCGGGGGAGTCGCCGTGGAGGGGCGGGACAACAATCGCGGCCGGCTGGTTCAGACTCTGGCCTGTCTTCAGTCAACACCGGCTAGAGACACAGAGGACGAGGGAGAGAAGGAGGATTTCAGGGTTCCTATTTCTCGGTTTTCTCGCCGTTTTATGTCGTTCTTTCTCCACTGTTATATTGCTGAGCACCTCTACTTTCGTAATCCCCCAATTTGCCAAATATACCCCTAACGGTGTCTTCAAATGTATCTCTTCACAAACCTGTAATTGCAAAGATTACAAGCAAAAGCCCGAGTGCGACCACCATGCATTTCACGATGAAGATTGAAGATCATCTCGTCCGATTCCACAAATGGACAATCTGGGCACTGGTGGCGCTCTGTAAAATGAACGTTATAAGTTATGAAAACGCTATGCGGAGCATAACTCGTTTCAATCCATACCTTCATTCTGACGATCTCTCTTCAGTACAGGTAATACTTCTTTAGTAGGTCGCATCAAAGACACAACCGATGGTTCCACTTTTATCGACAGCGGGGCTTTCACGTCGATGCAGGGCGGTTTCACTTCCACTTCAGTTGAAGAGTTGAGCGTCTCTTCGGTACTCGCTCCACTACAACTTCAAATACACAGATAAATGTTGCGCAGATAAATGATCATAGAATCATTCTAAGCAATGGCCGTATAGTCGCATGCAAAGCAGGACGCACGATGGCTGGCTGTTTAGTAGGGGAGTACGCTTACTATTCAGAAAAGCTTGGGATTCAAGTAGAGGTGGACGTCGGCTAAATCAACCTGCCGTCTAAGAAAACTCTCTTTCTAAGAAAAAAATGTGTCTCCTCCAAAGAAGAGGAGCCCCGGTGCGACCCGCTTCTTCTCGGAATTTTATGAAAAAATGACCTCCCACTACCTCCACCTACTGCCCGACGATCTTCCCCACACCCGTGACGTCTCCTCGCATTGCTGTCTTTGTAAACACTTGAGCACTGTCTCCCCAAAAAAGCCGTCAATCGATATTTGATAATCATACCACTGCTGTCTAGTACAAAGTATGAATATCGACCCTTTTTTAGAAATCACCTCAGCGAGTTCGAAAGTCCCCCTGAAAAGAGCGAGACCGTCGAGGAATAGTCGATGAAAATGTTGAAAGATGCGACCCCTACCTTACAACCCCTGTCAAGAGATCCTCGACAGAGCCTCGAGTCTGGACGTCGGTTCCGCATAAGAGGGCTCCCTTGAAGAGACTTAGCAAGACTATCCCTACAGTGCACAAATTCAAATGCGCGCGTCATGTGTTGCGTATGATCGCCATGCAATACAGATTCGCTTGGCTCCCATGGATCATCAGTGATTTTGCGCGCCGGTAAGCATACCAACCACAGCATTCCGTTTCTTTTTAATCCACTGCTGCGCCACGTGAACTCCTCTTATGCACTTTCAACAGTAGACCCAATTATCATGCTCACAGATAAAGTAGGGGTGTGCGCAGATATGACAGCGAATCGCGTGGCTGCCCGCGCCGAGCGGCGTGGCGGGTGCGAGTGCCAGTGGCAGAGCATGGCAGCCTTCAAGCGAGGCAGTGTGACATGGGTGGAACGCAGAAGTGACGCAGCCACGCTCTGCCAGGCTACCAAGAGCAATCGATTCGCAAATCGTACTGGTGCGCCGCGAGTGAAACGCCGCGAAGCGATTCGCTGTCATATCTGCACACACCCATAAAGTAGTATCCTCGCAAAGCAAAAATTTGGCGTTCAAATCTCCAGTATTTAATCAGACCATCACTATTACACTTCAGAACTTGCAAATACCTGTCATCAAGCGTCGATGGTTTCTGACAATCGGATGTTGCTGTTTCATTACTGCCTGACTTGCGGATGCCATCTGCAGATTGCGAGCGACTAGGCACTGTACCAGTGTCCATAACGCTACTAGGTTCACTATGAACAATCATATGATCCTCCAAACACATTTCCGATCCAGTACTGAAATTTTCAAAAGTCCAAGAAATGTAAGATGAGTTTTTTTTTCAAAACTTGGGCCACCAAAATTTTTATTCTGAGCACGATAGAAAACTGACTGCTCACCTGAAGGTGCACTTGCTGCAAACATACTTTGCTGTCTTCTTGTGCTTCTGTTTATGATTCCACATTCTTTGATAAACAGTTGTTTTGAAGGGACACACACTAAAATTGTGAAAATCAATCAAATTTTCAAATAAAGAATTGCAGAATATGACAAACACTGCGACATTTACAAGGACCTTGTTCCCATTTTTAAGAGCAAGCAATCAATTAACAAGTATTTTCGTGTTGAAAACGATTTTACTTGGAAAACTGTTCAAAGTTGTTATTTGAATACTACAGTATAGTCCTATATTTGTTTACTCTTTCATAACATGCGCAAAGGTGGAACTTTATCTTTCAAGTTAATCATTTGTAAAGTGGGAGAAAGTCAAAGATGGTCCTAACTGAAAGAAATGTGAATGACCGACAGGGCACGAACTTGGATCATAGGTGTGGTTATGAACCTAAAAGAAATCGTCCACGGAAGAATGAGTTGTTTTGTCACCCATATATTTATGTTGTGTTAGCCAAATAAGGGCCACGTGCAAAGCTTCACGCGAGAAATTGAGAACCCGGCTAAGATACAGCAGAAAGCCTCGGTCAGGTCGGCGGGGCCTCTGAGAAGGTGCCCACTGTCCACCGCGGTCGGAGACGCATTGTAGGACGAGAAATTACGTAAACAGTCTCACTCTCCGTTCTCAACCGCAGCGCACGACAGCACGGGGCTTTTACTCGGAGGCCCCGCCCAACCGGTCGAAAATGTTGAGAGCTGAACTTAGTCGAATTCTTACTTTTCGCGTGAAACTGCATGTGGCCCTTATTAGGCTAATACAACATGAATATGGGTAACAGAAACTCATTCTTCCGTGAACGATTCCTTTAAAATAACGCACAATGATAATCAGATTGGTTCACCCACTCCCAGGAAGTGCACAAAATCTTGTGCAATTATCCAGTAAATCGCCTTGCAGCAGTGCGACACTGTGTCATCACGGCGCGCTCAAACTTGAGCTCGCCACGCCCCAAACGAGCACGTCTGGCACTGAACGCGACTTTTGCAACATGACGTCTACGTGGGAAACGAGACTTGCGAGCGATTGCGATAAGATGGATAAGATAGGAATTTTGATAGGGGCGGTAACCTTAGAAAGGGAAAGACATGTGAGACTGCTGAATTTCGCATGAAAATAATATGCAAATACTCGCTCAAAGGCAGCCGTTCATTTCTAGGCAACGGGTCTCGTACAAGGAGTGCGGTCAGAGGGTATGTATGACATTAGACTGAAAACTCGCGTGGCCGCGTTTAACGCGCGACGAGATGGTGCGATATGGGGACGGCGTACTAATTGGGTCCTCGAGCGATTACCGCTACAATAGGACATGGGGCATCTTTATCGCCTGAGGACCCATCCAATGGGAAGCGCATAGCTCGCACCACCGCGTCGCATTCAGGACGCCGCGACGCGAGTTTTCTGCGTTAATGGCACACACTTCGGTGAGAGGGGGGCTAAGGTTTTCGTTGACGAAAACCCCAAACCTAAATACGGTACAGTCCTAGAGAAGGTTGCCTCACATAATGATGAAAGGGGATAAATGAAGTGGAGTGTATCAAGAAGTGGACTTTCGACAGGTAGTTAGAATCTCCAATAGGAATGATCGAGAGAATAGGCAATAAAAGTTTTCAAAAAAATATGAATAGAGGTGAGAGGAAAGATGAGACGATGAAATCGGAAATCGTGAAGAAAAGCTACAGCCTCTTTCGAAACGATTTGTCAGAGCTGATAAAAAATACGTGATGAAAAGCCTACAGTGGCATAACTTCGATAATGGGATACAACTGTCAAAGTACCTCAGGAATACCACGATCTGTTACTCGTAACAGACATAGCAGCAGCTGAGAACAAATTCTTCCCGATATTCTCTGTGAATCTAGTCAGATCGAAATTTAGCGACCACCAGTCAATTTAGGGAAATGGATAGGATAATCGACCTGTTTTAACAGTCGGATTACTAATATACTCCATTTTGGAGCGCCTGATAGGGTGTGGCCTACGGACATGGGTGAGTGGTGGGAGTGAGAGTGCCTAGCATGGGTGAGGGTGTGTGGCGGAGTGAGAGAGTTGGATACACCCAAGTCCGTAGGCCACGCTCTACCAGGTGCTCCAAAATGGACTGTACCTACAGGACGCCTTAAGTTCAATTCATGCAATATACATTCACAGCCCTAAAAAAATGTGGCTGTCACGTAAATTTGGACGAATTCCATGGTTAGCGAGGTGAGACGAGTCTATACACGATGCCATACCAATACCCCACCATTGTCATTCCCATCAACTACAACTGCCAAGATTATGCTTTGGCAGCATTTCTACGTTCCTATATATTCCATGCAATTTTTGCAATATTTGAAATAACTGATCGACGCAAACTCACTCGCACTTCAGTTCCACATAAGATGGCGTCATAGGTGAGGATTGCTCGTCGTCAGCCGCATGCTGCTCAATGAGCAAATTTTTGAACTGCTCCGTGAAAAGGAGTAATAGGAAAAGAAGACCAAAACTAAACTCACTCGAATGAAGGCCACTCCTTCAGGATGGAGAAGTTGATGCTCTTCCATAACGTCTAAACTCACGGATGAAAACGAGCAGAGTGAGCAGTTGAACCGCTTTGACGCACCCATATGACGCCTGAAAGAGCTTGATTGCAGAGATTCGGCCTTCCAACCCAGGGAATGGGCACGTCTTGTTGCTTTACTGAATGTGTGATGTCCAAAATGAAGAGATACAAGTCATCAAAACTTTTCGGTTTTCATCATATTTAAAGACACCAGTAAGGGTAAATATGGCAAATTGGGGAATTGCGAAAGTAGAGGTGCTCAGCAATATAACAGTAGAGAAAGAACGACATAAAACGGCGAAAAAACCGAGAAATAGGAACCCGAAAATCCCCCTTCTCTCCCTCGTCCTCTGCTTCTCTAGCCGGAGTAGACTGAATGCAGGCCAGAGTCTGAACCAGCCGGCCGCGATTGTTGTCCCGCCCCTCCACGGTGACTCCCCCGGCCGCATAACCGCATAACGACATGCCGTGCTGCGGGGTCGTCATAAGACCCCAAGCCGCGTTCTTTTTTCAATGCGATTTTCGACACATATGACCTCTTGTGAAGTAGAAGGTTCGTTTTTAGAGAACACGTACTCCCAGCACTCACTTACCCCCACTGGTGCCTTTGACTACACCGACTTCTTTCTGGAAATCAACGTGAGGAAACAAAGTGAATGTCTCTTCTCACATTCTATTGGCTACGAATCTTTTCCTAATTAATTCTAATCTCTAATCCAATGTAGGACCAGAGTAAAGCAAGGTTACTGGTGTAATAAGTCAAGCGAAAAGAGATACATTAATCTCCATCCGGTAACCAAAGGATGGGGCGAAATGGGAGTAGCAGCAGGAGAATGAGTAAGATTTGAAGAGAATTTTTTTGTATGGAAACAACAAGAACAATTCTGTATCAGTTGCTAGTGAGCAGTCTGCACAGAAACATAGTACTATGTAATTATCACGGTACCGCCAGCGGTACACACTGAAGGATCTAAGCTGAAGAGTCAACCATGACATCGGTCGGTAAGAAACAATGGACCTTGGAAAGTGCTCACCTAGCATGTTTCCAAAGCTCTGCACATATCCGCGTAACAAACGGACAATGGGCACAACTGTAAAATCCAGACATTGCTCGACCACGCTTGACACCGATCAACACTTTTTGAACCACTATATTAATTGGTTTGCCCTTTTTCTGAAATAAAACTTTAAAATATGAGAACTCACTTTCACGAGTGAACTAAGGACACTTACTTTTCCAGAAAAAGAACTCACGGCTCTTATCGCATTGTCCTCAGTGTGCAAAGCGATGTGAGACCTTAGACTGACAGCACGTTTCGTACTGTACGAGCATTGTGAACATTTGAAGCGAGCATTCAAAGTGTGCATTTCCATATGTGACCGCATATCGCATGAAAACTTGGAGACGTACGGACAAAGTGGACAACGGCGCCGTTTTACACCATCAGACTAGAAACAACTACGTAAACAATGAAAACGTAAGAAAAAGCTGGCAAGGTCTCATGAAAAAAAAAAACAACATATAAATTTGGAGGAACCGATGCGGCGTCGTCCACGCGACAATTCATGGTGCCAGGATGCCGCTGCGCGACGGCGTATCGGCTCTTACGGTACCATATTCATGCGATAAAATTTCTATGATTGCGGTCTATAGCTCTAGACCGCTCACAGTTGGCAAACGACCAGAAGAATCACGAAAAACTGAACTAACCCCGATGAAACGTAGAGATGGCTCAGTTGCGGAGCGACGAGGTGGACACTTCGGAGTTTCCACGCATGAGGACGTATTTACGGGTGCCTGGACCAGTGTCTGTTCTTGAAGCACAGATGCAAACGTTATAGGAAGAGCTGTGGTCGCTGGTACTGTAATTTGTCCGCCTGGCACTGCACTGAGAGAAACTGTTATCACAGGTGCTGTCTTCGTGAGAGGAATCAGCGATGCTGGTACATTCGACACAGGTACTAGGACCATTGATGGCACATGTATTTGAGTAGTGGGAGGATTCGCTGCGGGTGCAGCGATGTTGGCGATTGTCTGATGGAGACGACGATGCTTCTCGATAAACTCGGGTGTACGTCCAGAAAACGTACAATGGGGGCACTAAAAACACGATAATTATCCTGGATTACAGATTAAATTGTTGGACTGGTCGATTCATGTGCCACAGAATAGAAGCAACCAGGATGCTTTTTTTCATAAGGACTCATGCGAAATGTGGGCGTGGCTGAACTACATACAAGCGTGTCAACCGTCTACTGACTGATAAGACGCGTAGAGCGAAAAAAAAGAATACAATACGTAAGTAGTGTGGGCAAAACCAGACAGCGTCGTCACGCGCTCTGGGCTGATTTCTTCAAAAACGGAAACATTCATAGGTAAAACAACGGTTCGTGGGGAAAAGGGAAACTCGAAGAGTGAGCTCATTTTATGAAGGCATGACCACAAATTCAGTCTAACGCCACAGTCCCTATGCCGTCACGCGATTCCGACGGGTCCAGTGTCCCACTCATTCCCCAGTCACGCGAAACTAGAATAGTTGGGTAAAATAGCTGCTCACCTGGAAGAGATCTTTAACTTGATGTTTTGACTCGTGACGAATAAGGTTTGATCGAGTCGGTGTTCTGTACGGACAAATATTACAAGAAAACTCATTCGGTTTCGCTTTTTCAGGAGTGCTGAAATCAAGTTGCTGACCAGCAGAAATTGTGTGCCAAATGTCAACAACAGATTCAAGATAGAGAATGGAGATGTATTTTTCTGATGTCTGCTTCTCTGTTTCCAGTCACCACTTCATCTTTGTTTAATTGTCTCTTCTCACATTTTTCCATTTGTCATGGTCTCTACTGCCACGAATTTTGAAATACCCTTGTGTGCACCAGTTTTGGTATTAGGTTGATTCATAATAAATCGGACAAATTGACCAATTTCAATCATTGTCGTACAACTTTTTTACGACAACAGGGATTCACTTGAAATATGCTCCATCTTTATCGATGACCTTCTGCCACGGGTTAGGCAGATCATGGATGCCCTTGCTCCAGAAGGCCGGAAGCTGGAGCTCGAAGAAGTTGCCGAGTGCCGCCTTGACCTCGTCGCGAGTTTTGAAGTCTTGGCCGTCCAGGTGGCGTTGGCTGTGGGAGAAAAGGTGGAAATCTGAAGGGGCCAGGTCTGGGGAGTACGGTGGGTATAGAAGTACGGTCCAACTGTACGACAGCAGCTCGGCCTTGGTCGATCTTGCGAAGTGCGGTCTGTGGAAGTAGACACGTTGTCGTGCTGGAAGTAGACTTGTGACCGCCGCCGTAGCGAACTTTGGACATTGGCCTTCAATTCTCGTAATTGACGAACGTAGACGTCGGCGGATACTGTGGTACCTTCATCGAGCAGCTCCCAGTACTCTACGCCGTGTACGCTCCACCAACCGCGGTTTTCGTCTTCGATGGAATAGTCGCCTGACGCAAACTTCGAATGCTACAACTGCAGTGTACTTCTGCCGGGGGCATGCTCCTTGTGAACTTCTATCAGACGTCTGCCGATATCCGCGGGTTCCTGGCCAGATAGCGATATAAATAGTATGACGTTGCGGATGTGGTCTCTGGACCGCTTGAAATCGTGCGGCATTGTGGCGGAATGAATTTACTTTGGAGTGATTATTTTGCGGTACTTTGAAGAGCTTTTCATACTCATTCCAACGGTACCTCGCGCGTCCATTTTCGTTAATTCGTTACTGAGTTATGATCTCTAGAAATCATCACTACCATTTGTCCGATTTATTATGAATCAACCTAATACATTGAATAAATAAATAAATAACTAAATAAATAATAAATAAATAAATAAATAAATTCACATTCCATGGTAGCTCATGGATATCAGCTCAAGCTAACCCTCCTGTGCACAGCTAATCGTAAGAAACACGAGTCACGAAGCTCACCCGCAGTGAAGGCGACGCCCATTCAAACAATCACCCTCGACCGGAGGCTGCCACGCGACAAGGTAGATGCGGGACACAAATGGATAAAGAAGAACAGGAATTTTTGAATTGAAGGCGACTTAAAAAAATGGAAAAAGGTAATTTTGCAGATTCTGCAGCAAACAAGAGCGATGATGTGGACGCCTGCTTACTATCTCTCAATGTACATCGCTTGTTCCGGAGTACGGTTGACGAGGTACTGGCTTGACAGAAGAAAAAAGTTGCTATCCATTTTTCCACTATTTATATTTAGCCTAGCGAACACTTGTCATCAACCTGACTTCTCTCTCTTCTTCTGCGTTTTTCCTATTGGGTTGGGGAATAAGTCCCCGCCGTTTTTTTCAACCCCGTTTTTCACATTGTTTCCTTCATCTTTCGACAAAGCTTATACATGTTTTCGATAGAGCTTTTCTTGCTCTACAGAATGCTTCTATCTGTTTTTTAATTTCTTCGACTACCTAATATTTATGAGGTTTGGAAATGAAGTGAGCTGAAGGCCAAAAAGTGGCACTTGCGCACCTCATCTTTCTCGTCTGCCATCGAAATCAAAAAATGTATGTGCATATGTTTTCGGAAGAGCTTTTTCAGCTCTACAAAACGGTACCACACTTTATTCAAATCGCTCAAGTTTTTGCTGTTTTTAAGACTTACAAATGCGGTACTCGCAAAGGGGTGCTTTTTCGTTAACACCTTTTCCTCGCCTACCATCGAGATTGAAGAGGGTGTGCATATATGCATTCGATAGAGCTCTCTTTGCTCTACAAGACGATACCTTTCTTCTTTCGTATCCTCTCATATTTTAGCATGTGGGAGTAAGTCTCCACGTGTTTTTCAATTCAAAATTGCGTGATGAAAATGAATTTGTTTGACAGATTGTTTTGTATCGTTCGATAGAGCTCTTTCCGCTCTACAAGATACTTATCACGTTTTCTGTTCAAACTGTTTTTTGACATTTTTTAGATCATTCAAAAGTCGACAAAATCAAGCATATCCGACACCATGTGACAAAAATGCTCGATCTCGTCGACTTCTAAATGATCTAAAAAATGTCAAAAAACAGTTTGAACAGAAACCGTAATCAATATCTTGTAGAGCGAAAAGAGCTCTATCGAACGATACAAAACAATCTGCCAAAAAAATTTATTTTCATTACGCAATTTTGAATTGAAAAACACGTGGAGACTTACTCCCACATGCTAAAATATGAGAGGATACAAAAGAGGAAAGGTATCGTCCTGTAGAGCAAAGAGAGCTCTATCGAATGCATATATGCACACCCTCTCCAATCTCGATGGTAGGCGAGGAAAAGGAGATAACGAAAAAGCACCCCTTTGCGAGTACCGCATTTGTAAGTCTTAAAAACAGCAAAAACTTGAGCGATTTGAATAAAGTGTGGTACCGTTTTGTAGAGCTGAAAAAGCTCTATCGAAAACATATGCACATACATTTTTTGAATTCGATGGCAGACGAGAAAGATGAGGTGCGCAAGTGCCACTTTTTGGCCTTCAGCTCACTTCATTTCCAAACCTCATAAATATTAGGTAGTCGAAGAAATCAATAAACAGATAGAAGCATTCTGTAGAGCAAGAAAAGCTCTATCGAAAACATGTATAAGCTTTGTCGAAAGATGAAGGAAACAATGTGAAAAACGGGGTTGAAAAAAACGGCGGAGACTTATTCCCCAACCCAATATTTTTCGTTTATAATCCATTCGAAGCTCTTCATCATTTCGTAAATGACAGTGGAGCACCATTAGTGAGTGTTACGATAGATAAATAAATAAATATTCAACCGCCCAGTTCTATGCACTTTTTCGCGTTTTCGTAATGGCTACAGAATTAGTTGCAAATACTAAGGCATTCCCCTGCACATAGTAGTTAATATTAGGTTGAACCATAATTTCTGTCACACTTTTTATTTTTCTTGGGGAAAACTGTGAAAGTTTCTGGAATATTTGATAGTGGGGGTATATGAAGCGAGTGAAAAGGACTACTGATTAACACATTCATATTCTCTATGGCTTCAGCTAGCAGTGAATCTACGACTATTTCGCGAAAGGTGCGAAATTCACGAACACCGCCCTGGTTCCTCAGCATGCAAGGCCACTAACCAAATCAACCACTCGATGGACCCAGGTATTGTCTCTCATATGGCGGCAGCCTGATGGCTCGATCGACTCAAATTGAAACAGAAAAAAATCTCAAAAAATTGCACAGAGGAAAAAAATTTTTTTTCTAAAGTTTCAAGAAAAAGGGAAACTGTTACCATTCAACACGGCAGTCACTGGCGATCTCTACTGCAGGCAATTGGACACCGTAGCCGCAAAACTTACCGGAAAAATGGTCCGAGAGTTCTTCCTCCACGACAACGCTCGCCCACATGTGGCAAAGTTGACGTGTCAAAAGATCCAGAGGCTTTGGTTTGACGAAGCTCTCCCACCCACCTTAATCTTCGAACATGGCCCCAACTTACTACCACCTATTCTGATCTCTGATCCACTTCCTAGACGGACGGTAGCTCAAAGATGACGATGATCTCAAAATCGACCTCCAGACTTTCTTCGACCAGAAATCCCCAGACTTCCATAAGCAAAGTATCTATTAACTTCCTATTCGCTGGCAATATATTGGTGATTGTGATGGTACATACTTCGTTGACTAAAGTTTGACACAAATAAAGAAAAATAAATTTGAAATTTTTTGTCATTGTGGGACAGAAATTATGGTTCAACCTAATACATTGCAATCTCTCGAAGGATGCTAATGAGTAAGTAGCGACCACCCTCAACCGATTGCGGAAGTGCCTCTGAAAACCAAAAAAACCCACCCATTCGCAAATAATGTAACTGCTTGCGCTAGCATATCCTCTGCCTCAATTTTGACTGGTGTCACTTTTATAGCGCCATCAGACGGCTGATACTTCTCTTCGTCTTCCTCGATTTCGAACTTGGCTTTTGTAAAGCACCTTCTGAAAATTATACCATCCACACGGAACTGTATGCAACTCGAACAAAAATTAGTCTACATCATCAAAAAATAAGAGGCAATTTCAATTTCAAAACTCAAAGACTTCGACCAAATCAGACAGACTCACACATAATTGTATCCAACTCTTTCACGCATGAAGTACTGCAGTGCCTTCGAACTATGACGACGAGTGTGGCGAATGATACTGTGGATTCGCAAAGCTCCAGCTCTCGCAAAACATACGCCACATCTCAGACACATATGATGAGGTAACCGGCGGAATTTCGGCTAAAAGTCGAACTCGTAGAATACATCATACTACACGAACTCATATCATGCCGACTCCATGAGGCATGTAAAAGAAGTTCTATTATGAAAGTTAAATCTAGCAATACAAATTGAATTTGGGTCAAAGCTGTACAAACAAACCGGAATGTGGCTGCTCAAGTGGTGTACGACGTGCTGCGATACTACAGCAGCGAAAAATTTGCATCCCGCAACTGGACAAGGCCATTTCATCGGACTTCCCACAGTAGCATGTTGCAGCGCACAACGAAGGAACAACACTTTCTGAAAGTCGATCGTGAGCAGCACACTGTAGCCTTAGAACTTCAACAGTATGAGATATCGGAGCGCAATGTGACAGTTTGCTTCGGGGATTTCAAAGTCGAATTTAACAACTACTTATTGCATAAACTCGTTACATTGACTTTGTGAGTATTTAATAATGGGCTATGTGCTTCAAAGGATATATCGAAGTAATAATAGACGGAAACTGCCTGTGACCCTATGCCCCTTGAAGTTTGGTGTTCAAAGAATGTGAAGAGGGGAATAGCACATTTGAATTGCCGCCGTGAAACGTTTACCACGGTTCCCGATGGGTAATTTATATGGTCAAATCGAACTTGACATTTCACATTTCTCTTTCACGAAGAGCCACTACAATCCTGTGTATGGTTCGCCTCGAGCACGTCTGACTCCACCGTTTAGTCCGCGAAACGTCCGCAACGGTTTTCTAATCACTGTTCATTTCAATAAATCCTTTTTTGACATTTGTGCATGCGATCTCAATCAGAAGCATCGCCAGGGGTAAAGAGGGAGTGGTTGCGAGGTACTGGCAACGTTCACGGCTGGCTGTCTCAGCCCCTCACCCTTCTGCATCCATCTAATGCTCTATCTAATGGTTTTTTATTTCAATAATTGTGGGTAAACACGGCTTTGATTTTCCGAAGCTAAGTGGACACTCTTTGGTCGACCTAATACCGCAAGCCGCATTTCAGAAAATTCTGGAGCTTCGTTCTGCTCGAAAGATACTGCTCAAGTTCCACAATACTACGTGTAACTCGAATTACACTTTTTCACACTGACTTCCAAAATTTGGAGAGGAGACTACTCCGTGCTGCATTCTGACACAACTGGCGCAGGGCAATACATTAAGAATATCACTGAGAACAACTCTTCAACGAGAAAGGTATCACGACATAACTTTTTCCACGGCCATACTTATAGTGACACACAGGAAGAACATTTGTTTTCAGCCACAAGGACGAAAGTGTGAATTACTATATTTCGATAAAATGTGGAGAATCAATAGGAGAATCCAAAAAAACGTCCTGATGGGTAAAAAGTTCTAAAAAGTTTTGTATTTGTCTCTTCACCTTAGGTGCATATAACCTTGGAGCCCTTACTCTATCCCAACGAATTGTTTTTTATGTTTAGAACCCAATTTTTCACTAGTGACTTTAATTGTCGCCTTCTTTTCACTTGATATTCCTGAGATGATGCTTTACAATCCGCTGAAGAAGTACGATGGTTCACCGACACAGCTTTTTTCTCCGCCCCATTTCCTCGCCTGTAACGCCGCGATCTCTAGTTAATTAGTTCCAACACATTGCTTGTCTCGAAATGCCCGCGTCAGAAATAAAGATCTCAGCAATGAGCCAAGTGGATCTTGTACAGAGAACTCGAGCTTCACGTGGGAACATCAAGGGAGATTGACTTTTGACAGGGAAATTGATGATATCACACTTCCTTGGCATGGCATTTCAAGTGTAAACGAAATTGCTTCGAGCAGTGCACACCTTTTGACAATGAGAACGAGACAGAAAAATCAGTGAAAAAAACGGACGAGTTTGCAATAAGAAGACCCAAAATGTCCTATATGTAATGAGCCAAAATTTGCTTTGAATATCAGCTCGTACCGGTATCAAAAAGATCGTGCCGTTTTTGCTTTTTCTACGGACGACAAGGATATGGAACACAGGGTAAGCTGTTCGAAAAGTTTCAAAAAAGTTAATTAGGTGGGAGGTCATACATAACCTTGACGAAACAAGACACTCTACCATCAAGGTCGGCCCTGTTTCCTACGGTTATCATTTGAACTAACGTAGGGTGGCAACTATGGGAGGATTCAATTTTTTTATTATGTATACGTAATATAAAAATGTACGCATAAAAATCCGACACGCAACAACATACCATCGTTGATCTGCTTTGAACACGTTTCTCGATGGGTCCAGCAGTACATTTTCGAGTATTGACACCAATATAAATGGGAGGCCACGCATACTCCTTCTGCCCATGTATTTCCACATGTCGCTTCAGGAAACCCGCCGATTCACTTCTGAAACCCAGACGTAAACAAATGGGAGTATTTTTCGACAATTCTACGAATGCAGCTGTGGTTTCACTGAATTTTCCTAAAGACAACTGAGCGATTGAAGCACAAAGATAGCAAAAAATGGGTCTTCAGGTCACTACCCGCAATACAACCGGTTTTCTTCTGTGAAGAAGAACATGAAATTAACATAAGACCTAAACATTAGACATAGATGAATACACGCCTTCGAAGCGACAAGAGCATTCATGCAGTAGTTCAAAAGGGCGGAATTGTTTAGTGTGGAGGAAGGCTATAGTTCGAGCGGTGTAATGCGATTCGGGTGAAGACACACTAATTTTCTCAATAGTGCCTTATGCACAGGTCTGTAGACACCCCTCAGGCCGGCTCCTCCCACAAGCGAGCGCATTTTGCATTGTTTCTGATCGCTACGGCACCTGACATCCATCAACAACGCGGCGGACAAAAAATACGTTCGTCGCACCCACAAACGAAGAGAACAAAAATTGCATTTCCGGGGTTTATGGCCATTCAATTGCTTTTCCGTCACACCATTGCCTAACTCTTCTACTAGTATTCAACGTGCGCTCAGATCAACGCTCTGAAGGCCCTTAATTATACAGTAAGCTAGAAAACTCATAGGATTTCATAGTCCATGTGTGATGCGCGCAGTAGTGTGCGCCAGCCCGCTACAGCTTTCTGACACCCTCACTTGATTTTTTGTTCCATTTTCGCCCCATCGCGAAGCTATCGTGCAAAACGATAAACCTCATTATTCACATTCGCATACTTCTTCTTGTCTTGCTAAAAGGCGGTAATCTACGAATATTGATTCGTTGAAATCCTTCGCCACTTGAGGATAAAAGAATTCCAGCTGATCACTACTATATATAAATCGTTTGTCTGTCTGTGTGTGTGTCCGTCTGTTTGTCACGAAATTCATATCTCGCGACGCAGCAAAGCTGGGAACCTGAATTTTCAAAGTGATATAGGGGGTGGTAAGGGAACATTAATGGTGAGGGACTGGAAGTGAAAGCAACTGACAAGAGGTGATAAGGAGCCTCGAAAGGCGAATGGCGGGAAATTCATATCTCGCGTCGCAGCAAAGCTGGGAACCTGAATTTCTAAAATATAGGGGGTGGTAAGGGGACATCAATAGCGAGGGAGCGGAAGTGATAGCCATTGATAAGGGCTGATAAGGAACCTTGAAAGGCGAATGGCGGGAATTCATGTCTCGCGTCGCAGCAAAGCTGGGAAGAACCTGAGTTTTTAAAGTTATATAGGGGGTGGTAAGGGAACATTGATGGTGAGAGACCGGAGTGATAGCGAGTGATAAGGACTGATAATGAGTCTCAAAAGGCGAATGGGGGAAATTGATATCTCGCGTCGCAACAAAGCTGGGACCCTGAATTTTAGATACCAGCTGAGCTGGCGCACACTACTGCGCGCGTCACACATGGAAGCATGCAAATTGAGCTCAATCGATATCGAATGGTGCGGAAGGACGAGATTAATGGAAGGGATTTTACTTCCTTTTCCCGTTTTTGCAATATACCTGTTTCTACAAACTGTTCGAATGATCGATCGATCGATTCGATCGAGACCAATCGGCGTGCTTCCATGTGTGATGCGCGCAGTAGTGTGCGCCAGCCCAACTGGTTTCCACATACTCCAGCTATTCAAAAGCCTACTGATCTTGTTCCTTTCCTCCGTGAACAAAGACCGAAGCACCATTTCAAAAGCACTTTTAACTGAGTTAGTGCACAATTTATGCGGCTTGTTTTTCAACAATTTTATTTAGCAAAACCAACTGCGAAATTCAGCAAAAACATGTTTAAATGATTATTAACGAGCATTTTCACCATTGCAATCGGGGGCTGCTTCCCATAAAAAGCCGCATTCATTGTACACCAACCAAATATAAAGCTCTTGAGGGAATCGTGCACGGAAGTCCCATCATTCTAAATCCTCTCAAAATCACATCAAGATTCACTAATCACAAGATTCAGTACTTCAACAGAAACACATGAAGAACCGAAACTCCTCTGTCCTACAAGAAAAAATCTCAGTGAGCAACTCGTTTATTCCCTGCCGAACAGCCTTTAAACAGTTGCCGGCGTTTCGCGCCCAATGTTCATTTGCTTCCCATCCTGTCACCAATCACCTCACCGCCATCGCTTTGCTCCCAGAGCCCTGTGGCCCCGTTCACCTTCCCAAAAAACCGCCCATGTTTCTAAAAAGGTGGGAATTTCAGAAGAGAGAGATTTCATTTTCCTCTGCATTATTTGAATTTTCTCGCGTGAAACTTTGCAAGCAGGCCGCTACAAGCAAATACAGCATGATTACATGAAGGAGAATCATATTTGCGCGGACAATCCTTTAATCGGCCATTAAGCATTCGTATGGCGACGATCATTGAGAAAGGAGTTGATGATCCCCGTCTAAAAGCGGTGACCCATTCATTGTTCCACGTCAACACTTGAAGAGCTTGAGAAACACGTGACGAGGAATCCTAACAGCGGAAGGAATGTGCGATTATGGCAAGGCTGGTGACGTTATTGCCTTCTTCACTTATTCGACCACACCTCTACCATCACCATTCTCAAGCTTTCACACCACATTCGATTCGGAGAAATTGGATTTAGATTTTGATCGAAAAAAAAATGTATAAGGCGGAAAAGGCAATGAATCTGGATAACGATTCTGTTCTGAAATGGCTCTGTAATGGAAATAGAGGCAAAAATTTTTTTAGATTTACCGACAGAGATACGAATTTTCCATTAAAATTAACAAAGAGCTTCACTTGAATTCATGAATAAGTACACCACTCCTGTGGGGATGCACTAATAAAAAAAGTGCGTCAATAGTTTGGCCAATTTTGTGATGCTCTTATCAAGAAGACTAATGAGCTATCTCAGAAGCTTCAAAACAAGACTGATTGGAGTGGGTTAGTGGAGATTTCCTCTGATTAAAAGCGAGATCCTCTCAAAAAAAAAAAATCCAACAAGAAAAGACTAACTTGAAGGTGCAGAACGGGCACTGAAAACCGGTACGTTTTTGATGACCAATCATGTGATTCTTCATCCGGTCCCCGGTTTTCGCCTTGTAAGGGCACTGAATGCAGTTTCGAGGGTTTTCATGAAATGCGCGATCTGCAACAAGATTACAATCTGTTCCGAATATGCGTATAGCTATTGTAGTACATACTGTCCACAGCAGAATGAAAACGCAAGTTTAATGCGAGGCTACCCACTGCTGCGGGCATCACTTGAGCGCATGTACTGTGTCCGGAACTTGCGAGGAACCAAAGGGGCGACCATGAGCAAAGAAGTGAATTTGGTAATAATATTTTAGATAAAATATCTGACTTGTAATTTTCCCACACTAATCACTTGGATCGAAGGTGAAGAATCATCTGAACCTATCAACTCAGGCTTGTAAGGACATGCCCATGTATGTGAGCAGACCAATCGTGGCGACGCAGCCACCGCGAAACTCCAAGTATTGTTACGAGGTCTGCCGCATTTGATGCCTTTCGACTCGCAACCGTGAAGCTCATCCCGCTTGTGCAACGTGAGCACAAAACAAGCATGAGTGAATTTACTCCACAATTTGTACCTTTATTCACTATTTTCAAACTATTTTAGATAAAATATCTGACTTGTAATTTTCCCACACTAATCACTTGGATCGAAGGTGAAGAATCATCTGAACCTATCAACTCAGGCTTGTAAGGACATGCCCATGTATGTCACAGACCGCACTACAGGTTCCTAGTGAGATTTAATAGGATCAAGGATAAAGTTGTCGGCGGTGATCAATCCCTTGTCGGAATGCGCCGCGCATTCTAGTTAAATTTCAGAATCGTGGACGAATATGGTACCAGTTCAACTACTCTGCACGGATGGAAGACTTGGTTGGTCTGGATGAGCATTGACACAGGATTCCATCCTCGCACCACGAGAATGACAGTGCGTGACACCTGTCCCTACACGAACTCCGCCCCTGGTGAAATCTAAGATTCCAATTGAACGGCTCTCCAACTGGTTCAAGTGTAGAGAACAGCCAGTGGGAACAAATGAGTATGCTAATCATCGTGATTGCCGACACCTCTCCTCTTTCTTCTGAAGGATAGACCAGCACCAGCCATAGTGTAGAACAGCTCCCTAGCCTCAGCCAACTTTCGCCAGACAGTGAGCAAACTTCCAGTATGAGACCACAGCGCGGGTAACGCTATGTTAAGCCATAGAAGAATAATAGATTGCAGATTGTAGATTCAACTTGCAAAGAAATTGCGAGCGTTTGAAATGGATTGCAGCAACAATAGGTGCTTTAAGTAGCAAAAACTTTAACGAAGAAAACCAGAGCAAACTCACTCAAAGTGGCGCTACTGTTCATGACTCGTACCAGATGTGGTGGTGGAGTCATTGGCGGAACGGGAGCAGGAGTTCGACGACATGATGTTGGCGTGTCAGGATGTGAAATGGGAGTAGAAAGATGACCCGGATCGGTGTGACTTCGTGGAAGACACGCACTGTATGTTGCTGGAGGGGACAGTTGAGGTGGAGAGGAAGTCAGGCAGAGTTCCGTAGAAGATGAAGTTTCGCAACGCAATTCGTCCTGAAGCCGACAGTACATCAAATAGAGTTCACTACGAAGTTCTACCACATTTTTCTCAGTGAGGCCATAGGAGAAGAGCTCTCAGCAAAAATTTAAAGAAAGAGGGATGGCAACAAAGGCTAATGTCGAAGGCTGTAACATTGCCACGTTATCTCAAAAAAGCGAAAGCTGCTTCAGGAATTTAATGCTGTTCTCTGGTATGATTTAGAAAAATGAATATCGATTAGACGCGAGCAACATCAATGAAACTTTTAGCATACGTTACTAACGGGACGAAGCGAAGTGTGTAAGGAAATATCCAGAGAAGAATTAAAAAGGTGCCGCCCAAAGGTAGATCCAATTAAGAAAGGAGCAAACGTATGACTATTGTTGAATGCTAAGTATTTTGAATTTCAGGCGAAAAGTATATAGATTGTTCGAAATTAGCGAGCGCGTTACTATTGTAGAATCTCAAATGTTTTGAATTCCCTGGCAAAAGCTGAACCATCGGCAGTATTCTTCGAGGTCTTCCAAAAGGTCTTCGAGGTCACATAAAGAGACATAAACACTGAACAACAAATCCTACGGAGTACTTTAATACAGAACTACTTACAATAGACAGTCCACTTTTAAGTGAATCCGGAAGTGTAGCCGGCCCTACCCCATAACGATCATGTACTCGTCGATGAAAACGTAACGACTTCATCGTAGTAGCCGAAAAGTCGCACAATTCGCAGGCAAATTTGCGTTTTTCTCCTGAAACGAAGGTGCTAAAAGAATGAATCACCGATAGAACAACACAATTTTCTGCAAAAACAGAGATCACGTGAAACATGAAGGTTTTCAAACTTTCACGTTAAAGATCTACAGACGGCCTCTGAACTAGTATTCACAGGGAACATCGGAAAGATTCCTGCAAAAAGCGACAGCGGGTAATAAAAGACTTGACTCACCGAAATGCAATTTAAAGTGATTCGCCAGTCCCGGACGAGTCTCGAAACGAGCTGGACATTTTACGCAAAGATTCGTTCCTTCTAGACCTCGACGACATTCCTAGATGAAAATAGTTCGATTCACAATTTCAACTGGTAAGATCATATCCCTAGGGTCTCAAAATCACAATCCAATCAAAACCGCTGTCGATTTTTTTCAACTGCTTTCATTTGTCATTCGTACTATTTTGTTTTCAGAGCAAAAATGACCATCAGATTTCGTCAATTTACGTTTTTGAGGTGTCGCACTTTCGCGCGCTATTCTACTATCTTGAAACTTCCCAATGCCACAACTTCGCGTGCGGGCCGCAACACTACCGAATTTCAAAAATCGCGCAGTCTGACGGCGACCGAGACTGTCACTAAGTACGTTCATATTGTTTAAAGCTTTCTCCTGAAAGCACCTTCGGGCGTTATACTCTTATACTCTGGGCGGGACCCTGCCATATGCATACTAATAGATTAGAGGCGGGCACTATGCTCCACGGTCACGTTCGCAATTGGATGACAAGCGGTATCAGCAAGCCATATGCCGCGAGAGCTCACCCAGTTCGGATGTTCTGGGACATATTCTCGGTCGACACCATG
This sequence comes from Trichostrongylus colubriformis, assembly GCA_963978905.1. Lineage (NCBI taxonomy): Eukaryota > Metazoa > Nematoda > Chromadorea > Rhabditida > Trichostrongylidae > Trichostrongylus > Trichostrongylus colubriformis. The sequence goes on from OZ022260.1 coordinate 19,727,473, forward strand.
GCCACAGCGAGAACAGAGCGGGTACCACATAGATATGAGCAAGGCCCCGTTCATACGCGCAGGCGGGTACAATAGCGAATGATACACTCACAATGAAGTCAAGCGATCAATGAGCAAATGTGGGCTCTGTGGAAAAACACTTTCCTTTTAACGAGCGAGGACCATTTATTTTTAAGGCGCATCAGGAAGATTAGGACGAAAAGTAAAAGAAGTAGTGAACCTGAAAGTCGAGATGCCTGATAACAGAACAGTGAAAAAAAACGGATGGTATTGGCCAAAAACCGAGAAATAGGACCCCCTTTTCTCGTTGATCCTCAACGCGGACGACCTTTCCGTCAAGAGGTGGATACTCTAAACGAAATCTCCATTGGCATGCTGCCAAGCAAACATGGGGGAATGTTTAAAAATACGACTACATCTTTTTCCTGAAGTGAGCCTCAGGCTAAAACTGCGAAAACGCTTCGATCTCACCGCAAATCCTTGGCCGCTCTCATCGTAGCCGACCAGGTATCTTGTCGATAGGAGGCGGGGTCCATTATCGGAAGACGGCAGCTCTTATCCGTTGCGCCCTTTCTACAGCTAGGAGGCGCACTTTTTCACCGGGTTTTCGCCACAAATAGCCTTTTTAGGCTCATAGTTTCCATGTAAGTAACTTCTTTCAGGGATTTCTCAATAACCACATTACCCCTAATGCTGTCTTTAATCGTCGACTGTTTCTTTTGCCTCCGATGGGCAAGGTGCGGAAGATCATTAGGCGTTGCGAGCGCGACACACATGGCGAGGAACCGAAGCTCATTGGCTCCTCCAACATCAAAGCTTCTAGAGCGTGAACTCAACCTCATAGCGAAAGACAGCAACAGGAGCTAAAATTCTTGGTGTAAAGTGGTAACGGTTACTACCTTCGATGAGTATCGCTACAGGTGACGGTGGGAATTGGTACATGCACAGCAGAGTTGGTGTACGGCCAGGATAGTCGTCCGGTAATCGCACTTGCGGGCGTGGTCATAATATCGCGCAAGTTGCCACTTATGTTAACTGTTCAGCTCTCGTTCGAACACTTTTTACGATTGTTAGAGCCCACAAACAATTTGCCGCGCTTAAATGTCACGCGCGGCAAGGGCGCCAACAGGTCCATACTGTAGTCATATTCGATGCTGATCGCACATAAAGACCGACGCAAGGCGAAGCAACCTTGAAGACACCGGAAGGGGTGAATCTATCAGAGCGGAGTATGAAAACGACCTCAACAGGGCTACAGTAGTGAAGGAACAAAATAAAACACCCAAAAACCCAAGAAGGACCGCGAACCTCATCCCGCCTTCTCTTTGGCGCCCTGCGCCACTGACTCGTGATGTAGAATGCAGGCGAGCAAGGAGCCAAATCTGCCGGCCGCGAACGTTGTTTCACCCTCGCGGGCTGCTCGACCGCGAATGAACGGCGGCGCGATTCACAGTGCTGCAGGATCGCGACAACGCAGAGCCAAGTTCTCTCAATACGATTTTCGCCACACATCACATCTTATTAAGTGGAATCTTTGTCTGCAGAGAACACGTATTCCCTGTTCTCACTATCTCTTTACCACGCCGTGCCTTTAACGAGAGCTCGATCAATCGGCGGTTCTCTACCATCTCTTGGCTTTCGCTATGCGAGCATCACCTCGTGCTATTTGTTCGCTACGCCAATAACTGATTCAGTCACCGAGCCGAAGCCATGGCCAAACTGTGCGAAAACAAATGTATCACTTCTCAACCGTGAAAAACAGCGTTCCACTCGCCGAGTATATCAGCATCCTATGACCACAAGAAAGACCAATAATTCTGGCACTCTTTTGTGTTTGGATCTTCGTGACAACGAACGCGACCACGTCGCTGTGTGGAAGTAGATGCGGTATAGGACAGGACACTCGGATTCGATCAGGTCGCTGGAACCCTGACATACACGCCTTCCTCAGCGCGGCAAATTTGCAACGCAAGCAACAAGGCACTTGTCATGCGCGGGAGCATTTCGCTGGCACGTCCAAGTCGAGTGTCCTCGCCTACACCTCAGAAGTTGCAATCAAGCGTGTGGCACCTGGGGAACTCGGAGAACATCTGGACCACTGTGACTCAAACGGGCTACAACAAACCCTTCTAATTTCCTACGAAAATACCTCCAGCCTGGGGAGATACACATATACACACGAATTTTCGCTATGGTCGCCAACCACGTTTCAGTCTCTCTATTGTGCTGTCCATTAATATGAACTTATCCTTGCAAGATAGCCGCCTGTCACTTTCTTCATTTTGTTTCAGGTTGTGCATCATTTCGCTTTATGAAGCTGCGGGTTTCCTTTGGACGGAGATTGAACTCGTTTGATTTAAGTGAGCGGTTTCTCGTGCAATCGGGTTCAATGGAGGGTCTCACGTCATCATCCGAATCGTCGAAAACATAGCTAGCATTTCTTGCCGGTATTCGTCGAATTCTCCGCGATTTCTCATCAGATGGTTCAGGGCTGTTCTGTGCTGAAGGACTAAGTGATGACGCGCGTCGTGTGAGCAGGTCCGGCGACGGCGTCAGACGATCCTTCAAATAAAATGAGATTTTCAGAAATCAGTTACGAAAAGGAATCTCTCACATACCGGTTGAGTGCGTCGCCGTTCTGGATGGACCAAGTGCATTGAGACGACGTCCAGATGGAATTTCTTACGTTTGGAACGTCGAAGGCTGTCCGCCTCTGACGACATTCTAAAACAGAAATCTATACCAGTACTTCTTCTCCTATCCACGTTATCAGACACGTATATACATCATTGAAAAGCTCCTGAGGAGAAATGCGGTCCATGGCCATCACACTCCCCTAATCACAGCATCCTCAAATGAGATGCGGTTTGAAAAAATGCATTAGAGAAAATTAGAAAAAAAATGAAGATCTACGTGGCGGAGGTAGAGAATCGATCGAATGGTGTTGAAAAGCGAGGGAAAAAGGAAAGCCGGAGAAGATTTCTGCGATTTCCTTTTTCACGGAAGAAATTTGAAGAGTTAGTTGAGCTCACGAACAACAAGAGTCGAAAAACTCAACGACATCAGTTCGGCGACTGCCTGAGGACAGCTTAAGGGAGACATAATGTTTCATACTCGGGGATGTAGGTGGAGGTCGTCCGCATTGTTAAAATGAAGGAACCCTCACTATATTCGAGGAGCAGCGTATTTCTGCCAAACTTCAAACAGGGACAGAGGTCCTTACATCTTCCTTCATCATACGCAAAAATATACGCGTCATTGTGGAAATGGCTACATCAACGATAATCGCTCAGCATTTTATAATATGTCTCCTCACCGTCAGAGCAGCAACGCATTTCCCAGCATGCCCCATAGAGTTTAGTTGGCCGATTGTGAATCATCGAGGCTAAGCAACAAGACGCGGCGCAGAACGCAAGAATCACGAGTTCACTTGTAGAAAGGTAATTTGGCTGCTGAGGACTTGCCCACACCAATGTAGAAGAAACTTCACATGTAGGTTTCAATTGTAATCTCTTATTTCAACGTATCATTCCGAGCCTCTCTCAAATAGCATATTCTGCGACATGCTTGTCGCACGTTAAACATCGTTTAACTTCGCCATTGGGTGTGCGTCAGTACTTCCTGGCTAGGGCGGATCACGCGATGAGGCGCCGGGCACCCCCATTTCGCACTCCCAAATCACAGTGGGATCACCAAGGCACATGGGCGCGGCGATATAGTTGGACAGTCCTGACGCACCCCTCTACCGAAAAACGATCAAGACAATCGCCCAGTCGCTGCGCTAGAGGGCGTGAACGTGATCTGGTTCCTTGTAACGGCGAGTTGGCACTTGAATACACCGGAAGGTTAAATTAGGCAGATCGTGGAACACATGTAGAATATGGAAGTATGAATGCTCAGAAGTGGAACAGTAGAAAAAGAACGAAATAAAACGGCAAAAAAAAACACAAGAAACAGGAGCCCGAAACCCTCCTTGGCACACCTTCCCTTTCGTACTCATCTGCATCACTAGCAGGTGAGGTAGACGAGTAACTGGTAGTCCAGGTAGCTACGAACGTTGCCCCACCCTCGCGGTAACTCCCTCCGCGGATGTGTGGCAACGCAACCGGAAGTTCTACGGGACCAAGATAAGACCCCAAGCCGCGCTTCGTCAATGCAAGTTTCGGCACACATCACCCCTTCTGAAATGGAATGTTTGTTTGCACAGGCAGGCATTCCCAGTTTTCGTTTTCACCTTACTCCAAGTGGTGCCTTCAAGTTATTTGAAACTGAACATTGAAGGGTTGTGGTAACTATAGGTGTGATATAAAGAACTAAGGGAAATCTACTGTTCAACAAAGGCACGGCTCACAATAGTTTTTCTGCGCTGTAGTCGCTCACTTCAAAGACTCTGAGGGTGCTGAAGCACACGAGTGAAAAAGGAACCGAAGAAGACTTTCAAAACCCTCAAAAAAGTGCTCTTGACCTCTGGCTTTGATGAGTTTGCAGCCCAGAAGCAAGCATTTGGACAAATTTTCACGTGACAATATCATTCGATAAGGTTGTCGCCACTATGGGATTACTCCCTATTCTATATTATCGCTGTCGATATCATGTCTTAAATGCCAATGCTGCCTTGCTGCCAAATCGTAGATGGGTGTGGGCCATCTTGAGACGGTGACCCCATCTCATTTACGGGTTCTTTACGCGTTTAGCACTCACTCCTCACACCGTCTCATACTTGGATATTGTGGAGGTGGCTATTTGCTCGCGGATGGCACCAAGATACTCATATTGCCGTGAACTATGACATCGAACTACGCGTTCGCTCATGGTATTCCACCCTCTCCACTGTACCCGTGATCGTTGTTGAAGCACAACGACATATTAACATCAGCTACTTATAAGAATAGAGGACATCCTCGAAAACTAAAAGAAAGTATAAAAATGTTAAAACATCTCTACAAAAGCACTCAATACATAGCCATACAAATAGACAGGTGAGTGCTACGTATGTTTTTCATAGAAATTGACATTGCGCATTATTCTATAAACATTCCTCTTCAATTACGTTGGAATTGCAGTGTATTGGAATTTTCGTCCTCATGACTATTTTAACGAGACAAACGAAAAGCATCGCGAACGTAAGCTCAAGTGTCACCCTGTTATACTTTGCGGCGCTAGTGGCTACAGCGACAGTTTGTCGCCGGCACCGTAAAATATGAAAGTGGCCTCAAGCAACATCGTCGTAGGCCGACATATGAGCATATGAGCAACTTTCCTACTCTTTATCAAAGTATCCTACTTGTGGTAGTGAATGAACGAGGTGACTCTTAGATAACATGATTTCCATAGCCGACGCTGACGAAATGAATATAACTATTGATGAAAACAATTATCAAAAGCAACCGAAGTTAAAGCAAACCATCAGAAAGAACTACGTAGTCTAAAATTCAAAAAGCGTTTCTGGGAAGGCTGAACTAACAGGAGTCATAGCGCTATATTGGGATTAAGTCTAATCTTTAAGATTCAACGAGTTGTACAAACAGCACTGAAGGTGAAGTTGCAGATATATGGACTACTAAATTTAACTGGCTTAGTGAGTATGGTTCATGGAAACATCACAAGATGCAAAGTTTGAGTGGACTATAGCAAATGACCAATGAGCCCAGAAACTAAGTTAGTAGAGTTCAGGGAAAAAAGAGCACTGGAAGGTCTTTACAACTTGCCATTCGCACAAAGAAAGGTGAAGGTTCGAGAAATCAAAGAAAAAAAAGAGTTCAGTGCCTTCAAAAACATTCCTTCAGATAACAACTCTAGAAAAACCAATAACCGGTAGTGTGAATGCATCCACAGAGGCTTCAAAGGTGGAGTATTCACTCTTCGTAACAGATATTCGCGTAGAACGAAGGCACGATTTGAGTTCAGTACTTGTACTCATTGTGAAACATGGGTCCCGCGACAATTACGTGCAGAAAACAAAGTGAACACATGTGGTGGATAGAAATAGAATCAAAGTATCAGACTGAAACACAGGATTCACCGAAAGGTTGAGCTTCCCAGGTTCCCTTCATGACATCATTTATAGTGCGCCAAACTGTGAAGGGACATAACCAACCTAACAAAACAAAGAAAGTCTGACGAATCCCATCTACTCACTCAGCTCTACTAAACGGAATGGCAGTAGCTACCTTTTCTCAAAAGGACCAGCAGTCCACAGCCTTACTTCATTCATAGATACAGTTGAATTGATACGTTATTAAGATAACATCACAAAAACCAATTATCAATGCACAATTAATACCAAGTGCATGTTAACTAAGGGCGCCATGGAGCACAGACGTAGAAACAACAATGAAAGATCGACAGAAATCGACAAAAAAAAAATGGAGAAAGCAAACGTTTTTAAATCTTTGAAAGTGTCAGTTTTGAAACATAGCTGGCTTTCGCTATACCGGCAAATGAAGATGAGATGAATGGGTACCTTAGGTTTATGGTTTGCCACTCAATTCGAGTTTTCCATTCTTGGAGGTTTCATCTATCGAGTCATTCAGTAGACAAAATAGCAAAACATAGATATCAAAGCAGGGAATTTAACCGACCTATGTAAACGGAAATGAGTCAGAGTGATCAGAAAAACTTTCGTGTCATGATAAGTAAGGCGAACGTTCTCGAAAACAAACCTTACAGAGGTAATAAATGCAATTTACTGGCACGAAACAAACATTCGGAATAAAAAATAGTAACCTTGTATGTGAAAACACAGAGAAGATGGTTCAGGTGGAGTAAGACTTCTAGTTACGTTGGACGAGGCAAATGATGAAAATCTAAGAGATTAAAGGACGTTCGAAAATAGGATCTTCTTTCAACGAGAAATAATCTATAAACGTGTAGGAAAATAGATACTTTGACGGCGAAGTGACATAGAGGAAAAGCATCAACTTTGACTACTTTTATAGCTGTGATGAAACTTGCAAGTAACCACGACGAGCTGCGCCTTTGGTACACATTCCCACACCTTACCCTAATACTACTCTACATAAGTCAGGGAATTTCTGAATGTGAACAATAACAATTTGTTTAGGTTTCCGGATATATTACTGTATTACCTTAAAAGCGATGAAATAACAGTGACATAGTTTTCACTTTCTTATACAGACAGAATGCTACCTGTAAGTAGTGACCATGAACTACGCTACTGGCCCTCCTTCTCTTTCCTCCAAGCTCATGGGGAAATACTGAAGTGCAAGTAATTACAAACTCAGTGGGACTTTGAAGCATGTCAATAATAGCTTGTAATAATTATACTACACTTCCAATTCCATCTCTCAAGTGACAATCTAATGTGTGACAAAGTGACCAGTGCCTAATCGATATGGTATTCCTCGGAAGAATTTGTGACGTTCTCACTTTCTTTGAACTGAGTGTACGTGAACTATTTGAGATCATATTGAGAGTGGGAAACTTATCCGATAAAAGGGCGGATCCAGACAGATAATGACGCTATCGAGCATTAAAATATTTAAAAGAACTTATGAATCGTAAAGAACACAGGAAATGCAGAACCTATTGTCTGGTGGTGATGAACGAGAAAAAAAAAGCAAAGGAAAATAACAAGATGTAAAGGAAATGGTAAAAATCAAAGATTAGAGAGATGAATGATGGCTTCAAAGGTAACACCGCAAGACTCTTCACAAGCAAGGACACATCATTGAGCAACGCGGAACGTACTCGAAAGTGCAAGTAGACTCGAACAAAGCGATCTGCGAAAATGATTGTAAACAACAAACAGCAAACAATAGAGAATAAATAGTTTCAGAAGTTTGGGAGAATATGCAGTTTTATGAAGGAAAAGTGAAAAAGAACGGCGTTCCCCGCCCCAGACAAGGTTCAGCTGACTCTGCATAAACTTGCGAAATCATTCAAGTGAATTTCAACGAAAACAAATGAATTTTACATGTATCAATAGTTCACGAGAGCTTTAAAAATATCAAAGATAACACTCATTGTTGAGTACTTCGATCAATACGCATAAATGACATACGAACTACGATTCCCGCGGTAATACTCTTTAGTCTCCCATACGACAAGCCGGTGATCGATAATCTCTCTCTCTCTCGTGGCTGTGATGGGCTGACCTCAGTGAACCAACTGAACCCAAACATTTCTGAGCAGTTAAATTGAAGTACTTCAAACCTCATCTACCGTTACTATAGTACTTTTAAATGTACTACTGAGACTACGAATGCATAGAATGATCGTATCTGTGAGTAAGACATTTTGGTACTTCCAAAAGTGTCCAGCACTACTATTATCCATCATTCATAAATAATTTATTGATCGCACTTGATACCTTCGCGAATATCGCAGGCATAGCCCCACCTTGCACTTTCAAATATTCTAGTTCAAAGTTCTAATGGGTTCCATTTTGCTCCTAAACTCGTCCCCAATCGATGAACTACTCTTATACTTAGCCTTTGCATTTTTTAAGTATTACACTAAGGGGGGAGGGGGGGGGACAACATGTTGGAGCTAATGAGCAGTTCCAATAACTTTACATGATCATACATGTATATATATCATCTACGGTATGTAACGACACGTCAAACATGAAAAGACATGTTACAGCTTGACTTTCATTTGCCTCCTCCTTATCATTCAAGACACCAGAAGGGGGTAATTTTGGATTACGGTAGAACAGACGTAGTGTGGACGAGTCTAAGTGGCCGCCATTGCACAAACTTGCCAATTTGACGCCTTGGCATGGTGCCAAAAGAAGATGTTTCTATTATAAAATTGTTTTTCCCTTACTTTTTACTTTGTTCCTTCTTATATTGTTTCTAGATGTACTTGCATGAATGCTAATGTAGTTGGAAATGGCCACTCCACTGCGCTGGGAGTCAGATGCTACAAATAACGTTGGCCCGCGGCCCGTCTCCTACAGCGGACAACTCGGAATGGATGCGCTGATGCGAATGGCATGCGAATACACACCGCAGCGTCGCGCTTTTGAGTCCGGGTTTTTTCGCCTATTATGCTTCTAACCTTGAGTGTTCATTACAAAATGCTCATTTCTTTGCAACTTCCTCTTGTTTCGGACCCCCTTCCGGTTCCTTTAATTAAGACCCATTTCCATATTCGTTTCTGCATTTCCTGATCATTTCCATACATTACCCGTAAGACTGTAGAACCCATCAAAGCATCCAGTTTCGCTCTCATCACTGATTTCCATTTCAATGGTTTCAGTTTCAACTTCTTTTTACCCCCAGCTGAGAGCAAAACATTTTGAAATGACAAACTCGTAAGCGTTTTCAGACCGAGAAAAAACTTTTCGCAGAAATCCATAACTATGATCAGATCCTTCCCAAGAGTTTTGGAAAGTTACTAGGTATAGACGTCAAGTCACATCTAGAATTATTCGGAGTTGGCGATGATACAAGCGAATAGACGAAAAGGATTGGATACATGAGAACAGCTTTTTTTCGCCTAATCTTAACGCTCAACAGGTGAGTGAGTCAAGTCGATATGCAATCCATTCTGCTACTCGGCTATTCGCCCATTCAATAACCCAACAAAACAACTATTTTAGTGTTAGCAGTATGTAATTCTAGTATTATTTAGGATTTTCAGTGTGTTAGACCGCGGTCGCACTCTGCGGTGCCGGCGGCGGGGCGAGGTTGCGTATCTCTGCGTCTCTGCCTATGGTACCCTGCCTCGGCCTGCGTCGTCTTTGCACCTCCCCCGCGCCACTATCCTTCGCTGCCTGTGAACGCAGTCACGCGCCGCCGGTGGTGAGTATGACCGCGGCCTTAGTACTGGATCCTTTTGCGATATTCCATATTAGTTTTCAAATATAATAATACCTATAGCAAACGAATTGCGAAAATTCCTGTTGACCGACATGAAGAAAATGTTCTTCAAAAAGTTGACATTGAAGAATATGTAAATTGATCGAAGTTAGAACAAAAGAATCTGCTGCGATAGATAAACCTGGGGAAAAAACTTACTACTTCTCTTGCTCAGATTCGTACGAATGACGCCCAGTTAAGGATCTGGTCATAGACAAAAAAAGGAGCTGCAAAAAGCGCTCATCTGAGCATTTCTTATCTGAGTGCGGAACACATGTAGCTATTGGCAACAATGTATTGGCGGCGAGGAAGTCACCTCCGATCATTCAAACGGGTGCTTTTTTTTGCTGTAACTTAAAAATTTAGAGCCATCTGAGCACTTTAGATCACTGCCAAAGCTCTGAAGAGCAGTCTCTTAGCTTGGGAGGGGCAGCGGCACAACTTGAAGGAATCGTGCACAGAAGAATGGGTTTTTTGTTTTTCACATATTTATGTTGTACTTGCTTGATAAGGGCCGCATGCAACGTTTCACGCGAAAAGAGTGAGAACCCGACTAAGAGACAGCTCCTCAAAGAGGCGGACGACGGGGCGGCGCCTTCGACAGGGTGCTCCGCCCCGTCGTCCGCTGCGGTCTGAGACGCAGAGTGGGACTGTTTACGCAACTTTCTGTTTCCACTCTGCGTCTCTAGTCGCGGCGGAGGACGGGGCCAAGCACCTTCTCGGAGGCCTCGCTCCGCCGTCTGCCACTTTGAGAGGCTGTATCTTAGCCGGACTCACTCTTTCGTGTGGAGCTTTGCATGCGCCACTTATTGAGCAAATACAGAAGAAATATATGGGTAACAGAGAAAACTATTTTTCCGTGCTTGATTCCTTTAAAAGCCCATTTACGCGTCCATTTGTTGTGTCGTGAATGTAATTAAGTCACGGATGGAACCGGCCAACCTCGTCATTACTCTACAGAACAGATCCTTTGAGGAATCAAGTGCTGATTAAGTACGTCAGATATGAGAGGAAGCTAAGAGAGACATGGGTCTCGATGGTATAACGTGTAATCAGGGCACCGGATAGCAACAGTGCAGATTCGGGTCTAACGCGACGCAGCCGCAATTATTCCAATGATCGCCGAATCGCAGTCACCGCGTCGCATAGAGCGGACGAAGTGATATACCACCCTCTGGTGCTCTCTGACTTGAGCGTTCAACTTCCAACCTTCGCCTGCACTCGTTGCCGTATACATCGTGACCTATACCAAGCGACCTATACCTACACTCCTTGCGACAGCAATCGCATCGCGTGCTTCGGCAAAGTTAGGTTTTTACTAAAAGCAGGATCATCGAGCATAAATGTAATTTCTAAAAGACCTAAAGTTGTTATGCATGCTTATGTATTCGATAGTTAGAAGATTGGGTTGATCCATCGGAAATTCTCATTTCCGAATATCCCAGAAAAGAAAAAAAAAACTAGGGAAGCAATGCGGCTTATCAAGTAGGGGTATCGACCTACATCCGCTCTACTACATCTTGAGTTTTCTAGGTCTTCGAGCAAGTTTTCACGGGTTTTATATCTTCATCACACTCTCACGATTTTTTTTCGCTTCCATGAAAACGGCTTTCGGTCAACACCTAACTTTTTTAGGATCGTCGCCCATCTGTCTAAAAAATACTCGCAGAACTAACGCGTTTCCTACAGCGATGATTTTTTAGGATCGTCGCCCATCTGTCTAAAAAATACTCGCAGAACTAACGCGTTTCCTACAGCGATGAATTATAGACCTACGTCCTCTTAGTGTTCCTGAACGGAATGTGCTTAAAAAGTGAAGTTGATGGGAAAATCGTAACGCCTGGCAAGTCAATAGTCGGCATTCAACTCATCAGGTGAAAAAAGTTTCCACTCACCCCTTCCCCTCCAACAGGATAAAAAATGAAGTTTGGCACATCAATCCTTTCTGTGGGATGCGCCGCGCTTGTTGGTTTCATGCAGAATTGTGGTGGCAGGTAAATGTGATGTGGCCTCCACAATGACTTGCGGTGGCCAGCCGATGTTTGAGACAGTGCTTTTGTTCTCCCATCCGAGTCTGACTGGTACCTATTCATCTACCCCGGAAGGAGGGGGAGCTCGGTTGGCCCAAGCGAACACTGATGCAGGATCTGATCCCCGCACCACGAGAATGGAAGTGTGCGTCAACTGTCATTACACCTCCTCCGCCGGAAAAATTTGGAATGCTCCACCGATTTGCGCGTAATCCTTGCGCAAAGGCCATGCCTGAATTCTATGCACTGTTCCAATTTTATTGTATGTTCATGAATTAGCTCTACAATAGAATAGTGAAACCAAACTCCCTTTCACCCTTTTCATCCACCCAATAGTTGAATACGAACCATGCTCAGATGCCTGTGTTATGAAGAAGTCGTTTGGCGCAATCGATAGAAACTAATCGAGGAGTGCTCATCCTTTTTACCACTTCGTCCTCAACACGGAAGCCACATGCCACCTTTCCTTTCTTCGATAATTTTTCCCCTTCTATTTACTGGTAAACCCAACTGAAACTGAAAAAGAGGCCATGGTGTGACGGGGTTCTTCATGGCCGTGCGCTACCATTTGCCTTCTGTGGCTTCTTGAAACAGAAAGACTGCCGTCTCAATTCGCAGTAGACTGGCAAGAAAAACATTTTAGAAACAGAAGCTGCACCTATACTTCTTGAGCATGCGTCCATCATCAATGCAAAACGCTTGTATTGATGGCAAACAGTCCATGTAACTAAGTACCGTCGCCATAAACATGGTCCTCTAACATTTTCCGTCTCGTCTCAAAAAAACTTCACTTGCAATAATGTGAAAGCGTCCAACCTGGGAACAACACTGCTCTGCTGCCACTAATTTGCCTTCAAGATTGCTGAGCTAACGCCGCCTTCATACTCTGCGGTGAGCGTACTTTCTCCGCCCATGCCGCTTTGCCTCACTGCCTTTGATCACAGCCACATCCTGCCGCCGATGCTGGCACCGCGAAATGAGAGGGGACGCAAGGCCACCGTCAGACTTCCCTACTGCGCAATTCTGCGATACTGCGATTTTGCGTCGCATCTTCGCAGCGATACTGCGACCGTGAGATCTTGCACTGCCGGCAATTTCGCGTCCGGGGCCGCGACATCGCAAAATCGCAGAGACGGCAGAATCACGAAATCGCGAAGACTGACGCCGGTGAACAGAGGAGCGGACTAACATTCCTACTTTTTCCTGGTTTTTATTCTGTTTTCTAAATTCCACTTCGCGGACACAAAAAAAATGTACCAAATTATACGGATCTATTATATCGCGGTATATCAATATCACATTCACCACACGTCGGGAAGTACAATGAACTACTTAAAGGCACAATTCACGATAATTTTCGTGCGTCGTCTCGCTCCATAAGGACTCTGGAGGTGCTGAAGAACACATAAGTGAAGAAAGAGCCGAATAATCTTTTCAAAAACCATGGTAATTAGGTGCCCCTGACCTTTGGCTTTGACGAGCCTTCAGACCAGAGGCAAACATTTCGACAAGTTTTTGCGTGGTAATATCATCCGATAAGATTGCTGTTCCTATGGAAATTTTCCATATCTTTTCTTATCGCAGCCGATATCATGCCTCCTATACACGTATATGCCACCGCTTCTCTGCTGGCAAATCGTAAGATGGGTGTGTAAAATCTTGAGACGGTGGCCGGCATCTGATTTACGGGTTCTTTACGCGTTTAGCACTCACCCTCGCGCCGCGGTGATGGCACACATGTTGCTCTGGTGGAGGCGGCTATCTACTCGGGGATGGAATCAATATAATCATATTATCGTGTACTGTGCCTTTAAAGTTAGAACTCGAAAGAGCTCAGATCCTTTAATGACCATCAATCTTACACTAGCAGAACGGAAAAATCAAGACGGTTAACTGATTACTCCATAGTTGAATCTTAGCTTATTGGATAATCAAAGATGAGCTCAAAGCATTCGAAGCCCATTAAGCTCACGTTTTGCGTTGAATCATCGCCATTAATTGAGAGAAAGCTATGTGAAGAAAAAAGGAGCGCGATAAAAAGGGGCGGTACGTCATGAGTAACAGGAACTTCGAAAAACATGTTCCATGAAGGATCAAGTGCTCCGCATCAAACCGCTCATGGTATCAGCCATGCATTCGAATCAAATTCGAGATGGTAGAGGTAATTGACTGGGATCTGACTTACCCAATATTTTCGGTGTAGCAGATATGCAAATCTGTGTTTTATCCTCTGAAGCCGAGGCGGTACCATTCCCCGATCCCGAAAAGACTACCCGCTTGTGAAGTATGCGTGGTAATTGATCCCGATTTGATCTCCGGATCATCTGAGGGACGGTGGCGCCACTTGTCACAACGCCACCTCTGCCTATGAATCATAAATGAGACAGGAGGAAAAGTCACTAGTTGGAACATCATAAAAGACCTTATCTAAACTACACTGCCTATCTAGTCCTCTCTGGATCCTTATACGACCCATTGTAGGAGGAACTTCCAATTACAGTGATGACATAAGGAACTCAGGAAAAATTCTCATAACACTCATAACCACTCTGTAAAGTTTCGGTGGTACAGGTACACCAGCAGTACAAGTACTGCTGTAGTGATCGAACAGCACGGTTGTACCGTTGGATCGCTCCGCCCATTTTCCGTTCAAACTATGATCTAGCTGTTACCCATCGCAACACGTCTAGTTAACCAAGACGGTCACCTGCCACAGCTTGGCTCATATTAAAGCAGTTTTTTGTTCCAGAGCCCCGTGCCTGGTACATGAACATGACCCCAAAGCTGAAATTTTCGCATAATTTTGAGCGACTTTGTGAAAAACATGAGAGGTATAAGTTAAGTTAGAGGCATGCACTGTACATCAGTCACCTCACATGCAACGCGCCACGCACTCGACCTTCATTCGCAGTAGCTAACACTTTGAAAGGGTTGTTAAAGGTGTAACCCGAGTCTTTCAACGTCAACAGCTTCAAAAAAGCTTTTAAAACTGTGGTATCGCTTTACGTTGCTACTTCTATTAGCGGTGGCAGGAGCTCCTACTAGAATTAGCTGAGGAAGGAATTCCGGCCGGAACCTGAGAAAGTTCGTCATTTTTGCACGGAGATTACAGACACCATGTTATAAGTTGCGTAACAGCTCCCAGTTACATTTCTCAGATGTACAAATAAACGCGATAAATAAGGGTAAGGCAACGATGTCACGTATGACCCAATTACTCAATTTGTCGTATCATTCGGGTATGGGAGACAGGTCAGTGTGGCGTTAACTGATGAATCGGAGACCAATAAGCACAATCTCTAAGCGTTTTCCTTTATACCAGTTTGTTCTTCATGTTACATCACACCGCATATTGCACCTCCCAGCGAATGCCCTCATATCCCATCGGCATGGTGCTAAAGTTCACCCCCACAAATACCCTGTCGGGGTGAAGTATATGTATCCTGGAATATGCAAGGCAGAAATAACAAAAAACATTGGAAGAGGAAATGGTACGCATGCTCATTCTCAGACATTGGCGTGAAGTGGAACGTGATGAGTGTAACTGGGGCAATGTCACGAACTTACAATACATTTCACACCTAAAGTTTATCGTCGACCAGCGGTGCTCTTCAACATTTATATTCTCGAAAAATTCTCAATCCAAACTTTGAAGCCTAATCGTTGCCGCCGAAGGCGAATAGACACAATCGAGCTTTCATATTTTCTGAATTTTTTAAATGGAAAGGGATCCCTTCATACTTCATCGGACGCGTCACGTAAAGATTCTTTCGGAACAATCATCGAGATTGCTTGCTACCCATTCAAACACCTTTTTGTTGTATCTGCTCGATGAAGATAAAAATTTGCCGTTTTTTGCACTGATAGAAACGTGACTGATGGGAGTAGCTAGCCCTTCGAGCTCCCAAATTCTGTTTCCCACACTATTTTCAGTACCAAAAACCTCACGGGCCATTCTAGAATGGTGTTCAATTAATTTACGGAGAAAATTTTCTTCTCTATCGTGGCTGGTGCTTACAAGACACCCACCTCGTGAAACGGCGCACTGTTCTTTGGGGATAACACGGCGAAGGTCAAACATCGTCTTCAAAGATTTGTTTACATTATACATTTAACACCCTACTGAACTCTTGCAAAATTTTGCAATACCTCTCATTGAACTCTGCCACCAAAAGAATCACTTTTTTACATTCAAGCAGAAACGTGGTGTGGGCGCCAACTCGCAATTGGAAAGAGTGGATGTTGTATCGCTTAAAGGCATATGTAGTTCACGACAAATTTCGTCCCTCGTCGCGCTCCATGAAGACTATGGGGTTGCTAAAGAACACAAAGTGAAGAAAAACGAAGAAATTTTTGCAGCCTAGAAGCAAGCACCTGGACAAGTTTCCACGTAATGACATCATTTGGGGAAGGGTTAAAGGATAAAGTTTTTGGCTTTAATCCCTTCCTGGGATGCGCCGCATATTCTAGTTCCATTCAGAACCGTAGTGGCAGGTGAATGTGATGTGGCCTGTACAATGACTTGCGGTGACCAGCCGATGTACAAGTCAGTGCCTTTATCCTCCCAGCAATTCTGGTACCAATTTGCCTACCCGCAGGGATGGAAGACTTGGTTGGCCTGGGCGGGAACTGGTGCGGGCGGGATTTGATCACCGCACCATGAAAATGGGGTGTGCGCCACCTGACACTACACCACATCCGCCCACATCATCTGGTAAGTTTGTCATAAAGTGGGTTTCTCCTAACCTTTCTCACTGCAGTCAATATCTTACCTCTTATGACGTGACAGCCAACGCTGACCCGCTGGCCGAATCGAAGATGAGTGTAACCCACCTTGAACGGTGGCCTCATTTCAGTTACGGGCTCTTTACGTATTTAGCAACCACCCCTCGCACCGTCGCATACACGGGTATTATGGAAGTGGCTATTTACTCCCGAATGGCACCATGATACTCATATTGTCGTGACTGTGCCTTCAAGTAACGCTCGACTGTGACGACCACGGAAGTCCATGATCAATGGCTGTCCTCCATAGGCCCGGAAAGGACCAGTCCCCCTGTACTATGGAACAACCCACTTCATTCGCCAACAACATCCGCATCGACGTCAACTAGTTCGTACACCACTCAAGATCATTATTACTACGCCTGACAGTATAGCGTACTTCTTATGAAGAGCCGGCTAGCGAATGTCCAAAGTTTGCGAGGCTTTGATACTTTTCCTCAAGCATAACGTGGACCTTTCCCTCACATCAATCTCATGCGATTGACTGTTTCCGTGATTTGGATCACAATTTCCGGATCCTGCCTGGAGCAGCCAGATCAATCAAAGAATAATCGAAAAACCACTGTCATATGCTGCCTTAAAGGCACAGTTCACGACAATTTTCGCGCTTCATAAAGTGTCTGGGAGTGCTAAAGAACACAGGTGTGGGGAAGAAACGACGGAACTCTTCGGAAACCTCGAAAATGAAGTGTTTCTGCCCTTCGGATTCGACGAGTTTGCAACTCAAAAGCAAGAAATATTCGGACAGGTCTTCACGTGATAATATCCAATAAGGTTGTTTTTTCAATGGGGGTACTCCCTATGAAATCTTATCGCAGTCGATATCATGCCTTTCATACACGTAAAAGCCACCGCTTACCAGCTGGTTGAATCGAAGATGGGTGTGGGCCATCTTGAGGCGGTGGCCGTCCTCTTATTTACATGTTCCTTACGCGTTGATAGCGAGTAGATAGCCCCTTCCACAAGGGAAAGCGTGTGCCCTCGCGCCGCGTATGGCACACGCTTTCCCTTGTGGAAGGGGCTATCTACTCGCTAATGGAATCAACGTACTCATATTATCGTGAACTGTGCCTTTAACCCCATTAATATGATCCCACTGCAAGCTGCTTTCACAATAGGAACGAAAATGGATGAAAATCGTTCACGAAAGAGTGGAAAACAAAGCGGGGTCCAAGCTATCCGTGCGATTTAAAGCGGGCCAGTCAAAGTGCCTTCAAAATAGAGCGCACCAAAATGATAAGATCTGCTGAACCTGGAAACCCATCAGCTCCTAAAATCAAAAGTAAAACACCCTTATGAGAATCGCGGCAACAGATAACCTCGGCTCACAATTTTTCAGATTATTTGAGCAGCACTTAATGAAATTATTTCAGTTGCTTGATTATCACAATGCCGCAAGACGACATGACACGGCGCTCGGGCATTTCAAACCCGCGAACCTGCCTCGCTTAGTAAATATAGTGCATTATTCTACTGAGCAGATACAAATATCATTGTGGTAATGAGCACCTCCTCAGAAAGGAGTCCGTCAATAAAATCGTCTGAACGTCACTGCTGCAAGCAGTTCTGCTTGAAAACCACGATCTACAGTGTCCGAGCTGCAGGAGTCCACAGGAGTGGCTCGGACAACACTGGTAGCAGGGCACACCCAGGTATCGAAGAAAATGGCCGCTTCAGTATGATGGGGATCCAATTACGACCCCTTCTGAACATCTACGAAACCTCTGCAGTATCAGCATCAGTGACTGCAGTCAATTGCATAGCATTTCTAAGTTTTTTATTACTGTAATTTTTGTGTTGCTCACTCACCAATCATATTTTCTTTCATATCCGGGTCAGCTGAGAGCACGTTCTGCTTATCATCTAGCCTTGGACCGTGGCTGGTCTCTGCAATTAGGGCCCTCCCCCCTTCCCTCCTGTCAAATACGACCCCATGTCGAGGAATCTTCAACTTCTGGTGTACCCTGACTGGTATGGAATTGATCATCAGCACGCCTGCCTGAGAGTAGGAGCGCCCGTTAGTTACTACACCACCTCCGCCCAGTGCGAAACTTAGCTACCTCAGAATGATCACTGGAAATTCGGGTGTGATTAGACTTCACTGCAGCATATCACTTAATCGATTCGGGACGGTATCAGTGATGTGGTGGCATAAAAGACTAGCAACATTATTTTGATATTTTTGAATTTTGTTAGCTGCTGATTTTCGCCGCAGCCCGCGATAAGAAAGTTGTAACAAGCATGCTAAGTTAAGGGCAAAAACTCCAGTCTCGGACGGGACTCGAACCCACTCTCCATGCTTTGCGGGCAAATGTGCTAATCCATCACACCACCGAGACTATTTTCACCTCAGGCTGAGTTAAGATGAGAGGGGTCTCGGAGTTCCGTCCGAAACCGAAGCTTTTGCCCATAACTCAGCATACTTGTAACAACTATCTAGATATCGAGGGGAAAATGGAAGCCAACGCATAGACAAGATGACCACTACGGTAATATACGACAGGACTACTCCTGCCTGCAGCTGGTCCCACAGCAGGTACAAACTCAGCTTACGTGACAACTACAGCGCACGACTGTGATGATCCTCAGAATCCAAAGTAATTTCGAGGGTGATAATCTGAAAACCGGCAGAGATATTTTGAAATGAGAAGACATGATCACTGTGAATTAACATACAGGGTCCAAGGAAACGATGTGAGGTCATATCGTAGACTTGCCGTGGAGCGACCAGCCGAGCAGGTGAGATGGGAAGAGGCCGCGACTTGACCGACCGCTGCTCCACCACGCGGGTCCCATTTTTCTCGCTTTGGCAGTTCCATTTCGTTCTATCGCCGCTGCAGCACTAATTGTTAGCAAGTCTTAGTCATATTCATCAACCCATCAAATGTGCTCCACTGGCGCCTATGAGCGCTTGAACAAAAAAGCATAAAAGTGGTACGCCAATCAAAAATTAGGTTCCACATGTGCTTTAAATGTTAGTTCTTATCGGAGCGTCAGCTTCCAAGACGAATTCAATGCGTAATGTACGCTGACACTTTCCATGCCTATGAGACCCCTTTGATCACACCTTCTTTTGAGCAACTCAGGGTATTGCTGTTACTTATCTCCACAAAATTCTTAGATCGCCCATCCGCACAGAAATAGTCAGATCAAACCACAAAGTAATTTGAGGACATTACTCGAATGGTGACTAACTAGGGAAGGTATTTTACTTCCCACGGAACTTTGAAATGAGACCCGGGGGGATTGATAGAGCTTCGAACGCTGATTATAACTGTGAAAACCAAAATTGCTAAATGGCATTCTGAAGCGAGTTACGAGGGGTCAAAGATTGCCTGTGACTTGCCTGTGACATCTCAATGGCTAGGCGCTTTGTCATCAGCATGATTAACGGAGAGCCACTTTCATTGTCAGTAAGTGCTTTTCTTTCACTTCTAAACGTTTCCTTGTATGATATTCGCGCGTAGGGGGTCAAATTACCCCGTCTGTGCAAATTCCCAGTCGGATCCAGTTTTTGGCCCAACTTCGGAAAATTAGAGGTGGACAGCGGTTAAGAAGGAGTTTTTGAATTTCCTTCCACAAAAAATCCTGCAAGCTGAAGAAGATAACCTAAACATACCTATCACACCTGCCCATCACACTAAACGCACGTAACAAGCGCCAAATAAGAGCATTTGCTGGGCAAGGGTCAACGACTTCTCCTTTGTTAAATGGGTTGCCTGCCAAATAGCCCTTCAATTTTTCCGAGATTTGGTCAAATTCTCGAATTGGCTGAAAACTTGTCCCATTGGGTAATTTGATCCCCCGAACACGAAAGTCACACTGGTTTTGCGTGAAAACGTATGGCTCGGGCGCTATGGGCTCCCAAGCATACCATGAAATGCATTACTCTTTTTTTTTCGGAAAAACCATCATAACTTCATTCAGGTAATTGTTTGACAGATTCTGAACACAGTTCTGAGATCAGCATTCAAAAGCGCGTACGTGGTATGTGTCTCATTGCAAATGGCCATTTCGACAAACCGTGTGATGGCAAAGTGCCTCGCCAATGAGGTGTCACAGGCAAACTTCGACCCCTCGTAACTCGCTTCAGGATGCCATTTAGCAATTTTGGTTTTCACAGTTATAATCAGCGTTCGAAGCTCTATCGATCCTCCCGGGTCTCATTTCAAAGTTCCTTGGGAAGTAAAATACCTTCCCTAGTAAGAACATGACGGGAAATGGGCACTCGACAAGGCCGAGCAGTAGTTTATGCTTCGATTAGATGCACAATAACGGAAACTGCTCCCCACGAAATGTATGTAATGGAACAAAAAACAGAAGGACTAAGGGACCATTGCTAGTGATTGAAATGAGGAGATAAAACCAAAAAGAGATGAACAGGGAAGTTTCCAGACATCAGCAAAGACCACCCAAAAGCACATTATTTTGACTAGCTGAAAGCATGCACTAGTGTTTACAGGCTCGACCGAATGTTGACACCAAGTACACGTTCCAAAGATCCCACGCTACACTGAGCCATACTCACGACGGCTCTAGACCAGAATAAGACCCCGCCATCTGTCTAACAGTAGAGGTGAATTGGAACCAAGTGCAGTGCATCTTGAGGATGGGGGGGGCAGTCATATCCTCGCGTCTGCCTGCTCATTCTGCCCCCCTTTAGCACCGAAGACTGCTATGACCGCTAGTCTATTGTTAGCACAAGTCAAACTGTTCCCACATTACACTCACGTCAAAATCTGACCAAAAAATGAAGACTAACGTCACCCTTCCCCTTTCGCCTACATTGTCTCCTCCTGCACTGATAATAATTACGCACGTCATGGATGTAACTGCGGCTTTGAAGCACGCACAGTTTCTAATTTAGCTTCCCTGGCATCCTTTCAAGGGATAGTTCTGAAGTCTCCACTAGATCATGGCATTCGGGTGTATATCGCTAGGACAGAACTGTCGCGTGGCCGTGTTCGGCCACGCGACGTTTCTGTCCTAGCGATATACACCCCATGGCATTCTACCTAATGATAACGTATGAGTCTTTTCTGGGTTGGGAAAGGGGACTAACCTCTGATACCAGCACCAATCGATTTCCTTTGGTCTATACATGCCAAGTATTGAACTGGAGGTGAGAGTTTGGCGGATGATAAAAAGACAAAATGGTAAAATGGCTGGTGATAACCTCCCAACCGAACCGCAAATATTACTCCTATTTAGGTCTCTGATGAGTTGGACATAAATCAAGCGACGCGAGAGAGGATGGAAGTAGGGCCAGCATAATACGAGAACTTCACGACGGTATCCACTTGTTTCCCCAGCGATACAGATAAGTGGGGAGGGGATTAATCCGCCATAAAAACCAAAGAAAACTATACAGCGTGCGTTTCACGGAGGCCTATCCATACAAACCATCCCGATCTAGCAGCCAGCTAATACGTCCTCCTGTTCGCTAGTGGTGCATGATCGGCGCTTAACCCCAACCAAAAGGCTCTCTAAGTCATGACTAGGGACCGTGGTAGCTGCACTTACCTCACAATTACCGCAAAGGGTAATAAGGTTGAAGAACGACTCATAATGGCACATCCATCGCAGCTCTTGTAAACTCAGCGCCTCCCCTTGATTGGTTCTCTTTTTGATTTTTTTGAAGATGGTAAAGCATGATTTTCACTGTGGATTTCAAATTTTTCGCATCCTCCATTACCTCAGGTAACCATATCCTCTGGCAAACACCTTTCCAATGATATCCCTTGAGGCCCCGCGTCACGCTCCCATTCTTACTACTCTGGGCAGCCCATGATTTCTCACGGTCAGCACATGTTTCCATCGTTTCCTTTCACTAAGACCTCCGATTGCGACACAACGTTTGCTGCTTTTCTTCTAGAATTTTCTTCGTATTTGAAATTAGTCATCAGAGTACATAGAACGTTCACCATAAACATTAGCTAAGAGAAACATCACAGGCTCACTGACGGTAATCCATGAACTTTTTCACTTCCTGAAATTCTGGTTTCATTCCATGAATAGTAACTTATTTTCTTCTTGAAGACCCAGATCTGTGCCAGGAAAAAAATCCCCTGTGACTCAGGCGAATATCAATGGCGGTAGAAAATCCATCAAACCCATTCGATTTGTTAGCATCTCTCAGTAATTATAAATAGGTGAATTAGTTGCAATAATGAATGGCGGTTTTACAGGAGTTTTCCGGTTTCACACATCCTTCATAAGTAACCTAAATGAAACCAGTCCCTATTATATTTCAAATACGGTACGGGACTCTCGTTACAAGAAGCAGAATAGTTTATGGAGCGAAAAGCGCGATTCCTTGTGTGGGATACGCCATGCATTCAACTTCCATTCACAATCCTATGGGCCTACGGCGCAATCAGTATTGGCATGTGGGAGCCGATATACTAGCGCTACAGGATGTTCTTAGAAGGGCATCAAACTTACTGAGTGATAATTAAAGATTGAAAGTACACTTGACAGATCTTAATTTCGATTCTCGGACCATTCACATGGTATCGGTGCTAATTATTACTTCTTGCCCCACTTCCCAAGCGGAGACTTATATCAATGCATAGGTCACTTTTGATCGATATCAAGCACCACGTTAAAATAAATTTTGAAGAATTACGCCTCCCCTCCCCCCGCGAATCTGCAATTAATACGGCTTCCTTTCTCAAATAACTATTATTGCTATTATGCTAAAATACTGAAAACTGGTCTCTAAAAAGGAGCTACTACTATCGGCACTACGATCTAGACAATCGTCGATCTCTTTCAGAAACCACACTGCATCGATTTCATTTCGCCGAAAATCCTCACGGCCTTTGGAGAATCCTTCAGACCTTTACTCTCCATGTCCCCTCCCCTTGATTACAGCTGATTATGCAATTCCTTAGAACTACTTCAATTATCGATTGAGATTTATCGATTCATGGTAAGTTATAGCACTCGCTTAGACCCTTCCCATGATTGGAGCCTTTCGAGATTAGGAAATACGTGTATGGAGAGGTCATCAGACTATCACCCACTGGTATGACCTCGTCAACGGCGACCACGGTAAAGAGACACCCACACAAATGCACGCTGACATAGAATTCCGCAAATGCCACACAGTTTTCACTATTAAGTGCATACAAAATCAAATTCATTGTAGAATTTTGAGTAAAAAAGCGAGGAGTACGTCACATGAGCTCAAAGAGCATTAGTTCATAAAAAATGGCGAAAACTACGGAGCAAGCGGTGTAGGATGGATTTATGGAACTTCAAGGGGCGCATGACTAAACGGGTAGAAAAGACTTTGATACTAATTAGAAAGAAACTCAAGAGATCGATAATAGTGAAGCTAGACCTCATGTTTCACCTAACAAGATGGAATTAAAGGGAGGGCATTATGAAGTTTTTTTTAAATTCAAGTAATAATTAAAAATAATAAAAGGGACCTCAAAAGTCTCTCAGAGGAAAACTCGGTACGAGGAACTTTGAGGACGATGCGCCGCCCACTGCTGAACAAAGTCTTCCGAGGGAAAACGAATCATAATGAATGAAAAGTCCTTTCTATTGATTGGTGATGAGGGGCGGAGCCAGTCGACAGTAGAGTCTCAAAAAGGTTGATTTCCGAAGGTTCTCAA
The DNA here is from genome assembly GCA_963978905.1 of Trichostrongylus colubriformis. Lineage (NCBI taxonomy): Eukaryota > Metazoa > Nematoda > Chromadorea > Rhabditida > Trichostrongylidae > Trichostrongylus > Trichostrongylus colubriformis. Next base: position 19,751,743 of record OZ022260.1, read on the forward strand.
TTATAAGAGATTAGAGTCTTTCTGAAACACGAGTGAATTGGACGGAAAATGCTCAGAGCCTTTGTGAGATCTTTCAAGATGACTTGATGGCAGGTTCAGGATGACTGGCGCCCGAACACGTGCAGCGCCTGGTGACTGAGGTCAGTCAGGCTCTGAGAATATTTCTCAATACTTGAATAAACCAATGAGAGCGAATGAATAGATAAAGAGACTTAGGGGGTGGGGATTTGTCAAACCTGGCACGTACGCAGTGCCTTGACCTCAAGTGACCTTCTCTTGGGTTCAGTGAGTGGGTGGGCTGAATTTTCAGATGGTCAAAAGTGGGGAACCTTGGGATGAAATTTAGGGAGAGAGAAGTTTAATAGGCCAGGCAGGGCAGCGTATTCAGGGCAATCCTTCAGAGCTATTGGACGTTGAGAGACATCTAAGGGGGGGGGGGGGAGAGTGTAATGTGATGTCAACAGTTCCTAATGAGGGCATGGATAGGACACGGAAGAGGAGTGCTACACGGGAAGGATCTGAACGAGTTTTGGAAGGAATTCGGAGAGCAGGCATCCCGAGATAGGGAACTGTTTGATTCATATGGGTTGGCTGTCAGACAGTGGATGAGAGAGCATGCGATGCGTGGAGGGTCAACGATCGATATGCGACGAACGCAAGTGGAAGCGGGGAAGGGGGGGGGGGGGTGGGATAGAAGGAGAGAAAGAGTGAGTGAGGCCTTAGGAACAACGACCACCACTTGCGCCCTTCAACCGAGCCTCCTTGGATACTGCAAAAGGTTCACGGAAGGGTCTGAAGAAGTACGGGGGGACAACAGGACTGCAGCCACTGGTGTGGGGCCGTTGTTTGGTGAAGGGCACACGCTTTTTGCACTACCTCACGGGACAAGAATACGTGTGAGAGAGACTGCTGCTCAGGGTAGCAGGCACCGTTATAACCCAAAGATTCCATTGTGTCCTCACCCTAAAGCCCAAAAACTTCCACAATCTATTCCTTTTATATAAGCCAGCTGATGGTAATGATTTGCTGGAAAAATAAAGAAACTGTGGGTTTTTTCAAGAAATAATCGATAATGAACCTTAGCTAAAAAGTCTTTATGTTTTATACAGTCCGGGAGAGTAGCTGGTAAAGAATTGGGTCAAGGTTTCTTGATCTGCTAAGAATACCCCATAAGGCTGTATCTCCATTCAGGACACTCTGGCATTCACAATTCATAAATAATTATTCAATTAGAAAGACCCTTTGGATCTATGTCGATTTCCAGCTATTTATTCTGTTTTGAGAGACATTGAGGAAGGCAGGCAAAGCCGTTGGGGCAAATCTATGCCGGGCCATGAGTGAGGTCTTTAAGTTCACAAACAGGCCATTTCTGAATAGGAGTCTGCTGTAGTAACCCTGATTAACACTGTCCCCTCCAATATTCTACTTAAAAATGCAATTTTACTACCTCCTCACATAAATCGATAAACTATGCACTCAATCAAATGGGATCATTATTCTATGTTAACTGTTAATAGTAGATCATAAATAGACGTACCTGATCAATAGTTCAATGGAGTTTTGAAGAAGTTTGAGAAGAAGTGCAGATGTCTCACCTATTGGAGAAGGCAATGGTGAATTGCAAAATTAGTTGCTCTCTATACCCCTCGAGCGGGCGGTGAGAGTACAGAACGGCTAGAGTGCCGCTGTGGAGGTGTAAGAGACGCAGAGTAGCAGCAAAGGCGTAGTGCCACTCGACAATATCCACACACATACACACATACACACATATGCATGCATACACACATTGCATTAGACGAAAACAATCATATGAACACATTTGCAGGTAGTCCCTGAATCAGGTGTGGGTTCTACACTGAATTGCACCGTAGTACCTGGCAGTATATGTCAGAAAAAAGCCTATGCTGTTTGGGTGCGGAGGTGGTCCTCGTTGGTACTGTCCCTCATGGAACTTAAAATTGCCAATGTAGTAGGGTCTTCCATATGGAATCCTGCTGCAAGGGCTTAGTACAGCTTGAAGACCGTGTCATGACGGTGTCGTCCAGCTTCCTCAACCTATTGATCGGTCGATGTTCTGCTTGTAAAATGACTGATGGCATTTATAATCGCTGCCTCTCGGGGCGAAGTATTATGGTGATACGATGGGCCTTATTAGTAACAGGGTCAACGGCAGTACACAAAGCACCGTTGAGAGGGCAAATCTCCGACGAACGGGTTTCACCGGTTTCAGTTCAGCTTTTGCAAGTCTCTTTCTCTGTGCGGGTGTGAATCACCACGTTAGCCTTTTGCGACCCTAAAGAGGGTGCCGCCCGTCCGCTCGCTCGCTTGCTAGTTTCGCTTTTATCGGCGGGTACGTTGTGTTTATTTGCTTATCATCGAAATCGAAAACAAAAATAAACATTGAGTCAAGGTCAAGAACAATTCCTTAGTTTGGAGTCCAGTTTTAAAAGGGCTGAACTTGTCGCGACCATTCCGTGTACCGGAAACCCCTCAGTTCCTGCAACATGATGATTTAAAATTTTGTTTATTTACACTCATAATGACACACTCGTATTTAGCATAATGAAAAAGAAAAAGCTAGTTATATAGAGGAACACACAATCCCCCTCTTCCCGTTAAGCGCACTAACCCTTGTACACTGGGAGTCGATGATTCGTCGACAGAGGTCGTATTTGAAAGGGCAAGAGGGGAGTGGTACCTGCAGAAGTCAGCCTTAAGCCCTAAAATCTAAACTTTTATTAAGCAAATGAGAAGCGATGGGTATTTCACAACGAATCCTTTTGAGGAAATGTGAAATAAATATTTCCTTTTGCCCCAGGTAAGAATACATAGCAATTGCAACCATGCAATCCGGCAACAGTTACTCGTATTTTGGGAGTAAAGAAGGGGGCGGGTCGTATTTGATCTGCGTAGAGGGGTCATACTGAAGCGGCTATTCTCCCCGGCACCTGGGAGTGCCCTGACCGTCAAAATTCTTTGAAGTATCATTTGTAGGTAATTTCAGCAACTGTCGCGGCGACTGAAAATTTTATAGTTGTTTCCTGGCGTTTCGACAGCCAAGGTTTCGCTATCTCAAATTGACGCTAATATTATTTTCATTCTACAATGCGTCAAATTACACATGATCGCACCACAGTTTCGTTCCAAGAGCTTCCCGCAAAGCAACGTTCTTCAAAAGCCGTTTCGCTTTGAAATCCAACCTTTCTGCCCCGTATGATGTCCTCCAATGGCCACATGCAGTGCGTATACTGATGCGAGGATGGTGTGCACAAATTTCCGTGCGCAAATCCATTAAAGACATGATAGGGGTAATGTGGGTAATGGGTACTCCTAAAGTGGGTCCCGCAAATGAAAGCTAGGGGTCTAGAAAGACTATATTTGGCAAAATTTCCGATGAGAAAGGGTGTCTCCGGGCTTTATAAAGGCCGTCTTCCTCAACAGCTACCACTTGTTTTATGGCAGCGCGCCCCTTTCTTCAGGACCATCCGCCCCTTTTGAGAACAAACGGCTGGCAGACGGTATTATTTCTCGGATTTTTGACCGTTTCATTCGGTTATTTCTTCGCTTCCTACTGTTGAGCGCCTCGACCTTCATATTCAATGGTCCTTCCATATTCGGTCCGAATTACCCCCTACCACTGCCTTTAAGAATACAGAACATTGCTCAGTCAATCAATCTTTTGCAGAGGTGAGCCATGCACTTATTCATCTCCGAAATCGAGTGTGTCGCTACCTTTGTGAAAATTTGGTAACTCGTTCAAATTGCATTTTTTTCCAGAAACGAGACTTGTCATGACTTCTGTTGGTTGATTGGGATGATAGGATTAATATGAGACTCTTCAGTATCGATAAGTGCAGCTATGTGATGTCTTAAGAAGGAGCTATTCTTCATTCATATATTCCGTATGATCGATTTAATGCTTTGATGTGCCCGCTTACGGGGTACTAAAATGTGTTCACACATATTATCGAAGCAGCCGTTCAAATGAGTTATCCCGAAGGTAGATGTATTGGGTTGGGGAATAAGTCCCCGCCGTTTTTCTAATCCCCGTTTTTCACACTGTTTCTTTCATCTTTCGATTAAGCTTATATATGTTTTCGATAGAGCTTTTCTTGCTCTACAGCAAGCTACTACCTGTTTTTCGATTCCTTCGACTACCTGAAATTTATGAGGTTTGGAAATGAAGTAAGCTGAAGGTGAAAAATCGGCACTTGCGCACCCCATCTTTCTCGTCTACCATTGAGATAAAAAAATGTATGTGTATATGATTTCGATAGAACGTTTTCAGCTCTACAAAATGGTTCTCCTTTTTATTTGGATCGCTCAACTTTTTGCTGTTTTCAAGACTCACAAAGACAGTACTAACAAAAGTGTGCACTTTCGTTATAATCTCTTCCTCGCCTACCACCGAGATTAAAGCAAAGATTTATATATGCATTCGATAAAGCTCTTTTTGCTCTTCAAGTCATATTTTAGCATGTAGGAATAAGTTTCCACCTGTTTTTCAATACAAAATTGCGTGATGAAAATAAATTTTTTGACAGAGTGCTCTCTATCGTTCGATAGAGCTCTTTTCTCTCTACAAGGTAGTGTTTACGGTTTTTGTTAGAATTGATTTTTGCCATTTTTTAGAACACTTAAAAGTCGACGAAATCGAGCATTTTCGACTACATCTGTCGAAAATGCTCGATTTCGTCGACATTTAAATGTTCTAAAAAATGGCAAAAATTAGTTTGAAGAAAAACCGTAGACACCACCTTGTAGAGCGAAAAGAGCTCTATCGAACGATGGAAAGCACTCTGCCAAAAAAATTCATTTTCAATACGCAATTTTGTATTGAAAAACAGGTGGAAACTTATTCCTACATGCTAAAATATGAAAAGATTAAAAAGAAGAGTGGCACCATCTTGAAGAGCAAAAAGAGCTTTATCGAATGCATATATAAATCTTTGCTTTAATCTCGGTGGTAGGCGAGGAAGAGATTATAACGAAAGTGCACACTTTTGTTAGTACTGTCTTTGTGAGTCTTGAAAACAGCAAAAAGTTGAGCGATCCAAATAAAAAGTAGAACCATTTTGTAGAGCTGAGAAAGCTCTATTGAAAACATATACACATACATTTTTTGATCTCGATGGTAGACGAGAAAGATGGGGTGCGCAAGTGTCAATTTTTCACCTTCAGCTTACTTCATTTCCAAATCTCATAAATTTCAGGTAGTCGAAGGAATCGAAGAACAGGTGGTAGCTTGCTGTAGAGCAAGAAAAGCTCTATCGAAAACATATATAAGCTTAATCGAAAGATAAAAGAAACAGTGTGAAAAACGGGGATTAGAAAAACGGCGGGGACTTATTCTAGGTTTGATGACGCATTTTACTTGTTTTATTCAGTGTACAGGAAAGTTTATTATAGATCATAAATATGATAGTAGATAGTGTCCAGAGACAAAAAGATAAAACAATAGATAAATTGAAGATGAAAAAGAAAGGCACTACAATCTCAAAAAACAGCGTGCTTGTCGGGCGCAGAGCCTCTCCCATAAAAAGCTGTGCACGAGATGATTTTCTATCATAACTGCTTGTTAATGATAATAGTGGAGGTGCGGAGCGATTCAGCACTACATGAAAAGAAGCACTGGAAACGGAAAAGGACCGTAAGTTGCCTTAAACTTGGGGGCTTGACGAAGTTGATACAATAAAAGTTGGTACCAAATTACAAGAAGTAATACAGCCTCACAAACACACACCTTGCATGAACGACACGTCCAATTTTGGGTGGAGTCGAGCGGGAGGAATCTCGTACAGACCAGTAGGAGTCAGTAGCACGACTATTTGTGTTCTTTCCATCACGGAATCACTGCGTACATACATCTCGACCGTTGCACAAGGCATCCTACACATTGCCTATAAAGGCACAGTTCACGATAATTTTTGTGCGTCGTCCAGCTCTATAAAGACTCGTGGAGTGAAAAAATTACAAAAGAATACTTTTAAAATCCCTGAAAATAAGATGTTCCTGATCTTTGGCTTTGACGAGTTCAGCCAAGAAGCAAGCATTTGGACAAGTTTTCACGTGATAATAATATTCGATAAGGTTGCTATCACTATGGGAATTTCCCCTATCCTATCTTATCGCGGTAGATATCATGCGTTTTATGCACGTATATGCCACTGCTGTCCTGCTGGTAAATTGTAGATGGGCGTGGGCCATTTTGAGACGGTGGCCGCCATTTTTTACGTGTTCTGTACGCATCTAGCACTCGCCTTCGCACCGCCGTGATGGCACACATTTGTACATTGTGGAAGTGTCCACTCGCTGATGGAACCAAGAAACTCATTTGTCGTGAACTGTGCCTTCAACACAGAACGGAACGTGGCTGTCCGCCCTCTTCAAATAGTCAGCATACAGGCACCTGGGACCGTCTTTTTTCGGGCCATATAAAACTGTCGATTTCTGTGCGCTAAAGCTGCTAGGAGACGTATTTGAATATGGAGAACAACATATCTGTCAGTCGCTGTACCATTGAAAAATTTGGTTCGTATTTTAGCTTCACTATTGAACAAGTTGAATTTTATACAACTGACAAGGGAAGGACCCCAGGTCGAAGTGGCCATTCGGAATGAGATGCATATTGTCCGATCTCTTTTCGGACGCTGATCTCGAATCTGCATTTCCAAATTTGCAAAACGATCCTCTGAGCGGAGTTATGGAGGTTTTTTTGAATGAACGGTTCATCAGCATGGCCGTTGCTGAGCAGTCAGCGGCCTCAGCGGCTCAGTGGTAGTGCTCCGGATCTGCAGGAGAGGGGTTGAGGGTTTGCTCCCCGCCAGTGCGGGTCTTTTTTTGCATTTTGTGTTTCATTGTCAGTAAGTGCTTTTCTTCCACTTCTGGACGTTTCCTTGGACTGGTACCTATCACACCCATCATTTACTCTGCCACTTTATTTATAACTGCTAACATTACTCACAAGGGAAGGATACCAAGTCGAAGAGAATCCCGTACCACACGAAATAGGCGTTTTTGCGTGAAAAGATTATGATATTCGTGCACAGGGGGTCGAATTACCCCTCTGTGCAAATTTTCAGCCAAATCTAGTTTTTGGTCCAACTTCGGAAAATTGGTGATGGCCAGCTTATAAAGTGGTAGATTTTGAATTTTCTTCTACAGAAAACCCTGCAACCTGAACAAGATAGCCTACACATACCTTTTACACTTGCCCATCGCACTAAATGTACGAAACAAGCGTCAATTAGGAGCATTTCCTAGGCAAGGGTCAACGACTTCTCCTTTGTTCAATGGGCTGCCACCCTATAGCCCGTGAATTTTTCCGAAATTTGGTCAAATTCTCGAATTGGCTAAAAACTTGCCTTCTGAGGTAATTTGACTCCCTGAACACGAAAATCTCCCAGGTTTTGCGCAAGAAGGTCTGGCTCGCGTGCTATGGGCTTCCAAACCTACCATAATAGTGTTGTTTTTTCAAAAAAACCTCCATAACTCCGCTCAGAGGATCGTTTTGCAAATTTCGAATACAGATTCGAGATCAGCGTCCGGAAATACGTCGGATCATATGTATCCCATTCCGAATGGCCACTTCGACTTGGGGTGTAGGTTGGGACACACGAATCTAGGCCGTGACCCTGTAACAGCCTGTGGCCTTTGACCTAAGCCTTAAATAATTCAGACAATTTGTTCATGTAAATCGTGTCCTCCTTGCAAGTCTGTTCCGTTGTATAGTCATTTTGTCTGAATTATTCATGTCACAGGGAGGGCAAAGGCCACAGGCTGTCACAGGGTCACGGCCTAGATTCGTGTGTCCCAACCGTCACCCCTTCGACTTGTGGTCCTTCCCTTGTGAGAAGTTAGCACCACAACCATTATAAGAGTAATCCTGGTCGAAGTTTTTTCCGTTGAAGTGAGTAGGTGTCCTACTAATACTTAATTCAAAGAGGAGTGTGATTTTTGCGTGGTTGTTCTATAAGGAACTATCCTATACCACGGTGCCCCATATTCTCAAGCAGAAGCACTGGCGATGAAAACCAAATATTCAATTTGCGAGGGATATTATTACCTCAACTTTTCCCGGGATCATCTTGAGAAATGCGCACGTAGCGCAGTTCAAATTAGTGTAAAAATTGCAATTGCTCAGGTCATTAACAAATCCAACACAAGAGTAGATCTCTTGTATAGTCAACCTAGTAATGAGCACCAAGTATTTTCCAAGTGAAAACTGTAACTGTTCAGATTAATGAAGAACATTACAAGAAGTGTATGCAAATTTGTTTTGTCATTGCGTGCTGCAAATGCTGTAATCAAAAGAGTGTTGCCAAAATCCCATCTACTTTTCGGAGGAGAAGGGTCTTAGAATGATATCTTATTTTCCATATTGAAAACATATGGTAGTTCATTGACCACGTCACCTTTTCAAAAAACCAAAAATTGTGATTTGAATCTCGCGCAACACCATGTGCTGCACGCGGTACCTTATGGTTAAAGGCACACCACGCAATAATCGATTAGTGGCCTTCTTTTTTTGGCAAATAGGTCCTTGGATAACTGCTCTGGCAGCACTTTTGTTGAGGCTTCACGGTGCACTCTCACGGGGTTGTGTCTGCTCGAACACAACCAAGCCGCGCCCATCCAACCAAGTCGCATCTGGTCTTACAAGGAAGGCCCATAAGGGCATGGTGAGTTTTTTCAAAACGGTTTTTTGCATTTAATTAGAGTCACATACATGAAGCAAAAAACCGGTCTCAAATTCGGCTAAATGGTTTTGGGAGACCCAGAAAATAGTTGATGGTTCGATCCCCACTGAGGTCAGATTTGCATTTTTTCACTTTTCATACATTTGTGCTCATTTATGGCCACACGTGCGAAATGTGTGCAAAACTGATTTTTATTCTATCAGGGAACCCTATCTTCTGTATTTTTGCGTACTAAGCGAATGATTTGTTTGGACCTGCCAACGCTCATAACATGGAAACAAGACGTTTTCCCGCAATACACGTGGGATATTCACGCTCAGGGGGTCGAACTACTCTAGATGACAAGTTTGCTGCCTAATCGTGACTTGGACCCAAACTCGGAAGGTTGGGCGACCAATAGTATAAAGAGCACTCAACGGAAGGAGGTCGCTAGTCGATATTGGGAAATATCCACTTTCTTTTGCCATCGCACGGTCTTGCTAAGTGTAGTTCACTTGGAATGCGCTGGTTCTGCACATGTTCCACTGCATTTAATCGAAGCTGTAGGTTGTTCGTCTGTACAAGTAGAGCAGTGAGTGTGTGCCCATGTCCACCCCACCGTCTCGAGTCTGGGTCAAAATCTCAATTCGGATAATATCCTGTATCTAGGGCTAAGTGGGTCTCTTCAGGAAGAATATCACACCAGTTTCGCACGGAAACGCCGCATGCGTTCTAGAGACGCCGAGGGTCCAAACACGTTAACCACTGGAAGCTTGTAAATGAGGTCAATTTGGTGCTCCAGCAACGAAAATTGTAGTCATTTTACATGTGCGGAAATAGTTTAGCGCTGAACGAAGAAAATCAAGAAAAGGCAAAAGCGGAGAAGTCAAGGGGAGTTGAACCACAAACGCCTCCTCCCCCGCGCCGATCCCACTACATCCCACTATCCATTCGGCCATCCATCCACTGCGAAGGAGATGTTCTATGCATCCCCATGAGTCTTCCTTGCTTCGTTCAGCAGTCACCATAAGTGATTCTACATTTTTGAACCAGCTCCCGGTGGTTGTGGCGTAGGTTTGAAGACAGTCTTCTGATATGCATATACTGAACGCCGCAGCTGGAAAGCATTGCAGCAATTGCAGGTCAAAATTGCTTCTTTCTAAGCAACTTTTGTCACTCATTCTGGGCCTCCCAAAACCATTTAGCCGAATTTGAGACCGGTTTTCCGCCTCATATATGTGGCCCTATAAAATGCAAAGAACCGTTTTGGAAAAGCTCACCATGACCTGATGGGCCTCCCTTGTTAGGCGAAAGATCTAACAACACGCTCACGTGGATACGGAAACTTGCGATAGGAGAAGTTAAATACTTCAATGAAACAGTCATTTCCTGCCATTTCGATGACCTCGGCAGCTTTCCCGCTGAAAGTTCATGCGTCTGAGGATAGACGTGATTTGGTCGGGTGGGCGCGGTTTGTTCAAGCAGCCACAACCCCGTGAGGGTGCACCTTGCAGTTGCAACAAAGGTGGATACTGAATAGTTATCCAAGGACCTACTCGCCCCAAGAAAGTAACCACTAATCAGAATTTTACGTGGTGGACCTTTAAAGACACCAGAAGGAGGTAATTTTGGCTTACGGTAGAACAGACGTAGTGTGGACGAGTTTAAGTGGCCGCCATTGCACAAACTCGCCAATTTGACGCCTTGGCATGGTGCAAAAAGAAGATGTTTCTATCATAAATTTGTTTTTCCCTTTACTTTTTACTTTGTTCTTTCTTATATTGTTTCTAGATGTACTTACGTGAATGCTAATGTAGTTGGGAATGGCGGGTGTGTACCCTTATGTCAGGATTGTCGCACCGCGCATGTCGTAAGAGAAGCAATGCGGACGAGCCTTAGGCGCCATGTAATTGTGTCCCGGAGCGATTACAAGTCAACTGCGTATCGCGCCCATAGCATTAACGTGTAATCGTTCTAAGACCCAACAACCGCGACGCGCATAGCTCGCACACACTGTGTCGCACGCCGCTCGTCGTCGCGCGACAATCCTGACATAAGGGTACACACCCGGGAATGGCCACTCCACTGCGCTGGGAGTCAGGTGCTACAACCAACGTTGGCTCGCGGCTCGCCTCCTACAGCGGACAACTCGGAATGGATGCGCTGATGCGAATGGGATGCGAATACACACCGCAGCGTCGCGCTTTTGAGTCCGGGTTTTTTCGCCTATTATCGCTTCTAACCTTGAGTGTTCATTACAAAATGCTCATTTCTTTGCATCTTCCTCTTGTTTCGGACCCCCTTCCGGTTCCTTTAAAGACGAACACGCCCAAAAGCAAGCTTCTGCTATCTTTCGTTCAATTTGACATTTCCCTTGAGCACTGCTTCACAATTATCTTTTACACATGTGAGAACACACCTCTTGCTGAAATTTAGTAGCTGCATGTGTGGCTAATGGTAAGTAGTAGCCGCTGATAGATTAAGGCGCACCTCGCTTCCGACTTCAGTGATGACTCAGAAAGATATTAAAAAGCACAAGGTTTACGCCTGTACAATGACACGGCGGACTAGCTGATGCTTGAGTCGGTCTTGTGTCCTTCTACATCACTCAGTCACCGCGAAGACATCACAGAGATAGGGTATATTGTTAAAACATGACAAAAGCAGATCCTATGAACCATAGCTGGAGCCCCACCTCGCCTACTCATGTGCATGTCACTAGGATAGAAAATTTGTGTCGCAGCGTGGGATTTGCGTTGCATGCGAGGTAGAGTCCTAAACGATTACTGTGCCCTCATTCAAGGTAAGGCACAGTGAAGTTTAATTTCTACAAGGTCCAACTAGACACGACGCTCCTACCTCACCAGCATCGTGTCACACTCCACACGCTGAGACGCGTATATCCTGACATACACCCCTTCAGGCTGCATTCATACTTTGCCCTGTTAGGAGGTGGCTTCGTTCATAGGCAGCGGGGCAGAGGGGCGAAGGCGGAAACGCAGCGACACCTAGCCACGCCCTGCCACTGGCACCACAAAGTTTGAACGCGGCCTTACCTTTATCCGCTGTTGAGCCGCGTGGTCCCACGTGGTCGGTCCTTCTCTTCTTTGCTCTAGTCCATTTTGCACCTTGATTCAATGAATTAGCGGAGGGCAGCAGAGCGAGAAGACTCCAAATTTATCCATTTTAGATTTCGTTGCTCGGTAAATCCGTGAGAGTCAGTCTTGGGACGCTATTTTGAGCGTGTGAATGGTACTGTCGAGCTTCTATTGCGGGCTGAGAGACAGCTCATGGCTTCACAAAGTTTTCTCGCAAAGTGCTCGAAGTTAAGGACAGCGCTTGAAATGATTCAACCCTATCGATTTCTCACATCTTTGATGTTGAGCAGAGGCCTTCACGAGACAGTCGCTGACGAGGGCGTGACATCGCTAGCGACCGGCAGATTTAGCCTCTCGCACTTCTGCAATCTGCATGCGGCTAGTGACGCAGAGGGGTGCCAAAGAGAAAGGGGGGAGGATTTCGCGTTCCTATTGCTCAGGTTTTTGCCGTTTTGTCTCGTTCTTTCTCTACTGTTACACTGCTGAGCCCCCCTACTTTCATAATCTACGATTTGCCAAATTTACCCCTCCCGGTGTCATTGAGGCAGTAGTAGGATATGGTCAGTATCATTAAACTGTTACCCAACACCTCACACCTCAATCTTGGGTGTGCGCCATTAGAACAAAAAAATCGCGTTTAGGATGCGGCGCGATGAGTTAGAGCTGGTGGTCACAATAATCGAGCTCTGAAGCGATGACGATTCCTCCACCTTATTTCAACGCGACCGCTTTTCAACCCGACTAATACAGCCCCTGGCTCGCACCTACTGCATCATACGCCGCATGTAGCCACACGAATTTTCGCTCTTATCGTACACACTCCTCAAGCATTGTTCTGCAAATCCGCCGCTTGAGTGCGGACACTGAATAGGAGGAGTGAGCCGAACCAAATGTCGTCTCTGGCTCCTTTGCATTTAATCGAGAAAATCTTTTGCCTTATACTAAAGATTTCCGTTTACTGAAACGCTCGGTGGCGTCTTTGACGCGACTTGCGCCACACGGACGGTCTTTTTGCGCCGTACCCACCATACCGCAAAACCTGGAATACTACTTCCACTGCCTACGAAATATAATCAGGATTCGATTACTGATCACAGAAAAATAACCGTTGTAGGTTGAATCATGAAATTTGCAAACTCCACAATAAATGGTTACTTCAGAAAACAATCAATCAATAGAGAGGAGGCATACGTGAGTTGCATTCTCATATACCGAATGTCGTTTATATTTAAAGCCTTACTATAACTGCATTTGCAATGGAATCATTGGACAGCACACCGCAAGCGGTATTTGTCAGAAGAGATTGATTCGGACGTATACATATATCACTTACAGATTCCACATGATGTGCTCTTACTTTTCCACGATCTTCTATGCCGTCTAGGATTGATGGTCCAGCAGACAATGTGAGCAACCACTCCGGAAGGATTGGTGGTCCGCTTCCTACTTCCCCTCGAAGGCACCGCTGAGGATGAGGAGGAAAGTGAGAACTTGGGAGACATGTTTTCCGTAAACGAACATTCGAGTATGGAAGAAATCCTTAGGGTGATACTAGCACTGAAAAAGTGCTCCCCAAACCTTCATGGCGATCTTGCTGCTCTGCCATAAACGCCGCCTCGCAGCATCCACTAGGCGAATTGCTGCGAGGGTCGGACACCATTCGCGGCCTGCTGACCTAGGCCCTCACCCGTCTATATCTAACATCATCGGCTAGTATGCAGAGGGCGCGAAAGGGAAGGGACGGAGGGATGGGTTCTGAGTTCCTATTTCTCGGGTATTTGACCGCTTTATTGCTTTCTCCTCTACTGTTACACTAGTGGACACTTCGACAATAACATTTCACAATTAATCCACAATGTGCCGAAGAGAGCCCCTAACAGTGCCTTTAAAGGCACACTAGGCGATAATCACATCAGTGGATTACTTTCTTGGAGCAAGCAGGTCCTTAGATAGGTGCTCAGGCTGCACCCTTGTTGTGGCTTGATAGCTCTTCTATAATCTCCAATACTCGTACGAGGACTGAGGGCAAGAAGTTTTATCTTTGGAGGTTGTGAGGGGTTTTGAATCATTTTTCTTCACTGATAGGTAGTCCAGGGCCTCCACTTCCTGTAATAAAGTGCGTTTCATAATTATAAGGTCACCCCCAAATTTTCGGTTTTAAGAAGAGACAGCTAACAGAAAAATTTCCAAGTATTTTTTATAGATTCCTCAACATAGAAAACCCTCCTATATAAGTTTGGTTGACATTATCTTCAAGCCCGACATTTTTATGAATATTTTCTGATTTTTGTGCCGTTTCATAATTATAAGGTCATTACGAAGAAACAGAAAATTTGCTAGAGTTAACAGCGCATGCGAAGCAGCTTACAATCTATGGCTCCCTCCTAATTAAGAACGACGTTAACTAGCAGATTCGGTGAAGTAAAAACGAAATTTTGAAGAGCCTTACCACAGATACTGTTCCAGTCTTCAACGATCCTGCTTCAACAGTTTTGCCTCCCAGAATTGGCGATTATTGGGGTAAATATTTGAGGCGATGTCTTCTAGATCTCCTAATAAAGCTGAGATGTTATCTATGGCTGGAAGTCCGTATTTCGGAAATTCAGCCGCAATTCCGTTGAATGACCTAGGTGAACAACAGCATCACCCCACCTTGAGACGCAATTATGAAAAGCCCGTCGGCTCCAAGAGGCGTCTGATTTATTCGTAAGGTCTTCTAACAGTCTCTGGAGTCCATTCTACAGATTTCGAAGTCAAGGATCAATGCAACATCATTGCCGAAAAGAACTGAGACCATCACCCTTCTCCTACAAATATTGCCAAGACTGCGGTAGATCGGCGCACTACTCATACCATGGTAGTACTACCTCTACCCGTCAGCATCATACAAATATAACATTTCCAGACTCAAAAACACAATTCAGATGGAGTTACTCGCATGCAGGGTGCAACTGCTACGCAAACAGTTTCGTTTGATCCGTGTTCAAGTACGACTTTATGAATTGAAGTCGTGCCGCCTTATGGTGTGTGGTAGGTCTCGGAAACTACTTTATTATTTCTTCGGTGATGTTTCTGCTCTTCCTCGCTACTGCACACGCTGTGGTTCCAGACAAAGAATGGTTCAACTCCAAACAATTAGGTCCATGGAGGAGGTGCTGTAGGAAATCACCCACAGAATTCCTTTCTCGTTGATGACAATGATCTCATGAGGGAGTTCAGGTTCTGAAACACATCTGAAGACACCGAATGACTGAATTGTTATCTATCTGAGCACAGGAATCTTCCGATTTTTCTCGGAATGGCTCTCAAACTGAGTCAAGCATCACGAGAATTCCAAATCTGGGTTTTTCTTTAAGAACATAGCAGCTAGCCACAAGATGATTGAGCATGTATCACGAAGATGTATTTGGAAGACATATCCACCTTAACAGACTTGCTGGAGCCTCAACTTTTTTCTTTTTTTCAGGGTGACCTTATAATTATGAAACGGTGCAAAAAACGAAAAATACTTCAAAAAACATGAGGTAAACGAGACTGCAACCAGAAATCGGATACGGGGGTTATTTCAGGTGAGAGATCCGTCTATGAGACTAAAAGGATTCCTTAATGAGGTGTTGTTGAGAAAACCTGAAATTCAGGGGTGACCTTATAATTATGAAACGCACTGTACGTGCGCTAACTCTCACAATTTATCGCGAGGTGTGCCTTTAACTAAGAGTACGCGGTGCACTCACGATAGAATAGTGGTTCAATCGCAAAGATGGAGTCTATCCCTTTTTTGCGTGGTTTTTTGTTTTACTCTCTGACGTGAACGGGGTATGTTTCCCACTTCGGCTATCTACTCGCTTTACATAAGGCTTTATTCATGTTAATTGACTACTTTGCCTAAGATTAGGACCTATGCACGGTTCATACAGTGAGATGGAGGACTTGGCAATCCTAATTTTGTATATGAGACCTTTTGGCAAGGTCCTCACTAAAGCTTAAGAAACTCCTCTAAGGACTGTGCAGAACAAAAAAAAAATGAAACAAAAACTCGGAAAAAAGCTCGTACAAAATATTGCATAGAAGAAACTCGTTTCTGATCATGTAGTCCACGTTAAACCAGATGTAGCAAGCTCATACGGGAGACCTTTATGAAAGAGCTTGTGCCTCCAAAAAAAAAACAGACCAGTTTTTCATTTACGTTTGTCCTAAAATCTTAAAAGCCCCATGCGCTTCTTTATATCTGAGAGAAGCGAAATGCTGAGAGGATACCAAGAATGATAAGTGAAGGATATGCCTTTTTCAGTTGTGGCTTGATGTCGATACTGTACCAGTTGCCCCCCCCCCCCTCCTCCGTATAGTCTGAATAAGCGCCGGAGGTGGTGTAGCGAAGAATGACATCGCTGGCCCACATAGTATAATAGTCAAACCTTGTTCTGTGCTCGCTCTAACAATATGCAAGTCTTCCTTCGCTTTGGTGTCAGTGAATTGATACCAGTGTCCGTCGAGTGGATAAAAACCTTTGGCAACATGCACACAAATGCTAACGCGATTCTAAGTATTAGGTCTATGCAGAATAAATGGCCAAAACGGACTACGTTTTTCAAAACGCCATAACTTCGCTCAGACACAACTTTATTTGTCGAAATAAAAACCATTCGAATCTACACAACCTTGCCAACGATCTGGTAAAGAAAATATGCCATCATGATCAAATTTAGGATTGCGAAAATTAGTGAAGTCAGCGATGGCATTTTCAACATGCATCGTTTCGGCGAACTCCTTCTGACCCAGGTTTGCATCGAGAACCGGGAAAAAATGGTAATTCGTCAGAGATAGGTCTGAGGAATAAGGGGGGTGAGGGAGAGTCTCGATCAGATTCTGCCGGGTGACCTGCGAACTGTGGGGTTTTGCGTTGTTTTGCGCACCCAGTAAAAAAATGATGCAGTTAGGCATCGAGCCTCTCCCTCACCCCCCTTATTCCCTAGACATATCCCTGAAGGATTACCACTTTTTCCGGGTTCCCGATGCAAACTTGCGGCAGAAAAATTATGCACGGTAAAAAGTGCCATTCTTGACTTTATTGATTCTCGCAATCCAGAATTTGATCGTGATGGTATATTTTCCTTACCAGATCGTTGGCAAAATTCTGTAGATTCGAGGTTTTTATTTCGACAAATAAAGTTGTGTCTGAGCGAAGTTATGGCCAATTACGTTTCGGCCATTTATTCTGCATAGACCTAATAGAAGTAGTATGCGCGGCCGAAAAGGAGTGCTCTACGAAGGTTGCCTTAATCGCTATTCATCCTACCGCTTGCACACAACGGATGAATATCGAATAGGAATGGAAGCTCAAAGAAACTGCTCGTCAACTGAGCTCAAGTTTGATAGCCGGTACCTTTGTGCTTTGTATTTCCGGATTCCTGCCAGGTGTGGACTCTGCCTTACGTCCACTGAAAACTTCACTGCGAATATCAAAAGACTATGATTTTGTGTTTTATGGTAGCATTGATCACCTATAAAACCGGTCATTCTCATTTAACCTCTTACAAGGATGGTTGTCTATGAGTGGATGGCAGCTCTGCAATGTTCCCCAAAATATATGTACGTTATACAGAGTGCGCCAAAAGTAGGACAAAGTCTTACCATTCCATCTGGAAAGATGGTACAACATGAATTTTGCTCAAAGAATAGATGATCAACAGAATCTAATGTGTCCCCAGAATTTAATAAAAGTTCCTCTGGTTCACACATACACACTATAAATAGGATCAGGGTGTGTGCCATTAGGGCAGAAAGTTCGCCTGGCCGCGTTTGGTGCGCGACGACCATGGTCCGAGATGTGCGTGTCGTACTAGTTGAGTCTCGAAGCGATTACGCCTAGAAAAAGGCATAGAGCACCGTCATCGCTTGAGGACCCATCTAATACGGTGCGCATAACCATCGCGTCGCACGTCGGAAGTCGTAATGCCAATTTTCTGTCCTAATGACATACACTCAGAAGACGAGGGAGAGCGTATGTCGTCAAACGCAGGTGAACGTCGTGGAAAGACGGTCCGGGGTATATCTCAGAGAATCGAACATATTGTGAAAAGTAGTGCATTTTTCACCTTCTAAGATATTCCAGAAGGAATTTCGAGCCCGTTGAGGTACATATGTATGCTAGTAATAGCTGCGGCCTGGTGAAGTGGCGAAAGCTGCTCTGGACCACTGTTACAACAATATGCCCTTGTCGGCCGGGGCTGCTTCCTGCTGGAGGTCATCTGAATATGGTCTCAGGTAATATATTATCTGGGGGTGGGAGTGCCACCTGATGAAATCACTGACTTAGTTTTAATGATTGGTTTCAGACCGAATACAGTTTGATTTTCGAATGCGCCGCGCTTGTTGGTTCCTAGAATAGTAGTGGCGGATGAATGCGACTTGGCCTATACAATGACTTGCCGGGGTCAGCCGATGTACAAGTCAGTGCTTTTACCCTCCCACTCCCTTATGTATGATTCTGTAGCCTATTCCCCCGGAGGGGTAGAATACCTGATTGGCCTGGGCGGGCGTTGATGCGGGATTTGATCTCCGCACCATGGGAGTGGGGTGAGCGCCACCTGCCACTACACCACCCTCGCCATGGGGTCGTATTTACCAAAAATGTCCCCGACATCAGGCTTGACCCTTAGTGGAAACCGTAGCAAATGGAGTCTTGCACTCTTGCTAACCACACAAACACTCCCTGCCCTGCTCATCACTGTCTGCTTGCCCCATTTTCAACAAAAAGGGGTGGATCATCAAAGTTGCCCAACACTCGTCCATAAGGGTAGTTTGACCTTTGGAAGGTATACCACACCTTCTCTACACGAAACCACCTGGTGCTCTCGCTATAAAAATTTGAAAATCTGGGCGCCACGCGCTTTTGAGTCAAGTAGAATTATATTCCTTATTTACGTGTTGAATTACCCTCGAGTATAGGTTGATAGGCAAATTGGGACGTCATTCAAGAATTTCCTCTTCCCCTCCACCAAGGTTTGAGCTGGTGGAGTTGCTTGAGGTGAATATGCCGAAAATTAAAACATCATAATTGTATTTAGTGAGCTGTATTCCGTCCGATCTTTACGCTACAGAAGAATCCTTGATTTCCACAACTTGGCTCTGAGCCATCATATCTGTTGTAACTTAATACGAAGGCAATAAAAGAAGTAGAAATGTGTATTATGTGAAATGTGTATAATATGCCGAAAATTAAAACATCATAATTGTATGTAGTGAGCTGTTTTCCGTCAGATCTTTACGCTACCGAAGAATCCTTGATTTCCACAACTTGGCTCTGAGCCATCATATCTGTTGTAACTTAATAAAAGTCTCAAGAGTAGTCATCTTGAAAATTGACTACTTTCTTGAGAAACCCATTTTCGTAGACAGATCGAGACACAGACAAATCAAATCTCTGCTGACAATGTTCGGAGAACATTTCTGACAGAATGCAAAAGCGCTTGTCAATCAAGGACACGAACTGGTGAACTCTCGGATTCGAGGCAGAGCAACTTACCAATTGACTATCAAGATGTTGTATTCTTTGCTATGGTGAATTGCTCTCTTAAAACACTTGTAACTCTCCTCCTAGGGATGCACAGCAGGTATGGAAAGCGGATTGGTTAATGGCTCATTCACTGTTATGAACTTCATTTCCTTCGACTTACCATCCTTCCCTTGTAAGGTCATCATGAGTACGGCATGCAGCTGTGCAAGCATGATCGCTCGCTGGCGGCTTTTTTAAGGGTGCGTGTATGTACGGACCAGATTATTTGAACAGTTGGCTTGGTCACAGTTCGCAACTTATCCCGTGGATTTTCGATATTTTATGAGCGCCAGGCTCAATAGTAATGAAGCGCCTGGATGGAAAGATTCTTCAGTCCTAATTTCTGTGATTCCCTGGATAATTTAGAAACCATTTTATAGAGGAAATCTGCTCTTTTTTGTTCTGTAAGAGATACGGTAGTTTTGCAAAGGGTTTAGTAACAGAAATAAAGCGTTTTCTCAGGCCGTTGGTTGAGCGATGGTTGGCGATTAAGGACGAAACACCAAGGGAACGGACGTCGAGGAGCCAAGTGGAGCCGACGACGCGGAGCGGTAGATCCGCTCCCAGCAGAAACGTGATACTGCACAGTGCAACTTTGTGGATCTATCGTATTTTGTGTATGAGTCTATAATCTCAGTTATCCACACTCTGTTTCATATTCCTCTACGAATATTCCTAATAAACCATGAATATCTACTGGGTTGAGGAATAAGTTCCCGCGGTTTTTTTCAACCCTGTTTTTCACGTTGATTCCTTCAACTTTCGACAAAGCTTATATACGTTTTCGATGGAGCTTTTTTCGCTCTACGAAATGCTACTATCTGTTTTTTGATTCCTTCGACAACCTGATATTTATGAGGTTTGGAAGTGAAGTAAGCTGAAAGCCAAAAATTGGCACTTGCGCACTTCATCTTCCTCGTCTGGCGTAGAGTTCAAAAATATATATGAATATGTTTTCGATAGAGCTTTTTCAGCTCTACAAAATGGTACCACTTTTATTTGAATGGCTCAACTTTTTGCTGTTTTTAAGGCTCACGAATGCAGTACTCGCAAAAGTGTGCACTTTCGTTATCTCCTCTTCCTCGCCTACCATCGAGATACGAGGGAGTGTGCATATACGCATTCAATAGAGCTCTTTCTACTCTACAAGCATATACCATTCTTCTTTCGAAACTTTCCATATTTAGCATATAGGAATAAGTTTCTACCTTTTTTTCAATTCATGATTGCGTAAGAAAAACGAATTTTTTGGCAGAGTTTTCTAGACCATTCGATAGAGCTCTTTTCGCTCTACAAGATAGTGTT
Source organism: Trichostrongylus colubriformis (assembly GCA_963978905.1). Lineage (NCBI taxonomy): Eukaryota > Metazoa > Nematoda > Chromadorea > Rhabditida > Trichostrongylidae > Trichostrongylus > Trichostrongylus colubriformis. Next base: position 19,772,379 of record OZ022260.1, read on the forward strand.
CACGGTTTTTGTTCGAATTAATTTTTGACATTTTTTAGATCATTTGAAAGTCGACGAAATCGAGCATTTTCGACACCATGTGACAAAATTGCTCGATTTCGTCGACTTTTAAATGATCCAAAAAATGTCAAAAATTAATTCGAACAAAAACCATGAACACTATTTCGTAGAGCGAAAAGAGCTCTACCGAATGATATAGGACACTCTGCCAAAAATCATTTCTTTGTGCAATTTCAAATTGAAAAACGGTGAAAACTTATTCCTACATGCTAAAATATGAAAAGATTCAAAAGAAGAGTAGCATCATCTTGTAGAGAAGAAAGAGCTTTATCGAACAGTGCAATTTATTGTGCCAAAAAAATCATTTTCATTACGTAATTTTGAGTTGAAAAACAGGTGGAAACTTATTCCTACATGCTAAAATATGAAAGGATACAAAAGAAGAGTGGTATCATCTTGTAGAGCAAAGAAAGCTCTATCGAATGCATATATGCATACCTTCTCAAATCTCAATGGTAGGCGAGGAAGAGGAGATAACGAAAGAGCACACTTTTTCATCTGCATTTGTGAGCCTTACTTGAGTCATTTGAATAGAAAGTGGTAACATTCTGTAGAGCAGGAAAAGCTCTATCGAAAACATATACACATTTATTTTTTGATCTCGATGGTAGACGAGAAAGATGAGGTGCGCAAGTGTCAATTTTTCGCCTTCAGCTTACTTCATTTCTAAACCTCATCAATATTAGATAGCCGAAGGAATCGAAAAACAGATAGTAGCTTTCTGTGGAGCAAAAAAGCTCTATCGAAAACACATATAAGCCTTGTCGAAAGTTGAAGAAAACAATGTGAAAAACGGGGTTGAAAAAAACCGCGGGAACTTATTCTTCAACCCAATACAATCTGGTGAACCCAGCATTTACTGCTCATGAAGCCTTAGGCAAATTTCCGTAGCACATGATGTTATGGCATTAACTGAAACCACGGTAGCCCACATTTTAGGCTACCAGGTGAGCTTCGCGATCTACATCGCGTTACGGGGCACCGGTGCGAAGCGGGCTGTGGGCGAAATGATGTAAACAGGTGAGCTTCGCGATCTACATCGCGTTACGGGACACCGGTGCGAAGCGGGCTGTGGGCGAAATGATGTAAAAGAAATTGCACAGCAATGTGGTTTGGCGGAAATCAATACATAGATTTTACATTTGTGCTGAGGGGTAGTCCATTTACAGCCTTCTTTACAAAGGTCCATTATAGCAATAGGTATCGATCTACATGCAATAAGCTCTACAGAATGTAAGCTTCTGCAATTATGTCCATCCACTGGTGTGGCCCATCTCATTGCCCGGCCCTCTGTAAGAAAACCGACAATTACGACCTATAGCACATGATGCTGCAGTTTTTCAACCTCTGCGACTGTAATCATTCAATGAGATCCCATTACCTCTTCAGCTCTTTGCATAGAGATCTATGATTTCGATCGATGTCGACCAATAGGACTTCATTGAAGTTCTGCAACAGCTTCACCTATTGGTGTGGCTTGCTGATGATTTTCCAGGATTTCATCTTTCATGACGGTACTCACTGAGTCTATGGTCCATAAGACGTTTGCAGCCTTTCGCAAAAACCGATACTTTCAGCCAATATCCTGATGACGGCCCGTCTACCGTGATCAGTTGACATTATTCTTGTCACTCTAGCAGCATCGAATTACTTCCGCTCTCTACGGCACTTTAGACCGCTCCGGGCGGTGTTATATTTCTTATGAGTGAGCACGATATTGGTGATTGCACGTTCCGCCCATTGTAGGCGGGTCCACCTACCTCAATAATGTGCAACACCGCCTAGACAGCACTAATCTCCATCGATTTTTTTCGCAGTTTCTGGGCTGCACCTGAGACAACTTATAAACGCTCGTTAAGCACCACCTACGTGGAGCGTGCTCCGCCTACTGAAGGCGTGTATTCTTCATCTACTACATACACCCTTCACTCATTTTGGCCTACCTTATCGCTACTCCTGGCTCTTTTGGAACGAATTACAGCGAAGGGGCCGGTAGGTCTCTTCAGCAGTCACAAACTCCCTTGACTCATTTTGGCCCACCTTATCCTGACTCCTGGGCTCTCTTGGAACGAATTATAGAATTTTGCATTTGGACACCGAACATTGTAACGCACGCCCCTCCCACAGGGGACGGAGTCTGACATGGTCCATGTGCTACCTGTCCATCTCTTAGCAAAACCTATCCAACCCTAACATGACCTGACTTCCCCCGCTTGTTTTTCAGGCAGTATAGAATTTCGCTTGGGACAGACAGACAACTTAACAGACACAACAACTACTGGTTTGTATATAGGTTATGTTATCCCGACTCATGGGCTCCTTGGAAAGAATTATAGAATTTTGCATCTGAACACGGAACATTTTAACGCAGGCCTCGTCCATAGTGTCCACAGTGAGCGGAGTCTGACATAGTCTGGTAAAGTAGTGTGCAGTAAAGACACCTTCTGCGATATTTCCGATCAATATCAATCGGTAATGCATGATGTTATAGGATTTCAACTGTCCATAAGCCGTTTCCACTGATATTCGGCACAAACACTGATATTTTCAATCAACATCGTAGCGAAGGCTCCGCCTAACGTGATCATTTGTCATTATTTTTGCCACTTCGGCTGTTACACATTTTGGTTTTCACCCCGTCCCTGGACCGCTCTAGAGAAGAATATGATGTTTCATGAGTGAACACGATTTCGGTTGCTTGCACGGCCCACTGTGGGTGGGTCTTCCCTCACTTCAAATATACTGGAAACAGCTCAGATCTCGCTGATCTCCAGCGATTTTTCATCAGTCTCTAGACTGCTCTGGAGCTGGGTTATGAACAGTTGAAGTAAGCACCGGCCGCCCGTTGAAGGTGGGCTTCCCTTGACTGCTACATATACTCCGATCTCATCTTGGTTCACCTTCTCCCGCTGCCCGTGGAAGTTTGAGATGAAAGAATTTTAGCGTTGATCTGAAGACAATGCAGCGAACGCCCCGCCTACTGCGGACGGAGTCAGGCTTGCCCATGTCCGCTCTGATCATCTTGGCCATGCCCACCCAACCCGAACTTGACCTGACCTCCCCACTTGTCTTACTGGTAAAACGGAGAATCGAACGGACAGACAATAGTACACACACCAAACTCCTTGTTTATTTATAGGTTATGCTTCTGCAAAAGTAGGAATTGAGGAGCTTTAACCTGCTGGTTACGCGGAATGGACGACACTCGTTTGTAATGTAGATGGAACTAACAGTTCTGGACAGCCACGAACCCCGGTGGGGCAAAACCGTTCTTCACTTGGGCACATCACATGTCAGGAGCAGGCATCGTCGGCATCGAGGAGGTCTTCCGAATACGGGTCGCGCATGGGTAAGATCAACAGAGAGCCCCACATATCAGTTGATCACGTCTATATGGCGGTAGGTGGCAGAGATCATGTGGCTGGGGACTCGCAGAAATGTACGAACTGAAAAGCATTTTAGAGCTGTATTCTGCAAAAGTAAATAATAATAAGTTGGAATTGAGGAGCTACAACCTCCTGATTACGCGGAATGGGCGACACTCGTTCGTAATGTAGATGGAACTAATAGTACTGGACAGCCACGAACCTCGGTGGGGCAAAACCGTTCATCACTTGGGCGTCACATGTCAGGAGCAGACATCGTCGGCTTCAAAGAAGTGGTTCAGAGCGGAATTACAATGAAAAGAGTTTCTAATGCTGCGTACATATCAAATCGAATAAGAGTTTTGGCGCATCACCGTAAAGTTAAATATATGCATCGATCGAGAAAATGAGCGCATCTGCGCATCCGCGATTTGCGAGAATTGGCGGATCGGCGCATTCGCGATTTGGGAATTTAGACGCGCCACGTCACTCTTGTAACCGCGATCAGTTGAACGCGGTGCGTGCCAACGTGCGGCTTTCGGTGCTACTGGAGTTAGGGGGGGGGGCAGCGCACTGTGCTCTGCGTCTCTAAAGGAGCGCAGAGAAGTCATAGCGCCTGCCGAATCGGGTTCGAATATTACAAAGAAATGATTTGATGATGAAAATTCATGCTTTTTTTCTATCCTATGTTAGCCTAAGCCTTGGGAAGAAGATTCCCTTTCCCTGGGCTTAGGCGAATACGCGTAAGTGGCTGTTCAGTCTAGTTGAAGTAAATTTCTCGTTATATGCTAATGGAGGCCTAATTTAATCGTTTTCTAAGTTAGTTAGCTGTATCTAGGCATAAAATAACTTTGAGAGTGCCTATAAGCAGAAATTGGGCGCTACCTATGCTTTTGTCGAGTGGCCCCCCCCCTAACTCCAGTAGCGCCCGGCTTTCGATAAGATATGCAAAATTACGAAAAGGAAATAGGAGAAAAAGAAATCAACCGCACGTTGACACGCGCCGCGTTCAACTGACCGCGGTAGCTAGAGTGACGTGGCATGCCAAAAATTCCAAATCGCGGATGCGCCGATGCGCTAAAGCTCTTATTCAATTTGTTATGCCATACCCAACTAAATGAGAGTTTTGGCGCATTGGCGTAAAGTTAAATATACGTATCGATCGAGAAAATGAGCACATTTGCGCATCTGCGATTAGAGAAAAGTGGCGGATCGGCGCATCCGCGATTCGAGAGAATTGGCGCGTTTGCGTAAAGGATAAGATACGTATTAATCGGAAGGTGAAAGTATTGGCGCATCCGCGATTCTGGATATTTGCCATAACAGATATCGGCTTTCGATGAGATATGGAAAATCACGAAATGGAAAGAGGAGAAAAAGAAATCAACCGCACGTTGGCACGCGCCGCGTTCAACTGACCGCGGTTGCTAGAGTGACGTGGCATGCCAAAAATTCCAAATCGCGGATGCGCCGATGCGCTAAAGCTCTCATTCAATTTGTTATGCCATACCCAACTAAATGAGAGTTTTGGCGCATTGGCGTAAAGTTAAATGCACGTATCGATCGAGAAAATGAGCACATTTGCGCATCTGCGATTTGAGACAGTTGGCGGATCGGCGCATCCGCGATTCGAGAGAATTGGCGCGTTTGCGTAAAGGATAAGATACTTATTAATCGGAAGGTGAAAGTATTGGCGCATCCGCGATTTTGGATATTTGCCATAACAGATATCGGCTTTCGATAAGATATGGAAAATCACGAAATGGAAAGCGAAGAAAAAGAAACCAACCGCACGTTGACACGCGCCGCGTTCAACTGACCGCTGTTGCTAGAGTGACGTGGCACGCCAAATCGCCGATGCGCTAAAACTCTCATTCAATTTGTTATGCCATACCCAACTAAATGAGAGTTTTGGCGCATTGGCGTAAAGTTACAGTCCATTTCCCGAATACTGATTGGGCGTGTCCCACGGACTTGTGTGAACATGTATCAAACTCTCTCAATTCTCCCACCCCGCCACACACTCTCACTCTCGCCTGGTACTCTCACTCTCGCCATTCACCCAAGTCCGTAGGGACACGCCTACTCAGTTTTCGGGAAATGGACTATAAATATACGTATCGATCGAGAAAATGAGCACATTTGCGCATCAGTGATTTGGAAATTTTGGCGTGCCACGTCACTCTTGTAACCGCGATCAGTTGAACGCGACTGCTAGAGTGACGTGGCATGCCAAAAATTCCAAATCGCGGATGCGCCGATGCGCTAAAGCTCTTATTCAATCTGTTATGCCATACCCAACTGAATGAGAGTTTTGGCGCATTGGCGTAAAGTTAAATATACGTATCGATCGAGAAAATGAGCACATTTGCGCATCCGTGATTTGGGAATTTTGGCGTGCCACGTCACTCTTGTAACCGCGATCAGTTGAACGCGGTGCGTGCCAACGTGCGGCTTTCGATATCGACTTTCGATAAGATATGCAAAATTACGAAAAGGAATTAGGAGAAAAAGAAATCAACCGCACGTTGGCACGCGCCGCGTTCAACTGACCGCGGTTGCTAGAGTGACGTGGCATGCCAAAAATTCCAAATCGCGGATGCGCCGATGCGCTAAAGCTCTCATTCAATTTGTTATGCCATACCCAACTAAATGAGAGTTTTGGCGCATTGGCGTAAAGTTAAGTACACGTATCGATCGAGGAAATGAGCAAATTTGCGCATCTGCGATTTGAGAAAAGTGGCGGATCGGCGCATCCGCGATTCGAGAGAATTGGCGCGTTTGCGTAAAGGATAAGATACGTATTAATCGGAAGGTGAAAGTATTGGCGCATCCGCGATTTTGGATATTTGCCATAACAGATATCGGCTTTCGATGAGATATGGAAAATCACGAAATGGAAAGAGGAGAAAAAGAAATCAACCGCACCTTGGCACGCGCCGCGTTCAACTGACCGCGGTTGCTAGAGTGACGTGGCATGCCAAAAATTCCAAATCGCGGATGCGCCGATGCGCTAAAGCTCTTATTCAATCTGTTATGCCATACCCAACTAAATGAGAGTTTTGGCGCATTGGCGTAAAGTTAAATATACGTATCGATCGAGAAAATGAGCACATTTGCGCATCCGTGATTAGGGAATTTTGGCGTGCCACGTCACTCTTGTAACCGCGATCAGTTGAACGCGGTGCGTGCCATCGTGCGGCTTTCGATAACGACTTTCGATAAGATATGGAAAATTACGAAAAGGAAATAGGCGAAAAAGAAATCAACCGCACGTTGGCACGCGCCGCGTTCAACTGACCGCGGTTGCTAGAGTGACGTGGCATGCCAAAAATTCCAAATCGCGGATGCGCCGATGCGCTAAAGCTCTCATTCAATTTGTTATGCCATACCCAACTAAATGAGAGTTTTGGCGCATTGGCGTAAAGTTAAATGCACGTATCGATCGAGAAAATGAGCACATTTGCGCATCTGCGATTTGAGACAGTTGGCGGATCGGCGCATCCGCGATTCGAGAGAATTGGCGCGTTTGCGTAAAGGATAAGATACTTATTAATCGGAAGGTGAAAGTATTGGCGCATCCGCGATTTTGGATATTTGCCATAACAGATATCGGCTTTCGATAAGATATGGAAAATCACGAAATGGAAAGAGGAGAAAAAGAAATCAACCGCACGTTGGCACGCGCCGCGTTCAACTGACCGCGGTTGCTAGAGTGAGTGGCATGCCAAAATTTCCAAATCGCGGATGCGCCGATGCGCTAAAGCTCTCATTCAATTTGTTATGCCATACCCAACTAAATGAGAGTTTTGGCGCATTGGCGTAAAGTTACAGTCCATTTCCCGAAAACTGATTGGGCGTGTCCCACGGACTTGTGTGAACATGTATCAAACTCTCTCAATTCTCCCACCCCGCCACACACTCTCACTCTCGCCTGGTACTCTCACTCTCGCCATTCACCCAAGTCCGTAGGGACACGCCTACTCAGTTTTCGGGAAATGGACTATAAATATACGTATCGATCGAGAAAATGAGCACATTTGCGCATCAGTGATTTGGGAATTTTGGCGTGCCACGTCACTCTTGTAATCGCGATCAGTTGAACGCGACTGCTAGAGTGACGTGGCATGCCAAAAATTCCAAATCGCGGATGCGCCGATGCGCTAAAGCTCTTATTCAATCTGTTATGCCATACCCAACTGAATGAGAGTTTTGGCGCATTGGCGTAAAGTTAAATATACGTATCGATCGAGAAAATGAGCACATTTGCGCATCCGTGATTTGGGAATTTTGGCGTGCCACGTCACTCTTGTAACCGCGATCAGTTGAACGCGGTGCGTGCCAACGTGCGGCTTTCGATATCGACTTTCGGTAAGATATGCAAAATTACGAAAAGGAAATAGGAGAAAAAGAAATCAACCGCACGTTGGCACGCGCCGCGTTCAACTGACCGCGGTTGCTAGAGTGACGTGGCATGCCAAAAATTCCAAATCGCGGATGCGCCGATGCGCTAAAGCTCTCATTCAATTTGTTATGCCATACCCAACTAAATGAGAGTTTTGGCGCATTGGCGTAAAGTTAAGTACACGTATCGATCGAGGAAATGAGCAAATTTGCGCATCTGCGATTTGAGAAAAGTGGCGGATCGGCGCATCCGCGATTCGAGAGAATTGGCGCGTTTGCGTAAAGGATAAGATACGTATTAATCGGAAGGTGAAAGTATTGGCGCATCCGCGATTTTGGATATTTGCCATAACAGATATCGGCTTTCGATAAGATATGGAAAATCACGAAATGGAAAGCGAAGAAAAAGAAACCAACCGCACCTTGGCACGCGCCGCGTTCAACTGACCGCGGTTGCTAGAGTGACGTGGCATGCCAAAAATTCCAAATCGCGGATGCGCCGATGCGCTAAAGCTCTTATTCAATCTGTTATGCCATACCCAACTAAATGAGAGTTTTGGCGCATTGGCGTAAAGTTAAATATACGTATCGATCGAGAAAATGAGCACATTTGCGCATCCGTGATTAGGGAATTTTGGCGTGCCACGTCACTCTTGTAACCGCGATCAGTTGAACGCGGTGCGTGCCATCGTGCGGCTTTCGATAACGACTTTCGATAAGATATGGAAAATTACGAAAAGGAAATAGGCGAAAAAGAAATCAACCGCACGTTGGCACGCGCCGCGTTCAACTGACCGCGGTTGCTAGAGTGACGTGGCATGCCAAAAATTCCAAATCGCGGATGCGCCGATGCGCTAAAGCTCTCATTCAATTTGTTATGCCATACCCAACTAAATGAGAGTTTTGGCGCATTGGCGTAAAGTTAAATGCACGTATCGATCGAGAAAATGAGCACATTTGCGCATCTGCGATTTGAGACAGTTGGCGGATCGGCGCATCCGCGATTCGAGAGAATTGGCGCGTTTGCGTAAAGGATAAGATACTTATTAATCGGAAGGTGAAAGTATTGGCGCATCCGCGATTTTGGATATTTGCCATAACAGATATCGGCTTTCGATAAGATATGGAAAATCACGAAATGGAAAGAGGAGAAAAAGAAATCAACCGCACGTTGGCACGCGCCGCGTTCAACTGACCGCGGTTGCTAGAGTGAGTGGCATGCCAAAATTTCCAAATCGCGGATGCGCCGATGCGCTAAAGCTCTCATTCAATTTGTTATGCCATACCCAACTAAATGAGAGTTTTGGCGCATTGGCGTAAAGTTACAGTCCATTTCCCGAAAACTGATTGGGCGTGTCCCACGGACTTGTGTGAACATGTATCAAACTCTCTCAATTCTCCCACCCCGCCACACACTCTCACTCTCGCCTGGTACTCTCACTCTCGCCATTCACCCAAGTCCGTAGGGACACGCCTACTCAGTTTTCGGGAAATGGACTATAAATATACGTATCGATCGAGAAAATGAGCACATTTGCGCATCAGTGATTTGGGAATTTTGGCGTGCCACGTCACTCTTGTAATCGCGATCAGTTGAACGCGACTGCTAGAGTGACGTGGCATGCCAAAAATTCCAAATCGCGGATGCGCCGATGCGCTAAAGCTCTTATTCAATCTGTTATGCCATACCCAACTGAATGAGAGTTTTGGCGCATTGGCGTAAAGTTAAATATACGTATCGATCGAGAAAATGAGCACATTTGCGCATCCGTGATTTGGGAATTTTGGCGTGCCACGTCACTCTTGTAACCGCGATCAGTTGAACGCGGTGCGTGCCAACGTGCGGCTTTCGATATCGACTTTCGGTAAGATATGCAAAATTACGAAAAGGAAATAGGAGAAAAAGAAATCAACCGCACGTTGGCACGCGCCGCGTTCAACTGACCGCGGTTGCTAGAGTGACGTGGCATGCCAAAAATTCCAAATCGCGGATGCGCCGATGCGCTAAAGCTCTCATTCAATTTGTTATGCCATACCCAACTAAATGAGAGTTTTGGCGCATTGGCGTAAAGTTAAGTACACGTATCGATCGAGGAAATGAGCAAATTTGCGCATCTGCGATTTGAGAAAAGTGGCGGATCGGCGCATCCGCGATTCGAGAGAATTGGCGCGTTTGCGTAAAGGATAAGATACGTATTAATCGGAAGGTGAAAGTATTGGCGCATCCGCGATTTTGGATATTTGCCATAACAGATATCGGCTTTCGATAAGATATGGAAAATCACGAAATGGAAAGCGAAGAAAAAGAAACCAACCGCACCTTGGCACGCGCCGCGTTCAACTGACCGCGGTTGCTAGAGTGACGTGGCATGCCAAAAATTCCAAATCGCGGATGCGCCGATGCGCTAAAGCTCTTATTCAATCTGTTATGCCATACCCAACTAAATGAGAGTTTTGGCGCATTGGCGTAAAGTTAAATATACGTATCGATCGAGAAAATGAGCACATTTGCGCATCCGTGATTAGGGAATTTTGGCGTGCCACGTCACTCTTGTAACCGCGATCAGTTGAACGCGGTGCGTGCCATCGTGCGGCTTTCGATAACGACTTTCGATAAGATATGGAAAATTACGAAAAGGAAATAGGCGAAAAAGAAATCAACCGCACGTTGGCACGCGCCGCGTTCAACTGACCGCGGTTGCTAGAGTGACGTGGCATGCCAAAAATTCCAAATCGCGGATGCGCCGATGCGCTAAAGCTCTCATTCAATTTGTTATGCCATACCCAACTAAATGAGAGTTTTGGCGCATTGGCGTAAAGTTAAATGCACGTATCGATCGAGAAAATGAGCACATTTGCGCATCTGCGATTTGAGACAGTTGGCGGATCGGCGCATCCGCGATTCGAGAGAATTGGCGCGTTTGCGTAAAGGATAAGATACTTATTAATCGGAAGGTGAAAGTATTGGCGCATCCGCGATTTTGGATATTTGCCATAACAGATATCGGCTTTCGATAAGATATGGAAAATCACGAAATGGAAAGAGGAGAAAAAGAAATCAACCGCACGTTGGCACGCGCCGCGTTCAACTGACCGCGGTTGCTAGAGTGAGTGGCATGCCAAAATTTCCAAATCGCGGATGCGCCGATGCGCTAAAGCTCTCATTCAATTTGTTATGCCATACCCAACTAAATGAGAGTTTTGGCGCATTGGCGTAAAGTTACAGTCCATTTCCCGAAAACTGATTGGGCGTGTCCCACGGACTTGTGTGAACATGTATCAAACTCTCTCAATTCTCCCACCCCGCCACACACTCTCACTCTCGCCTGGTACTCTCACTCTCGCCATTCACCCAAGTCCGTAGGGACACGCCTACTCAGTTTTCGGGAAATGGACTATAAATATACGTATCGATCGAGAAAATGAGCACATTTGCGCATCAGTGATTTGGGAATTTTGGCGTGCCACGTCACTCTTGTAATCGCGATCAGTTGAACGCGACTGCTAGAGTGACGTGGCATGCCAAAAATTCCAAATCGCGGATGCGCCGATGCGCTAAAGCTCTTATTCAATCTGTTATGCCATACCCAACTGAATGAGAGTTTTGGCGCATTGGCGTAAAGTTAAATATACGTATCGATCGAGAAAATGAGCACATTTGCGCATCCGTGATTTGGGAATTTTGGCGTGCCACGTCACTCTTGTAACCGCGATCAGTTGAACGCGGTGCGTGCCAACGTGCGGCTTTCGATATCGACTTTCGATAAGATATGCAAAATTACGAAAAGGAATTAGGAGAAAAAGAAATCAACCGCACGTTGGCACGCGCCGCGTTCAACTGACCGCGGTTGCTAGAGTGACGTGGCATGCCAAAAATTCCAAATCGCGGATGCGCCGATGCGCTAAAGCTCTCATTCAATTTGTTATGCCATACCCAACTAAATGAGAGTTTTGGCGCATTGGCGTAAAGTTAAGTACACGTATCGATCGAGGAAATGAGCAAATTTGCGCATCTGCGATTTGAGAAAAGTGGCGGATCGGCGCATCCGCGATTCGAGAGAATTGGCGCGTTTGCGTAAAGGATAAGATACGTATTAATCGGAAGGTGAAAGTATTGGCGCATCCGCGATTTTGGATATTTGCCATAACAGATATCGGCTTTCGATAAGATATGGAAAATCACGAAATGGAAAGCGAAGAAAAAGAAACCAACCGCACCTTGGCACGCGCCGCGTTCAACTGACCGCGGTTGCTAGAGTGACGTGGCATGCCAAAAATTCCAAATCGCGGATGCGCCGATGCGCTAAAGCTCTTATTCAATCTGTTATGCCATACCCAACTAAATGAGAGTTTTGGCGCATTGGCGTAAAGTTAAATATACGTATCGATCGAGAAAATGAGCACATTTGCGCATCCGTGATTAGGGAATTTTGGCGTGCCACGTCACTCTTGTAACCGCGATCAGTTGAACGCGGTGCGTGCCATCGTGCGGCTTTCGATAACGACTTTCGATAAGATATGGAAAATTACGAAAAGGAAATAGGCGAAAAAGAAATCAACCGCACGTTGGCACGCGCCGCGTTCAACTGACCGCGGTTGCTAGAGTGACGTGGCATGCCAAAAATTCCAAATCGCGGATGCGCCGATGCGCTAAAGCTCTCATTCAATTTGTTATGCCATACCCAACTAAATGAGAGTTTTGGCGCATTGGCGTAAAGTTAAATGCACGTATCGATCGAGAAAATGAGCACATTTGCGCATCTGCGATTTGAGACAGTTGGCGGATCGGCGCATCCGCGATTCGAGAGAATTGGCGCGTTTGCGTAAAGGATAAGATACTTATTAATCGGAAGGTGAAAGTATTGGCGCATCCGCGATTTTGGATATTTGCCATAACAGATATCGGCTTTCGATAAGATATGGAAAATCACGAAATGGAAAGAGGAGAAAAAGAAATCAACCGCACGTTGGCACGCGCCGCGTTCAACTGACCGCGGTTGCTAGAGTGAGTGGCATGCCAAAATTTCCAAATCGCGGATGCGCCGATGCGCTAAAGCTCTCATTCAATTTGTTATGCCATACCCAACTAAATGAGAGTTTTGGCGCATTGGCGTAAAGTTACAGTCCATTTCCCGAAAACTGATTGGGCGTGTCCCACGGACTTGTGTGAACATGTATCAAACTCTCTCAATTCTCCCACCCCGCCACACACTCTCACTCTCGCCTGGTACTCTCACTCTCGCCATTCACCCAAGTCCGTAGGGACACGCCTACTCAGTTTTCGGGAAATGGACTATAAATATACGTATCGATCGAGAAAATGAGCACATTTGCGCATCAGTGATTTGGGAATTTTGGCGTGCCACGTCACTCTTGTAATCGCGATCAGTTGAACGCGACTGCTAGAGTGACGTGGCATGCCAAAAATTCCAAATCGCGGATGCGCCGATGCGCTAAAGCTCTTATTCAATCTGTTATGCCATACCCAACTGAATGAGAGTTTTGGCGCATTGGCGTAAAGTTAAATATACGTATCGATCGAGAAAATGAGCACATTTGCGCATCCGTGATTAGGGAATTTTGGCGTGCCACGTCACTCTTGTAACCGCGATCAGTTGAACGCGGTGCGTGCCATCGTGCGGCTTTCGATAACGACTTTCGATAAGATATGGAAAATTACGAAAAGGAAATAGGCGAAAAAGAAATCAACCGCACGTTGGCACGCGCCGCGTTCAACTGACCGCGGTTGCTAGAGTGACGTGGCATGCCAAAAATTCCAAATCGCGGATGCGCCGATGCGCTAAAGCTCTCATTCAATTTGTTATGCCATACCCAACTAAATGAGAGTTTTGGCGCATTGGCGTAAAGTTAAATGCACGTATCGATCGAGAAAATGAGCACATTTGCGCATCTGCGATTTGAGACAGTTGGCGGATCGGCGCATCCGCGATTCGAGAGAATTGGCGCGTTTGCGTAAAGGATAAGATACTTATTAATCGGAAGGTGAAAGTATTGGCGCATCCGCGATTTTGGATATTTGCCATAACAGATATCGGCTTTCGATAAGATATGGAAAATCACGAAATGGAAAGAGGAGAAAAAGAAATCAACCGCACGTTGGCACGCGCCGCGTTCAACTGACCGCGGTTGCTAGAGTGAGTGGCATGCCAAAATTTCCAAATCGCGGATGCGCCGATGCGCTAAAGCTCTCATTCAATTTGTTATGCCATACCCAACTAAATGAGAGTTTTGGCGCATTGGCGTAAAGTTACAGTCCATTTCCCGAAAACTGATTGGGCGTGTCCCACGGACTTGTGTGAACATGTATCAAACTCTCTCAATTCTCCCACCCCGCCACACACTCTCACTCTCGCCTGGTACTCTCACTCTCGCCATTCACCCAAGTCCGTAGGGACACGCCTACTCAGTTTTCGGGAAATGGACTATAAATATACGTATCGATCGAGAAAATGAGCACATTTGCGCATCAGTGATTTGGGAATTTTGGCGTGCCACGTCACTCTTGTAATCGCGATCAGTTGAACGCGACTGCTAGAGTGACGTGGCATGCCAAAAATTCCAAATCGCGGATGCGCCGATGCGCTAAAGCTCTTATTCAATCTGTTATGCCATACCCAACTGAATGAGAGTTTTGGCGCATTGGCGTAAAGTTAAATATACGTATCGATCGAGAAAATGAGCACATTTGCGCATCCGTGATTTGGGAATTTTGGCGTGCCACGTCACTCTTGTAACCGCGATCAGTTGAACGCGGTGCGTGCCAACGTGCGGCTTTCGATATCGACTTTCGGTAAGATATGCAAAATTACGAAAAGGAAATAGGAGAAAAAGAAATCAACCGCACGTTGGCACGCGCCGCGTTCAACTGACCGCGGTTGCTAGAGTGACGTGGCATGCCAAAAATTCCAAATCGCGGATGCGCCGATGCGCTAAAGCTCTCATTCAATTTGTTATGCCATACCCAACTAAATGAGAGTTTTGGCGCATTGGCGTAAAGTTAAGTACACGTATCGATCGAGGAAATGAGCAAATTTGCGCATCTGCGATTTGAGAAAAGTGGCGGATCGGCGCATCCGCGATTCGAGAGAATTGGCGCGTTTGCGTAAAGGATAAGATACGTATTAATCGGAAGGTGAAAGTATTGGCGCATCCGCGATTTTGGATATTTGCCATAACAGATATCGGCTTTCGATAAGATATGGAAAATCACGAAATGGAAAGCGAAGAAAAAGAAACCAACCGCACCTTGGCACGCGCCGCGTTCAACTGACCGCGGTTGCTAGAGTGACGTGGCATGCCAAAAATTCCAAATCGCGGATGCGCCGATGCGCTAAAGCTCTTATTCAATCTGTTATGCCATACCCAACTAAATGAGAGTTTTGGCGCATTGGCGTAAAGTTAAATATACGTATCGATCGAGAAAATGAGCACATTTGCGCATCCGTGATTAGGGAATTTTGGCGTGCCACGTCACTCTTGTAACCGCGATCAGTTGAACGCGGTGCGTGCCATCGTGCGGCTTTCGATAACGACTTTCGATAAGATATGGAAAATTACGAAAAGGAAATAGGCGAAAAAGAAATCAACCGCACGTTGGCACGCGCCGCGTTCAACTGACCGCGGTTGCTAGAGTGACGTGGCATGCCAAAAATTCCAAATCGCGGATGCGCCGATGCGCTAAAGCTCTCATTCAATTTGTTATGCCATACCCAACTAAATGAGAGTTTTGGCGCATTGGCGTAAAGTTAAATGCACGTATCGATCGAGAAAATGAGCACATTTGCGCATCTGCGATTTGAGACAGTTGGCGGATCGGCGCATCCGCGATTCGAGAGAATTGGCGCGTTTGCGTAAAGGATAAGATACTTATTAATCGGAAGGTGAAAGTATTGGCGCATCCGCGATTTTGGATATTTGCCATAACAGATATCGGCTTTCGATAAGATATGGAAAATCACGAAATGGAAAGAGGAGAAAAAGAAATCAACCGCACGTTGGCACGCGCCGCGTTCAACTGACCGCGGTTGCTAGAGTGAGTGGCATGCCAAAATTTCCAAATCGCGGATGCGCCGATGCGCTAAAGCTCTCATTCAATTTGTTATGCCATACCCAACTAAATGAGAGTTTTGGCGCATTGGCGTAAAGTTACAGTCCATTTCCCGAAAACTGATTGGGCGTGTCCCACGGACTTGTGTGAACATGTATCAAACTCTCTCAATTCTCCCACCCCGCCACACACTCTCACTCTCGCCTGGTACTCTCACTCTCGCCATTCACCCAAGTCCGTAGGGACACGCCTACTCAGTTTTCGGGAAATGGACTATAAATATACGTATCGATCGAGAAAATGAGCACATTTGCGCATCAGTGATTTGGGAATTTTGGCGTGCCACGTCACTCTTGTAATCGCGATCAGTTGAACGCGACTGCTAGAGTGACGTGGCATGCCAAAAATTCCAAATCGCGGATGCGCCGATGCGCTAAAGCTCTTATTCAATCTGTTATGCCATACCCAACTGAATGAGAGTTTTGGCGCATTGGCGTAAAGTTAAATATACGTATCGATCGAGAAAATGAGCACATTTGCGCATCCGTGATTTGGGAATTTTGGCGTGCCACGTCACTCTTGTAACCGCGATCAGTTGAACGCGGTGCGTGCCAACGTGCGGCTTTCGATATCGACTTTCGGTAAGATATGCAAAATTACGAAAAGGAAATAGGAGAAAAAGAAACCAACCGCACCTTGGCACGCGCCGCGTTCAACTGACCGCGGTTGCTAGAGTGACGTGGCATGCCAAAAATTCCAAATCGCGGATGCGCCGATGCGCTAAAGCTCTTATTCAATCTGTTATGCCATACCCAACTAAATGAGAGTTTTGGCGCATTGGCGTAAAGTTAAATATACGTATCGATCGAGAAAATGAGCACATTTGCGCATCCGTGATTAGGGAATTTTGGCGTGCCACGTCACTCTTGTAACCGCGATCAGTTGAACGCGGTGCGTGCCATCGTGCGGCTTTCGATAACGACTTTCGATAAGATATGGAAAATTACGAAAAGGAAATAGGCGAAAAAGAAATCAACCGCACGTTGGCACGCGCCGCGTTCAACTGACCGCGGTTGCTAGAGTGACGTGGCATGCCAAAAATTCCAAATCGCGGATGCGCCGATGCGCTAAAGCTCTCATTCAATTTGTTATGCCATACCCAACTAAATGAGAGTTTTGGCGCATTGGCGTAAAGTTAAATGCACGTATCGATCGAGAAAATGAGCACATTTGCGCATCTGCGATTTGAGACAGTTGGCGGATCGGCGCATCCGCGATTCGAGAGAATTGGCGCGTTTGCGTAAAGGATAAGATACTTATTAATCGGAAGGTGAAAGTATTGGCGCATCCGCGATTTTGGATATTTGCCATAACAGATATCGGCTTTCGATAAGATATGGAAAATCACGAAATGGAAAGAGGAGAAAAAGAAATCAACCGCACGTTGGCACGCGCCGCGTTCAACTGACCGCGGTTGCTAGAGTGAGTGGCATGCCAAAATTTCCAAATCGCGGATGCGCCGATGCGCTAAAGCTCTCATTCAATTTGTTATGCCATACCCAACTAAATGAGAGTTTTGGCGCATTGGCGTAAAGTTACAGTCCATTTCCCGAAAACTGATTGGGCGTGTCCCACGGACTTGTGTGAACATGTATCAAACTCTCTCAATTCTCCCACCCCGCCACACACTCTCACTCTCGCCTGGTACTCTCACTCTCGCCATTCACCCAAGTCCGTAGGGACACGCCTACTCAGTTTTCGGGAAATGGACTATAAATATACGTATCGATCGAGAAAATGAGCACATTTGCGCATCAGTGATTTGGGAATTTTGGCGTGCCACGTCACTCTTGTAATCGCGATCAGTTGAACGCGACTGCTAGAGTGACGTGGCATGCCAAAAATTCCAAATCGCGGATGCGCCGATGCGCTAAAGCTCTTATTCAATCTGTTATGCCATACCCAACTGAATGAGAGTTTTGGCGCATTGGCGTAAAGTTAAATATACGTATCGATCGAGAAAATGAGCACATTTGCGCATCCGTGATTTGGGAATTTTGGCGTGCCACGTCACTCTTGTAACCGCGATCAGTTGAACGCGGTGCGTGCCAACGTGCGGCTTTCGATATCGACTTTCGGTAAGATATGCAAAATTACGAAAAGGAAATAGGAGAAAAAGAAATCAACCGCACGTTGGCACGCGCCGCGTTCAACTGACCGCGGTTGCTAGAGTGACGTGGCATGCCAAAAATTCCAAATCGCGGATGCGCCGATGCGCTAAAGCTCTCATTCAATTTGTTATGCCATACCCAACTAAATGAGAGTTTTGGCGCATTGGCGTAAAGTTAAGTACACGTATCGATCGAGGAAATGAGCAAATTTGCGCATCTGCGATTTGAGAAAAGTGGCGGATCGGCGCATCCGCGATTCGAGAGAATTGGCGCGTTTGCGTAAAGGATAAGATACGTATTAATCGGAAGGTGAAAGTATTGGCGCATCCGCGATTTTCGGATATTTGCCATAACAGATATCGGCTTTCGATAAGATATGGAAAATCACGAAATGGAAAGCGAAGAAAAAGAAACCAACCGCACGTTGACACGCGCCGCGTTCAACTGACCGCGGTTGTTAGAGTGACGTGGCACGCCAAATCGCCGATGCGCTAAAACTCTCATTCAATTTGGTATGCCAGCTGGAGCACACTACTGCGGATTTATATATGAGGTATGATATCCCGACACCTGGGCTCTTTCCCAACGAACTATAGACATTTTCATCTAAACACCGAACATTTTAATGCAGGCCCGTCAACAGTGTCCACAGTGGGCGGAGTGTGACATAATCCAGTAAAGTGGTGTGCAGTAAGGACACCTTCTACACAATAACCGATATTTTCAATCAATATTGATCGGTGACGCATGTTGTTGCAGTATTTCAACTTTTATAAGGGCACTTAATCAATAGTATGGTCCATGCACAAAAACCGATATTTTCACTCAATATCGATCGGTGATGCGTGATGTTGTAGAATTTTAACTTCTATGAGGGCACTCACTCAGTAGTATGGTCCATAAGCCGTTTCCAACCTTCTGCACAAAAACCGATATTTTCAGTCAATATTGATCGGCGATGCATGATGTTGTAGAAGTTCAACCTCTATGAGGGCACTTAATCAATAGTATGGTCCATAAGCCGTTTCCAACCTTCTGCACAAAAACCGATATTTTCAATCAATATCGATCGGTGATGCATGATGTTGTAGAATTTCAACTTTTATGAGGGCACTTAATCAATAGTATGGTCCATAAGCCGTTTCCAGCCTTCTGCACAAAAACCGATATTTTCAATCAATATTGATCAGTGATGCATGATGTTGTAGAATTTCAACCTCTATGAGGGCACTTAATCAATAGTATGGTCCATGAGCCGTTTCCAACCTTCTGCACAAAAACCGATATTTTCAATCAATATCGATCGGTGATGCATGATGTTATAGAATTTCAACTTTTATGAGGGCACTTAATCAATAGTATGGTTCATGAGCCGTTTCCAACCTTCTCCACAAAAACCGATATTTTCAATCAATCGATCGGTGATGCATGATGTTATAGAATTTTGACTTCTATGAGGGCACTCACTCAGTATTATGGTCCATAAGCCGTTTCCAGCCTTCTGCACAAAAACCGATATTTTCAGTCAATATTGATCGGCGATGCATGATGTTGTAGAAGTTCAACCTCTATGAGGGCACTTAATCAATAGTATGGTCCATAAGCCGTTTCCAACCTTCTGCACAAAAACCGATATTTTCACTCAATATCGATCGGTGATGCGTGATGTTGTAGAATTTTAACTTCTATGAGGGCACTCACTCAGTAGTATGGTCCATAAGCCGTTTCCAACCTTCTGCACAAAAACCGATATTTTCAATCAATATTGATCGGTGACACATGTTGTTGTAAAATTTCAACTATTATGAGGGAACTTAATCAATAGTATGGTCCATGAGCCGTTTCCAACCTTCTGCACAAAAACCGATATTTTCAATCAATATCGATCGGTGATGCATGATGTTATAGAATTTCAACTTTTATGAGGGCACTTAATCAATAGTATGGTTCATGAGCCGTTTCCAACCTTCTGCACAAAAACCGATATTTTCAATCAATCGATCGGTGATGCATGATGTTATAGAATTTTGACTTCTATGAGGGCACTCACTCAGTATTATGGTCCATAAGCCGTTTCCAGCCTTCTGCACAAAAACCGATATTTTCATTCAATATCGATCGGTGATGCATGATGTTGTAGAATTTCAACTTTCATGAGGGCACTTAATCAATAGTATGGTTCATGAGCCGTTTCCAAACTTCTGCACAAAAACCGATATTTTCAATCAATATTGATCGGTGATGCATGATGTTGTAGAATTTCAACTTTTATGAGGGCACTTAATCAATAGTATGGTTCATGAGCCGTTTCCAACCTTCTGCACAAAAACCGATATTTTCAATCAATCGATCGGTGATGCATGATGTTATAGAATTTTGACTTCTATGAGGGCACTCACTCAGTATTATGGTCCATAAGCCGTTTCCAGCCTTCTGCACAAAAACCGATATTTTCAATCAATATCGATCGGTGATGCGTGATGTTGTAGAATTTTAACTTCTATGAGGGCACTCACTCTGTAGTATGGTTCATGAGCCGTTTCCAACCTTCTGCACAAAAACCGATATTTTCAATCAATATTGATCGGTGATGCATGATGTTGTAGAATTTCAACTTTCATGAGGGCACTTAAGCAATAGTATGGTCCATAAGTCGTTTCCAGCCTTCTGCACAAAAACCGATATTTTCAATCGATATCGATCGGTGATGCGTGTGTTGCAGAATTTCAACTTTCATGAGTGCATCTCCTACCATTCCCCACCCAACCCACACTTGACCCGACCTTTCCCGCTGATGAGCCGACCTTCCGTTGGATCGGGTACATGAGCCGTTTCCAGCCTTCTGCACAAAGCCGATATTTTCGATCAATATCGATCGATTCAATCGATATCGACAAAGTCGATGTGCGTTCTGTACATCCCCCATTACGCCTCACCCACCCAGCACTTGGCTCGACCTTTCCTGCTAACTTCTGAGGGTCTGTATAGTGTCACGTACCTCAAACTTGGGTAATTGAACCGGACACACACACACACACACACACAAACGGACAAACCAAACTCCTGGTTTATATATAGGGTATGATTGCTGGGCCATAGGTCGTTATATGAACATTGGTGGCAAATGATCTCTGGTGGTGATCCATGAAAACGGAGGGGAATCTGATTTCAGCTGCGTTTGGATAACAAGAAGAAGTATGTCGCATGCGGAAAAAAACTCTTAGCTTATGTATGTGGTCGAATATAGGAATATTTTAGTGATACACAGTTCCCGAGACTAGTCGAAAGCAGTGGCTGCATGATTTCTAAGAGAGACAGGGGGCGGGAGTTGACATAGGAGGGGGGGGGGTAGACACATAGAAGAAGGGGAAATTGCCCGCTTCAAGCGAACGCTAGAGATTCAAGGAGAGGTGTGCGTTGAAATTCTCACACGTAAATCTCGGTGAAAAGCGCGCTCTCTGCTCCCAAATAAGCTCCTACGGTAGTTCCACTCACAAGAGGGCACGTCACATGACTGCGTATCACTGCCACGTTTCACAGGCGCAGCGAGGCTCTCGAAACAATACACAGTTATGCAGCGCGCTGCAGAGCACGTCTATGGAAGTGGTTCACATGTCTGAGTTTCGCCCACTTTGGTTTTCTCTCAACTGAGACACGAAAGTACAGTAATCGTAGTAGTGTTTACGATAACGATAAACTGTAGCCCGTTGATTTGCCGCGGAAATTAATCCCAAGACGAATAGGGTCCCCGTTTACAACCCTGCTTCAAATAACGTGTCCTCTCACATTGTGAGGCTCTGCGAGAACTGCTGAAACGTTTCTTCATGCCGACAGCCCTAATGTTCAAGGGCGGACTAATCTTACTCCTACTGGCCGACTACATTTTTTTCTTACTATGGGTACAGTCCAGGAAATGAACTAAGTCGGCAGCTCGTTGTTTGCTGTGGCCGCGACCTGGCACCACTCAAATAGACCAGCCAGCCCATTGCTCTGCCTGTCCATTACTCACGTCGAGGTTCTTAGAAGGTTCCCATAAGATCATTCGCTATAGGTTTATTCCTAATCGTTTTGAACGCATAACAACTGGTTCAGTGCCGGTTCAACACTGTTTTCATATCTCACTCTCTGCACAAAACGTGGCTTCCAAACTTGTTGCAGTGGCCGTAGCTTTGTAATTAAGATCAGGGCTAATCAGGATTTTCTCCTATATCAATTTTTCAATTCCATTTCGTTACTTTTTGAACTTTTCTTTCCTTGAGGAGTTCATTACGATAGTTGCTTTGAATTGAACTTACTTAAGTGCACAGTAACCGGTTTATTCTGACACTTCTATGGGTTATCTGGTCGAAACCACCAAGCGGAACCGAAACCACGCGGCAGTTAGCCGTCGCGGCCGCCTGGATGGCCCATGACCTCATTGCCGTCGCTGCTCGGTCGACATTTATCGATTAGTTGCAGAGTTTTGTAAAAAATTCACTACTATTTCCATCACAGACGCTTCCTCAGTTTCTTAGCAGTTTGCTTATGCATTCTTCATTTTCAATCAGGGAGAAAAACAAGAAGTAATTTTACTTTTCAAGATTATCCTATTTTTAACCAAGTTTGCTTTAGCAAGACGTTGGTGTCTTCGTCATCTCGTCCGTCTGGTAGTAATGCAAGTTCCTTTTTTCTCAGAAATGATTCATCGTTGTCGTACCTGGTTGCGGTTTCGCCTGATTTTCCACTGACATCCTTTTCGCCACTCGCTTCCTCGCTCAGCTATCGACTTCCCAGTTTTTTTTTTATTGCACTTTGCTTTGCAGGGATAGCTTAGGGCATTAGAAACGGATTTTCTTGAATCGCAGTCCCTTCTGTGTCAGCATTACATCACTAACTTCGTTGGAATTTTGCTTGCGTGACGTTATGGAATATAGGAATTTTTGAGTGCATCTCTGAAACCGCGACAATACTTATGTTTATTGCATATGTGCATGATGTTTACGGGCGAGATGTTTATTTTTGCCATCTTAATTTTACGACTTTTCCGTCATTCACCGGCCCAGACATACAGTGGCGCTCAAAAGTATTCGGCGAAATGGTTTTTCACTTGAGTTTTTCACTTGTTACTTTCTTGCAACTGCACCGATCTAAGAGAAATTTTAGTATGTTTTACTTGGAAACACTGCATACTAAATATACTATTTTGGCGTTCAACGGTGTAAGTTACCTGGTTAAATGCAAGTTTTTGTTTTTGGTGCCATCGCTATGCCGTCCCGCTGTGCCGCTGTCATCAAAAGTCGTGGTCTTTTTACAATAAAATAATGTTCTGAGGCTTGATCGTTTTGTTTTTGTAAAGAAAGCCGTTTTTTGACCAAGCCTTTTTCTTTTTTTTCCGGTGGTCGGTCTTGTAGTAAATTCTTGCAAAAAACCATGAAAAGAGTCAAGAGGTATCCAAGTAGAAAGAAATGTTGACATTAGGTTCAGGCATCACATATTAAAATTTTGTCAAATTTGGTCAAGTAGAAAAAAAGTTATGACAAAAAAGTGTTTAGCGGAATACTTTTGATCCCTACTGTAGTTCTATCTTTATTTTGTCCCTTTGTTGAACGCCCTGAAGTTTCACTACTACATTGCAGCGGAAACACTGCTGCTATAGGTATTCCAGCATAGAATCCCGTGGGTCGACAAAAATGGCAGCCATTGCTAACCGAACAATGTTTTAATTTTTATTTTAAATATTAGATTGTTCAGAAAAAAATGCGCGTTGAATTTGTTCATTTATTTCTCTCCTATAGGGGATTTTTTCAAAGAGTTTCGTTTATTGAAAAGAGATTTTTATTATGCATGTTTGATATACTTTTGTCTATATTTAATCTTGCTTAATTTCCTTTAATAATAAATTTTTTTTCGAACACAAACGCGTATTTCTTTCCGAACAACCTAGTAATTTTCCAGCGTTTTCGCAACAGGCTCGAGATAAACGGGCGCTCGATCAGTCTCAGATAAACGAGCTTTTCTTCTCTGCTTATGCCTCTTCGTGTTTTCGAACTTCTCTCAATTGAATGATGGGTTTTGGAAAAAGGTGTTGTAAATAGTCGGTCATAAACTTCAAAAATCAAAAAAAGCCTGCTGACTTTTTGCCGATCAGATTGATTCCACAGAAAAAAAGCTTGGCCTTTTTCTCTCTTTATGATCCACATTAATCAGTCTAGTATGTGTGTACTAGATCAGTTTTTTGTATATGATATAATGACTCATCTTTGCAATGAACAAGTAAAATTAAACATTATAAAAATGGGATGTGAAATAATAGCAAATGATATAAAAATGAATGGTGATGCAGGTTCAATTCGGTTTTTTTCTGATTTCATTCAAACACAGCGTGATCCCAATGTAGTGTTATGGGGACATCCTTTAATGATATAATAGTTTCGATTCGATTCTGCGAACATTGATCGAAGTTACAACGCCTAATAGAAAGTGTTTCCAGGCGCTAAAGTGCTTGCGCTATCTTCGAGTAAAACCTTCCTGCGAAACAAGTGTGTTTTCAGTCAGTGACCTTGTTTCTGATAAATCGCCATTACTCATGGAAATGTTCCGTTTACATTGATTATTAGTCGACCTTTTCGTTTTCTTTTCAGAGCCATACAATTTTATCGATTGTGCGCGTGCACCACACTTTCAGCCAAAATATACATATTTTTATATATATGTATATTTTCATATATATTATTTATATATTTTATATATATATATATATTAATTATATATACGTATATTTTTCCCCATAATTTCTACGATTTGTCTGTGAAAATCGCAAAACTATGTTGTGCCCTATGGCATCGAAGGGCTCCACGAATTGATAGTACCTTACAATCGATTTCTTTAGTATTTAATGTGCTGTAAATTGACAACTCCTCGGAAATTCTAATCGGCACTCTAGATCACTATAAATTTCTATCAGGTGTTGATCTTATTACTAGTTACTACTACTACTTAAAAACAAGTATTACATAGAGCGTTTAAATTCAGTGGGGTTTCGCATTCGCATGGCTGTGTATGGTCATACCCATTGAGGACATGTCTCAAGGGTAAAAATGGATTAATGACACATTTCGATAAAATTCTGGTTACGTAGAGAATGGACACAGTCGAGTGTGATGCAGTTTGAGCCGATGTGGATTCATGCTACGGATGTCCGGTCTTTGATCCCTCACCGCGTCTGCAGTGAAAATGCCGCGAAAAGTTTTGAGATTTCGCGATATCGCATCGGCTCCTACTGCACCTCAAACAATTCCTTTCATGCCAGCGTTGGAAACCCTTCCTGTGAGGTCGCATACCTGATGCCAAGAGATTTTGATTACTTTTACTTTGACAACAGCAAAATTCGCGCTTATCAATTGCACTAGGCGCTCTCTCTCTCAGTTTCTTACTGTCTGTTTAGCGTAGCTTTGGATAGCGTTGGATTTGAACGTGAATTCGAAGTGATACATTGAAGTACGTTGACTTGCTCTAGCCATTCTTCCTCGAGGTGCCAGTCGTTGTGATAAGTCCAATCGTACAAAATTCATTAAAAAAAAAGCCTGTTTCTCAATGGCTATGAATAGTGACTACGTATCCTATCATGCTTGGATGGTGTACACAGGTCAGCCTTGCATGATCAGGAAAGTGAATCAAGCTCATTTGCTCGGTATTCTCAGTTCTCTATAATCTTTGTGGGTTATCGTGTTCAATAAAAATTTTGGAGATGCAGATGTATATATAAGTGAAGAAGAGCTGAAGTAATAGTCCAAAACCGTGAAAATAGGGGCTTCCTAACTTTGAGTTTTAACGAGTTTAGGACTGTGGTGTAAGTAATGCGCAACAAAGATTTCCTGAAAACTGAGGGTCTATGAAGTTCTCGAAGAAAGGCGCGAGAAAATTCCCGTCCCTCTCTACGGAATCCTGGGATTCAGAAGAGGCATCGTGCTCCGCCTTCCGTAACGTAGTCCGCCTCCTCCTGAGAGATCGACTGAGATGTTGAGTAATGAGTGTGATAGCAGAATGATACTCATCGTAACGTATTATGGTCGTATCGATCGAAATTAAGGTGCTCAAGGAGTCGGCTTTTGGTGTGAAAACGTCCACCGGTCGTTATCGACGATTAGAGTGGTTGATGTAACCGAATTACCTCTACTACCACCAGGTTCAAAGCCCAAAAATAGACGTTCGGACAAGTTTCAACGTGGAGTTATCACCTGATAACGTTGCATTTGCCATCAGAATTTCCTCTGTTCTATCTTATCGCGTCGATAGCAAGACCCTTTTCCCACGTAATTGCCTTTGCTGTCTCGCTGGCTGAATGGGCAAGTGGGTCTGGGCCATCTTGAAGGCACGTTCACGATAACTTTCGTTTTTCGTCGCATTGCACAAAGACTCTTGGTGTGCTGAGGAATGCAAATGTGAAGATGTGAAGAAAAACAAAGAATACTTCTAAAAATACTGGAAATAAGATGCTCCCCACTTTTGACGAGTTTGCAGCCGAGAAGCCAGCATTTCGATAAGTTTTCACGTGACAATATCATCCGATAAGGCTGTTTTTACAGTGGGAATTTTTCCTATCGTTTCTTATTGCAGTCGAAATCATGCCTCTTATACAAGTAGATACCACGTTTGCCGCTCGGCAATCGTAGATGGGTGTGGCCCATCTTAAGACGGTGGCCACCATCTCATTTACGGGCTCTTTACGCGTTTAGCAATGACCCTCGCGGTGCTGGCACACACTTTGCACATGTGGAAGGGCCTATATACTCGTGGATGGAACCAAGATACTTATACTATCGTGAGCTGTGCCTTTAAAACAGTGAACGCCATCTCATCAACAGGCTCCCTAGGCGTCCACCACTCACCCGCGCACCGCAAGACGGTGCCTTTGAGACTTTGGGGTGTGGAGGGAAATGGGTTACTACGGCAAGGAGCGATGTGCAAACATACTCTCTGTAAATAACTCGCGAGTTCCATAAAGACAATTTGTGGCCGGCCTCGTCAAATCTTGTCATGAAGGGTGGTGGTGTAGCCGGTTGAGTAGCTGCGACAAAGTGCTACGGCATGGTCTGGAGGTTGCTCCACCCAAAACCTGTCTGACGAGGACTATTTTAGGCAGGGGACCAGCAGGATTCTAGTCATTTTATTCCGCTCTTTCTCTGCTATTGCACTACTTGTCACCACTGCTTTTGTTATCAATGAAGGACCCAAAATACCCCTCCCCGTATTTCCGAAGGGAACGGAAGCGATAATTTCTTGGCCCATTGGGTACGAATGTAGAGGTGCTAACCAGTACGGCAGTGAAGGCTTAACGAGATAAAGTGTGAGGATCGCTTTTTCTTCGTTTGTTGTTGCACAGACGCGTTTGCCGCCGGCCGCGCCAATGACACGTTCGCTTGTGGTTGCACCTGTACGCAGATTGCTGTGGTCGGAAGGTTTTGTCATATAGAAAAGCACTTCTTCACCACAATTTGGACCTACCACTTACTTGGTCCTCAGCACTCATACTTGTTGCATATTTCCTTTTATGAGCACTTTTTGTTCCTGCTGCTTTTAACATTCTGAATAGCCAACTGAATGGCAGTTGATGGCGAGAGTCACCTGTTGGGTCGCACCAACGTTTTGGGATTTTTGGAACATCGCCGTCAAGTTATTAATGCGTATTGAACGAAAAAATGGGCGCATCGGCTCATCCGCAATTTTGGCTAATTGCCATAATGCAAATAGACTGACGTTATCTTATGCTGGTGTATCATTAATTCAAATCTATTCCAACTGACCGGTAGACCCTTCCATCCCAGAACCGATACGTCAAGTAATTTCGATCGATACGGCAATAATACTATTCCGCTATCGTACTTACTGCTCTACAAATCAGTCATTGCTCAGGAAAGTGGACCATAGGAGGCGAGCCATGTTAGGAAAATGCCTCCTTTAAAGGCACATTCCAGGATTATCAGGATATCACATCTCCTGCCGTGGATGGATAGTTCGACTCAAGCCACGTAGGCTGTACCTTTACCGAGGCGTGGGTGTCAGTTCCTGGAGCGTGGAGAGCCAAAGAATCTAGCGCAACAGCTCGGCCCCGCCCACCTCAGCCGGGGGTGTGCTGCAAGTGTTCTGGTGCCTAGTGTGGGGTCAGGTCACTCAGTAGTAGGTTACTTCACAAGGCGATTGGTTTACTGCCAATTTCATGATCTTGGCTAGTAGCTGGTCTACCTATGTCAAAGATAAGAGTCGAAGAGTAAAGGCAGACCCCCGGCTGGGGTGGGCGGGGCCGAGCTGTTGCGCTAGATTCTTTGGCTCTCCACGCTCCAGGAACTGACACCCACGCATCGGTAAAGGTACAGCCTACGTGGCTTGGGTCGAACTATCCATCCACGGTGGGAGATGTGATATCCTGATAATCCTGGAATGTGCCTTTGAATCGCAAGGGCGCGCTTTTCACCTCGAAATACATATGATCTTGAAACACCAGTTTTCGTTTGGATGACTCTAGGAATTTCTCATTGCGCACATCAACCCCACCACTGTCTTCAAGAAACCGGAAGAGATGAATTTGGCAGTTGTGGAATATAAGAGGTCAGCAGTGTGCAGGTGGAGAAAAAACATAGTAGAACGACGAAAAAACCGAGAAGTAGGAACCCGAAAGCCCTTTTCTCTCTCGCGCTCCTCTGCGTCACCAGCCGGGGGTAGACTGCAGACGGATGTAGAGGCCACAGTCCATTTCGGAGCGCTTGATAGGGCGTGGCTTACGGACTGCGTGAGAGTGTATCACACTCTCTTACCCCGCCACATCTCCCACTCTCGCCACACACTCTCATTCTCACCACTCACGCCACGCTCTATCAAGCGCTCCGAAATGGATTGTAAATAAGCCGGCCGCGAACGTTGTCCCGCCCTCGCCGGAAACTCGTCCGTCTGATGAACTGCAGAACGACACGCCTGCTGCGGCACGTGATAGGATCCCAGGCCGCGATTTTTCAGTCTGAGTTTTGCCACACATCAACTCTGTGAAGTGGAAGGTTCGCTTTCAGAGCACATGTACTCCCGATTATCACTTTCTCCTTACTCCTACTGGTGCCTTTAAACTTGCAGAATTGACAATCACTTGATTTCTTATCACTTGATGCTGCATTCATAAAAGGCGTCTTTCAATCACTAGCAGAAGAGCGCTGTCGTGTAGTGTGTATCTGGCTTTCACACGTTTAAAAGATCCCTTCTGTCTTTCCCGAAATTATTTCTGCTGCAGTTTTGCCATCAAACCACATGAAATTCATGAAAGAGCAGTGTCGACATGGTGTCGTCAGGAGGGTGAGGCACGGGTCGAGGACTTCTCTACGAGGTCGTGTTTTGGGTTGAAAACTGTGGGGGAGGGAGTTGTCTGGGGTTTACTCGACGGCACCGTCTCTTCTGAGAAAATTTTGGAAATTTTGAGTGAGGCGATCTCTGCAGGGATCGTCGATCAATAATCATATTTTGCACTAGGTAACAATGCTATGTCGAGTGACGACCTTTTTTATGGAGACGGCTCAGAAATAGACAGCTTCGGTGGATCGGCAATTGCATTTCTCAAAAATTTTTCTGGACCACTATTTTGACTCTGTGCGTCGCGTCGATGAGACTTTCTTATTTGGTTACGCTCGGGCTGCGAGTACTTCTCTCCAAAAACTGTAAAATTCTATGTTCTTTCAGGTTCGAATGCGGTTAGTACTGCTACCGCTAATAGTCCTTTTGCTGGTGGTAGGGAGGGTAGTCGCCGATGAAGATTATTACAAAATCCTTGGGGTTGAGAAAGATGCCGATGACCGGACGATTCGAAAAGCATTCAAGAAGCTTGCCATACAGAAGCATCCCGACAAGAACAAGGTAAGCACTGGTGTCTCAAAGGAATCGTCCACGGAGAATGAGTTTTTGTGTTATCCATATGTTTATGTTGTATTTGCCTAATGTGGCCCTCCTGCAAAACTTCACGCGAAAAATGTGAATCTGGCTGAGATACAGCACTACAAAGTACGTCCGGGTGGGCGGGGCCTCGTACCGTCGTCAGCCATGCTCGGAGATGTATTGTAGGAACAGAAGGTTACGTGAACAGTCCCACTCTCCGTTCCCAACGGCGGCGGAAGACGGGACGAGGCTCACTCGGAAACCCCGCCCACCCGGACGTACTTCGTGGTGCTGTATCTTGGCCGGATTCACATTTTTTTCGCGTATTTGCGTGAGGCCCACATTAGGCAAATATAATATAAACACATGTGTAACACAAAAACTCATTTTTCCGTGGACGATTCCTTTGATTTTTCATTCACCGTTAATTACCAAACATTCGTTCACCGTTCGACCTCAACCCGTCGCTGGTTATTTCGCTATTGTGCCCCACTTACTTCCGTTTTAATCGCTTAGATTGTACTCAAAAGGAGCAAGAGGGTATTTGGAATTGCAGAGCGAGGATCATGGTTCCTAGAGATGAGAGATAGGGTCCAAGGAAAGGCGTGAAAACCGTTCACCGGTGACAAGCTTTATCTAGTGGCTCGCTATCTCCACTGTGAGTGCGGCACGCGCTGCGCATCAACGCTGCACATTATCGGTCCATATGAGTCCGATCGATAGACCTCTGAAGGGGAGCGGTGGGAATCGCGTATGCCGGAGCAGTGAGCAAGGGTTGCGTTCCTTTACTTGGAAAAATATATTTGCACAGTTAAAATGTCAACAAATCGATTTTAGGTTTCAAAGCGATAATTTTAGGACAATCCGAATGCTCACGCGGAGTTTGTGAAGATCAACAAGGCTTATGAAGTGCTCAAGGATGAGGAAATGCGTAAGCGTTACGATCAGTACGGTGAGAAAGGACTCGAAGACGGTTTCCAAGGTGGCAACAACTATCAGTCGTGGCAGTTCTACAACGAGAACTTTGGTGAGTTGTTCCTGAACACACACACATGGGCAAGGGCTTTCTTTCTTAGTCAACAATTCAGTTGTGCCAAACATCCGCCTCCTTTGCACGAATATACGCGGTACACCACCCTGCCGCACAGTAACTTCGGACGTAAAATAAAATCGGAGATACACTGCACGCCAGGTCAATTTTACATGCCCGCACAGTGCGCTAACCATGTTGAATTTCTTTTCAAGGGTTACTGTACGTGTGCTATACTGGCGGTGTACCGCGAACCATCTCGTAAGCATTCCTCTCCTGTCTAATAACAGGAGGTGACCCAAACGTACATTTGAACGAACTCCTTCTGCTAACGGCGATTTGACGATTAATAAATGATCGGTTAGGTCATCCATCCTGGAAGGATGGATGACCTAACCGATCTGAGCGGGCATTGATCCTGATCCTTCGGGAAATGGTAGCGGCGTCTCTTGTCACTGCATTACCTTTGCCACAACCCTGAAGAAATGTTAGGAATGTACAGTGAACATGACATGAGTACGTACCAGTGCTCTTTCAGGAATTTACGACGACGACGCAGAAATTGTGACGTTGAATCGAGCCGATTTCCTTCGTATGGTGACGCAGTCGAATGAAATGTGGTTCATCAATTTCTATTCCACCTACTGTTCTCATTGCCATCAGCTGGCGCCTACGGTAGGTCAGCTACCCTTCTCTGAAACTGGTATTTGTGCATTTGTGCATAGAATTTTCGCTAGTTTCTTGTGAATAAGCTTGCCGAAAGGCTTCGACAAGAAGGTTTCAAGTACTTTTGGGAAAGTATAGGCTATCATGTAATGAATTAGTCTTACAACAAACAACACACTATTATACAGGGGGTGCCAAAAAAAAAGTAATTTTGCCCGCGGCTCACATCTGCCAATTTTACAAAACGTAGGGAAACGGAAGAGATAAAGGTATTGGGGCAAAACATTCCCGAAATGTTCCTCTAAAAGCAGGAACAAGCTGTGGCTCCTCACGTTCATGTTCATAAAAATATGGAGGTTTCATTCGGCGCAGTCGGGCTTCGGAGTACCTACATTTAAAAATTCGCTAAAAACAGTGGAGCCAAGCTCCGTGGTAGGTCTTTTGTGGGAAGCTTCCTGAGGGTTGGCCCTTCGGTTCTTGGAAGTCACAGAGCCCCTGCTGCTTGGACAAGGCTGCTATGATCCAAAGTATCATTTTCATGCCTCAAATCCGCCTCCGGAGGGGTTTCAGTGGTAGGGGAACGTTTTGGCTCTTGGAAACGAAGGGCGCTGGGAACCCGGGAAAAACGCAATGTTAAAGAACACCATCCGCTATGATCCCCTTAGGTACCCAGATTGAACGGACGTCAGCAAGGTTGTGAAAGAGGGCGAAGAAATTTCGGATTTTGCCCAGTTGAGGTGATACATCTTGTTCAGTCTTTCCTTGCTCCCGTTCCTGCTCGTGCAGGAGGCTGCCACGGAGTATAGTGATAGAGTTAGGTCTGCTCTTGATTCTGGGGATGAGAATACCTCAATAGAATTTACTGTAATTTGGCTAAATGGGGTCGAAAGTGGAGGAGACAAAATTACTTTTTTTTTGGCACCCCCTGTGAAGTGTCAAAAGTTGTACCAAAAATTGCTCGATGCGGAAGGGTCACCGTACGATTTTTCGGAGGGTGTCGAAGTTATGGGAGGGAGAGGAGGTAGAGTGATCGAATGTTCGGAAATGGCTGAAATACTACCATTACTCGAAATGTGCTCAACTCAGTATGGGTTCCCAGTTGCAGCTCCTTCAGCTCTCCCTGACTTAGCAAGTACGACCCCCCAAGAACTGAATAGGGCTCACTTAGGCCGAGTTCATACTTTGCGAGGTAGCAAGGCGTGACTTCAAGTCTCTGCGTTTCCGCCTGTGCAACACAGTCTTTTTGCCTGCGTCGCCTCTGCACCCCGTGCCATTCTGCCTCGTTGCTTGAAAACGCAGGCACGCCCGGACTTCGCAAAGTGTGAACGCAGCCCTATGGCAATTCTTCAACTAGCGCTTGACCCAGTGCGATATATTGCAGTACTATGGGGAAACCTGGTGTAACCTTGACATTGTATAGGATTTTTCTGTAAAAAAACAAAAATTTTATATTATAGTGGCGGAAATTTGCTAGAGCAATGGAAGGTGTGGTGAGGATTGGAGCTGTGAACTGTGCCGAAGATCCTGGCCTCTGTCAATCGCAACGAGTAAACGCCTATCCGTCACTTGTAATCTACCCATCGGTGAGTTGGGTATAACGTTTGAAGCCGTGGTAATAATCGATATTACAATCCTAGTAAGGGAAAAGTTGATTTCGCATAAATTTTCTTAGTGCTGATTCCAAACGGAAATTCGTTGCTGTGCACCACAGCTTTTGCGCTAAACGTTCAAAACTATAGAAATTTTTTTATTATCCACTTTAGAGTATATGTAAATTCATTTTTGGCGCTGCCTCCGTTCAGCGCTGGGCTAGCCGAAGGTGATAGAGTTTGGCCTGATTTTTGCGGCAAATGATCCTCGTGCAAGTTCTTACCGTATTTGTTGTGGAAAAGTTATGTTTCCATATGGAATCACATGGCGCCGGCAATAAAGCGAACGTCATACTTGTGATCAGTCTGTGACCCTTAAAAGGCTTCACATTGAAAGTTTCAGCAAAAAATACCTTCTTTTTACTCTATTTGACAGCAATCATTAGGTGGCATTGTGGTTACCGTATTGGCTTGATTCATTCTTCCTATCAGGGGTGACGCGAGAAAATGAGAACAGGGAAGACATGTTTTCTGTAAACGACCAATAGTTCAGATGAGGTAAGGGTGGTGAAACTCGCACTGAGGAAGTGCGCCCTGGGATGTTTGCCGTGATCTCGCCCCGCTGCCATTCACGGTGTCTCGCGTTCGCCGGGCGTCGCTGTGAGGTTGGGGGCAACGTACGCGGCTGGCTGGGCACCTCGCCGTCTGCATATACTCCGCAGTGGTTAGTGATGCAGAGGGGAGGGGGCAAGGGAAGTAGTGAGAAGGATGGCCATCGGGTATCCATTTCTCAGCTTTTTAGCGTTTCATTCCGTGTTTTTCAGTAATTCGTGTCTTGCTTGTAGAGAACTGGCTAAATCTTCATTTCAGGGAGAATTCTATAATGGAGTACGTGATGTTGAGCTCCTACAAGAATTCATAATGCAGCGAATGACATCTGAGGTGAGCTTTTAATTACGAACTCAAATAAAAAAAGCCATAATTTTTGTTCACTCATTGGAGTGGATGAAGTGCTTTGGAATGTGTTAGCTAGCAAAGCGAAGAGCGCTGTATTTGAGTTTCGGTGGATTCTATCACAGTCTTGGGCGAATCTGTACTTTAGTTTCGACGGGTGCCATTATACTATTACATGTTGGGGTCAGCCCTACCTAACGATTGGAGAGAGTGACTGCCATTAGGATCAGGCGTAGGTCAAGGAATCCTTGGAAGGGTAGTACTGTGGTTGGAATTTGAGGATCGTTTTCTTGAAAATGGATTCTCCAACGTTTCAGCTGATGAATCGATCAGCGATATCTGGAGAAAAGCTTCTCACTTAATCATACTTA
Source organism: Trichostrongylus colubriformis (assembly GCA_963978905.1). Classification (NCBI taxonomy): domain Eukaryota; kingdom Metazoa; phylum Nematoda; class Chromadorea; order Rhabditida; family Trichostrongylidae; genus Trichostrongylus; species Trichostrongylus colubriformis. The sequence continues at coordinate 19,806,946 of OZ022260.1, forward strand.
GTTCTAGTAACGAAGCTAAGATTTTCGTCAATTGACTCCTTTTTTGTGGTTCAAGAACACACTTTGAGTATTAATAGAGGTAGCCTCGGAATCGTCAACAGAGGTCTGGAGTGAGGTCGTATTTTTCAAAAATTTCTCTTTACGTTGGGGTTGATCCTGCCTACCTTTTAGTCGCACGCTACTGTCGGGTGTCAGCAATGGTGGAAGCTTGAAGACAGTGATAGGGGTAATGCAGGCCAAATATGGAAAGATCATCAAGCCTGAAGGTCGAGGTGCTTAATTGTACGAAAGTGAAGGAAAAACGGAATAAGACAGTCAGAAACTAGAGAAATAAGGCCCTCTCCCCGCCCTTCATTCTAGAAACGGGCGTCGCGCCGAAGAAATAGGCAGGCTGGGATAAGCAAGTGAGAACTGTCAAAGGAGACGGCTCTTATAAAGTCCGAGGGCGCCCTTTCTCATCGGAAATCGTCACATGTAGTATTTTAAACGCCTATCTTTCATTTGTCTGACCCAGTTCAGGAGTTTTCATTACCCACTTCACCCCTGTTACTGTCTTTGAAGGCACTGGGAGGGGTGAAGAGAAAGTGGGAACTTGAATACCTGTTCTCTAAAAAAAAACGTTCCACTCCAGAAGAGGTGATGTGTGGAGAAACTCGCATTGAAAAAGTGCGGCTCGGGGTCCTCGCAGCAGAGCAAGTTGTTCTGCCTACGCCGGAGAAGTTCCCGGCAGGGGTGGAACAACGTTCATAGTCGGCTTAACTGGGCCCCTCGCCCGTCTCCAGTCTAATCCCGACTAGAGACGCAGAGGGGCAAGGAAGAGAGAGGGGTTTCAGCCTACTACTTCTCGAGCTTTCTCGTTTTATTTCATACTTTCTTTAATGCTACGCTGCTGAGCATCGCTACATTCATATTTCACAATCTGCCAAATTTACCCCTCCCAGTGTCTTTCATATATCAGCCATCCTCTGTAAGTGCAAAGATTCATGAGGGTGTGGCTATGAAGAATCAGCAAATAGTTCCGGGAAATAGTAGTTGTGGATGACGGGAATAGAACTCTTAGGCACTATCAAGTGGGGGTTGGGTGGGGGTCGATTGGTCGAGTTTTCGCTTAAGACGCAGTGGGCTGGTACCGTGAAGGATCTTCAAAGATTGCAGTTTGGAAGTTCGGAAGCTCGCTTATGTTGTCGCTGTTGCTCTTTCAACAGATGAAGCTGCAAACGACTCGCACTTACCGCGTCGCTCGCCGCGGGCGGCCGCGTGAAAATTCGACCAGTGGACGCCTACACGTGGGGATTTGGGAAGGGTTGAGACAAGGCTGACTCCTGCATGGAGGAATGTGATTGTGAATGATGCATTAATCACATAGAGCAAGGCCTGATTGAAAATTAATGTATATTTTTGAACTTCAGGTGCTTCATCTAAAATCCGATAATATCGAAGCGCTGACAACCACATGGCAACCATACGATTCTCGCCCATGGATCATTGACTTCTGCGACAGGAGCGACTCATGTCTGTCTTCTGTCAATAGGTACGGTAGTTTCAGAACTAAATGAATGTATGGGGTAAGCATGCAAAAGCTGTGAGAAATGGCCACCAGTGTGTGCATAGGATGGGAGACATTATCGATCAAAACTGTCCATCAAAAGCTATAAAACTTTTACTTAATGACACAATGATTGCGAATATTCAGGAGGAAATTGGCTGCAATGCTGGACGGTCTTGTGAATGTGGGAACTGTGGACTGCACGTCGAAAGGAGACAGTGCTTTGTGTGAAAAGTTGGATGTCACCAGCGGTGTTAGATACTATCCAACACAAATGGTTGACAAGGAACATGAAAAAGTAAAAAAGCAAAAAAATCTCAAAGGATCGAACGTTTTCTGCATAACTCCTTACCCGTGGTTTCAGGTGATGAGTTCCCTCGATCCGAAGGAGCTCCTTGAAGAAGCACTTTCATATGTGGATGACTTGGAAGAGATTGAAGAAAAAGATCTCCACGAACTTCTAGGTACTTTTCGAATTACTTTCGTTTATAATGTAATAAGTAACTCGAAAGGTATAAGATATAACTCAAGGGTATTAGAAGATTACTATAAGGTCTTCAAAAAATACCCGCTGTTTTGCATTGCTTGACTACAGAAGATCATAATTTCGCCAAAACAATTGATCATGACGATACGAAATCTTTAGATTCAACATACTTTTCTTTACAAGTGCAGTCCTATTTCTTACACAGGTTTTCTTCCTCTCAAAATGTGAGAACTGTTCAAGCGATTTTGACACCCCTCTCATCTTGGAACCATATTTCCTCTAAGAGATGCTTCGGAGTGCCAAGAAGTGGTGATTCATATAAGACACATCCTAGATTTGCAAGGAATAGAGCAGTACTTCCGCGTCTTGTTTTGCGTAGTTTTTTCGATAGCTCATATTCGGATATGGGGTTTTGGTGTCACCGCGGGGAGCGCTAGGACCTTACCTGTTCCGGTCTACCATTAGCACCATTATCGCTTGAAGTTCCATCTAAGAGGGCGCGCATAGCTCCCACCATCGCATCGCATACCGAACGCCGTGAGGCCGCGTTCATAGCCGTCGTGATTGGCGCATCGGCGCATTGGCGCTCAGGCGCAGCGCTGAAACCGCGCGCGCCGCGGTGCATGTGATGATAGATGACGTGGTGATGCCTATCAATTCGAAAAACGTTATATCAACCAAATCGTCACCGATGCATTGAAAATCGGGAGGGGATGGCATTGTGATCACTATGTGTCCTGTGCACATTCGCCGATGCGCCCAAAACGTCGACAGGGCGTGGCCATTCGATCGATGAGTATCTTTAACTACATCCGCGGATGCGCCGATGCGCCAATCACGATGGCTATGAACGCCGCCCAGTGCGAATTTCCTAACCTAATGGCACACACACATGTGGAATCGGTCCATTTTCATGGAAGCTGTTGCAGAAGACGAAGATACGACATGGCCGACCGCTGTCTGGTTCATTCCCAATAAAGAGTCGCTGAAAGAACGGAAAGACTACAAGAGACTACCACAGTTGTTGCCAGATGTCAAGGTTTGTGCCGATGCAAAGTGCAAGAGCTCGCGAAAAGAATGAATAACGATCAAATTGGTTAGGGGTACGCCATGCGTTCAGTTTCCGAATCTATTCTTTTGCCTTTAAGATATGTGGGTGACTGAAACGTAATTGAAACACCTTCACTCCCCCGTCGGTGGGTCAATTATGGTGAATAATCGCGAAGGTATTGGGAAAATAGGCAATATTCGGATAGAGGACGATGAAGAGATTGCTTAGGGGCTTTCAGTTATTCTGTTAGGTGGCTGTTAGGTGGTTCTGCTCATAAACTGGATACAATACTTAGACGAGGCTTCTGATTATCGCGTTGAAGGTCTTTTTCCATCATTATCAATTACTGCAGTTAATATACTGAACGCACTCTGTTCATAAATGACTCCTATCCGCCCATGTATCACAAGCTTAGGTCGCCTTCCGACTTGGGGATTTTGCAAATCTCTAGCTTTGTGGTGTGACGGCTCCGCACGCAAGTTGCGGCTTCGTGAAGTCTAGAGTCGCAGAATCGCTTTCGAAGATGCGACACCACAAAGCCGCAGAATCGCGAACTCGCAAAAGCGCCAAGTCTGACGCCTCGAATGCTCCGCTTTCGCCATCCCCGGTATCGAATTTCGCAGGGCTTACCGCTAGCCATCTAGGGTTTACGGGATCCAGCTACGCGAAAAGAAAAAGTAAAGCGAGTATTAACTGAAGACCTCAAAGGGAGGTAAGAGCCACAGGTGCATTCAATCGTTCCTAAGATTCTCTATGGAAAACCAACGCATGGTGAACTCCAAATGGATGAGCGGAACTCTGATTTCCCTCATCTGTTCGCTGGTTTAGTGAACTTTTTGTGATGGCTCAAACAGTTGATGTTTCGGTATTGATTCACTAGCATAATCAGTCGATTCGCTTTGAAGATCGTTTACGCGGACTGTTCCGAATTCATGGAAATTTGTCGGGATCTGCTTGACTTTAAAAAACTTCCACAGTTTGTCACTTTCAAATCTACAGGAGGTTATGAAATCGACTACGGTAAGTGAAGCAGCATCTCATTTTGGGATTCTGCCATAATACGCTTGAACACAGTAATTTCAGTAAATAAGCCATCGTATCATGATGTTAGCTCTTTCATCAAAGAATCGATCATGTCGCCTTTGCATGTGCTCAGCGTTGAGGAGTACAATGCTGCGCTGAACAGCGGTGAGCTGTGGATTATCGATTACTTCGCACCGGTGGGTGATGTACACGGAATTACCAGGCTTCCGCAGCACTTGTTGTTCCTGTGTTTGTCTTAAATTGTAAACCCAACGATGAACTCGAATAGTCTATAACCGTAGCAAATTCGCACCATTGAAGGGTGCGCTTCGATTGATACAAATTTTCCTATCCTTTCACCTGTTTTCACTCGAATGGTGGTTTTCTGTAAGTTACTCTGTTGTATTTGCAATGAGTGAAAAATTTACTTCAATTTCGCAACGTTTTGTAGAAAAATAATTGCTCCGTGGGTGTTTCACATGGAGCGCTCCGCCCGCCGCACATATTAAAGGAACGTCCACGGAAAATGAGTTTTTCTGTTACCCATATAATCATGCTGCATTTGCCTAATAAAGGCCGCTTGCAAAATTTCACGCGGAGAAGTGAGAATTCCGCCAAGATATAGCTCCCAAATTCTCGGTCGGGTGGGCGGGGCGTCCAAGTTAAAGTCCCGTCTCGTCGCTCGCCGCGGTTGGAAACGGGGGTGGGACTTTTTACGTAGTTTTCTGTTCCTACAATGCGCCTCCTACCGCGGAAGACAACTGGGTGGACACTCGCTCGTGCGCCTCCTACCGCGGAAGACAACTGGGTGGACACTCGCTCGAAGACCCCACCCACCCGGCCAAGAATTTGAGATGCTGTATAATAGCCGGAATCAGATTTTTTCGCGTGAAATTTGCATGCGGCCTACATCAGGCAAATAAACATAAATATATGGGTAACAGGAGGACTCATTTCTCCGTGGACGATTCCTTTGAGCACCTTTGCTTGTATCCGCAGCACTGGTGTTGACGTTGCGATTATATACGGTGACGTAAGCATTAACGAGAACGAAAAAGGCAAGCTTTAGTAATAAGGGCAGCGAGATATCCTCAAGCTATCGAGATAACGACTCAACTACAAGGAATCTTGTTTTTTGGAACAACGTAACTATAAGCAACCATTTTATTGATAACACCTTTTTATTCTTTTCTTCATTGATACTGGACTAATTAACAACCTTCAAATTAATCTGCTACTCTAAGGTGGTACACTTTTATGAGAGAAGGGGCCACAGTGCTTACGATTCCTATGGGCCATTTCAGTGTTTTTTTATAGAAAGCCAATTTCAGTGGTGTCCACCGTGTTTACGGCTTATCTCCGAATATCGTCAACTACACTCGGTTATCGATCCAAATGATGAGATCGTTTCAAAAATCAAATTGGGTCTTATCGATTGCGAGAAGCACAAGGATATATGCCAAAAAGCTGGAGTGCAAAGGTACTTTTTTTAAATAGTTGTATACATAAGCCGCTTCAACCCACACTTATCGATTAATAGTTTTGATCACTGATCAGAAAACAGCTGTCAGAAGCTCAGTACTCGCTACTGACAACAGCCACCACTGCAGACATCAGTGCTAAGTGAGAAGACCCAGTGCCAAATCAGCGCATTCTATACTGGATCATAGTGCATGAGATAGGGATGCTGGAAGTAGTGTGGGAGAATTGAGAAGTGACCAAAAGAAAAAAAAAAGAATACTCGTGGGATGTGAGAGTGTTGGTGAAAGCTGGGAATGCCGAGAGATTATGACAAATGGCAGCGAGATGGTGCTTGAGATTCTTGACCACGACTTCAGTTCATAAATGTGGATGTGCTTTGTTGGGTTACTGGCTCATGCAAAGAAATTTGAACGATCGGATATCAAATGAGGATATCAGTGTTTTCATCTCAACAGGTTGATCTACAGTAAGTTATCGGCCCCTGGAGACTGCTAGGCTTCTGTACACCAGGCAGGCGCATACTGAGCGATATTGTGCTCTCCACTCAAGTGGATCCTCTAGTCTCCACATTACCTTGTCTCCACTGAAGGTCTCAACATACAGGGTCGTCCGTAATAAATATGGTTACCCGGTAAAAAAATGAAATATGTACAGGGTGGGGCAAAATTACGGAAACTAGGCGCGGCCACGGGAAATTTGACTCCGGAGGCGCTTTTTGCATTTGAAAAGCTCTTGCTTGTTTTTATTCGATTCAGCGCAATCTTCTCTACTAACCAGCACAAGAAATTTCATATTTGATCTGTAATGACAAGGCCATCCCTTCACCGGACTTCAATCATTGACCTGCACCTTCAAATATTGCGAGCGATTGACATTTCCCGCCGTCTGAAGGTATCAGGAAGTCTCATGTCGAAAACATTCGCAATGTTTACAGAACTAGGAAACCTTTCCGACCGACCAGGACGTGGGAGACCGAATTCTATCACGATCAAGGCGAAAATCAAGAAGATGCGCGGTCATCTGCGTGGTCTTCGCTCACCGCTGGTCTTCGTTCCACAGGGAGTTAAGGTCAACGGGAACAACTATTTGGGCATTTTGAAGAACGAAGTCTTACTGTGGGCCCAGAGGCACTTCTGGTATAAGAAACGGTGCTCTCAACAAGAAAGTGCCCCTGCTCACGAGGCCAAGATTGTCCAGGAGCGGTGCAAGGAAAATTTCCCGGATTCCATCGCTTTTGGTGAACGGCATCCCAGTTCACCGGACCTCAACCCACTCGATTTCTCTGTATGGAGCGTCCTCGAGTCTAAAGCATGCTCAAACCCCATCGCGATCTCATTTCTCTGGAGGCAGCACTGGAGAAAGCATGGAATGAGTTGGATGAAGACTACCTCCACGCCACGGTCAACGCGTATCCGGAGCGTCTTCGAGCCTGTGTCGAAGTAAATAGGCTTGTTTTGAAAAAAAAGAAGTGGTTTCTGTTCAGTTTTTTCTGGGGAATAAATCGATAGTGATTACTTTTTTGTTCAAGCTGAAGTAAAGTTTTTGGGTGGCATCAATTCAGTTTCCTTAATTTTGCCCCGCCCTGTACATTCGGCAAGAGTACAAAAAAGGCGAAAATTATGATAAATATTTATATTGATATGTAACGATGTGATATTCTAACAAAATGTATGTTATTATCACTTTTCAATTCGACTTCCTTGATTTCGGATAACGGCACTTAGAAGTTCGGGGTAGGAGTCGAAGACAGGATGCAGTCGACGTCAATTTTTGCCCACTCCCGTCAAAGGGTTGCCTTGAGGTACTTAAAGCGCAGTCCAGAGGGTTGAGATCGGTCGAGGAGCTTCTTATTCAGGGAGATCGTCCTTAGGTGCTCGTTAATTCACGTCCAGTCATTGACAACTCCCCCAAGCGTCTGAAATCTAGAAGGTCGAAGCGAAAAGTTATGATAACATATTGATCAGAACCGTTGTATTATTATCATACTATATCATTATTTATCATCTAATTTCGTTTCCCTTGTTACACTCTTGCCTGAGATACTTGGTTTTTTTTACCGCGTTACAGTATTTATTGTAATCCCTGTAATCGTGATCAAAGGGACATGTGAATGAATCTGAGCCGTACGTTAATGAGGGACCGGTCCATGATGGTTCCGGAGTAGTCTTCTTTCCATGCATTACTAGTAATTTCAGAAATTTTACCATTAAAGATAGCCCGTTCAGATAAAGAGCAATGTGTGCCTGCATGTGCGAATCAAATTCAAAAGCGCAGAGCCTTGCAGGCGGTTATCTGTATCGTTTCAGAAGATGGAATGCTAATTTTATAAGCCATCATGTGATCACTGAACTAATCTTTTTCATTTCAGTTATCCTACAAGTGCTCTTTATACGCTGGATAATCGACTTCACAAATTTGTTGGATACCATTCAGTGCAGTCGTTGTTAGAAAACATTGATGTGAGTTTCGTTTGGTCGTTATACACTGCAAATATGTATTGGGTTAGGGAATAAGTTCCCGCGGTTTTTTTAAACCCCGTTTTTCACATTGTTCCCTTCATCTTTCGGTAAAGCTAACACACGTTTTCGATAGAGCTTTTTTTGCTCTACAAAATGCTTCTATCTATTTTTCGATTTCTTTGAATACCTGATATTTATGAGGTTTGGAAACGAAGTAAGCCGAAGGCAAAAATTGGCACTCTCGACACTTCATCATCCTAGTCTACCATCGAGATCGAAAAGTACATGTGTGTATGTTTTCGATAGAGCTTCTTCAGCTCTACAGAATGGTACTACTTTTTATTTGAATCGCTCAACTTTTTGCTGATTTTAAGACTCACAAATGCAGTACACACCAAAAGTGTGCACTTTCGTTATCTTCTCTTCCTCGCCTACCGTCAAGATTGGAGAGGATGTGCATACATGCATTCGATAGAGCTTTTTTTTTGCTCTACAAGATGATGCCACCCATCTTTTAAATCCTGTCATATTTTAGCATGTGAGGATAAGTTTCTATCTTTTTTTCAACTCAAAATTGCGTAATGAAAATAAATTTTTTTGGCAAAGTCTTCCGCATTATTTGATAGAGCTCTTTTCGCTCTACAAGATAGTGCTTATGGTTTTTGTTCAAATTATTTTTTGCTATTTTTTAGATCATTTTAAAGGAGTGCCGAGTCGACGAATTCGCGCATTTTCGTGTCGATCATGCTCGATTTCGTCGATTTGGCACTCCTTTAAAATGATCTGAAAAATAGCAAAAAATAATTTGAACGAAAACCATAAGCATTATCTTGTGGAGCGAAAAGAGCTCTATCAAACAGTATAAAACACTCTTCCAAAAAAAATTTATTTTCATTACGCAATTTTGAGTTGAAAAAAGGTGGAAACTTATCCTCACATGCTAAAATATGACAGGATTTAAAAGATGGGTGGCAACATCTTGTAGAGCAAAACAAGCTCTATCGATTGCATGTATGCACATCCTCTCCAATCTCGACGGTAGGCGAGGAGGAGAGTATAACGAAGGTGCACACTTTTACGAGTACTGCATTTGTGAGTCTTAAAATCGGCAAAAACTTGAGCGATTCAAATAAAAAGTAGTACCATTCTGTAGAGCTGAAAAAGCTCTATCGAAAACATATACACATGCATTTTTCGATCTCGATGGTAGACTAGGAAGATGAGGTGTCGAGAGTGCCAATTTTTGCATTCGGCTTACTTCGTTTCCAAACTTCGTAAATATTAGGTAGTCAAAGAAATCGAAAAATAGATAGTAGCATCTGGTAGAACAAAAAAAGCTCTATCGAAAACTTATATTAGCTTTACCGAAAGATGAAGGGAACAATGTGAAAAACGGGGTTTAAAAAACCGCGGGAACTTATTCCTCAACCCAATAGATAAGTGGGTTGACATTGTCTAGGTGATACCCTAGCTAGTGGAGGAACGTCTCCTGACACTGTAAATAAGCCTGTGTATAATTAGTAATGAGGTTTAGTAAGGTTGGCATCACGGTCACAGACTTCACCAACAATTGGATATGTGTTGAAATGGGATGGTGCTGATGCTGCATAACGAATCTTGCTATGATTGAAGAAATCGTCCACAGAAATTCCAGTTCTTCTGTAACTCACATATTCATGTTATATATGCTTATCAAAAACCGCTTGCAAAGTTTCAAGCGCATATACCAGAATTCAATTGAGATAGAGCCCCCCAAGGTAACGGACGATGGGGTGGGGCGTCCGAATGGATTTGGACTCCGGAACATGGAGAGATGAGAAGCAAACAGGTAACACTCACGTGATCAGAGACGCAGAGCGAGAAGCAAATCAACATTGAGCGCGGAAATCTGAACTGCACTCCGGCCGTCGAGACTGTTCAAATGTTGTGGCGGGAATTGAAACGAATTGCCCTTTTCCGGTTTTTTGGTTTCTGCTTTGGGACGAAGGGAGATTTTCGTTTTTTTGTGACTTCCATGTACTGTGTCCAGTAGAGTGATTTTAAGATGAATTAGAATATTCTCTTGGACAATTCCTTCGAGCGAGGAGGCGGGCCATTTAGTCGTCAGCACGTGAGGTCGCATCGCACGCGACGCATCGTGCGACAAACGGCACGGCGATTTCGAAACCTCAATTATTCAAAATCGAGGCAATATTCTTCTCCAATACTTGTATAGCTTTCATGCCGCCTAGGGACAAAGAAGGGAATAAAATGCGTATTGAGGGAAAAACGTCGACTAAAATGAAAAGTTGCTAGACTGTCTTCCGAGAAATGTTTTCAAGTATTGTCATTCGAAAGCTGTCATAGAGGTCAGTTCGACCCTTTATGGTCAGTGACAAGGAAAGACTGAAGGCTATCTGAAGAAGAGTTTATAACAAAATTCTGAAAATCTCCCGCAGCAGGTAGCCGCTGACCGCAGCGGCCTCACCCGCGCGATAGATTCAACACGCACCCAATTTACGGTTGAAAATAGCTCGTAAGTCGTGGCAATTTACTATGCAGTCTAGTATCGAAGCTGTAAGAAATATGTAGTCTACGAGATCGTAAGGTGGAGTTGAACAAAACTTTATTTTCCCTGTACCCACTCCAACGTAGGATCCTTTTTAAAGACAGCATTAGGGGTTTCAGGACGAAAAGTAAAAGAAGTAGTGAATATGAAAGTCGAGATGCCTAGTAACAGGACATTGGAGAAAAAACGGATGAAATGGCAAAAACCCGAGGAATAGGACTCCCTTCTCACGTTAATTCTCGACGAGAACGACCTTTCCGTCAAGAGGCGGATAGTCCGGACGAGTTTTTCATCTGCTTGCCAAGTGGCAAACACGAAGGGATGTTTGGAAATACAATAGCATCTATTCTCTGGAGTGAGCTTCAAGCTAAAGCTGAGAAAGCGCGCCGCACCACTCTCGATCCTGCTGCATATCCAGAGCCGCTCCCAAACTCAGCCAATCGGGAATCACGGTACTCAAGGCGGGGCCTGTCAACAAGACGTCAGCCGTTATCCGTTTCGCCGTTTCTACAGCTCGTAGGCGCGCTTTTTCACCGGGATTTCGCCACGGACAGCCTTCTTAGACCTATAGTTACCATGTAAGTGACTTCTTTCAGGGAATTCTCAATAACCACATCACCCCCAGCGCTGTCCTTAAGTTGTCTATGCATAATTGTTAGCATGGGACTTCTTCAAATCCCCCCTCTAAATACCGAAGACCCAGTGTTTCGTCGACTTCTCCTTGTCCGAAAATTACCCCAGATGTGTTCACCTTATCGTGTAATGCGTAAATTGCTAAGATATTCTTTATAGTTTGCGATTCAGGCGATTTGCGCTACTCGCGCAATTCGCGCGATTCAGAAGGAAAGGATAAAATACGTATCTACTAGGTGAATGATACGTCCGAAACGCACGGGTGTGTGCACTTATGACAGAAAAATAGCTCCGCGGCGTCGCACTCGCGGCGCCATCAGCTTGACTTGCCGAATCGATTCCTCTTTGGAGCCTGGCAGAGCGTGGCTGCGTCACGTCTGCACTTTCATCCATGCCACCCTGCCTCCTCCAGCACTGCAACACTGCCGCGCTTAGAGGCTGCCATGCCCTGCCACCGGTACTCGCACCCACCGAGCCGCTGCCGTGAGCGGCCACGCGATTTTCCGTCATGAGTGCACACACCCGAAACGCACTAGTTGCGCGAGTCACAGCACTCGCGCGATCTCCTGTAAGGCTTGATGTGTATCTTTTCCTTCCGCCTGAATCTTGAAGTGGGTACGCGGCTTTAGACTGATAGAGAAAATTTCGTTTGTTGCATGAGGACGGAAACACGTTTAAACCAAAAATTTCTATTAATTATATGCTGCGCTCGGGAACTTTTTATGCAACTCACACTTTACAGAATGCCCTCAATCCGGCCGTCGATGAGCTAAAACCAGAAGACTTCAAACGTTTGGTCGAGAATCGTGAAACAGACGTTACGTGGATTGTGGATTTTTTCGCTCCATGGTGTGGACCTTGTCAACAGGTAGTGTTTGGTTCAACTACCGTAATCCACCAAGTCCTGTTCTGCCCATAAAGTGATTTTCTGCTTGAAAGTTCTCAATCGAGCAGCATGCGTTGCAAATGAGTGGTACTGTGCGTCTTGTCCATTGAAGTTATTTTATCTACAGCTTGCTCCGGAATTTCAACGAGCCGCACGATCACTTCGTCAATTCGACGAACGAGTCCACTTTGGATCAGTCGATTGCCAAGCCTACGCCGTGTTCTGTCGTCAACAATCGGTCTCCGCTTATCCATCAATTCGTCTTTATCCAGCCACGAAGAAGCAGCGATGGCTCCAACCTTTCTAGTCAGTTACATCGATTACCCACATTCTTATTACACCCGCCTTCTATTTTTGCCCCACGTTCAGCTTCTTATCATAGAGATGGTACGAAATTATGAATATAGCCATGGTAATTTCAGTGACTACCCACAAAACATGTGGAGGAATTCGGACACCATCGAGCGATGGGTGTTCGGCATGTTGCCATCGCTAGTTACCTCACTTGGAAACGATTATTGGCAAACGGTAAGTAAGCCTGCGACAGACCTACGGAGGATAAAGCAGTCATTATTCGTTTTCTGGGAAGCACCACGCATTCTAGTCCCACTCAGAATCGCTGTGATACTTGAATCGGCCTAGGCAATGATCATAGCCGTGGGGATATGCGATTCACAGCTTTTATTTATGTTGGGAGTCTGGTACCACCTCGTTGACTTCGAGAAGTTGAACAAATGGCTGACCGATACGGGCTCTGTTCTGCGACTGGTTCCCTGAGCCATGCATTGTGGTATCGGCGATACATGTCACCACACCAACTCGGCACGACGGCTTCAGAAGCCTAAGGATTTGTATCTTCTGAAGAATGTCCTGCGTTGAGGTTAGGCTAGCTCGGAGACACGGTTGTTTCAGCAAATCATACCCAACGGTCCTATCCATCATGTCTTACTAACTGAGATTTCTCTTGACTTATAAGACTCATAGGTATTTTCACGGGGGTGGTTGAATGAAAGATGGTTCTGCTCCCACTAAAATGACTCAGAGATTAATTCCTGGATCGAATTTACGATCCAGCCACGCAAGCCTTCCATCGCTCCTGCGTCGGTGGATTGGTAGGCAACTTGTCTAGAAGGATAAAAATACAAACTAATTATCGACTACTCTATGCAGTCAAATGTCTCAGGGAGCTGAGAAAAAGGACGCGTGGTGCGTCCAAAATTGGCCTGACCTAGAGTTTTCTCGTCGTTCTTTAAGGCACATCACGCGAAACAGATTAGTGGCTCACTTTCTTGGGGCGAGTAGGTCCTTCGATAAGTGCTCAGGCTGCACCTTTGTTGCGTGCACGTTTCACCCTCACGGTATAGTGCCTGTTTGAACGAAACCAAGCCAACAACCAATCACGCTTGGCCTTCCAACATTTCCAATGTGGAGAGGGAAACTTGAGATAAGAAAAGGTAATTTAATGAAACATCTATTTCGATGATGAACGCAACTTTCACAATGAAAATCTGCTCGTCTGAGGCCAGGTGTGAATTGGTTGCGTGGGCGTGGCTTGCTTGTGTTCAGTCAGGCAGAACGCCATGGGGATGCACCAACCGTGCAGTCGCAACAAAGATGCAGCCTGAGCAGTCATCTAAGACAGTAATCGCCTCAAAAGAGTAGCCACTAGTCTGATTATCGCCTGGTGTGCCTTTAACCATGCCACAAGAAGTCGCATGAACACTGATTAGTGTTTGAATAACTCGAAAACGTTCTCAGCCTTAGTCTGAACATCCAAATACAGAGTAGACAACTGGCAAATAATTTCTCAAACTTCAGGTATTGGATTCAGACGAGCCGTGGCTTGTCGACTTCTTCGCTCCATGGTGTGGTCATTGTGTGCAGTTCGCACCAGTGTTTGAGCAAATCGCTAAGGTTTAAATTTTCCGAACATCCTTCGCGTTTTATGCATTCATAAAAACTTGGTTTATCAGGTTCTCGATGGAAAAGTGAAACTCGGAAAGGTGGATTGCGACCAGTGGCCAGGCGTCTGTCGTGGAGCACAGGTATGTACATAGTTTCAGGAGCTGGTAGGGCCAACGAATTTGGAGTTGTTGATTAATAGAACTGAGTTTTCAGATCCAATCCTATCCCACTGTGCGATTCTACAAAGGACAACGCAATGGTCGACAACAAGGTGTATGGGGTCTGCAATTACAGACACAAAACAAGGACGAAATAGTTCGATTAGTTCTAGAGCAAGTGGAGATGTTATCTGGTCACGATGAGCTGTAGGCGACCTCGTAGGCATAGCAATAATATCATCTTCCTTTTATTTCATTGTATGGTGAGCGGTTTGACAATCCAACCAGTTGAACCTCAAACCCTTACCCTGAGGTCATTTATGTCAAGGTCTCACCTCATTACCTTTCTCTCAACCATATCAAATAGGCTGCCTTAATCTAATATTATTCATTGTCTTGAGCAATTTAATAGCATAACGAGTTGATCAAGTACGGTTTATTGTTAATGTTGTTTGTACTAAATATGTATCGATTCAAATAATTGTTTGAGCAAATAAGATTTGCCAATTTGTGATTTTTGGGAATAAACTCAATTGTGTCCAACCCTTCACTTATTATGGATAGTAAAAGATAAAAAGGCTAAAGCTTCTGGGGTTAATCAGCCCCTTATTAGGGTGTGGAGTGTAGGGCAGTCCACTCTTGATTCAAAAATTCGGATAGAATGATAAAATTTAAAAAATTTGGATAGATCCAAAAAATACGAACTCCCCTCCATACGACCCCCGCCTCCCGAAATGGACCTCCGAACCCCCTTCTTTAGGTCCGGTATTTCTATGTACTCAGTGGATGCGATTCATCAAGGAAATTAAGAGCCTACGGGTAAAAAAACTGAGACCAAGCTGGTGACAATATAGGAAAACGAAGAATCTAACAAGATTCAATATTCATTTCGAAACGGGAGCCTCGCTGACCATAGGTCATTTGCTCATCTCCTAATGACAAAAGAGAAGGATAAAAGTAAAGGATAAATAGATAAAAAATAAGTATAGTGTATATAGGAATAATGTTAGACAGATATTAGATAATATAAAAATAGATACAATAGATAATATAAAGATAAGAATAAAAGTCATACATGTAATGCGGCAGGGATAAAGGATGAAAAGGGAAGGATTGAAAAGCTGGAACGTCCATTGACGCCAGATGTCACTCTCCATTGCTATTATAGCACTGTATCTCCTCTATAGTGAACGAACATTTTTATGTACTTGTAACTTTATTAAAACTCAGTCTGTCGAGGCAATGTGAACCGTCTTCATGAAGCTCCCTCAGCTCAATCGTTTTCCGCTTAGTTTCCCTGATGGCTACGTACTTTCTTATATGCAAATTCAGTCGAGGAAAATTTGAAAAAATATCGAGTTGCCTCACTTTGAATGGTCGTAGCTTCCTTTATGCGTAACTTTATTAGTGCGCATTTCCGTTGCGGGATCTATAAGGTTGTCGCCTCCTGATGTCATTTCGAACAGTATATATCTCAGAAAAGAAGAAAGTAACATCGAAGGAAGCCAGTCAAGAAATTTCTTTTCTTTTTTCCTTCGGACTGGTGAGTTCTACCCACGATTCTTTGAAAAAAAAAAAGATTCATTGTGCCTGAAAAGCCTACTGTGCACAACCTTCGCTCTCAGAGGTCCAATGGGATGGTGAGTAGCGTTGGTCAGCTTCGCTGCGGTATGCGCCATGCATGAGGATTCATTTACAGTCTTATTTATTACAAGCGCTTTCCGATCCTTATAGCGGCTCGCTAGCACCAGTTTACATGTTTGCAGACGAGTGGCATGTGAAAGTAGCACTACGCCAATGTTTCACATTTTTATCCCATGGTTTCATAGGTATTCGTCCATGCTGTGATTTTGCAGAGATAACGCGCTCCAAGATTGATCAGAGGATGTCGGAGGTTCACTTGGTGACTGACGTTGGCCAGCTTCGTTTTAAAAATGCGCCACAGATGAAGATTCCATCGACAATCCATATGGTTAAAGACCTCTTGCTATGGTGGGCGGAAGTTGGGCCTTACCTCGAATACCTTGAAGTCCGCCATTCAAGAGTGGTCACGCCATCCTTGCAGGACTCATCCATGCCAAGCGTCACCATTCCTAGCCACTTGCCACCATCTCTGACCAAAGATCTCCTTCAGTGGATCACTGCTTCTGGTCGGGGTCTTCCTAGTGGCCTCTCCACTCCACGAGGATACCAGTCGGTCACTCGGCACGTCCATCGGTTATCTCTGAGGCAGGCAGCATGGCCGGCCCGTCGCTTCTTATCGTAGATAGTTCCGATGAAGTCTCTAACACACGTGCGCCTCCGAATCTCGCGACTGGGAATCTTTTGCATAATCGGCACACCACACATAACCCGTACCATAGCCCTTTGCGTAACTGCCAGTCTGTCCTCTTCAGCCCGAGTTGTATTCCATGTCTCGCATCCGTAGACTAATGCTGGGAGGACATGGGTATTGAACTCTTGTCCTCGGGTCTAAGCGTCTAGCCGCTTGTCGGTGAGAATATCGCGATACTTGTTGAACGCGGCCCAGCCTGCCTTACGGCGCCGGCTGATCTCGGCCGTTAGGTCGTTATCGTGGTGATTGTCTGACCGAGATAGACGTATGAGAAGAATTCTTCAATCACAGATCCCTCCAGGTGCAAACTGTATTCTTCCACACAGCTGTTCCTCATCCACTGAGTTTTGCCTGGATGGATTTGGAGCCCGGTAAGACGAGCGGCTTCGTAAACTCTCAACGAGTCCTCGAGAGCACAAGTCTTAGTACCGAAAAGGATGGTGTCGTCCGCAAAGAGCAGACACTGGAACTTCTCACCTTCTATGTCAATGCCGCAAGGTAGCTCAACGTTTTGCATTACGAGCTCGAGAGCAGCGGAAAACAGCTTCGGAGAGATAACCTCGCCTTGTCGCACTCCACGTTGAATTCCACATGAGCTATTCAGCAAATTGATTTCAGTGAAGCAGTTGGGCATAACATGAAAAAAACTAGTGGAGGTGGGGACAAGTTTGGAATGGGTATGGCAAGGGACAAGAAGTTAAGAGCACACATCGACCAAGTCATACTCTCCATACGGTGGACGGATGGGAATAAACTCAAGTGTGCCCAACCCTTCACTTATTATGGATAGTAAAAGATAAAAAGTAAAGCTTTTGGGGTCAACTGAACCCTTGTTAGGGTGTGAGGTGTAGGGCGATACACTCTAGATGAGCCACCGCACCACGCGAAATGCACTACCTCACGTAGCCAGTGTTTGACTGCTTTCGTGAATTGGTTGCTTAAAAGACAGTGTTTGGGATAATGTGGGTGCCAGAGAATCCCAAAAGAAGGCATTGACTGAAGAATTATGAGGCTGAAAGGCCTATGTATGGCGAAATCCCCCGCAAAAGGCGCCCCCTTGAGCAGTGGCGGAGGCGGCCTCATCAGGGCAAGCCGCCTTGGTTAGGGCAGCCCGCCTCCTGGCGACGTGATTAGTGGTTGGTCACGGTGAGGTTGGTCAAGGAGATCGGCAGGACTGAAAGTATCGCAGCGCGCTTTCTCACTTTTAGCGAAGCTCACCACATATTCACTACTTCTTTTACTTTTCGTCCGAATTATCCCTATAGCTGCCTTTAATAGTGCAAAGGGGCATTGCCGCCGCGAGCTCCTCTGGCATTACTCAGTTCGAGTGCCCAAACCTATACACATCATGCTGCGGACTTGCAGATGTCCCAACCAAGGTCAAGGGTGGTGTCGAGGAAAAATTTCAAGAAATAAGACTACCTACATACGACCCTCGGCCCCCGAAATAGGCCTACGAACTACCTTCTTCAGGTCCGGTATCTCTAAGTATCCAGTGAATGCGATTGATCGAAGAAATTAAGAGCCTACGGTAAAAAAATGAGGCCAAGCGGTGACAATATAGGAAACTTACAAAAGGACCTAAGAAGATCCGATATTCTTCCCGAAACGGGAGCATCGCCGGCCATGGGTCACATGCTCATCTTCTGATGACAGAGGAGAAGGATAAAAGCTAAGGGTAAATAGATAGAAAAATAAATGTAAAGTATATAAGAATAAGGATTGACAGATAACAGATATGAAAAATAGATACGATAGATAATATAAAGACAAGGATAAAAGTCATACGAGTAGTGCGGCAAGGATAAAAGATGAAAAAGGAAGGGTTGAAAAGCTGGAACTTACATTGAGAGCAGATGGCGCTCTCCATTGCTATTAGAGCGCGATATCTTCTCTATAGTAAATTCTAACATTTTTATGTACTTGTACCTTTACTCAAACTCAATCCGTCGAGATAATGTGATCGGTCTTCATAACAACTCCTTTGGATCAATCGTTTTCCGCTTGGTTTCCCTAATGGCTACGTAGTTTTCCATATGCAAATTCAGTTGAGGAAAATTTGGAAAAATATCGAAGTGCCTCACTTCAAATGGACGTATCATCCTTCATACGTAACTTTATGAGTGCGGATTTCCATTGCGGGATCTATAAGATTGTCGTCGCCTCCTACTTCGGAAATAGGAAGTTACATCGAAGGGAGCCAGTCGAGATTTTTTTCTTTTTTCCTTCGCACTGGTGAGTTCTTCAAACGATTCTTTGGTCAAAATATCCATTGTGCCTGAATGCCTACAATGCACGTCCTTCGCTCTCGGAGGTCCAGTTGGATAGCGACTAGCTTTGGTCGCCATCGCTGCGGGATGCACCATGCATGACGATTCATTTATACAAGATTATAAGTTTGCGACGCGGCGCTTGATTACAGTACCCTGTCGTGAGATTAAATGCATCGCGCACGCACACACATCCTGCGCTACAGTACACCAAAAATTATAAGTTAATTTCTCCGTCTCTGTGCAGTGATCTGCTAGTGAACTTTCAGTGGTTCTACTTACCTTGTGTTGTTTTTTGTCCGTTCTATTCTTTTCGTGCTCCTTATTGCTATTCGGTGTGTTTGCGCTGCGCCGCGTCGGGAACATATGATTCTGTGTGAACTGCTAGTGCTTTTCAGTGTTTTTGTTTTCTCTGTGCTCTACGTTTTGCTCGTTTTTGTTCTTTTGGTGCTACTCATCGTATTTTGTGTGTTTGCGCTGCGTTGGGTTGAGAACTTATTCGATTGCTTCAGGCTCCAGTGTTTAATGGATGAGGTTGCTTTTGCCAAAGACCTTGCTCTTCGCAGTTCTCAAAAAAGCAACGGTTCCGCCGAACATATGTGTCTTCCTTCTCCACTGCGGTTGATTCTTGTAGTAATTCTCTCGGTCGAATTACACCTACTTTCTAAATGTTTCGTTTGTGTTGAGCAAATGCATTATTTGTGCCTCTGTGCAACTTCCTTTCGAATATTTAGGCCGATCCATATGCAGTTTTCGATACCTTCAAAGCCAGTCGCTTGCTCAAGTACTACAGGTATGTACTGTAACAAAAAAGAATCTGCGCAACTCTTGCTGTCAAATATTTTCCTTGTTGTAGCAAGGCAAACTTCAGCCTAGTGACAAGATCGATGCTTAACAACGATGGTGGAGCTATGGAAAACAAGGACCATCCTAACGGTAAGCTTTAGCTTTTAGTGCTTCTTTTTGCTTTTCTTCACTCTTATTTTGCTGTTATGGCCTCCACTGAGTGCGGCGCATATAATAAAATGCTTCCACGAATTTACCTACACTTTGTTGTAATAGCGTTTTTGAGGCTCTACTAAATTTCGAGGATACGACACTTCTTCAGTGGGCAGTTTTCTGTGTTCAGCACGAGGATTTGTTTTCCTTGCCATTTGCGTTTTTTTTGGTTATAGCTCCCATTAATATTTATTGTTCTAATGAGCATCTTTTGTGATATAAATGCCTTATTTTTCTTTTGGGGTCAAATAAAGTCGGGGGCAGACGCAAAATTTTCATCGACGTCAAGCTTCTTTCCCTCCCTAGGTTTATGCTAAAGCAGATGAAACCCATGCTTCGGCAGAGGCTTTTTCATGTGGTAGGAGGGGATATCAATTTTAGCCTAAGCCTATGCAGGGAAACAAGCTTCGACATCGACGGAGAGTTGCGTCCCCCCCAGCCCCCCGACTTTATTTGACCCTTCTTTTGTTTCACTGATTATGAAGAGTTACCATCGTTTGCTGCGTTTTTTGGACGCTCAATGATTACATGCTGTCTTATTAAGTATTGCTTAAACGTAAGGTATCGTCTACGTTCTACGTTCCCGTACAAGTTAATAAACGGTCATTTACTGTGGAATGTTTGCCCTCATCGCCATTGCCATGATTTTGATGATTTCGTGGGGAAGCGATGCTGGAGTCCCTTCTTTTCCTAAGAAGTTTATCTGCGAGATATGTCAAAATATTTCAGTTTTCCTCTTTCACGTCTCCTTATTGTTTTCAGTTTTTTTCTTGATTGAAAATTCGTCTGTTTGAGCCATACGCATATGGACCATCACATTTGCTGAAGTTAATCTGCTGTTAAAATGACTGTTGAGTGAGCATTTGGTGCCATGACAAAACTATATGTACTTTTGTTCAGACCAATAAATTATTGATCGCTGATAAGAACATGAAACAGTCTCGTGTCAGCCATTGACTGGCTGGGAGGTTCTAACAGTTGATGGCAACACCCACCCGGCGCAGCGCAAACACATCAAGCAGCAATAAGGACCTTGAAAAGAATAGAACCGAACCAAAGAACAGCACAAAGGAAGTAAAACCACTGGAAAACACTAGTAGTCCACTGCACAGTGACGGAGAAATTAACTTATAATTTTTGGTGTACTGTAGCGCAGATTGTGTGTGCCTGCGCGATTGCATTTAATCCGATGACAGGGTACTGTAATCAAGCGCCGCGTCGGAAACTTATAATCTTGTTTCATTTATAGTCTTATTGAATACAAGCGCTTTTCGGATCCACATATATAGCGGCTCGCTAGCACCAGATTACGTGTTTGCAGACGATAATATCCATCACAAAATCTGAAAGGAAATCAACAAACCCCTTTTTCGATCAGCTTTCAGCCACACTCGACGTGCGAAAGCGACATTCCCGAAAAAAGCACATGAATGAAACTTAAACAGTACGCAAAAATAACACAGCACATAAACAAAACGAAAAACTCAGAAAAGCAGGTGATAAATCACAAAATCTGAAATAAAAACAAACAAACCCTCTTTTCCAAACAATTTCCAGTTCACCACGTGCGAGCGACGATCCTGAAAAGAAAGCACATAAAGGAAACATTAAAAAAGACTCAAACATAAAACAGCACATAAACAATACGAATAACTATGAAAAACAGTCAATACACATAGCAAAATCTGAAAAAAAGCAACATACCTTGCTGCGGGCCACGTGTGGATTTCGACGATCAAGCAAAAATGAGAAAGGGTGCTATAGCAGTTAGGGGGAGCCAGCGCACTGTGCTCTGCGTCTCTACGCCACGGCTGAGCGCAGAGAAGCCATAGCGCCAGCCTAATCGGGTTCGAATTCCGCACAGAAACGATTTTGATGCTGCAAATTCGTGCTATTTTTCATTCTATGGTAGCCTAAGCCTTGGGAAAGGAGATTCCCTTTCCCTAGGCTTAGGCGAATACGCGTAAGTGGTTGTTTAGTCTAGTTGTAGCGGATTTTTCATAACATACTAATGGAAGCATAATCCAATCGTTTTCTCAGTTAGTTGGCTGTACCTAGGCATAAAATAACCTTGAGAGTGCCTGTAAGCAGAAACTGGACGCGACTTCTGGGTTTGCCGAGTGACCCCCCTAACTCCCATAGCACCGAAAAAAGCACATGAAACGAGCATTAAAAACATTGAAACATCCTACTTTATATAATCGGCTAAGTGTGTCTGTTGGTGTGTGAGTGTGTTTGTGTGTGTGTGTGTGTGTTTGACCGGAAATTCATTTCTCGCGTCGCAGTAAAGATGGGATCCTGGATTTTAGATATGATATAGGGGATGGTAAGGGGATCCCAGCGGTAGTGGACCGAAAGTGATAGCAGCTGATAAGGGCTGATAAGGAGCCTCGAAAGGCTAATGTCGCCCAATCCCTCTCGCCTTTCGGGTCTGTCCTAGAGCGCCCACACTCATAGGTGTTTTAGGGGGAGGGACGGGCACATCAATGGTGGGTGATCCAAACTTATAACGGTTGATAAGATTAGATAAGGAGCATCAAAAGGCGAATATCGCCTAATTCGCTTCACCTTTCGGGTTGACCGTAGACTGCTGAAATTCATAAGTGTTTAGAGGGATGGGACGGGCACATCAACGGTGGGTGATCCAAATTGATAACGCTTGATAAGGTTCGATAAGGAGCGTCAAAAGGCGAATGTCGTTGAATCTTTTTCCCCCTTCGGGTTGATCCTAGAGCGCCGACCCTCATAGGTGTTTTGGAGGGTGGGATGGGCACATCAATGGTGGGGGGTCCAAATTGATAGCGATTAATAAGGGCTGATAAGGAGCGTCAAAAGGCGAATATCGTTAAATCCGTTTTCCCATACATGTTGGTTCTAGAGCGCCGACACTCATAGGTGTTTTGAGGGGCGGGACGGGCACATCGGTGGTGGGTGATCCAAATTGATAGCGGTTGATAAGATTCGATATGAAGCTTTGGAAGGCAAGTGTCATCAGATGTGTTGCGCTTCTCGGGTTGAGGATGGAGTGTTGATACTTATAAGTGTTACGTGAGACGAAAAGGAGACATCAACTGTGGGTGATCCAATGTGATGATAGCTCATATTGGCTAATAGAGAGCAGTCAGTACGAGGGAGGCGGGGACATTGGCAAAGGGTGACTGGGAACTGAATTTATAACGCCTGATAGAGGCCGTTAAGAGATGAGTAACCCCCCGATATAATAATGATTACTACACCCCAAATATCACATGATCAAGGGCTGAGCACACATTCTTATTATGCGACATCAGTTGCAATAAAAATTTCGACCACCATAGCATCGTCTCACTCGAAGAGTGATAGTGTTCTATTGAGGTATGGTAAGTAGCGGTCAACGACCATTCACCACTCATTCTAGCACTAAAAGCTCAGAAAGTGAACACATTACCTACTGCGATACCAGTAACAACAACATACTCCGACCGCTAAATTGCCTGAGCTCACGAAGAGTGGTAGGTGCTCTCGGAGATACCAGGGTGGCTAGCGCTTAGCATTGCGCGTGTCACAGCGATATGTTTCATCGATATCGATTACTCAGCATCGGCCATTTCCACATTACCTACCGAGTGTTTCGCACAGTACCGTGCGATGGTCAAACTGTGACTGACAAGGGCCTTAATAAATAAACGGCGAATAAAACAAAATATCCCATGCTGCCTATGATTGCAATAAGACCACTGTTGGCAAATTGTAAATACCGAATGCACATTTGTTCCCGCAACGATATCTGATGAAGTGTGTGGAGTTTCACTATTGTTTAACTGTTGCTTTCATATTGCACAATTCAAACCGACACGAGAGCAGGAATCGCTTACTTTTCCTGCAACTCAAAACAGTACCAACATAGCCTATCCCATGTCCAGTAAGGACGCTTCATGCCCATGCCGGTATCAACAGCAGAAACATGAGCGACCGCTGAACTACCTAAAGCCGAAGAAAAGTGGAAATCCTTCGTATCATGTGAGCGATAGCAAATGAATAATTTATTACTTCTTTATCGCCATCCCTTTCCTATCCTACCTTATCTTATCGGCAAGTGAGAAAGTGTGTCCTATTGCACAGATCCATTGCGTGCACTATAGGAGGCTTTGAGAAATTCTCTGAGGTGAGTGTAGACCTTGATATAACTACAAGTAGTTATATACAAGCATCCCACTTTGCGGATAGCGTGTAATATTCATTCAGTTTCGCATACTTCCCTTCTAAACGTGTTTTTGCAGTTTCAGATATCTATTCTTATCAAATTTATTCTTCCATACAATAGAAAGTTGCAGAAGAGTCCATCTGAGGTGAATGCTAGCAATTCTATTTCAACTGACGTATCTCTCACTTCTTTTTCAAACCGATTGGCGCTATGTGGAAACGGGAGGGGCATTCTAGCCAATGCATCTATCCACACCCTAGCACAACCAAGAGCTAATAAAGTGGGTAAAAAGTAATAAAATGGGTGAGCAACGGGAGAGATGACTGTGAGTCAGAAAGTATGAATTTCTCAAAGTGAAAGGGAAGGGGCTTGGAGTAAGTGAATCCCACGACCAGTCTGCATCCATAGAGCGCCTTTTTTGTATGCGATAGAAATTTGTGGGCGGGCGAGAAAACTAAAAGCTTCAGTGCGTATTGCAGCTGTAGGTTTCGCTCGACTCCCATGCTATCCTATACTTTTCAAAGAGCCCTAATTCTTTTGCTCAATACATACATAACACATCACGTTGCCCTATTGTTGCAGGGATATCGAGGGCCATGGAGCAACGTGCGCGTAGGGGGAGACCTAGGATGTATTCTAGCGAGAGTGAGCGTCTGCGAATAAGGCGACAGAGGGAGACACCAGAAGAAAGAGCTGCACGCCTAGAAAACGAATCCGCTCGCCAACAACGAAGACGACAAAATGAAGATTCTGAAGGAAGAATTATCAGAATGCGCGAGAACGCTGAGCGGCAGAGGCATAGGCGTCAGCGTGAAACCTCTGATGAACGTGCTGTTCGGCTGGAAGAAAACGCTGAGAGGCAGCAATACAGACGCCAGCTTGAGACTTCCGAGCAGCGTGCATCTCGATTGCAAGAAAACGCTGAGAGACAGCAGTACAGACGCCAGCTTGAGACTTCCGAGCAGCGTGCATCCCGATTGCAAGAAAACGCTGAGAGGCAGCAATACAGACGTCGTCTTGAGACATCCGAGCAGCGTGCTTCCCGGTTGCAGGAAAGCGCCAGCATGCAGCACCGTAGACGTCGGAATGACACAACTGAGGAAAGGGCTCATCGGCTGCATGAAAACGCTCAAAGGCAACAGCAGAGGCGAGGCTCAGAAAATACTGCTCAACGAGCTGCTAGACTGGAAGGGAGTGCGCGACGAGAACGAGAAAGACGTGAGTCAGAGAATGCCGAGGAGCGTGTGGACAGACTGGAAAGGAATGCTCAACGTCAACGGAGAAGACGACAACTTGAAAGTGATGACGAACGAGAAACCAGACTACATCTGAATGCTCGAATTCAGCAGAGAAGGCGTGCAACTGAAAGCGTGGAGCAGCGCGTGGCTAGATCACAAACAGAGGCTGTACGCCTCCTAAGAAGACGCCAATCAGAAAGTTCTGAAATACGAGCCGTTAGGCTTCAAACAGACGCTCAGAGACATCAGCAACGTCGCTCCTTGGAGGATGAGCATGAACGATTTGCTCGATTGCGATCGAATGCCTTAGCCAACTATCGTAGAAGGAACAGACCATCAGACTCTACTGGAGTTGCAATGCATGTGCGTGTAGCCAGGACAAATTATCTTGGAGGACTTGATCAACGCTGTACAAACTGCGGTGCACTGCACTTCTCCTGCGAAGTCAAAGCTAATCATCCAGGCCACTTCCGAGAGTGCTGTAATCTAGGAAAATTCACATTCAGTTTTTTTGATCGTTTTCCTGAAGATCTGAAACAACTTTTCGTCAGTGAACATGGGGCAAGTGAAGAACAACGGCGGTATCAGAGGAACTTTTTGGAAAATATATAAGAAGCTTCAACTCCGCTTTAGCGATGGCCTCTATGGGTGCTCATGTTGATACGCCGCATGGACGTGGACCATACTGCTTCCGAATTCATGGCCAAGTCTACCACCGGCTAGGTCCACTCCATCCTAGGGAAGGAGAATCACGGCAGTATGGACAAATTTATATCCTGGACACCGAGCTAGCCGCTCAGCAGCGTATGGGAAACGCAAGAAATGCTGAATGCAATCCACAACTGATGCGATTCCTTAGTGATTTACTTTCGAGCGTCAATGTGTATGCACGATCTTTTAAAATGATGTATGAAGTGGAACAAGCGGAAATTGCCATGGCAGCTCACGAGAATCGTGCTCCAGCCAATATACGCATGGTTTTCGAAGAGAGTTCTGCGCGCGGATTGGCACGGAGGCAGTACGATCTCCCCACTGCAAACGAAGTCGCAGTAATTTATGTTGGTGAAGATAACGACGTACCAGCGAGTAGAAGTATTGCGGTGCATTTGCGTAGCGCTACAGGAGATGAGCTGATCAATATTCGCGATATTGACAAAGTCTGTGACCCTTTGACCTATCCCCTACTTTTTCCGACAGGCGAAGGTGGCTGAGAACCTAGCCTAAGAGTAGAGATGGCACGCGTATCACACAAAAAGAGTACTATGCGTACCTATTCTCGATACGCGAGTCTTTCAATCCGATTCTTCGCGCCGGCAAGTTGTGTCAACAGTTTGCCGTTGATGCGTACGTGAAGATTGAGCAGAACCGTCTCAATTTCCAAAGAAGAAATCAGCTAACTCTGCGCCGTGATTCGTACAGGGGATTGCAAGACTATTTGGCAGGCGATAACAACTCTGGACCACCTGGGAACCGTGTCGTCCTGTCTTCATCACATTTGGGAAGTCCACGAGCAATGCAGCAAGCATACCAGGACGCTATGGCCATTGTGGCACGATATGGGAGACCGACATTCTTCCTAACGATGACCTGCAATCCGCAATGGAAGGAGCTCCGAGAAAATCTGTTCCATGGCCAGACGGCATCAGACCGTCCAGACTTGGTGGCACGAGTTTTTAACGCAAAGCTTCAAGAACTCTGTGCTGACCTGTTCAAGAGAAATGTCTTGGGAGAGGTGGAGGCATATGTTTACGTCGTTGAATTCCAAAAACGGGGACTGCCTCACTGCCATATGCTCCTCATTATGAAAGAAGACTGGAGAGTGCACACGGCAGAAGACGTGGATCAAGCTGTTTATGCGGAGATACCAAACAGTGAAACGGAGCCTGAGCTGTACGCTGCTTTAACGTCATACATGATTCATCGACAATGCGGAGCTATGGATCCATCATCTCCGTGTATGCGAAATGGCTCCTGCTCGAAAGGATTCCCCAAACACCTTCGCAGTAGGACCTCAATCGATGTTGACGGCTATCCCAAATACAGGCGTCGCAATCTCTCTCCTACGGAAATAAACGGAATACCTTACAGTGACGAGTGGGTGGTGCCAACCAACCCATACCTACTTCTCAAGTACGACTGTCATCTGAATCTCGAAATTTGCGGCATGATCTCTGCTGTGAAATACCTGTATAAGTATATATACAAAGGACCGGATCGTGCCCGTATCAACATTGAGAATGAAGCAAATGGTGAGAATCAGAACGCCGATGAAATCAAACAACACCTCAATACCCGCTATGTATGTGCCCCTCAGAGCATGTACCGTATTTTCGGATATACCATGCAGGACAAGTCGCATACGGTCTACAGATTGGCGGTCCACCTACCTGCATTGCAGACGGTGCACTTCGTACCAGGGCGGGAGCAACAATATCTAGAACAGGCTCAACGGACTTTCATCACTCTTACTGCCTTTTTCGAGCTCAACAGACGATGCGCTCAAATATTCGAGGATAGATTGCCGTCTGATTTGACCGTTGATGCTCGCAATTTATACTACTATCAAATACCGGAGTATTTCACATTTGATTCTCGCCATGGGTGGACCCCGCGGAAACGTGGGGGGAAGCAAATCGGAAGAATGTTCACCGTATCGCCTTTGGACACAGAGAGATACAGCCTGCGGATCCTCCTACTCAACACCAAAGGTAAAACATCATTCGAGGATATTCGCACAGTCGATGGCACTGTCTACGGTACCTTCGCCGATGCAGCGAAAGCTGCTGGGTTTTTAGACGACGATAGGTACTTTCGACAGAGTTTGCAAGAGGCAGCCCATTACCAGTCCGGTGCATCGTTGCGAAGTTTCTTTGCCTGCTTACTATGCTTTTGCGAGCTGATCCATGCAAATGATTTGTGGGAGGAGTTCGCTGATGCCATGTCGGGCGATTACACCCATCGAGGAGTTGAGCGTGAACTTGCGATCACTTTGGCATACTTCGATATTTATGACAGAGTGGCTGTGATGGGTATGGATTTGGCGCAAGTTATTCCTCCACCCATCGAAGAACGGCCAGTTATGCCAATAATGCCCATCGATTATGCAATTTACGAAAGGAACGGATTGGCCCAATACGAAACCCTCAACGCGAAGCAAAGGGAAGCGGCAGATGACATCCTCGATGCGTTCAACAGGCCATTAAACCGATGCATTTTCGTGGACGGTCCCGGCGGTAGTGGTAAGACATACCTATACAGCACAGTTTACAACATAGCCGTTGGAAGGAGACGTAAGGTGTTGTGTGTTGCCTGGACAGGCATATCTGCTAACTTGCTTCCAGGAGGCCGAACCGTGAATTCTCTATTTAAGTTGGATATCGGCGATGGAAACCGAACCTCTACAATAAGACGGCAACAAAAAGAAGCAATACAGCTTATGGAAGCTGATATGATAATATGGGATGAAATCTCAATGGCACCGAAAACTGCTCTTGAAGCAGTTGACGCTGTCTTAAGAGATGTAATGCAGGTCGATGCACCTTTCGGTGGAAAAGTGATGGTGGTTGGCGGAGACTTCCGACAGATATTACCAGTTGTTAAGCACGGCCAGCGAGAGGACATTGTGGAGGCCTGTGTTTTGAATTCGATTCTGTGGCCGTTGTTTTCCATCCATAGACTGGAGACGAACATGAGAGCTAGGGGATCTGACCGCAGCTGGCGTGAACGTCTACTACAAATCGGTAACGGAGAATCAAATGACGAAAGTGGATGCACAGTAGTTTCAGAGGAGATGATGTGCATGACGGATATCGTCACTGAAATTTTTGTCATGCTCTTGATCCGTCCACCACTTCTGACTTATTTGAGAGTGCTATCCTTGCACCAAAGAACATCCATGTTCAGCGCCTGAATGAAGATGCGCTCCAACGTCTCAGGGTTGGAACAGAGCGAGATGAGAGAATTTACAAG
Organism: Trichostrongylus colubriformis; assembly: GCA_963978905.1. Lineage (NCBI taxonomy): Eukaryota > Metazoa > Nematoda > Chromadorea > Rhabditida > Trichostrongylidae > Trichostrongylus > Trichostrongylus colubriformis. The sequence goes on from OZ022260.1 coordinate 19,836,118, forward strand.
AGCGTCGATGAGGCGATTTACCCTGAAGGACAATCGCGACAGTTGTTTCAGTTGGAGTATTTGAACTCTCTCACTCCCACCGGCATGCCTCCGCACGAGCTGCATCTCAAAAAAGGTGCCATAGTTATGTTACTTAGGAATTTGGACGTCTCAAATGGTTTGTGCAACGGAACGCGTCTCATAGTTGAAACACTGGGCCGTTTCACCTTAGCTTGCAGGTTCATTTGTGGAGAGCGGAGAAATCAATTGGCTGTTATTCCAAGGATAGACAACTACTGGGACGAAAGGAACCCCTTCAGACTTCGTCGGCGGCAGTTCCCTGTGCGCCTTGCGTTCGCGATGACAATCAATAAAGCACAGGGACAGTCATTTGACAAAGTGGGCGTGGTTCTTCCCGAAGATGTCTTTTCCCACGGCCAGCTTTGCGTTGCACTCTCCCGAGCCAGAACACCTGATGGAATTAAAGTAAAAGCACTTTCGAACAGTCTGAAAAATATTGTTTACGAGGAGGTTTTGCTCTCATGACATCAACGAAACGATCACCTCTCCTTCTACTGCACACACATCATAATTTAGATACTTTTTGCAACTACCGTATATCCTATACTTGGCACATTATTGTTTCATTAGTGTTCTCTTCGTGACTGATCTGAATCTGGGCCGAAACAATCTCATGAAAGTGAGCAAGGTTCATAAAAATCCTTAGCCTGACGTACTGAAAACAAGTTAAGGCTTCATTTCAGCAGAAACACAAGATTTCTCCACTTTCTGATTTCTGGACTGCATCACTATTAACTATCCCATTTCCATATTCAAGGGATAATTTTTCTCCGATATATATTATGTAGTGTATGTTATGTAAGTTCTCAAGGGAAACATTACTTCTCCCATCCGTAATCTTCCTAAACTTGCAAGCGTCCATTGATGCAAACACTGTGACTAGCGTACGGTACTGCGCATAGCATCTGTTAATAGTAGTGAAAATCGGCTAGATTGATACCGGCAATCGATTGTGCGCCACCGTATTTCATAGAGAAGTTGATGTTTACCACAATCTCTTTGTCGCATTCGTAAGTGTCATTCACTTTTGGTATAGTCCTAATTTTTAGAGCTGGATAAGTTACACTGTTATTGGACAAGGAGGGTTATGTGTTCACTTATGTATATCTGATTTTTGGCATTTTCATGAGCCCAAAGCAAAGAATTTCTATTGGAACGAACAAGGGTTTTTTTGAGAATTTCTGCCCTCCCCATGACCAAGAAAGACCATGCTTTGAAGAAGACCATTTCAGCAGAAACGTGCTGCTTGGATGTCGGCCGTAGCACAACTAATGAAACCGTTTGCATACCTGGCAAATGAATTCCATGTTATGTGTATTTTCAATGAATTTTTCGTTTTTTTTGTGGAAATAAATTCCTCATGTTAGTTAACCACGGTTTTTGAGCATTTCATATTGCTACCAGTTGGGCTGGCGCACACTACCGCGCGGGTCACACAGGGAAGCATGCAAATTGATTTCGATCGATGTAGAAGAACGAGATTGACGGACTTTGTTTTTCCGTTTTTGCGAATTCTCTCTTTCTGCAAGCCTTTCGAATGATGATACTGATCAATCGATATCGAGCAAGATCCTTTTGCATGCTTCCCTATGTGAGGCGCGCAGTAGTGTGCGCCAGCCCAACTGGTATTATTTACAGGAATTGCCACATTACTGAATACCATCGCGAAAGGGAGGGTTCAGTGCGATCTCCCCACCCTCGTCTGAACTTTGCCCTGTTTTTTTTAAATGAATATCTGAATACTGTAAATTGTATCTTTACTTCAGTATAAGTTTCAATAAGATAGCGAATATATATATATATAGTGCTCCGAAGAGTGCACGGAACGTGTGTGTGAAGTGGAAACGTTGTGGGAGTCGGCTCTTAGTGAGTAGCCGAACAATGTGCCATTCACAGCGGTCAGCCGCTTGCGTTCACTAGCCCCGCTCTTACAGCGTGATCATTGAGCTGAAATGGTCGCAACTTATAGATGTATGCTTTGGTAATTTGGTTGCAAGAACGATCCATGAGATTCCACGGTTTTGGTTCCTTCCAAGTATTGCGCGGCAGAACGTAGCATACCGCATAAGGGCTCATTTCCGAAGGGAAAGTGTGCATACGATCCCACAAATGTTGTCAAGAACTTTGCTGCTAGCCACAGGAGAGGGGGTTTAGACCTCACACACCTACTTCGCACTTTTCCAAAGTCGCCTATGATTCGAATTTCTTAATTACTTCCGGTTTTGACAAGAATTAGCCCAAAGAAAAAGTGGAAATGGAAATAGAAATCGTGAAATTACGTTGGGCAAAGAGAGGAGACATGAATAATGGAACCTCAACCTGCCGGCAGGTAAGAAGAAGTTACGAAATAACTTCTAATTACTTTCCTGACAAAACCCTCACCGCTCGCCACGCGCGACGGCCGTGGGGATTGAGGTCGTTGTTCCAGGTGCGTATCGTTAGCAAAGGTTTGCGCAACGCTGCGCGATGGTTTCATAATAGTGTTGCCTAGTGGGGTCTCAAAGTGATTGCTGTGACGTACGTCTTCTTTCAAGAGTAGGACCAGGTAGTCGGCTTGGGACCCAACTACATACGACGGCCTTAGCTCACACGCGTCGCATCGTACGTCGCTACGAAATGCTTTTCTAATGAAACGTGGCACCTTACAGAGCGCGGCACATCGTGAAATTAATGGGTGCCGAGACGTGTGTCTTCAGGGCAGAAAAGGGCGCGCTGCGGTGGACGTGGTGGTAAGCGATGGGTGCGAGCTAGGGGCAGGCTAGCCTCATTTGTCACGTAGATGACGCTTTTCAGAAAGCGAACAGAAGTGGTTAGCTGCGGTGGGCGTAGCTAGCTCGGATTCTACTGGGTTTGTCCCCGCAATAGACAAAGAAATTCTCGTTTTTTTTCATATGAGTTGAAGCATGTGGCAGTGTGCTGTGGCATTGGAAAACATCTCACCTTCTAGGAGTTGAGTCATTTTGAGAGGAGGCAATCCTGAAATTGAGCTACAAAACGCACTGGGCATCTGCAGTGAAGGTATTTTTGTATCAGTATGGCGATATCATTCAAAAACCTGTTCAAGCAGTGCATGCCTCAAATACCACCCTTACTAGGCTGAATTTCTCGTTGAATGAAAATGTCATTTGCGGGTGGATTTTGCTCTTTCTGAGGTTTATTGTTCTCAGGAACACATACTAGAGAACAGGCGAAACGAACATCGAATGCTTCACGATTCTAAGTGTATGTCGAAGACATGGCTTATTCCGAGGGCATCATAAATTGCTGTCCTACTGGAGAAATTCTTATGCTTACTGGAGAATTTCTTATACTTTCATCAATATTTCCCATGTTGTAAACCCAATTCACTATGACTTTCCGTCGACATTTGCTTTCACGTCGCATACAAATGTAGAGCGGTACATGGTTTTCTTGACTCTTTGCGCTCGCTCTAGGCAGCGAATTCGGAGTAGTCGGCACGAGCGAATTGGTGAAGTCGCGGCTCCATCATCAGTAGGCGGCGACGGAGCTTCGACGGTTCGATTATAGCGGAAAACCACCTTTCATTCCGCTGCAGTAAAAGAAGCTTGAATTTAGGTCCCATTGTCCTGGTAATTGCGGATCTATTTTCAGATGAAAACCGTGATAATAAAAAGGGAAATATTGGAAATGAGGGGAGACAAAGTAGTTGTGGTTGTTCTATCCAGTAGTTTGTCATGTGGTATCCATGTTGACCGTAGAGGTTCCAGTACGGTAATGAATGTAGATTTATGCACGATGAAGGTCGATTTATGGTGAAGTGTGAATAGAAGCGCGAAAAATCGAAAACTCCTCGTAACTGTGTGCAGTACCAAGGATTGCCTACATATTACCTATATTCTGAAGCAAGTAGCATTTTGGCCCAATGTGGTAATCATTCACTCGATGTTCCTCATTCATATATGCTCCCTCGAAAAACAATGACTCCGAAAAATCAAAAAGTGACTCCGAAAGTTAATGCGGATCGATAGTATGTACATGGTTACTATATTGTAGTATTCCATAAGAAGTATCGAGCCTACAGAGGTACCCGATAAAATGATTACCAAGTTATCAATAACAAAGCAGCACGCAAACTGAAGATATCGAATAGTTAGAAACCGCAAACCACTCTATGTTATGAAAACCGAGTACGTCGAATACATGCAGAAATAAACCGGAACGAACCCGAAATGCTAAAAAAGAGGCGTGTATTACTGTCGAAGGGTGTGTCTGTCTGCCTGTCTGTCCATATGTGTGTGTGCCTGTCTGCCTGTCTGCTTGTTGCACATAATGGGGCCGATGAAGAAGGCTTGTTGTCACCTGAAATGTAGTAACAGGTGGTAGTAGCATATTCCATTACCCCTGGAATGTTTTATTACTTTCAGCTTTATAGAAACGCGAATCATCTGGACCTCCGAAAAGTGGTGGCCCTCTTTGGAGAAGCGATAAGCAGTGGTAAATGAATAGAATCGATAAACACTAGGCTTAAACACTAAACACTCGGCGACTGAACGTGCCTCGTTATCCAGTTGAAATAAACAGAAACCCTACGACTGTGGAACTACGTGAAATTTCAAAAGTAACAGGCCTTTGTAGGAAGACCAGTTGAGCAAGCGCTCAGTACTGCGCTTATTACAATGTAAAGCCTTGAGATAAGCTTTTGAGGGGTCAGTAATAGGCATTCGCTTACAACTTATCGCCGAAGGGGAGAGCTTAATGTTCTCAAGGGCATCGACCGTAGTGAAGTGGTTTTATGCAATGTCAATGGGGCCCACAGAACTGGCAACCAGGCACTTAATAGTGCGCATGGAAGGCGTAATTTTCCTTTCACTGGGAAAACAATGAGCCGAAATTGGAGAACATTGAATAATGTGTGACAAAATTGAAATTTGCATTCGAAATAAAGATCTCCAGATTTGATGAGCCAATGGTTTAACAACGTAAACAGAGTGAAAGTTCAGAAGTGCATGACAACTTGGAATAGGAATCCAAACGAGCGGGTATGAACGTTGTGCTCAGAATAGATGGTAGCCCTAGTGATAACGGACTTGAAAGGCCATTATAGCTGGAGCTGACCTACTAATGGGTGATCGGATCATGTGGCATGGTATTCACATGAAAAATGCGATCTTGAAGTAATATTCACTAGTGAGGAATGTCCCTTCCAAGGCAGTCTGTTATTTTGTGACCGCTGTCGGTGAGAATTGCCTTGATGCATGTGTAGTGATTAACATGCTGGAAGAGTTTTTTTAAAATTTAAGTCAATTTAGTCTGCAGTCAGTGCAATGATAAAAAATCGCGCTATTATAATGGTGGTCCGAAGGAAGAAGTTCTACGATACCCACCTACATGAACTCGTTTTAATAAATTCCAGTTACACACAGGGAGAGCTGCTTTCCCCTCATTTTCAACACTAAATTAACAAAACTTTAGCAAATTTTGACAGGATATTTTCACATTCGAATTCAATGACAACATTACGGCATCACCAAACTCCATAGGAAAGGGAGCTTATGTTAGCAAAACCAACATAATGGCCTTGGAGGAATCGTCCATGGAAAAATAATTTTTTTTGTTACCCATATATTCATGTTGTACATGCGTAAGGGGGTGCTCCAGAGAACAACGGCACCGACCGGCTCCATATTTCCATGACGGTGATACAAGGAACATGTCAGTAACATTTTGCTTCAATTCTTTTATCTCCTTCATATATACTTGACGGATATGAAGTGACTCTTCTTTGACACCCCCTGTAGATGACAATCATCCATTAGAAGCGAAAGTTCTAATCATTAGACAGAGACTTGATCAGTTCGATCACATATGCGAATGGTGATATGAGCAGTAAAAGACATGTACCGTGATGAACACTGGTGATATAGATATAGGTAATGCCTGAAATTTTGCTTCTAATGCTGAATGAGCTGTAGTTAGCAAGAAACACCAAATCGGAAAAGTCAATCTTAACATGAGTAAAAAAGTTCTGTGAAGACTGTAAGTAGAGGCAGCATAAGAATTCGTGAAAACCATGCTATGTACATGGTCAGAAGTAATATTCCAGTAAGGGCGATCGTGATGTCATAGTAAAGTTCTCACTTTTACTTTTCTTGTAGAGCCTGTCACCACGTTCATACTTTGCGGTGCCATCGCTTGATGACATACGCGTTACTTTGACAGTCGCATCGGCTTTTGAACCACATGCCCAGATTTCGGAACCCTCACAGACGGGTCTGCTTCAACTGGAGAACGTGAAAAAATGGAGAACTTAAAAGAAGTTGGTGGTGAAACGTTTCATTTGTTTCCAATCCGTTAATCAATGGAGCTGATGTATTCTAGCATATGAATCAAATATTCCATCGGATATTCAGTAAACTCAATAAGTTCAGAAAGTCTCAAGAGCACCAAGCGGGATCATTTGATCGGTTGTTGGGTAAAGGTGCTACGAAGTGCCGCAGTAGAGAAAGAATGAACAGAAACTCGAAAAATCGGCCTCTTCCCGTCACCGATTCTCGTCGCGAACGCGCATTCGCGCTCTCTGCTTTATGAAAGGAATATCAACGACCACGCCAAACCATGGCCTTTGCCCCACCCATTCGGCTATGGCCGGTCATTCTACACGAAGGCGCATCACGGCGGAGTCATGGTAGCTCAGCAGCACATTCCGAGTTAGCCGAAGGAGTGCTAAGCGCTGTTACCATCATTGGTATTCGAGCGTTGAGAGCGATTACTCCACGTTCCATCGGCGGCAAATCTTTTCCCGACCCTGCACGTTCACTTGCGATGAACATGCCTTGATCACCATTCTTTGTGCTTTTGGGGAAGTAACCCCTGAGAGCGATTCAGAAACGTTTGTTTGTAAGGGGAGAAATACGAGCTCAACCAGCCCATAACACTTTTTTGCTATGAAATTGTGGGAAACCCTGGAGTGAATCAGTGCCATTAAATCGTCTTAGACAATTTTCTCAGTCAGCCGCATTGATATGCATGGTAGGGGAAATGGATGCTGATGAAAGTGTCATGGATGGCTTGTACGTATTAGCTTTACGTCATGACTAATAAGTCTGAGACACACAACAAAGGATCGGAAGGTCTCGTAGCACCTTACGCATTTGTGTACGTGTTTAGCATTATATGAGGCTAAGCTGAAAGTTTGCGCCCAGTTTTTTAGTGTGACATGTAGGGAGATTCCTCAGATACTTTTAAATGATTCAACTTGGAAATCAGATGTGCGACCAATGGTGTCCGTCGCTCACCACTATCATACAGATGGGTTGCCAATTGTTCCCAGACAGGTACGGGAAAACTGAAGAAGTCGCCGACTGTTTTGTTGATTTCCTCCTTGTTCAAAACCGTTTTTTTTATCCAGAAACCGTTGGAGTCATTGAAGAGCCAATAGTCTTGAAGTACAAGATCAGGGATTCATGAGACAGTGATCCAGCGGTAGGGGTATGGGCGCGATCATGCCGTGGTGAAAGATGATGGCAGCTCCTGTTGCAAAAATACTATCACGTGGTTTCTTGGACGGCGGGAGATATGTGGGAGGGTGCTTTTGCAATTGTAGAGAGCATCTTGGAGGGATCTGTAAGGGGTCAATCTGCACACCCAGACTTAAATTTTTGCCCGTGCCTCACAATCAGTTGAGAAAAAAGGGTTTCTTTCCCATTCTAGGCTCAGGTGAAAATGATGTTGACAGTGGGATGCCTCCCCTACCCTCATTGCGATAGCACCTGTGGGAACCATCTTCACTTCTAGCACACCCTACAGTGATCTATGCAGTGGCGCGATCACAAGCAACAGAAGAGCTTTTTTTTGGGGTAGAACTATACCTCAAGGCGACGATTTTGTTAGGAATTTTTTTCTTTCTTTCACAGGAATTTCATAGAAGACCCAGTTTACATCTCTGATGATAAGAATATCATTAATCTTGTTTTTTTGTGAGAAGTGAAAAGAGAATTGCAGATGGCGAGATTGCAGCAGATCTTTCCTAGCCCATGAAAGTTACCCATTAGGTGTGGTCAAGCATTCTCGTTACTCCCCCAAATCATGTATCAGCCCTCAACCCCAGTGACTTACAGAAGTTTCAAATTTATATCCGCTGTCGGAGGACCACAGCACACCTTGGAATGACGGCTTGTCCTTCATAGATTCAGGAGCCAAGGAGGAGTGTAACAGACGACCCGTCGCTGTAAAGATCATGAGCTGGATTGGGCTCTCCTCTTGCCTCGAAGCTGTGGCGAAAGGTGATCTTGCGTAGGTGCATATGCCTTTCCCTATTTGAGCGGCATTAGATTGTTGAAGGAATCGTACACGGGAAATTGAGTTCTTCCGCTATTAATATATTTGTGTTATATTCACTTACTAATGGCCCTATGCTAAATTTCATTCAAAAAACAGGAACTCGACTGAGATAGAGCTCCTCAAAGACGTCCGAACTGCGAGGACTCTGGGAGCAAAGGGGCGACGGTCACGTGGTGAGGAAGCTGAGTGGGAAAAAAATCAACAGTGGGCTCGAGAATTCGTTCTGCGCTTCTCTTGCCGACAGCTGTTCGAAGGTTGCTCGGCGGGAATCTAAACGAGTTGTTGTTCTTTAAGTTCTCGATTTCTGCATCGGAAGGAAGGACTTCTGGGTAATTTTTGTGGTCCTACTCCTGCAATCTATCCAGCACTGTGATTTTTAGAGATATTACAATAATGGCATTTCCATGAACGATTTCTTCAAGTGAAAATTATATGAATGCAAGCTATGAAATGCAAGGCTCTCATACATTTCGCAAACTCCAAGACAGGAAAGAAAAGCCACGAGCAGCTCGTACGGGAAAATCGAACGTGGTGTAGTGGCAAACTAGTCTGTTCAACAAAAACTGGAAGCTGCGAGAAAAACTGCTGCGATAATGAAAAACGATCCAAACAGGATGCACTGCCTTCGCCTTCATCTTATGTGGAGGACTTTTCAGAAAATGGAGCTCTCTCAAAAAATGTTTTCTTCACTACATGGGAGTACGCGCGTGGTAGAATTCCACTCCATGCGCCATTGCTCCTATGCGACCCCTTGATTGCCAAAAAAGGACTGAGACTTATATTGATGGAACGGTGTATTTTATGCCGGTTTTTTAATTAAAAACTGCGATTATTGGAAGCAAATTTCAATCGCATCATCCTACTATATATAATTCGCTTAGTATGTCTGTCTGTGTGTGTGTGTGTCTGTCCGTCTGTCACGAAATTCATATCTCACCTCGCAGTAAAGCTGGGACCATGAATTTTACAAGTGATGTGAGGGGTGGCAAGGCGATACTAATGGTGGTGGACCGAAAGTGATAGCAACTGATCAGGGCTGATAAGGAGCCTCGGAAGACAAATGTCGCCAGATCCGTTTCGCCTTTCGCGTTGATGCAAGAGCGCTGGCACTCATAAGTGTTTAGCAGGAGGGGCCAGGGACATTAATGGTGGGTGACTCGCATTGATAACGGTTGATAAGATTCGATAATGAGTTTGAAAAGCTAGAGTCGTCGAATCCGTTCCGCTTTTCGCATAGGTCGCGGAGCGTTCATACTCACAGGTGTTTTGCGTAGTGGGACGGGTACATTGATGGTGGGTGATTCAGCTCGATAACGGTTGATAAGATTCGATAAAGAGCGTAAAAAGGCTAAAGTCGTCGGATACGATCCGCTTTTCGCATTGGTCCTGGAGCGCTCACACTCACGGGTCTTTTGCGTAGTGGGACGGGTACATTGATGGTGGGTGATTCAAATTGATAATGGTTGATAAGATTCGATAAGGAGCGTGAGAAGGGAAACGTCATCAAGGCCAGTTCACTTTTGCGGCTAACAGTGGAATGTTCACATTCGCAGATATTGTAGGGTACGGGGACCTCAATGGTATTGTAGGGTGCAGGGGCCTCATTGTAACTGATAACAGCTTACAGTGGCTGATAAGAACCGTTAGAAATTGGATGGGATGAAATCTTTTACATCGCTTGCTACTACTATACGACCACTTTAGCAAACGTCTGACGCGAAGTGTCATTAGGTGAACATATTTTGTTTATGTTCTAATATTACTAGCCGATGTATCGACCGCTGAATTGCCTGGCGTTCCAAAAAATGGTGCATTTTTATTGATACTGCGATCTACATTGATAATCATGGTACAACCTATATTTGTGATAGCAAAGCAAGCGGTTCACTCGGAATCATTTTCTAATGGGGTACTGGCAACAACACTGGGTATCGACCGCTAGACCATGTAAATTCCAAATAGTGAAGCATGTTTACGAAAGCGATAAACATCGATAAGCGGGATATGGATTGACCATCATGTGTAAGAATCAGATGCTCAGCAAGTGAACAATTTAATACCAATCGATGCAATCGAATACAAAACTATCGATGTCTAAACTATCCAAACTCCCAATGGTGACCTAAACCAGTTGGCTCGCGCACACTACTGCGCGCGATTCGTGTGGATGACATGCAAAACGGGATCGATGCAAAGCGACTGAAGTACAATAACACCGAAATGCTTTCTTATCACGCCATCTTCTCTGCATTTATCCAAATAAATAGCTCAGCTAAAAGCGGAGGAAGGGAAATTTCCACTCAACTCCATCAACTGTGGTGTGCCGATCAAACCCGTTTTGCACAACGTCGCCATGAATAACGCGCAGTAGTGTGCGCCCGCCAGGTGGTCTTAATATAAATGTACAAAAATGGTGAAAACAACCCTGTTAATCCCACAGTATGGTTCTAACCCATTCCACTGACCGTCAAGGCCGCCACAGCTTCAGCTATCGCTAAATTTTTTTGGAAAAGAGTTTTCGTCCACGAAGCGGATTGGGCCTCTGATATTGCTTTACCTACGTCTGGCGGAAAAATAAGCAAATAGGATAAGACTTTTGGCTCCATGAAGCAGAATCCTTATTAAACCCTGGAGCATCGCGAATTCAATAGCAGGGAGGAATTGTGGAGCATCGCGGAATTTTTATGGCAGGGATTTAATACCAGAGACAATAGTCCTCAGTTTAATTTTTTTGTCAAGTGTTCTACCCTTTATATGTATAGCCTCGAGCAAGACTGCAAGCAATCTTTGAACCGTACTGGTTTCTCCCATCTTTTTCGATAAGTTTTAGCTATGCGATGTATCTCACGCGTCACATGGCACTAGGGAGGAGCGGGCTACAAAAAGATAATTTTAGTAAGAGTCACTCAACAATGAGGTTTAGCAAATATTAGCCACAAATTCATTGAACTAACACTTATACGAGTCGACTTATCCATTGTTGTGCTGCGTTAGTTATAGGGTTTAAGACACTGCGGCTATACTTTCTTCATAGTGTTCTATACACGTTTTCGGCCCCCTATGCGCAATACTGACTGAGCTAACCGTGATCTATTGGAAGGCATGCAATCGCATTCATTTGCTCGATTTTCTTCAACTTACCGACTCTACACCGTACTGTTCCTCAAGCAGCTTTTACCGCTGCGCATCCTTCTTCTGTGCGGACACCTAGTGCGGCTTTAGCAAATGGTAGGTGCTACTGCAACCTTAAATTGCAACTTCACACCATGTAGCTGCTCAACTCCGTGAAAGTTCGCTTTCTCTATCGACTCCCTAACCACAATCACTCATTTGCGGACGGAGATACACAGACATACAGACACACTGACCGAAATACCGACAAGGACACGCACTAAGTGAGTGGTTTATATAATATGTTGTCGCCACACTCCAACAGGTGAGCCTCTGCCATGAAGTCGACACTAGATGGTTCGGAGCCGAACCTCTGCGTCCCCTGAGTATTCGACAACCTAGCGCGCGGTAAATCGCAGGAATTAAGGGAGAAAAAGGCGTTGTTCTTCTGGAATTTGTCGTTTTTGGATTGGGATCCAGGAAAAAACCCCGACTTGCCCGATCATCTCATCAGGTTGTCTCGGACCGTTTACTGCTACTATATCCAGGTTACTAACTTTCATCATTGTAGAAGCCACTGACCCGACCGTCAGTCATTTCTGAATCTCTCAATCGTCGCCAGTAGTCGTGGGATTCGGACAACCAAGCATTGTTATTGTTAATATCCATATTATTCTCTCACTGTAGCAACATTTACGAAGAAGCCTATTCCTATCTACTGTTATTCACTATATTTGGTTATTCACGTATCGATTCGCGAAGGACAAGCCACGAAGGACAGCAGAAGACTTGGTGTGCGGAACCTGAGTATTACTGTAGTCTGAATCTATACTTCTTGCCGTCAGAAGCAATCGCGATCTCATCAGAGCACTGCGGATGGTGACGTACGGTCTTGAAGAGAACGCGGTGACCTTCTCCTGACGTGAGTCCATTTCACGCACATTCAGGCGCATACTTTGCCCAAGCCTTAATGAAGCAACGAAGGGGTCTCTCTCTCCCTTTAGGCTCAGGTAAAAAATAATGCCCGTAGTGGGATGCCCCTCTATTGGGATAGCACCCAGAAAAAGCTGTTGCTCATTGCGTGAAGTTTATTTCGAGTGCAAGTGCAAGAGCCGCACTGCTGATTCTGAAGGCAGTGAGGTAGTACTATCTATTGTGTGCTTATTTGTTATGTGTGTTACTAGGAGGTTTGTATATCCTAGATCAGACCTATTTTATAAAAAAAACACTTTTATCCAAGAAAATATGTACACGAAGCATGAAAAAAAAGTTTATCGAAAAGTGTAAGCAGACCATGTTCACCCTAGATACCCTTGTGCATGTTGACCAAAACTGATTAATTGTGGATTTCAATCAATTGATAAAATGAGTTTTCTGTGCTGCATTCCACCATTGGGACACATTGTCCCACGCGACAGAAAACGTGCGTCCCAGAATTGGGACGCAACGTCGCCAACGTGTTAACCGTAATGATACACCTTTCAGAATGCAGTCAAAATCACAGCATCTTATAAAAATATTTCAGGTGGTAGCTACGTACCGTGGAAAAGCAGTGGAGCAGAAGCGGCGCTTTGGGCGAGTCCATTCGCCCTCGATTCGAATTCGTATCTCTTTGTCGTAGTAACCCCCCACTATACATAATCAGCTAAGTGTGATTGTTGGTGCGTGCATGTGATAAATCAAACGAGTTATCGCATGGTACTGCGCGAATGACTGGAAGAAGTATGGTAGCAATGTGTAAATGGCCCATACTGTCCAACTGACATCGCAGAAGTAGATATCGCTCATTTTCATACAGTGATAAACGCGGAACCAAGCATTAGTCCAACTGGCGTCTCCACAATCATTCTTCACTGTAGTGTTTCCATGTAATTTGACGGTCCAAATTTGTTGCTACCGATGTCACAATGCGAAGAAGGTTCATTCGATGAGCGTTTAGTGGCTAAGAGTATTTGGTGCGTGGTAATTCGGTCGTTCACCACTGTATATCACACCACTTTTCGGAAGTCTAGATGACCCAGAGTCCGATACTCTTTGTTACAATTGATATAGGGTCAAGAGCGAAATTTTCTGAACCACTGATCACTCAACGTTTCGGCTACGCGTTCGTGTTGTAACAGTGAGCCTTGTATTACAATAGATTCCGTCATACTCAATTGTTATGATCTCTTTCTTCGCCGTCCTAGCTTTTATCAGTAGCTGTTCGGGTCACCCACTGCCACTGTGGCCGTACCGCTCTACCAAGCACCCATAGGTGTCACCGCCGCCACATCATCACATTGAATACTTTGACGACTTTAATGCACCTGTCCTCTAACCCTTCCCATCAACCCTTATCACTTGTTGTCACTTCGAATCACCCATAACTATGTTCCCTGCCCATGGTACATAACACCTGTAAAATTCAACGCTCCATCGTCAACCCGAAAAATGCAACACTTGCTTACCCTGCCCTCCAACGCTCCTCATCAGCTATTATCAGCTGTTATCCAGACGGGCCATCCTCCGTTAGTGTCTCCGTGTAACCCCCTGTACATCTTTAAAATCCAGAGTGCCATCCTTGCGCGACCTGAGATATGAATTTCCGGTCAACCACACAAATTACGCACAAACACACAAACACACACACTTAACCGATTATAACAGTAGGATGCTTTGCACATAACATTCTGGAAGAGCACTTCAAACAATGTAGAAAGGGACTCTTGAGCATAAAAAACAATCCTACTATATATAATTCGCTTAGTATGTCTGTCCGTGTGTGTGTGTGTGTGTGTTTGTCCGTCTGTCTGTCACGAAATTCATATCTCGCGTCGCAGCAAAGCTGGAACGCTGAATTTTACAAGCGATATAGGGTGTGCCAAGGAAACCCCAGCGGTGGTGGACCGAAAGTGATAGCAGCTGATACGCGCTGATAAGGAGCCTAAAAAGGCGAATGTCACCAAAGTCGTTTCGCTTTTCGGGCTGATCCTAGAGCGCTGACACTCACAGGTCTTTTGCGCAATTGGACGGGGACATTATTGGTGGGTGACCCGCATTGATAACGGTTGATATGATTCGATAAGGAGCGTAAAAAGGCTAGAATCGTCAAACTGTTTCGCTTTTCGCATTGGTCTCTGAGCTTTCATACTTACAAGTGTTGTGCGGGGTAAGACGGGGACAATAACGGTGGTTGATCCACCTTGATAACGGTTGATAAGATTTGATAAGGTGCATGAGAAGGCGAATGTCGTCAAATCGTTTCGCCTTTCGCGTTGATCCAAGAGCGCTGACGCTCATGGGTGTTTAGCAGAGTGGAATGGGGACATTCATAAGTGGATGACCCAAACTGATAATAGTTGATAAGATTCGACTAGGAGCGTGAGAAGGAAAATGTCACCAAGGCCGGTACTTTTGCGGCTAACAGTGGAATGTTCACATTCGCAGGTATTGTAGGGTACAGGGACCTCGATGGTATGGGTACAGGGACTTCAGTGAAACTGATAACGGCTTATGGTGGCTGATAGGAACCGTTAGGAACTGGATAGGCTGAAATCCTTTACAGCGCTTGCTACTACTATCCGACTGCTTCAGCAAAAGCGTCTGATGCTCAGTGCCATTGGGTGAATATGATTTGTTTATTCTGATATCACCAGCCGATGTATCGACCGCTGAATTGCCTAGCGTTCCAAAAAATGGTGCATTTCTCTTGATAGTGCGATCCACATTGATAACCATGATGCAACCTATATTTGTGATAGCAAAGCAAGCAATTCACTCGCTATCATTTTCTCATGCCGTACTGGCAGCAACACTGGGTATCGACCGCTCAACTATGCAAAATTCCGAATAGTGAAGCATGTTTACAAAAACGATATACGTCGATAATCGGGATTTGGATCTACTACCAATGTGTAGGATTAGATGCTTAGCAAATGATTAGATTCTCACCAATCGATGCAATCGAATACAAAACTACCGATGTCTAAACTATTCAAACTCCCAATGATGACCTAAACCGACTGGCTCGCGTACACTACTGCGCGCGATTCGTGTCGATGACGTGTAAAACGGGCTGGATGCAAAGCGACTGAAGTATGATAACACCAAAATGGTTTTTTATCACGCCATCATCTCTGCTTTTATCCAAACAATAATAAACCAGCTGGCGGGCGCACACTACTGCGCGCGATTCATGGCGATGTTATGCAAAATGGGTTTGGTCGGCACGACCACAGTTGTGTATGGGAGTAAGTGTTAATTTCCTTTCCTCTACTTTCAGCTAGCTATTTATTTGGATAAAAACAGAGAAGATGGCGTGATGAAAAGGCATTTGGTGTTATTATACTTCATTCGCTTTGCGTGGAACCCATTTTGCCCGTCATCGACACGAATCGCGCACAGTAGTGTGCGTCCGCCAGCTGGTGGTAACATAACAAGTGAACAAGTAAAAGTAACAGTAAGTAGTGAGAACCCTAATCATTCATTAATTAAAATATGCGTAAAACGTTGAAGCGAGAACGCAATCACACGCAAAGAAATAACCGAGTACTCGCTGCGCCGCTCCACGGGCGGCAGCGAAGATTTGACGTAATGCTATACATCCATTTTACAATATTATTCGCACAGTATTATGCGATAGACCATCGTTTATTTCAAACTCGAAATGGTAAGCCATTTCTTAGGCACCAGTTTAGCTACGCGATGTACCTCGCGTGTCACATAGCACTGGTAAGCTGCGGACTACGCATAAGATAATCTGAATAGGACTGACTCAGTGATGGGCTTTAGCAAAAATAGGCGTGCAGCTTTATTGAATTCACACTTATGTGGGTGAACTCATTCATGTTGTCACCCATCAGTCATGGTAATCAGAGATCTGCGACTAAACCTTGATGGTACGATCCACTATCCGTTTTCGACCCTCTACGCACACCATGATAATACCCGCAATTACCCACTCTTCGATCGGTCCAGTTCAAGCGACACTACTCCCCCGACAACCTAACATCCCTCCATGCCATCTCAGTGAGCTGACACCTAAAGCGACGTCAGCACACCGCAGAACGGCTACAGGTGTACGTGGTAAGTGTTTATATAACTAGGAAGTGCTATTACAACAATAGTGTGGCCTTCAATTGATAGTCTAGCACCAATTAGTATCCCACTACTTTAAAGGCACACCTCGCGATAAATTGTGAGAGTTATCGTACGTATTACTGGACGTAAAGGCCCTGCTTCACCCACCAGTGAAGAAAAATGAACCAAATCTCCTCACAACCACCAAAAATAGAACTCCCTGTATTCAGTTCCCGTACGAGTTTTGGAGATTGTAGGAGAGCTTTTTCTCGATGATGTCGCGCAAAATGCTACGATATCACCTGTTCTCCCCTGTTGAAGCTGCCTTCGCTTTTGATATCGCCGCCTTATCTTGTATCGCAAGTTTCCTTCTTCACGTAAAAGCCACGTTGGAAATTTGTTCGTCTAAGGCCAGGAGTGATTCGGCTCGATGGGCTCAACTCGGCTCGGGTTGAGCGGGCCTATCGCCACGAGGATGCACTACAGAGCCGCAACAAGGGTGCAACTTGGCCACCTATCTATGGACCTACTTACCCCAAGAAAGTAAGACACTAATGTGATTATCGCGTGGTGTGCCTTTAAGCGGTCGATTTCCGCTATCGTCCCTATCACAACCACTCACTTTCGGACGAACAGACATGCAGATCGACATACAAACCGACACACATAGTTAGTGATTTCTATAAAAGAGGGATAGGTGAATGGTGAATAGGCTGTCAAATGTGCCTTATCCTTCCCACCTCCCGCTCTCCTATGTTGAGCTGAATCCACAAAATCAATGCCTTATCAGTTTGGCTAATTGTCTAGTGACACGTATAGCATTCCCTTCACCTTCTCCATTACAGCTCCATATTCGCCTATTCTGTCACAGTTCAGTGTTAGCGTCCGCACATGTATTTTGGGTGATTAGGCGACTGAGCAAAATGCATAAGATACAAATTATTTACGAGAATGATCGGCATATATGTTATCGTTTTTGTGCAATCGCCTAATTACATGAATCGCGTTTTCTGAACGATGTCCAAGTAGTGCAATGGGAAGATATGCAGTAATATCGATATACTCGCTCAAGTAACACAATAATATCGATATACTCTAAGTTCAAAACATAGAAATAAATAAGGTTCACTTGCAATTCCGTCGGCCACTTATGCGGTTACTACTGGACACTCCACAACCACTTTTTGTCCACGTTGTGGGAGCATACGTCATCGCAGTGAGTTCTCCCTAGATTGCACGCTGAAACTACGTAGACATAAGGTGTCCGAGAAATGTGGCTGGAGACAAGATGGGCCAGTCCGCATTTTTTCGTCTAGACTAGGATATCAAAGCCTATCGCGACCGCAATAGCCACATGCACAGTACTTCTGCCCACCTTGCCAAAAGTCCGGATTCGAGTTACTTTTCGTTTGACTGATTGCTCATAAGAACTCAGGAGAAATTATAGACTGCCCTTCCCTTCTCCCATCGTCACAATAAGAGACGAAAGGAGCAATCAAGGTTTACAAAGAGGGAGAATTCCATCGCGAGCACTACCGCGTTTGAGGTTAATGTGGGTTGGGTGAGGAGACGCTACATGATGTTCCATGACTCTATGATAGCGTATCGCGCATCATTGCTCACAAACAGGGGAAGACATGACTAAGACAGCCAGAAGGTCACTATTTCGCATGTGAATGATTTAGCATTCGGAATTCATCAGTAAATATTTCATCGGTCGACATTTAACACCTGGGCTATAGCCGTCTCATATGAGTACCTAAATATCAGCGATCTATAATTTCAAACTCGGTTGCATCCGTTGGCAGGAGTTATACCATTCACTAAGCATGGTTCTTATGTATGGCGGTAGACCCATTTGCCAGCTACCGATGTTTATTAATTTTTCCGAACAAGCACCACTTTTTGAAGTTCCACATGGTCCAGCGGTCTTACTCTTTACTGCTCCTGGTACGGCATTGGAAAATGGATCACCTGCTTTGAGGTTACAACTGTAGATCGCATGCTGATGATTCATGTAGATTGCAGTATCATGAGACTGTCGACTACTATTGATCACTGTTAAGATCCACGTACCACCTCTGCAATATCTATGAGTGTCACACTCCATTGTCAGCAGGATGAGCGACATGGACTCGGCGGCACTTGCCATCTGACACATTTTATCAAATCTTGTCAAACATTGGATCGTCTACCATCAACGTCCGCGTCCCACTCTGCTAAACACCTATGAGTTTCAGGGCTCTTGCGTCAACTCGAAAGCGAAACTGATTTGACATTTACCTTATCAAATCTGCTGACGCTACTTATCGAGTCTTATCAGCTTTTATTACTTTCGCCATCACCGCTAGGGTCTCCGTCCCACCCCCCATACCACTTGTAAAGTTACGAATTCCATCATTGCGGTGGCGCGAGACATGAATTTTGTGACAGACAGACGGACACACGCAAACATATGCGATTAGCGACTTATATCTAGTAGGATAGCCTAAATCGCGGATGCGCCAATCCGCCGAAAATCCCAGATTGCGAATACGCAGATGCAATCATTTTCTCGATAGTTACGTAAATTGTCCTTGACGCAAAAATACTTCCGCAGTAAGTTCTGTATATCGGAATACTGAAGTTATACAGCTGTTGATAAAGTATATGAAGCTATACATCCCCCTACTATATAAACCATTTACTTTGTTTGTCGGTTTGTATGTCGGTTTGTATGTCGGTATGTATGTCTGTCCGTCCGCAAGTGAGTGATTGTGATTATGGAGTGATAGAGCAAAACAACCGCTCTATGTTGGGAGAGACCGATGGGTGTTGGGGTATCACTGTGCGGCTATGTTGTCGTAGTGATAGCACCTACTGCTTATATAAACACCTATTTCGGACTCTCGCCGTCATTCTGGGGTGTGCTGATGTTTGGAGGTGTCGGCACACTGGGATGGCATGCAATATGTTGGGTCTTGGGAAGAGCACTGCCGTTTGAACTTAACCGATCACGGAGTGGTTAATTTTGTAAATGGAAACGATTGCAATATTTTTTACAAAACACGGCCCCTCAGACAGCTATCATAATGTACTTAAGATTCGGAAACGGATGGTGAACCTTATCATCACATAGTACGCTCTTTGATTTTTGTGACGAATTGGCACCAGTGAACGTGTGGAAGGGTGTGGATTCGACAAATTACCAATGTCGTGTGACGCGCGAGGTACATCGCGTAGCGAAAACTGGTATACATATATACCAGTTGGGCTATGGCACAGTACTGCGCGAATAATACAACAGAAGTATGTAATGGGGAAATGGTCGATGTCGTCTTATTGCTGAGCTTACTTTCTACGTAAAGGTGACAGATATTAACCGATATCGAAGATATCACCGCTGAGGAAGGTCACCATTTCTCAAAGGTTCAGATGATTCAGCGTTCGATACCTCTTGTTGCAATGACGATCAATGTCCAGGAATGGCATGGGTAGATCCACCAATCACTTAACCCTTTGGCTGAACTGGTCGCTATTGGGAGGTTAGATAGTTCAGGGATCGACATTTTTGGATTTAACTGCATCAATTGGTAGAAATTTGTCAATTTGCTGAGCAACTATTTCCTACATATTGGTGGTGGATCCATATACTAGTTATCGATGCTTATCGTTTTTGTAAACATGCACCACTATTTGGAGTTTTACATAGTCTAGCGGTCGCTACCCAGAATTGTTGCGGCACCGCATGAGAGTGAACCGCCTGCTTCGCTATCACAAATGTAGATCGTGTCTTGACCATCCACGTAGACCGCAGTATCAAAGGACATGCACCATTATTTGGATTGCTAGGAAAGTTAGCGGTCGATACATCGGCAGCAGATGTCAGAACATAAACAAAACATGTTCACCCACTGGTACTGAGCGTCAGACGCATTTACCATAACAGTCGTATAGTAGTAGTAAGCGGTGTACCGAATTTCACCCCTTCCCCATTTCCTAATGGCTCTTATCAGCCCCTGTAAGCTATTATCAGTTTCAAAAAGCCACCATCAAGGTTACCGCACCCTGTAATACCTGTGAGTCTGAAAATCCCACTGTTCGCCAGCAGAGCGAAACAGATTTGGCGACATCAGCTTTTTGAAGCCACTTTTCGAATCTTATCAACCGTTATCAGTTTGAATCACCCACCAATGATGTGCCCGCCCCACCTCTCAAAACACCTATGAGTGTGGGCACTCTAGGATCGACCCGAATGGCGAAACAGATCTGGCGATATTGGCCTTTCGGGGCTCCTTATTAGCCTTATCAGCTGCTATCACTTTCGGTACACCACCGCTGGGGTCTTTTGACCACGCTTTATATCATTTATGAAATTCAGGATCCCACCTTTGCTGAAACGCGAAATATGAATCTCCGGTCAGACAGATACACACACCAACAGACACACTTAGCCGATTATATAAAGTAGGATGAATGGAGAGGGCCTGATGAGTGTACGTAATCCAGTGTAATTTTTGAAACTCAGGTTCACCTTCTATATGTCATGACCCTATGTCAAAAGAAACCTCAGAGTGTTAAGAAGCGAAAAGTTGGACCGTCAATACGTGATTCGGTATCTTGTTTTACCTTGTTCTGGGTCAATACCTTGAAAACTGAATGATTTCTGTGATAGGTTACGCTGCCATCATTCACATAGGTCAAGCATAGAATTCCAGAACTATTAAAAGTGTATGCAGAATAAATGGCCAAAGCATAACTAGCCATAACTTCGCTCAGACACAACTTTACTTGTCAAAATAAAAACCATTCGAATCTAAAGAATTTTGCCAACGATCTGGTAAAGGAATTATGCCATTATGATCAAACTCTGGATTGCGAGTATTAATAAAATCAAGAATGGCATTTTCCACCTGCATCGTATCGGCGAACTCCTTCTGACGCATTTTGCATCGAGAACCCAAAAAAAGTGGTAATCTGTCAGGGATAGGTCTGGGGAATAAGGGCGTGAGGAAGAGTCTCGATGCCTAACTGCATCAGTTTCTGTCGGGTGACTTGCGAAGAGTGGGGTTTTGCATTGTTTTGCGCACCCAGCAAAAACTGATGCAGTTAGGCATCGAGACTCTTCCTCACGCCCTCATTCCCCAGACCTATCCCCAACGGATTACCACTTTTTCCGGGTTCTCGATGCAAACCTGCGTCAGAAGAAATTCGTCGATACTATGCAGAGTAAAAATGCCCTTTTGACTTTATTCATTCTAGCAATCCAGAACTTGATCATGATGGCATAATTTTCTTACCATATCGTTGGCGAAGTTCTGCGGATTCGAACGGTTTTTATTTCGACAAGTAAAGTTGTGTCTGAGCGAAGTTATGGCCAGTTATGTTTTGACCATTTATTTTCATACGCCTAATAGGTCAAGTGAGCTTTCCACTATTCCGCAGTTGGCTAGTCGCTACTCGGCCGTCTGTAAGGCATGGAGGTCAGTGACTTGTGAATCCCCTGGCCTCTGCTGGTCACGTAGGTAAGTAGCGCTCAAAGGCTACTGGAATTTGCTTTTGGATGCACATAGCATGAGCGGCATATCAAGAGAAGAGTGATCAACACTAAATGCTTTATTCTTCAAGTTTAAATCACAAAAATACCACTGGAGGGTGCCTCCCATCAAGTTGTCCAGTCGTTCTGCTGTGTTTGAATGAAGGTGACTCAAAATAGTAGCGTTGTTTTTATGTGGGTCGCCCATAAGTGCCTCGTGGAGAGCCGATAAACAAGTCACTGCTTATATGCATTCTTAAGCCTATTCTGGTACTGATTATCTAACCCGCTGAGGATGTGCACATTTTTTTATTAGAGCGACCATTTTAATGTTTACTGTTAGACCACGCGTGTAGAAATGGCGGCACTTGCCACATAACCATCTTTGGGATTTTATACTGAATAATAATGTTGATTCAGAAAACCGTCGAAGGGAGTCTGCTGGGTGAGTAGTTCCAACTATCAATAATTTTCGAAAAAGATGATTGAATAGCATCCAAGCAGCAAATACAGTTTTTTAGTATCAGTTTTAGCTACGGTTATATACTTATAAGGTTATGTAAACCGGAGTAACTGAACCTTGTGGTTAAGCGCACGTGACGTATGACTATATTCAATTTAGACTTATGCGGGTAAACTTTTCTATCGGTCATATCATCTACTGACAATCCAGTGAAATCTATTGGCCGCCTGCGATTGTACCTCACCTCTTTCCATAATAGATGGACATCATTTGCCATGGTTTACCTTTTCAAAATAATCATTTCAACAAGTATGGATGCCTACCGCTGCGTCCCAACAACACGTTGCGCCGTGCGGTTTCGTGGTTGGAGTGCGTGGCGTGTGGTACGGAGCTACCACGCGACAATTGGTGTTGCAAACTGCGCGGTGGTGCTGCCAACCTTGCGTATTTCACTGTGTGCAAGCGCGCAATGGGGCAAGGATTGTGCAGATTAAAAATCTCTCCGAGACGGTAGCCTTTACTCTCTTCCATTCGTGATTTCAAGGAGAGCTTTTCTGTGCAACCATCCCATTCACCACTTCTCTTGTACAACCACTAGATAACTGTACTCCCTGCTTAATTTTGGAGAACTTGGCAACACTGTGACAAGATCCCCTTTCTTTTGGGTTGATTACGTCATACATCTGCATGCAAACTGCATCGACTGAGTAGCAGGAAATGCATGAACCGATCTTCATCATACAGATATCACGAAGATTTTTTTCAAATCTCGAAAAAGGCGAGGGATACACGTCTCCGGCTCCACGAGAAGACACAGGCGTGCGCATGCGGCGCATGCTGACTGACATCACAGCTGCCGCGAGACGACGACGGAGCCTGCTCTAATACTACATATCACGCTCCAGTGAGGGTGATCTTGCTGGTACTTTGCTGATATGCAAAGGGCGAGCGTATCATGCTTCTGTAGCATTGTCAAGCGTGGCGTGGAGGGCGTTGATGAAATTTTACATAAAATACAACCTCTCCCAGAAGAGAGGCCTCCATACAATCTCCCATCCTTCCTTCGACTCGCAAGCAGTGTTTCCCTCACGGCAGCACAGCTTCTCTCATTCAAGCCTGTGGTTAATTAATGTAAGTTCCTCAGAGTTCGCATCTAATCTTGAGCCTGGTCAGCAAAACAAGGCGCACATATGGTGACAATTTGCTTTCTATCGACATGAAAAAGGATCGCTTTCCTCTCGACGGTGTCTTCTCCTCACAATCTACTCTTCATGCCGCCTTTCCTTTAGCTCGATGGACGCTAACAGAGACTCGAAAAATTCAGAATGCCTAGTCACGATCCCTTGTGCATCCATAAACAGCAATATCTGCAACCCTTGAATCGAAATATCTAACAAGGGAGGCCCATCAGGTCAAGGTGAGCTTTTTCAAAACGTTTTTTTGCATTTTATAGGGTCACATGCATGAAGCAAAAAACCGGTTTCAAAATCGGCTAAATGGCTTGGGGGGGCCCAGAAAATGGTTGATGGTTCGATCCCCACTGAGGACAAATTTTTTGCATTTTTCGAATTTTCATCCATTTATGCTCATGTATGACCACACGTGCAAAATGTGTGCAAAACCAGTTTTTATTTTGTCGGGGAACCGCTATCTTCAGTACTTTTGCGTATTAGGCGAATGACTTGTTTGGACCTGCCAACGCTCATAACAGGAGAACTAGGCGTTTTCCCGCAAAGCACGTGTGATATTCACTCAGGGGGTCGAACTACCCTAGGTTTTCGAACTAAAACAAGTTTTCAGCCTAATCGAGATTTTGACCCAAACTCGAAAATTTGGGATACTAGTACTACTACCACCATAGTAAAGAACGCTCAACGAAAAGAAGTCGGTAACCCATATAAGGAAATATTTGCTATCTTTCGCCGTCGCATGGTGTTGCTAGGTGCATTTCACTTGGAATGCGTTGATCCTGCACATGCTCCATTGCATTTAATCGAGGCTGTAAGTTGTTCGTGTGTACAAGTAGAGCAGTGACTGTGTGCCCCTGTCCACCCCACTGTCTCGAGTTTGGGTGAGAATCTCGATTTGGATACAGTGCGTTTCATAATTATAAGGTCACCCCAAATTTTCGGTTTTCAGAACACACAACCAGCCGAAAATTTTTTTAAGTATTTCGTACAGATTCCTCACCACAGAAAACCTTCCCATGTTAGTTTTGATGCCATTACCTTTCAGCCCGATATTTCTATGAATATTTTCTGATTTTTGTGCCGTTTCATAATTATAAGGTCACCCCGAAGAAAGGGAAGATTTGCTAGAGTTAACAGCGCATGCGAAGGAGCTCATAATCTATGGTTCCCTCCTGTTCAAGAACGATATTAACTAGCCGTTTGGGGAAATGGAAACGAAATTTCGAAGAGCACTACCACAGATATTGTTCCAGTCTTCAACAATTGCCTCTTTTAGCAGCTTTGCTTCCCAGAATTGGCGATTACTGGGGTAAGTATTTTGCGGCGATGTCTTCCAGATCTCCCCAATAGAGCAGAGACCAAAACTACATGTTATCTATGGCTGGAGATCCGTATTTCAGAACTTTAACCACGATTTCATTGAATGACCTACGTGAACATCAGCCTTGTCATGCTGTTATACGCAATTATGAAGAGCCTGTCGGCTCCAAAAGGCAACTGATTTCTTCGTGAGATCTTCTAGCAGTCTTTGGAGTTCATTCTGCAGGTTTGGAAGGCAGGGTTCTATGCGACCTCATTGCCGAAAACCACTCAGGCCATCACCCTTCTCCCAGAAAAATCGCCAAAACTGCGCTAGATCGACGCACTTCTCAGACCAAGCTAGTACTACCTCTACCCGTTAGCACCACACAAATAGAGTATTTTCAGACTCAAAAGTACAATTCGGATGGAATTATTCGCATGCAGGGTGCAACTGCTATGCAAAATCAGTTTCGTTCAATCCGTGCTCAAGAACATCTTTATGAATTGAAGTCGTTCCACCTTATGGGATGCTGTAGGCCCATAAGGTGGCCCATACTTCATTACTTCTTCAGTGATGTTTCTGCTCCTCCTCGCTGCTGTACACTCTGTGGTTCCGGACTAAAAATGGTTTAACTCCAAACAAATCTGGTTCATGGAGGAGGTGGTGTAGGAAGTGGCCCCCACAATCCTTTCCCCCTTAATGATGATAATCTCACGTGGGAGTCCAGAACCTGAAAAACATCTGAAGACACCGAATCCCTTAAATGTCATCTAACTGAGCACAGGAATCTTCCGATTTTTTTTGGAATTCCTCTCAAACTGAGCCTAGCACCACAAGAATCCCAAATCCGGGGTTTTCTCTCGGAACATAGTAGCTAGCCACAAGACGGTTGAATATGTATCTCGAAGATGTATTTGGAAGACAAATCTACCATCACAGACCCGCCAGGGCCTCAACTTTTTTCTTTTTTTAGGGTGACCTTATAATTATGGAACGGTGCAAAAACACAAAAAATACTCTTGAAAACATGAGGTAAACGAGACTGCTACCAAAAATCGGACACGGGGGTTATTTCAGTGAGGAATCCGTCTATGGGACCGAAAAGAATCCTCAATGGAGTGTTGTCGAGAAAACCTGAAATTCAAGGGTGACCTTATAATTATGAAACGCACCGTAGTATTTTGTACCTAGGGCTAGTTGAGTCTCCTGAGCACGAATATCACACTAGTTTCGCACGAAAATGTCTGGCAAGCGTGCTAGGGGCGCCGAAGTGTCCAAACACGTTGACCACTGAAAGCTTGTAAATGAGGTCACTCTCGTGCACCAGCGACGAAAATTGCAGTCATTTTGCATGTGCGCAAATACTATAGCAGTGGACAAAGAAAATCCAGAAAATGCAAAAGTTGAAACGTCGAGAGGAGTTGAACCGCAAACGCCTCCTCCACCGTCCCAGTGCCAGTCCGTCCCACTATCCATTCGGTCATCCAACCACTGCGAGAAATCTGTTCTGTGCAACCCCTATGAGTCTTCTTTGCT
This sequence comes from Trichostrongylus colubriformis, assembly GCA_963978905.1. Lineage (NCBI taxonomy): Eukaryota > Metazoa > Nematoda > Chromadorea > Rhabditida > Trichostrongylidae > Trichostrongylus > Trichostrongylus colubriformis. Next base: position 19,862,655 of record OZ022260.1, read on the forward strand.
GTTTGGTAGTTACCATAAGCAATTTTACATTTTTGAACGAGTTCGCAGTGGTTTTGGCGTAGGTTAGAAAACAGTCTTCCGATATTCATATACTGAACGCCGCAGCTGGAAAGCATTGCAGCAAACTGGTCAAAACTGTTTCTTTCTACGCAACTTTTGGCACTCATTTTCTGGGCCCCCCAAAACCACTTAGCCAAATTTGAGAACGGTTTTTTGCCTCCTGTATGTGACCCTATAAAGTGCAAAAAACCGTTTTGAAAAAGCTCACCTCTACCTGATGGGCCTCCCTTGAAAGAAACGTAGCAATGCGTATGGGGGGGGGGGGGGGAAGATTTTAAGAGCCAGCAAAGCGTAGGTTTTTCGTGAGAACCAGCGGATTTTAGCACATGATCTTCTATCTCCTTAAAGGCTTCTGATCTGCATATAGGGATTTGATCTCTGAAGTTCGCTGCCTCTGACTAAGTTCAAGTTCGTCGATTAAGACCATCTCATACCGTTCCTTTCTGGGATCGTCCGTGGTAATCACAGAAACATGTGTTCAACCAGACCCACCACCATCGGTTTCAAAGTCCCACTATCATGTAAGGAGCTCACAGAAGTATTGAGTTGTTCTTAAAACGCTGACGAATCATGCGTGCCAGGAGTCTTTGACGCTAGAGTTCCATGATTTAAATGTGACGGCTCAATCACCTGTTAGTGTTAGTTATGCGAAACATGTATATGTACTCCCAATAGAGTGAAACAGGAAAAGTGCAAAAATGCAATACCTCCGAACGAGTGGTCAAAATGTCCACGTGTGGCTTTGACAATAGGTTTGATACACCCTGGTCAACAAAACCTTTGTATCGAGAAAGCTCGTATCTTTACAGAAAAACATCTTGCTTTGAAATTAAAATCATTTGTTCGCGCAGTTGAGTAGGAATTTTTCTCCATCTACCTTTGTCATTTTAGGTAAATACTTTTCATTTGTACGTGTCTCATACAGTCCGGGTGTCCCTTTACGTCATCTATTATACTTTGAAAGTTGCTTTCGATACAACTAGTTATTTTTAAGGTAAAGTGGGCACCCATGAAGAATCCAAGACAGCAATCGATCCCGATGCTGATAAACTGCAAAACGAAGAGGATGAAAATAATTACGAAGTAGCTGCAACAAATGAGGTGGAAAAAGAAGAGGGTAAAAAAGAAAAAAATGTGGAAAATGAGGTAGAAAGAGTGGAAGATAAAAAAGAAAAAAGTGCGGAAAATGAGGAAAAAAGAGCAGGAAAGACTGTGCCCATAGCAAGCGCAGAAAAGGTCTCAGAAGCGAAAATGGTGAAGAAAGGAGCAAAATGGAAGAAAGGAAGCCTTGTAAAAGTAGGCAACAGTCTTGAGGGTAGTAAGGAAAGGGTGCAAGAACACAGGAATAAGAGTCGTGAGAAAGCGACGAAGGCTCACGGAGGAAGTAAGGAAAAAAGAAAAGGCCGTGGGAGAGGAAGTAAAGAAAAGCTGGATAAAAGGAAGCGAAAAAGTCGTGGAAAGGTAGAGAAGACTCCCGAAGGGAGTAAGGAATTGATGGGAGAAAAGAAAAGCAAGAGTCGTGGAAAGGTAGAGAAGACTCCCGAAGGGAGTAAGGAATCAGTGGAAGAAAGGAAAAATAAGCGTCGTGAAAAGACAGAAAAGACTCCCGTAGATAGTAAGGAATCAATGGAAGAAAGGAAAAATAAGAGCCGTGAAAAGTTGGAAAAAACTCCCGTAGGGAGTAAGGAATCAGTGGAAGAAAGGAAAAATAAGAGCCGTGAAAAGGTGGAAAAAACTCCTCAAGGGAGTAAGGAATTGTTGGACGAAAGAAAAAGAAAGATTCGCGAAAAGTTGGAAAAAACACCTCGAGGGAGTAAGGAATCGTTGGATGAAAGAAAAGGAAAGACTCGCGAAAAAGTAGAAAAGTCTCCCGAAGGTAGTAAAGAAAAGGTGAAGGAGGAGCATGGAATGACCAAGAAGGACGAAAAAAAGACGAGTTTACCGGACATTATAAATCAAATAGAGAAGCAGGAGATTGATAAGCAAGTAGACATTGCAAGAGTGGTGAAGAAACTAGAAGATGAGAAGCAAGGGTTCAAAGAAAGAGTGGATACCGAAGAGAAACTTGCGAAAACGGCAGTAGAAATCCAGGAGAAGGAGGATAACTCTGAATATATGGTCGCAAATTTCTTCAGGTTCGTAAAAAAAACTTGAGATAGAAAAGCTCATTGAAGGCACATTCCATCACAATCTTCGGTTGGTCATTTCCTATATTTACATGTGGTTTATGCGGAAACCAGGTTACCCATAATTTCCGACTTGGGTACACTGATACTTTTGCAATTTTGCATATTTCCGTGTGCTCTGCCAAAACTTCTTGCATTCGGCTGACGAGGCTGACGACACTTGAACGAGTGACTTGTCAAAGCAACATCCAACCAGAAAATGTGAGCAGGGCTCCTCATATATGTAATATAAAATAATGAATGCCTCTCTCTCTGGAAAGACCACCGCATTCGCGCAATCAGCACATTTCTTAGGAACCACCTGAAGAAACAGCAAGCATCTCAGTCACTACCGACATCGCACGAACCTGAAAGAGCGCGTCTAGAAAACAAAATATTTACAAATATGGGTATTCGGGACAGCTATTCAGGATGCTTTAAAAAAGACTCCACATCCACACTGTCATTGAATTAGTATTTGACAGAATTAAGAAGCTATAATTTCTGACTCTCATTCATATTAGGCAACCAAAAAAGGTCGTGCGGTTTTTTCTCATTGATTATCTCTATGCAATGTATGAAAAAAACTGATTGTGATAGGAGGGTAACATTGCATGTGCTTTGAAGCTTGTTTTATGCAGAATCATTCAGTGTGTCTCATAAGTTTAAGTAGTGCGTTTTAAGTTTGAAATGTTAAAGAGGAGTATGGCTGTGTCGAATGAGTTTCCAGAAGAAAATTTTTTAAACCACTTCTGATCCATTCGTTCCGCAATGGTATCTTCCCCAAAAGCAGCGCATATCTTATGACAAGCTTCTGCAGATTTGTTGCCAAGTTTGAATTCGTGCAGTAAACAGAAGCGAATTAGCTCATTCGACACAGCCATGCTCCACTTAAACATTTTAAACTTCAAACGCCTTCTTAAATTTATGAGACACACTGAATAATTCTGCATAAAAGAAGCTTCAAAGCATATGCAATGTTACTCTCCAAAATCAATTTTTTATACATTGCATAGAAGTAATCAATTAGAAATAATCAAATAGAAAAACAGACCGAAATTTTCTGTTCGCCTAGTAAATGCACCAATTTAGCTTATTTCGCGTAAAGTCCGGTGTAAAGGTATAAGTAGGCTCCCAATAACATCAATATTCAGGACTACTGTGGACCCTCACTAACCTGAACCCACGTCGAATCACTTATGAATGGGAAGGTGTTACTGAGTCATCGCAATGCGAATCTGCTGTCCTTATAGTACATCCACGGGTGCGGCTCATGGACTGCGTTTGTATAACCTCTACCTTCCCCGAAGACTCCCTTCCAAGCCGCGATGTGGAAAATCCTCTGCGCTTGAGTCCGATATACCTGTTCATCGTGGAGAATGGGTTTCGCGAAATATAGTAAAATGGGGTGCACCATTGAAAGGGAAGCAAAAGACTATTCAAAAATAGACGTTGTGGGGGTGGCACAGAAACAAGAAGATGCCAAGCAAGGATTCGGAGGAGCCCAGAGGGGTAAGGAGAAAGAGGAAGATGAAAAAAGTACCGTGTCGAAAAGAACATCCAAGGGTGAAACCCATAATCGGTAGAAAAACTCGGATTCAAAAGCGCGACGTTGTGAACTGAAATCGCTTCTCCTGCGCATCTATTCGCACTGCAACAACATCTCTCCCAGATTCCCAGTAGAAGATGTCATTCGTTGTCTCCCAAAGTGCATTTCACTAATTCACGAATATGTGAAATAGGTGAAATAACAAATGGCAGCAATCAATTGAGAAAATGGATGGGACAATAAGGAAAAGGGTGAGAAATAAGGTATCGTGAAAAAAACCCATCGAGTTCATACTGGACGTCTTAGCAAGGAGTCGTGTGTGCAACGCCTGCACCAACAAACTACAAGAGTTACAGTAGGTCTTACCGCAGGCAAAAATTACCACCTCCATCCAGGTGTCCCTAAGGAAGTGGTAGCCGACGATGTTGAAAAGAAGGAGACTGTCAAATTTGTAGCAGAAATCGAAGAGAAAAAGTACGAGGGGTCCGCTCATGATATCAGGAACTTTTCGTGTTTGCAATATAGTTGAGATCGAAACGGTAGGACCGAAAAAGTTATCAACCTCACTAATGAAAGCAGAGGTGCCACGAGGCTAGCCAGTGAAGAAACACAATGGATAAAACACCGAGTGGGACACTGAGTGGCTTCCTCATTCACTTGCCTAAATAACCCCCCATCAGGAAAGACCCTCTGTCACTGCAAGGGTAGATTCATCTGCCCACAGAAAGATCTAAATCATAGTGGAATTTGCCTTTGATGTATTCAGTCAGCTTTTGCTGTTTAACTCCAGTTCCTCTTTAAGGCCTTCCAGATGACTGATCAAAATTATTGGACATTTCTCCAGCTGGGCGAGTTTTACGGATTCTAATGATTGCGATTCATTTTTAGACACTACGCATCACATATATTCTATTTACGCAACCATCGTTATATTATAGACCCCGCTCCTTTGATAAACAAGTTTTTCTGATCGTTGTTACATAAAAGATTTTCTCTTGATTTTCGAAGACCTTGCTTCAAAAACCCGGAGAGCTAAAAAATGATGCAAACTAGGATGATACACAGGTAAGGAAATGGATAGAATGCTTCCCCTTCGAACTTCCGCAAAGTTCATATGTGGGAGGGGGTGGGGGAGGGGGGGGGGCTCCCTCCTATTTTTCTTTTGGCCTACTACTAATAATAACCTAATTTTCAACAGTAACTACTATCAATTTTTTAACAAACATAAGGTGATGGGCACATGTTATTTGAAAGATTTTGGTATCAATAATTCACTACTGACTCCGAAATGATTGCGATAAGTCTGAACTTACAGATAAAATATACATTATATCAATTAGCACAAACATGAGAATTTCCACTTACATAGATAATACAGCGAATTATCGAAGCAAAAAACATCATTTATTGCCTTAGTGTATAGAATGTGAATATCAATATGTGGATTTGCCACAGGAAAGATCACAGATCGAGTTGGAGAGCATTTATATAATATAAAAGGAAATGACTCCAATAAGTATATATAAACAACTAATCGTGTTGATAGAAACAAAACGAAGTTAGTAGGTGGATCAATTTTATTTTTGGCCTGACGTTTCAACCCGTTCGTCGTCTTCAGAGGCCTAAAAAGTGGTTCGAAGTTTGCTGACCCTTGACTTACCTGATCAAGCGCCAAAGCCCCCCAAAAACGACAGGCCAAGAATAAAATTGATCCACCTACTAACCTCGTTTGGCAAAGCAACACACGAATACTTGAACAGCATGCCGAGGTTTCAAGAGGAGAGTACTTGGAGTATATATAAACAGTTTGATGACAAATGTAAGAGGAAACTTATTTCCTCTTCACTACTTGATAATCTAATAGAAAATGTGTTTTGTTTGTGACAATTTTGTTCAATGAGGAAGCTGTCTAGATCAAATTACTTGTTACAGGTTATTCCTTTAGTAGTAATGACTGTATTGAAACATATAGTGATATTTCAAGTATCATAAATCCTTTGACCTACAAAAAGCCCATCCATACTTCAATCACAAGATTATTCGAGTCAGAGAAAGAGAAACTAGAAGAAAGAGAAAAAAGTGGGGCAATAACCAGCAACAAATAGATAGAAATATAGAACATTTTCTAAATATACTACACAGTACTTCAAATTTCGACAGAATTTAAAAAGAACTACACAGTCCAACTAAAAAGGCCATCAAAGAAATAGTAAGACTATGCTATCCGGCTTCGTTCCTGTTTAGTATTCCTAACTTCAAAAAATGGATTCTTTTAAGCTTACTTTGTGAATTTCATTTCAATGCACCCAAAGATGTGACAAAACCACCCCTATTGCAATTTGTCTACCAAATATATCCATAGCATTCTAGATTATCTTACTTTATATAAACGGCTGTGTCTATTTGTGTGTGTGTCTGATTGACCGAAAATTCATATTTCGCGTCGCAGCAAAGGTGGAGTTCTGAATTTTACAAATTATGTAGATGGTGGTAAGGGGACCCCAGCGGTGGTGGACCGAAAGTAATAGCAGATAAGGGCTGATAAGCAGCCTCGAAAGGCTAATGTCGCCTAATCTGTTTCGCCTTTCGTGTCGATCTCAGAGCGCCCACTCTCTAAGGTGTTTTGAGGTATGGGACGGTCATACCAATGGCGGGTGATCCATTGGTAACGGTTGATGAGATCGATAAGGAGCGCCAAAAGCTAATGTCGCCAAATCACCTTCGCTCTTCTGGCTAAGTGGAATGTTCACACTCACAGGTATCACTGGGTATAGGGACCTTAATGATGAATTTTCGAAACTGAAACGGCTTATAAGGCCTGATGAGAGCCATTAGGAAATGGGGAAGGGATAAAATCCGGTACACCACTGACCACTACTACACTACTGCTATTGTAAATGCGTCTGATGCTCAGTTCCATTGGAAGAACATAATTTGTTTATGTTCTAACTAGTTGAGCTATCGCACAGTACTGCGCGAATAACACAATAGAATTACAGCCCATTTCGGAGCGCCTGGCAGAGCGAGGCCTACGGACTTGGATGAACGTGCATCGAACTCTCTTACACCACCAAACACTCTCACTCTCGCCACTCACCCAAGCCCTGCCACGCGATGAGCTGTACCTCAAACTTGGGTAATCAAACAAAGGAAAAACGGCGTATAAAATGGATGCAAACGACAATATTGGAAGAGTGCGCTATAAGTGTTACAAGCGGCCATAGGAAAATGCTTACTGAATTATATTACAACCAGCTGGCGGGCGCACACTACTGCGCGCGATTCAAGGCGATGTTGCAGAATGGGTTTGATCGGCACGACTACAGTTGTGTATGGAGTTGAGTGGAAATTTCTTTTCCTCGCCTTCAGCGCAGCTATATATTTGGATAAAAGCAGAGAGATGGCGCGATAAAAAAGCATTTTATACTTCAGTCGCTTTGCATCGAACCCATTTTGCATGTCATCGACACGAATCGTGCGAAGTAGTGTGCGCGAGCCAACTTGTTAAGGTCATCATTGGGAAGTTGGATAGTTTGAACAATGATAGTTTTGTATTTGATTGCATCGAGTGGTAACAATTTGTTCACTTGCTGAGCATCTAATTCCTACACATTGATGGCAGATCCATATCCCGATTATCGATATTTATAGTTTTTGTAGAAATGCTTCATTACTTGGGATTTTACATAGTCTAGCGGTCGATATCCAGTGTTGCTGCCAGTAGCGAATTAGAAAATGATTCTGAGTGAAACGCTTGCTTTGCTATCACAAATATAGGTTGTATCATGATTATCAAAGTAGATTGTAGTATCAAGAGAAATGCACCATTTTTTCGAACGCTAGGCAATTCAGCGGTCGATACATCGGCCAGTGATATCAGAACACAAAATATGTTCACCTAATTACAGTGAGCATCAGACGCTTTTGCTAAAGCGGTCGTTTAGTAGTATCAAGCGATGTAAAGAATTTCATCCCATCCGATTCCTAACGGCTCTTATCAGCCACCGTAAGCGGTTATCACTGAGGCCCTTGTACCCAACAGTACTATTGAGGTCCCTGCACCCTACAATATCTACGAATGTGAACATCCCACAGTTAGCTGACAAAGCGTACCGGCCTCGGTGACATTTCCCTTCTCACGCTCCTAATCGAATCTTATCAACCATTATCAGTTTGGATCACCCACTATTAATGTCCCCGTCCCACTCTGCTAAACACCCGTGAGTGTCAGCGCTCTTGGATCAACGCGAAAGGCGAAAAGAATCTGACGACATTCGCCTTCTCATGCTCCTCATCGAATCTTATCAACAGTTATCAATGCGGGTCACCCACCATCAATGTCCCCGTCCTACCCCGCAAAACACCTGCGAGTATGAACGCTCCGGGACTAAAGCGAAAAGCGAAACGGATTCAACGACTCTAGCCTTTTTACGCTCCTTATCAAATCTTATCAACAGTTATCAATGCGGGTCACCCACCATCAATGTCCCCGTCCTACCCCGCAAAACACCTGCGAGTATGAACGCTCCGGGACTAAAGCGAAAAGCGAAACGGATTCGACGACTCTAGCCTTTTTACGCTCCTTATCAAATCGCATCAACAGTTATCATTGCGGGTCACCCACCATCAATGTCCCCATCCTACCCCGCAAAAGGCCTGTGAGTATGAAAGCTCCGGGACCAATGCGAAAAGCGAAACGGATTCGACGACTCTAGCCTTTTTACGCTCCTTATCAAATCGTATCAACAGTTATCATTGCGGGTCACCCACCATCAATGTCCCCATCCTACCCCGCAAAAGGCCTGTGAGTATGAAAGCTCCGGGACCAATGCGAAAAGCGAAACGGATTTGGCAACTCTAGCCTTCTTACGCTCCTTATCAAATCGTATCAACAGTTATCATTGCGGGTCACCCACCATCAATGTCCCCGTCCTACCTCGCAAAACGCCTGTGAGTATGAAAGCTCCGGGACCAATGCGAAAAGTGAAACGGATTTGGCAACTCTAGCCTTTTTACGCTACTTATCTAATCTTATCAAGCGATATCAATGCGGGTCACCCACCATTAATGTCCCCGTCCCACCCCGCACAACACCTGTGAGTATGAATGCTCCGGGGCCAATGCGAAAGGCGAAACGGATTTGGTGACATTTGCCTTCCGAGGCTCCTTATCAGCGCTTATCAGTTGCTATCACTTTCGGTCCACCACCGCTGGGGTTCCCTTGGCACCCCCTATATCACTTGTAAAATTCAGGGTCCCAGCTTTACTGCGACGCGAGATATGAATTTCGTGACAGACAGACGCACGGACACACACACACACACACACACACACAGACATACTTAGCGAATTATATAGAGTAGGATAAGGCACCAGACGAGTACGGTTGCGAGAGAGTAGATCAAAGCACAAAGACCCAGTTGAGAAGAGAAAGGCGCAGTGTAAGTGTAGGAGGAGAAAATAGGCGTCACAAGTCAAACCAAAACCCATTGAGGAAAGCAAGAATTGATGTGACAGCTGAAGAACAAACAGGCGACATGATTACCGAAAATACCGACAAGTGAAGTACATGTAAAGGTTATGGTAAGCGTCATGGGTAAAGAAAGCGAGAAGTGAAGTACCTGTGAAAGTTTTGATAAAAGTGTCACGGTGTTACGTTTGTGGGCCGCTGGTGGTAGTCGATAGACAGCGAATAATCAGCAGATTTATTAGTCGAATCGAATAACAGGAGAACTAATAAGCGAACTGATGAACTGATAAGTGATAAACCATTGAGTTTATATACCCTGGTTTGGGCGCGAACGTCAGATCAGCGAGTAATGACCTCAATGATTAGTAGATACCTAACACATGGTCAAATCAATCATGGGGTGCTCAGATGAGTGGCGCAAAAAAGTACAGACAGCGCCGATGTTCGACTCTGCCATTGACATGTATCCAGGAAATCAATGCACAAAAATAGCGTGGAAACAATACAAAAAAAAAATTTAAAAGGCATCCTGTCGTTGTCTGCAGACGAGGGAAGACAACAAGTGAGTATTAATGGAAAAGAAAGATGAATAGAAAAGAAAACTCGCGAACTCTACGGGTAAGCAGCAAAAATCAAAATAGAGAAAAAGATAATCAGCTGATTAGAAAAGGACATGCGATGCTCTGTTTACGAAAGCGTGTCCCGATCGCTTCAGCCAGCCGCATCGTATTGGCCCCTCCCAGCTCAGCCAATCATGGGGAGCTCGTCCCTAGGAGGCGTCTCTGAACAAAGGCGGCTTGCCATGATGAGGCCGCCTTCGCCACAGCTCAAGGGAGTGCCTTCTAAGGGGGATTTCGTCATGCACAGGCGTTTTAGGCCCGTAGTTTTTCACTAAATGACTCCTTTTGGGATTCCTTATCACCCACATTACCCCCAACAGTGTCTTTAAAGGCACATCATGCGATAATCAGATTAGCGGTTTACTTTCATGGGGCAAGTAAGTTCTTGGATAACTGGTCAGACTACATCTTTGTTGCGGCTCCACGGTGCACCCTCACGGTGCTGTGCCTGCTTGAATGCAACCGAGCCACGTCCACACAACAAAATCACACCTAGGCCCAGACGAACAACTTCCGATGTGGAAGCTGCTTTCATCATCGAAATGGCTGCTTTCATCAAATTAGCTTCTCTCACCAGAAGTTTCCTCATCCAAGTGAGCGCCACGTTGTAAATTTGTTCGTCTAGGACTAGTGTGCTCTGGCTACCGTATAAAACCAGCTGGCGGGCGCACACTACTGCGCGCAATTCATGGCGATGTTGAGCAGAATGGTTTGATCGGCACGACCACAGTTGTGTATGGAGTTGAGTGGAAATTTCTTTTCCTCTGCCTTCAGCTGAGCTATTTATTTGGATAAAAGCAGGGAAGATGGCGCGATAAAAAACATTTTATACTTCAGTCGCTTTGCATCGAACCCATTTTGCATGTCATCGACACGAATCGCGCGCAGTAGTGTGCGCGAGCCAACTTGTTAAGGTGATCATTGGGAAACTGCATAGTTTAGACTTTGATAGTTTTGTATTTGATTGCATCGACTGGTATTTGTTCACTTGCTGAGCATCTAATTCCCACACACTGATGGCAGATCCATATCCGATTATCAATTTTTATAGTTTTTGTGGAAATGCTTCATTACTTGGAATTTTACATAGTCTAGCGGTCGATACCCAGTGTTGCTGCCAGTACTGAATTAGAAAATGATTCTGAGTGAAACGCTTGCTTTGCTATCACAAATGTAGGTTGTATCATGATTGTCAAAGTAGATCGCAGTATCAAGAGAAATGCACCATTTTTTTGGAACGCTAGGCAATTCAGCGGTTGATATATCGGCCAGTGATATCAGAACACAAACAATATATGTTCACCTAACGGCAGTGAGCATCAGACGCTTTTGCTGAAGTGGTCGTTTAGTAGTATCAAGCGATGTAAAGGATTTCATCCTCCGATTCCTAACGGTTCTTATCAGCCACCGTAAGCGGTTATCACTGAGGCCCCTGTACGCAACAGTACCATTGAGGTCCCTGCACCCTACAATACTTGCGAATGTGAACATCCAACAGTTAGATGCCAAAGCGTACCGGCCTTGGTGATATTTTCCTTCTCACGCTCCTAATCGAATCTTATCAACCATTATCAGTTTGGATCACCCACTATTAATGTTCCCGTACCACTCTGCTAAACACCCGTGAGTGTCACCGCTCTTGGATCAGCGCAAAAGGCGAAACGAATCTGACGACATTCGCCTTCTCATGCTCCTCTTTGAATCTTATCAAGAGTTATCAATGCGGGTCACCCACCATCAATGTCCCCGTCCTACTCCGCAAAACACCTGTGACTATGAACGCTCCGGGACCAATGCGATAAGCGAAACGGATTCGACGACTCTAGCCTTTTTACGTTCCTTATCAGATCTTATCAACAGTTATCAAGCTGGATCACTCATCTTAAATGTCCCCGTCTTACCCCGCAAAATGCCTGTGAGTATGAAGGCTCCGGGACCAATGCGAGAAGGTAAAAAGGATTCAACGACTCTGGCCTTTTTACGCTCATCGAATCTTATCAACCGTTATCATGCTGGACCACCCACTGTTAATGTCCCCGTCCCAACCCTCAAAACACCTATGAATATGGGCGCTCTGGGATCATCCCGAAAGGCGAAACGGATTTGGCAACATTTTCTTTCAGGGCTCCTTATCAGCCCTTATCAGTTGTTATCAGAACCGGTCCTTCACCATTAGTGTCCCCTTGCCATCCCCCATATCACTTGCAAAAATCAAGGTCCCAGCTTTGCTGCGACGCGAGATATGAATTTCGTGACAGACAGACGGACAAACAAACACACACACACGGACAGACATACTAAGCGAATTATATATAGTAGGATTGTTTTATATGCTCAGGAGTCCCTTTCTACATTGTTTGAAGTGCTCTTCAAGAATGTTATGTGCAAAGCATCCTACTGTTATAATCGGTTAAGTGTGTGTGTTTGTGTGTTTGTGCGTAATTTGTGTGGTTGACCGGAAATTCATATCTCAGGTCGCGCAAGGATGGCACTCTGGATTTTAAAGATGTACAGGGGGTTACACGGAGACACTAACGGAGGATGGCCCGTCTGGATAACAGCTGATAATAGCTGATGAGGAGCGTTGGAGGGCAGGGTAAGCAAGTGTTGCATTTTTCGGGTTGACGATGGAGCGTTGAATTTTACAGGTGTTATGTTTCAGGGCTCCTTATCAGCCCTTATCAGTTGTTATCAGAACCGTTCCTTCACCATTAGTGTCCCCTTGCCATCCCCCATATCACTTGCAAAAATAAAGGTCCCAGCTTTGCTGCGACGCGAGATATAAATTTCGTGACAGACAGACAGACAAACACACACACACACACGGACAGGCAGACATACTTAGCGGATTATATATAGTAGGATAGCTTAATACAGTATTTTGTTTTAGTGCATCAGCTTGAAGTCGACGCTAACAGCGCAAACAGGTAAGCAATCAAGAAACGTGGGAGACTATGACCCTGTGACTTGGGATAAACAATACAGCACGGGGAACTACAACCTCATCTGCTTCACAGATTGTAAGCAGTGCGCTCGAATCAGGCTGAAGGTTAACTGCGCAATTAACCGAATAGTCGCTCACCTTCTTGAACGAAGTAGATTCATGGATTGTTGCCTAGGTTGCAACCATGTTGTGGCTCCACGGCGCTACGCCTGCTGGAATTTGACCAAGGAAGTAAGCGAAACATAACTACAATGAAGGATAATGTTAGCAGTACGAAACAGATACATATCAGGTTGTCGCAAAATTAATTTTGATTTTAAAGGCACAGTTCACGATAATATGATTATCTTGGCTCCATCCCCGAGTAGATAGCCGCTTTCACAAGAACAAGATTTGTGCCATCACCGCGGCGCGAGGGTGAGCGCTAAACGCGTGAAGAACTCGTCAAAGAGATGGCGGCCACCGTCTCAACATGACCCACACCCATCTTACGATTTGCCAGCAGGGAGGCGGTGGCATATACGTGTATAAGAGGCATGATATCGACTGCGATAAGAAAAGATAGGGAAAATCCCCATAGGAACAGCAATCTTATCGGATGATATTATCACGCAAAAACTTGTCGAAATGTTTGCCTCTGGTCTGAAGGCTCGTCGAAGCTAAAGGTCAGAGGTGCCTAATTATCACGGTTTTTGAAAGAACTATTCGGCTTTTTCTTCACTTATGTTTCCTTCAGCACCTCCAGAGTCCTTATGGAGCGAGACGACGCACGAAAATTATCGTGAATTGTGCCTTTAAGGTATGTATAAATAAGTAGATTTTTCATCCTGAATCAAGGAAAGCCAAGCATTTCATTTGGTAGGTTTTTTCTGCTCTTCAAAAGTCTATGAGTGTCGCTCTAATTGTTCCAGTCGGCCATTTACAGGGCGTATAATCATAAACCGACGCGACTATCGAGTCATCATGCTTTACGAATTTAAATTGGGACACTTCGCAGCAGAGGCAGCCCGTAATCTCAGCAATGTTTTTGGGAGAAGTTGTCCTTGCGAACGTACAGTGGAGCTCTGGTTTAAAAAATTTGCTTCTGGCGATTTTGATCTCGAAGAGAAGTCGGGTAGAGGCCGCAGGTCGTCGCTTAATGATGAATATGTAAGGGAAGCCGTCGAAGCAAACCCGGAGACGAATACTCGTACGTTAGCAGAATACCCAGGCGTACATTACTCTACAGTGGCCAGACACTTGTTGGAAATCGTCAAGGTGAAGAAGATGCTGAGATGAGTGCCTCATGAGCTGACCGATGAGCAGCGTCTGGCACGTTTCGACACCTGCTCCAACCTCCTAGTTTGCTATAAAAATGAGGTATTTGTAAACCGTATTATAACTGTAGATAAAGAATGGGTTCTTCATGATAAAAGGAAACGGGGATTAGTCTAGGTAGATAAGGATGCTAATCAAAAAACTTTCTCTTAACACCACCTTCACCCTAAAAAGGTTATGATAACTGTGTGGTTGTGTTGTAAAAGTGTAATCCATTATAAATTCTTGCAATATGGTCAGCCAGTCACAGCAGAGTCTCACTGTTGTGATCAGGAGCAAATGTATAGAAAGCTGTAAAAACGGTGGCCGGCGGTGGTGAATAGATGAGGGCCGATCCTGTTGCAGGACAACGCAAGGCTACAACCTCACAAATCACTCCGCCAAAATTGACCCACTTGGGTGTAGAACTTCTCCCTTACCCAGCGTATACTCCCGACCTCTTCCCCACAGAAAATCACTTTTTTCGAGCCCTCAATTTTCATCTGCGTCAGAGACAATTTACTAATATAGACGATGTTGAATGTGCCTTCCTTGAATTCGTTGATTCTCGTGATAGTAGTTTTATAGTGAAGGCTTGGAATTATAACCTGTTTGTTGGCAAAAATGTGTAGATTCTGATGGTTCTTACTTCAATTGATAAACTTGTGTTCAAGCTGAGTTATAGTAGTTTGAAGTATGCGGTCCGTTTTCAAAATTAATTTTGCGACGACCTAATGCAGAGCCTCACACGTTAAAGGCAGATTAGGGGAACTTCGGAAGAAAAGTAAAAGAAGTAGTGAATATGATATCCGAGATGCCTAGTAATAGGACAGTGGAGAAAAAACGGATGGAAATGGCCAAAAACCCGAGAAACAGGACCCTTTCCCACCGTTAGTTCTAGGCGCGGACGACCTTTCCGTCAAGAGGCGGGTAGTTCGCATAGGTTTTCCATCGGCTTTACCAAGACGTAAACATGAAGGGATGTTCGGAAATGCGACAGCATCTATTTTCATGTGGTGAGTTTCAAGCTAAAAGTGAGAAAGCGCGCTGCGATACTTTCAATCCTGCCGATCTCCTTGACCAACCTCACCGTGACCAACCACTAATCACGTCGCCAGGAGGCGGGTTGCCTTAACCAAGGCGGCTTGCCCTGCTGAGGCCGGCCCCGCCACTGCTCAAGGGAGCGCCTTTTGCGGGGGTTTTGCCATGCATAGGCCTTTCAGCCCCGTAATTTTTCAGCCAATGCCTCCATTTGGGATTCCCTGTCACCCACATTATCCCAAACACTGTCTTTGAACATTGGAGTTGGTAAATTACTCCCCTTTGCGCACAGTCTCCTACTTTTCCATACAGGCAGATCACACAGTTTTCCATGACTCAAGTTCGGTAATAGAAGCGGTTTCTGACGTTGATGTTTGATGTTACTTTTTGGTGTGTTTATCAATACGAGGTCATTGACCTGATCCGCTTTTCTAACAAGGAAGGCCCATCAGGTCATGGTGAGCTTTTTCAAAACGGTTTTTCGCATTTTATAAGGCCTCATATATGAAGCAAAAAACCGGTCTCAAATTTGGCTAAATGGTTTTGAGAGGCCCAAAAAATGAGTGACAAAAGTCGCTTAGAAAGAAGCAATTTTGACCAGTTTGCTGCAATGCTTTCCAGCTGCGGCGTGCAGTATATTCATATCAGAAGACTGTCTTCAAACCTACGCCAAAACCACTGCGAGCTGGTTCAAAAATGTAGAATCTCTTATGGTAACTGCTAGATGAAGCAAGGAAAACTCATAGGGGATGCACAGGCAGGGCACTCCGGGAGTCGAGGATTCCTTGACAGGGGGGTCGAACTTTACCGGACATGAGTGGGGGGGGGGTCGCATTCGTAGCGGTAATTTCATGGGAATTCCCTCCAGCCCATCGTACAGTCGATATCTCTCCCTCATACACGAAAAGAGCCACCGCTACCTCGCTGGATGAATCGCAGTAGGTTGCAGGCCATCTTGAAAGATGGCCGCCATCATTTATGGGTTCGTTACGCGTTTAGCACTCACCATCGCGCTGCCATGATGACACACACCTCATCGTTATGGAAGGGCATGTCTACTCGCGGATAGAACCAAGATACTCATATTACCGTAAACTATACGTTTATGTTAATGCATTGCTACCATAGAGTTCATTGATGCGTGCAAGAGCGACATGTATCCATCTAGGAGAAGAAAATTACATTTTCATTTTAGGCTATACCAGTCTACTATCAACGGAGTCTAAAGGAGACAAGCAATCCAGCAAAACATGCTTGTTGTTCACGTTGTTGAATTGTTATAATTTTGAATGTTTGAAAAACAGTTGCGACTCCAAAATATTTATTCAAAAGACTCAAAAGACCCCTCAAAAGTCTCGAAAGTCTTGAAAATATTTTTGCAATATTTCGGCGTATAACGCCTTCTTCAGGCCTGAAACTGTGGTGAGCTAATTATATATGATATAATTGCTTACGGCCCCGTCCCAAAAATATTTTTGGCGTGACCCACCCTGCCAGAGACGAATGGTGCAGGAAATGATAAACCCACCCGGTCGCACCCTTAAATAGTGAGGAAGTTACGACAGTAGATATGAGAGAGATCATGCAGTAATCAAAATGATTACTGTGATCAAGTGAAGATATGAAGAATGTCACGTAGTTCGTCCTTACTATTTATTTCTGGTGATAACCGCTTTATTTCAAGGGCCTCAAGAATTTTTCTTTCTACAGGATTGTCTATTGAGCGGTGCAGTACTTTAATACCGATTGTGGGGGGTGTTTCATGGGCATGTACCTTTGTACGATGATTGGAGAAACTGCTATTGGGATAAGATGATGGGTTTACTAATGCTCTGCGGTGTTCATCAATGCGTTTGTGGAGCGGTCTCTTAGTTTCTCCAACGTACTTTTGCCCACATCCTTGGCATTCTATTAGATATACCGTTCCCCGGAGCTGGCATATTTTATGGTTATCACAGTAACTGCACCCCTCTCTTCCACATCTATCCTCGTAAACCCTTGAATATGTGAGTATACGTTTGAGATTGGGCGGAGGACGGAATATTAATCGTATTGGGAGCTTTGAGTTCTTGACCACACTGTTGACCCTTGATGCCGTTCTTTCATTAATATACGGCATTATCATTGATATTCCATCTGGTGAGGAATATGGCCTCCACGTGAGTGGTCGCATTGTGGTATAACCGTTGTCCCTTAAAATGTTTTCCACCACCGAATCCACCTCGTCCGATCGTTGGTCACATATGTTATTTTTGGTCCTTACCAGGTTTTGGACGATGTTGGCTTTGATAATTTGTTATAATTATAATTTTGTTGCAGTGGTGCATGTAAATGGTTTAATGCACATTATTCAAATAAAAATCAAAGCGCTATGAAACGTCTCATTGTATTCGCTGTTTCATGATCCTCTTTTGACAGTCGTATGACGTGTGCATCTGGTCTGCTATTGGGGCTTATGCGAGATCATAGAATGCTGGGCTGATAGCTTCACAAGATCTTGTGCAGCACCTGAAATCCTGAGCTTCAACTATCATTGAAGAGGCATGTAGTCGAAAAAAAATACCTGAAACAACCTGTCAGAAGTTACAAATGTCGGTGGGTGGCTTAACCCACTGATTGGCGAGAGTTTCGGGCGTAACGGTAAGTACACTAAATCCATCGTGTTAAACTCTGCTGTAAATTTTTGATATGGAGATAAGTGTTGGCAGTCAAGTTAAACTATATGGAGTGCTGAAACTCGGTAAGGCTCACCTCATCAGGTTGGTAAAACTGACCTCAGCAGACTATCTAGGGTTTAAGTTCCTAAACTGCTTCTTCACGTCTTGTGAGCCTATTGGCAGTTGAAAAACTGCGTTCAAAATTGGCACTGCTGGCGGGAATGACGAGAACACACTTGATATCTTACAAAGAAGAGAATCGGTCTATAAAACTGTTACGGTCCTCGTCGATCTGACATAAACAAGGAGGAAAATTATCTGAAAATTAAGCTCGTCGCTAGATGGCTGTGACAACTCGCTGAAGGAACGGGTTATACTCTCATCGCACGAGTGCACTCCTGACCTGTTGCAGTTAGGCCAGTTCACAAAACGTGAACACTTTGCAGTTTTCTGGCTAATGTCTTGAAACGTAAAGTCCATACAGATATTTTCCCCTGTGAACTGCCCACAACGAAGAACTCCCCCAATCCATGTGTAGGTTTCCATGACCACTTCTGGTTATTAAAGTCCACGAAACTCATCGAAGCAAAGTCACGCGGCTTGCTCGCCTGAAAATTAGACATTGTAAAAAACCGCTAGTGAGTTGACAGAGAATGGTATCTCACCCAAACTGACTTAGTGCAGGACAAGTATTCCATAATCGCTGCGGTCCAGATTTCGAGCAGCGTCCCTGCTTTGACATCCTTCGCTCAGCGCGAGCTTCACATCTTGTGTAGACCGAATGGTCTCATAGCCCAGTATATGATATCTCGTTAAAACTTGGGTGGCTTATTCACAGCGCATTCACATCCGCGGAAAACAACGAAAAAAAGAGAGGAACAAGCATTAATGCGATTGCGAACTAGACGAATATAATTGCTACTTCGTTCACTAGAACGTGCCCTGCTGTGTTCAATGTTCATTAGAACATTGAACATTCAAAAAGTATTCACTGACCACTCGCACCGTGCAACAACCTTCCAATGATATCTGCAACTTGTAGCAGGAGACCAGTGCATGGCGGATCCTAAAGCGGAAGCCAAAAATATATGTTTTATCCAATAGCCACACAAGATCATCTTACTAGGCCAACCACCCTTCTAGTTACATCTAGTGCCCTTCCAATCACATCTACTGCGAAAGTAGGAGGCATGGCGCATACCCAGAGCAAGGACGGAGGACGATAAGGTGTTGCTTTTACTGCACTGCTACCAGGAAAACTGTTCAGGAAGTATGGGGCTGCGGTTGAGGAGGTTTTGAACGCTCTTTGTATGACGCTGTCACACTTTTGATGGCAAAAAGCAAGGTCTCTGGTTTCAGAAAAACAACTGCGGTTGCAAAACATTCAGCACGAAAAAAGTTATAAGTGTTAGAAGTCAAAAAACCCGCATGCAATTTTCATTTTCCTCGACTAAACCTCGACTCGTGTACCTCTCGCAATTGCGAACATTTGAAGCAACTAAAATAACCTTTCGAAATAGCAAACCTAGTACTTTCAGAAGAACAACTCTGGTTCCAAATGATAAAAAATGAGGAAAGTTATGATCGTTCAAACAAGGTCTACTTTTGCGATTTTCAGCCATTTTTGCCGATTAGCGTGCTCCAGTTCGCGCGCCACGACGCAACCGCAGCTCTGCTCTGTGCTTCGAATGTTACCGCGATTTTCACGTTTTTGATTTTCTAGTCGGTATTTTCTTTGTTTTTTTTTTCACTTGAAATCAGTTACTCAAAATGTTTACGTCATGCTTTACCAGTTGGGCTGGCGCACACTACTGCGCGCTTCACATAGGGAAGCATGCAAAATGGTCTTGCTCGATATCGATTGATCAGTATCATCATTCGAAAGGCTTGCAGAAAGAGAGAATTCGCAAAAACGGAAAAACAAAGTCCGTCAATCTCGTTCTTCCACATCGATCGATATCGATCGAAATCAATTTGCATGCTTCCCTGTGTGACCCGCGCGGTAGTGTGCGCCAGCCCAACTGGTAGCAATATGAAATGCTCAAAAACCGTGGTTAACTAACATGAGGAATTTATTTCCACAAAAAAAAAAACGAAAAATTCATTGAAAATACACATAACATGGAATTCATTTGCCAAGTATGCAAACGGTTTCATTAGTTGCGCTACGGCCGACATCCAAGCAGCACGTTTCTGCTGAAATGGTCTTCTTCAAAGCATGGTCTTTCCTGGTCATGGGGAGGGCAGAAATTCTCAAAAAATACCTTGTTCGTTCCAATAGAAATTCTTTGCTTTGGGCTCATGAAAATGCCAAAAATCAGATATACATAAGTGAACACATAACCCTCCTTGTCCAATAACAGTGTAACTTATCCAGCTCTAAAAATTAGGACTATACCAAAAGTGAATGACACTTACGAATGCGACAAAGAGATTGTGGTAAACATCAACTTCTCTATGAAATACGGTGGCGCACAATCGATTGCCGGTATCAATCTAGCCGATTTTCACTACTATTAACAGATGCTATGCGCAGTACCGTACGCTAGTCACAGTGTTTGCATCAATGGACGCTTGCAAGTTTGGGAAGATTACGGATGGGAGAAGTAATGTTTCCCTTGAGAACTTACATAACATACACTACATAATATATATCGGAGAAAAATTATCCCTTGAATATGGAAATGGGATAGTTAATAGTGATGCAGTCCAGAAATCAGAAAGTGGAGAAATCTTGTGTTTCTGCTGAAATGAAGCCTTAACTTGTTTTCAGTACGTCAGGCTAAGGATTTTTATGAACCTTGCTCACTTTCATGAGATTGTTTCGGCCCAGATTCAGATCAGTCACGAAGAGAACACTAATGAAACAATAATGTGCCAAGTATAGGATATACGGTAGTTGCAAAAAGTATCTAAATTATGATGTGTGTGCAGTAGAAGGAGAGGTGATCGTTTCGTTGATGTCATGAGAGCAAAACCTCCTCGTAAACAATATTTTTCAGACTGTTCGAAAGTGCTTTTACTTTAATTCCATCAGGTGTTCTGGCTCGGGAGAGTGCAACGCAAAGCTGGCCGTGGGAAAAGACATCTTCGGGAAGAACCACGCCCACTTTGTCAAATGACTGTCCCTGTGCTTTATTGATTGTCATCGCGAACGCAAGGCGCACAGGGAACTGCCGCCGACGAAGTCTGAAGGGGTTCCTTTCGTCCCAGTAGTTGTCTATCCTTGGAATAACAGCCAATTGATTTCTCCGCTCTCCACAAATGAACCTGCAAGCTAAGGTGAAACGGCCCAGTGTTTCAACTATGAGACGCGTTCCGTTGCACAAACCATTTGAGACGTCCAAATTCCTAAGTAACATAACTATGGCACCTTTTTTGAGATGCAGCTCGTGCGGAGGCATGCCGGTGGGAGTGAGAGAGTTCAAATACTCCAACTGAAACAACTGTCGCGATTGTCCTTCAGGGTAAATCGCCTCATCGACGCTCTTGTAAATTCTCTCATCTCGCTCTGTTCCAACCCTGAGACGTTGGAGCGCATCTTCATTCAGGCGCTGAACATGGATGTTCTTTGGTGCAAGGATAGCACTCTCAAATAAGTCAGAAGTGGTGGACGGATCAAGAGCATGACAAAAATTTCAGTGACGATATCCGTCATGCACATCATCTCCTCTGAAACTACTGTGCATCCACTTTCGTCATTTGATTCTCCGTTACCGATTTGTAGTAGACGTTCACGCCAGCTGCGGTCAGATCCCCTAGCTCTCATGTTCGTCTCCAGTCTATGGATGGAAAACAACGGCCACAGAATCGAATTCAAAACACAGGCCTCCACAATGTCCTCTCGCTGGCCGTGCTTAACAACTGGTAATATCTGTCGGAAGTCTCCGCCAACCACCATCACTTTTCCACCGAAAGGTGCATCGACCTGCATTACATCTCTTAAGACAGCGTCAACTGCTTCAAGAGCAGTTTTCGGTGCCATTGAGATTTCATCCCATATTATCATATCAGCTTCCATAAGCTGTATTGCTTCTTTTTGTTGCCGTCTTATTGTAGAGGTTCGGTTTCCATCGCCGATATCCAACTTAAATAGAGAATTCACGGTTCGGCCTCCTGGAAGCAAGTTAGCAGATATGCCTGTCCAGGCAACACACAACACCTTACGTCTCCTTCCAACGGCTATGTTGTAAACTGTGCTGTATAGGTATGTCTTACCACTACCGCCGGGACCGTCCACGAAAATGCATCGGTTTAATGGCCTGTTGAACGCATCGAGGATGTCATCTGCCGCTTCCCTTTGCTTCGCGTTGAGGGTTTCGTATTGGGCCAATCCGTTCCTTTCGTAAATTGCATAATCGATGGGCATTATTGGCATAACTGGCCGTTCTTCGATGGGTGGAGGAATAACTTGCGCCAAATCCATACCCATCACAGCCACTCTGTCATAAATATCGAAGTATGCCAAAGTGATCGCAAGTTCACGCTCAACTCCTCGATGGGTGTAATCGCCCGACATGGCATCAGCGAACTCCTCCCACAAATCATTTGCATGGATCAGCTCGCAAAAGCATAGTAAGCAGGCAAAGAAACTTCGCAACGATGCACCGGACTGGTAATGGGCTGCCTCTTGCAAACTCTGTCGAAAGTACCTATCGTCGTCTAAAAACCCAGCAGCTTTCGCTGCATCGGCGAAGGTACCGTAGACAGTGCCATCGACTGTGCGAATATCCTCGAATGATGTTTTACCTTTGGTGTTGAGTAGGAGGATCCGCAGGCTGTATCTCTCTGTGTCCAAAGGCGATACGGTGAACATTCTTCCGATTTGCTTCCCCCCACGTTTCCGCGGGGTCCACCCATGGCGAGAATCAAATGTGAAATACTCCGGTATTTGATAGTAGTATAAATTGCGAGCATCAACGGTCAAATCAGACGGCAATCTATCCTCGAATATTTGAGCGCATCGTCTGTTGAGCTCGAAAAAGGCAGTAAGAGTGATGAAAGTCCGTTGAGCCTGTTCTAGATATTGTTGCTCCCGCCCTGGTACGAAGTGCACCGTCTGCAATGCAGGTAGGTGGACCGCCAATCTGTAGACCGTATGCGACTTGTCCTGCATGGTATATCCGAAAATACGGTACATGCTCTGAGGGGCACATACATAGCGGGTATTGAGGTGTTGTTTGATTTCATCGGCGTTCTGATTCTCACCATTTGCTTCATTCTCAATGTTGATACGGGCACGATCCGGTCCTTTGTATATATACTTATACAGGTATTTCACAGCAGAGATCATGCCGCAAATTTCGAGATTCAGATGACAGTCGTACTTGAGAAGTAGGTATGGGTTGGTTGGCACCACCCACTCGTCACTGTAAGGTATTCCGTTTATTTCCGTAGGAGAGAGATTGCGACGCCTGTATTTGGGATAGCCGTCAACATCGATTGAGGTCCTACTGCGAAGGTGTTTGGGGAATCCTTTCGAGCAGGAGCCATTTCGCATACACGGAGATGATGGATCCATAGCTCCGCATTGTCGATGAATCATGTATGACGTTAAAGCAGCGTACAGCTCAGGCTCCGTTTCACTGTTTGGTATCTCCGCATAAACAGCTTGATCCACGTCTTCTGCCGTGTGCACTCTCCAGTCTTCTTTCATAATGAGGAGCATATGGCAGTGAGGCAGTCCCCGTTTTTGGAATTCAACGACGTAAACATATGCCTCCACCTCTCCCAAGACATTTCTCTTGAACAGGTCAGCACAGAGTTCTTGAAGCTTTGCGTTAAAAACTCGTGCCATCAAGTCTGGACGGTCTGATGCCGTCTGGCCATGGAACAGATTTTCTCGGAGCTCCTTCCATTGCGGATTGCAGGTCATCGTTAGGAAGAATGTCGGTCTCCCATATCGTGCCACAATGGCCATAGCGTCCTGGTATGCTTGCTGCATTGCTCGTGGACTTCCCAAATGTGATGAAGACAGGACGACACGGTTCCCAGGTGGTCCAGAGTTGTTATCGCCTGCCAAATAGTCTTGCAGTCCCCTGTACGAATCACGGCGCAGAGTTAGCTGATTTCTTCTTTGGAAATTGAGACGGTTCTGCTCAATCTTCACGTACGCATCAACGGCAAACTGTTGACACAACTTGCCGGCGCGAAGAATCGGATTGAAAGACTCGCGTATCGAGAATAGGTACGCATAGTACTCTTTTTGTGTGATACGCGTGCCATCTCTACTCTTAGGCTAGGTTCTCAGCCACCTTCGCCTGTCGGAAAAATTAGGGGATAGGTCAAAGGGTCACAGACTTTGTCAATATCGCGAATATTGATCAGATCATCTCCTGTAGCGCTACGCAAATGCACCGCAATACTTCTACTCGCTGGTACGTCGTTATCTTCACCAACATAAATTACTGCGACTTCGTTTGCAGTGGGGAGATCGTACTGCCTCCGTGCTAATCCGCGCGCAGAACTCTCTTCGAAAACCATGCGTATATTGGCTGGAGCACGATTCTCGTGAGCTGCCATGGCAATTTCCGCTTGTTCCACTTCATACATCATTTTAAAAGATCGTGCATACACATTGACGCTCGAAAGTAAATCACTAAGGAATCGCATCAGTTGTGGATTGCATTCAGCATTTCCTGCGTTTCCCATACGCTGCTGAGCAGCTAGCTCGGTGTCCAGGATATAAATTTGTCCATACTGCCGTGATTCTCCTTCCCTAGGATGGAGTGGACCTAGCCGGTGGTAAACTTGGCCATGAATTCGGAAGCAGTATGGTCCACGTCCGTGCGGCGTATCAACATGAGCACCCATAGAGGCCATCGCTAAAGCGGAGTTGAAGCTTCTTATATATTTTCCAAAAAGTTCCTCTGATACCGCCGTTGTTCTTCACTTGCCCCATGTTCACTGACGAAAAGTTGTTTCAGATCTTCAGGAAAACGATCAAAAAAACTGAATGTGAATTTTCCTAGATTACAGCACTCTCGGAAGTGGCCTGGATGATTAGCTTTGACTTCGCAGGAGAAGTGCAGTGCACCGCAGTTTGTACAGCGTTGATCAAGTCCTCCAAGATAATTTGTCCTGGCTACACGCACATGCATTGCAACTCCAGTAGAGTCTGATGGTCTGTTCCTTCTACGATAGTTGGCTAAGGCATTCGATCGCAATCGAGCAAATCGTTCATGCTCATTCGGCAAGGAGCGACGTTGCTGATGTCTCTGAGCGTCTGTTTGAAGCCTAACGGCTCGTATTTCAGAACTTTCTGATTGGCGTCTTCTTAGGAGGCGTACAGCCTCTGTTTGTGATCTAGCCACGCGCTGCTCCACGCTTTCAGTTGCACGCCTTCTCTGCTGAATTCGAGCATTCAGATGTAGTCTGGTTTCTCGTTCGTCATCACTTTCAAGTTGTCGTCTTCTCCGTTGACGTTGAGCATTCCTTTCCAGTCTGTCCACACGCTCCTCGGCATTCTCTGACTCACGTCTTTCTCGTTCTCGTCGCGCACTCCCTTCCAGTCTAGCAGCTCGTTGAGCAGTATTTTCTGAGCCTCGCCTCTGCTGTTGCCTTTGAGCGTTTTCATGCAGCCGATGAGCCCTTTCCTCAGTTGTGTCATTCCGACGTCTACGGTGCTGCATGCTGGCGCTTTCCTGCAATCGGGAAGCACGCTGCTCGGATGTCTCAAGACGACGTCTGTATTGCTGCCTCTCAGCGTTTTCTTGCAATCGGGATGCACGCTGCTCGGAAGTCTCAAGCTGGCGTCTGTACTGCTGTCTCTCAGCGTTTTCTTGCAATCGAGATGCACGCTGCTCGGAAGTCTCAAGCTGGCGTCTGTATTGCTGCCTCTCAGCGTTTTCTTCCAGCCGAACAGCACGTTCATCAGAGGTTTCACGCTGACGCTTATGCCTCTGCCGCTCAGCGTTCTCGCGCATTCTGATAATTCTTCCTTCAGAATCTTCATTTTGTCGTCTTCGTTGTTGGCGAGCGGATTCGTTTTCTAGGCGTGCAGCTCTTTCTTCTGGTGTCTCCCTCTGTCGCCTTATTCGCAGACGCTCACTCTCGCTAGAATACATCCTAGGTCTCCCCCTACGCGCACGTTGCTCCATGGCCCTCGATATCCCTGCAACAATAGGGCAACGTGATGTGTTATGTATGTATTGAGCAAAAGAATTAGGGCTCTGTGGAGTCTGTTCGCCCTTTGGATAGTGCCACGCGGGTCTAATATAGTTTATTCAGATACGAATATCACGATCACCAGCGAAAATAGTGACGCCGCTTCGGTCGCCGTCCACCGATGAGTTCACCGAAAAGCAGGGGTCCTTCGGTTCGGGGCGGGAAAACTGACGGGTGTCAAGTTATTGATTGGACGCTGCCTGAACAGAGTAATCTTGTCGCAGAACCCAAACAGGGAGTTGAATGGTCAACTACCAGCTTCCTTGCGTAGTTGACCGAGTATTGAATACAGTCGTTGACCGGGTATTGACTCCAAACTGTCGACCGAATATTGCCGGACCGTCCAGTGGGTGATGTGGCCTGAATGAGTATACAGCAGCAAATGAATACACCAGGTAAGATGAATCAAAAGACGACTAGCCTGCAGTCGTCGTCGAAGCACACAGCGCGGGGCAGCCGAGCTTATCGGCTCACTGATCGGTGGCGAGAAGGCCGAGGCTATGAAAATACGGTGTGCTCGAAGCGGAGCAGATGATCGTCGGTATTGATTGTAGGCCTTAAGGGCGATCGAGGAGGAATAGAAGAATCTCGGCTCAGCTCAACTCAGCTTTGCTCCGTCCCCCGAGATAGTACTGTGAAGCTTATATACAGCGCGATTACGTGGATATTGAGACCATTAACTCTTCCCCTGTAAACATAATTTTCCTCCAAGAAATCTATGTTTTGAGAACTAGGTTTCTCATGCATTAGCTAGAATGAAATCTTCCCAAAAATGTAAACATAGCTACTTGCCTGGGAATCTGGAAAAATCTGGGAAAAGTCGCACTTTGCGACACTCCAGCCAACAGCGTTAGAGAGACTCCTTCATTCTCTCCAATTCGCGCGCACTTCCTGAATTCGTTCAGTGATGAAGTTTCTCGAGTTTGGGATATTGCATAGGGCGCGGTGGTGACCCTCGTCGTTGGGAATGAGGAAGTGGAGAGATTCGGTTTTCCATATAACCGCACAGTAGAAACACTCTACCCTCTTCTTCGGGCACGGTCTCCTTATGTCACAACAGCTTCTTATGCAGTATTGGCAGATATTCCTCCTCCGGATGAACCGGTACCTCTCATCTCCGTCGGTTATTGATGGGCAGGAGTCTGAGTAGTGGGACAGAGAGGAGCAGAAGATGCATGTAATGTCGTCCTCCTTATTGGCCGATACCCAACCGATTCTTCTCCGGGGAAGGTGGTGGTGGGCAAACTCGAGTTCCTTCAGCGTTCTTTCCAGACGGGCCATTTCCCCTTCTTGACTCGAACAGCATGGTTCGTCGTTGAAGTTCTGGCTGGCCGAATCCGTAAACTCCATCTCTTCTTCTTCCGCGCGGTTCTCCTGGATCAATCGATCCAAGTATTCGTCATCGGTAAGAGCCTCCGACTTTGTTTCCGATCGCTTTTCTTCCCCAGAGGCCTTCTCGATCGCAACTACCATATCTGCGTGCCAGTACCTCTCCTTCAGGAGCCGATTCTCAGCTATTGCAAGTTCCTTTTCTAGAGCCTCTACGTATTGATCCAGCTTTCTCATGTTCTCGTGGAGTATTGGAATTAAGTCCTGTGCATGCGTGTCATATTCCGTCCCATCTTCGAGCCATTCCTTCCGCTTCCGAGCAGAAAAGTATCCCGAGTCCACCATCTTTTGATAGAATGAGTCCAGGGCCAGAAAGCGTTGCGTCCATCCCCACATTGCTTCCTTGGTGATTGACGCGGTTCTCAAGAACCGATTGATGAGGAGAACTTGTTCTCCTGCTCGGGCCTCTTGAGTGACTTTCTCGTCGCTATTGTGCTGCAGTGACACTCCTAAGGTTTTTGTCACCTTAATATGACCGTGGATCTCTCTAAGGCTACTGGCCAGATCTTTTTCAATAAGGTCTGCTGATATCGAGTCCAGATGTAAGTTGGACAAGAACGACATTTCCGACAAGTAGTTCATCGACATATTGGGTTATTGATGCTGAAAAAAAAGGAAAGAAATCGCTATTATTAAAATGCTTACTACTATACCCTGTGAGGTATTGAATTAATACTGTTTCCTATGAACGGTTCTATTTCTGCAAAAAAAAGGGACGTGGAGTATCTTGCCGACTGAATAAATGATTATTTTGGGAATTGCCGTCAAAATCCAACGGATGACCCGCATCCCGCATGTGGAAAGAAACATGTATGTTACTGCCATTATTGCCGCTAAACCGATTAGTGCCATCAACACAGTTTTATACCATTGTGCAAAAACCGTGAAAATATGCATGAAATCTGGCCATGTAAAATCGTCCGGGGTTATGCTTTCTCCCTTTAGCCAAAGGTTGAAAATGTCGCTAGGAATGGTGACAAATTTTAAAATCCCTTCTATCGTGAAACCATGTACAAGTTTCCCGCAAGAAACGGTACATCTTAGAGAGTTTCGAGCCTTGGTGAATATGAAGCGGATCGTCGAGGTGACTCCCGTTGTATTACATGGGAGTGTGAAGCCCCATTGATCACAACGCACTTCCGCTTGCACATGATCTCGAGAAGCGATGCAAGTCAGGATACTGAAAGCTCCTTTAGGACAGCCATAGCACCCATTGAGGTCTGAGTCCTCTACTTTACATATTGCATCATCGACTAAAATTTCTGGTTTATAGGCCGTTTCAAATGTAGTGACAATTTCGGCCGTAACCATAGAAAAAACCCTTGCCTGCACTTTTGACGATGCGTGTGGTAAGAATGTTAGTGCCGGAAAGACCAGTGGTAGCTGATTTCGCGTATTATTGAACCACCTAGTTATTGAGAATTCGGCGCACCTGCAATTTACATGGTTTTCCGCTGGTGTACACCTGCAATTGTCTACTACGGGGCAGTCCAACCGTTTTGCGCTATTGAGGTCCGAACATTGTAATGCAACATGATGGTCTTTTTTCCATATCGCTGTGCGTATCGCATCGGAAATGAAATAAGTATTGAATAGTGGAGTTGGGGGAAGAGCCAATGAAGTGAGAGTGAGACTTACGGATCTCCATTGTATTGGGAGGTTCGGTGCTAGCTCCAAGATGGCCGTAGAAGGTACAGTGTGTATCCCCTCCGAATGGCTTATTTCTATTTTCGCGCTCGCTGTCCACCGATTACAATGAAAGATTTCGAACACATGGTCAGTTTTTGGTTTCAGGTATATTCTATAAAAAAGACAGCCGGAGCTGGGATAAAAGCATAGACAGCCTAACCCTCCACAGGATTCCATACAAGCCGTATTGCCTGGATATTGGTTCCCCTCCTGTAGTTCTGGTAGCAGAGTAGAAACATTGACTGCTCCACATTTCTCATTTGTGCATGAACCTCTATTAGCGCATCGCTTGCTATCTACTATCTTGTAAACTGTATCTCTAGTGAAGAGGTCAGTTTCCGGTTCGCATCTCAAATCCAGCGATTTCCAACGCAAGTGAATATTTTGCACAGGCGTGTTATTGAGGGATAATCGAAGACAGGCTTCACGCTTGAAAGTATTGATCTTAAACACTTCCGAGAGGCGCACGTGGCAAGGCGTACTAGAATCTTTCGTACAAATGGTTGAGTAATGATCGAAAAGATCCACGACTTGACATCCTTGTGAAATGGAGACAAGCACTGCTACTATTGCTATAATTTCCGCCAGTCGTCTCCGCCGAAACGTTCTGGGGCTAGCTCTTTTGCTTAACCATCTTATCCTACCGAATACCCAAGTAGTGATGATCCATGTTCCCGTCACTAGTAGCCGGATCGGGGTGCCCACTATCACTGGTACATAAAGAAATATGTAGCAGCCGGAAAAAATAAAGTATATTAATGCTGCGACCGCGAATATGGCTCTCGCTGGCCAGCACTCAGGGTTCATCATGTTCGCGCTGCAAAATGTGCAGGTTACGAATTTACAGAACGGAGCCGGTGGACACGTCGTTTCTATTGCCTTTATTGCTTGATTTTCTAATAGTTTCCATTGAACCTTATGTTCATGTAGGCTAACCTGCGGTGGGGAGATCACAGTTTCTTGGTTTGATGGGTTCCCAAATTCAACACAGTAGTGATCGGCGCAGAGCTCGTATGGCGTAGCCTCAAAAACCTTCAATTGGACGCCACCTTCTATACATTTAATGTTGTATTGAGAACTGATATTACTAGAAGCTTGAACTGCTGTAATATAGAGCACGATCATAAGTTGCAGTAAAAAGCTTACGGAAAACGTATTGACTCGGGCAGGCGCTCTCCTGTCGTATAGGTCCTCGTTGTAATTTATTGGTCGTCTATTGCGCAGATGATAACGTGGTTCCTTCTCCGTCGGACCGTCGTGGATATTGGGACTATGTGCTGGAACAGAGGCTTCAGCATCTCGATGGTCATCGCTAGAGTTATTGAGTATTGTCCCGTCATCTTCCTCAATTTCCAACGGTATGAGGAGGTTTACCGGTCGCCGTATTCGTCTTCGTGAGGGTAAGCGGACTACTGCTTCCCGTACTGTCCCCTGCGAATTACGTACTAGCTCTTGAATAATCCCCATTTTCCAGGTGTGCCGGGGTTGTATTGCCTCACATATCAAGACTAGGGCTCCCTCTTTTGGAGTCTGACTGCATCCCTTTTTGGTCTTAACGTGCAGGGTATGCTTTTCCCGCAGATTGGTAAGGTATTGGGTCTGCCATACATGCCAAAATTTTTCAGTAAATTGGCACGGTGATTCTAGTGCCGCAATTGTTTGTCTCCTGGTCTGTAGAGCTATCCTTTCTTCCGGTGGCAGGTAATCCGGATCGCTATGGTCTTCTGTAGGGAATGCCCAAGGGTATGATACGACCATTTCTTTCTGTATAAAATCTACTGGACGGAGAATTTCAATATTGTCAAAGTCAGTTCCTACATAAGTCAGTGGTCGGGTATTGAGCACGGCTTCTATTTCTATAAGCACCGTTATTAATGCGTCAAGTGGCACTATTGACCCAGCCAGCGTTTTATGTAGAGAGTACTTTACAGATTTAATGAGTCTTTCATAAAAGCCTCCCTGCCACGGAGCGAAAGGTGTTATATGTTGCCATACGATTCCATTATTGCTGAGTTCTGTGGCCACCCTCGGGTCATTCTGCGCTTCCAGTATGCAGTCGTGCAGTATTGATTCTCCCAAAAGAAACGTTGGGGCATTGTCACTGACTATTGACCTCGGGATTCCCCTTCGAGCAAAGAACCGGCGCAACATATTGAGGAAGGAGGTGGTATTGAGATCCACTACTATGTCTAAATGCACCATTCGGGTTACCATGCAGGTTATTATCACTCCATAACACTTGTTCCGCCTTTCTGGGTCTTCTTGCCCATTCAGGGGAAGTGGCCCAAAGTAATCTAGTCCTACATATTGGAAGGGCGCTGATCTCACTACCCTTTCTTGGGGTAAATTTTCTTGAGCTGGGTATTTATAGGGGAGGTTATTGAATTTTTGGCATTGGAGACATTTCCTAATAACTTTTTGCACTTGGGAACGAAGATGGGGTATCCAATATTCTTGCCGGATTAGTGCTATCGTGTGATTAGTCCCTGGGTGATGGTGTTGGTGAACATCGCGAATGATCATGTCAGCTAGGGGAGTTTTCTGCAACACAAAAATCGGATATTTAGCGTCAAACGCTAGTTGAGAACGTCCTAGTCGGCCATAACATCGTAAAATACCCTCATTGTCGGGCTTGATATTGAGGTCACCTAGGGCCTGAAGAATCGTTTTTGTGAGTCTTGCCTTTTGATGGTTCTGGATGAGGATTCGGCCTGCTAATTTGATTTCGGACGCATCGGGTAACTTAGAGTCCACCTGCGCTGGCTCCAGTACTGTCAAGACTATTTTTGCTTTACGATGCGTATTGACTTTCTGGACAAGAGCCCGAACAAACCGAAGCACATAGGCCATAACCCGTTTCGCCTGGGTGAACGTGTTAACCAACCCTGGGCTAATTAGTTCGTCATTTACTAGAGGTATTGGCGTCCTTGTGGTCGTGAGCACTTCGGTGTGGTTTTCTCCGACTGGTGGTAGAATGTCCCCCTGTTCGTCGTTGAAAGCCACGAATGTGTCCTTTTCTATATCTTGAAGGTTGTTGGTTGCCAACCAGAAGGGGCCGCTCCACCATATGTGATTAACTAACTCCTCTCTTGTGAGCCCTCTAGTACCACAATCGGCGGGGTTATTTTCCGACGAAATATAGCCAAATTTTACTACGAAACTTTTATTGAGCAGGTGCACTAGTATTTTCTCGATCTCCGTTATTCTGTTGTATATGAATGGGCCTAAGTCCCGTCTTGGTTTCTTTTTTACCCAGCTTAGGACGATTTCCGAATCAGAAAAAAGATACACCCTTTTGATATTGACCGTCCCTTCTAGTTGCGATACTACTGAGTTAGACATCCTCATCGCTAGTGTGATAGCGTTCAACTCCATTTTAGGTATTGTAATTTTACTATGTAACGAGGGGAGCTTTGTCTTAGCCATAAGCAGTTGCGCTCTATCGTCGTAGTGTAAATAAGCGCAGGCTGTTATTGCAGTAGAACTAGCATCTGCAAACGTGAGCAAGACTACGTTGCCGTCTTTAGGTGCCAAGAAGCGAGGAATTTTTCTTGCAAACCCTTGGACGGTATTGACGATATTACTCCATTCTTCCTCTCGTTCTCTCGGTAGTACGGTATCCCAATCATATTGATCTTTCCAGAGACTTTGAAGAAAAGTCTTAGCTTTATGAAGAAGAGGAACTACCCAACCAAGAGGATCGTATATGGTTGCTATTGCACTAGTTACGGTTCTCTTGGTCACCAAAGGGGTTTCAGGGAATCGAAATGAGACCATGATTACGTCTTCTTTCAGATCCCAAGGGATACCCAGCACCTTAGGAGTTTGTTCCACCGTCCTATCGCTGCTCTTGATGAATTTCATGAGTTCTGTATTGTTCGTAGCGAATTCTCTCAAGTTCATATTGAGGTCTTTAAACATTTGCTTTGTCCTCTGATAGTAGTGGATGCCCTCTTCAATAGTGTCCGCTGTCAATATGAGATTATCCACATACATGTTACCCTTAACATCGCTTACTAGAGGCCTTTCTGTCTCATAGGTATTGAGGTGGTAATGGGTCGTCCCTGCTAGAAGAAAAGGCGACGATTTCAATCCAAAGGTAACTCGGGTAAATCTATAGGTTACGATATTGGTTCTCGATGGAGGCAGCTGATAGTTTTTAAGCCAGAGGCACCGGGTTGCATCCCTATCTTGTTCCTGAAGTCTAACCTGCAGGAATGCTTTTTCAATATCGGATGTTATTGCGATTACTCCTATGCGGAATCGAAGGAGTATCCCGTATAGTAAAGGCAAGATAACTGGACCTCTGTGCAAGACATCATTCAATGAGGGGCATCCTTTATAATGAGAAGACGCATCGAAAACCACTCGCAATTTCGTAGTGGTTTTATGTGGGGTTATAACAGGCTGATGAGGGATGTAATGTATTGGGGTGCCCTCACTATCGTCTTCTTCATTGACTATTTCTATCACCTGTTGCGCTAATTGGTCTCGAAATACTTTATCATATTCGCGCAATAGTGGCTCATCTTTCCGTAGAGAGGCATAGACATTCACGAGACGTTGATACGCGAGGGCTTTATTGTCCGGCAGACGCGGGAATTGTTCCTTCCATGGAAGTCGGACGTAATATCCATCCGCTCGTCGTTCTATAGTCTCATTGAATTGTTGCCAAACCCTGTGATCCATCTCCCTCCGCGCCTCAGTTTCCGATCCGCCAAACTGCTCAGTACCCGCAGCTTCTATTGCCCAGTATTGATCCCATTTGTTCTGTTCGTCTTGGGATATCTCGGCGGAGAACGTACTTATTGAGTATTCATCTGATGAATCCATTGACCAATAGTGGTCCCAAAATTGAACTTCATTACGAAGCGGCTCTGTGACGGTTTGATGCACCTGTTGAACTTCATACCCTTTTGGTAAGACTTTCCCTGAGACGAGGTAACCTATCTTGGTTGGCAAAATGTGGAGACCAGACGGTAATTCTATTGATGGTATATCACATCTTACAAAGGACCACAGATAGTCGCAACCAAGGAGAATAAGGGGTATAATGGGGTGTTCTCCACTATCGAAAGTAATCGGCAAGTTTATTGATTTGACGAATTCCACATCTTCTAAGGAGAGCGCAGCGGACTTGAGAGGACGTGTCAGGCCATCGTGCGTCATAAGTTCTAAAGAGTGGGGGACGCCGTCGTTGTCCCAAACATCGAGACGCACGCGGTTGGACTGACATCTTCTGTTCTCCTTAGACCCGAAAGTATTGATCAGTATTGACGTTTCTTCAAGAACGGGGAGGTGAAGCTTTTCAGCTAGAGTGGAGTCCACAAATGAAATTTCAGCTCCCGTATCAAAGAGGACATCCACTTTTGACAGAACCCTTGTTCGATGGTCCATCACTGTGATTTGTCCTGTAGGGAGTCCAGCCCTACGAGTGGTCTGCCTCGTGTCTACAGAGTTGTGGTGTACATTCGCTGCCTCGGAGGGAATGTTGTCGACCGTAGTGACAACATGAGACTGTGAGGAGGGAGCGTTTCTACTACCTTTCTTATTGGATTTACCGACCCCCTTATCTTGGGGTTTGAAAGACGGTTTATGGTATCTGTCCCCTAGTTCTGTTTTATGCCCTGGTGTCACCTTTGGTCCCAACTTAAAACAACATGAGGTATGGTGTGCACCCGTGCACTGAAAACATGGTCGGCCTTTACATGAAAGAGTATTGTGGGCCGGCGACGCGCAAATTAGGCATAAGTTATTTTTACGGAGATATTGAGAACGATCCTGGGGGGTGGGGTACCTTTTACAAGCCCCGGATGCATGCCCTTCCTTGCAGTACATACAGCACTTCCCTGCTGAAGTTATTGGTTTTCTAACGACAGCTTGCGAATTTTGCTGTCCTGACCCTTTCTCCGAAATGAGGAGAAACATTTCTTCCGTCGATAATATATCCTCTAAGTATTGAAACAATTTGGGCATAGTGAAGGGGACTCCGTCGGGCAGCTCCTGTTTCCTCGTAATCACCCTCCGTCTCACATTATCTGGGAATTTATTGAGGACTTTTTTCAAAAGCCAAGAGCTACTTATATCTTCCCCTTTTTCTTTGAGCTGTGTCATGATCACTTGAATTTCTTCTAGGAGACTACGCTGGTCTTTTACTGACGAGCTTTTTAGTGCGCAAGCGTCAAGCTGATCTACCAGGTTATTGACTAGCAGTTCCTTGTTATTGTACTTGGACAAAAGAAATTCTATGGCCCTATTGTAATTTCCCCGGGTTACTTGAAACTTTCGTATTGATTCCCGAGCTCGCCCCTTGAGGGCGTTCAATAGATAGTTGAATTTTACCATTTCCGGCAGATCCTGGGAATGTATGTTCGTATTGAATAATTCCCAAAAGTTATCCCATTCCCACAGGTTCCCCGCAAACGTTGGTATAGGGAGCGGAGGGAGCTCTAATGGTCGCGGTATTGGATGACTCACAGGCCTAGAAGAGGCATTCGTGACGCCTTGACTCGATATTGATTCCACTGCGGGTGAATGACTCATCGCGATCAAGGCTTGAAGTCGAGCTTGCAACAGTACCGTCAAATCCAGCGCGTCATCCAATGCTGATGCAGCTTTTTCTGCGTATCCCTCGTAGTCGCTCGTTCCCTCATCTACCTTTGGATTGGTATCAAACACTGACGCAAACTCTTTCCATGATGCCTCTACTTTAGAAGAAGCAAAAGTTATTGCTGTTATGGTTTCTTGGAGATGGGAGAGCATGTCACCTAACGAAGCTCCCGTTAGACTACTGTCCATTGGGCCTTCATGTAAATTTTCTTCCCTTATCTTAGAGACTATGTGGGTTAGTTTATTGACATGCATGGTAACTAGTCTCTTCTGGGCCGCTATCATGTGAGACATGTTGAAGTATTGGAGGAGTATGGAGAAAATGGAACAAACTTCACGGAAGGAAGCGAAGCAAACTGAGAAATGGAGCAATCTTCTCAGAAGGAAGAAAAAAAAAAGAATTTCTTTTAGTCCGAAATGAGCGGTCAAAAAAAAAGAAAGGAACAATATTGAAATGACCGCGACTTTTTGACCGAAAGAGACCGATAATCAAGGGAACCGACCTGGCTTCGATCCCCGATGCACCAAATTGTGGAGTCTGTTCGCCCTTTGGATAGTGCCACGCGGGTCTAATATAGTTTATTCAGATACGAATATCACGATCACCAGCGAAAATAGTGACGCCGCTTCGGTCGCCGTCCACCGATGAGTACACCGAAAAGCAGGGGTCCTTCGGTTCGGGGCGGGAAAACTGACGGGTGTCAAGTTATTGATTGGACGCTGCCTGAACAGAGTAATCGTGTCGCAGAACCCAAACAGGGAGTTGAATGGTCAACTACCAGCTTCCTTGCGTAGTTGACCGAGTATTGAATACAGTCGTTGACCGGGTATTGACTCCAAACTGTCGACCGAATATTGCCGGACCGTCCAGTGGGTGATGTGGCCTGAATGAGTATACAGCAGCAAATGAATACACCAGGTAAGATGAATCAAAAGACGACTAGCCTGCAGTCGTCGTCGAAGCACACAGCGCGGGGCAGCCGAGCTTATCGGCTCACTGATCGGTGGCGAGAAGGCCGAGGCTATGAAAATACGGTGTGCTCGAAGCGGAGCAGATGATCGTCGGTATTGATTGTAGGCCTTAAGGGCGATCGAGGAGGAATAGAAGAATCTCGGCTCAGCTCAACTCAGCTTTGCTCCGTCCCCCGAGATAGTACTGTGAAGCTTATATACAGCGCGATTACGTGGATATTGAGACCATTAACTCTTCCCCTGTAAACATAATTTTCCTCCAAGAAATCTATGTTTTGAGAACTAGGTTTCTCATGCATTAGCTAGAATGAAATCTTCCCAAAAATGTAAACATAGCTACTTGCCTGGGAATCTGGAAAAATCTGGGAAAAGTCGCACTTTGCGACAGGCTCTTTGAAAAGTATAGGATAGCATGGGAGTCGAGCGAAACCTACAGCTGCAATACGCACTGAAGCTTTTAGTTTTCTCGCCCGCCCACAAATTTCTATCGCATACAAAAAAGGCGCTCTATGGATGCAGACTGGTCGTGGGATTCACTTACTCCAAGCCCCTTCCCTTTCACTTTGAGAAATTCATACTTTCTGACTCACAGTCATCTCTCCCGTTGCTCACCCATTTTATTACTTTTTACCCACTTTATTAGCTCTTGGTTGTGCTAGGGTGTGGATAGATGCATTGGCTAGAATGCCCCTCCCGTTTCCACATAGCGCCAATCGGTTTGAAAAAGAAGTGAGAGATACGTCAGTTGAAATAGAATTGCTAGCATTCACCTCAGATGGACTCTTCTGCAACTTTCTATTGTATGGAAGAATAAATTTGATATGAATAGATATCTGAAACTGCAAAAACACGTTTAGAAGGGAAGTATGCGAAACTGAATGAATATTACACGCTATCCGCAAAGTGGGATGCTTGTATATAACTACTTGTAGTTATATCAAGGTCTACACTCACCTCAGAGAATTTCTCAAAGCCTCCTATAGTGCACGCAATGGATCTCTGCAATAGGACACACTTTCTCACTTGCCGATAAGATAAGGTAGGATAGGAAAGGGATGGCGATAAAGAAGTAATAAATTATTCATTTGCTATCGCTCACATGATACGAAGGATTTCCACTTTTCTTCGGCTTTAGGTAGTTCAGCGGTCGCTCATGTTTCTGCTGTTGATACCGGCATGGGCATGAAACGTGCTTACTGGACATGGGATAGGCTATGTTGGTACTGTTTTGAGTTGCAGGAAAAGTAAGCGATTCCTGCTCTCGTGTCGGTTTGAATTGTGCAATATGAAAGCAACAGTTAAACAATAGTGAAACTCGACACACTTCATCAGATATCGTTGCGGGAACAAATGTGCATTCGGTATTTACAATTTGCCAACAGTGGTCTTATTGCAATCATAGGCAGCATGGGATATTTTGTTTTATTCGCCGTTTATTTATTAAGGCCCTTGTCAGTCACAGTTTGACCATCGCACGGTACTGTGCGAAACACTCGGTAGGTAATGTGGAAATGGCCGATGCTGAGTAATCGATACCGATGAAACATATCGCTGTGACACGCGCAATGCTAAACGCTAGCCACCCTGGTATCTCCGAGAGCACCTACCACTCTTCGTGAGCTCAGGCAATTTAGCGGTCGGAGTATGTTGTTGTTACTGGTATCGCAGTAGGTAATGTGTTCACTTTCTGAGCTTTTAGTGCTAGAATGAGTGGTGAATGGTCGTTGACCGCTACTTACCATACCTCAATAGAACACTATCACTCTTCGAGTGAGACGATGCTATGGTGGTCGAAATTTTTATTGCAACTGATGTCGCATAATAAGAATGTGTGCTCAGCCCTTGATCATGTGATATTTGGGGTGTAGTAATCATTATTATATCGGGGGGTTACTCATCTCTTAACGGCCTCTATCAGGCGTTATAAATTCAGTTCCCAGTCACCCTTTGCCAATGTCCCCGCCTCCCTCGTACTGACTGCTCTCTATTAGCCAATATGAGCTATCATCACATTGGATCACCCACAGTTGATGTCTCCTTTTCGTCTCACGTAACACTTATAGGTATCAACACTCCATCCTCAACCCGAGAAGCGCAACACATCTGATGACACTTGCCTTCCAAAGCTTCATATCGAATCTTATCAACCGCTATCAATTTGGATCACCCACCACCGATGTGCCCGTCCCGCCCCTCAAAACACCTATGAGTGTCGGCGCTCTAGAACCAACATGTATGGGAAAACGGATTTAACGATATTCGCCTTTTGACGCTCCTTATCAGCCCTTATTAATCGCTATCAATTTGGACCCCCCACCATTGATGTGCCCATCCCACCCTCCAAAACACCTATGAGGGTCGGCGCTCTAGGATCAACCCGAAGGGGGAAAAAGATTCAACGACATTCGCCTTTTGACGCTCCTTATCGAACCTTATCAAGCGTTATCAATTTGGATCACCCACCGTTGATGTGCCAGTCCCATCCCTCTAAACACTTATGAATTTCAGCAGTCTATGGTCAACCCGAAAGGTGAAGCGAATTAGGCGACATTCGCCTTTTGATGCTCCTTATCTAATCTTATCAACCGTTATAAGTTTGGATCACCCACCATTGATGTGCCCGTCCCTCCCCCTAAAACACCTATGAGTGTGGGCGCTCTAGGACAGACCCGAAAGGCGAGAGGGATTGGGCGACATTAGCCTTTCGAGGCTCCTTATCAGCCCTTATCAGCTGTTATCACTTTCGGTCCACTACCGCTGGGATCCCCTTACCATCCCCTATATCATATCTAAAATCCAGGATCCCATCTTTACTGCGACGCGAGAAATGAATTTCCGGTCAAACACACACACACACACACAAACACACACACACACCAACAGACACACTTAGCCGATTATATAAAGTAGGATGTTAAACTAAAACAGTTAGTTTGCTTTTTCTTCATTTCACTTCAATTACTTACACTTTTTGCGAAACTGTTTGCGCTAATTTTTCGCAATATCATCCTTCGTGGCTTGATCTAACTTGTTCCATTCGCTCATCACACTGAATATTGGAACCGTAAAAATGTCTTATAAGTGCTGTCGAGGACATACTTCCCCTCAAAAAAAAAAGAACCCGTCAGCACTAATGTGATGCCACGTCATCGTCGCCTACCTCGTCCTAAGATAACTAGGATTTTCATAACATACGGCCAAGTGCGTCTAAAAATAAATAGGTACCACGCTTCCTTGAAGAACGATGCAAAATTCTGAATAATACTAGTTTCAAACGTCTCACATATGAGTAAAAAGTGAAAGTCTTGAAGCTCTCAATGGTGGAATGTGTAGCAAATTCTTGGAATTGACCAAATGAGAGAGTACGCATATGAGCGATTAGTTCATCAATGAAATTCTCTGCACCGACCGCTGAATCATCCGATTTTCCTAAAAGTGATAGATGTGATTTGCAGCAGTAAACAATTGAATTATCAACTACCATTAAGAGTTAAACATTGAATGCTCGGCAAAAGAACAAACTTCGTGCTCCGATATCAGTAGTAAGGAAATGCTGCTACCGTTAAACAACATGGAATCCCGACAAGAAGTAGGTGTTTGTCGAGTCCAGTTTAGCCACCATTCACGTTGATCCCAGAGCGCCGAAACTCACAGCTTTTTTAAGGGGTGGAACGGGAACATTAATTGTGGGTGAAGTTGATAGTGGCTGATAAGATTCGATAAAGGGTGTGAGAATGCAAATGTCACCAAGTCTGTTTCGTTTTTCTGGCTGACAGTTAAATGTTTACGTTCAGTAGTATTGCAGGGCACGGGAACCTTAAGGGGGACTTCTGCTAGAAGCCGTTAGGAAGTGGATGAGATAAAATCCAGTACACCGCTTGCTACAACTATGCAACGGCTATAGCAACAGGGTCTGATGCTCAGTGCTACTGGGTGAACATATTTTGCTTATTGATATCAGTTTAGTTGCCGATGTATCGACAGCTAAATTGCCCAGCGTTCGAAATAGCATGCACGTCCTTTGATACTGCTATCTACATGGATGATCAAGATAAGGCCTAGATTTGTGATAGCAAAACAAATGATTCACCTTCTTACGCGGTACTGAAAGCAACTAAGCGTATCGACCGCTAGACTATCTGAAGTTATGCATGGTGGTGCATGCTCAGAAAATGATAAACATCAGCATAAGGTCAATTGATTTACCACCAACATACAGGAATCAGATGCCCAGCGTGTGGCCAAATTGCTACCAGTCGATGTAATCGAACACAAAACTGTCGATCCTTAAAGTACTCAAATCCCCAATAGTGACCACTTCAGCCAAAGTGTTAAATGATTAGTGGATAGGAACACACGATTCCTGTCCCATTTACATTGCTTGTCGTTACCACCGTAACATGAGGTATCGGCCGTAAGTCATTTAGACCTCCGAAAAATGGTGACCTTTTTAGAGGTGCGATATGCTGTAGTAAATGACTAGATTATCGACGCCCAATAGGTTAAACACTAAAGAGCAGCGAGTGAATATACTTTGGGTGCCATCGCAATGAGGGGCATCCCACTGCTGGACCTTATTTTTACCTAAGCCAAAAAGGGGAAAGGACCCCTTCCTTTCTCCTTCAAGGCTTAGGCGAAACTATACACCTGAATAAGCAGATTGACCCCTCAAGGATCTCTCCAGGTTGCTTAGATAAGCAACTTTGGCGCTCATGTACTATGGGGGTGGCACTCAAAAACACATTTGAAATTACAATAAACAATTAATTCCATTACAAATCTTCAAAACATGTAATATCAACTTGTCCGATTGTCATTGGGATGTTTTTATTTTGAAATGTCGAAAGTAAATAAACAAGCAGAATCCTGCCTGCTATTGATGATTTCTCGTGTGTGAAATGTTCCCCCTCCCCCCAAGGCTCTGCTAAATGCTTGGTCCTTGTCATTTCATTGTCTCCTTTTTTGTTCTTTGGGTTTTTATGCGTGTCTGTTCTAGTATTATGTTTTTTAATGTGTTGGAAGGTACTAAGATATCAGTGCGAATCGGCGAATGTGGTTTTAGCCTAAGCCTTGAGGGGGAAGAAGCTTCGGAATGGGTGAATACTTTTTAGTATAGCAATATTTTTTTCATCCTTTCCTGGTTGAGGACACTTCTCGGAGCTCCTTCTTAACCTCTCAGGGTGAGGAAAAAATTTCCACTCCCTAGAAAGTGTTTTTGAGTGCCACTCCCATAGTACTTGAGCGCCGCAACTTTTTATAAGATGCTTCCTCCTCATTGTGATAGTACCTCCGTCTGTCACGAAATTCATATGTCGCGTCGCAATAGAGCTGGGATCCTGAATTTTACAAGTGATGTAGGGGGTGCCAAGGGAACCCAAGCGGTAGTGGACCGAAAGTGTTAGCAGCTGATGAGGGTTGATAAGGAGCCTCAAATGTCGCCAAATCCGTTTCGCCTTCCGCGTTGATCCAAAAGCGCTAACACTCATAGGTGTTGTGGGGGTGGTAAGGGGACATTAATGGTGGGTGACCTGCACTGATAACGGTTGATAAGATCCGATAAGGAGCGCAAAAACGCTAGAGTCGTCAAATTCTCGACTGGACTCGGAGCGTTCATACTCACAGGTGTATTGCGGAGTGGGACGGGGATATTAATGGTGGGTGACACGCATAGATAACGGCTGATAAAATTCGATAAGGAACGTAGAAAGACTAGAGTCGTCGAATCCGTTTCGCTTTTCGCATTGGTCCTGGAGCGTTCATACTCACAGGTGTTTTACGGAGTGATACGGGGACATTGATGGTGTTGGTGGTGAGAGATCCAGCTTGATAACGATTGATAAGATTCGATAAGGAGCGTAAAAACGCTAGAGTCGTCAAATCCGTTCCGCTTTTCGCATTGGTCCCGGAGCGTTCATACTCACAGGTGTTGTGCGGGATAGGACGGGGATATTAATGGTGGGTGACACGCATAGATAAGGGTTGACAAAAGTCGATAAGGAGCGTAGTAAGGCTAGAGTCGTCGAATCCGTTTCGCTTTTCGCATTGGTCCCGGAGCGTTCATACTCACAGTTGTTTACAACACCTATCAGGGTCAACGCGAAAGGCGAAACGACATCGGTGACTTCGCCTTCAGACGCTCCTTGTCAACCCCTATCAGCTGCTACCACTTTCGGTCCACCCAAGCTAGGAATCGTTTACCACCCCCTAAATCACTGGTAAAATTCAGGGTCCCAGCACTACGACGTGAAATATGAATTCCGTGACAATCAGATGGACGGACACACACACTGTAAAGGAATGCTATTCTAGACTTGTACTTAACCATTAGTCTAGAGATCACTGTATGCTTCTCGTTCAGATGGCAAGCGGAGATAACGCGGCGAGCCGGCGTCTGTGGCTCAAGGATCGGGCAGTCCACAAGACGACATCACCGCGGACTGCATGGTGGACTTCATCTAGGACTGTGGACATCTGAGTGCGATGTCGCCGTTTATTATATGTTCCTTATCTGTGCATGGTACTCCAGTAAATCTTATTGAAACCTAATGCGCTCGTTGCTTTACTACACACACAAATGGATTATATGTATTCTGTTATATGTATCTGTTTCGTACTGCTAACATTATCTTTCATTGTAATTATGTTGCGCTCACTTCCTTGGTCGAATTCGAGCAAGCGTAATGCCGTGGAGCCGCAACATGGTTGCAACCTAAGCAACAATCAATGAATCTACTCCGTTCAAGAAGGTGAGCGACTATTCCGATAATCGCGCAGTTAACCTTCAGCCTGATTCGAGCGCACTGCTTACAATCTGTGAAGCAGATGAGGTTGTAGTTCCCCGTGCTGTGGATTGTTTATCCTAACTCAGAGGGTCATAGTCTCCCTTTTTCCTTGATTGTTCACCAGTACCTGGCTTGCGCTGTTAGCGTCGACTTCAAGCTGATGAACTAATTTAATCAGAAAACAGCCTCTCTCCCTCAAACCACAACAAAATACTGTATTAAACTATTCTATATAATTGTATATTTCTTGTTAGCAAGATAAGTACAGTCCATTTCCCGACGACTGGCAGGGCGAGGCCTACGGACTTGGTTGAACGTGTATCGACCTCTCTCACCCCACCACACACTCTCACCCAAGTCTGTAAGCCACGCCCTGCAAGCCTTTGGGAACTGGACTGTAGTTCTACTGTAATGCAGCAATTATACACATGAATATCGATTTTCGGTCCTTTTTTCTGCTTCTGTTTTTCCAGAGTGTGCACATGGATGAGAAAGTTCGGATGAATACTTATAATGGCAGCCTGAAATATGCTGAAAACCATACGAATTCAGAAAGCGATGTATTCATAAATCACTGGCGAAATGAAGGAACACAGCAGTGAGAGTCATGCGTTGATCAATTTTCTGATGCGCAATGCCCTCGACTTTTTCTCAGAATCACTGGAATATTTTAATATGAGCATGGCTACAGTAGCATGCGTTTCTGTCAATAATTCAAATATACAGGTGGCTAGTATAAAGATCGCGTAAAGAGTACAAAACAAATCGTGTTCCCAAGCAATACAGCACTCATGAGGGAACCTTTGAACTTCAGATATCCTCCCTACACTTGTGTGCGCGAAGAGAATCGACTTGAGGGCAGACTCACCGTGCGCGGCGGAGTAGGCTACAAACTTGGATCGGGTCACGTGCATACTTTGCGCAGACAGAGCGTGGCGGCTTTCATAGGCAGCGAGGCGGAG
Organism: Trichostrongylus colubriformis; assembly: GCA_963978905.1. NCBI lineage: Eukaryota > Metazoa > Nematoda > Chromadorea > Rhabditida > Trichostrongylidae > Trichostrongylus > Trichostrongylus colubriformis. Next base: position 19,907,026 of record OZ022260.1, read on the forward strand.
TGGCACGGGGGAAATGCAGAGACAACACCGGCAACGAGACATACTACCAAAGGCGGAGACGCAGAGACACAGCCACGTCCGCTGCCTGCACCCCGAAGTATGAACGCAGCCCGAAGCCTATTGTGTCCGAACTTCTGTTGCATTGTGGAACTGTCTCAGTACTCGATGTAATACGGATCGCTCCTACCATCCCATCACTTTTCAAATTCCCTTACCATAGGTACAGAGTGCTTACAAATCACGACTGCGCCCATTAGCTCTGTAATCAAACGATTGTTCCAGTAATTCCATCCCCTCCCGCCTATGCACACAAAATAAAATATGGGGGTACACCAACGAGCTCAAATCGGGTCATACCTAGCCGCGAGAGTTAAAGGGAAATACGGGGAGGGAAGAGCCAATACGTTGTCCTACCTTTTTCGACGCTCTCGCAGGAGCACTCCATAAACTGAAGAGTCGTTGCTTTCTTTCAAGCCAACATATACCATTATCTAACGGATTTCGAGGTCTGACAATCAGTTTTAGCCAAAACGCTTCAGTGATTAAAAATGTAAGGTGATTATTTACCTCTCTACTATAAATCACTTGATTTGTATACCTGTCTATGAGTCGCTTAGATGGGCTCTCTGTAGATTGTATGTCTGTCCGTTTGCAAGTGAATGAATGTTAAATGCATATAAGGGGATAGCAGAGATAATCGACCGCTCGAACACTTCGCGATAATCAAGTGGGTCGACGTACCTTCTTGGAACAGTGGATCCTTGGGTAATTAGTCAGGCTGCACCATTTTCGCGTGGTTACAGTGCGCCATAAGGGCGCTACACCTGCGTGAACGCACTCCGACGCCACCCACACTGCCCAGTTGACCAATAAGGGAGCTCAAGTGGGTGGGGTCGGAGTGGGTTCGAGCAGGTGACCGGCCGTGATAGCGCACTGTGGCGACCGAAAAAAGTGCAGCCAGACTAGTTACCCAAGGGTCTACTGTTCCAAGAAGGTAGGTCGACCCGTCTGATTATCGCGAAGTGTGCCTTTATTGCTAAACTAAATGATGCTGGTGTGGACGGCCTCGCCATCATCGTGATAGCAACCCTGGTTTGCATAGACATTTACGAAGTACACTGGCAGTCAGTCTGCTAAGTGCTGACATCGCACTGGGTGCAGGCGCAGACCTAGGATGCACTGACACGATCAGTCCGCTCTATGGACCGGTTGAAGTTTTGGAAAAGTGAGAACATGAAAGCGATCGCGAGCCTTCTGACAATCCACATTTAGATCAATCAGTCATCATATTGGATGAGAGGGTCGGATCGGGTAACGGGCAAAACTATTAAAGGAGGTTGAGTTAGATCACTCGAATTTCTATAGGTATCGAGTCGCACCAATAAATGAGACCACTCGTTCAAAGAAATCATCCACGGAACTCAAGTTTTCTGTTACCCATATATTTATGTGCTATTCTCTTGTTAAGGGCCGTATGAAAGTTCCAGGCGTAAAAAAGACAAGGATCTGGCTAAAAAACAGCTCCTCAATATGGCATCCGACGACGTGTCACTCAGCGGGAGTTCCTTCCAGTCCTTCGAATTCCGCTTTCAAACAGAGGAAAGTTCCCGGTCAGTTTGTGTTTGTTCATTTTCTGCATGTAGTGAATCGCTTTTAGTTTTGGAATCATGGGCGAGTAGGTCCTTGGATAACTGCTCAGACCGCATCTTTGTTGCGGCTGCACGGTGCACCCTCACGGTGCTGTACCTGCTTGAACACAACGGAGCCACGCCTATCCTACCACAGCACACCAGTCCTAGACGAACAAATTTACAACGTGGCGCTCACTTGGATGAGGAAACTTCCGATAAGAGAAGCTAATTCGATGAAAGCAGCCATTTCAATGATGAAAGCAGCTTCCACATGGGAAATTGTTCGTCTGAGCCTAGATGTGATTTTGCTTTGTGGGCGTGGCTCGGTTGCGTTCAAGCAGGCACAGCACCGTGAGGGTGCACCGTGCAGCCGCAACAAAGATGTAGTCTGACCAGTTATCCAAGAACCTACTTGCCCCATGAAAGTAAACCACTAATCTGATTGTCGCGTGGTGTGCCTTCAAAGACAGTGTTAGGGGTAATGCGGGTGATTAGGAATCCCAAAAGGAGTCATTTAGTAAAAAACTACTGGCATGAAAGGCCTATGCATGGCAAAATCCCCCTTGGATGGCACCCCTTGAGCTGAGGCGGAGGCGGCCTCATCAGGGCAGACCGCCTTTGTTCAGCCCGCCTCCTAGCGACGAGCTCCCCATGATTGGCTGAGCTGGGAGGGGCCAATACGATGCGGCCGGCTGGAGCGATCGGGGCACGCTTTCGTAAACAGAGCATCGCATATCTTTTTCTAATCAGCTGATTATCTTTTTCTATATTTTGATTTTTGCTGCTTACCCGTAGAGTTCGCGAGTTTTCTTTCCTATTCATCTTTTTTTCCATTAATACTCACTTGTTGTCTTCGCTCGTCTGCAGACAACGATAGGATGCCTTTTAAGTTTTTTATATTGTTTCCACGCTATTTTTGCGCATTGATTACCTGGATACATGCCAATGGCAGAGTCGTCCGGGCCACCCGCCTGTTGACGGAATGGTCGTCTACGTCGAGAATCAGTGGTGGGAAAGAGGTTCTGCTTTCGGGTTTTTGGTAATTTACTTCCGTTTTTCCTTCACCGTCGTATTACTGATCATCTCGTCCGTAACATTCGCCACTTTTTTTCGCATTTCGTCCGATTTTCCCCTAACCCTGCCTTCAAGTATGAATTCCAATGAAGTTAGATGACTATCTTTACTGAATCTCCTGAGCGACTTCTGCTTGCGTAATCATATGAGTAAGATGCGAGGTATGTACATCGTATCGAAATTGGGTTTCCTCAATTGGGTTTTGGTTTGACTTGTGACGCCTATTTTCTCCTCCTACACTTACACTGCGCCTTTCTCTTCTCAACTGGGTCTTTGTGCTTTGATCTACTCTCGCAACCGTTCTCGTCTGGTGCCTTATTGTAATATAATTCAGTAAGCATTTTGCTATGGTGTGCTTGTAACATTTTGCTTGTAACACTTATCGCGCACTATTCCAATATTGTCGTTTGCATCCATTTTATACGCCGTTTTTCCTTTGTGCAATTACCCAAGTTTGAGGTACAGCCCATCGCGTGGCAGGGCTTGGGTGAGTGGCGAGAGTGAGAGTGTTTGGCGGTGTGAGAGAGTTCGATGCACGTTCATCCAAGTCCGTAGGCCTCGCTCTGCCAGGCGCTCCGAAATGGACTGTAATTCTATTGTGTTATTCGCGCAGTACTGTGCGATAGCTCAACTAGTTAGAACATAAACAAATTATGTTCTTCCAATGGAACTGAGCATCAGACGCATTTACAATAGCAGTAGTGTAGTAGTGGTCAGTGGTGTACCGGATTTTATCCCTTCCCCATTTCCTAATGGCTCTCATCAGGCCTTATAAGCCGTTTCAGTTTCGAAAATTCATCATTAAGGTCCCTATACCCAGTAATACCTGTGAGTGTGAACATTCCACTTAGCCAGAAGAGCGAAGGTGATTTGGCGACATTAGCTTTTGGCGCTCCTTATCGATCTCATCAACCGTTACCAATTTGGATCACCCACCATTGGTATGACCGTCCCATACCTCAAAACACCTAAGAGTGTGGGCGCTCTAGGACTGATCGGAAAGGCGAAACATATTAGGCGACATTAGCCCGAGGCTGCTTATCAGCCCTTATCTGCTATTACTTTCGGTCCACCACCGCTGGGGTCCCTTTACCACCATCTACATAATTTGTCAAATTCAGAACTCCAGCTTTGCTGCGACGCGAAATATGAATTTCCGGTCAAGCAGACACACACCAACAGACACAGCCATTTATATAAAGTAGGATAATCTAGAATGCTATGGATAAATTTAGTAGACAAATTGCAATAGGGGTGGTTTTGTTCTCATTATTGGGTGTACTGAAATGAAATTCACAAAGTAAGCTCAAAAGAATCCATTTTTCTGAAGTTAGGAATACTAAACAGGAACGAAGCCGGATAGCATAGTCTTACTATTTCTTTGATGGCCTTTTTAGTTGGACTGTGTAGTTCTTTTTTAATTGTGTCGAAATTTGAAGTACTGTGTAGTATATTTAGAATATGTTCTATATTTCTATCTATTTCTTGCTGGTTATTGCCCCACTTTTTCCTCTTTCTTCTAGTTCCTCTTTCTCTGACTCGAATAATCTTGAGATTGAAGTATGGATGGTCTTTTTGTAGGTCAAAGGATTTATGATACTTGAAATATCACTATATGTTTTAATACATTCATTATTACTAAAGGAATAAGCTGTAACAAGTAATTTGATCCAGACAGCTTCCTTATCGAACAAAATTGTCACAAACAAAACACATTTCCTGTTATATTATCAAGTAGTGAAGAGGGAATAAGTTTCGTCTTACATTTGTCATCAAACTGTTTATATGTACTTATTGGAGTCATTTCTATGTATATTATATAAATGCTCTCCAATTCGATCTGTGATCTTTCCTGTGGTAAATCCACATATTGATATTCACATTCCATACGCTAAAGCAATAAATGATGTTTTTTGCTTCGATAATTTGTTGTATTATCTATGTAAGTGGAAATTCACATGTTTGTGCTAATTGATATAATGTATTTCATTTATCTGTAAGTTCAGATTTATCACAATCATTTCGCAGTTAGTAGGTGAATTATTGATACTAAAATCTTTCAAATAACATGTGCCCATCACCTTATCTTTGTAAAAATGTTGACTGTTGTAGTAGCTACTGTTCAGAATTGGATTATTATTAGTAGTAGGCCAAAAGAAAAATATGAGGGAGCCCTTTCTAGCGCTCCGGGTTTTTAAAGCAAGGTCAAAAATCAAGAGAAAATCTTTTATTAACAATGCTCAAAAACACTCATTTATCAAAGGAGCGATGTCTATAATATAAAGATGGTTGCGTAAATAGAATATGTGTGATGCATAGTGTCTAAAACTGAATCGCAATCATTAGAATCCGTAAAACGCGCCCAGCTGGAGGAATGTCCAATAATTTTGATCAGTCATCTGGAAGACCTTAAAGAGGAACTAAAGTTAAACAGCAAAAGCTGACTGAATACATCAAAGGCAAATTCCACTATGATTTAGATCTTTCTGTGGGCAGATGAATCTACCCCTGCAGTGACAGAGGGTCTTTCCTGATGGGGGGGGGGGGGGGGTTATTTAGGCAAGTGAATGAGAAAGCCACTCAGTGTCCCACTGGAGGGTGCAGCGTTTATCTGTGTTGTACATAGTTAACGTCAGCATCTCTGTACCCCTTTCTTTTCCCAGCCTTTATGTTTTGTACTGAAATGACACAGCTAGGGCGCAAACTTAAATGTTTCATATGTTTTATCCTGTGTTTCTTTATTGACTAGACTTCTGACACCTCTGCTATCAATAGTGAGGTTGATAACTTTTTCGCTCTTACCGTTTCTATCTCAACTATAATTGCAGACCCGAAAAGTTTGCTGTTAGCATAAGCGGACCCCTCGTACTGTTTCTCTTCGATTTCTGCTACAAATTTGACAGACCCTTCTTTGCAACATCGTCGGCTACCACTTCCTCAAGGACAACTGGATGGAGGTGGTAATTTTTGCCTGCGGTAAGACCTACTGTAACTCTTGTAGTTTGTTGGTGCAGGTTGCACACACGACACCTTGCTAAGACGTCGAGCATGAATTCGATGGATTTTTTTATCACAAACATCTTATTTACCTTATTTCACCCTTTCTCTTATTGTCCCATCCATTTTCTCAATTGATTGCTGCCGTTTGTTTCACTTTTTTCACATAGTCATGAATGAGTGAAATACACTCTAAGAGACTCTAGAAGAACCAATGACATCTTCTACGGCGAGAATCTGGGAGAGATGATGTTGCATTTTGAATAGGTGCACGGAAGAAGCGATCACAGTTCAAACGTCGCACTATTGAACCCGAGTTTCTCTACAGATTATCGATTTTAACCTTACAGTAGCGCTCAAAAGTATTCGGCCAAACACTTTTTGTCATAACTTTTTTTCTACTTGACCAAATTCGACGAAATTTCAATATGTAGTGCGCGAACCTATTATCAACATTTCCTTCTATTTGAGTGCCACTTGACTCTTTTCATGGTTTTTTACAAGAATTTACTACGAGACCACCAAAAAATAAGAAAATGCTTGGTCAAGAAAAACGGCTTTCTTTACAAAAACAAAACGAGCAAGCCTCACAGAACATCAATATTTTGTAGAAAGACCACGTCTTCTGATGACAGCGGCACAGCGGGACGGCATAGGGATGGCACTCCAAAAACAAAAAATTGCATTTAACCACGTAACTTATACCGTTGAGCGCTAAAATAGTATATTTAGTATGTAGTGTCTCCAAGTACAACGTACTTCAATTCCACTTAAATCGGTCCAGTCGCAAAGAAGTTACATGTGAAAAAGCCAAGGGAACAACCATTAGGCCGAATACTTTTGAGCGCTACTGTAGATGTTCTTTCGACACGGTACTTTTTTCCATCTTCCTCTTTCTCCTCACCCTCTCGGCTCGTTGCTTCGCATCTTCTTGTTTGTGTGCCATCCTTGCAATGTCTATTTTTGAACAGCCCACTGCTTCCCTCTCTTTGGTGTTTTCCATTTTACTAGTATATTTTGCGAAATCTATCTTTCGCGATAAACAGATATATCGGACTCAAGCGCAGAGGATTTTTCTCATCGCGGCTTGAAAGGGATTCTTCGGGGAAGGTAGAGATTATAAAGACAGTCACCCGTGGATGTGCCATAAGGACAGCAAATTCGCGTTGCGATGACACAATGACACACCCCTTCCCATCCATCAGTGATTCAACGTAAGTTCAGCGTTAGTGAAGGTCCACCGTAGTCCTGAATACTGATGTCACTGGGAGCCTACTCACACCTTTACACCAGACTTTACGCGGAATAAGCTAAATTGGTGCAATCATAATGAGTCAGAAATTAAGGCCTCTTGATTCTGTCAGATCCTAATTCAATGGCACTGTGGATGTGTAGTTCTTTTTTTTTCCAAAGCATTCTGAATAGCTGTCCTGAATACCCAAGTTTGTGAATATTTTGTTTGCTAGACGCGCCCTTTCATGTTCGTGCGATGTCGAGGTAGTGACTGTGATGCTCGGCTGTTTCTTCAAGTGGTTTCCAAGAAATGTGATTATTGCGCGAGTGCGGTAGTCTTTCTAGAGAAAGGCATTCGTTATTTTGTATTACTCAAATGAGGAACTCTGCTCGAAGTTTCTGGTTGCATGTTGCTTTGACAAGTCACAATTCGTTCAAGTGTCGTCAGCCTCGTTAGCCGAATGCGAGAAGTGTTGGTAGAACACACGGAAATATGCAAAATTGCAAAAGTATCTGTGTACCCAAGTCGGAAATTATGGGTAGCCTGGTTTCCGCATAAACCACTTGTAAATATAGGAAATGACCAATCGAAGATTGTGATGGAATGTGCCTTCAATGAGCTTTTCTATCTCAATTTTTTTCACGAACCTGAAGAAATTCGCGACCATATATTCAGAGTTATTCTCCTTCTCCTGGATTTCTATTGCCGTTTTCGCAAGTTTCTCTTCAGTATCCACTCTTTCCTTGAACCCTTGCTTCTCATCTTCTAGATTCTTCACCACTCTTGCAATGTCTACTTGCTTATCAATCTCCTGCTTTTCCATTTGATTTATACTCTCCGGTAAACTCGTCTTTTTTTCGTCCTTCTTGGTCATTCCTTGCTCCTCCTTCACCTTTTCTTTACTACCTTCGGGAGTCTTGTCTACTTTTTCGCAAGTCCTTCCTTTCCTTTCATCCAACGATTCCTTACTCCCTCGAGGAGTTTTTTCCAACTTTTCGCGAATCTTACTTTTCCTTTCTTCCATCGATTCCTTACTCCCTTTAGGAGTCTTGTCTGCTTTTGCGCGAACCTTTCTTTTCCTTTCGTCCAGCATACTTCCTTGAGTACTTTTTTCCAACTTTTCGCGACTCTTTCTTTTAATTTCTTCCATCGATTCCTTACTCCCTTTGGGAGTCTTTTCCATCTTTTCACGACTCTTATTTTTCCTTTCTTCCATCGATTCCTTACTCCCTTGAGTAGCTCCTTCCAACTTTTCGCGACTCTTTCTTTTATTTTCTTCCATCGATTCCTTACTCCCTTCAGGAGTCTTTTCCATCTTTTCACGACTCTTATTTTCCCTTTCTTCCATCGATTCCTTACTCCCTTGAGTAGCTTTCTCTACTTTTCCACGACTCTTGCTTTTCTTTTCTTCCATCAATTCCTTACTCCTTTCGGGAGTCTTCTCTACCTTTCCACGACTTTTTCGCTTCCTTTTATCCAGCTTTTCTTTACTTCCTCTCCCACGGCCTTTTCTTTTTTCCTTACTTCCTCCGTGAACCTTCTCTGCTTTCTCACGACTCTTATTGCTGTGTTCTTGCACCCTTTCCTTACTACCTTCAAGACTATTGGCTACTTTTACATGGCTTCCTTTCCTAATTTTTGCTCCTTTCTTCACCATTTTCACTTCATAGACCTTGTCTGCGCTTGCTATGGGCATAATCTTTCCTGCTCTTTTTTCCTCATTTTCCGCAGTTTTTTCTTTTTTATCTTCCACTCTTTCCACCTCATTTTCCACATTTTTTTCTTTTTTATTCTCTTCTTTTTCCACCTCATTTGTTGCAGCTACTTCGTAATGATTTTCTGATTCCTCTCCTTGTGGCAGATTATCAGCATCGGGTTCGATTGCTGTCTTGGATTCTTCATTGGATGAAGAGCCCACTTTACCTTAAGAATAACTAGCTGTATCAAAAGCAGCTTTCAAAGTAGAAGATAATAGATGACCTAAAGGCAGCATTAGGAGAAAGTCGGACGAAAAGTAAAAGAAGTAGTGCATATGAAAGTCGAGATGCCTAGTAACAGGACAGTGGAGAAAAAACGGATGGAATTGGCCAAAAACCCGAGAAATAGGACCCCCTTCCCACCACTGATTCTCGATACGGACGACCTTTCCGTCAAGAGGCGGGTAGTCCGGACTATTCTTCCGTTAGCATGTTTCCAAATGAACACAAGGAAATGTTTGAAAATACGACAGCATATACTTTTTGGAGTGAGCTTCAAGCTAAAACTGCGAAAGCGCGCCGCAAAACCTTCGATCCTGCCGCATCTCCTTGGCCGCTCCCACCCCAGTCAATCGGGAATTACGTCATCGGGAGGCGGGATCGTTGTATCAAAGAGGCGGAACAGCTGGACGGTTGCGGCGTTTTGCAGGGTTTCTACAGCCCGGAGGACGCCTTTTCACCGGGATTTCGCCACAGATAGCCTTCTTAGGCCCAGGACTATCATGTGAGTGACTTCTTGTAGGGATTTCTCCATTACCACATTACCCCTAATGCTGTCTTTAAAGAGACACTCGGACTGGACGAGACACGTACAAATGAATAAGTAGTCACCTAAAATGGCCTAGGTAGATAGAGAAAAATTCGTACTCAACTTCGCGAGCAAATGATTTTAATTTCAAAGCAAGTTGTTTTTCTGTAATGATACGAGCTTTCTCAATACAAAAAGTTCTGTTGCACAGGGTGCGCCAAACCTATTGTCAAAGCCACACGCGGACATTTCGACCACTTGTTCGGAGGTGTTGCTTTTTTGCACTTTTCCTGTTTCACTTCATTGGGGTACATATACATGTTTCACATAACTAAATAACACTAACAGGTGATTGAGCCGTCACATTTTAAGCATGGAACTCTAGCACCAAAGACTCCTGGCACGCAAGATTCGTCAGTGTTTTAATCTAAGAATAACTCAATACTTTTGTGAGCTCTTTACACGATACTGAGACTTTGAAACGGATGGTGGTGGGTCTGGTTGAACACATGTTTCTGTGATTACCACGGGCGATCCCAGAAAGGAACGGTATAAGATGGTCTTAATTGACGAACTTGAACTTATTCAAAGGCAGCGAACTTCAGAGATCAAATTTCCTATATGCAGATCAGAAGCCTTCAAGAAGATTGAAGATCATGTGCTAAAATCCGCTGGTTCTCACGAAAAACCTACGCATTGCTGGCTCTTAAAATCTTCCCCTCATACGTATCCAGCTTCCTTTCTTAGATATCCCGATTCAAGGGGTTGTAAGTATTGCTGTTTATGGATGCACAAGGGATCGTGATTAGGCATTCTGAATTTTTCGAGTTTCTGTTAGCGTCCATCAAGCTAAAGGAAAGGCGGCATGAAGAGTAGATTGTGAGGGGAAGACACCGTCGAGAGGAAAACGACCCTTTTTCATGTCGACACAAAACAAATTGTCACCATATGTGCGCTCTGTTTTACTGACCAGGCTCAAGATTGGATGCGCACTCTGAGGAACTTGCAATAATTAACCAAGGCTGAATGAGAGAAGCTGTGTTGCCCTGAGGCAAACATACAAGTCGGAGATTTTAGCGCACTTGAATTATATCCTTGAAAGAACTATGTACTATCAATCTGAACATATTTCTACCAATTTCTAGACATGGATCAGTGAACAATAAGGAAATGAATCTTCAGTGAGCTCCGAGTGAACAAAGTAACTAAACTACGACGCCAATGAAAGAAGCGTTTTCCACCCATATGGTAACTGCTGTGCATACTGTAACAGTGACAATTTTCATCAAATAGATCGTAACGTTATTTGTGTGTCGACACCACTATTATGTGCGATTATAAGCGATACAAGTTCGGTAACGTTTCCTAGGTATGCTATCTGTCCGACCTGTCCTACCCGTCCACTGAAATCCATTATTCTGGTGAATACAAGCGTGAACACAGGCATAAGTACAGGGTTTTTGTTAGGTTCTTACTTCTCTTACAAGGAAGGCCCATGAGGTCATGGTGAGCTTTTTCAAAACGGTTTTTTGCATTTTATAGGGTCACATACATGAAGCAAAAAACCGGTCTCAAATTCGGCTAAATGGTTTTGGGGGGGGTCAAAAAATGAGTGACAAAAGTAACTTGGAAAGAAGCAATTTTGACCAGTTTGTTGCAGTGCTTTCCAGCTGGGAACTTCAGGATATGCATATCAGAAGACTCCCTTCAAACCTACGCCAAAACCAATGCGAACTGGATACAAAATGTGGAGTCGCCTTTGGTAACCAGTAAATGAGGCATAGCAAACTCATATGGAAGCACAGATCTGATCACTGTAGTGGTTGGATGGGCGAATGGATAAGGGGATGGGCTGGCATTGGCACGGTGGTGGGGCTGTTTGTGGTTCGAGCCCCCTCGTCCTTTTCCCTTTTGCATTTTCTCGATTTTCTTTGTCCAGCACTAAACTAATTGCGCACACATGACTACAATTTTCGTTACTGGTGCACTAAAGTGACCTCATTTGCAAGCTTTCAGTGGTTGAAGTGTTTGGACTCTTCGGCGCCCGTAGCACGTGTGCCAGGCGTTTCCCTGCGAAACTAGTGTAATATTCGTGCTCAGGAGACCCAATTAGCCCTAGATACAGAATATTATCCAAATTGGCACTTTGATCCAGACTCGAGACAGTGAGATGGTCATGGACACATGGTCACTGCTCTACTTGTACAAACGAACAACTAGTAGCTTCGATTAAATTCAGTGAAGCATGTGTGGAATCAACGCACTTCAAGCGAAATGCACCTAGCAACACCATGCGATGGCAGAAGATAGCAAGTATTTCCTTAAATCGGCTACCGACCTCCTTTCGTTGAGTGCTGTTTACAATGGCAGTAGTAGTATTAGTGGTCGACCAATTTTTCGAGTTTGGGCCCAAATCACGATTAGGCCGAAAACTCGTTACCTAGGATAGTTCGACCCCCTGAGCATGAATATCACAACGCCTAGTTCCCCTGTTATGAGCGTTGGCAGGTCCAAACCGATCATTCCCTTAGTACGCAAAAATACTGGAGATAGCGGTTCCCTGGTAGAATAAAAACTGATTTCACACATATCTTGCACTTATGGTCTTACATGAGCACAAATGGATGAAAACTAGAAAAATGCAAAAATTTGTCCTCAGTGGGGATCGAACCATCAACCATTTTCTGGGCCCCCCAAAACCATTAAGCCGAATTTGAGACCGGTTTTTTGCTTCATGCATGTGACCCTATAAAATGCAAAAAACCGTTTTGAAAAAGCTCACCATGACCTCATGGGCCTTCCGTGTTAGACGCATTTGTCTTGGATTATAAGTACTATTTGGTTCTCATCCCTCCTATTTTGCCAGGAGTTTGGCCTCTGTTTTTTTTTGTGGCCATAGGCTCTTGATTTCCTTGATGAATGGAATTGGCTGTCAGGAACCACAGGAACCCGAAGAGGGGGGGGAGGGTAGGATCGTATGAAGGCCTCTTTTGTGAAGGGGATCGTATTTCTTGAAAATTTTCTCAAACCCTCCACGCCACGCTCGACCCTCGCTACAGAAGCATGATGCGCTCGCCCTTTGCATATCAGCGAATTACCAGCAAGGTCACTGTTGTGTGGTCAACTGATAGTGATCCTATCATTCTTGAATTCGTGCAAAACAAACAAGGTATATAGACCCTGGGGCAGAGGGATGTTCAGTTTATTTTCGACACCCAGTGCTTTCGGTATCCCGCTGTCCACCTGTACGACTTCAATCTACACCGTTGGTTTTCTTCTGTCTATTCACAGATAAAACAGATCGATACTTCCTGTTGTTGTGACATCGGACAAGAACACAAACGTCGGCAGCAGGACGGGACATTACAGTGGCAATCAGGATCTCTGAAGAACTCTACCTTGGATAGCTTTTTTCCGCGACACTCGAGTGGGACAAGCCTCACGTGCACGGAAGAAGAAACTTGCTACTCTTTTCCCTGTTTGTTATTGACCTGTTGGTGGAACAATGGACCCAGCCACAGTTTTATCGGTGTTCAAAGAATTGATCGAAGAGCAAAGGAACCTCGCCTCGACAATGATGAAGATGATAAATCGTGCGCCACAGCGTGACCAAGGAGCCGGTGAGCCAGAAGAGCAAGTGACACTCCCGAATGTGATGGCAGCTTTAAGCACCCGAATCGAGATCATTTTCGACCCGGATGCTGACATGAGCTTCTCAAAATGGTTTTCAAGATACAAGGAAGTGTTTTCCGAAGACGCAAAACAACTCACAGAAAGTAACAAGGTGAGGCTACTATGTGAGAAACTGGATTCAGTGACACGAGAAGTACCAGAGGCATGTCCTACCCTGGGATGTTTCCCAAATCGGATTCGATGAGACAGTAGAAGCATTGAAGCAGCTTTTCGATCACAAGACGTCACTGTTCACTACAAGATATCAGTGCCTAAAGCTGTAAAAGAGCGACGCTGAGGACTACCTATCGTATACTGGTCGTGTGAATGAATTTTGTGAAAAGGCGAAGATTCACGAATTAGACTCAGACGGAATCAAATGTCTCCTGTGGATTTTTGGCCTAAAGTCACATCAAGAAGCAGAAATCAGGCAAAGGCTGATTGCAATACTTGATCGAGAACACAAGGCTGGAAAAAGTGTGTCCCTGCACGAGTTACATCAAGAATGCGAAAATTTCTTGAGTCTTAGAAGAGACAGTGAAATCGTTGCAGGACATACGAAGACTGTTGAAGCAACGACCGTAGAAAAGCGGCAAGAAGTGGAATGCTGGAACTGTGGAGGCAACCACTATGCACGTCACTGCAAATCCAAACCCTGGTACTGGCAGGAAAACTGGTCACAAAGAGAAGTTTTGTGACATTCTACAACAGAAGAAATCAGGCGCTCAAGAAGATGCAACGAAGAAGATGCGAAGCAGCAACCGAGAAGGCAAGGAGCGAAGGAAGGCTCCAAGAAGACAAGTTCGCACAGTCCAGATTTCGAACGCGGCAGTTGAAGCAAACTGTCCTCGCGTGTATGTTGACACACTAGTGAATAACTATCACGTCAGATTTCTGCTGGATACAGGATCCGACATCACATTGCTTAACGAGAAGTCATGGAAGAAGATGGGATCCCCAGTATTGGAGAGAACAAATATCGTTGTGAAGAATGCCAGCGGAGAACAAATGAAGATTCATGGGAAGTTGAAATGCAAGATCAAAATGAGGGATGCCGAAACCGATGGTTATGCCTATGTGACGCCGTATAACTCGCTCATTGGCCTAGAGTGGATACGAGCAAATGAGGACATGAAGTACCACTTGGAGATGATGACAGCGGAAGTAAAAAATTCATCCATCCCCTTAATCGAAGAAGAATTAAAGAGGACTTATCCGGAAGTTTTTGAAGAAGGATTGGGACGCTGCAACAAAGAAGAGGTTGAATTGCAGCTAAATCAGAATGTGCGCCCAGTGTTCTGCAATAGCCGTCCGGTACCCCATGCAGCCCTAGAAGCTGTGAACGCAGAATTAGACAGGCTCGTGCAAATGGACGTCATAGCACCAGTAAGCCATAGTGAATGGGCCGCTCCCATTGTTTGTGTCAGGAAGCAGAATGGAAAGTTGAAAATATGTGCTGATTTCTCAACTGGGCTAAACAGAGCCTTACAGTTTTTCGATTATCCCTTACCTATGCCAGAAGATATTTTCGCATCCTTAAACGGAGGGACGATCTTCTCGCAAATCGATTTATCAGACGCATACCTACAGTTGCAACTTTCAGAAGAAGCGAAGAAGAAAGTCGTCATAAATACACATAAAGGATTATTCAAGTACAATCGATTACCCTTTGGAATCAAGACCGCACCAGGAATCTTCCAGAAAGTTATGAATAAGATGGTGACCGGATTACAAGGTGTAGCCACCTACCTCGACGATATCTTAGTGAGCGGCAGAAACGAACAAAAGCATAAAGAAAATCTGCTTGCAGTATTCAGAAGAATAGCTGACTATGGATTCAAGGTTCGTCTAGACAAATGTACGTTCTCCAAGCCAGAAATACGTTATCTTGGTTTCATTCTGGACAAGAATGGGAGAAGACCCAATCCAAAAAAAATTGAAGCCATCAAGAACATGGATGAACCGAAGAATGTTGCACAATTGAGATCTTTTCTGGGAATGATTACGTACTACTCCGCATTTGTGCCATCTATGAAGAATCTCCGTGGACCGTTAGATGTGTTACTCAAAAAGGATGTGAAATGGAGATGGACTTCAAAGGAACATAGAGCATTTGAAGATTTGAAGGAAGCGTTGTCAAGCGACGCCAATCTTGCGCACTACGACCCTCAACAAAAAATTGTTGTGGCAGCTGATGCCTGTGATTATGGTATTGGATGCGTTCTCTCTCATAGATACGCAGACGGTTCGGAGAAACCTATTGCGCATGCTTCAAGGTCACTTTCAGAAGCTGAGAAGAAATACTCACAAATTGAGAAGGAAGCTCTTGGACTTGTTTTTGCAGTCAAGAAGTTTCACAAGTATCTATTCGGAAGAAAGTTTTTACTGTTGACAGATCATAAGCCATTGTTAGCAATTTTTGGAGACAAGAAAGGAGTTCCGGTTTACTCCGCAAATCGCCTTATGAGATGGGCAACGATTTTGCTCGGTTACGATTTTGACATTGACTATGTCAAAACCACGCAGTTTGGACAAGTGGATGGTCTCTCAAGGCAGAAGCACCAAAATTCAAGCGAAGATGTCGTAGTAGCAGCAGTGGAAAATGATGTTTCCAGATCGCTGAAAGATAGCATCAGAAGACTACCACTAACCCATGAACATGTTAGAGGTTGCACCGCGAAGGACTCCTTACTCAAGAATATCATGTCATATGTGAACCCCGGGAGATGGCCAAAGACCAACTCGAAACTGTTACCGTTTTTCAATAGAAAAGAAACGCTATCGATCGTAGACGGATGCCTCATGGTGGCAGAAAGAATTGTCATTCCAGAAGAACTACAAGCCAAAGTTCTAAAAGAACTAAACGTTGGTCATCCAAGAATCGTACGGATGAAGAAGCTCGCCAGAAGTCATGTTTATTGGCCAACCCTCGACAAAGATTGTGAAGAAATAGTACGAAATTGTTCAAGATGTCAAGAATATGCAAAGAATCCCATCAAGGTCCCTTTGGAAGCCTGGCCAGCACCAGCTTATGCGTGGCAAAGGATTCACGTAGACTTCGCAGGACCTGTTTGCGGATTATTCTATATGGTTGTTGTGGATTCATTCAGCAAGTGGCCGGAGATTATCGAGATGACAAGCATCTCTGCAAGCCAAACGGTAAAGGAACTAAAGAAGATTTTTGCAAGATATGGAATCCCGGAAACTATCGTTAGCGACAATGGAACCCAATTCACGTCGGAACAATTCAAGACGATGTGCGAAGAAGGAGTAATTACGCACGTTAGAGCTGCTCCCTACTACCCGCAATCAAATGGACAGGTCGAACGTTTCGTTGATACACTGAAACGAGGTATCAAGAAATTGAAAGGGAAGGAGAAGCCGTCGGAAGAGACGCTGAACGTGATCCTTCAAGCGTACAGGACAACTCCAAACGATTGCTTACAAAACAGAACACCAGCAGAAGTGTTTTTAGGAAGAAAACTCCGCACACGCTTAAGCCTGCTACGCCCTATGGAAAAATCAACTGCACCACCATCAGAAGAAAGTCGGAGGAAAATGATTGAGCAGTTCAACAAAAGAAACAATGCTGTTCCGAAGGAATTTGTGGTTGGTGAAGCGATTTATGCTCAAGTATGGAAAGCACCGCAGTTTATATGGAAAGAAGGTATCATCACGAGAAGAATCGGCAAGGTCAACTACGAAGTTTGCCTAAGTGGAAGGACAACGAGGAAGCACGCCAATCAGTTGCGCCGTTGTGATGCGGAAGCACCTGCAAATTATGGAGACAAGTCGTTGCTGACCCTGCTTGAGACGCTCGAATTAGACGACGTGTGGAAGCGACGAGAGGAAACCGCCTAAGCTACAGATGCTGCTGCTTAAGGACGACAGGCTCACAAAGACGATGTGCCACTGCGACGCTCGATGAGGATAAGAAGACCAGTACACAGATACCCAGATACTACTCGCTAGTTTAATTGTTGAGTGTTGATTGCATTCTTTTGAATTGATAAGTAGAAAGTTAACTGTGTTGTACCCATCTTTTCTACTGGGGGAGGTGTTGTATGGTCAACAAATGATAGTGATCCTATCATTCTTGAATTCGTGCAAAACAAACAAGGTATATAGACCCTGCGGCAGAGGGATGTTCAGTTTATTTTCGACACCCAGTGCTTTCGGTATCCGGCTGTCCACCTGTACGACTTCAATCTACACCGTTGGTTTTCTTCTGTCTATTCACAGATAAAACAGATCGATACTTCCTGTTGTTGTGACATCGGACAAGAACACAAACGTCGGCAGCAGGACGGGACATTACAGTCACCTTCATTGGAGCGTAACAGTATTAGGCAGGCTATCGCCTACCGTCGTCTCGCGGCGGCTCTGATGTCACTCAGCATGCGCCGCATGCGCACGCCTGTGTCTTCCCGTGGAGCCGGAGTCGTGTATTCTTCACTTTTTGGAATTTGAAAGAAAAAATCTTCGTGATATCTGTATGATGAAGATCGGTTCATGCATCTTCCGCTACTCAGTCGATGCAGTTTGCAGATGCAGATGTATGACGTAGTCAACCCAAAAGGAGAACGAGACTTGTCACAGTGTTGCCAAGTTCTACAAAATTAAGCAGGGAGTACAGCAATGTAGTGATTGTACTAGAGGAGTGGTGAAGGGGATGGTTACACAAAAATAATAACGAATGGAAGAATGGAAAGGCTACGTCTCGGAGAGATCTCTAATCTCCACAATCCTTGCCCCATTACGAGTTTGCATATAGTGAAATAGGCAAGGTTGGCAGCTTCACCGCGCAGCTTGCAACACAAATTGTCGCGTGCTAACTCCGTACCACACGCCACGCACTCCAACCACGAAACCGCACGGCGCAACGCGTTGTTGGGACGCAGCGGTACGCATGCATACTTGTTGAAATGATTATTTTGAAAAGGCAAACCAAGGCGAAAATGATGTCCATCTATTATGAAAAGAGGTGGAGGTACAATCGCAGAATTCTGATTGATGTGGCCACTAGATTTCAATGGATTGTCAGTAGATGATTTCAATGGGTGATATGACCGATAGAAGAGTTCACCCGCATAAGTCTAAATTGAATATAGCCATACGTCACCTGCGCTTAATCACAAGGTTCAGTTACTCCGGTTTACATAACCTTATACGTATAAGGTTATGAGGTACCTTATACGTATAAGGTATATAACCGTAGCTACAATTGATAATAAAAAACTGTATTTACTGCTTGGGTGCTGGTCCATCATCTTTTTCGAAAATTATTGATGGCTGAAACTACTCACCTACTAGACTCCCTTCGTTGACGGTTCTCTAAATCAACATTATTATTCAGTATACAATTCTAAAGATGTGGATGTGGCAGTGCCGCCATTTCTACACGCGTTGTCTAACAGTAGACATTAAAATGGCCGCTCTAGTAAAAAAAAATGGGGTGGGGGTCACGAGGTCGAATTTTCGCTTCGCGGCGGTGCCTACGACTCGCCGTATCGATTGCCCGTAGGAGAACGGCCGAGCGTGATCGCGTCACGTCTGCGCTTCCACTCATGCCGCACTGCCTCGCATGAAGCCTGCCAAGCCCTGCCACTGGCACTCGCACCCGCCGCGCCGCTCGTCGCGCGCAGCCGCGTGGAAATTCGACCTCGTGACCCACACCCAAAAAAATGTGCACATCTTCAGCGGGTTAGATAATCGGTATCAAAATAGGCCCAAGAATGTATATAAGCAGTGTCTTGTTTATCGGCTCTCCCCGAGGCACTTATAGGCGACCCGCGTAAAAACAATGCTAATATTTTGGGTCACCTTCATTTGAACACAACAAAACGATTGGACAAATTAACACTTTGTATGATACAATAATACTATCCTACTATAAATAATCCATTTGTCTGTCTGTTTGTGTGTGTGTGTGTCCGTTTGTTTGTAATGAAATTCGTATCTCACGTCGCAGCGAAGCTAGGACCCTGAATCTTACAAGTGATGTAGGGGGTGCTAAGAGAACCACAGCGGTGATGGACCGAAAGTGATAGCAGCTAATAAGGGTTGATAAGGAGCCTAGAACGGCGAATGTCACCAGAGTCGTTTCGCCTTTTGCGTTGACCCTAGAGCGTTGAACCTCATAGGTGTTGTGCTGGGTGGGACGGGGACACTGATGATGGGTGACCCGCTTCGCTAACGGTTGATAAAATTCCATAAGGAGCGTAAAAAGGCTGGAGTCGTTCAATCCGTTTCGTCTTTCGCGTTGACCTCAGACGTTGACCCTCATCGATGTTGTGTCTGTGTGTGTGTCCGTCCATTTGCCACGAAATTCACATCACGCGTCGCAGCGCAGCTGGCACCCTGAATTTCACAAGTGATATAGGGAGTGGTGAGGGGACCACAGCGGTGGTAGACCAAACGTGATAGCAGCTGATAAGGGCTGATAAGAAGTCTTGAAAGGCGAGGCAAATGTCACCAAATTCGTTTTACCTTTCGCGTGCATTCTAGGGTGCCGACACTTTTAGGCGTTTTGAGGTGTAGTACGGGCACATCAATGGTGGGTGATCCAAACTGATAACGGGTGATGGCATTCGATAAGGAGCAGGTATTAAAGGATACGGGGACCTTAACGATCTATTTTCGGAACTGATAACGGCTTACAAGGGCCGCTATAGCCATTAGGAAATGAGAAAGGAATAAAATCCGGTACCCCGCTTACTAGTACTATACGTCTGCTATAGTAAATGGTCTGATGCTCAGTACCATTGGGTGAACATATTTTGCCTATGTTCTAATATCTGCTGCCGATGTATCGACTGCTGAATTGCCTAGGGTTCCAAATAATGTTGCATGTCTTTCGATACTGTGATGTACAAATCTCGATTTGCTATAGCAAAGCAAACCATTCATCCTGTCATGCGGTATCGGCAACAATACCGGGTATGGACCGCTAGATTATGTGAAATTTCAAATAGTGGTGCATGTTTACAAAAACGATAAGCATAGGACAAGTAGAGGCCAGGGGATATACAAGTCACCAATTCACATGCCTAGCAGACGACGGAGTACCGATTAGCTTACAACGGAAGAGTGGAAAGCTCAGTTGACCTACGCTGTCATTATTCTGGAATGCTGTGATTGACTTATGTGAGTGATGACTGCTATCACTAGGCGCTTTGGAAACATTCAGTTTTCGAGGTATAGATTCAGAACGAGGTAAAACGATTTACCGAATCACGTATCGACGGTCCAACTTTTCGCTTCTTAACACTCTGGGGTTTCTTCTGACATAGGGTCATGACATATAGAAGGTGAACCTGAGTTTCAAAAATCATACTGGATTGCGTACGCTTGTCAAGCCCTCTTCATTCATAATGGGTAGTCTAAAAAGTTTTTTCGTATTTTCAAATACCGCTTTTTCCCTCCAAACTGCTTTCCAGCAATCTCTTCTGTACAAACACATGTAGTACAAGTCCACACGCATCTATAGGTATTATTGTCTTCCATCTCCCGAATAACCCTTTTCGGCAAAATAAACATATCAACGGTCAACCTCATTTTCAATACAAAAATTATAAAAAATTTTTTCTTTGAATGCCGTTAGACAGGGAAAGGAAAAGGTGATAATCCGATGGAACAAGATGAGGGCTATAAGGTGGATGGGGCAGCAATTTTTATCCAAGCTCGAGAATTTTTAGGCGAGTCATTTTTTCACTAGTGGTAAAAATTTTTTAAAATTTTTTCCTTTAAAAAATTCTCGAGCTTGGATAAAAATTGCTGCCTTATAGCCCTGATCTTGCTCCATCGGATTAACACCTTTTCCTTTCCTTGTCTAACGCCATTCGAAGAAAAAAAAATTGGAATTGAAAATGAAGTGACTTTTGATATTTCTATTTTGCCGAAAAGGTTTATCCGGGAAATGGAAGACAACAATTCCTATAGATGCGTGTGGACTTGTACTACATATATATGTACAGAAGAAATTTTGTGGAAAGCAGTTTTGAGGGAAAAAGCGGTATTTAAAAATACGAAAAGACTTTTTAGACTACCTAATATATATATATATTATATACATATGTATAGCTTCGCATGCTTTATCAACATCTGTTTAACTTCAGAAAAACGATATACGGATGTTACTGCGGAAACATTTTTGCGTCAAGGACAATTTACGTAGAAATGAATCCATTTTCGATGTATTATCATGCAAATTTCCAATTCTTCGTTTCTTTCTTTTACCATTTGGCGGACGCACACTACTGCGCGCGATTCATGGCGATGCTGTGCAAAGTGGTTTGATCGACCCGACCACAGTTGTGTATGGAATTGAGCGGAAAGTTCCATTCCTCTGTTTTCAGCTGAGCTATTGAATTGGAAAAAAGCACAGAAGATGGCGTGATAAAAAAGCATTTCGGTACTAATATATTTCAGTCGCTTTGCAGCGGACCCATTTTGCACTTCATCGGCATGAATCGCGCGCAGTAGTGTGCGCCAGCCAACTGATTTAGGTCGTCATTGGGGGTTTGGATAACTTAGAGATCGATAGTTTTGTAATCGATTGCATCGATTGGTCACAAATTGTGCACTTGCTGGGCATCCAACCCCTACACATTGATGGTAGATCCATATCCCGCTTATCGACGTTTATCGTTTTCGTAAACATGCTTCACTACTTGGAATTTTACATAGTCTAGCGGTTGCTTCCAGTACCGCGAAAATGATTCTGAGTGGCTTTGCTATCATAAATATAGGTTGTATCATGATTATCAATGTAGATTGCGGTATCATGAGAAGTGCACCATTTTTTGAAACGCTGGGCAATTAAGCGGTCGATACATGTGCCAGTGATATCGGAATATATACAAAATATGTTCACCCAATGACACTGAGCATCAGACGCCTTTGCTAAAGCGGTTGTATAGTAGTAGCAAACGATGTAAAGGATTTCATACCATCCCATTCCTAACGGTTCTTATCAGCCACTGTAAGCCGTTATCAGTTTCACTGAGGCCCCTGTACCCAACAATACCATTGAGGTCCCCGTACCTTACAATACCTGCGAATGTGAACATTCCACTGTTAGCCGCAAAAGCGAACAGGCCTTGGTGACATTTCCCTTCTTACGCTCCTGATCGAATCTCATCAACAATTATCAGTTTGGATCACCCACCATCAAAGTCGATGGCCCATCCTGGTAGACACCCATGACTGGCAGCGCTCCTGGAACCACGCGGCTCCTTATCAGTCCTTATCGGTTGCTATCACTTTCGGTCCACCACCGCTAGGGTCCCTTTACCACCCCCTACATCACTTGTAAATTCAGGGTCCCAGCTTCACTGCGACGCGAGATATGATTTCGTGACAGACAGACGGACACACACACACAACACATACACCAGCAGACACAATTAGCTGACTATATAAAGCAGGATAGTGTTTACAACAAATATGGTACTTACAACGAAGTGAGTTGTAGTTTACCACATTTGTTTTAATGTTCTGCTAACATTACGGCATAGGCAGAAAAATACGCATGAACAGATTGACCCCTCGAAGATCGTCCGTGTACACAATGTCAACCATGCCAACTTCTAGATTAATTCATACTTTGACTGTGAAGAACATGTTTGTGAAGGCAACAAACGCGGAACTGAAAATGTGCATAATAAAATATCGAAAATGGATTCATTTTTTCAGGAACGCTCTTTTGTAGCCGGATCAAGTACACAAAGAATGCAAGTCCTTGGTTCTAAGATTCGGGAAGAATTCACAAAAAATACAAAAAAAGCATGTCCATCCATGAATTCACGACCGTTCAAACTTGATCTAAACCACCTAACCACTTGGCTGTTGGTGCTTTTGCCCATCCCATATATGCTGAGTTTAGGCGTTTGTAACTCTGATCCCAGAGATGCACAGCAGCTACGGCATGTAGATTGATCATTAACATCCCGAGTCACTTATAATACCCACTTCAAACGGCCGCTTCGACGTACCATCCTTCCCTTGCAAGCATATAGAAGAAATGGAGCTTCGACGTGGTTGAAACAATTTTCATGTGCAGCAAGGTCCTTCTCAGTGATTTACTTACCCACAGCTCCTTCTCCCTCTCCAGGCTTAAGTCAAAATTCACAGCCTGCGCTATGTTAGTCACGTCTTCCCCTGTTTGTGAGCAATGGTGCGCGATACGCTATCATAGAGTCATGGAACGTGAAGTCGCGTCTTCTCACCTAACCCCCATTCACCCCTAGAAGCGGTCGTGTTCGCGATAGAATTCTCCCCTGCACAATCCTCGATTACTTCTTTCGTCTGTTGGTGTGACGATGAGAGAAGGGAAGGGCAGCCTATAATTTTTCCTGAGTTCTCATAAGCAATCAGTCAAACGAAAAGTAACTCAAAGCCGGAATTCTGGTAAGGTGGGCAGAAGTTCGGTGCATGTGACTATTGCGGTCGCGGATAGGTTTCGACATACTTGTCTAGACGAAAAAATGCGGATTGGTCCATCTTGTTTCCAGCCACATTGCTCGGACACCTTATGTCTACGTAGTTCCAGCGTGTAAGCTAGGAAGGAACCCACTGCGATGACGTATACTCCCACAACGTGGACAAAAAGTGGTTGTGGAGCGTCTAGTAATAACCGCATCAGTGGCCGACGGAGTTGCAAGTAAACCTTATTTATTTTAATGTTTTGAGATTAGCGAGTATATCGATATTACTGTGTTACTTGAGCGAGTGTATCGATATCGCTGCATTTCTTCCCATTGAACTACTTGGAATTGTTCAGAAGTCGCGATTCATGTGATCAGGCGACTGGACAAAAAAGATAAAATATGTACCGAACATTCTCGTAATCGATATGTATCTTATGCATTTTGCCCAATCGCCCGATCGCCTAAAATACATGTGCGGGCGCCAACACTGAACCCTGGCAGGATAGGCGAATATGGAGCTATAACGGCGAAGCTTAAGGGAATAGTATACGTGTCACTCATACAAATAGCTAAAGTGATGAGGTACACAGTAATTTTGTGGATTCAGCTCAGCATAAGAGAGCGGAAGGTGAGGAGGATGAAGCACATTTTGATTGGCAGCCTATTCACCATTCACCTATCCCTCTTTTATATTACCCACTAACTCTGGGTGTTGGTTTGTATGTCGGCTGCATGTCTGCCCGTCCGAAAGTGAGCGGTTGTGATGGGGATGATAGGAAAAATCGACCGCTCAGTGTATGGGGACACTAATTGACGCTGGACTATCAGTTGAAGGCCACATTATCGTTGTAATTGCACTTATGCTCATATAAACACCTACCATGTACATCCGCAGCATTCTGCGGTGTGCTGACGTCGCATTAGGTGTTAGCACACTGGGATTGCATGCAGGTATGTCTGTTGTCGGAGGAGTAGTGCCGTTTGAATCAGACCGATCGAAGATTGGGTAATTGCATAAATGAAATTGTAGTCTTTTTAGGCAACGTTCATAGTTTTGGAATTTGCGGATATGCGAAATTCGCTTTTTTTGTGGAAAGAAGAATAGATGCGTATCGATGGTGAAAACTGCGGAATTTGCGTTTTTGTGGAAATGCAGAATCGTGGAAATTGCGGAAAGGAGTAAGGTAATTATCGATTTCCATGCTACGAAGAGACAAGAGGATTAGAGAAAGGAAAGGCATCAAAAGTGCAGAATTGTGGAATTTGTGCTTTTGTGGAAGTGCAGAATCGCGTAATGTGCGAAAATAAAGAATTGTGGAAAGGGACAAGATACGTATCTATTGGGAGAACTGCGGAATACGCATTTTTGTGAAAATGCGGAATCGTGGAAATTGCGGAAAGGAATAAGGTAAGTATCGACTGCTTCGTCAGCGAACGTGGACGATAAGACAAAGCACCTTCTACACTGAAGGAACAGATAAGTCTCATACATTGCTTTTTCACCATACAGTTTCTTCCCTTCTCATTCACTCTTTTCTGCTTTCAATCATTCGTTTTTGATTTGTGTATTCCGTCTGCTGTCACACTGTAGTGTCTTTGGGTGGCGTGCAAGTGTTCCGACCAGCGTGCCGGGTGTTCATGTCACCTGTGTCGTGCCAAGAGTAATACACTATAGAGACGACGAAATTAAGATTCTCGTGACTAGAACGGTGTATTACGGACTGTTACAGACTAGCTTCCCCTTCATCACAGATCGTTTCTGCTTTCAGTTAGAAATTGCATTTAATTAGTGACGCCCTAACTTAACTATTCCAGTTAAAAAATTTCCATCTTTATTACATATTTATCTTGAAACTGTTTGAATTACAAATTTCCATCTTTATTACATATTTATCTTCACAAATATCTGCCTTTATTCTTTGGCCTTCATCTTCGACATAAGTAGACCAGGTCAAGATTTCGAAATCAGTAGTAAATCAATTCAAATCAATCAGTGAAGTTAACCCACTCATGGGTTACCTGTCCCCACACCAATCGCCGGAACACTTGCAACACACTCGTGCTAAGGTGAATTCTCAGTTACTATCTTGAACAGATTTGGAAGAAACCTGTTTTTTGTATTGGAAATTTTTGGGAAGATACTGGCAGACTTCTTCCGATTCTGTTCAAGATTGTAAGTGAGAATTCACCTCAGCACAACCGTTTGACCTTCGATTTTGAAGAGGAACTGTACTTCTAACAAAAATATGTCTATGCTCCGCAGAGGAATGGTAGTTTCTCTTCAAAGTCGACTGGAACATCTCATTCATCAAAAATGTATGTGAGCTCTTTGCGAAATAAAGAGAAAATAAGAACAAAACAATCTTTTATTCCATATCAACAGAGATCATCTGACTTCACATTTCAATAACGATACAAAAACAAAGTTTTATTCAATAGAACGCATTTCATTCCAAAAGCTTGCAAGTCAGCAAACATACCCGCAAAATGCACAGTATTTTCTTCCGAAGGGCTACCTGAAAAACAAAAAAATCATCTTAGTTGATTTCAGCAACAGCTATACCTATTTCAGCTAAGCAAATGGCCACATGGGAAATTGCTGAAGTGTTGGAAGGGTTGGAGCGGTTGGAGCATGCATATGAGGCCCACCGCGGACAGCGTTGTCGGGAGTATGTGCGATTAGAGCACATACCTTTCCTCGACGCCCGGCTGCGAACTTTCGATGAATACCTCGCTGTGTGTAATCCCCAAAATTTTACACACTACACGAAGCTATCCCCATCAGAGTTCGAGTAGCTGTATGAAGGTCTGGATGGGTCGCTGCTTTACTCCGTTACTCACGCCTCCCCCATAGGGGGACGTCAGCAACATTTCATTTTCTTGAGGTACTAACAAGGAAAGGATCCCAGGTCGAAGTGGCCATTTGTAACGAGACTTATATCATCAGACGCGTTTCTGGATGCTGATCTCAAATCAGTTGTCAAAATTTGCAAAGCGATTCTTTGAATGGAGTCATGGAAGTTTTTCTGAATGAACGGCTGGCTACACGTTGAAACGTGGTTTTCATCACTGTGGCTATAAATGCGTGGGCATTCATACCTGTTGTGAGGCACACATGGAATGGAGGTAAGCGTTGGGACTCGCAATCGGCTCACCATGGATCGAGTCCTGGGCTTGGCTACCTTTTTTGCATTTCACGAAATTTCTTCTCTTGTGCTTGAGAAGCACTTTTATGTTGATATGCATGCATTTTAAGGTTGCGAATCATGTATGGGTGGGTTTACTATCCCTGTCTTCAGGATTGCATGAAATTCCATGATCTAGCTTATTTATATGCAGACTTTCATAACGCACGAATTAGGCGTTGTTGCGTAAAACAGTTACGATATTCGCGCTCAGGGGGTCGAGTTACCACAGTTATTTCTGTGCAAATTTTCAGCCGAATCGAGTTTTTGGTCCAACTTTGGAAAATTGGGTGTGGCCAGGGGATAATGTGGTGAATTTTGAATTTTCTTTTACAAAAATCCTGCAACCTGAACAATATACCCTACACATTCCTGTTACACTTGCCCATTACACTGAACGTACGTAACAAGCGTCAGATAAGAGCATTTTTCGGCAAGGGTCAACGACTTCTCCTTCGTTGGATGGGTTGCCACCCAATAGCCCGTGAATTTTTTCGAAATTCTCTCAAATTCTCAAATTGGCTAAAAACTTGTCTCTTGGGTTTATTTGACTCCCTGAACACGAAAATCACACTAATTTTGCACGAGAAAGACTGGCTCGCGCGCTATGAGCTCCCGAACTCACCCTGTAATAGTATTATTTCTTAGGAAAAGCCTCCATAACTCCATTCAGAGAATCGCTTTGCAGATTTTGCAAACTGATTTGAGATCAGCATCCAGGAACACGTCTGATAATATATACCTCGTTACAAATGGCCACTTCGACCTGGGATCCTTCCCTTGTAAGTATTTAAGAGAGACCATGTTGTAGTTCTTTCACACATACTACGACCTAGATATGTCGGCCGCCGTTACGCTTTTGGGGCCTTGGCAGAAGAAGTCCACTGCGGGGAATCGACGATCAGTAGGATTGTCTACGAGGTGGCGGACGCCATTACGAATAGTGAATAATTGAACGGGAATACGGGCGGAAAATCTATTTATTATTAGAGCATCAATTATTATGCGCCCTAAGGCTCTTCAACGAGGCATTTCCGCCGTTCTGACGCAGGGACTTAGAGGAAGTAGCACGGAGGACGCAGCAGCGCTACGACATCCTCAGGACGTGGGTTTCTTGAGGGAAAGCACAAAAATATCCGGGTAGGGATAGCTTTGTTACCTAGAGCTTTTTCATGTTCACATCAGCGTGAAGTGCAGAGACCAACCAACTCCGGAAGCCTATATTTTAGGAAGATTGCGATTATCGCATTTTGTCGTTCGATATGGGAGCACCAGGGCGAGTAGGAGATGATGGAGTCTTGATGAACTCCAACATAAAGGTTGGTCAAGACGTACAGAGAAATTGTTCTCTTATTGAGATTGTTCTACTTCAGCGTTTCTTCGACCGAAAAAACGATACCCCACCTCTCCCCCACGGCAACCGGGGAACGTCGGACCGGTCCAATACTACATCCTGGTAAGACTGCGGTCTTGGACAGGGGCACCGCTATGTTCGACCGTATTCGCAGGCAGCTGCGGATACGGCCAGCAAACGAAGGTTTAATGATAAACATAGCGGGTAAGGACCAATGACTTCGCCTTATCGTAGCGGGTTTTGTTTGCACCTAATTTAGTGCTCGTAGGATGGTTGATCAACATTTGGTGTCCTATGTCGGCGATACTTCGCCATCCTCCAAAACACCTTACAGCTGGAACCAGACCACGTCACGAAATCGGTAACTTCTCTACTGTTAGGCTCGCACTTTATAGGACCGATAAGAAGAACGTTCCACTGAACGCTGACGTTTCATGTGTTGCACAACCAGCTAGCAAGAAGGTAAGACGTACTGGAAGGCGTAGAAAGGTTCCCAGCTGTGGTCCAAGAATTGGCTCCACTGGAGAAAGCCGATGTGGTAAGGGGAACTGAGTCAGCAGTGGCAGCCAGGGAAAGAATAAGGGCCTATTACGACGATCTATACGGTCCTCCTCGCTGAATGTGGGCTCATTTAAAATTCATTGAAATTTGAGCTCCGTATTCACCAATATTTCCTAAGAAATTCCATGGCACCTTAAAAAAAAGTTCTTACCTCATTCTCGGTCCGCTAGGGGCATCTTCGTCGCCTATATTGAGACATACAGATGAATCGGTCAAAAGGACAGTTGATACAGGGTGCATTTAACTATCGCCGGTAACGGTGTTCAGAGAACGCAAGTGCATTTCGACCAATGTACCTGAATATAATGAAGCAACGTGACGTTATATGCAGTGTAGTATCATATAGTTCCCCACCAAAGCTCGAGTACTTGTCCTCAAATTTTCTATCCCCTTCAAGGAGCTTTCGTGCGGATGCTTTCACGGCTTTTTAAGTTGATCTGATCATCTGAAGAGGATCTGTGAAAAAGCTTCTTCTTGAAGGTGATACGTTATATTGCCTTATGCAATGCTACTCACCATCAACTTTTTTGGGTGTACATTTCGATGCGGGAGGTTCTAGGAGAGATCCGGTTTCAATGACGGAAATGGAGAATACTCTCCATCACAGTTTAAATTTGATACTGTAGATCTAAAAATGCACATATAGCAGGTAGCAATTATATAGTTTAATGTAACAACTAGAGGGGCCGAAGAAAAACGCACCCGTGGAATTCCGCTTTATCAAGGAATGAGGGACAGCTCTCATATAGCCAATCTTTTCTACTGGCCATACCGGTTGGAGTAGTTCGTCTTTTTCTTCGTACATCCTTCATATTTCTCTAAAGCGCCCACTAAAATTTTCTAAATTTTTTCCACTAAAATTATTAACAGTGATTTTCTGATTTGCTTGCTGGTGAGCACACATGGATGGAGCCCACTGGTGCAACCTATTGCATGGAAGCTATAAACGTTCTTCTTATGATATTGTATAGTAGCATTGTCTTCATGATCGAAGAAGTCTAGTGCAGGTTGAAATGAGTGCGATATTAAAAGTTGGGTTGAAAATCGATTTATCTAGGTGGAAAAAATCATTAATTGACAGAAATACTGCAATCGGGCGTTAAGCAACTGTCAGTAGCTCAGAAAAAGTTCAATCTTACAAAATTCCTATCTCATTATGATCACCGAAATGCTCTACCAACAAGCTTGCACAACAATTTGACCATATATTTGTTCACGAAATATTGACTGAACCTTCAGAAATGTGTAAACCCCGCGATGCTTAACACAGTGCTATCCGCAAGAAACTTGCACTAAGGCAGAGGGTCAGCTGGTAGGTTTCAGTGCGAAAAACAGGAAAGAAAGAACACAGAAAAGAGGAAAATCAGTTTTTAAGCTGAGCGTAGGCAAGTGGGAGTACACAAGATAGCAAGTTATATATAACCTCAGCCTAAAGGATTTCTATTATACATAAGAGCCTGTTATTGCGTATACATTTTCAAAAGAAGCTTCATAGTGCTAGAGAAGCGAAAACAGACAAATGAGAGGCTCGTACTATGGAGTAAAATCAAAGACACCGCAAAATCGCAGAATGCCAGGTGCAAAATGACGATGTCTGACGTACGACGTGTACGTACATTAAAGGCACCGAGAGGGGGGCAGAGAGGAAAAACGTGTACAAAAACTCTAACCTTTGTACACGAACATATGAGTTGAGAAAACATAATGTGCAGAGAAACTCGCGTTAAAAAACACGCCGTGAGGCGCTTTTGCGATCCTAGCGCGCTTCAATCTAAACTCCAAGCTTCAGTGGCCGAGCCACGGCAGATGCATTTTAGTGCTTGCCTCCAGCGTGATTGGAGCCCATTTTTGAATTATTTTCTTTCTAGATTGCTTTCTAATAAAATGTTTTACTTGTTTTGTGTTTATCTTCTTCATTGTGCATTTCGAACGTCATTACATATCCGACTGAGCTAGACGGCACCAGAACTTTGGAAAAACAGAGCTCTAAAGAAAGCGTTGATAGGTAAGCGTAAGCGTTGGGTTGCATTAGATACATCACGGTTACGTCACAGCCGAGACGGCTTCCTAATTTGGGCCGAACTATGGCTTTCAATATGGAGCAGCAGGCTTTCAAGTAATGAACTTTTGAGTCAAACCGCTTATCTCAATGCGCTCTATAAATTTGTGCTCCACAATTTGATCCATAACCTCCATTCTAACTGTGGATTGGGCGAAAAATGTGGCAAGCACATGGTGTGAGTCTCGTCTTGTTTTAGCATACCTTCTTTTTGATGAGCCTCGCGCGGAGGGTACGATGCTATCCTCGCTAATATGCGGAAGACGGTTAGTTCTGTTCAGCTTTCTCATTTTCTTTCACTTTTTTTAATCGATGCCTATCTTCTGAAGCTTTTGTATTTCCGATGGCGCACCATCGCTCTTTGTCAATGTTGATGCACGTGATGGTGGCACAGCGAGCACATGGATATATTCGCTGCAAGTGAGTCACTCATCTTCCAGTCTGTCAAATGGGGTGGTTCCTTTCGGTGCCGGGGAAGGATAATAGTAATCGTTGAGAGCTGCATATTTATGCCTTGATTTTAATTACCGAATGAGTCATACCCGAAGTGCGCGATTAAGCTGCTGTTGGAGTTTTCGTGAAGTGCCCAGGGTTGGAATAGTGTTCCAGTCTATGAAAAGGGTGTTTAAAAGGGAAGGGGAGTGCTTTCTTGCATTTTTTATTTTCTCAGTCATTGCTGAGTGTGCTGCTGTGGACGTGCGGCCCCCTTGCATGCTGAGGCGAACCCTTCATTATCTTTGTGGTCGAGAGGCCTTGATGCTAGTATTTGTCTTTTTCAGGCGAGTTCTGCTGGAGTATACCCCTTGTCGGACAACTTAATGAAGCTATCTGTCAGCATGCTTTGTATTATGCGTTGTGGGGCAAATATGGAGTGCGTCCCGAGCGCTACAACTGGTTTCTCAAGTGAGCTTTTCTCTAATTTGCAAACTTTTTATGTTGCTTTCATTTTACCCATTTTTTCTTTCTATATATTCTATGTGCCGCTAATTTCAATATCTTGAAGTGTCCCGATGTGATCTCGTACCCGTTGCGTACAGTTTGTCGAGTCCACGTAGTTATCATGCCAGGCAACCAAGAATTCTTTCTATCTTCATGTTGGACAAGAAATACTCCACACTCGGAAAGCCATGACTGGAGTACGAGAATTTCGTCGCAAGTGTTTGATTTGAGAAATCCAAAGGTTTTTAGGTTGGATGCGGATTCGCTACGGTTCATAATGTAGACGATGGCAGTCTAGAAGATTGAATGGAGTACTTCTTCCCCGCAAAATCATGAACTACGAGTTTTCTATGGTGGATGACTCTGTTAGATTGACACATGGACCTGACTCGCCTGCTATACTTTACGTATGTTTTTCACAGACGCTTCAGTTACTTTTACGGTGTACACGTGTTTTTTGCAAGTTTTACCTCTCGTTTCTGGGGTTTCTGACTTTCGTTGTTGCGATTCGGGTATTGCGATCGACCCTAGCACATAGATCCCATATCACACTACATATACTGTAAAGGGGAAGACCAGTTCGCAACTAGCAATTTTTAATTACCTAATTGTTTGGGATGTACCGCGTACTTGAATCCTGCTTGTCATAGCACTTGAATGCATTTTCACTTTGTGAAACTGTTCAAGGTAGCTTTCACGACCAGGTATTAATTCGACAGCTTTTAATTAACGGAGCTTGAGGTTGCATTGTCAGCCGCAGCAGCGTCTCAAGAATTCCTCTGACCCTTTGTTCTTGTATTTCTCCTCTAAGACCTCGATCACCTTATACATCCGTAGAGAAACCAGGCGCTTCGCCAGCTCTGGTGAAGGAGCCCAGAGCGCCTCCCAACTCAGCTTCGCAACGCAGCTTTTCCACCTGAGCGATTATTTATGATGAACTTGTGTCTCAATTTTGGAGTACCCGAGTCGCTCATTACTTTTTTGTAATGCGTTCGAAGCAGCTTTTATCACAGGTTGGGTGCATGGCGCTCATTTTTTCGATAACTATTACTGTAGCAAAGGCATTTTTTCAGGTAGCAGCGAGGTGCCACAACGTGCACGTGACGGCTAGAAAGATAGTGAGCAATCTGTCGTGTGAGACGCCAGAGGCATTTCCGCGGCACGTTCCACCTGTGGGTGGTTATCACATGCAAGAGATTTTCCAAACTGTTGGTTTGATATAGGATTGCTTGAGCTGATTGCCTTAGAGGTTATGTTAATAGAATTTTGTTTCCTTTGTAATACTAATTTTAGGTGTGATGTAAAGTTCGTCAAAAGAGCTGTTATTGCACATTCGAAAGAGCTGAGTTTTCACACACACTCAAAAGAGCTGAGTTTTTCTTGAGTAGCTGTACTATCCGTGTTAACGATTTTCAGGGCATCTAGTCTATCCGACGGGTTGGTTTGCTTATAGATGTAATGTAGTAATCATATCATGGATGAAGAGTGCCTATCTGTTCCATGTGCCTTGTTCGCCACCTGATCACTTGACTGTATCGCTTAGCGTTGTGGAGCTATTTTTCAAACTGCTATAATTAGAAATTATACCGTTTCTATTTCTTTACCCCTCAAGATTTTAATGGAAACTGTAAGAAGTTAAAATAAAGATTGTAACCGTGAAAGTGATTTGTACTTTGCAAAAAGTTCACTCAGTAAAGAAAAGAAATAAGAATTTTATAAGGAATAGTAGAGCACCATTGCAGTAGCATTAGAACTTCAAGATGATGTTTTCCAATAATGGAACAGAAGAAAGCAAACCTGGCCACAAGCTCTTCCACTCGAGTTCGTGATTCATATGAAGTCAAACCTTGGGGGGGGGGGCACTCGACAATAGCATAGGTCGTCCCCAATTTTTGCTCATTTGCGCTGTGTATGTTCAGTTAGAGCTTACTTGGCTAAGGTACGGATAACGCGGAATGTACCTTCATGTGAAGTAAACCTAGATATCATCGTGAGTAGCATCAACAATGAAATAAAAAAATAACTCCTATTCCCATTCTTGTTTACAAAAAAAATGGATTTAAAAAATGGAATCACCCTAGCTGTAGTGAAGTCAGACGAGTGAACGGATCTGCAACTAAAGAAGATTGTTATTCATACGAGTCAGCATTGAAAAGGGATAAAATCGCTTTTAATTAATCACCGACTGCAAGAGAGCAGAAGTACTGAACTCAAAAACTATTGACACTATTTGTTGTGTGTTGCCCGATGCGTGTGTGTCGTGATTAAACTGAGGAGAAGAAGGCGAACCGGTCGTTCTTGTCGTAGTAGTGACCTGCGAAGTAAGGTGGTTCGGTGAAATTCTTTATGACGAGGCAACTCACGCACAACGAATGACGCAGAATCAAGAGATAGCTTCGGCTTTACCAGATGACGGCACCTCAAACTTGGATAATTAAACTTTATTATTTTTCGAACGAATGAATAATAAGTAAGCAACACGAATTCAATCAAAAACTAATGCTCCGGCATCAAATAATATGAGGTACTTCTATAAGGCATGAGGCGGGAGCACCGAATGGTGAGAGATCGATAAATGGTAATTGAACGACAAGATAGACAAGTGACACAGTAAAAAAAATAGCGTATAACAATAAGGATTGAATGGACTAGTCGGTACTGTAGGTCAGTAACAAATTCAAATAGTGTCAAGCCTAGGCCGACATGGAGTGAAATAGGGTATATAAAGAGCAAATATCCGACAAAGCTGACGACAAATAAGCAGTAATCCTAAGCAATAATCGTAATCGAATATCCTAGAAGAGTGGACGATCCGTGATTGGCTACGATTCCTGGCTCTTATCGACCCCCTTACCGCCTTTGGTCAGCACACTATTGCTACTTTCAAAGCAAATATCTAATACACAACAAATAGTAGCATCCTTCCAAGAGAGAGTTTGTGAAGAGGCATCATAAGAATAAAGATGACAACATTCAGAAAGTGATTCAAAAACACTCCCATAGCCGACCGTTCGCGAATGATGAGCTGCGCGTAATGACACGCGCCGCACACGTGGCTTCCACGCTTCCCACAATTCTTCATTTCCACAGAGACGCAAATTCCACGATTCCGCATTTCCACGAAAACGCAAACTCCGCAGTTTTTCCAATCGATACGAATCTATTCTTCTTTCCACGAAAACGCAAATTTCGCGTTTTCACTAATTCCAAAACTATGAACGCTGTCTTAGGCAGCGTTCATAGTTGTGGAATTTGTGGAATTGCATAATTGCGGAAATTGCGGAGAAGCATTAGATAGGTTTCGATTTCCATTTACGAAGAAACGAGAGGATTAGAGAAAGGAAAGGAATGGAAAGTGCGGGATTGTGGAATCGGCGGAATTGTGGAATCTTCGGAATCATGGAATTCGCAGAAATGCAGAATTGTGGAAAGGGACAAGATACGAATCGAATGAGAGAACTGCGGACCTTGCGGAATTGTGAAAATGCAGAATCGTGGAATTTGCGGAAAAGCATTTAGATACGTATAGATCTCCATGCTCCTCACAAACGGGATGCACCAATTATATGCGATGGGAAGGGGACATCGACAGTGGGTGATCCTGAGTGATAGTAGTTGATAATAGCTGATAAGAAGCGTTGGAGAGTAGGGTAACCAAGTATTGCATTTTTCTGGTTGACGATGGAGCGTTGACACTTACAGGTGTTGTGTGCCATGGGAAGGGTACATCAATTATGGGTGATTCGAGGTGACAACAAGTGATAAGGGCTGATGGGAAGGGTTAGAGGGCAAGTGCATTAAATTTGTCAAACTACTCAATGTGACGGTGTGGCGGTGGCACTTATGAGTGCTTGATAGAGCTGTACGGCCACATTGGCGGTGCGTGACCGGAACCGCTGCTGAAAGAAGCTCGAGACTGCCGCTCCCTGTTACTATGCGACCGCTGTAGCCCAAATGTTGAGTGATCAGTGGGTCAGCAAATTTTGCTCTTGATCCGATATCAATTGTAGCAAAGAGTATCGAGCGCTGAGTCATCTAGATTCCGAATAGTGCTGTGGCACAGTAGTGCACGACCGAATTACCACGCACCGATAACGCTTAGCCCCTGGACGCCCACCCAGTGAACGTCCTTCGCATTGCAACATCATTAGCAACACAATATTTTGACTGTTAAATTACATGGAAACACTGACAGTGAAGAATGCTCGTAGAGACGCCAGTTGGACTAGCGTTTGGTTCCGCGTTTATCACTGTATGGAAATGAGCGATGATTACTTCTGCGATGTCAGTTGGACAGTATCGGCCACTTACACATTGCTACCATATTTCTTCCAGCCATTCGCGCAGTACCATACGCCTGGTTTTATCATATGCTGGACTGGTTTTATCACATGTAAAATTCAAGCTCTCATCTTTGCTGCGAGATATGCATATCCGGTCAAACGCACGCAGTAACAAACACTCATCCGATTATGTATAGTAAGAGGTTGCTACAATGGTCAAGGAGATACGAATTCGAATCGGAAGCCGAATGGACTCACTCAAAGCGCTGCTTCCATTCCACTGCTTTGTCACGGTATGTATGTAGCTGCTACCTGAAATATTCTTATAGGATGCTGTGATCTTTTTTGCATTCGGAGAGGTATATCATCACGGTCAAAGCACCAACAATAAGCCATCGCCTTTTGCGAAAGGTGCAACTTCCTGTCATTGCCTTCAGATCAGCAGTGCGGCTCATGCACTTGCAATCGATATAAACTTCGCGCAAAGAGCACCAACTTTTTCTGCTCTGTGCTCTCTAAAGCTCTGAATTTATACAGTCATTCCCTCGTTTCCTATGGCTAGAACTCAGGCTGAAAAAAGAGAAAGGTCCTTGGTCCAAGTAGCCATTTACGGTGAGATTTTCTGTGCACCAATTTAATACCAAATCATGTTTTTGACCTGACCCTTGGAAGGGTAAGTTTAGCGGATAATATTTTTCCACTTCTCACGGAGAAAGGCAACTGTAAGAAGTAACGGAGATATACCTAATATCTCTTCTCCAGCAAACATACGTAGAGAGCTCCATAGAAGAGCATTTTCTTGACAGGGGCAACGACGCGAAACCACGTAGTTCGCGCTCTATTACCGCGTCTTCGGATTCTCTTCTCGTGAGCCCATTGTCCTTCATGAGTCCACGCTCTAGTCGAAGAATAAAGATCAGACAAGCTGGTAAAGTTCTACATGACCGGAAGTACAGTCGGTCGAGGGAATTGATAGGAGAAATGAGCAGAAAAAAGCCTAATTAAAACGTGGTTTGTATCACTTGACGTTTTCATCGAAGCCCTAAATGTTGATACTAGTAGAATAAACACTTGATCGACAACGACCTTTCCGAAGGCGAAATCAAGAAAAAGACGTGGGGTATCACCTGCGTCTGAGACGCGTCCACAGTGCCATAACTCCACTATCGTCCACCTTCGCGGACAGTTTTCTGTCACAGGTGAACTCGTTGCAAAAGGTTGATCAGTCCCCTACAAAGTCAAATTTTTGAAACTTGGAATAACTTTCGAAATTGTTTCCTCATCTTTGGTACCATCTCAAAGTTGATCAATTGTGTAACGCGAGTTCTCTTCTACAAAGCGTAGCATGGAAGAATCCGCAGTTTTGCAGATGTCAACATGGTTTTCAACCCGATATATCAATGATGTCACACTATTTGTGATTTGCTACTAGTGAGTGGATTTGCCGTGTGCTGAGTTGGCGTCTATACTATGCATGTTATCCTTGTACAGCTATTCCTTTTTTAAATCGAAAAATTACCACTTACCTAGGGATAATTTTTGGTTAGTAACTGTAACAAAGACGACCGCAAGATATCTTATATTGGTGCCCTTTGCAACGAATCCGAGTGAACAACTCTGAAGAAAGTGTTACTTTTTTTTATTACTATCATCTACTTGCCAAGGGTCAATCACATCTCCTTTGTCCACCCACGGATTTTACGAATTTCCGTCAAAATCTCGATTTGGTTTTTGATACATGGCTCACGCGCCACGGCCGTCTGCACTTGCCGTATTGCTGGTCCAGGAAAACTTCATGACTTCACAGAGCCGCTCCCGCCGGAATGCAGATTTTCGTTCTGCGTCTTGAGACGCATAGAGCCATATGCACATTATCGAGAACAGCCGGCTTGATGTGCTCACCCTTCCTTGTTAGAGTTATCTAACCAAATGGTGAAATATGTTAGTAGCACAACCGGGAAAATATGATGGAATGGAATTGTTGCCGAATACCGCAGACAAAAATCAAGTAACATCGATCCGAACATCAGTACTGGCAAGGCTCGGATTTCAGGAAAGTTCGTTCGAACGCGGGCGGGGGGTGGGGTTGGAAGGGGTGGGGGTAGTCTCGTATATCCTTCAAGAATAAAGGCTTCCTTTTCGTAGGTTTTCAAAGATTTTTTGGTGTTTGCTTGACTAATGTCGTGTTTCAGAACTCCTGCAATCCCTACTGAGCTTGTCAACCCTCCATAAAAATTATCATGAACTGTGCCTTTGAGCGTTTAAGAAGTTGATGTGAGAGATAGGACTGACCACAGTTTTTGGGTGATTTTTATCAGTTTTTTTCGATGAAGCTCTGAATTTCTATCCACCTTGACGTTCTTGTATGAGTAAGTTATACTAATTGTAAGAAACTGTGGATTAGTTTCCATCTTCATACATCGACTATGGATGGGTTCATGCTCTGCGATGCCAGCGGCAGGGCGTAGCTGCGTGTCTCCGTACAGTTAGTGCCGTAAGAGTGTTGAAAATCGCGCGAAAACGCGTTTTCGCGTTTTTTATAGTTTTTTCGCCATAAATCGATTGGTATTGATTATTTTTACTAAACATGTATATGTTTAAGAATCAGCTCGTTGAGCTCTACAAGAAGGTACCACAAGTTTTTGATTTTCTTGAATTCGATACCAGGCCATTTTTTCACATTTTGAAAAGTTTGAGCGAAAATTTCTTCGAAATGTGATGAATTGGCAGCGAAATCAACTTTATTGGGGAGTGTGCGCTTGAAAATGAGTAAAGAGGTGGTTTTTTCAACAGCACATACACGGAGGCACTGTTTAGGGCCACACCAAGGAACAGGGTTGGTCTGAAATGAGGGAAGCTTCAAACTTCCTACACAACTGTGAACTTAAAAGGGAGGTCTTTCAGGTCATGACGCGCTTTCGGGAAACGGTTTTTTCCATTATATGGGGGTATCTACATGAAACATATAAGTGACTTCCATTTTTGCTGCGCGGCCCTACAAATGCCAAAAAAGGAGTAAAGAAAATTTTGTTCAAAAAAGGCGATTTTAACCCATTCATAGTAACGCATCTTCCTTGCAACTTTGATCATGTGCAGATCCGAAGGTGTTCTTCTATTTCACATTCAAAATAAAGTCAAATACGTGAAAAAATGAAATCTTATTTCCACCATGTACTAAAAGTGCGTAGCAGTCTCATAAGGGATCCCCGATGGATGGTTCTCTTGCGACCGGATGGCCTAGTGGATACGGCGATGGACTCTTAAACGGATGAAGTGCTGGGTTGGTGGTTCGATCCCTGCACTGCCAAAGTTTTGAGTTTTTTTTGCATTCACTTTTTCTTCGTCAAATATGTCTGTTTATGCCAAATGACTGCGATTTTCGTTGACAGCATGCCAAATTGACTCTATTCACGAATTGTCAGTGAATTTGGTTATGTGACCTTTTTGGACACGAAAGGGCCCGTAGCGCTCGAAATTCGCAATTTCGCACAAAATGAGTGTCATATTCGTGTTCAGGGGGTCAAAATACCCTTGGGGACACATTTCTAGGCAATTTCAATTTTGACCCTAACTTCGAAAAAGATGTTTGGTCATGGGTACATGGTGCGCTCCTACTTGTAGAAGTGAGTAAGTCACAAAACCGATGAAAATCAATGGAATATGCACAGCATGGATGCCTATCGCTATAATTTCAGCTATCAAGCACCAAGCAAGAGAAATAGAGAGAATTTCCCTACAAGTGGTAACGCCCTCTCCTTCATCGAATGTGCAGTCGATGGTCTACCAATACCCGGCTCAAATTTTCGAATTTGGGTCAAAATCTCGATTGGGCTGGAAACTTACCCCCCAAGGGTAGTTCGACCTCCTAAACACAAATATTGAATCCGTCTCTCGCAAAAACGCCTCGTTCGTGTGCTATGAGCGCCGAAAGGCTAAAAAATTGGACTGTCAAACTTGCTGAAAACTGGCAATAAAGGGCAGTCCGAAGTTCTAAATGTGATTACTGCACTTATTCTTCATATTCGAATGTTAACGAGTCCAAAAACCAAAATCTAAATTTTGCAAAAATTTGTCCTCAGTGGGGATCGAACCATCAACCCCGTTTTTGGCATTTGTAGGGCCGCGCAGCAAAAATGAACATCAGTTATATGATTCTTGTACGTACCCCCACACATGCGAAAAGCAGCTTTCAAAAAGCGCGTCATGAGTTGGAAGACCTTCCTCGTTAGATCAGGAATGTGAGAAGACTTCGCTGCCAGTTCATCACATTTCGAAGAAATTTTCACTCAAACTTTTCAAAATGTGAAAAATGGCCTAGTATCGAATTCAAGAAAATCAAAAACTTGTAGTACCATCTTGTAGAGCTCGACGAGCTGATTCTAATACATATACATGTTTAGTAAAAATAATCAATACCAATCGATTTATGGCGAAAAAACGATAAAAACGCGAAAACGCGTTTTCGCGCGATTTTTAACACTCTTACGGCACCAACTGTATTTCCGCCTATGCCATCCTGCCTCAATGTATGCGTCGTCTCTGCACCTCCCCCGTGTCACTCTGCTTCGCTGCGTGTGAGCGCGTTTACGCCAACCAGTACTGAGTTTGAACGCGGCCCAATGCGATCATCTCTCCTCGATACGAGGGTGGGGGTCGATTGGTCCAATTTTCGCTCCGCGGGGTCGCACTCGCGGCGCCGTCAGTACGAGCCGTTTGGAATTCCGCTCAAGACGCATTGGGCTGGCACCGTAAGGCCCCTTTAAAGATTGCAAGTTGGGAGCTTCAACCACTGAAGGTCCTTTACGGTTCTAGCCCATTGCGTCTTGAGCGGAATTCCAAACGGCTTGCACTAACGGCACCGCGAAGCAAAAATTCGACCAATCGACCCCCACCCTCGATACGATAGTTGACGGTATCATTTAATCAAATTTTCATTCTAAGTGATCCTGTACGATGGTCACGGTGGATTACAATATAGAAATCCGATGAATACCTGCTTTGCCCGAGATATATGTAGACGTGATTGTGTAGCACGAGGTGCTTGCGGAGGTGAGCCAATGGACGTTTGTTTGTCACGTGACTGCAAATGCTCCATCCAATATGACCAATATGAAGACGCGACCAGTCGGCAATCTGGAACCTTGTTTTCTTAAAACTATCGCATGCGTCTTGTAGTGTGCACTTTCGCGACTAGCTTCAAGGATTCCCAAAAGCCGTCTTCCCGTCACCGTCCACACCTTTTGCTTGTTTCTTTTGCGAAAAAGTGATTGAAGGGCTTTGGTGATGCTTGAGTATTATTCTGTCTCCTGGCCTCATACAGATCTCAATGTGAATGGCACAGTATGGGACATCAGAACTTTTATTTCGAAAACGCAAGAAAGCTCTCACAAAATTAATGGCAAGAGATCCATGGTAGCAAAGAGTCAGTAAATAAAATCAGCTAAAACTCTGAGCTCAGTCTCCTAAACAAAGTCTCTGCACGAACTCTGATCCGCGTTGCTGACTTTATAAAGGTGCTCGGTGTCGGAAGGATGCCTAGTAAGCTGAAATTTTTTTGCATTAAACATTTTGCAACCGTTTTTGTGGGAGGTTAATTCCGTATTTTGGAATAAAAATTTCAAAATCTCGCCCAAACCATACTCGTTCAATTTTGATTATGTGGAATAGAAACCTGTCTTCGGTCATGCTCAAAATGTCCCTCTTCTATTGAGTAGTCTACCCAATTTTGACCATTTTTTGGTATGAAAAACCATTTGTACTGAAATGTTGATGCAAGCGACTAAAACCTAATCATTTTATACCAGTTGGGCTATCGCACAGTACTGCGCGAATAACACAGTAGAATCATGTAATGGGAAAATGGCCGATATTGACTTTTTGCTGACCAACCACTTTCTACTTAAAGGTGATAGATATTAACTGATATCGATGATATCACAGCTGAGGAAGGTCATCATTTTTTGGAGGTCCAGATGATTTAGCGGTGATAACTTTTGTTACAATGATATCGTGATCAGTGTTCGGGAATGATATGGGTAATCACTAATCACTTAACCCTTCTGCTGAAGTGGTCAATATTGGGAGTTCGTAGTCTGAGGATCGACAGTTTTGGATCCAACAACATCAATTGGTAGCAATTTGTCTATTTTCTGAGCATCTGCCTCCTACATACTGTAGACGTAGATCCTATCCCGGTTGTCGATGCTTAGCGTTCCTGTAACCATGCACCACTATTTGGAATTTCACATAGTCTAGCGGTCGATGCCCAGTATTGTTGCTGGCATCGCAAGAAAGAATGGATCGCTTGCTTCACCATTATTTGGAAAGCTAGGCAATTTAGCGGTAGACATATCGGCGGCAGATATCAGAGCATAAGCAAAATATGTTCACCCAATGGTAGTGAGCAACGGACGCATTTACCATAGCATCCGTAAAGTAGTAGAGAGCGGTGTACCGAATTTCGTCCCATCCCCATTTCCGAATGGCTCTTATCAGTCCTGTAAGCAGTTATCAGTTTCGAAAAGTCACCGTCAAGGTCCCCGTACCTCATAATACCTGTGAGTGTGAACACTCCACTGTTAGCCAGAAGAGCGGAACGAATTTAACGACATTCGCCTGCTTATACTTCTTAGCTAATCTCATCAACCGTTATCAGTTTGGATCACCCACCATTGATGTGCCCGTCCCACCCCTCGAAACACCAATGAATGCCGGGGCTCTGAGCAACCCGCATGCGGAAACGGATTCGATGATATTCGTCTGCTGACGCTACTTATCGAATCTAATCGAACGTTATCAATTTTGTGTCCAAGTTCGACTTTCCATAAATCTTGGCATGGTATTAGCACGGCCAGCTGTGCTTTAAGGTGAGTTCGTCTGTAATTGTGATTTGCGACTCCTATCCTAATGCTTCTGGTCTACGTGGAACTATTCTGTAAGTCTGAAATGGTATTGGGGGGTATATCGCAATTATCTTTGACTTTCCAGGCTCTGACGAAGGCGACAAGACCGAAACGTTAGCCGAATAAAGTTAATTAATATCTTGGTGTTAGCTGCAAGAATCGGACAGTTATCAATTTTGATCACCCACCGAAGATGTGCCCGTCCCTCCCCTCGAAACGCCAATGAATGCCGGCGCCCTAGGATCAACCCGCATGCGGAAATGGATTCAATGATATTCGTCTGTTGACGCTCCTTATCGAATCTAATCGAACGTTATCAATTTGGATCACTCACCGAAGATGTGCCTGTCCCACCCCTCAAAACACCTATGAATGTGAGCGCTCTAGAATCGACCCGAAAGGCGAAACGAAAATGGCGACATTGGCCTTTCAAGGCTCCTTATCAGCCCTTATCGGTTGCTATTACTTTCGGTCCACCACCGCTGAGATCTCCTTACCAACCCCTATATCATATCTGAAATCCAGGATCCCATCTTTGCTGCGACGCGAGATATGAATTTCCGGTCAAACACACACACACCAACAGACACACTTAGCCGATCATATATAGTAGGATGATTTTCGTTTTCTATTATTTCCTTCTTCATTTCTCCTACCAGCCAGCACATTTTGATAATGCCTTGATGAATATGCTATTGTGAGTGATTAAAATGACTAACGCAGCTTCACACTTCTCCAAATTTTCATAATCGTGCTGCAGTCTGCAGTTAGCTTGTGCCACAGCGATCTGAGCGGGTATTTTTTATTGAACTGTTGGTTAAGCTGGTAGGAGAAATAACTTTCATCCCAGCAG
Source organism: Trichostrongylus colubriformis (assembly GCA_963978905.1). Classification (NCBI taxonomy): domain Eukaryota; kingdom Metazoa; phylum Nematoda; class Chromadorea; order Rhabditida; family Trichostrongylidae; genus Trichostrongylus; species Trichostrongylus colubriformis. Next base: position 19,950,705 of record OZ022260.1, read on the forward strand.
CAAGAGCGTTTTCTTGACAGTTTTGCGACATGCTGCCGAGTGCCTCTATACGTGTGAATGAATTTGAGCTTGTTGCTTACTGCTGTTCGTCCTTTTTCCACTAATCCCTTCTCATTTTTAGTCATACGTGTCTGTGGACACTATCGGTATCAATTATTCGTGTGCTGCTTTGCCAAACGAGGTTTTTAGGTAAATCAATTTTATTTATGAACAAGAAAGACATTAGGAGCGTTTTGGATATCCGTAAAAAATCCAAATGAACAACAGAGATGAGTGTTCTTCAATCACAAGTGAACTCCTACCGTTTGTACCACTTTGTGGGTTAGAATGATATCGCGACTGACAGCACTGTCATTTGTCATCACCGTTGTATAGTAATTCCCAGTCGCCCATCATACTAACACGAGTCGGTAGCGACGTCCTACCACTCGCGGTGGATCACGGGGTAAGTTCAATTTCCTTCTTTCGTCTATTCGACGTCTCATGGATTGAATGGGTAAGTCCGAAATGCTAGGGGTTTTTGTCGCTCGATAGGGTAAGTCAAGGGTCAGTGAACTTTGAGCTACTTTTTAGGCTCTGAATACGATGAAAGGGTCGAAACGTCAGCCCATCAATAAACCCGATCAACCTAAAACCTCGTTTGGCAAAGCAGCTCACGAATAATTGAACAACATGCCGAGGTTTCAAGAAGTGAGAACCTGGAGAATATTTTCGGTGTTCTCAACTTATTCAGCATTAACTTAGAGGAACGATCACATCTGACTGTAGTTTTATGCCTGTCCTAGATCTATCCACGACTTCTGTACATGGAATTCACATCACCCCCACTCGATACGCGGTCATAGTGCGCCACTGAATGTACTTCTGCGCGCTGCAAGCAGATAAACAGCGACTGGGCTGGGGACGATTTGCGTGACAAGCACTCTTCCTTCTTTTGAATCTTGTCAAATGTACGTAAATATTATTAACACTAAGCTTAACATTACGCATTATATTACTACCCGTTGGCTGGCGCACACTACTGCGCGCGATTCATGGCGATGTTGTGCAAAATGGTTTGATCGGCACAATCAGTTAAGTATGGAATTGAGTGGAAATTTCCTTTCCTCTATTTTCGCTAAACTACTGAACTGGAAAAAAGCAGAGAAGATGGCGTGATAAAAAAGCATTTCGGTACTAATATACTTCAGTCGCTTTGCATCGAACCCAATTTGCACGTCATCGACATGAATCGCGCGCAGTAGTGTGCGCCAGCCAACTGGTTTAGGTCATCATTGGGAGTTTGGATAGATCACAGATCGATAGTTTTGTATTCGACTGCATCAACTGGGACAATTAGTTCACTTACTGAGCACCCAATTCCTACACACTGATGGCAGATCCATATCCCGATTATCGATATTTATTGTTTTCGTTAACATGCTTCACTGTTTAAAATTTTACATGGTCTAGCGGTCGATACCCAGTGTTGCTGCCAACACCGCATTAGAAAATGATTCCCAGTGAGCCGCCTGCTTTGCTATCACAAATATTGGGTAGTCGAAAAAGTTTTTTCGTATTTTGAAACACGCGCTTTTTCCCTCCAAACTGCTTTCCTGCAATCTCTTCTGTACATACACATGTAGTACAAGTCCACACGCATCTATAGGTATTATTGTCTTCCATCCCGATGGAGCAAGATCAGGGCTATAAGATGGATGGGGCAGCACTTCCCATTCAAGCTCGAGAATTTTTTGGCAAGTCTTCCCACATACTGAAAAAGTGACTCTCCAAAAAATTCTCGAGCTTGAATGGGAAGTGCTGCCCCATCCATCTTATAGCCCTGATCTTGCTCCATCGGACTACCATCTTTTCCTTTCCCTATCTAACGCCATTCAAAGAAAATTTTTGTATTGAAGATGACATTGACCTTTGATATGTTTATTTTGCCGAAAAAGGTTATCCGGGAGATGGAAGACAATAATACCTATAGATGCGTGTGGACTTGTACTACATGTGTATGTACAGAAGAGATTGCTGGAAAGCAATTTGGAGGGAAAAAGCGCGTATTTAAAAACACGAAAAAACTTTTTCGACTACCCATTATAAGTTGTATCATGATTAACAATGTAGATCGCAGTATCAAGAGAAGTGCACCATTTTTTTTTGGAACGCTAGGCAATTCAGCGGTCGACACATCGGCCAGTGATATCAGAACATAAACAAAATATGTGCACTCATTGGCACTGATCATCAGACGCCTTTGCTAAAGCGGTCGTATTGTGCTAGCAAGCGATGTAAAGGATTTCATCCCATCCAATTCCTAACGGTTCTTATCAGCCACTGTAAGCCGTTATCAGTCTCACTGAGGCCCCTGTACCCAACAATACCATTGAGGTCCCCGTACCCTACAATACCTGAGTATGTGAACATTCCACTTCTAGCGGCCTGTGTGGCATCTCCCTTCTCACGCTCCTTATCGAATCTTATCAACCGTTATGAAGCTGGATCACCCACTATTAATGTACCCATCCCACCCCTCAAAACACTTATGAGTGACAGGGTTCTAGAAACAACCTGGAAGGCGAAACGGAATTGGCGGCCTTTGACGATTCTTATCGAGTCTTATCAACCGTTATCAAGCTGGATCACCCACCATCAATGTCCCCGTCACACCTCTCAAATTAACTATGAGTGTCGAGACTTTAGAGACAACCCGAAAGGTGAAGATTTTTCGACATTTGTTCTTGGACGATTCTTATCTAGTCTTATCAACCGCTACCAGTGCGGGTCACCCACCATTAATGTCCTCGTCCCAACCGTCAAAACAGCTATGAATATCGGCGCTCTGGGATCAACCCGAAAGGCGAAACGGATTCGGCAACTTCTCCTTTCGAGGCTCCTTATCAGCCCCTATCAGCTGTTATCAGAACCGGTCCCCCAACATTAGTGTCCCCTTGTCACCCCCCACATCACCTGCAAAAATCAAGGTTCCAGCTTCACTGCAACGCGAGATATGAATTTCGTGACAGACAGACACACACACACACGGACAGACAGACATACTCAGCGGATTATATATAGTAGGTCATTATAGTAGGTCATATCCCAATTCATTCCAACCTTATACTCAACAATGCTGCAGTTTTACGGCAATCCTGAAGGCAGCGATAGGGTAAATTTGGACGAGAAGAAGAAAAAAGTGAAAGAAGTAATGAATATGTCGGGGTGCACAATAATACGACCATGAAGAAAAAATGGGTTGAGAGGGGGAGGGGGATGGCCATAATCCCGTGAAATACCTTGCGCTTATTTCGACGCTAACGACCTTTCCGTCAAGAGGCGAGAAGTCCGGACAAGTTTTCTGTTGGCATGTCGCCAAGCCAAGTATCAATGCACAAAAAATGCTACTCAAAAGTGATCTCATCGTCAATCGTGAATGAGCGAAGACAACAGGTGGGAGGCAATGAGAAGCTATCAGTTGAAGTCAAAAAATTATACCTTTGGAGCCTCTACGAACAACTTACAGAGATCGATAACGTCGAAAGAGATATTCAACTGTTTCGAAAAGAGCCTAAAACATGTCTCTTTACGAAAGCGAACCGCGATATATCCAAACCTGTCGCTGCTCCTTGGCCACTTCCGTTTCAGCCAGTCAGGAATCATGTCTCTAATGGGCGGGCCACTTCAGCCAATCAGGAATATCGACGCTAATGGGCGGACTCTGTTATCCAAAGCCGTCAGCGTTGAAGGCAATGCCGCCTCCTCAGCTCGGGCCGCTTTTCGCCTGGGATTTCGCCACAAACAGGTCTTTGAGATCCTTAGTTTCCATGTGAATGACTTCTTTTATAGATTCCTCATGAGCCCCATTACTATCCCCATCACTGTCTTCAAAGAGTTTTCAACCTGGCCAGGTATTAGTCATCGTTAGAATCGAAACCATTACCTTTGTACCGCTCAAGCAAATACTGCTCGTTGAGGTACGATTGGTATGATATCACTGAGCTTTCATGATAGTTTCGTAAGCCTCAACCGATTTCATCTTCAGGGTAAAGAGCAGGAGAATCAGATGGTGAATTTGCAATTTTTATTGAATGCTTCATTGTTAGCGCTTCAATGAAGTAGGATAGTTCAGCAGACATAGGCGGGAACTGGGAAATGTTGTAGGCAAATGTCAGAACTTTCAAGTGTGACAGCAGTGCGCGAGACTCCCACATGTGACTATGGGTTTTGTAAGCAAAAGTTTACCGTTTACCACCTTATATTGAGTATTAAGTGGCAGAAATTCGAATTCCATGGTTCACTTGCACAACTGTGTATTCAGTATAGATTTATTTATTTATTGTGCGCCCAGAAGACGCGCTATAACAAGTCAGGCAAAAGGCACTTAGAGGTAGCAGCTGTCATGAACTTCAACAAAACTAACAAATACATAAGAATTAAACCAAATTGTAAAGCATGAAACAAGATGAACGTAACTGCTAGGCCACAAAGAGCTAGAGATTAAAAGAAAGCCAACGCCAATGTGAGGATGCATGCTGTCCTTGTCAAACCACATAGCTGAGTGGTTCCTGTTCAGATTACTTTGTGCGTGGCCCTCTCCTCACCAGTACCGTGTAAAGTGGGAAGTACATCGCCTAACCAAGCTGGTCTATTATATAACCCACTCAGTCTGTGAGTCTGCCTCTCAGTATTTCGGTCAGTATGTCTGTATGTCTGTGTATCACCGTCCGCAAATGGGTGATTGTGATAAGGGAGTCGATAGAGAAAGCGAATATTCACGGAGGTGAGCAGCTAAATGTTGTCGCAATAGGCCGCGGTCATACTTTGCGTTGTCTGCGGCAGGGCGTGGCCGCGTATCTTGCGTCTCCACACTGCCTCGTTGCCTGCGTCTGCACCTCCCCCGTGCCACTCTCTCTCGCTGCCTGTGAGAGAGAGCGGCACGGGGGAGGTGCAGAGATGACGCAGGCAACGAGGCAGTGTGGAGACGCAAGATACGTGGCCACGCCCTGCCGCAGACAACGCAAAGTATGACCGCGGCCATAGCAAGTTAAGGTCGCAGTAGCACCTACCATTTGCTATAGCCGCACTAGTAGTCCGCACAGAAGGAAGATTCGCAGCGATAAAAGCTTCCTGAGAGAACAGTACTTACAGAGTAGGTCAGTTGAAGAGAATCGAACAAATGAATGTGATCGCCTGTCATCCAATAGATCACGGTCAGTACTGCGCGCAGAGGGCCAAAAACGAGTATAGGACACCATAAAGAAAGTACACTGCAGTGCCTAAAACCCTATAACTAATGCGACACACCAATGGATGAATCGACTCGTATAAGTGTTAATTCAATGAACTTGTGGCTAATATTTGCTGAACCTCATCGCTCAGTGACTTTTATTGAAATTATCTTATTGTAGCCCGCTTCTCGCCACGGTCATGTGACGCGCGAGGTATGTACATCGCATAGCTGAAACTTATCGATAAATATGGAAGAAACCAGTGAGGTTCGAAAGCTGCTTGCAGTCCTGTTCAAAGTCGTATGAACGGTAGAGCATTTATCAGAAAAATTGACCTGAGAAATATTGCCTCTGTTTTCTCTCTGCCTTTGAATTCGCGAAGCTCCAGAGTTTAATAAGGATTTCGCTCCATAAAGCTAAGTAATCTTTCCCTATTTCCTAATTTTTCAGCCAGCACGACGTAGGTAAAGGAAAAACTCATCAGATGCCAAATACGCTTCGTAAACGAACATTATCTTCCAATAAAATTCAGCGATAGCTACAGCTGTGTCCTCCTTGACGATCAGTGGCATGGGTTAGAACCATACTGTGAGATTAACATGGATGTTTACGCCAAATTTTGTAGATTTATAATCAGATAACGCGATCAAAATTTGCTTCTTATAATCCTAAATCAAAAGGTTTTTCTTTACAAAACGGCATAAAATACACCGTTTTATCAATATAGGGCTCAGTCCTTTTTGGCAATGAAGGAATCGCATAGGAGCAATGGCGTTGGGAGTGGAATTTTATCTTTCACGCGTGTACTCCCATATAGTGAAAAAGACATTTCTTGGAAGCGCTTCATTTTCGGAAAGGTCCCCCACATGAGATGGAGGCGAAGCTAGTGCATCCCGAGTGGAGCGTTTTTCATTATCTCAGCAGTTTGTCTCGCAACTTCCATTTCTTGTTGATCAGACTAGTTTGCCACTACGCCACGTTCGCTGTCGTAGAGTTTGCAAGATGTACAAGAACCCTACATTTCATAGCTTGCATCCATCTAATTTTCACTTAAAGGAATCGTTAATGGAAATGCCATCATCGCAATTCCTCTCAAAATCACTGTGCTAGATACATTACAGGAACAGGACCATAAAAATAACTCAGGAGTCCTTTCCTCCAATGCAGAAATCGAAAACTGAAAGAACAACAAAACGTATGGATCTGCGCTGAGCAACCTTTGAACAGCTGTCGGTAAGAAAAACGCAGATCAAATTCTCGAGTCCACTGTTGATTTGTTTCCTCAGCTTCCTCACGACGTGACCGTCGCCCCTTTGCTTCCAGGGTTCTCATAGCTCCAGCCAGTCAGACGTCTTTTTGAAGAGTTCTATCTCTATCTCAGCCACATTCGTTTTTCGGATGAAATTATGGAAATTGCGTTTTCTATGAAATTCCTGCGAAAGAAAGGAAAGAAAACTCTAACTCAAAAAAATCGTCATTTCGAATTACAGTTCTTCCCCGAAAAAGGCTCTTGTGTTGCTCGTGATCACGCCACTGCATAGACCACTGGATGGTGCTATAAAATTGAAGAAGGCTCCCACAGGTGCTATCGCAATGAGGAGGGGGGAGGCATCCCACTATCGACATTATTGGTATAGAAATCCTTTTTTTCTCCACTGAGGCGAGGGCAAAAATTTACGCCTGAGTGTGCACATTGACACCTTGAAGATCCCTCCAAGATGCTTAGAAGTGCAACCTTTTATAAGGTGCCCTCCCTCATTGCGATAGCACCCTCACACATATCCTGAGTAGCCCAAGAAACCACATTGACTGTACTTTTGGAACAGGAGCTGCTGGCTCTTCAATGACTCCAACGGTTTCTGAATAAAAAACGGTATTGATCGAGGAGGAAACCAGCAAAACAGACGGCGACTTCTTCAGTTTTTCACGTACCTGCCTGGGGAACAATCTACAACTTATCTGTATGATAGGGGTGGGGGTCGCTAGGTCGAATTTCCGCTTGCGGCGTCGCACTCGCGGCGCCGTCAGTACGAGCCGTTGGGAATTCCGCTCAAGACGCAATGGGCTGGTACCGTGAGGGACCTTTAAAGATTGCAAGTTGAAAGCTTCGGGAGTTCGTCTACCTTTAAAGGTCTCTCACGGTACCATCTCATAGCGTTTGAGCGGAATTCCAAAAGACTCGTACTTGCCCCGCTGCTCGCCGCGGGCGGTGGTGCGGAAATTCGACCTACCGGCCCCCACCCGTATGACAGCAGCAAATGACGGGCTGTTGGTCGCACATGTGATTTCCAAGCTGGTTCATTTGAAAGAAGCCGAAGAATCTCCCTACATGTCACATACAAAAACTTGGCGCAAACTTTCAGGTCAGCCTTATGTAATGCTAAACACGTGCACAAATGCGTAAAGTGCTACGAGACCTTTCGCTCCTTTGTTATGTGAGTCAGACTGATTAGTCATGACGTAAAGCTAATACGTACAAGCCACCCATGACACTTCCTTCAGCATCCATTTCCCCTACCATGCATATCAATGCGGCTGACTGGGAAAATTTCTCAGGCGATTAAATGACGCCGATTCACTCGAGGGCCTCCCACAATTTCATAGCAAAAATGTGTCATGGGCTAGTTAAGCTCGTATTTCTTCCCTTGTAAACAACCAGTCTCTGCATTGCTCTCAAATGGTTACTTCTCCAGGAGCACTAGGAATGGTAATCAAGTGTAGGGAGACATGTTCATTCAAATTAAACTTGCAGGTTCGGGAAAAGCTTTGCCACCGATGGAACGTGGCATAATCGCTCCCAGCACTCGAATACCAATGATGGTAACAGATTAGCCCTCCTCCGGCCAACTCGGAATACGCGGCCGACCTTCCATGACTTTGCCGTGATCGCCTTAGTGAACATAGAATGACCGGCAGTAGCCGAATGGGTGGGGCAAAGACCACGGTTTGGCGTGGTCGTTGATACCCCTCTCAATGAAGCAGAGAGCGTAAAAGCACGTTTGCGACGAGAATCGGTAAGGGGAAAACGCGGCTATTTTTCTGGCCGTTCCATTTCATTCTTTCTCTGCTGCGGCACTTCAAAGCACCTTCACTTTCATATCCACCAATCGATCAAATTACCCCGCTTGGTGCACTTAAGACTTTCTGAGCTTATTGCTCATTGAATATCCAATAGAATATTTGGGTAATTGATTCATATGCTAGAATACATCAACTTTATTATTTAATGGATTTGGAAACAAATAAAACGCTTTACCACCAATCTTTTATCGTTCCCTATTTTGCCACGCTCTCCAGTGCAAGTAGGCAGTAAAAAGTCCATGAGAGCTCCGAACTCTGGGCATGTGGTTCAGAGGCCGATGCGACTTTCAAAGTAGTGCGTATGTCACTAAGCGATGTTTGCAAGACGACGTTTATACTTTGTGCCGACAAGGCGTGGCTACGTTCACAGGCAGCTAGGCAGAGTGGCATGGGGAAAGTGCATAGACGACGCCGGCAACGAAACAGGGCGGCACAGGTGGAGACGCAGAAACACGCAACTACGCCCAGCCGCCAGCACCGAAAAGTATGAACGCGGTGACCGGACAAGAAAAGTAAGGGTGAGAACTCTGCCATGATAACACGATCGTCTACTTTAATATTACTTCTGAGAATGTACGTAACATGGTTATCACCAGCGCTTGTATGCTGCCTCTACTTACAGTCTTCACAGAATTTTCTTACACATTTCAAGATCAACTTTTCCTACTTTTATGGCCTTTCTTGCTAGCTAGAGCTCATTTAGCATTAGAAGCAAAATTTTAGGCATTACCTACAGTAGCGGTCAAAAGTTTGGAAACTTTTGAATTTTCAACCTCCCTCGATTAAGAAACAACCGAGTTGTCTCAAATTCACAGAATAGGCATAAAATCAAGTAGAGAACACGATGTGGAACGTCGTTTTTGGAGAGTGGAAATTTTGAGTGAGGAAATGCTGCTTATTTCAAAAAGGGCGCGTCAAAAGTTTGGAAACTTCTCGAAAGCAAAGAAAATCGAACCTAATAACGTCGGAATACGAGACAAAAACTAGTACTTCGTCGGATAACCGCGTGAATCAATGACAGCCTTACACCTTCTGGGCATCGACTCGATCAGAGCATCAATTTGAGTGAGGAATCGAAGCCCCTTCTTTCAACAAAATATCATACTTTTCATCGCAATTCTTCATTGGAATGTGTCTTGTACGACGCTGAAGTTCCTCCCAAAGGTTCTTAATCGGAGTGAGGTTCGGACTTTGGCTAGGCCACTTCATGACAGTAATTTTATTCGATCTTATGAAGTCGGTCACGAGGAGGGAGGCATGCCTCGGATCACTATCATGCTGAAAAATCCATTCCCTAGGCATTCTTTGACGAGCAAAGGGAAGCATGGTACTCTCCAGGATACCCTTGTACGCGGACGAGACCATATACCCTTGGATACGGAAAAGTGGGCCAACGCCACATAGACCAAAACATCTCCATACCATCACATTACCTCCGCCATGCTTCACTGTTGGTACCTGGTACTTTGGATGATTTCTCTTAATCACAGGACGCCTCACATACTTCAAACCATCGCTGCCAAAGAGGCAGAACTTCGATTCATCGCTGAACAACACTTTTCCCCACTCTTCTCTGGTCCAGGCAAGGTGCTGACGTGCGAAGCTCAGTCGCGCCTTCCTATTCCTTAAGCTCACTAGTGGCTTCCTGCTGACGTCTTCCAAATAATCCGCCAGCTTTCAGACGACGCTGAACAGTACTTTGGCTGACAGAAAGGCCCAAAAAAATTTGTCACTTGCTTGAGAATGTCCGTCGACGAAGCGCGCGGGTCAACACGCGAAGCCCTTACGATGAATGTGTCGTCCCTTGGTGTCGTTTTACAAGGTCTTCCTGAGCGATGAGTCTTCACCACACCTCCTTGCCATTGGTAGCGCTTGAAAATCTTGGTGATCGTGCTTTTAGCGAGGTGGTACTGCTCTGCAAGAAGGTTCTTGGGCGTTCCAGATTTGATGGCCCGAACAATCGCCTCCTGCACAGCTAATGCTACTTCTTTAACAGATCCCATCTGAAAATGAGATATTGTGCCATAACTTAACTTAAAACTATGAAAAAATTGCAAACCTTCACAAATTAGCAGCGGGATGATATCGTTACAAGAGAGTTTCCATACTTTTGACGCGCCATATTATGAGTAAATCACATAGTGTAGATCAATTAATCGATTATCAGCAAGCCATGTCACGCATGTGTCTCCTACTCAACTCTATACATACCATGTGAATTTGAGACAACTCGGTTGTTTCTCAATCGAATTAGGTTGAAAATCCAAAAGTTTCCAAACTTTTGACCGCTACTGTATGTCTATACCGCCAGTGCTCATCATGGTACATGTCTTCACCGCTCATTCTCCATTCGCATATGTGATCGAGCTGATTGAGTCTTTGTCTAATGATTAAAACTTGCACTTCTAATGAATGATTGTCATCTACAGAGGATGTCAAAAAAGAGTCACTTCACTGACATGTTCCTCTGCTCACCACTATCACTGTCATGGAAACATGAAGCCGGTCGGTGCTGTTGTCCTCTGAAGCACCCCTATTGGGCAAATACAACAGGAATATATGGGTAATAAAAAAACTTATTTCACCCGGGACAAGGACGATATCTTCACGGCGCATCATGTTGGCTTTGCCTAAGCTCTCCTCTCGTATAGAGTTCAGTGACGCCGTGATGTTGTCACTCAATTTGAATGTGAAAATATCTCGTCAAAATTTGCTAAGATTTTGTAACTTAGTGTTGAAAGTGAGGGAGAAGCAGCTCTTCTTTGGTTTCCCCTGTGTATAATTGAAATTTATTCAAACGAATTTAAGTAGGTGTGTATCGTAGGATTTTCCCTTCAGACAACAATTACTATAACAGCGCGATTTATTTTATCATTACACTCACTGCAGACTAAATTGAATTGAATTCTGAAAAACTCTTCCAGTATGTTAATCACTACACATACATCATGGCAATTCTCACCTACGGCGGTCACGAAATAACAGATTGCCTTTGGAGGGGCATTCCTCACTGAAGTGAATATTCATTCAGAATTGCGTTTTTACGTGAAAACCATGCCACATGATCAGATCACCCATTAGATCAGTTTCCGCTATAACGGCCTGTCAAGCTCGTTGTAATTAGGGCTACCATCTATTCTGACCAAACCTTCGTGGCGCGAGGATTTGAGACATCCCACTCGTTTGGATTCTTATTGCAAGTTGTCATGGCTTTCACTCCGATTAGGTTGTTAATCATAGATCTTACGATCTTTATTTCGAATGCGAATTTCAATTTTATCACGCATTATTCATGCGCTCCAATCTTGGCTCATGTTTTCCCAGTGGAAGGGAAATCACGCCTTCCATGCGCACCATTAAGTGCCGGGTCGTCGGCTTGTGGGGCCCCATTGACAGTGCATGGAACCACTTCACTACGGTCGGTGGTCTTGAGAACTCTAAGCTCTTTCCCGTGGCGATAAGCTGTAAACGAACGTTCATGACTGACCCCTTGAAAGCGCCTTCAAGCTTGGTGTTACCACTGTTGTCGTCACCGAATCTACTCTGACGCACTGCTTCTATGTTTGGAGTCATAAATTGCCAAAGCAGGCCTTGGTTCCCAGTAAACTTTGGCGGAAAAACGACAAATTTTGAACGTATTCCTCAGCCTCTTGAGGGGAACAGGATGGGATAGGACACATGGTTTCCCACGTCAAAGACTATTGTCTTCCACATCAAATCACCCGTTCACGGAAAAGATAACGGAAAAAGCTCTAGAAAGTGTTATATGTGCAAAATGGCATAGAATCTGGAAGACATTTGTACACGCAATGATTCGATTACTCTGAAAGGTGGACTATGTGGGTGGGAAGGCAGGATGTGGCGCGTGATGTGCTGAAAGCCGTTTGAAGTAGCTCATCCAAGACGGATCACAGGTCCCCGGGTCTTTGATCGATATGGCGCTCGAAGTACGTCCGAGGTCCCAACCTATGAGCTCCAGTCCTTGCAAATTCTATTTTATCCTTCCCCACCTTCGTAGTGCATAACAGCATTGTTTTTACCTTCATTCATAAGCCGAATCATCTCATCGAATTCACTCAAGCGTCCCACTTTAGCAGCTCCTTCCCTAACCTTTTAGCTCAATTTTCGAATCTGCTGCCAAATTCCAAAGTCACATGGTCTTCACTTGTTTGTTTTTCACGCACTCGATGTCTAATTTGATGAAATATCTCTTCCATAAGTGGGCGCTCATGGTCGTAGCTTATGTCTCAGTTACAGGATCACATGGATTGAACCAGTCTCAGTTGCTGTCACGAAATGCCAACAGGTGTTCTCGTTGTAGAGCTGTCAGGGGACTAGTCTTCTGTGACGTGACCATGACCGTTCCCTGACTAGTTTGTGCAAGAAAATCTCAACATAACATCTAATCGTAAGACTGCTCCCGGCTTCCCCTCTCCCGCCCACGGCTGGACGAAAAAGGCACTTGAGACGACACTTTTTTCGCAGGCTTTGCGGAAGATGATAGCCCTCCAACATGTTCCAGAAATCATCATCCTTCATAAAGGCAAGTTGCCGTTAAAGATCAAAGCACGAGCTTCCTTTCTACATGTTCCGAACTTTAATCGTTATCGATCTCTTCATTCTCAGTCGACCTCTATTGAAGCGCAATGGAGCAGTGGTAAGGATTGATCACTAGTACTATTCCTAGACTGAACTTCGTTCCAGGGACCGGAGGCCCATCCATTTGCTTCCAAATTGCCAATATCCGGTCAGGGAATAGCAGAAACTTCCTCAAAGAAAACTTTCAAAGTGGGTCGCCTAAATGAAAGCTACGGGTGTAGGAAGATTAAATATATCAAAATTTCCGACGGAAAAGAGCGCCCCGGGGCTCTATAAGAGCGTCTCCTTTAGTAAGGAATCGTCCGGAAAAATGTATTTCTTTGGTTCCCATACATTTATGTTGTATTTGCCTAATGTGGGAGATCAGAGACGCACTGTAGGAACAGGAAGTTAAATAAACAGTCCCACACTCCGTTCCCAACCGCGGCGGACGACGGGACGGGGTTTTCACTCGGAGGCCCCGCCCACCCGGCTGAGAATTTCAGGAGCTGTATCTTAGCCGGATTCCCACTTTTTCGCGTGAAACTTTGCATGTGGCCCTTATTAGGCTAAAACAACATAAATGTATGGGTAACGAAGAAACTCATTTTTTCATGGACGATTCCTTTAAACGATGCTGCCCCTTTGGCTAACAGAGTCCACCTCCTTTCAGAGTCATTGGTATGGAAGGGTCTCTACCACTTAGGTTTTTGCTCGATCCATTCTGCTTTTCTTCACTTTCGTATTGATGTTTTGAAACTCGGCCCTTACTACCCCTAACACTACCTTTAAAGATACACGTGAAGGATCAAGCAGACCGTTACACATACGAGTGCCCCCGCTACAATGAATGAAAGTCGAATTCGAGCTGTGTCGCGTTAGAATTAAACAACATCAAGCATGTTCTCTTCATTCTCGCCTTTGTGTGGAACAGATAGTCGACATGACTCTCTAAAAAATTTTTGATCTCACGATCAGCTTGCCTCCTATGGTATGGAGTTCAGCGACTTCTGAAAAGGAGGACATCAGATCCTAGATAGCACTCGTAGGAGCGGGAAAAACATTACAGCACAAAATTTTGTTGGTCGTATTCGAGAACTGGAAAGGAGGTGGAGGTGTAGTGATACGTGGTGCGCACACTCATTCTCATGGTGCATGGATGAAATCCCGCACAAGTGGCCGCCCTAGCTATCGGAGCCTCCCATTCCCTCGCGGTAGGTGAATTGTCCAGACTCGCCCGAGAGGATAAAGACACTGACTTGTACATGGACGAGTCAGGCCAAATCGCTTTCACTTCCCACAACGGTTCTGATAAAACCAGAAAGCGCGGTGTATTCCAACTGGGAACTGATTCACTACAGAACTTTTGTCATTATTATTTGAAAACCATTTAAACTGCAGCGGATTTTATTCACTGAAGCGGAATCAGGCACACGTCGAAGATCGGTCTCCCTGTGGCATGCGCCGCATACATTACTGTTCAGAATTGTGCAGGCATTTTAATGCGACCTGTTCAACATAAGAATGCACCGTGAAGCGTTGGTCAAGCAATCCTCGACAATGTGGTGGTATTTGGCCCTTCAAGGGATAGGTGGTGAGTCTACTTACGCCAGAAAATCGTTTCAGCGGCGTCGCACTCGCGACCCACCAGTACGACTTGCTAATCGATTGCACTTGGGAGCCTGGCAGAGCGTGGCTGCGTCACCTCAGTGCTTCCACCCATGCCACACTGCCTCCTGCACCCATGCCACCCTGCCTCTTCCACCCATGCCACACTGCCTCGCTTGAAGGGTGCCATGCTCTGCCACTGGCACTCGCACCCACCGTGCCGCTCCCCGCTGGCGGCCACGCGGTTTTCTGGTGTGAGTAGCCTCACCCGGTATAGGGCAGTCGCATTCATCCATCTACAAAGTTGAGGCTGGTCTGTAAGAGAAGTTAAGGGTAACAGCATTTGTATGCGGAATTTACGGAGCTTACAAATGCATATGCTCTCTGCCTCTTTCATGGTTAGGGAATCACCTTTTCCACACCTTCTCTTTCCTGAAAAGGCCGAAAGGCTGACCGCAGTACATATATTCCAAAGGTGAGAGGTTCGTACCGATGCGGCAAAGTTCCTCGATAACTTGCTCGACCCACACCGACAACTAGGGGCCACTAGTTGTACAAGTCAGGGTTTTTCGCCAACGAGTTTGCTCGACTATGAAGCGATGAAGGCTAAAGGCTTTCGAGGACTATGGACATGGACCATGTGTGCAGTGGCGGCACCTCACACCCCATATCAAATTTCACTTATTAGTGGCCAAGCAAAAAGCTTTTTGATCCAGCCTTGCCCATATCACTCCAGGCACTCACTCCATCTGAAGCAAAAAAAAACTACCAGAATGTAAAGGCACAGTCGTATTGTCTTTGATTATGAAGTGAAGCCATATATCACCATCAGTTCAACCCAAGTGTCGAGGAAAATGGCCGCTCTAGTGCGATCTCCCCTCTCAACAAAGACCCAAGTACGACCCCCACTTTCAACATCTACACAACCTCTACAGTATCAGCAACTATTGCCGATCGCATAGTATTGCTGAGTATTTAACCGTAATTTTTGTGTTGATCACTCAAATTCAATCATATTTTCCTACATAACCGGGGCAACTGACAGCACATTCCGCTTATCATCTAGCCTGGGGTCATTGCTGACCTCTGCAATTACGGCCCCCATCCCACCCGTCAACGGAATACTCGACATGTCGGTGTACCCTTGTACCCTGACCACCACAATGATAATCGCTCATTTTGCTGATAAAAATCTCATAACCAGTACCCAGCTGGCTAAGGAGACCCAGTGTATTCACATACACGCCTTTTCAAGGAACATGAAGGAACCAAATTCACTGGTGCTTTTTCCTGCTTGCACACCTACAGGAGGAACGTCTATTTGCACATTGAACAAATCGTCGTGGTGTGGCCAGCGTCGGGTTTCTCCCACCGCTGCTCCACCCACATTTCGACAACTATTCCCCCACCTAGTCGTTCCTATTCATCACCTCTTCAACGTTTTTGCGACCCTTGTAGCCTCCCATTTCTCTCTGAAGCCACATGAAAACGACTATCTGACCAAATCGCACACATGAACAGATTTATCTACTCGTCGAATCTATTGCATCGCATAGTGGCCTTCCTTTTCTTTCATCAAAACCCAGGCCGCCTCCACATGCGCCACCCACTGGCGAAAACGGCATTTCCGCCTTGATCCTGCTATAATTCTCGCTAAATTCTTTCATGGTAATATATTTATGTATAAGTGAGGTTAACGTGGACTCATTCTCTTTTCGGAGCCCTGACTCATCGTGTTGCCCACGACTTTGTGCCCGTTTAAAGGGTGGAAAAACAGCGTTGTAGCCGTCGACATTTTGATATCGCATGACGTAACCGGAAGACTTATCATCCGATTTGAACACGCTTGCACTTTTGTCATCGCGGCCGAAGACCTTGCTACGATCTTTGCGGGTGGCTATTTGCGGAAACGCCTAGCGGTCGTGCGTCAGATTGCTTCGTGCTGTCATATCAATCGAAGCCAACAACACCGTTGTCAGCTTGCTTCCCTTCTTATCAAAAAAGGTCATCGCGGTTCATCATCGGTTGGATGAAGGGCGCTGCTGGCACATACACACGCACATGCTACTCCCGTCGATGATGCGATTGTGGCTGCACTCGCGATCATCGTGAATTAATGGATTTTTCCCCTGTCGATAGCGATCGCCGCGCTCCGATGCCTGATATCAATATTCTGCAGTTTTTGCGTACTTCCATACGCTGACAGTGAAGGGACCACTCGTTCGGGGCGGCCGTTCAAGTCCCTGAATGTTTACTTTTCCTTTCAGCATCGCTGAAAATGATGATCGGTTGGGAATCCACGCAGTGAGTCACACACACACGTGTGAGGAACACGCCTCGAAATGGGCCATTCTATGTGGGCTTGTTCAGAGAGACTGGGAGCGGCCGGCAGACGGAGGGTCGCTTTCAAGCACCTACGGCGGCGGACGCTCACAGTCCACAGCAATCCTGTTCCATAATCTCCTGCACACCAATCTTTGTTGCAATACGCTTAGCATGAATAGCATATGTTCGGGTGGAGGCAGAGGACACTGCCCGACCGCGTGCTAAGCTCGTGCCATGTACCGGCGAGTCTTTACTTTTTGTACTCTCTCCCTCCCTATTGATACACATACATCATCACGCCTCATATTACTCTCTTGCCTGTATTCGAACGATTCTTTTGTCTAAGTAGATGGTGCACTTCTTTTCGTTGCGATTTTCCTGTTCTCAAAGATCCTTTCGAGTAATCTACAAGGGGAGAATGCCAGTTTGGATGGTTATTCTCTCGTAAGGCTAGTTTCAGCGACTATCTTCGGGATCCTGTTCCTCTAAATACACATTCATCCAATGAAAACAATTCTAATTAGGTCTAATGCGATTGCTTGTGTGATGGAGAAGATATTAGTCTCGTACAGCCATAATCTCCGAGGATCCTGGGCTTCTTAGTCGAGTCGTTCTTAAACTAAACCTATGAGGCTAGTTTCCATTAGTGCTTAATGACTGAAGGCTAAAAGCTTGGCTCGTTGTATTTTTTGCTGTGGTGGTTGTTTCGAAGACGATCTTCTGAAGACACCGGGAGAGGGCAATTTCTGCGTACGGTATGGGTTACGGTGGCTTGTAGTTTGTTACTTTGCACACACGCCGTCTTACAAGCACGTCGATTGTGAACTCATGGGGTTTTTCAATGTAATTACACTTTTTTCCTTACCCTTTCGCTCATCCTTCCTTTCAATGTATCACTCGTTTGGTGCTGTGTGCTGTTTCACTTGTTTGACATCATCATGAATGAAATCAAATTCGTCTTACGTGACATCAAATGACAGTGGCATAAGCCCATCTCAAGCGTGCAGTTCGAGGTGAAGCGTGCGGATCGCGGTGAAGCGCGCTGATATCGTAATACCGCCTCAAAAGCACGTTTTTCAACGCGATTTTTGCTACTCATTACTTTTTTGCCTTCAAGTGTACTCTTGCAGAAGACAATGTTTTGAGATACGCTTTCCTTCCTTACCCCTTTCCTGTGCCTCCAAGCTCAAAGGTCGTTTTTGCTTCTCACCTCCGCTTCATTTCGATCCATTCTCTATTTGCCCCAACTTGTATTATACACAAAAGAATTCTCTTGTTCTCACATATCAAAGAGAGAGAGAGCAATCTTATTTATCACATGAGGTAGCTCATGGAAGGGCTGCAACATTGCCCACAACATACAGTAAACATAGAAACTACAAATCATTTGGCCATAACGGCAAAATTGAAGTAAACAAAACAAACTAGAAAAGCTAAAACGAGCGGAAGTCAGCAGTACATAATAGCAACCCCACAATCATGTAGAAGGGAATAGTCCCGATTCTACCAACTTCTCCCTATCGTGAGGAGACTCACCATTTCTTTAGTGCTTGTGCCAGTTTCCCCATTTCCATATCCATTGACAGATTTGAATCGTTTCCACTCATTTTTGCAGCGAGGACTGAATGCATGATTGCCTTTCTGGTATTCAAAATATGGTTGGCATATTTTGCATTAATCAGGGTAGTCGAGTAGGTAAAATGGTCGCACTCTTACCTTAAAGGAATCGGAAGGGGTCCGAAGAAAGAGTAAGATGCAAAGAAATCATCATTTTGTAATGAACATTCAAGGTTAGAAGCGATAATCGGTGGAAAAGACCCGGATTCAAAAGCGCAACGCTGTGGTGTGTATTCGCATCACATTCGCATCAACACACCGACTTTCCGAGTTGTCCGCTGTAGAGATGTCCTTTGATGTCTCGTAGGGTGTATTTCATTCATTGGTTTATGATGTGAGAAAAGTGAAACAACTCACAGCAACAGACAAGTAAAACAATCAAATCAAGAATGAGCGAAAGCGTGAGAAAAAAGAATGATTACAATTGAGCTAATGAATTCACTTTCGACGTCTTGACGAGGTGTAGTGTGTGCATTGCAGCAACTACAAGCCACCGTAACCTCATACCGGAAGCCAACATTGCCACCCTCCCAGTGTCTTTAAGGCCACTAAGGCAGCGACTCGACGACTATTCCTAACCCCTCGGATGCGTGTAGTACATACAACACTGGCAACCACATGGTCCAGCTCTCCGCCACTCGTCACGTACTGCCTTGATCCCTCTGCTAACTCTTTCGTATAGTGCTCTCGTCGAGCCCCTTCAAAAATAGTGTAATAGCATCTTCTATATATCAAATATAGCTGGAGGTGCCATAATTTCAATGTTTTCGAATTATTTTTGCTTGCTAACCATCTATATCACGAATTTCAGACAAAAGTGAAAGTTTGGGACCCTATTTTTATTCCTCGTACAAGCCTGTCCACCTTTTTCAATTAGCTACGAATAAACTTTACACTTGTTCTATGTGGGGCATACAAAGTCACATGTCTTTCAAGATTTTCAATCTCATTTTCTCTTCTTAAATTCCTTGACGCAAGCTGATTTTATGGTGCAATTCTACGTGACCGTGTGCGCCTTTTGCACATTTTTGAGTCTGCTTTTGTTTCTGGGAATCTCGCACCGGTCATGATGTATTTGGGATGTGAAGGCAGTGATGTGCAACGGTTCTGTCAAACATCGTACGCAGGTCCTCTCAGCGTTTCTCTTTGTCTCATGCAATTGTTTGAACATACTATTAGCGCCCAAGCGGCGTGCATTAGCGGCTCTCCGATCATGTTTTCTCTGCCGACATTACGATTGCAATGAACGTGAACTGCGCCTGATCATCGCTCATCGTCGTCACTGACGACATCTCTCCATTAGCCGATGCTTTAATTCCATAACGTCATTTACAATGGCTGCAAAATCGAGTGCAGTTTTCATCAGTTAGTGGGCTTGACTTTGTGAGCGTAGAATATTGACCAGACTGGGAACACCATTCGTGCCACCACATTTGACCATTTAGGTAATGGAGCTAAGTGGAATGAGCAGAAGCTATTTAAGGGGGGGGGGGGGGAGTGCGCGAAAACGAATTTGAACTGTATGCGCACAGTGCACGCAAAGATCTCTTCACTCCACAATTAGCACGTCATTTGTAGGCTGAAGAAACAATCCTCCGAAACGCTCTCTTTTGATAGGCCCCATTCATAAAGTCACGGGATCGTATACACGCTTCAACAATATGGACCATGTGCCGCATACGACCGCCACATCTCACAGAATCTCCCAGAATACCACAGCGGTGCGGCGCGTGGGAAGAGACACCCGAGCTAGAGAGCCACTGAGTGGACGGGGTGCAACCTATCGGGTTTCTATGGGTATCCTTTCGATTTTTCTCCACTGTGACAATACATCTCTACTTTCGTTTTAGCTATTAATCTGATTACAGATCCCACTTCTTCTAACGAGTAAGTGGGATCTCTAAATGACGGGATTTCGCTTTCGTTGAATGGGGTCTATTTTCTTGTTGATATGATTCGAATTAGGAAAACGAAGCTGACCTTGTGATACTGTGGACTGCTTCCTGACATCTTTGAT
Organism: Trichostrongylus colubriformis; assembly: GCA_963978905.1. Lineage (NCBI taxonomy): Eukaryota > Metazoa > Nematoda > Chromadorea > Rhabditida > Trichostrongylidae > Trichostrongylus > Trichostrongylus colubriformis. The sequence continues at coordinate 19,971,144 of OZ022260.1, forward strand.
AAATGGGAATGAAATCCAGAAAATTATTATCTCACGTCGTCTGAAAGGGCGTTCTGCCTTTGGGTGTCATGGACAGCAGATCGCGCGAGTATGGTCTGCATTGCATTTTTTCCGACACCAAATCAAAAGACGATTAGCCCTTCACTCAGGAATCCAATGACCTTTTTGGTTGTTACCTTCTCCATGTCCTCTCAGTGCCCAACCACGCCGTCATCGGATCCGCTGGTCATTACAGTAGATGTGTTTGACACATTTGTACAACCCCGCTTCCCCCCCTCCCGCCGATCCACTTCGTAAGTTATGCCCTTCCGACTGCGATAAATTCAGCACGTAATAAGCAATTTCGCTTCGTCATCCCGAAAATTACGAAACTTGCCCACCCGTTAAAGCAATTTCGTAATTCGATGCCTGCACCAAATATATATGTGGCTCTGAAAACTGAAAAAAATACTCCGTGATAGTAGCCGAACATAATCGATGACAGTGAAGCTTTTATTGAAAGAATCAGTCCAAAACAGCAACGCTATTGACAATCACACCTGGGGGCTCTCAGGTATAATCTCTCCGAATGATCTCATTTGTTCCATTTCAGTTTAATAAAGCCGTTAGGCGTCGAAAAATGTTTATTAAGCTCAAAATCCTTTTGCAACCAATTTGTGGAGGTTTTTTGAATCTTTTGTTATAAAACTTTTGACATTGCTTCATACACATTCGGATTAAAATATCTGTTTATCCACACTGTGATTAACACAGAAGATTCATCTCTTTTACTGCTTATACTATTCTTATTACTGGTAAAGCCGACTGATCCCTCTGCATAGTGCTGGTCAATGAATGGTCGCGCCTGATGAAATACGGCACCCTTCCTTCCCGCCTTCTATAGGACAAGTGTAGCGCAGTGGCTTGATGCTCCCTCAGTCTGCTTGTTCGTTGGCATGTTGGGCGAATACCCGGCTTTCAGCCGAGGGCCATTTATGTATTGGGGGACCTGGGACTTGAACACAGCTTGGTATAGCAGAAAGGTTCTTTAGCAGTAATCCTCCCCTTTCGCCCTTCCTATTTTACACCTACGTGCCGAAAGCTTGCTAGAGAGACTTAAATTTCTTCTGCAATCGATTTGCAAATTCGATATTGTATGTACACTGCGCTGCAATTCTCGTCGATCAATAATAATCGATAATCATGGTCCCTCAGACGACTTTCGGCCCACGCCTCATCTTTAAGAGAGAAGAAAAGCTGGTATTTACCACGGATTAGCTCTCGATGGTTATGCCATGTATGATGTAGGTACCCATTCAAACAGCTCAACGAGGCGAAGTAAAATCGAGCATGTGGCTCCTCCCAAATCAAATTATCAGTGCTATCAGTTTGACGGACTTAGCCTGACCCATTTCGAAGTGCTGATATGCTTGTTATTCAAAACAGCGTTATTTTTGGAAAGACAGCCTCCAAAACAAAGATAAGGGTTTTCGACTGGGGCTATACGAAGGGAGGACAACCGAACACTGAAATTGTTTGAGCAGCGAATTCTAGTCTTTGAAGCAAATCCCAGAAAAAAAAAAGACCGAACTGCTCTGTCCACCGATTGTTCAGTTCTCTCATCCTGTGAAAGGTCATCTCAGTTCACTTTCCACCATTCTACTTTGCACTATAGAGATCTTGGCATGTGTTCAATTCTTTCCTTGTTTAGATGAATTATTCGGAGGCTCAAATACTATAACTGGAGTCGATTTTGCCTGTCACACATTATGTAGTTCTACACATTCAAGCAGTCCCCGTGAAACCGTAGATAGTGTGGTGGCTATAGACTTTGAGTCGCAACCGTCACACAACCGTCCAGTCAATGTCGCCGTCTCAATCGAGAATTCCTGCCGACATTCTTCCATCTGAATAACGCAAGCTACATTCCGCACAGAACAACGTTGCCATGATTATTCCAGTCGTTCAGTCTGGCATTAAAAACATTTTTTTTTGCTGGAAAAGTGAGATATCACGGGGTTATTCTGGACGCTATACGCATTACTTCCTATCCACTGCCTTTAACATTCATTTTCTGACTCGTCACAATTCAAACTGGCCCCAAAAGTTCCAATGCTGGGCCTACGCTTTTTTCAGTTTCCGAATGAAAAATAAACAATGTGCTAGTTTGAAAAGACAAAAGTCGTTTAAAGGGCGCCAGTAGGCTGACTTCACAAAGCCAATGTTTTTAATGCTCCGTATAGCTGTATATGTATAGCTCCGATCGGAGTGATCGAAGTTGCCATGGGTGGAACAAGTGAGTTCGCTTGCCACCGTCTACTACCCCCTTACTTGAGCGTTCTATTTTACTCTATTTCTCTATTTTGTTTACTTGCATCCTGTTTTCTACTTCCCAGTCTTCCTTCAGCGTCTACTGCTCTGCGCAGCCTAGCAATAGCGACGACTGCTGGCTGGTTAGTAGTATTCAGAAGGATAGAAGGATAAAGTTTTTAGCGTTAATCAATCCCTTCCTGGGATGCGCCGCACATTCTAGTTCCATTCAGAATCGTGATGGCTGGTGAATGTGATGTGGCCCATACAATGACTTGCGGTGGTCAGCCGATGTCAAAGTCAGTGTTTTAATCCTCCAAGACGAGTCTGGTACCAATTTGCCGACCCCGAAGGGATGGGAGGCTTGGTTGGCCTGGGCGGCCGTTGATGCGGGATTTGATCCCCGCACCATGAGAGGGGGTATGCACCACCCGTCACCACACCACCTCCGCCCCATAGTATTCAATATACACCCATAATTCAAATAGTATATTCCAAATTGGTCGTGAGCTATAGCTGCGGCTTAAAGACACCAAAAGGTGGCAGTTTTGGCCCACTGCAAGACCTTGAGTGACGCTTGCAGTTCATTAGATTGCAGCCCTTACTCACACGACACCTTGCTGATGAGTGTGTCCATAAATTTTTTTTACCACGAACACCGTTTTTCTTCCCGTTCGCTTATTCTCCCATTCATTGTTTCACTTGATCGCTGCTGTTTGTTGTTTCACTTATTTCACATCATGGTGAAAATAAACCCTACGAGACGACAAATGACATCTTCTACAGCGAGCAACTCGGAAAGATGATGTTGCAGTTCAAGGGGATGCGCGGGAGATGCGAATACAGACCATAACGTCGCGCTTTTGAATCCGAGTATCTCTAACGATTCCGGCTGTCGCTTTTGAATTCGAATGTTCGTTTCAAAACAATCATTTCTTCCCATCTTCATTTTCTCCCGACCCCTACAGGTTCCTTTGATAGAGCCGTGTGCGTGGCACATCTCAAGAAGAGTTTCATAAACCCATGCTATTATATTTCACTATTTTAGAGAGGTCTTGAGCAAAACTCTGTCCTCTTTATTGAATCCTAACATTTCTGTTCTTCTTCGCTCCCGTTAGGAGAGTCGGAATGAAACCTTCATTTGCTAAAACACCGAAAAAGACATGAAAGGAAAAGAAGTAGTCCCTTCCATTAGAAGGCAATTTAGCGACAGGGTCGAAGAAATTCTTTGTGTACGAGTCCCAACCTAGTGATCTGATAACTTGTTCGGATCCGAAATGATCGATACTCCTCTGCTACTAATTTTACTGAGATGCGGAGCGGTAGGGGAAAAGCGATGAGTAGGGGAAAAGCGATGAGGGCGAGTGTGTAGAACGAAAAATTTGAAAAATTTCAATGCCCCCAGTTTTGGTTAAACACATGTATTAACGCATACAACTCTTTCCCTTCCAAAGCGAAGTGTGTATGCCCCCCCCCCCCTTCGCTTCATTGTGATGCTATCGTTGCTTTGAATTGACTGTTGCGAGTTTTTTCTTTTGTCTGCGGGTAGGTGCCCTCGGTTTGAATAAAGACCAGCACTAGTCCCGATGAATGGGAGCACCGGATGAGCGAGTTTTTATGAGCTAGCCTTTGTACGCCGCCCTCATGACTACAAAGGTGGCTATGATAAATCATCCCTGTGGCCTGACAAAGAAAAAAATTTGAGCGCAGATGGTCTCTAAAGAGTCACAATCTGAAAATCCATTGCCGGATCCCATTCCCATCTCCGTGCAGATTCATAGAAAAGCTCATGCTGCAAGTGATCGAATACTGAAGCATTAATGTTAACATTGTAGGGTGAAACCTTCGGCATTGATCGATTCTTTTTGGTATAGGCCCCATAAGCTGTTGTACTTCCATTTAGAATGGTAACGGTATTTTAATGTTATAAGGCCTAAAGTGGCACGACGAACGACATGAGAACAGTATTTTTTATCTTTCACACAAGACAGGGACCAAAGGAGCTACACGAAGGGTGGTGGGAAGCTTGGTAGCCTGGTGAATATGAACCATACGAGCGGAAGCAGCCAATTTGTCATAAACATACATATATTTTTCTCCTTATTCTAAATACTCTTTTGTTTTTCCATCATCCCAACTCACCGAGAGCCTCGAGGGTGGTGGGAAACACAGTGGTTCGTATGAGTAGAGGCGAAACGATCCACTTAACTGGTTTTAATATACTAACCTTTTTTAAAATATTTCGCTTCTTGTTTCTTATAGGGCAGAGGTAATGTAGTTACAGGTGGCCGCACTCCCACTCTCATGGTGCGGGCATTAAATCCCGCTTCAACTCCACCCCAAGCCAATCAAGGTCCTTTCCTGGTCGGTAAATTGATACTGAACTCGTCACTTGTCAACATCACTGGTTTGTACATCGCTGGCCCCTGCAAGTCATTGTATAGGCCAAATCACATTCACCAGCCACCACGATTCTGATTGGAACTAAAATGCGCGGCGCATCCCACAGAAGGTATTGATTAACGCCAAAAATTTATCCTTTTATCCTTCATTCCTTCTACATACATTCATCACTTCCAACTCTCTGTTTTCTTGTGTCTAAATCTCTTGTGTTAAATAGGTGGAATTTGGTCCCATACACCGAAAACCGGAAAGCAATATTATACGCCTCTAGTTACTGTGCCATGCGTGAATCAAGAACCAGTACGATGGTGAGAAAATGCCGTGAATAGTGCTGCCGATAGGGTCAAGCAGTGCATTGAGAAATCTTTGGAGAACCACCATCTCTGCCCCCTTCCTTGATAGATCCTATCCTGAGATACTGTATTTGTGTTTTTAAAAAAGACGATGTTGAGAATTTGATGGATTTCCTTCCCCAATACGACCATCCCACTACTTCCAACAGAAAACCCGACCACTTCCCTTTTGTGGATAACCCATGGTTGACTCTGCTCGTCGCTGCTTCCATTTTCAGCCTGCTCCGGCTTCTTCACCTCTGATTTCTTGTCCACAAACCGTGATTTTCTCTCAAGAACTAGAAGTTTTCGAATGAGCTCTTCAAAAGTTGTTTTGGATAGGCGAAACACTCAACTTCAAAGTGTTGTTCTGAAAAATGAAGCAAACGTGCACGGGCCTCTTGACCAATTCTCGAGAAAGGAATGTGTTCGAAAAGCTAAAGCTAAAACTGTTGAAACAGAGAAGCATTCGCCGTTGTTCAGTGTCTTATTGGATGCGCCATGCCCAACCATGATGCCATTCGATTATATTTGCTCTGTAAAGCCTACAGCGACTGCCAGCTGATGTACAAGTCAATGTTTCTGTCTTCTCAAATTAGGCGTCAGGCAAGCATTGGTTCAGGATTCGATACGAGTGCAAATCGTAGGAGTGAAAACGGTGCCACTTCCACTACACCTCTTTCCCTGTACCGCTCGGTATTTCCTGTAACTAAGGCAGTGGCAGGGGTAGTTCAGGCCGAATATAAAAAGAATCATCAGTGTGAAAGTGTAAGTGCCTAGTAGATCGAAAGTGAACAAAACGGAATAAAACGATCAAACCAGAGAAAAAAGACCCTTTATCAGCTTTTGCTTCCGAAAAGGGCGGGCCACGCTAACCAAAGGGGCGGGTCATGTTAAAACAGATGGCAGCTGCTGAAAAAGACGGTTTTCACAAAGCTCAGTAGCGCTGCTTTTCGTCGGAAATTTCACCATATATAACCTTCCTGTCTCGTAGTTTACATTCGGACGACTTACCTAGGCAGCTTTCATTACTCCTATTATCCCTGAAACATTTTAAATATAGACTTTGTAGAACGGCAATGAGCAACGGCATAGCTTCTTATGATAGTGTAGTAGCTATAGTAACAGTAATGTTTAAGGAAGAGGTAATATGCGTAATGCTACACCGGGAGCATTAGACCTGGTTTCGTGCATAGAATCGCTGGAGCGATAAAATGTGTAACGCGACCGTATGGGTATTTCATAACCGCTCGTATAATCACAGCGTTCCTACACATGTTTTGTAGCAATCTGTGATGCAGGAATTTGAAGGAATTCAGACGAGGGTCGAATGGCAAAGAACCGGTTACCCTATCCCCGGGATGGCAGCGCCTCTTACCGCTGCGCTTCACAGGTCCATGTTAGTCCGGGATGGCAGCGCCTCTTACCGCTGCACTTCACAGGTCCATGTTAGTAAGTTCGATAAGAGCGATCAGGCAGGGTCAAGAGAAAGTGAAATAATCGTGAGGGATTGTATCTAGCCGGTAGAAGAAAAGGGAGCCTTTTTTTTGTCAAGGCGACGCTGTGCGTGATGAAAAGAGACGGAAGCAAGAAAAGGAAACCCAACCCAAATTTTTTCCTATTTTTGCGACCCCCTCCCGACCTCTATTTGGATCCTTTTCCGTTTCCAGGCTCGACATTTTCGGGAAGTAAAAAGGTCATACTGTTCATTTTAAAGGGGATCGTACTGCGGGATCTCTTAAAAATCGGAAAAAGGAGTTGTACCTATTCGGCGGCCACTTTCCTTGGCGCGATGCTTAACTCTGCCATCAAGTGGAATGGGTCCTTTTTTCGACTTCATCATGAATCCGCACCGTCTGACAATATCACGTCAAAAATGGTAGATAAAAAAGGCTGCCCTGCAGAACTCACTTGGAGTTTTTCAAATGCAATTTCAGAAGCATCAGAGTAGCTCGAATAGGGTCAATTTCAATCTTTGAAGGTCCTGCAAAGGCCTACGGTTATTTTTTTGGGGCCTTCCAGGGGATTTCCTAGAAGGTCCCAATAATTCGAAGCTATTTAAGTCTAGAATCGGAAGACGTTTGGATGTTGTTTAGCCTGGAGCCCTTCCAATGAAACCACAATTGCTGAGGATTGGTCACATGACAACTCCGGAAACCATCAGATGACTAACAACGCATTGGGTTTTCAGAAATTACCAGCATATCCCAAATGGGCCACGTTTCACATTTGAAGCATGTATCTGATGTTCTCTACATAAAGGGTTTTAAAAATTAAATAGTTCACAAACTCAATTAGTTCCAAGAACCTCGAGATGGATATGAATGATCAAAAAACCAATGCACTTCTGAAATATCTCAAAGGACGTGGGAAGTACTGCAATTGGTGTTATCCTAATGAAAGGTGGGGGGGGGGGGGGCATTTTATAGAAAGCTCGTTTCAGGGCATAATTCTTCTCATAAAAATCTGGAAATTTAGCACAATATACAGGAGCACATAAATGATATAAAGGTATGCGAATGATCAACGTACAACGAATTTGACTCATCCATGATGCATAAGTGTTCAACGTTCGATGAAATGTCCCCCCCTTCCCCCTCCACTTACAAGATAACATCTTCAGATTGACTAAAAGGTTAAAATTAGACGTATGACAGGAAGGGATTCAACGATCAACAGCGATCAAAGTACTGACCCCATGGGTCGGTAGCCGGGTGGCCATGGGTTGTCGATGTGGGTGGTCTTGATCTGGCCACGCGGTACCGTTACGGTCAAGGTGGGGGATTCGGCACGTATCGATCGATGAGCCCCGCGTTGTCTGTACCCTCCCGCTGCCCGCACTGTACATCCGCATCCGTGGCCGGGTGCCGGCGGTGCGACCGTTCGACGCCACCCAGTTGACGCGCCCCCCCCCCCCTGCGCCCGCCTACCGCCGACGGGCTTTCGGCACCGTCGCATTTTGAAACTCTTGCTCTCGATATCAATGACCTAGCCAGCGTCCGTTATGCGTCAGAAGCTTTCTTGGCTTCTGCAACTCCTTTTGGAAAGGGCAAGCGGAAGCCGGCATCCCACATAAATTCCCTGTTGACATTTGTTTCTTTTTGAAATCGATATGTAAACAGGTCAGGTGTATTTTGGTGTAAAGTCATGCTTGTATTGTTGAAGTTGTTGAATTTTGTGAGCTGGTTTCAGTGCCATTATTCACGCTGATCGATGTTGTTCTAATATCTCTGCTTTTCGTTGAAATTCGTTTTCATTTCATTCTAATGGCGGTGTTGTTATGAATCATCTGCTGATTTCCTCCCCTTCACAGCGAGTCAAGCTTTAATTTCTTCTGCAATCGTCCTATGATATTTAGTCATAGCAGACTGCTGCTCATCTAATGCTGACTTCTCTTTATTCTGTTGAATTTGTGCAGCATTAATTGGTACTTTTTAAAAGGGAGGGGAGGGGGGCGAATCCTGTTAATTGTTGAACAATAACATGCTCTTACATGATTTAATGTCTTATATACTTCTATTTATATGGCACCATAGATCGCATAGATATACATACATGAATGGTCCTGTAAAGCTAATGTGATTTGCTTGGACCTACTACCATTCAACAAGTTGCCCCCCCCCCTCCCACCATTTTCATTAGATTAGCACTATTTATTAGATTTTTTAAAAATATGTTGGAGGATTTTGCATTTTTTATCACCCAAATGACTTAAATTACCACACTGAAAGAGAATTTACTTTGAATGTTGGATTACAATGTGTCGATATAAATTTGAGGAAGTCTTGTGTATTGAAACACAACTGCCGTGCTGCTCCAAATACCCCTATCACCTATCTAATTGAGGGTGGTGTAGCGCAATGTAAGAATGAAGCCATAGCGAGACGTGTTGTGTGATATTGTGTGTTTGGTGTAGTACGGATGTTGCTCTGTAATATACGATACCTCCTTCAACTGATATTGATCCTACCATTCATTTATTGGAACTCAAAATTGATTTGATCAAAACGGACCGTGCAAATTTTGGAAGAAGTCGGCGCTATGTGAATATGGGAGAAGCACGAGCGGTTCATCCACTTTTGGGCATGTTCTCTCTCTAGGTTAAAGTCAAACCCAAATTCCTTGGTGATATTTCCAAGCCATATTTGCTTCAGTGCCTTCTATCTGATTTTAGTAGCAGCTATAGTCTGGTAATTTGTTTTTCTATTTTATTTCTGATGTATATGTGGGTATCTTAATTTTTATTTATTATTGGTTAGTCTCATAAGAATGACAAAGTGCTTCGATATCGTGCTGTTCCGGAACCTCAACGTGATCTGAATGTTAAACAACAGTCTGAGACTCCAAAATATTTATTCAAAAAACTCAAAAGACCCCTTGAAAGTCTTTTGAATCGACTGTTGACAAAGACTTTTGAGGGGTCTTTTGAGTTAGTTGAATAAATGTTTTGGATTCTCACACTATTGCTGTACATTCAAATAACAAGAAAGTCACTGTTCTGTGTGTTTTCATTTTGAAGTGGGGGTTTTTCATATTCATTTTTTTGGTTGAAATTGTTGGCTGATGTTTTCTGATTTATGACACGAGTCTCGTGTGACAGTTTCAATGACATCGAAAAGCGAATGTGATGAATGGGAAGATGACGGGGTTGTGCTATGGGAGTTTTGACGTTTCTTTGTTCTATCATCGTTTTTATCAAATTCGCAGCCGAAATGACTAGCAGGTGCACATCGACATAGAAATTCGTTTGCTAATTCTTGCGAAAATGTGCTCAGATAAGGACCTAGTGCGTAGATCTTTTTTTGGATACAATCTGTATAAGTTAAAATCTGAAATATGCTTAATGAAAATCGGAAGGGACATTCCTTGTATATTGTAGCGCAACAACGGTATTACACCTCATGAAACGGCAAACATTCCTCGATTGCTTTCAGTGTTACAGGAAATAATTTTCCATGTATCATCCGTGTATTTGAATGCGATATCGCCGTAATCAAGACATGGAATTCTTGATACGGCACGAAAAGCCAATTAATTCCAGGGGATGCTAGTCTTTGCCTAAGCGTCAGGAAAAGGAGCTTCGGGATAGGCTTCCTCTACATAAAAATCCCACTGGCGTGGCTCGATGTAGGAATGAAACCGTTGCATTACGAGCAGATGCGTTTGATTCAATACATTACTTGCGCAGTACAATGGGCCGTCGTCAGACTTCGCGGTCTTGTGGTGGTTCTGCGATTTTACGGAGTTGCGGCTACCGACGCGAAGTTACGGAATTGCACAATCGCAAGGTCGTGGTATCGCGTGCCAAAATGCGACATCGAAAAATCGCGAAGTTTGACGGCAGCCGTACACAGCGCTCTTCCAACACATATCATTTATAGTGGTTCATTCGTATCATTCGCGCCATATCATTTATAGTGGTTTCGCTAGAACTCGCTTCTGCAGTTTTTTTTTGAACAAAAATATAATTGGAAAATTCTTAAAGTCTCTACGCCGTGTGATTGCGTGGTCTTTTTTCGTGTCGTGTGTCTTGAAGCTTTTGTTCGGTGACTGTGTACCAGGCTGCATACAACCTCATGTTAAAGCAATCGATTTCCAGAATACCTGACCCTTTTGCGCCATAGTATTTGACTGTCGATGGCGGACGACTATCAGGTTCAAGCGAACGGTGGTGAGACACTGAAGAAACCTTTATTGGAACTTTACGTCAAGGTGGGTTTAGTTGTGTAACTGCGGATATAAGCTAAACCACGCACTGTGCGCCGGGTTTTTCTTCGGCAACACGCGGGGTCAGACACCAGACAGGTCAGAGTACGCGACGCCAAAGCTCCTTCTCTGAAAAGGCTCAGGCAAATCCGAGAGACCCAGGCGGCGAAGGACGACATAGACGCAGGGTTACGCAATCACGGCCGGCGAACAGTGCGTGCATCAGCTGCGATCGTAACTGCGTTGTCCTTGATACCGTTATTATACCCGACGGTCGCTATAATTAGGCGCCGTCGGTGGTAAATGTGCTTTGTCGAGGGCCTCGCTATTGTTCAATTGTGGACCATGTCGAGAGTTTAGTACCCAGTTGGCGCGAAGCCAAAGTACCATCGCACTTTCGCTTATGGTCACATTCTTTCCATTTCTCAGCGGTTGTTCAAAGATCCAGCAGACGGGATTGTTTGAATATCAGTCACGATGTATGTGTGAGTTCGGGAAACGAGTGCACTAGTGTCAGGGCGAGGAATGCCGATTGCTCGTAAAAAGTTGTTTTGTAAGACTTCAGCGAGAATTCAATGATATAGCGACGCCTTTTGATACGGCTGAAGGACATGACTAAGACGATAGGGATCTACTAGCCTTAGGAAAAAATAATCCATATGTATATGTAAAAAAAAAATCATTCCCGGTCAAAGCTTAGTTTTCCTAGGTTGCTGTAAAAACAACCGTATGGTCCACTTAGTTCAACTGGTTGATGTAGCATCGTTAATATATGTGCACATCACCTTACCACTCAAGTAGTGGCTTTTCTTTCAAAAAAAAAATCCATATGTATATGCCCGTCGGTTGTCAGACTTGAGGGTCGCAACTACGCCGTGGTTTAGGTTTGTTGCCTTGGTTCCCCAAGTTTCTTGGTATTTGCTTCAGTGAATATTTTTATGGTTTCTTCAGTTGGGCATATTCAACATGGTATTCTTTACGTGCTTCTGGGAAGCTGGTAGAACTATGTAACTTAGGAAAAATTCTGTATCTTTAGGTCAATTTTCTTCGTATGGTTCCACGGCTTACATTGACTTGGTTTTACTGGGCTTAGATGTGATATGATGAATTGGCCCAAACCCCTTAAAGAAATGCTTTTTAGATCTAATACTTGATATTATCGCGTGGTGACAGATTGTTCGGCTAATTCAGTTTAGTTGACATGATATGGTGTAATCTTCCCAGCTTTTTTGTGTTTTGACAAGCATATATTTTTTCTCAGGTATAAGAATTCGAAAATATTGTTGTGTTCCTCCCCCCCCCCCCACTTATCTCTTTTTCGTTGAGGCATAAAAATATCCCTTCAAGTTGATACCGCTGAATTTGCCTGCCTGATTGTCCTCGATGGTACCGTTACACGTGCGATATTAATCAACTCTGTACGGTTCGGAAATGATCGAAAAAGCGGATTGGAATTCGATTTGGCTCTCATTCGTCCTGGCTTTGAATAGGGATGCCGCGTGACGTTGTGATGTCCGTGAAGTCATACAATATTTTGGTTTTATTTGTATTCATTTAGTAAATGGAGCGATTTTATTTTTTCGTCGTCTGATTCTGTAATCCGATCAAAGATCTTTAGCTTTCTTATGGCGCGATTATGAAATCGAAAGCAGTGTTAAGAAGAATGAGCTGGTTTTATCACTGCTCTTTGATCTCAATCATTCTTTTGAGCCTGTCTTCGAGAGTAGCACCAAACTGTGTTGGATTCATAGTAGAAAATTTGAGAGTGTATTTTTTAACATGTCTTTTGAAGACAGACGAACAGGCTCCTTAGCACCTCATTCCGTGGCATATTGGCAGCCAGTTGGTAAGTGCACCTCGTGCACCACCAGAACTGGAACCCATTATCTCCTTTTGCTCCTCGTCTCGTCCGTCAGGTCGTGAGACACTTTTGCGAGACTTGTATTGTTGGGTCAACCAGTCAAGTACTTTTGAATAGGGACAAGTAAAGATTCACCTCCATGGGATTGATCTCTACATTCATAGATCTTACTGCTCGAGGAAGAAGTGTTTCCCATGAGCAGAATGGCCTTGCCTATGAGAACCTTCTGAAAATTTGTTATTCTCCGGTTTACGAATTGAATTTGATTGACGTAATTAAAAACGCAGAGACGCGCTTCCAATTGCATGCGAACACAGGAATGCATAACGTATTGGCGTACTGTAATTCTTTGTATTCATCCGTAATTTCTTATTCTTGTTTGCATATTTGTTGATTTTTTAACGGATTGCGAAATTTTCCATGATTTCCATTTTTCCAAACAGCAGTATTAGTTATACGCATAGTTTTGGCGCGCGAATCATGAATACTTTGAGATGTACGTTGCACTGTTGTTGATTTATTAACAGAATTTTATTGTGCGAAGCTTAGGGACCCAAGTAATTACTTCTTGATTGGAGAAGTATGTCCAGGTTTTTTTTGACGTAGTAGGTTTCAAGTTGTGCCAGTCTGAGTATGAAGTTATGCTTAGTTCACTTTTCTTTGGGTATTCCGTTATTTTCTAGGATCAGGTTAACCATACATTCAGTTGTGGAATGCAGCTGTAGAAGTGAAATTGAACTGGTACTGGTATTTGGTATCTTATCGCATAGAATCGTTTACAGTTGCGTGCATGCTGACGTATGTAAAGCCGTACAGATCGTGAACGGGGCGTTGGCTCATTTGTAAGGGGCGAAATGCGCCGTGTGTGTCCTTCATATCATATTACTTTTGCGACAAGGGACGTGTTGTGAATAAATGTGAAGGGGCCGGAGTGGTTCACACCTAACACTCTTTCTCATTTTAGGCTTCGGTAAAAACTAGCACCCAACTCACCCTCATTTCTGCACCGATGATTTGTCTTGGTGCTGGGATGCGGATTCAATCGCATCGAAATGGGTTGCCGTTGTTTTCCCTCTTCCCCTACCCCAAATGCCTCCCCCTTCATCTCTTTCGGAGTTGACCAAAATCAACAAAATAGCTTGAACTGTCTTCTCACTGTAGACTAATCAGAGTAGCACCACTTTCAACTGTGGCAGAACCAATCGATAGCGCAGTGACTTCACGCAGTCATAGATATGGACTTTCGTTATGGACCGTTGGAGGTTATGGGCCATGTCCTTAACCTTCTGTGGTTCATGGCGGCATCATCAATTCATTTTACTTCATCGTATCATATTCGGAAGGTCAAAAAGCTAATTCCAACACCGGTGTGTGCCATAGGTCTTTGCTTTGTATGTCTAAAAATCCCACTTGTTTGGTAGACCGCAAAGTTTCATAATCACCTTTTTAGTTTTTGTTGATTTTTCATCATCAAGTATTTCACATTATTACTATAAATATAGCACAATAGCAGGGTCGAAGGCAACTTTTCAATCAACCGATCATGTTGTCAACTGTTTTGACATAGAGTAAAGGGGAGACTTTGAAGTTGACATCTTTCAAAGCTCTGAAAATTCCTCTCAGAGGGGCATTTTATTCATTTATATCTATGGGCATTGTGGATCATTGCGCCGTGCATTGTCCTTCTACTCTGCAACTCTCTGTATTTTTACTCCCATTTCTGCAGTTAAAAGTTCATTTGAACTTTTTATTCGAGCTGTTTCGAAATTTCTGAAGCAGCTACCTCCGGCTATGGTGATAAGTAGAGAAAGCGTTTTGGTCACGATTATCAGGCATTATATGGAATTTTTCCAGGAAGGGGGCTTGTTCTCTGTGCACAGTGGCTCACTACAGCTAAGCTGCCGTTCATGCTATAAAAGTAGCAGATGTCTGTCATCGTTGAATCGGAGTCACTGTGTATTCATTGCGGTTGTCACTGGTTTGGGTTATATTTTGAAGGCCATTGCGGAATGTTCTGTAACGATGTAACCCATAACAGTATGAAAGGGATTGCGAAATCAATCGTGGAGAGAAGCGGGGACCTCAAAACCTGACATGAAAGGAACATAAGCCATCACATTTACGATCATTGCCTAGCACGTCGAAGGGATTGTTTGGAATGTCTCTTGCTATGCAATTCATGCTTTTTATGGTTGAAGTTATACGCGTTCCGATATCATATAAATTACACTCAAAATGTCAAATAACGTGATAATCGCCTTCACTGATTTTTGTTTGGCGCCACATTTATGACGGGTGTAACATGACAAGATAAGCAAATCTGTGGATAGGGCACGCAGTACAGTGAGGCCAGAATGTTTCATTTTTCTTTGTGCGAAGAGATCAAGGGCAGAATTTGGCACCGAATCCAAAAATATCGGAGTAAATTGTCCTTGGTCAGTTTTCGATATGTTATAACGTTCTTCGCGCGAAGTTGAAATTGTGGATATTGCTCCGTCATAACCCATTTGTTACTGCAACGTCAATGTAGACATAATTATCACATTAGTTTATGGGAGCTTTACCATCAAAGGTACATACAACGCCTGCTAGGAGGCGGGTGTCGTCTGGATCGCCATTGGTGGGGTTCGTTGGAGAGCGTTTAGGCGCGCTGTCTGAGTGCGCTGACACCTCCGCTCTTCGGCGAATGTGAAATGTACTTCCAACAAGGTATCACATCACACATTCAACTGCGAGGCAGTTCATGTTAGAGTCCATTTACTTGGACTAATCTTTTGGTAGTCTGTCGAATTTGAAAGTATTCAACAATTTGGGGTACGTACGGGATCCGGTCCTTCATTGTGCGTAGGATCATCTCCAACGCCAAAAACTCACAGTAATATGTAGAAGGAGGGGAAACGGTACGAATGACGAGTAATAGCAGTCTCGCTCAGTCCATCCAGGCTCATGAAGCGCCGATCCTGCTGTCATATTCTGTGTAGTTACATGAATATTTTTGGCAACCGTCAGGGTTCACTTGAGAAAAGGGCAGATCTTCGAAAAAGTTTGCGGTCACCATTGATTCAGTTGATGTATGGCGGTAGTGGCACCACTTTTT
Source organism: Trichostrongylus colubriformis (assembly GCA_963978905.1). Lineage (NCBI taxonomy): Eukaryota > Metazoa > Nematoda > Chromadorea > Rhabditida > Trichostrongylidae > Trichostrongylus > Trichostrongylus colubriformis. The sequence goes on from OZ022260.1 coordinate 19,986,832, forward strand.
CATGCACTTTTCAAAATCCATTTTTTTGGGAATTTTCTGACCTAATGCAGCTGAAAGTGGAGTTTTAGCAAAATTCCTTTTGGATTAGCTAAAGCGTACGAGCTCTTGAGACATTGCGCACCATGATGGAAAAACAGCAGCAAAAGGATCACTTCAGGATTTTCGACGCACCATAAGAGTAGCTGGAAGTTTAAAAGGAAAATCAAAAGAAGTGTTAGTCAAAAGAATGGTATTTGTGATGAAATGGACCGTTTTGACATTGGAAAAGCACAGGGATTTCTTTCATTTGATTTCATGCTCAGTAGTGTGGAGAAATGTTTGTTATATAAATGGGAGCTCGGGCTCCAAGGAGACAGTGTTGAGCAACTCGTATTGCGAAGCGCGCTTTGAGTTTCTTATTATGGTCCTGTGGCACTCAAATGGTCTAATCGTGGCGGCGGAGTGGCTTTTCTGCATTGGATTGGCTTTCTCCGTTGCCTAACCGCTCCAGTGATGGAACGCGTGCGGGGTCCATATTGGAATCAACGAGGAACTGAGGGCCCATTTCTCGAGACTGCAGAACTACTTGGCACCTGTACTTGTTGGTGCTTTTACTTTTTCAGGCGTTTAGAAGGCATCCTTCATGTCTTCTTCACTAAATATGGCAAATTGAAACACTTTAGTAACCCGATTAGTTTCTTCTGCTGTCAGAAGTGCTAGTGGCGGGAAGTGAGCAATTGAATCTGATTAGCGATTACTCATGTGAGAAAGTCTGACTCCCAAAGTTCAACTCTATGGTAGTTCGAATAATTAAAGCTACAAGAGACATTTAAAGCAAATAAAAGCTGAACGTTTATGACTGTACTTATGTTGGGGGAGGTAGAAATCCGCTGCTGGGCCGAGAGTGAGCTTGAACAGAACTCTGTTCCAGATCCCTCTCAAGTTCTGACGTGCTGCAGGATACATCAATTCTTATTTCGTTGCAATCACAGTAATTATGCTGAAGCCGAACTTTGAACGCGTGTTTTGTTATTTGATCGTACCTCAGTTCCTCCTCATTAACACCTTTGGGTCATCTTTTGTATGTTGAAAAAGGTGGCATTTTTTGAAAAGAAATTGATCGTCATATTTTATCTGCAGGGCTGGTGTGTCTGCCGGTTGTAAATGTTGCGATTGATAAGCACATGCTGCTTTTTCATTCGACGTACTTATGTCATTAGGAAGGCTTAGTGCTAAGGTCTAACAAGCACATGACAAAGGGCATCATCTCCATTTCAGTGGTTATAAACCAGAAAAGAGTTTTGGGAGTTTGGAATAATCATTTGAAATAATCAGCTCTGAAAGGCGTAGCTAGTTGTTGTACGTGGTGCTACTCCCACTCGCATGGTTCTGGGATCAAATCATGAACAAATTGTTTTCCGCTAGGGGTCGATTGGTCGAATTTTCGCGTTACGGCGTCGCATTCGCGGCGCCATCAGCACGACTTGCTGCAGTCGATTGGAACTTCGCGCAGTATGCAGTGGGCTGGTATCGTGAGGGGCCTTCAAAGATTGCAGGTTGGAAGCTTCGAAAGTTCCTATATCTTGTGGTTGTTGTTGTTTCAACGGATAAAACTGTAAACAACTCGCACTCGCCGCGCCGCTCCCCGCGGACTGCCGCGCGAAAATTCGACCACTCGACCCCCATCCATGCTCTTCTCCTCCTCCTCCTCCTCCCTCTGATACTGGTGAATTGGTAGCGGACTAGATTAGGAGGATAGGAAAGTTGGCTTGTACAACAGGTGGCCCGCCGACGTAAACCAAATCGGCGCATCTGCAATTTAGAAGATGGTGGAAGGCTTGGCGCATTCCAAAAGAGGCTAATTGCTCGTAGACACTGAGTGCTTTGCCAAAATGAGTCTTTGCTTCTCATTCAGTTTCACATCAAGGCAAGTTTTTTCTGCTTCTCAGGGTGCCATTGTTCATTTGCACAGGAAGATATTATCAATATGTCCTTTGCAGTACGTGGTGATGATAACAGAGGGCACGGTGAGTTGATAAAGCCTCGATAATGTGTTATGCTAAGTTCTCCGCTTGATACGACCATTCCAAAGCAAATAAGGGTCAACAAGCTGGCCACTCACGTTCCAGTAAACGCTGTTAAGGGACATGTAACTCCTGATCCTCGTTTTCATATCGGACGTTTATCAGCTGAATAGCGATCAGCTGTCATGGTTTGTACTATAAGGTCGTCATGATTCCCAATGGGAACGCAGTCTACAACTAGAAGAAAGCTTTGTATACGACATAGTTCGTGCGTCATCGGGTTGTCTGGTGGACGTAGAATTAATAACGGCGGCGTCACTCATCGTTCATTGTGTGTCATTTTGTATGGTAGGGGTTGCACTCCCATTTGTCTCGTGGAGACAGTAATGTCCACAATTGACATCTTTTCAAATCCGTCATTGTTTGCTTGTCGACCCAACTGCGCCTGAGTCTCATGCAAAAAATGGCCTAAATATGGCTATGTTAGCTGTAGGAGGTGTAAGGAGACCGAAATGACATGATCTGCTGTATGTGCAATGAAGTTTTACTGGTATGCGAGCCTAGCACTGTATGTCTAATTCGTTGGGCCTCATTTATGCTCAGGACAATCCCTTTTTTCAAATTTATGGGGGTTCCAGTTGCGTGGTTCGCTGCTGAAGGACTGATTTGGGTAATGTGGGTAATGAGAACTCCTAAACTGGTTTACGCAAATGGAAGCGGGGTCTAAGAAGACTATATGTGGCTAAATTCCCAATGAGAAGTAGTGTCATGAGGCTTTATAAAAGCCGTCTGCAGCTGCACTTGTTTTATACCAGCCGCCCCCTTTTTCGGGCCGACCTGCCTCTTTTGAAAATAAGCGGCTAGAAAGGGAATCTATTTTTCGGGTTTTTGAACCGTTTCATTTAGTTTTTCTTCACTTTCGTATATCTAAGCGCGATAATCTTCATATTTTATGATTCCATAATCGGCCGGAATTACCCCTATCACTGCCTTCAAAGGCGCCGGGAATGGTGAGGGGAAAGTGAGTAGGCAACCCTACTTTCATACTCCACAGAAATTTACTTCTTCCGGTGTCTGTAGGAATCGTCCAAGACAGTTCCACGATTCTGAAACTTCTCAAAATCACTCCTTCAGGTTTGGTACATTAACAGGAACACAGAAGAAACCCGAAATTGTTTCTCATTCCAAAGCAGAAATTGAAAACTGGATGAAGAGAAACTCGTTCGAATCTTCGCCACATTTCACAGCGCAGTTCAAACTTTCGCGTCCAATGTTGCTTTGCTTCTCACTCTGCCTCACTGATCAAGTGACTTTAGCCCCTGTGCTCCTCAGTTCTTTGGCGTCCACACCCACTCGGACGCTCCATCCCGTCGGCCGTCACTTTAAGGAGCTCTCTCAAGTGGATTCCACTTTATGCACATGAAACTTTGCATGTGGCCCTCAGTAAGCAAATAAAACAATTAAATATGTGGGTAACAGAAGAGCTGAAATTTCCGTGGACGATTCCTTCAAGAGCCTCAGGGCGTAAGTACACGGTAGCACCTTGTTCACTAGAGCTGGCTATGTTGAGTCATGTCAGGACGTAGAATCACGCGAGATCGTCCCGATGACACACACGAATGGCATTGAAATTCGGTCGTGCCATTTCCCCAATTTGCGCGCAAATTCGATCCATACGAATGTACTGCGTGAGGCGTTCAAAACTTCTGCCAACGCACTGTCAAATCGGCTTACTGATGCAGTTCAGTAGGGTGTGCGTCAGGGCTGTTCAGAGAGGTCACCGCGCCACGGAAAATGCGTCTTTGCTTGCTCCATGCGTCTTGGTGTTTCCGTTGTGAATTAAGTGAGTACTAGAGGGCACGGTCACCACCTCCTTGCGTGGCCTTACCTAGTTGAAAGTCCTGACGCACGGCAGTTCAATGTATGAGGCAAGAACTTACCTCCGAAAATTTTGCTCGCACTACAATTTTCGCGCATCAGTACATTCGATCTTCGAGAGGCGAGCGAGCACACTGATTGTTCTACAGCTCTAAATTGGGCTTTGTGATAGACTATTGTGGGGAAAGTAACGTAGTGATAACTCTAGGATGTTCTCGAGGCTTCTGAATTGGATGGTTGCTATCATTGCATTTTTGAGCCACCAATGCGTCGCGTTGTAATGCATGCAAAGTTGATGGGGAAGCTTATACTGTATATACGGGATGGATGGCCGCGAAATGCCCATTATGCAGTCACAAAGAACGTCTCGTAAAATCGTCAGCTATTCCTTGCCTATTCTCACGCATGCCTTGCTCATATTAATACATTGGAATGTGATGGTGCTTTGTCCGTATACAAACATTCGCTGGTTATTGCATCGTCTAGATACTGTAAAAGGTCCAATAACGGCGACGGTGCTATTGAAATGATATGTTTACACTGTGTATTTTTATCACACAGGTATCCCTACCCTCCCCCGTACTCATTCCTATCAACATGTTTATTGATTTAGGCCTCTGGGATTGACAGCAGAAGGATCGGAGCATGTCTGTTTTGCCAAGAGTTTTGGATGGAATTGTATGCACTTTACGAGATCGGTGTCGCACGAGTTGAGGTAGTATGGGCTTTCATTGGTCTTTGGTTAATTTCTGCTGGAGTACTGTATTTTAGGTGAAAACAGTCAACGTGAATTCAGAAGCGTTCAAGAAGAATTTTCTCGGTGCACAGCCTCCGATTATGATCGAAGAAGAGAAGTATTGATGTTGATCATTTGACTTTGATTGCTGGGTTAGCATTCTTCCCGTTCCAGGGAGGCGACCTACACAGACAACCGTGAAATTGAAGGACGAATCTTCCATCTTGCGAAGGAATTTCGCGTTCCTCTTTTCGAGAAGGATCCCACCGTTGAGAAGCGGATAGAGAGTCTTTACAGGGTGAAAATTTCACGAAAACTCTTGTTTTACCATAACTTTTTTATTGGTTTCAGAAAATAAGCAACGAAATAGAATTTCTTTTTTAGAACTTCAAACTATTCTTACGTGCGAAAACTGAGTATGATAAGGAAAGGCGAGACATTTCATCTGTTGAGTCGTTGCCGCCACAAATCAAAACTCATTATAATCGTGTAGTAGAGCAGCTAGCTGGTATTGATCAGGTCTGTGGAAAGGTATCGATCATTTGATTGGATTGCTAATCGTGGTAGTTTAAGCTGCTGGAGGATCGGCACACTCGCTACCTTTTGGGTCCATCAATGACAGAATACGATTGTGAACTAATGCCCAGACTGCATCATATGCGTATAATCGGCCAGAGAATGCTCAAGTAAGCCTTTTTGAAATTCAGTAATTGGAAGCAAATGCTGTGGAAATTACTTGTCCCGCAGTTGTGTGAGGTTGTGAAGTTTCCGCTGGGTCGACATCAGACTTTGCGATTCTGTGGTATTGTGCTTTCGCGAAGATACATCCCTTCACAATTTCTTGGTATCAGAATCGCGTGCGAAAGTGCGACACCGCAAAATCGCACGATCAAGAAATCGTGGAATTGCAAAGCTCGGCGTGGACAATGATAGTGGAGCTTATTCTCAGAAAACCCCGAATTGTGAGTCGTATTGGCCTGTGTTGGAGTGGTAACGGGAGGGGTATGATTTCAGCATTCGACCCTCAAAAATCAGCCCATTTCGGAGTGCCTTATAGGGCGTGACCTCCGGACTTGGGTGAGAGTGTATCAAACTTTCTCACTCTGCCACGCACTCTCACTCTGGCCACTCACTCATGTCTGTAGGCCGCTCCCTATCAGGCGCTCCGAAATGGAGTATACTTCTTCGGATATTCAGCTTCAAGACCAAGTTTTTCAAGTGCACGTCTAAGGAACATAAACCGGAGGAAAAACCTTGGTAAAGATCGTTGCGTGGGGTCTTCATCGAGTTTTCTAGCAGTGAGGGCTGCTGATGTGTTAGTCATATTGGAAGGGAAGATGTCTTAGAAGTTCGATGAGAAAGGCTACTATGGATATTGCCTCTCTTGGCTTTGGTACAGCAGTTTGAACGGAAGGAATAAATCGTTTCCAATATCCAAATTTGGTTCTTGGCAGTTCTGTACTCGAAGCCCGGCCACTTATGGCCTCAGAGGAACTCTGTGAAGCCGGATTTTCGAAGGATCGCACTAGTCTGAGGTAGATCGCTAGTCCCTCCCCCCTCCCGTTTTGATAAGTTTTTGAGGTTTAGTTTAAACAATCAGGTTTATTGGGCGTTGATCGTCAGACATACAGTAGCGCTCAAAAGTATTCGGCCAAATGGTTGTTCACTTGGATATTTCACTTGTAATTTTTGCGACTGGACCGATCTAAGAGAAATTTTCGTGTGTTGCACTTGGAGACACTGCATACTAAATATAACATTTTGGCGCTCAACGGTGCAAGTTACGTGGTAAAATGCAATTTTTTGTTTTTTGGGGTGTCATCCCTATGCCGTGCCGCTGTGCCGCTGTCATCAAAAGTCGTGATCTTTCTATGAAATATCGATGTTCTCTGCGGCTTGCTCGTTTTGTTTTTGTAAAGAAAGCCGATTTTCCTGACCAGCTTTTTTCTTTTTTTCAGTGGTTTTGTAGTAAATTCTTGTAAAAAACCATGAAAAGAGTCAGGCGGCACTCAAAAATAAGGAAATGTTGACAATAGGTTCAGGCAGCACATATTCAAATTTTGTCCAATTTGGTCAAATAGAAAAAAGGTTATGACAAAAAGGGTTTGGCCGAATACTTTTGAGCGCTGCTGTATGTATATGCACGAAAAGGGAGCGGATGCGGATGAGTGAATGCCTATGCAATTCAATTTGAGGGGTCTTACTGCGGCACGGTGTGTAACTTTGAGTGCTCCGATGCAAGCCTGGTCAACGAACCAAGTGCGGTCCTTCGTCTACTTTCTCCCCTGTTGTGGACTCCACACCATGAGCCTCATGCTACTTCATAAATTTTTCCGATTCAGAGGGAAATGGAATAGTTCTCTTCTGGCTTCTTTCTTCAATGGTTGTTGATTTGTCTTTGCCATTGATTTGTTAATTTGTCTTGTTACAGCTTTGACTTCCCTCGCAATCTAACCTACTTGTGGAATTATGTACTGACCGCTTATCGAACAGCCGCTTTCATTGAGAGCTGTCCGGCTGATCAGGATATTCTACATCATTACAAAGTGGGTCATTTTTAGTTGCCGGACTGATTTGGTAATTCAGAGGTCGTTTCGGTATGAGTCACGAAATTGTATGGTTAAACAGGAATTTTGTTTTCCTTTCCCCTTGGAGGTCTTGACATTTTGGATGGAATGTGATGTGGTAGTTAGGCTTGCAAACGAAAATTTAATAGTTGTGACGAAACGCTTCCTCATTCCTTATCGCTGGCAATGCCATTTCTCGCCCATAATCGCTATCTTCGGAGTGAGCGACGCTACTAATCGTGTCATAGGCCGTGGAAGAAATGTCAATTGTGTGAAAAGAGGCAACCATGAAAGAACACTGACTGGGGTCGACGTTTAACAGCTGCTGTGTTCATGAATAGAGAGTTCTTTCTGACGCCTTTCGCCCTCACGATGTATCTCTCCGATATGGGGATCTTAAGAATCAATTGGTTGTTTTTATGAAGTTCTATCTGAAACTACTAGTTTCTCTGCTCTAATCCGAATTGCATAACATATGTAGTTAATGTGGTTGCCAGAGAACCGGTTAGCTGGTCTGGAAACCGGCACTGAGTACTTCACAGTAATTTAATTGAGCGTCATCCATTACGAAAGCCGGATGGGATTACTAGCAAGGAGTGCCATTTGACAGGTTCATATGGAAAAAAAGGGGAATCAGTGCGCTGAAACGCTGGCTATACACTGAGTGCATTTGCTCCCGAAACGGGTTTCCCATTTCAAGATTCATAAACGAATGTTTCTGGAAGTTTTGGAAAAAGTGTGGACGAAAAGTGTACGCAACCGTAGATGTGAAAATCCGATCTTATTTGAGAAAGGAGTGTGTAGTGCCGAGAAATCCACTTCGGAAGTCAAGAATTTTACCCGCACGAGTTTCTTCTACCTTTTCTCGAAAGCAGCAGGAGGGATGATTTTTTTGCACAGGAATTTGTGAAACGTACCCTTCAGCAAAGCCCGCAGCAACCTTATGCGTGCAGTCTCCTGCCATGAGTGAACACGTCATTTGAATGTGCAGTATAGAAGTGCAACACAGAACCGCTGGCTGCTGATCGATATCTATTGATGCGGCACGACACCAAACTCGTCCGCAAAATTTAGCGAGAGAACAGTGCTCCATTTCTGGAGTATTTGGCTACTTTTACTAAGTTTTACTGCAGCACGCTGCTCTGCACTTCTACTGTCATTTTGAAATTGCGACCAGATCATCATTTTTGCTGCCTTGTGCAGAGTGGGGCTTTCAGCATCAGGTTTTTAATTTTTGTTGAACTCCTCTCAGACGCTAATTTTGTTTTAGGAGCAGCTGAATATGTTCACGAATCAGCGTGAGACCCTACAATCACCGACCAAGACTCATACCATTCCGGAAGAGGTGTTGCACGACATCAGAAGAAGTGGTCTGGATCAAAACTGACAGAAACTGAGCTGATTGGAAGTTCTGCTGTGTTTTTGATTCGCATGAAAAGCTCTCATAGAATTCGTTCCATGTCGACCCTGTTATATCGCGCTTTGAACGTATGTACGCACCACTACTGTGCCGAACCATTTCCTCGTTCACTTTCTCTTTGGGGAAACTAGTTACTTTTTTCGATTTTTTCGACACAAATGACTTTGTTGTGGAATTTGTACTAGTTCTGAGTCAAGTTCACTATGTGTGTAAGCATTCCAAGACACGCAAATTTGCGTATTCTCGTAGATTGTGGTTTTATCAAATAGTGCCGATTATTTGTAACGTGATAATGATGATGTAGGGTTTCCCACTAAACACTTGGTCATTGCTGCCATGATTCCATAAGTTTTAAGGTATTATACTCGTCGCGTACCATTTGCTCATAGAGAGATGCAGATAACAGCGGCTATTAGTCTATACTATACGTACTATACATATATATCTATTAATTATGTATGTTTTACCAGGTTATATCCAGTCGTTCCTCCTTTTTGATATTACTGTCCCGTCCGTTCCCAGATTGACTGTGTGAAAAGCCGCGTTCACTTGCCTTGCCCTGTATGTTGCATATTCTTCTATTGGAACAAAGTTTTATTTATTTTCATGTGGAACACAACACCATATCACGGTATTCATTATCGTGTATCCTTTCTGGGATGCGCCATGCATTCTATTTCCCTTCAGAATCGCAGTGCATTGATAGCGATTTCGTTCATGGAGTAATTCGCCCAGCCCTTCCGGCCACTGCCAACCGAATCGCGTCGCTTTGTGGGTCACGGAAAGAAGGAAAAGTTGATGGGCATTTCTAATCGGGGAAATCACGCCGTTAATTGAAAGAAGGACGAAGCGTTCGTCATCAGTTGATCCCTCCTGGGATGTGCCACGTTTGCTAACATCCAAAATGGACATGGCAGTTGATTGAAATTCTTTACAACGGCTCAGGACTCCCAGCAAGTTTGAAACCTATTCACCGTTGCTTAAAGGTACCGAAAGGGGTCCGAAACAAGAAGAAGATGCAAAGAAATGAGCATTTTGTAACGAACACTGATGGTTAGAAACGATAATCGGTGATAAACCCGGATTCAAAGGCGCGACGCTGCGATGTGTATGCGCATCCCTCGCATCAATACATTGACTTTCCGAGTTGTCCGCTGTAGGAGACGGGCCGCGGGCCAATGTTGGTTGTAGGGCCTAACTCCCAGCGCAGTGGAGTGGCCACTCCCAACTACATTAGAATTCATGTAAGTAAATACAGAAACAATATAGGGAAGAATAAAGGAAAAAGTAAAAGGGAAAAACAAACTTATAACAGAAACATCTCCTCTTGGCACCATGCCAAGGCGTCAAATTGGCGAGTTTGTGCAATGGCGGCCACTTAAACTCGTCCACACTACGTCTGTTCTACCGTAGACCTAAATTACCCCCTTTCGGTGTCTTTAAAAAAGGTGGATGCCCAGGAAGGTACCTCTGATCTTCGAACAATGAGAAATCGACTTTACTTTCACTATGACACTTTACGGCAAAGGGGAACATTTCAAAATTTTATTGAGGTGGTGTGCCGATATTTATTCAGGACCGTGTAAAAATTTTACTATATGTTTTCACTATGACCTCCTGGGCTTGTAAAGCTCCACAGTATTTCTATACAGTATATCCATGCTCCCATTTGGGTACCATTCTTTTCTTTCATATTGATGAGGACGAGTAAGAGTGGGTGTCTGCTTCTGCCATGCCGGAAGGTGCTTTGCGCCACTTCCAGCTGGTTTCGAGATAATCTCTGCGAACGAGTCACGTTTAGTACAACTACGTAGAGGAAGGGGTCTGCATTGATTTTGATCCGATCTCGAGCTGCGGAAAGATGGCTATAGGAGCTTGTGAAGCGAGATATGAGCTGATGGTGACCTCATGACCTTAATCATTGACAGCTGAACGGAATGCGATTGATACTTTACAACGTTGAGTTTAATTAGGATAGCTGGCTATGTGGTAGGAAGTGGAAAATTTATTTTGTTTAATGCTCCCGAAAGGCCGTGGTTATTCGTGAACTCAATAAATAGTTTTATTTCATTGATTATTATTTCCAGGAGCCGTTCTTTTTTGGTTTGAGGGAAAGTAAACCCGAGGGAATGTGTGTGTGCGGATTTACGGTACTATATTGTTTAATTACGGCTTCCAACAAGCCAGAGGCGCATGTCATGGATATCTGTGACGGCTCAGAGAACATCAGTGGTACCGATTCACTTACTGAAGGGAAAACGAACAAAAAGTCCTAGGAATATCAAGAGTGATCCCTCCAGATCACACCCTTTTCAAGGAAACTGATTTTAATCTAGAATGGTCTTTCGAACAAGTTTTTGCTTAGTGATATCTGGCAAAGTTCAACAATATCATCTTGTTTGCGTGATAACATTGTCTTCACTTTCAGAATGTCTGTCAGAATAAATGAAGAATGTTCTGTCTTATCGCAATCGTTTGCAAGCCTCCTTTGCTACATACATTCGCGCCGCAATCAAAAAGTCTTAGGTGACGTGTTCGAGTATCGAGTAAGGTCGAGCGCTTTGCCGGTAAAACAGCGCGAGCGCTTTGCCAGTAAAACAGCAGACCTCGAAGTGTGTCTCATCCATCTGACCTATCGAAATGTGCGGTATTAAGGCTTGGAGTTTGCATAGTGGTTCGTGTATACTGCACGCTGCTTTTATCTTATGGTCTTGACAATCCTGCATTGTGACAAAGTGAACATAGCGGACGTATGGTCCAAAAGATGGTGTGAGCAAGGTGATCAACTCTGTCATTTTCCATATGACCGAGGATCCGAAAAGTAAGAGTAAAGTAAGGTGCGAAGACAGGTAATAGCGAAGGAATTGGTACACCAAACACTGTGCCAAATTTGTGTGCGGTATTTCAGAGCCACCGACAGCTTCGTTTCTCTCCAAAGCATCACTTATCTATTAGCAGAATATTACATCAACATCTAATCAAAGCCCTACGCAATTCGCGCTCCCCTTCATTTCTCGCCCGTCTGCAAGTGGACGTTTCGTGCCACGCGGCGTTTTGCTTATCAGATCCGCATGGCCTCGATCAATACGGCGATCATTGGACGTGCCAGTCATTACATCCAAAGTTAAAGCTAGCTGGTAGAACATTTCGTGCCACGCGGCGTGTTACATATCAGATCCGCATGGCCTCGTCAATGCGGCGATGATTAGACGTGCCAGTCCTTACATCCAAAATTAAAGCTAGCTGGTGAAATGTGGGTCCTATTTTCGGTCCGATCAGTATTTCCGACTATTGCATCACTTAGCACCGCCACATTAATTTTCGAGAAGTATCGAATTTAGCATATCAGTGTCTTTTGGGGAGACCAGAATCACCAGTTTTTTTAGTTCTCGAACGTGAATTATACAATAAATTTCGTCCTCAAACAAAAATCAGAGAAGGAAATGTGGCCATTCACGCACGAATGCACTATGGACGAAGTATAACTAGACACATTATGTTGGCTTTTTATGGTATGACAACTCGTCTTCGTAGAGTGTGGAACCTTATAACCTGGCGATGCCATGCTGCCTTTCGTTCAAAGCGCCGAAGACTGAAAAGTTAGGCAAACGGGGTCAAGCAGGTTGCTGTGAGAGCAAAAAGAGGTGGTAGGCTTTTAGCCAGAGAAAACTTGACATCAGCGAAAAATGGGTCATGCTAAGCGGCCTTGAACAAGGGCATGGGAAAAGTCAGATGCCAGAAAGTGTTTCGAAGATTAAACTCCTACCGAACCACGAACATCATTTTTTTTGAGATTGTGGTCATGCGGATCGTTCTCTTATTAAATGCTCAGGATAAATCTCCGGTAACATCTAGGAACAAGCCCTAGGCTGAAGAAATCGGCCCTGTCTGAGTGACCCCCCCCCTGCTGGAGGGTTGCCATATGTTATCCTCTTTCCCACCATTTTCGCTTTACGACCTTACCCGGCCCCGGAATCGCTTATTACGACCACTTCTTTTACGACTCGCAAACAGGGTCCCTTTCCCTCTTCTGCCCTAAATGTTGAATACGACCCCTCTAGAATTGCTCGACTATCGCTTGGTTTTGGTGGCCACTGTATGGTATTGTACTGATGAAAAAGTGAACCAAAATATGTATAGCGGGTTGTGTGGTTTTTCACCATGGATTTCGGACTGGCAGTATTTGTAGCCATAACGGTTGATGAAGTCCATGTAAGAATCCTGTTTCGCTTGTCTGTAATGCACTCATCGATGTGAATAATTCGTTTGAGGCCATACGACAAGGTCATTTGTTAAACACATCACGTGGAATGAGAACGACATATGCATGACCATGAACCTCATCACAAATTCATCCGCGCACTCGGTGAGCTCCTTCAAAACTCAATTCCCGCGCCTTCAAATCACCAGGCACCTGCCCAAAAGTTTTGGAGTTCGGATGTGGTGAAAAGAAAGCATGGTAGGCTTAGGATTAGGGCCGAACAGACCGGTTAATAGTAGAAGAAGATTTTGTTGTAGATGGCAAACAAAAAGTTATAAGACGAACATGTATAGCTTTGCTTTTGTCTGGCATGCAATCCGAATCGTGCTAGACTCAAGTCAACCAACTTCACCTCTTCAAAGCCAAGGGGCATTTTATGAAAATTGTATTTGCTAAAGTTAAGTAACGAAACGAATAAGGAAAAACATGGCTGCTCAACGGTTCAGAGCATTTTCCAAATGGTTGTAAACACCGAACGCGCATTCATATATTAACTTCCTGATATTTGAAAACTGAAAAAGAATTTGAAAAGAGAATTTTCAAATTGAGAGGAAATGAGGTGAAGAAAATAAGATGTGTATTGGAAGTCATCGCGTCCATGACTTTTACGGACGTTTGCGTTGGAACCCAGGGGACATCGGTAGAGAGGGAACAACCAGGACTTTTCTCGAAAAATCGTCATATGTATTTATCGCAAGCGTAGAGATCGGAATAATCCAAATGAACTGATGAATTGCAATGGTTGTCCCCCCCCCATGACAACTATCCGCAAAAGTTTCTGGAAGCTTCCCGAAAATCGCCGGGAAAATGTCGCAAAAGCTATCCTACAGGCAAATATTTCGGTGTGAAAATTCGGAAAGTAAGTCTTCAACAAAAGCTAATGGTTGCACATACCTCTTAGAAAATCAGCATTGAAATGTTATCTGCAGTTATTTACTGTAACATTACTAGTAAGAAAATAGGTAAAGGATGAAAATAAAGCTTTTGCGTTAATTGATCCGTTTCTGGAATGCGCAGCGCACCTTAATTCCATACAGAATCGTGATGGCAGGTGAATGCGGTTTGGCCCATGCAGTGACGTGCAGGGGACAGTCGATGTGCAAATCAGGGCCACTATCATCTCAAATGAGTCCGGTGCGAATTTACTTGTCTCAGAAGGATGGAAGGCCTGGTGGACCTATGCGGGCTTTGATGCAGTATTTAATCCCCGCAACATCAGAATGGGCGTGCGCGCCACCTGTCACTACACCACTTCCCCTGAGAAAATATGTATTTGCCCAGAAAAATATTTGGGCTCATGAGCAGATGTGACGGAAATTTGCCCGAGGAGCACTACAGTGAAATAGAAACTCACAGCTGAAGGACTTCCCGTAATCCCAAAGTCTTGAATGACTTAAAAAAAGGGTGGAACATTGTGCCTGAGAATTTTTTTGCAAGTTATTCTCTCCCCTCTTCGAGAGTTTGTCAAAAAGACCCCTCTTCATATGCACACCCATTCTGAAAAAGTACGTTTATGTGGCTGGATCGAACTCAAACTAGTACCTTGTGGTAGATGGAATGATTTGGATTAACATACTGTCGTGGTGGCAAAATGAAGCACTGAATTCCACCATTTCAAGCAACCATAATAGGACCTTCTGAGTGTTTTCAACAAGCACATGACCTTGCGTTGTAATGTCTCTAATGTGTGATATACTTTGAGGAAAAAGAAAAATAGCACAATGAAAAAGAGACTCGCCAAAAAAGTCTCGAGCTTGGATAAAAATTGCTGCCCCATTCACCTTATAGCCCTGATCTTGTTCCATCGGATTATCACCTTTTCCTTTCCCTGTCTAACGCCATTCAAAGAAAATTTTTTATATAATTTTTGTATTGAAAATGAGGTTGACCTTTGATATGTTTATTTTGCCGAAAAGGGCTATTTGGGAGATGGAAGACAATAATATCTATAGATGCGTGTGGACTTGTTCTACAGGTGTATGACAGAAGAGATTGCTGGAAAGCAGTTTGGAGGGAAAAAGCGGTTTTTGAAAATACGAAAAGACTTTTTAGACTACCCAATATTAGATTGCTGATTCGTTAGTGTTTCAATCCTGTACGAATTTTGGCAACATTTTTGTTCCCTCTCTCAGAAAATGCTGCCCAGACGTGCAGCTGTGTTCTTTGCAGTCGTCTTTGTGCTCAAAGGAATCTTGCAAGCGTAATTGATGCAGACGAAAAAGGAAGGGAGAGGACTCTACAAAAGGTGGGCTTCGTTCAGTTGCTGAGAAAATGGATACCTTGAACTACTGCTTTACCTTTACTACACTCTTTCAGAACCCCGTACAAAGGCAAACGCTGCAGTGCATAACGAGATGCATCATATTTGTGCTGCACTAGGTCTTGAACAACTCCGTCTGTGCCAGCGCCTCTGATTTATTACCTTAGGGATATTCAGATAGGTAGTGGACTCATCTGTCAAGATAAGCACTACCTGAACATCGGTTGGACCCCACAACTCATGCACCACCACCACGACAATTCTGAATGGAACTAAAATACGCGGCGCATCCCAATAAGGGCTTGATAAGCGCCAAAAACTCCATCCTTTCTTACCCTTTTCATTTTTGCTGGGTGGGACTACTCTCGAGGAGTGAAGCGTCGTGGAAAATTTTGTGAGTGAGTAAGAGGATCAAAGTTCAGTCTCCAAAGCATTAGGCAGTCTTCAGATTTTTCACATTTTTTCACTTTTTTCAAATTACTCCTTTGTTTTCCATCACTCCAACTCACCAATGAGCCTCGGGGTTGATGGAAAAGACAGTGGTTCGTATGAGTAGAGGCGAAACGAACCGCTAAACTATTTAAATATACTAATTTTTTCTAAAAACTTCCAAGCTTTCGTTTCTTATCCAGAACCTTTGTTCCGAGGGTTTGATGCTTCTGTCGAGCAGCAGGGGAGTCCTGTCCACGTACGCACATATCACTCAGCTCATGGCGCAAAAATGCTTGGAGAGGTAGGAGTTCCCAGCTCCATCCAGAGTGCATCCAATCAGCATTGCTCCCACGGCTTTGGTTCTGCTTGCCTTTACCCGAGCATGAGCAGACATGGGTCGGGAGAATCCTCAGCAGATCAGCGTTGGAAGGTGAAGGTCCTATTTTCAAAGCTTCTTCGAGGGTTCCCCTACGACCTTTTTACAGTTTTTTTTTTACAATTTTTGGACGGAGAGGAGATCTCTAAAAAATGCCGTCAAGAAAACCATGCTTTGTGCTGTACTTCGCATTAAGTGACAATGCTAAAATTATCCGTTGATGATATCGGAGAGACGGCTCAAGTATAGGAGCAGGTAGCGTCGACAGGAGGTAGGGGTCATATTTCCAGAAATTTCCCTCATCGTCATGTTCAACCCTGAGAAGGATCCTCTTTCGAAACAACTTTCGTGAGTTCATACCCACCTCCTGTAGCAGCAATAGGGCCTCGCTGACGATCTCTGTCAATGGCGTCACCGCGGGGGCGGAGCCTCTTGAATGCTCAAAAAAATAGGAGAAAATGTGAAGATTGAGGAAGGTGTTTGATTGCAGTCCAACTTGTAGCTTCTTACTACTTGATACATTGTGTGTATACGTCTTATAGGATGATCCAACCCCACACGAAAGTGCAGCAGTAGGCTGGCATTGCTGAATCACCGCCATGCTTTCCAAATGTCGACCTTTAGCCATTTCGTGGAAGAAATATAATACCGATAGTTGATGTGGCTTGCAAAATCAGTCGGTAATATTTCTAGGTGGAACGTGGTTTAAGTAGATTCGATATCACTGAAGCAGGAATCTGCTGTGTTCCATGTGTCCCACCTCAATGCCATATGCCTCAAAAAGCTTCCCTGTTCCTGATTTTTTGGCAAAGCAAAATTATACTTGACGGTAACGAAGGACCTCCACTACTCAGTAGACTTTCACTATGTGGGGATTGAGTGGCTTCGAAAAGACGTTTCGTAGGAAATAAAACATAAAAAAACTTTCACAATTAGGAGGTGAATACATAGCGCATCCTGGAACGGCTGGTCAGCTCGAAGTTTTCTTATTTTCACTTTCTCTTCCTTTTAATGGTGTTTCGTATTTATTTCCAACAATTTTCTGATGTAGGCCATCACTTGTGTGGTTGCAAATTAAAAGGGCTTTTTTCGCCTCTTTCAATCCCTCCCAGACGGGTTGTCTCGTGATGCATATCTCAATAATATGCATAACGTCTGTCTGAATTGGTGGCTTTTGTGTGAAGGGTCGTTGAGAGGTCCCGCAGCGATCATTCATGCATACTGTAATGTGCTGTTATGATGATCGCATGACATTATCAAGCATGACAACGAACACATTTGGTCATGCCTCGCAGTGTTCCCGTGGGGTCAGTAGTGCTCCGGTCGATGAGCACTGGAATTCATGGAGGACCACACTGGATGATGCGGCGATTCCATGGGAAGATTGATTTGCCGGATTTGTATTTAAATCAAAAAACGATTAAAAACACCCGATGTACTTAATTACCTCGGTGTACGCCACATCTCTGACAGCCAACCAGATCTCAAAGCATTATTTGTGGACGGCTACGAAACTACATCTGTAGATGCGGCTATGTTTGAGATAGCGATAGCGATGTTTGAGATAGCGATTTTATCTTTTACTATTTGTTGTGAGCTTTCATTCATACGGAAGATTATAGTAATAAATCGGTTTGGGGTGTTACAAGCACACTCACTATTTAAGGAATGGTGGATCGAACTAATCAGGGAAATGCAACAGTGCTCCTTTCTTAGTGATGTTTGCCATTCTCCCCAGACGCCACCTCAATTAAGGCGATTTGTAGATCCATCTAGGTAGCCGCCTTCAAAAGCAGAAAGAGCAATGATTTAAGTATTCTCTGAACGGGAACAATTCACCATACTATAAACACTGAGATTAAGTATAAGGTGTGTGGAGCTATCGCGGTGAAATTCACTCTATAGGTCTCTACCAAAACTTCAAGAGGTCCGGCAGTTCCGGTCCTGTGTCTTCCATTAGTAAATGTCTCATCTGCTGCCTATGATCGCTACATATTACAGATCCACGTGACTTCGATCGATAATGGCGACGGCAGTGAGGCGTGCAGGAAGCACTTGATGAACTAGGAAAAAGGGATACCATCTTGGGCTGATAGCGATTTCTCTCGTCATTAATTTACTATTACGCACAAGCTTCTGTTTTCAGCGAAAGCTCACACTTGTTGTTTTGAAGACAAGAAACCACTGTTCACTATGATACTGATGCACGGATCTGAATGGTCTAAAACCGCATCAGAAAAGGGAAGAATGGATTTCATTTCCTTTTCCGACGCTTCCATTCTGCTATGTCCGATCTCCTTTTGTGAATCCTTTTTCCGTTGCATGGCACCATGTCGAACACCATACCTTACTTTAGTCATCCATACACTTGGGTCATAAGATGTACCTGGGAGAAAAAGGCTAAGGAGCACAGTCAGCTTTCCGTAATTTATTTTTTTAAAGTAATAAAAGAACGCCCATCGATTCACGTGAGTCCATTTTTGGTTATTCTCCGGATGCTTCCTCGTTTTTACTACAGAGTTATTTATTTGAAACTATTTTCGACTGTGTTAATGTGAAATGGGTCTTGGTAGTGTAATGGATAAGCACATATGCCATGAAAGCATAGAGTGTGCGTTTGAATCCCATTCGAGACCAAACGTTTTGCCCATAACTCAGAGTCATAGTAACAATTTTCGCATTACTGGCTTCGGCGAAAGCACCTGTCAAAAACCAGAACATAAAAAAATCACGATTTTTATCTACATGAAAAAACTTTACAGAAACTGTTGGATCTGTCGGAAGTTCCCGCAGAGATTTGGAGAGCAGCCATCTTCGTTTGAGTGCCCACTGGTCGTTCGCCTAGGACGGCTTAATCTTTTCGGGCAGAACCCCGTCACCCTCAAAGAATGACGACGGGCTTAAGAACGTCGATGGATAGCCGCGTTCGTTCACCCTCCATTACTGTGCCAGGAAGGATTAGCCTCACATCTACATTTATTCACCCGTATATCAAGTCAACGGCATCAGAACACGAAATTTCTAATGAAAAATATTCAAAATCAATAATTCACTAAATACAGATTTGATTGAAACAGAGTGGGTTTCGGCGAGAAATATTCTAGCGTACTCAAAAAAAAAACCTTAAGCTAGCTAGAAAACGGCACAAACCCAGTACACAAATGCTGTACACGGGCCCAATCTCAAATTAATTGCTTTTATATTTGAAGGCATCGTGCACGGAAAGTGGAACCCTTATTTCCATGGGTAAAATAATTGCACGCGGTTGTGTAATGGAGGTAACCACGTGCTAAGACTTCCTAAATAGTTCCGTTGGGAAAAAACTTCTGAAAGCCTTACACTGTGGACAGCATGTGGACAGGTGGGCGGGGCCAGGTGGCTCGTCTGTGAAGCGTTCAACTGAATGAATCAACCTGCAGTAGAAAGGACGATAGAACGTAAAATTTTGACTTCATCTTCATGTGGGCTTTTCACATTCATGCGAGGCAAACATGTGCAACAACTCATTACCTGTGAATTCTCCAGCTGAAAAAGTGTGGAAAAAGTCGGGCGATCTCAATAGTTACTACTACACAGTTACATATCTACTGCATTCCCGTGTTTTATATTTCTTATGGAAAAACGCAATGTTTGAAAGGATTGTGCCATTGGGGGCAGGAAAGTTGCGTCACAACGTCTGGCGTGCGACGCGATGTGTACGAGCTAGGGGCGCCTTATGCAGTGGGTCTTTAGGCAATAATGGTGTCCTACGCCTTATTCTAGGCGTAATCGCTTCAGTAGCAACCAATACGGCGCCTCTATTTCGAACCCATCGGATCGTGAAGGTTATGCGAATTGTCGGATCCAATGAAACACGTGTGAGGTCACGCAGTTTTTTTTTTCACGATGCCTTCAGCTGGCTATTATTTAGGATTCTTGAAGCCGCTATTAGTATTCCAAACTGCTAAGAAAAGCTCATCAAAGAAGAAATTTGGTGTTATAAGAGATACATTGACTCATACTGCGCAGTAAATAAATACAAGGTGACACACTATATACACCTTCACAGCCCATCGCAAATACGGAAAGGCTGCTCTTTCATGGTAAAGAGGAAGGAACAGGAAACTGCGGAAACATCGGAATGGGCCAGAGCCTTGGAATGACCACCGGTTGAGTGACGAGTTCTTTAAGAACGGTAGCCACCGGTGTGCCTAGTTTGGCAAAGAAGAGTGATTCGATCGTTGAACTGTCAAGTGACCGAAGAGCAGGGAGACGTAGCAAAAGACGACCAAAGCGACCAGGCTGAAACAAAACGTCTAATATAACTGTAGTAGTCGGATTCAATGAGAAACAGAAAAGTGGGGCATCTGTACACATGCGAGCATTTTCTCAAATAATTGACATGAATATGAATGAAACAGTGTTTAAATACTCGATTCAGCAGATGTGAATACCGCCTTTTTCAATCGTGCCTTTGATGAGTGATCCTAGAGCCGGTGGCGGCTCTGTTAGGTGGAAGGCTGCTGAGGAAGTGGGGGAGTACGGACAGCACTATGTAGATTCATAAACATATTGGCTATCCGGGGATTCACGTCAAAACAGGGCACTTTCAGGTGTCGACGAAAATAGCCGCTTCAGAGCGATCCCACCCCCCCCCCCCCCTCAACGGGGACTAAGTACGACCCTCCTCTTTACGACCTTTACAACTCCAGTAACTGTTGTCGGATCGTATAGTTGCAATAAGTGTGTTACTGCTATGTACTCTTACTTAAAACAAAAAGATACTTTCTCAACAGTTCTTCACAACGATTTGCTGTGAAATACCCTTTGCTTCTCATCTGCTTATTGAAAATTTAGATTCTAGCTTATCACTGGCTTCTACGATGTACGACCCTCTCCTCTCCGTTCCGGTTAAATACGACCCCCTCCCCTTTCACGAGGAATACCTGTCTACCTGTGCATCCTGATGTCAATGGGATTCTTAGAGACATCTCGAGCTTATCTGAACTCGAGCGCGAACAGTGGGCGTTTTTCTACACAAGGTCTCATCCCACTCCCACTCTGGCTCACCCATCATCTATACCTTGGGTCGAGGTGTGCGTAAGGACACTTGAACTGGGTCGCCGCGTTTGACTAGTGTTTTACTAGTTCCGTTGCGTATTGAACGCTTTCGCAAGGGGGTGAGTAAGCGCAGCCTTCGCATGACCTGACCTGGTTCGAGTGTACTGATGCAGATCCTTGACTGAGGCATGAGGTTTTGTCGAGAAACCACTTCCACGCAATTAGCAGAAACTGGGTCGTTGATCAGTTAAGTAGAAGTAGTTAAGTAGAAGTGCATGGCAGTGAGCTCAATGTGCCAGCAACGCTGGAAGGTATAAAAGATTCCAATGTTTCCCAATTTCTACATTTACAACAAAGCTCCTACAGTGGCACCGACGCTACTCTGAAGCCTGATCTCGATACCAAGGGCACGAATTGATCAAAAGGGTTACACAGCGCGATGGGGGATGTGCAACGTGGTGAGTGCAAGCAAGGGACATCATATGTCGTTGCGACCTGAGGCAATCGTCTTGTCATGCGGATCAGTCCAAGCCTCTCTTAGTTTCTTTCCATATACCCTGCAACTTTAGAGCAACGGTTGACTTTTGATACCTATTATTCATTTTAACAGCTTCACTAACTGTTATTCGGACCGTTTGTATGCTACTATTATATTTAACATACAACAAAGTGCTTTTCCAATTCCAACGATCGAAAATTGCTTTCAGTATTGGATCAAACTGACACATAATGCCTTGTTCTTGATATATCTCGGTAACCAATTCTCGAGTCTAGTGGCAAAATCGGTCAAATTAAAATACTAGGTTGCAGGATGATTTTTGCGAAAACTTTCCGCAATTTTCTGCAAGATTTCGGAAACTCCTGTAGTAGTTGGGATTCATAGAGTGGACACCCATACAATTTACCACGTTCTTTGAATGATTCCAATATCTACATTTCGATAAAACTAGAGATTTCTTGAGGAGCACTGCGACTGCTCCTTCGCAACGAGGGCAGCCTGGGAACCAACGCGAACAACAAACCGTAGAAATCATAACTACGATGAGCAGACTTTAAATATAATTTTTTCATTTTCTCCTAACTTGTAATTTGAAAATTACGAAAAAATGCGAAAAATTGCACCGAACAAGTGTTCATCCATAAACCCAACATGTTCTGCCATAAAAAATTTACGACTTCAGAAAATATGTCTTAAAGTAATATTTGGGGTGTGTCAAACTCATAACCATCACGAACGTATGTAAACTGCCTGATTACAGTGAGTATATAGAGTTTGTTCTATATTTTTCTCAGAATACACGAGCAACATTCACCTGGTGAGCCTTCTGCGTCCTACAGTACTCGTCTAGAGAAGCTTGAATCTTTTCCTGGATAGCTTCAACCTTCAGCTGCTCGTTCAGTGACGGATTGTCTGAAATTATACTGCGAGGTCTCACGCCGGAACGATTGGACATCTCTCTTTGTCTTTGTCTAGTTTTTGCCATCAGCCGAACGAGGCTAGTTGTCCGAAATTTATCTCGAATTGGATCGCTAGGTCTCTCATAATGGATGGGGTGCAAGTGGATGGCACGATGCGAATCGCCGATTACGCCCCTCCTCCGCTGACGGCCGATTCGCAACTCGTCGTGATGGGTTACGGTAGCTTGAGAGAGCACGACGCTCATGCTTTTACCCTAAGGTTGGAGGATACAGTTTTTTGGCCTCAGTCAATCCTTTCTGTGGGATGTGCCGCGCATTCTAGTTCCATTCAAAATCGTGGTGACAGGTGAATGCGATAGCCTATACAATAACCTTCAAGGGCCAACCATTATACAAGTCAGTGCCCTTATACTACCGGACGGGTCTGCTACAAATTCATCGACCCCAGAGGGATGGGCTTGATTGGCTTGGGCGGGCCTTGATGCGGGATTTGTTCCTGCACCCTGAGAGGGGGAGTGCGGCCACCTGTCACTATAGTAGCTTAGGTTATTAGAAGCTTATTTTGAGTGGGATTGAGGGAAGGGATGCCCGTTGATCTCGTGGAGGGTATTCTTAAAGGAAAAAACCTCTTAGCAGTATCAGTTCCTACGCTTCACTGTCGAACCAAAGAGTCGTGCACTAGTTCAAGATTGTCTGTCTGACCGCTTTTGACGGCGAGCAAAGCGTTTACCTCCCTGGGAGCAGCTCAGCTCAGAAATCCACTCAGTACCGATCAAGTGTTGCATATCCCATAAGTATTTTATCACCAACGGCAACTTTATGAATTATGCTTTGATTGCCAGCAGAAGAAATCAGACAGACGATCAAAGCTAGTGCAGGACTTTTTATTAAACACGGAAGAATAGGAAAGCACATGAATTTTGATTGTAAGGAACAGGACTTTCAGAACGGAGGAAGGGCAACAGAGAAGGTCGTTGGAGCAGAATCTGTCAAACAGGTAAAAGGTGAATCATCACATCTCCAAATTAAAAGGTAAAACATCCCAGCTGTCGTGTCCTACAAAATGAAATTTCCAGTCGGTCAAGTGATTGAGGTGGTCGGCCCAGTGATCTCAATCGCGACCCGACGATACGGTAGGTTACAAAGTAGCGACCTACCTGGATTGAAAAGAATCGCTGCTTTGATGCTGTTGACTTCAAAGAAATCCATATGCACAGAGCGTAGACGCTCTACGTGATCCTACGAAGATACTCTTTACTTCGGCAGTCCCGAGCACGCTGAAGCTGCCAGCACTTACCATGTAGGCGCTGCTCTTCTTGGCATTGGAATCCTCCGGTATAGGCGCCGGCAACGAGATGGCACTACTAGCAGCACAAAGCACGAAGAGTTGAACCCAGCTGGACTGCAGTAATGTGATCTATAAGATGTGGAAGCATCAGAAGGGCAGCTGAGGAACGTTGAGGTGACTAACCTGGTCATGTTGAGTGAGATCGTTGAAGAACGACAACTGTCTGGCCCAGTCCACTGCGCTGTACAAGAAATTCTGCCCAATATCTCTAGCCTGCAAGCAATTCGGCAGGGCTGCTTTATCTGAAACGTTGCGCTGCAGGGATTTTGAAAAAAAAGGAGCAAAGTAAAGTAACCTGGCTCGGTGAGGCGAGAGACAGTATCGGCTGTATTAGCAAAGTTCATGATCAGCGGATGGAAGAACGGCATTGGTGGTCGTGGCAGAAAAGGTGGTGGGAAAAGATAACTGAGAAACGGTGGTCCATTATGTAGTCGTCCACGTTGAACTGCTAAATTAATATGTTTACAAAGGGATTATAGCGGGACTAATCACATTTTAACTTTGATTGTATGAGTGATCGACGAATGGTCAAATCGCACGGGTGGATTGCTGACTTCACGGCATAGGTAATAGTAATCGTCTACGGAAAAATTAGTTTTTCTGTTACCCATATACACTGCGTTTCATATCTATAGGTCCACACCAATATTTTTAATTACCGACGTTCCCCTAAATTCTACAAGGCTGTGATGATTACCAGTAAACTTTTCGTGATGGAATACCCTAGGTAAAGTGTTCTCAGAGAATTTCGAGCATAAGAACCTTTTTTATAATGAATAGTCCTATTTTCACCGTTTCAAAACTATAGGTCCACACCTCGACTTCAGAAAATTTATTACGACAACAAGCAACAACTGAGCAACTAATAACTTGTAGGTCCTCCTTTATTCGCAATGACTTCAATCAAGCGCTTCTGCATGCTCCGTGCTAGATTGGCCACGACGGTTCGATCGAGGGCAGTCCACACTTCGACAATGGACTTCTTCAACTCTTCAGTGGAATCGTACTGCTTGGCATCGCGGTAGATCCTATGCACCATGATAGCCCATAAATTTTCCATTGGATTCAGATCAGGAGAACAGGCCGGCCATTCGAGAACGTCGATATTCCTGGCTGCAATCCACGCCGTAGTCGACCGACTTGCATGGATCGCAGCATTGTCGTGCATGAAGGTGAACGACCTAGTATTGCGGCGACGTAGGAACGGAAGGAGACGGTCTTCCAGGACCTTCTGGTAGTCCTCCGAGTCCATTCGGCACGATACAAAGGCCAGGTCGAGCAGTCCATCCTCGCAAAAGGCACCCCAGACCATGAGCGAACCCCCGCCAAAATTTCGTCTCGAGAAAGACAGTGGTTCTTTCCGGAGATCCCGCCAGTACTGCCTCCCACCGTCCGGTCCGTCGAGATTAAACTTCTTTTCATCGCTCCAGATCACCTTGAACAGAATAGACCTAAGCAAGGCTTCAAAAAGATGAAAAGTCGCAAGCACCGTACCTTGGACCAATCTCTTCCGATGTTCGTAGTCGCGAATTCGAAGCGAGCCATCTTGTGACGTTCTGTGAGCCTCGGGACTCGCTTCATAGTCTCTCTGGTGAGATTTTCGAGGGACTGAGTGACCCTCCACACGGTTGTTTTGCTCACAGAAAGAGACATTTCGGCTCGCACCCGATTGAGGCTTATCGTGGAGTTCGACAGAAGGCGTCCAATCCTTCTCTCATCTTGGCTGGAGAGCTTCCGTGGACGGCCACCAGGGTTCTTCTCTCCGTAATGCTCGGGATCTTGCAGGTAGTGGTTCACACAGTTGTGTGACCGACCAATTCGAGCAGCGATCTTCCTCCGTGACCATCCAGCTTCGACGAAGGCTTGCACACGAGCTTGTTCTTCTGGAGTGAGACGCGTACCACGAGGCATTGAGAGGACGATGTTGACCACGAACGTATGCATGCCCAAATTCAGACTTTATTTCATACTTGTGGTGAAACGGGAATTGTTTCATTAGTGGACCTATAGTTTTGAAACGAGCAAGTTTTAGTTTTTGGAACAACAAAAAATATTTCAGAGTTTCGACATTTTTGGAAACACTTTCTAGAGGACTTTCGATGCTGAGGAATTCGGTAATCCACGTTACAGCTTTCCAAAATGTATGGGGAATTCATAAGCTGAAGATGTAAGGGTGGACCTATAGATATGAAACGCAGTGTATTTATGTTGCATTTGCCTAGAATCGGACGCATGCAAAGTTTCACGCGAAAAGTGAGAATTCGGCTAAGATACAATACCACAAAGTCTCGGCCAGGTGGGCGGGATCTCCGAGCATTTGCCCACCCCGTCGTCCGCCGCAGTCATCGTAAGGACAGAAAATTACGTAAGCAGTTCCACTGTCTGTTCCCAACCGCGGCGGACGACGGTACGGAGCTTTTACTCAGAGACCCACCCATACGGCCAAGAATTGGGGGAGCTGTATTCTAACCTTCTCACCTTTTCGCGTGAAACATTGTTTCATGCGGCCTTTATTAGACAATGCAGCATAAATTAATGTGTGACAAAGAAACTCGTTTTTTCAAAGACCATTCTTTTGAATCCAAAGGCATTTTTACTACAGTCAAAAGACAAGGAGAATCCCTAAAGAGATTATGTGGTGCTTAAGGAGATCCAATATCAGTGTATAACCGTTCATTCCGATATCTACGCACCCATGGCTTATTTTTCTCATTTGATTCCTCTCACTGAATATCGACAGCATTGGCAACGTGATCTTGACGCAGCAGTGCGCCCCATTTCAGCATTGGCGAGCCCCGGCCCTGAGCTGCAGACTAACCAGGGCGAGTCACATTTGGGTTAGAAAATGTGTTGCTATATTTTTGAAGTTTGTTCGAGGATTCCTTAAACACCCATATTTGAGTAATTTTGGGACCGAGAAGACGAACTCTAAAAAGGTCGCTAATTGATAACCATCTTCATTACTGGGCAGCAATTCTATGTGGTAGTGTCGGAAGTGTCGATCGAAGGGAGGGGTCGTGCCGAAAAATTTAGCTGGATGCCCAATTTGACCCTACTGAAAGCCCATATGGCATCAGTTGTACCACGGATACCTGGGTCTTCCTGTGTTCGTAGAATATCACTCTATGGTTCATGATTTGTTGTTCCTGGAATTCTGAAAGGTTAATTTGCAAGTTGCTTTCACTTTCAAAAAAATCGCCTGTCAGCTTGAAACGAGGCTTTATTTTATAAATTATAATATATGTGCCATTCACGCTATATTCTATTCATAAGATCAAAAGACATCGAAAATCCAATCACGTGGCTAAACTGCTCCATGGCCTCGAATGCAGGTATGTCGCAGTGATTAGCAACTCGAAGCATAGTGTCAATACCGGATTCAAGAGTCATGAACACGTTCTTCTCGTGAAGAATGATTTAAATGGGAACTTCGAAAGATTTCTCGTTATATTAGGCGAGAAAAACAGAAAATGGTCATCTGTCCACTGACAGAAATTAAAAGCGCAGTTTAGGACTAACATAAGTCACCCAATATTTCACAAGATTGAGCTTTTCAACTGTAAAAAGAGTAGTACTCACTATAGCTTCATATGTATGGGTTCGGAGCTCCTCTTTGCAAGGTGTGTACCCTTATGTCAGGATTTCACACCACGGCGTGTCGCAAGCGGAGAGATACGGACGTACTAGCTACCGTATTCTCGGTTCCCAAAGCGATTCGGACGTGCTGAGGCCGGCGTACTGTTGGGTCCTCAGGCGATTACAAGTCAAACATGGCATGGCGCCTCTAGCATTACCGTGTAATCGCACCAAAACCCTACAATGGTGGTGCGCATAGCACGCACACATCGCGTCGCACGCCGCTCGTTGTAGTGCGAAATCCTGACATAAGTGTACACACCCCATCCAAGTTTTGTAAAATCTCGAAGCCACGGCAAAGCCCTGACAACGGTGAGAAAATAGTCGGATTATTTCAGTTCAAAATTTTGGACCGCTCATGTTAATTCTGCACTGACTAAACCATGCCGAGATCGAAACTTAAATGGCGTATGAACGGTCTGAGGGCGTCAAGACATTATATTATGCGTACGAAAGGCTCACCTTCTCTTCGCATGCCCATCTTGACGCATTTCTTTAGACGACAGAACTGACACTGATTTCGGTGATTTACGTCAACAGGGCAATTCTTCGAACCTCGACATGTGTACGAAAGCGAACGTCTGATTGACCTGAAGATTACACAGGCCAAATAAACTCCTATTGTGGTCAGAATGCTCTACCACCTACCGCTTGAAGAAGCTCTTACAGCCCTCGCAAGAATACTGTCCATAGTGCTTTCCACTGGATTTATCACCGCATACCACACAGTCAGCCACGATTCCATCGGAATTTGACGACGATGGTGGCGGTGAAGGAGAGGACTGGAATACGGTAACTTTGTCAGGAAGTGAATAGGTGTCACATCATGCTTGATGGAGAGTGGATGGACTTCATCATCATTCGTTCGCCAGTGGCCCTGGGTTTCGCTCCCTCTAAATCACTGGTGGTGAATGCGGTCGTGGGAGCCCATAATCTTTCTTTGCGATCTCTCAAACGATGCCTGGGCCCGACGACAAAAACACGAATGCACGCAGGCACAGGAGCACAGCAGGCACGCACTCTGGCAACCTCAATTATTATGAGTAATTCGCACATCTGATCAAAATATAAAACGCTCGACCATCCATATGACAGCTGACATCGGTCGGCAAGGCGACCACTGTTCCGACACGGACAGGGTCGCTCGAAGTACTTGACGGGAACCTCTGAAGCACATATGGGCAAGACAAGAGCTTTTAATTAATTCCTAATTCTAAGAAATTTGTGAAATACTGTAGTATGGACGGCGGTGGTAGTGCAGTGACAATTGGCGCTGCGGTCACCAACACTGCCCAATATCAAATCTGGATCAATGCCACCGAGGCAAATCAGGTATTCCATTTGTGATTATCGTTAACTGCCAAAGTAGCTTGTTTTTTCTTTGAAAACACCGAGGTGTACATCGGCTGGTCTCCACAAAGTCACTAGATGTGCAAAATTGCATGCAAGCGAAATTACCATTTTAAATGGACATAGAATACATGGCGCATCCCGGATAAAAATAGATCCTCGTCAGAAGAGCCATCCTTTTACTACATCCGTCCACTTATTTGTTCATTTAGAAAAGTCATCACTAATCGTGTACAAGAAGCTGAAGAATCATGTAAAGATCACTTACGCAGTCAGCATAAGAAAAAGAATTTTATTCGGGAAACTCTCGGAGTAGTCACGAGTCAGATATCCATTATCAAAACAGTTTCGGAGCTGTGTATAGCCTTGCACGGTCATGAGCGGTTTAGGAGCAGTTTTCAAGGGGATTTCAAGGAGTCGAACCAGCTTCAAGTGAGACGAACCAACTTGGGTTAGGGGAATACATGGCATAGGTACATCTAAGCTTGTCTTCAAAACTTATTTTATTCTCTTAACAAATTTTGATCACATCCACTACCTTAAAATAAATTAGTCAACTGCCGGTGCAAACCCATAGATGTAAGTAAATAGGTCAAAAGTAAATAGAGAATCAAATCAACACAAACTACTGGTAAACGCATTTTTTGTTCCAAGCAAGTTTCCCTCCTTTGCCTTATGGAAATGCTCTAGGGAAAGCATAAGTAGGAAGGAATAGGTTTTAGACGATCGGACAATTCGAAGGGCAACTCTTATGACTTGAATTGTTTCCTCGTCTGTGTAGGGCGTAAAGGAGAATTTATACGTTTTCAGGTATCCAGACGAACAAATTTCTCAAGGCCTCAACCCACTTTGGTGTCGGCTATAAGAGATCAAAATATAAAGACAAGAAATAGGTGTGATTGTCATTCTGAGGTGAGATTCTGTGAATATACGTGGGGCACAAGGGCTTACTCGAAAGAGACACTCGCTAGCGCCCATCAGAGAATCGCATGTTCACCCACATGTTATAAAAAGCGTTGAGATGAAGCAACTTCAAAAGTCAGTTTTCACCCTACTATCAAGCAACTATCAGATCACACAGTTACTGAAGATGTTACAAGGAGACTTAATGCGGGTTCGAGTCCCGTCTGAGGTCAAAGCTTTTGCATTACTCAGCATCCCTGAAACAACTTTCCCATCGTGGACTGCGGGAAAATTGGTAGCTAAGAAAGGCAAAAGTAAAAAAAAATTGGAAATTAAAGGTTGTTGGAACTGACTGCCAGAGCAAGTGACTGCAAGAAGATAGAGAGCTGACAACTGATTTCATGAAAGGCCGAGCGTTGAAATATAATAAGTCAAAGACGAAGAGCTGAAGAAATACAGCTGACCAAGCAAGAAAGTTTGCGCATCAACAGAATTTTTTTGATTTTGTAGAGCTTGCACGTCACCACGATGTTGGCACAAGACTTCCACAAGGATATTTTGAGATAATTGCCGAACCGATGAAAAGCAAAGATTGTATGAAATCTTGTGGGGGTGAAATTCAGAGCACACGTTACTCTTAGTGATTTCCCTATCAAATTTCATTGTAAAAAGCAGAAAACAAAGAAATGAAAAAAGCCTCACTTCAGAAAGAATATCAATCGTCGGGCTGTGCGTTCTCATCGACCACACACTATCCACTGAATTTGTCGAAGTCGCCTTCTGTTGCTGCTCACCCTCTTCGCTCGTCATCGGCATCGCCTTAGCCGTAGTCATCGTCGTCGTCGAAGCGGCGGCAAATACGGTACCACTTAAGGTCTCGAGAGCGCGACCGGGTGTCACCAATGGAATCAGCAGCACGGGGCGGGGCGGCTGCCACTAAGCCTCGGGGCCTCATCGGGACTACGGTAGTCGGCCGACAAGAGGCTGTAAATACGACGAAGAACATACCCGCAGATGCAGCAGAAGTGAATGGGTGACGCGGAAAAAAAGGCCGAAGAGCGAAAGATAAAGACTGAGAGCTCGAGCCTTATTACTTCGTCGTCATTACGGCATTGCGCCATTCGTTTCGTGGAATAATCGTCTCATTCGGGGCATCTACCCCCGCCTGTGCTTCAGACAGTCTTCCATCACGCTTCTTGAAAAAACCTGAAATAAGGGATTTCAAAAATGAAGCTTGAGGAAATCTGAGGCAGCAAGGTTGCTATACAGAATTTTAACACTATCTATTCAACAAGAACAAAGCGTCAGTCTTATCAAATTGAAAGACTAGAGCTCTACTATAGTGCTTAATTGACCCCCAATAAGACCCTCCTGTTGGGATTACCAGGACAACAGATATGGGCCTTGTTCGGTAGAAAGCAGCTGAAGCTTTCAAAATTGAATCCCACCGGTGGTCCACTAATGAGCGTCGCTGTGGTCGGCACAAAGCCGTTGTGTCGTCGTTCATCCACTCACGAAAACGAAGAGGTGCTCCGAGGGTAGTGCTCAAGTGGAAAACAGATTTCAGTCAAGGAGGTTTTCACGACAGCTACGCATGCTAGCGGTGGGATCACAAATCCCACTCATTTCAAACACTATGTGAAATCATCTGCTATTGATAGAGCCAAAACCTGTTGGGACTTTTAGCGTAATAAATGGCCATCTATTTTCTTGTTTTATTTTTGTTTTATTCTTGTTATGAATACACATCTGATGCACAAAAGCTTTTCTGCATGATCAACATCCCTGTTTTGTATGAGGAATGGCAAGCCTAGTTTTTGATTCTATTGGAGTACTTAGATTATAGCTTGGTCTGCTAAAGCAAATCATTATATTGATTACATGTTTTCAAGTTCAGTTGCACAGAGGGATCATGTAATCACTATAACTAGTTTTTAATTTTTGATAACTGCTGTTTATCGCCGCAGCTCGCGATGCGAAAGTTACTACAAGGATGCTGAGTTATGGGCAAAAGCTTCGGTGCCGGACGGGACTCGAACCCGCACTTCATCCTTTCATCCAAAGGATGAAGTGCGGGTTCGAGTCCCGTCCGGCACCGAAGCTTTTGCCCATAACTCAGCATCCTTGTAGTAACTATAACTAGTGTTCGAGGCGCGGGGGGGGGGGGTGGGGACAAAGAACACGAGGCAGGGGAGAATCAACGGCAGCAGATGCTACTATGTCACCGTTCCACCAAGAAGGTCTCAGTCGAATGCTGTCTCAGGTCATGCAGGCCTTTCGTTCTTTCTGGTCAACTCAGGTGGCGCAGATTCGTTCGCAGACATGATCAAACGCTGGTTCTGCACAAACCGCTACATAGCTCAATGGCATCAATGCCACAATAGATCAAACAAAAGTTGAATGTGTGGCGCATCACAACTCTCAATATGCGTTATTTATTTTGGATCTAGATCTATTGCATGTGTGAGTACACATGAAATAGTTCGACTGACAATAGGTCGAACGACAACGCATCCAATTCAGTCACCAATTAGAAGACGAGAAAAAACAAACAGAAAGAAGAGAAAAGAATTTCAAACCTAAAAAAGCCAAAAAAGCCTGAAAATCTAGATACCCTGAATGCCGAAGTTTGTGAAAAATCTTTTTTTGAGGAAACGATGCAATATGCTATTGAATTGGTCTATGATGAGGTTGAACGGTTTTTTTTTTGTTAGCTTGGAGGATTTGGATACAGAATTACTGACTACCTTGGTTGCAGCAGTTGTATAGCTGGAGAGGTTCAGATAGCGATATTCATTGTGTCACGGAAATTGTCTGCACCGAAAGTACACTGGGAAGGCTGTGATATACCAGGCGAGTGGTCGCTGGTATTGGTACGACCACGCCCTCTTCGCACAATTACTTTTGCCTCGCACATGAGGTGCGAGGTGACCCCAATTAGCTGCGAGAACTCACGGATCATCATGTTGCCCACATTGATCCAAAAATGAATAAAAAACAAATCAGACAAGCAATATAAATGGGGTAATTTTCTTGGAGAAGTAATTCACAATTTTACAAACTTTTGGAAACACGGTCATCTTAAACTCTATCCACGAAAAGCGGAATAGTATTGGTGATGGCAATGAACTCTGACTTCCGATGGAACTTCTGAATGCACATGCAAATATGACTCGTTCTGAAAGGGAAGGAGATGGCCAATAATGAAAAGCCTTTCTTCTGCAGAGCTTATGACAGCAATTTAGCTTATAGAAAGAGGATGGTCTTCTTGTAAGCGAAACATTCGCTACTTATTCTCATATGTTCATATTAGTTTTAATTTATTTTTGTGTTGTAACTCTTCTTTAATAGATAATAAATACAGCCCGAATTACTTGCATAACAGCGGTTAATCCCGATTCCAATTAACGAACCTTTACTCGATTAATGGATCAATGACGGTGACAAGATGACGCACGAGTTCTTGCCGCTAACTGGGGTCACCTCGCACCTCATGTGCGAAGCAACAGTAATTAGCTGCGAAAGAGGCGGGGTCGTACCAATACCCACCTTCCCCCAGGCGAGTAGCGGCTTGCTAAAATCTGTCCTACAGGGCCTCTTCGTGTATGCTGCAGATTTTCGTACAACGCGTGTTACATCTCGAACACTAACGTAGCCAAAAAATTGTTAAAAGCGGAAAATTAAATTTGACACTGTATTTTTACATTCGGCCCCACCACATCCCTTTTCTCCCAGTGTTGTTTGCTGCTTATGACAGTCTCCCTGGCATAAGAGTCCATTCCAAGCTGCCCCAATTCGAGTTTTCCCAAATCGGAAGCAACAGAGCAATAGATTTTCCAGGGTGATCAAAGACTGCACGTCAGTTGTAAGCACTAGTTAATTGGTTTGCTTGATTCACTAAGCGGTTTATACCGAAATCGGGTACCTCTTGCACTTCAATTTTTCTGTACTCAGAAGGTTAAAGGGCTCAGAAAACTTGACGAAATGTATCATGGGTGAGACTTTTTGACAGTGTTACCGTGAACTGTCACAATTGTTCGGGATAGTTCAAGAATTCACCATAATCCTACAGTACTTTGTGGTAAATCAATCAGTACCAACGCATGCGTGCATATGCACGTTAAATGATCGCAGGGCATTTACCGATCATATCAGCCGTCCTTCATTCGCATTTCTTGCCCATTAGGCCGAAATCCCTGGGGCAATGGTGATGGATCACCTCAACTAAGCAAAGTACTTCTAATCAAAAGTGATCATTTACAAGGGAAAAGTGGCTTCAACTGCAGTGAATCGCCGCGAATGGCTAAATTATACCATACCTCTAAGGATAATTCGTTAAAAGGAAAGCAGATGCATTGATTGAAAGACCAATCCCCGAAGATTGCAGTGTCCATTCTAACTAAATCACTTTTTGAAGTGTAATCCGGGCAGCTGAACGCTGAGGATCGCAAAATTTCGATGGTCCATCAATGGGCCAGCGCGTCACCACTCCCCCAAGGAAAGATTCCTCCGCAGAGCCACCGGAACTGATATGTAGCACACCGAGTAATCCTTCTTTGAAAAATCCTACAGAAATTCAGAATTGACAACTCAACCCGATGATCCCATCAAAAATCGAAGATAAAGGATGCTGGAGTACCGGATGCGCAACAGGACACTCGAGTAAGATCAGATCGCTCAAAGAGGTGACGCAAGCATAAATTCACAACGGAAGGAGCACTGTACATTTCGTGAAATGGAAACAATTTGCCTGGAGCGGCGACCCAAATCGGGTGTCCAATCGCACGCCCCCGGTGCACGGACATGAGACGGATAGACATTGGGCAATAAACATTTAACAAACATGACGAATTCAAGAAATCGAGGTGATACACCATCATCATTATTGAGCAGCTGGGATAAGAGGGAATCCAGTGCTAGTCAAGCTGTGATAAAAGAGAGGCAGCGCGCCAAAGTGAGGGCACTAGACAGGTGAGATTAATGATTTCGAAGTAAAGTGGAATTATGGATGGATCATGTACAGGATTGCCACGGATGCAGTAAATGAGGAGGACCTCTACCGCTGTGAAGGAGTTACTACTACAACTCTCATTTTCGTTTCATAGAGAAACACTAGGAAAGCACATCTTGAATGATTAATGAATGATTTTTTATTCAACGTCACTCTGTAATATGCAAAGAGAGGAGCATTATCGACTGTGCCATATAGTTTGAGGGAAAGAACGTACAGTTGGCAATAATTATTCCGAATTTGCACTGAGGCAATTGCTTAACATAGGTTGTTCTTTTGGAATACGCCACGCTTTCTGCTCTCATCTCCAATCATAGAGACTAAAAGCCTAATTGATTTAAGCACTGATTTGCTTTTTTGGATCTACAAACTTGCTCTTGTATGTATTCTATCACTTATTTATCCATTTTTGGCGTTCGCAAATTGATCCCTCACCCTGTTCAACCGCGGAATCCTCGAGGACAGCTGAGAGCTACTGAGTTTATGTGAAAGAGTAGAGGTGCTGAATGAATGTTAATTGGCTTCAGCGTGTCTCTTTTCGACGTAGTGCGCTTCAAATGCTTCTACTCCACAATAAAAGAGATCAAGAACCCATGAAGTATCGTAGGGACTGATCAGTTCCAGGTCCATTTTTATTGCTTAAAACTTAGATCAATTGTGATCCTAGACGCGCCACGTATCCTTACATTTTGAAGCACAGGAGCCCTTGAATATGTCCGCAGTGCGCCTTGTGAAGTAGCTGATCTTCATGCCGTGCTTCAGATGAAATAATCGGCATAACAATCACGGCTTTGTACAGTCTAGTCGATATGACCGAGAAGTAGAATTCTAGGAGAGTTAAAGGAAAAAATAGGAGTAAGAATGCAATAACTGCCAGTTTAATGTTAAAAAATAAATTTATCGGTGGCAATTCATCGTGGTGACGTCACCCGCTTCTAGACACTTCTAGACAGCAATCCATGTATCAGATGGGCTGATTAGCCTATGCGGGCAATAAAGCTTGAAGCTGAAAACAGTTTGCGACTTGGAGACACCGGGAGGAGGATTTTGGCTTACGGTATGGGAAAACGGTGGCCGCAATGCACACACAGCACATTGCCAAGACGTCGAAAGTGAAATAATTAGGTTTTGGTTGTAATCACACTTTTTTCTTATGCTTTAAATGCTAAATGTTCGTTACAAAATGATCATTTCTTTGCATCTTCCTCTTTTTCGGACTCTTCCGGTTCCTTTAGAAGACTTCACTGACTGAGGCATTTGCATCACGAACTGCAACATGCAAGCGAAGTTGTCAAATAAAGCTATCAAAGGAAAAGGAATAAAGTTTTTTGGCGTTAATCAGTCTCCTCCGTGTGATGCCCGCGCATTCTAGTTTCATTTGGAATAGTGGTTGTAGGTAAATGGTCGACCTCGGAAGGATGGAAACTGGGTTGGCCTGGGCGGACGTTCATGCGGGGTTTGATCTCCGCGCCATGGAGTGGGAGTGCGCATCATCTATCACTCCACCACTTTCGCCCAAAAAAAAAAGCAAAACTGTCATGGCACGAAACTATGAATGCAGAGCACTACAAAACTAGTATGTGTTTATGATGTCATCAGTAGCAAAATTTCAGAAAATCGCGATACTTATCAGAGAAAGGGTACAGTACAAGGCGCAAAAGTGAGGGAGAAAGTGGATACTGAAGAGGAAAGCTTCCAATGGATGCAATCGGAGTCAGCTGGTGAAGCTATGGCGTGTGAATGCATTCGCAGATGGCTTTAAGATCGTTCGACTGCTGATGATGAAGCTCATTTGAATTTCGGCCGCTCTTCGCGATCTGGATCGACGACTCCCCACTGTGCGAAATCGGCTACGGCGCCAAGATTTATGCAGATCTGAACGGCTGATATCGCATGATGATCGTTGTTTTTCTTCCGATTTTCTTCACCGTCGTATTACCAAGCACCTTGACTTTCATATTCACTATATTTTTCACTGTTCGTCTGAATTTCCCCTATCGCTGGCTTTAAAGTGCTGTTTGAAGCAAAGTTCCAGCCGATCTAGTAATCCAACCCGTTCACGTGCCCTCGTCTTGTGTGCGAGGGTGGGTACAGATAAGAATGCTTGCGACATAATGAGATTATAGGAAGTCCCTGCGCATTCTCCTCGATGATTTTTTCTTCATCATCGCATTACCAAGCACCTCGACTTTCACATTCACTTCATTTTTCACTGTTCAAGTAGAGCTCGCGATGAAGTTGGCATTCCCTTGAGCTCGTAGATCAGTTTGCTAAAAAGCATTCTAAAAGGAATGTTCAACTTGCCATGCAATGTGTTTCCGTTCAGGATTGGAGAGGCATTAGTAGGTGATCGCCTTGCTCACTGCTATTTCTGTAGATGTTCCTGCTTTGCTTTTTCTTTTGGTCCATACTGTGCTTACGATTAGACACCGTTAAATCGCGGTCAGTTTTTCGAATGTTGGTCAAAATCTCGACTCCGCTGCAACGTCTTTGAACTGTCCCTAGAGGTTATAGGTCCTCCGTGCACAAATATTCTCACCAGCTTCACAAAACAACGCATAACTCTTCTGTTCGGCACAAATAAATAAATGTATAAAAATGAAACGAAATGGGTAAAAACGCCTAGACCCAGAGCCTCCAGATTTGGTGGATGCTTGGTTGTAAGGCTTGGTTGTAAGGGTGGTGTAATGAGAAAGGGCATCACAATTTCATATGAAAACATTATGCTTCCACAGCATTCATGGCAGCTGTCCTAGTGCTACATTGGAAGCTTCAACTTGTTGAGGAACCCGAGTAGTTCAATTTCAAACAGTTTAGTAACTTAACCCGTTCACACGGCCTCGTTCAGTGGTGCGGGGGTGGACCCAGACAAGAATGCATACGATATAATGAGGCTATAAGACGTCACTACGCACTTTTCTCTCATTTGCCTGATGTTGGCCCCTCTCGATTGGTGGAGTGATGCTGTGACACACATTATGACACGTATGAGAGTAATAAGGGATGGCACGGCCACATTAAAGGCACAGCACGCGGCAATCAGATCAGTGGCTTATTTCTTGGGGCTACGTAAATGGATAATTGCTCAGGCTGCACCTTTGTGGCGGTTGCACAGTGTACCCTCACTGTCTTGGGCCTGCTCAAACACAGTCATGCCCACCCATCCAAATCACACCTAGCCTTAGACGAACAAATTTCCAGCGTGGCGCTATGTGGAGAAGGAAACTTGTTATAAGGAAGATAATCCGATGAAACAGCAATTCCGATAATGGAAGCAGCTTCCTTATTGGAAATCTGCCCATCTAAGGCCAGGTGCAACTCAGTTGAGGAGGCGTGGCTTGGTTGTGTTCACACAGGCGCAACACCGTGTAGTACGTGCACCGCGAGCCGCAACAAAGGTTGAGCCTGAGCAGTTATTCAAGGACCTACTTGCCCAAAGAATGTAAGCCACTAATCTGATCACTGAGCGGCGTACTTTTAACAATGGAGCGATTGTACCGTAATTCCACCTGTTTGATGCATCTTACAAGGAAGGCCCACGAGTGCATAGTGAGCTTTTCAAAACGGTTTGTTACATTTCATAACCTCACATACATGACACAAGGAACCGGTGTCAAATTCGGGAAATGGTTCTAGGGGGCCAGAAAATGAGTGACAAAAGTTGCTTGGAGGGAAACGATTTTGACTAGTTTGCAGCAGTACATTTCAGCTGCGGCGTTCAGCATATGCATACCAGAAAACTCCTTCAAACCTACGTCAAAACTAAAGCGAACTACATCCAAAATGTGGAATCACCTATGGTAATTGCCCAATGAAGCCCTGCATTTGAAATCAAATGACAGCATACTAATTATCGCTTACCTTGGGCCATAAGTTAGATAAGCAGCCCCTGCAACGATACGACAGGCATGATCGCGCGGTATCATACGCAGTGTAATGAAATGTTCATATTAGGTCGCTCATAGAGTGATTACTATTTCATTTTCTGGCACGAGTGTCTCCACTAAACCTCTCCGGTCCAGGATTAGGACAGTATCCATGCATCGCTCTCATTTGTGGGTATATGAACTCCTACTGCGATACTTTATAATCGACTACAGTATAAGAGGTACGTCGTAGTAAACACATACAGCCCATTTCACTGCGCTAGATAGGGCGTGGCCTAAGTGACGAGAGTGAGAATGTGTGGCGGGTGAGAAAGTTGACACACTTTCACCCGAGCCGTAGGCCACGCCCTATCGAGCACTCTAATTGACTGTAATACACGTTCCTGAACATCCCTCGGTGATTCATCAAACGTGCCATGAGATCGCTGTGTACGCGAGAGCAAACCATCGTTAATAAAAGCTGCGTTTCGATATTTAATTCTTTCGCAAAAATGTCCAAAAAAACTTTATACATCACATGAAGTTAACACCAACAACAACAGCAATTGCTCACGCAGTGGTAGCCTACGTAATCTGCAGGTACGCAATTTCGCGTCAATCGGCAGTTGTGGTCGACGACGTTCACCGTATACACAATATCAACATATCACTGATGATCGACGGAATAAGGCAAGATTACAATGTGAAAAGCTGATCAAGATATGGTATGTACAATACGTTGGCGTGTCATTGGCCGCGAGTTTTCGTAGAGATCACATCAAGAGATAATAACTTACAGGCACAGCCGCTATCTCAATCCAGGATTTCCTAGCGGCACCCTTAATACTGTTCACGCTACGAGACCACCAGGGTCGCTGTTACTTCGGAGGAAATTTGAAGCTGGAAATTGAAATATGGGAGTCATGTCGAAGAGGATTATAGTGAACTAGGAGTCTGCTAAGGTAGCGACTGTACGTCGAGATAACCGTGAATGAAATGTACGAGCGAAAAATCTACAAGAGGGGCACTCAGATAAACCGAGAATAATAAAGGCTGCAGAATTGCTGTTCACTTGTCAATGATCTTTGTTCCAAAGCGTACGGTAGGTGAGCACCAGATTATGGCCGAGATTGGTGAAGCTGTTCGGCCGAGCCGGTGCTTGTCGAATGTCGAGGTCCATCTGATTAGGCGATCGGGTTCGCGCCCTTCGCTCCGAGCTACGACCGCCACCTCGTTTCAGGCTGGAAAATTCAAAATCATTATGATTAACGCCCATAGGGTTGTCCTTCTACATGCTGTGATAATGTTGAACAGATCAGACAACAAATGTGTTTTGCAAAATGCTATGAAAACTAGCAAAAACATAGCATGGAGCAATGCACATGTAATTTCAGGTTCTCCAGGCTCTTGAGATCCATGGTAGCATTTTTCAAGTGCCAAAACTGTGCGTAGCGAAAAGTGGTGAGGAAGAAACTGTAAATCCTTTTCGTAATTCGCATTGATATGCGAGGTGGACGAGGGCAATAACGATAAGTGATTCGACGTGACAACGGTTGATAAGATTCGATAATGAGCGGTAC
The DNA here is from genome assembly GCA_963978905.1 of Trichostrongylus colubriformis. NCBI lineage: Eukaryota > Metazoa > Nematoda > Chromadorea > Rhabditida > Trichostrongylidae > Trichostrongylus > Trichostrongylus colubriformis. The sequence goes on from OZ022260.1 coordinate 20,026,918, forward strand.
AAAGCAAATGTCATCAAATCTGTTTTACTTTTCGCGTTGACACTGACGGATGTTTTGCGAGGTAGCCGGGGACAATAACGATGGGTGATCTAACTTGATAACGGTTGATAATACTTGATAACGAGCTCTAGGATGTTGCAAAATTCATCTTACTTTCACACGTTAACACTTAGATGTTTTGCGGGATGAGACGGGGACATTGGTGGTGGGTGATCCAACCTGATAACAGGGAACAGGACTTGATAGGGAGCGTCAACAAGTAAATGTCGCTGGATTCGCTTCGCCTTCCGTGTTGACAGTAGGGCGCTAACACTCGCATATGTTTTTCGAGATGGATGGGTACATTAAGAGTGAGTGATTCAACTTGATAACGGTCGATAAGATTTGATTGAGTGATTCAACTTGATAACGGTCGATAAGATTTGATAAGGAGCGTCAGACGACAAAAGTCGTCAAATCTGTTTCGATTTCCTGGCTCACAGGTGTTATATTGTGGTGATGCGGTAACTTTGATGGTGACTGATCGAGACTGATAGCAACTGATGCGTGCATGAGTGGATGTAATGAATTCCGGTACGCGCTAACTACTACATACAACACGACCGCAATAGTTAAATTGTCTGATGAGCGGTAGCTTTGGGTGAGCATATTTCGCCTATGTTTCGAGCCGGAGTGTAGACAACCAAACAGTTTGGCCTCATAAACAATGGCGTATCTGTTTTAATATTGCACGAATAATCAAGATGCGATCTAGATTTGTAATAATGCGAAGCAGATAAACCATTTTTTACTGCGATACTACCGCAACAAAGCATTGGCCAAGAGACTATCTGAACCAAATAGCGATGCATCCTCAGAATGATAAGTATCCAGTAAAACAGTAACTGGCTGATGGATCTATTACCAATATGTAACCATTAGATGCTCATTCACTGCTACCAATCGATCGACTGCAAATTGTTGGACCCTATACTATCTCAACTCCCAAAGGGCGACCACTACAGATCAAGGTTATGTGATCAGTTGATAACCAAAGTTCGTTCCTGATCCGGTATCAGATCCGGTACCAATACTGTAAGTAAGGGTATCGGCCGCTTAACCATCTGGACTTCCGAAAAGTGGCAGATGTGTTATGCAGTGGTAAACGACCAAAATATCAACCAGCAGCATAGTTTGAGCGCTCAATGTTGAGCAAGCAAACGGTTAGTATTACGATATTGGTGTTCTGAGGGCATCACTCCTCAGATGAAGACTGCTTGGTGGTTCATTCCCTTGGCTACTTCACACTTCAGACCATACATATTTTATTGTCTCTTTACAACCATTTGTACACACGTCATGCCTAAGTTCCTTACAAGAACAGTGGGGTTGTACGTATTTCCTTGATGACAGCCCGGACGACCAGTGGCCGAAGACCCTAAGGTCCGAAGCCATCGGCTGATGCCCATTGGCTCACTATCAGTGCGACAACGAGTGGGAAGGCCCCCCGTCCCCCGCCTGTTTCTGCCTAAGTCTCTGCGGAACGGTAGGCGGAGAAACCGATGACATCATGAACACGAAGTTCATGACAATTGCTGGAATTGTTCCAGCCTCTAAACTACGGAAATCTGGAAAGGTGGGATATGTGTGCAGAGACCAGCTGAGCTAGCGCACAATACTGCGCTTATCACAATGTATAATTATGTGATATAGACTTCGATAACGGGTGGTCAAAATCGGCTACTGAGGCACAGTCCCAAAAAATGGCTCAAAGCCAAGTGTATACCTGGGCTAAGCTCAGTCTCGAGAAGAATTTCCGAACAATACGACCCTCTTCGCACATGGGTTGATGTCCCCTGCTCTAATGCTCAAGATGTCCCATCAGAAAAAAACGTCAACTGATAATCATAGCTATCTATGATAGTATCGAGGAGTACCGATAGACACCGATAGACCTTTCACGAGACTCATCGGTCCAAAAAGAACTCAAAAAGGTGTAGACGTCAAGTGAGGAATCCTTGAGATAATGCATAATGAAAAAAAAGACCTTCCCTCTCCCACATTCCTACCCAAATTACTATCTCACCCTAAGGACCCACGCCGATCCATGCTTGGTTCTGTTTTACGACCTTTCTTTTACATATATGCTAGTCGTGCATGGAGAAGGATTTTTAAAGAAACATATAAGATGAAAACTAAGAAAAGCAGTAGTTAAAAAGAAAAATCAATTTATGGGAGAATGGTTACCGTACCTGAGAGCGTCGCCGACCTTCGTGTCCCCGTAAGAGGCACCTTGTTCAAGAGACATCGAATGCGCGTAACTTTCCAGCCACGATTGCCTTCGACCTCGTGCCGATTGCGACACACCGCTGTGACACGATTCGTCCGAACTGTTACCTGGAGCTCAAGCATTTTTAGCCAATAGTAGCAGAAAATTTTTTATCTAGTAATAAACGTAAAAAGCGAATGGGGAAAAGCTAAAAGCTAGAAAGCAGGGCGAGGCATTTCACACATGAACCATGTATTACGAAGCAAAAAGTTATTCACCGATGCGAATGCTCATGTCGCTTTCGAGAGATCCTCGACTGTCTCTCGACTCTCGTCGACCGCGATCTTCGAGACGTCCGTCAGCCGATAGAAATGACATTTTCCTGCAATGAAGCAAAGCGGCCTGCATGCTTGGTTAAAGCCGATTAGAGATACAAGTTTCCAAAGATGAAATGAAAAACTGAGCGCTCAGAATTCCTCAGCAGTCTCTATGAAAAAGATTAGCAGGGGAAACTGAAGTTATGCTTTTCACAACTTTGCACAGCTGCGTTTATGCTCGGCGAATCTGCGCACGGACTATACGTGAATCGATCGCAGATGAGCGCCGTCCACTGCTTTCACACCGAGTATAAACGCAGCTTCGAAAGACAGGAATGGTAAAAGGCGTCCGCATACTGCTGTTCACATGCTGCAACCGGAGAGAGACAAATTGAATTTTACCGCTGTACGTACCTCGAATCGTTGGAGAATGATGGACGTGCTGCACTGATCATCACCCGAGGTAAATTTGTGCTGCTCATCGATACTCGTCGATTGCCCAGCTTGCTGAAAAAGGGTAAGGTCGACTTTTGCTCAGCGGGGCACCACATCAGCTACGTGTAGAATATACCCAAGCCCAAGTTGCTGCTGCTGAAGCCGATCATCCGACTCATATCGTAGTTGCTCAACCAAATCCAAAAGTATCCGTACGCTGCTCATTACGTCATCGAAGTGGGCGGAGCTGAATAAGGACATGAGGGCACGCTTTCAATGTTGCGAGAGAGCATTAGAGGAATTGTTCACGGAAAAATTTGTTTCTTCGTTACCTATATAGTTATGTTGTATTTGCCTAATAACAGCCCCATGCAAAGTTTCACGCGAGAAAGTGAGAATTCGGCCAAGATACTGCTCCCCAAATCCTTGGCAGGATGGGCGGGGGCTCCCTCCGAGTGAAAGCCCCGTCTTGTCAACCGCCGCGGTTGAGAGTGGTGAATGGGACAGTTTACGTAACTTTCCGTTCCTGCAATGGGTCTCCGACCGCGGAGGACGACGTACGGGGCATTAACTCGGAGGCCCCGCCCACCCGACCAAAAATTTTGATAGCTGTATCTTAGGCGAATTCTCACTTTTCTTGTGAAACTATGCATGGGGCCCACATTAGGCAAATACAACATAAATATATGGGTAACTTAAAAACTCACTTTTTCCGCGGAAACATCAGCTCTGTGAAAAAGGGGAAGTTTATTAATTTGCAATGTTCAGCGATTTCCAATAGGAAACGATAGTATTTTAGAGCAGGTGAAAGTAACATTTGTCTGACCTTAGTTCTTTGCAGCTCAATCCAATTACAAGTGGGTTGAGCAGATGCACGCAAACTTGTGACGCGTCCTTCATTCTGACAGGGTCTCGAGTCACAATCCTTTGCACTAACCCTGCAAAAAAAAAAAAAACTTCGCAAGTAGTCTGAGATTTTGATTTCAACTTTCCATAACTAGCAAACGGGATGGTAATTGGGGAAAAAGCTGCTACATAAGAGATCTTTTGCAATTAAATGTTCTTGCTATTATCACTGCCCTGTTGACCCCACCACATATCTGCTACGCATGCGCAAGTAAGATTATCAGTTTTTACGCCGTTTCAGCTGTGAGTGGCCACACAATCAGTCGTGCGCCAGAGCTATGGCTGCGTTCATACCCTTAATTTCGAAACCTCCGGCGGATCGGCTTGGCTTATCCGCGATTTGGAATTTTTGATGATGCCGCGTACGACCACAACACCCTATCTGCATTATGGCAAATATCCAAAATGGCGGATAGGCAGATCCACTCATTTTCTCGATTGATACGTATCTCATGCTTTACGCGAATGTGAAAATTCCAAATCGTGGACATGCCGATCTGCCGAAAATCCTGAGTCGCAGATCGATAAATATTTTTTTTGCTAAAAATCCAAAAATCCCAAAACGTTGCCTATGAACGTTACATATGCTTCACAGAAAAACGTACTGGATTTGGCATGGATGATGACTGGATGGTGGGCAGAACACAAGGAGACACATGATAGGAGTTGTTGAATGGAAGCGGCATCGCAACGATCCGAAAGAGCTGCCAATCCTGCGAGCAGGTCGAGTTGACGCTGAAAACATGGTAATTCGTTCTAAAAGTGAGCAATAAATAATATATAGTGAGCAATATCCTTTTTATGGGATTTGAACAGCTGGCGTGAACTAGAGACTGAACACAAACAAGCAAATGATATAGCTAAGGTGAATGATTAATACTTTGACGACAGTGTGACACCATATCGTGTCACAGTTACTTTCACGGCTTGTCTTCAAGACTCTGAGCACATATTTACATATAATATACCAATAATTCATACACATTATTGTTATGAATTTTGCTCATGGGAATAATTCCAACATGCTGAGTTATATTCAAATAAATCGTTGGAAAACTGGTACTGAAAACAATTTTTGGCCCCACATTGAAATCAGTATATAAGTAATACTCGCTTTGTACCCTTATCATACTGAAGGATGTACTTGAGCTTTTAATCATCAAGTTTGATATTAATACAACAAATGGCTAATATAACTCCAAATATCTCCAGTTTAGTAAGAAAAATTTGCAATAGGCGGGTGTTTTAACATTGCACAAGGGAAGAATACCAGAACGAGGCGGCCATTTGCAATGAGATAGATGTCGTTAGAAGCGCATTCGGACGCTAATGTTAAGTTATTCCAAGTCTGCCAAACGATTATCTGAATGCAGTAGTGGAGGTTTTTCCGAGTGCACCAGTTCCACCAGTATAAGCGTGTTCCTCACCTACATCCCTGATGAATAAAGGGAAGCTAGATGCCTCACAGTACAAGCATAGCACAGAGGTATGTAGTTGTCGCGGTGCGCGTGTGGTGGGACCCTGGATGGGATCCCATGAAGACATTTTTCGTGCTTCTCGTGAGGCTTTCTCTAATTTTTTCTCCACTGCTATGGAAATCCGGGCCTCTACATTCTCTAATACGCGCAATAACCCTCACAGATTATCCCGAGGTTGCCTTCAAACAAGGAGGAGGGGTTAAGTGCGTGGCGCCAAACTAACGTTGCTACACGTTGCTTACCACTAATCCTCTGTTACAACCTTGACCCACGAGCGCCACCTTACTGCTAGCTTTTGTGAAGGTCTCTGGTTTATTCACGTCACTGCCATTTTCGGTTCCATGTAATACAGTACACAAAGTTCCTAGTGCTCATAGAAGCAAGCTAGCAACAAGTGTGCAAAAGAGACTAGCTAATTTTGGTTGCAGCCCCGGGAAATCCATATTAGAGGAAAAAATACCTAAATTTCTAAAGAAGAAATTCAAAAGATCAGTTTCAAGAAAGTGTCACCATAAAAGCCGAGCGCTTTACGTTACGTGCATAGGTCTCAATTTTCTGACATTTCACTCTCTTCCTTCTCATTTAAGCAAGATCTTTGTGAATGAAAATAGCAATTGAAAAATACCAGTAAGCATAGCGGGTAATTAACAGAAATAAAACCAATAACTAGCGATGCTGAATTTCAAAATCAATTGATTTCTCCGGTGATCAAAAAATAATTAACGGACGAACCGGCACATTGTCGTTGAGATACGGTGGTAGACACATGATGGCAGGTAAAAGTTTTCGGCTAATGAAAGCCAATGGAAGAAAATCGGCGACGTGTGGAAGACCGCGAACTGCTGACGACTGAAACAGAGAACCTTCAAAAGATGTTTTCATCACCCATTCAATATTAATTTTATTATGCACGCATAGATGGACTACAGTTTCACATACATACAACTTGTGTGAACGTTTTCCTTGCCTCCCTAGAAAAAACCACTAGCTATATCTAATTCTTGATGGCATTACCATGTCCAACACAGCGGGTGCTTAAGAACACTGAGAGAGGGCAATTTTGGCCTCGCTTGTATGATAGTTCGGCTATTTCACACAGGACGCCTTGCCATGACGTCACTGCGAATTCATTGGATAATTTCTATCGTTAAAGCATTTTTCGTATTTTTTCGCTTCGTCTCGCACTTATGTAAAGGATCAAGTTTTTGACATTAGTTAATCACTACGTGGGATGTGCCATGCATTCTAGTTCCATTCAAAATCGTGGTGGCAGGTGAGTGCGATTTGGCCTATACAATGGCACACTGGGGCCAGCGGATGAATGACTCAGTGTTTTTATCCTCTCAGACGGAATCTGGTACCAGTTCACCGACCCCGGAAGGATGGAAGGCTTAGTTAGTTCGGGCGAACTTTGATACGGGATTTGATCTCACCTTGGGGGTGGGCGGAAGGGTCATTTTCGAAGGGGTGCTCTGCGGGAAAATATCAAGGCATGGACGGATGGTTATACTACTTCCTCACCGCACTAAAGACGCGACGACTACGAAGAATTTCACACTTCACATATTGCAATATGACCATGTGTTAAATGAAAGTTTGCGATACACGCAGCACAGCGATACAGCGATAAATGTGTGAACTAATTCATGCTATAACGCCCCTGTCCTTTGTTTACCCCTCCCCCAAGATGCCATGAGCGTGGCATTCGTATTGCATTGCTTTTTTTGCTCCTTTTTTTCATCGTTTCTGCACAGCTTGAGCAACCAGTAAATCCTCTACTTTTTTACTCACCAAACGTGTTTTATATCAACAATTTTCAGAGTTTTGGATAATCTTTGAATTACGCTCGTGACACATTTAGCTCTCCGTATAAGGAAACGCATGGGAAGTCTGCGAAATAATCAGCTCAGGGGGTCATAAAAGGGTGAAATGTTGTATAGCTATGGAATTTTACATGTTCCTCATTTCATCTTCTACCACAACCCCAAAAAGGATGAGTTTCTCATAAGCTCTTCTTCAAAAAAGACGTATCTACCGAGCAAATTAACGTCAATTCCCAAGTGATGACGTTAAGTGTCTTTCCAGAAAGTGCTTATAGAGGCGAGACGTCACGTCCGACATTTACGTTAAGCAAAAGCTGATTAACGTTATCGGGATGAAATAGATGCCTTGAATAGCTAGTACACGTCAACTGATAATGTGATGAATGTTCAGGAGGTAAAGCTGAGATCAGCAATGACTAAATGACGAGAAGCTCACTATCGAACCCATGAATACAAACACGAGTAAATAAACATGCTACCGATGTAAATAAATTTTTTGTGATGACATCAAGGTAACCGCCACATTGAGTAACGTGTCGAGGATATTCACCGAGTGGAAGGACTTCGCAGAGGCTGCATACGATCCTCATCAACTTTCCCCTCACCGTATACACGGCTGGAACTTTCGAGTTCTTCGAAATGTGGCAGGCTGTCGGTTTTAGGACAGCCTTTTCTTCTTCGATCTCTCCCTTTCAGCACGACGAATAGACTTCACCTTAGAGAACCAAACAAGACAGCTCCTAAGGTTACACTAGCGCTCGACTCTGAGCTCATAAGGGTGCGTACTCTTAAGTCGGGATTTCGCACCGCGGCATGTCGCAAGCGATGCAGACAAGCCGAAAGCACCATGTTGTTGGGTCCCGAAGGGATTGCAAGTCAACTGCGTATCACGCCACTAGCATTATCCAACTACCGCGACGCGCATAGCTCGCACATACTGCGCGCACACCGCTCGTGGTCATGCGAAACCCTGACATAAGGGTACACACCCAGCTCATACATATCTCATGGTCAGTGAGGTAATTAGTTCGCAAGTCCTACATAGACAGCAATTTTCGAGAGCTCGAATAGCTGTTAAGACTGAATGATAAAAAATGCATAGAAATCCGCAAATCTATCTATTGCGAAGGAGGATGGGAATTTGGTCGTAAATGTCGAATAAAAAATGATATGTGATATGTTCAGGAACGTGATCGTCGGCTTGCGGCCAATAATGCCCAAACAGAGGCCTGGTAAGTGAAGTCGTAAAGCGACAAGCCTTTACAACACGACGTGAATGCCCAAAATATTTGCTCAAAAAGTGATCCAAGGATTCAAGAACCTCGGAGATTTTCGAAATGTGTCATCTGGAATGTTTAGAGGATTCTTAGACGTAGCGCTCAAGCAGGCCTGAAGGGGAGGGGGGGGGGGAAGACCATTTCCATTGCTATGATACGATGGGCCTCCAGGGTTGAGCCTACGGTTCAGGAAGATTTGTAAGAAATACGATCCCGGGTCCACTCTTCCGACGCTACTACCTGTCCCTATACGAAAGGATCTCCCTTACAAAAAAGAAAAAAAGAGACGTCAGTCGATAGCCATAGTATCGTAGTACTGAGTAGTACGACCTTTTTCTTAAGAGATCACCACAGTGGTCGTCGAGAAATACCAGGTGACTTTCGAAAAAATGCGTCTTCTTTTCGTTTTCGAACCCGAAACATGACCCCCATGAGGACTCCTTGACTCATGCTTGACTCCGATAGTGGCGGTCCACCACGTAGATTTGCTGGGAAAAAACAAATCACAGGGAAATTTTTGAAATCTCTTATTTCCTTATCTAATTTCACTGTCAAAGATTCAACCTTACATTTTTATATCGTCGTTATTTCGATCAAGTTATACTGTCATACCGCGATATTTTAATAACAACATCAGTAAATGTGCTCTGGTGCTCTGCCGCAGTGTGGTGATTATTGCTGTCTCCATCTGTACCAGATGGACAGCAACACTTCCCACCATTTTTCCATACAAAACATATGCCTACCACACCAGCGGTGTTTTTCTAATAGGGCAAGATCAATCGTGGTTTAGGAAGATAAAGAAATGGCTATGGGATAGGAGCACCGAGTTGTTTAGACTTGTGTCGAATTTTCGCGTGGCCGGATGCGGCGAGCGGCCCCGCGGATTTCTTCGCGTGTCATTGAGTACATTGCAATACTCTCTTGAGAGTTTTATGCCCACATTAATTGTTTCTTAGTTAGGATTGTTATCATGTAATGCTCTCGTTTCTTTTACTTTTTTACGTTACTATTTTGTTTTCTAGACAAGAAACAAAAGTGATTGTTTTCAAACGATGATGGGATAGACAGTTACTCCTTAAAGGACCTCCATGGTACCAGACCCTTTCGTGCTGAGCGGAATTCCAACCGACCGCGACAAGTTGTGCTAATGGCGCCGCGAGTGCGACGTCGTAAATCGAAAATTCGACATAAGTCTACACACCCGGAGCCCCGACCATGCTCCATTTGCGGTTCGTGTTGTGTTTATGATAGCGCTTGTTCTAAAAAGGAGATGTGAAACGAGACCAAACCCTCATCAAAACTGTTTAAGACCCCCATGCTCTGAAAGTAATCAAATTCCACTCCTCGTTACTCAAAAAATCTTGACTTAAGCCTGATACTCTTCCAAATCAAACATCAAAAGTCACAAAAGTCAGCAAAATTATTGACTTGGTCGAACATTAGGCACTCATTTGTGTATCAATTAAATAATCGAACCTGCACACTGGAATCATCGGATCGTAGCGAGTGAACGATGAGCTCCATGCATTTGTCCTCGACCTTGTCATCGGACAGACGTCGAAACAGCGAGCTCATATTTTCGAGTACAAACGACCGTAGCTGAAAACAGTCACGTCATTTCGGTGTCGGACAAACATCCGCTAAAGGCGGATAACCGGGGTGGTTGTTTTTCGTGGGTGAGTTCACGGCCCACGGGCAGCTGCAACTTCATATTCATGCAGCCGTTTATGTGGCCACTTCCGAGCAAATGGAAATGAACACATCAAAAACCACCTGACCACAGTTTTTCGTGAGTAGTGAAAATAATGATGGAATTCATTCAATGGCTACCGGTTATATGATAAAATTAAAAAAACTAATTGATGATTTCTTCGTTGAAGAATAGCATTTGGTCTGGGAATTTTCACAGAAATCAAAAGGATGATCCTCTCTCACCCATTCCACGCACTTATGTATGCATTACTTCTTGTGAGCAAAAACACGCTTACGCAAAACGACGGTTAATGATGATGTCATTTTAAGGTCTGAAATGCGCTTGTGGTCCACTGGGAGCACCGAGCATAGCGGAACGATGCACTGCACTGAGCACTTTTTGAGCCACCCACATGCGAGAACATGTGGATGAGGAAATTTAATATTAATGAGAGCGATATTCAACCGTTTGATTCCAGGGAAACCACGAAGAGAGCTACGAGGAACAGTAAGTCACCCGAGTGAATGGTCGTTGTTGCTCTGACTAGTTGACGTTGTTTCCATATGATTATAACGTCTACTAAAACTTCCGCCACGCCCCTTCGTGACGGATAGCCGCGACCTAGCATCTCTTGGGTATCAAACACTAGAGATTTGAACATGAAAATGATGATTCAATAGTCTGAGTGAGGTATGAGGTATAGGTGAGGTATGTTAATTAACTCCAAGCGGCTATCGGCCTTGTTGCTTTCGTCAGAGCCTGGAAAGTCAAAGATAATAGCGATACATCCATCAAACACATTTCAGAGCTGCAAAACAGTACCCCATAGACCAGAAGGATTTAGATAGGAGTGCTTCTGGAGTTTTGCGCGCTGGGAGCCGCGATTCCCGCTACAGATCCGAACAGCCACTTCAAACTTCGCATCATCATGACACTGCAGCCGGTGAGCACCCAGAGGAACCCTGGGCCTAGATCTTTTCAGGCCATCGACTGTTAGCCATGCATGTTTGTTGTATTTGCTTAATAAGGGCCGCGTACAAAGTTTCACTTGCAAAAGTGAGAATCTGGCTAACAACAAGATGCAGCTCTTCATAGTGGCAGTGCCCGTCCCATCGTCCGCTGCGGTCGGAGACGAAGAGTGGAACTGTTTACGTAACATTCTGTTCACACTGTGCGTCTCCGATGGCGCTGGGCATTTGCTCTGAGACCCAAAGAAAAATAAAAAAAACTTAGAAGTTAGGTAAGGAGATAATATTGCAAAAATGTTGCAGAAAATTTCCTACAACTTAATACTTTGAACTTTGCCTTGCAATTGAGTAAATTACATGAGAAGTTTCAAAGATTGATTAGCTCGTTGTTCAATCATTTTGACATTGCTGAAAGGATAGGTCAGTACTGGTACACAAAGTGCAAGTGACTGTTAAAGATTTGAACACAACGATTATACTATCATAGAATTAAATAATAAAGTAATGAAAGAAAACAAGTAATGTCAACTATTGATAAAACGTTTAAAAATCCGCACGAAAAACACTGAACCTTGGAGTGGCTCGCTCAATATTGATCGGCTGGACAAAGGAAAAACTTGCAGTAAGTCTACGACTCCGTCTCAAACGCTGCGATGGTACATCTTTGTGAAGAGAGGGATAACATAGCGCTATGAGCATTTCGCCTACAAAGCATCTTTCCCGTATCAAGATGTCCCTTAAAAGCATCGGGAGGGTTAAAGAGAAAGTGAGAACTGGGAATAGATGTGCTCTGAAAACAAACTTTATAAACTTTACACTTCAGAAGAGGTGATGAAAAGACGTGGCTGGGGTCTTATCACGATCGCGCAGCACGGTGTGTCGTTCTGCAGTTCATCAGTCGGGCGAGTTGCAGGCGAAGGCGGGACAACGTCCGCGGCCAGCTGATTCAGCGTTTCGCCCGTATGCAATCCACAGGCGGCTAGAGACGTAGAGTGGCACGAGAGAAAAGAGAGTTTCGTTCCTGTTTTTCGAACACTCCCGCCGTTTTATTTGGTCTCTCTCCACAGTTATACTGCTGAACACCCTTACCTTCATATACCGCGATTCGTCAATTATACCCCTCAGCTGTTTCTTAAATGAGGAGTGATTCACTATACCCGAGCTTCTTCTCACTCCTCAAGCACAAGCTGGGACTTACATCCCCTACAGCGTTTTAAGAAGGAAGGAGCCATCCCTGTTCTAATACTACTGGAGTTATCTTCTGTAAACGTTTTTGCATGATATGGCCTCGGTCCTGGAACACATTGTGGGTCAAATTAGGAATCTTAGCAACAGGAAGTACCTGTAAAGTTGATTAGTGACTTACTATGAGCGAGTTCGACTTGCTTTCTGCCATGAGCTTCTTTTCAGTCAACATCGAATTGGGTTTCCACCTCATTAGCCTCAATATCCCTTGATGACGTCAAATGCAACATCAATGCATTGTTATTTTAATCAAGCAGCTACTATTCCGGGTAACACCTACATTCACCCAGGTGTATTAATAGTAATAGTGTTTTTTCGCTCTCTTTTTTGCTACGTCAATAAACTGTGACGTTAAAGTGATAGGTGGATACAAAAACAACGCCTCCACTGCAACTCTTTCAATGCCTTAATCACGTACTGTATTGTAGCTGTGATATGGACGAGCCCATTGTGAAAGCAAGGTTTGAGTGCACGGACGGGGGGAGGGGAGGGGAGGGGAGGGGAGGGAGGGGGGGGGGGGGAGAAATCAGAAAATCCGGCCGTGTTTGACGCGAGACGAATGGAGATAGAGGCAGTTGTCCAATAGAAGCCGTTAGTTTCCGAAAAATGGATCCAAGAGATGATTTTGACGTTTAATTGAGTAACAACTGTCATTTTATAAGTAGTTTAACAGAATGACAGTTGAATAATGGGTTGGAAAAAAAACACAAATCATTAAGAACTGCAGGTTCCCACCAAAGGACAGCCAGACTTGATTTTCATAGGTCAGATATGAAATGTGAGGTTGCTTTTCAGCTCCTCCGGAACAACGGGTGCTATAACAGTGAGAGGAGCATTTCAGGCATTTTATAGGATGCTAGACGTCTAGCATCACTGGGTGTCACACGTATTGAATTCCATTTTCAGGTCTTTTTCAGGATTAAGATGTAACTAATATGTCCCTGCTTTATTATGAGAAAAAAATAAAACTATGAAAAGGCACAGTCTTATCGTTTCATACCATTTTAGCATGCCCGCCTGCTAGAATAGCTTCACGCTTTCTGAGAGAAACCAGAACACCAGTTGATGTCCGAGCTTAATTTTATAAAACTGACGGGTAGCCATCAATGAAATCGCCGAGTGTGCGAGTAGGACCTCAGATCAGAGAGAGCAGAATGAAAGGCTAAGAGATCCTCATCAGGGTTTATTCCATGAGAATCACTTTTCTAGCTACTCAGAAATCAACAGCTCAAAAGAAAACGGCTTAGTTCATGGCAAAATGAGCAACGGGAAAGCCGAAGCATTGCAGAGGAATGGGACTAGAAGAGACTAGAGCGATTACGTGAATTATGCAATTAAAAAAACTGTTAAACGTTGTCGAGACAAAACTCTGAGTGAAGACTATCATGCTGTTCCCTGAATGACTCCTCCTACCTCAAGCATCACAGATGAAAATTTAGTGTATTGTTCAGAAAAAAGTAGGGTTGTAGCGAAAAATAAATGCGCGACAGACGTGTTCTCTATGTCCTCAACTTGTCGACCGGAGCCGCGCGCATCTGTTAGGTGCGGAACTCGAACGCAGCATGTGACGCGTTCACCTACCGCGAATAACCTATAGTGTGATGCCCGCTAAGGAGTCTATGAGACGCCTTTCACTGCGAATTACCTGCACAATGTCTCGTCGAACCCCTGTTTTCCTATGAAGCGATAAGTTTCAATTTTCCACATTGAAAATTAACCTTTCTGCTAACTTCAATGATAAAACGTAGGGTTTATTTGAGAGTTCAAGCCAACTCAAAAGCCTGGGCATTCGTGGCAACTCTTGTAGCTGGAGTTTCTGAAACTCACTTAAAACCTCAGAACTGAAAGAGCTTTTGAAATCAAAAGCATCATGGGAATGGACACAAATGTGTGGGAAGGGGTGGTAGTGTGACGACTGAGGCCGAAGAACCATTTTATCACCGGGGCTAAGGAAATGCCGTAGAGTGCAATGAAGCAAACAGAGCTGTTAATTGTTTCCGATGCCGACGTATTATATGGATGACGTCATGCTGATAATTGATCTCCGCCCTTTTTGCACCCCCTCACTTTATTAGATTTTACTGCTTTTCGAGCTCCAACAAACGAAGTCAGCGGTGACATTTTCAAAGGGGTATTAGTGGAATTCAACAGCCAGAGAACAAAATGGAACCGCTAAAAGACGAGTGTTGCGCCAATTTGTAAGTTTCTATGTTGAATGCCCTCATAAGATCCGAGAAGGAACGAATAGAGATGAAGCCTCAAAAGGACATTTTTGAATCGTACACTCTGGAAAAAAAGCTTGTTCCTTTCGGAAGATTATCAAGAATAAAGAAGTAAGAAAATAGAGCTCTTTTAGGGCTTTTAAGAATCCTATTCGAATTTATGGAAATCAACGATTGTGATGGGCCATTTATCGAATTCCTTTGAAGTATTGGGCTCGACGTTTGCATTTTAAATTTCCGAGCTCCACCCCACCTATACATATCGTTGATAGGGATTCGAAAAAAGTAAACATATGGATAAATAACTATGTAAATGAACAAATAAAAAAGCGTTCGGAAATAAGTAAGACTATCAGAATGGGCCATGCATTCGACATCTACTAAATCAAAGGAATGTTAATGATAGGCAACGAATAAAAGTACAAAGTTTCTAGCGTTGACCAATCCCTTGTTGGGATGCGCCGCACCTGTTGTTTCCATTCAGAATCGTAGTGGCAGGTGAGTGCGGCTTGGCCTATATAATGAATTGCAGGGGTCAGCCAATGAATAAGTCAGTGCCTTCAATCCGAGATGAATCCGGTACCAATTCACCTATCCTGAGAGATACAAGGCTAAATAGGCATGGGCGGGCATTGATGCGGGATCTGATCCACCACTGTGAGAGTGGGAGTGCGCGCCACCTGCAACCACATCACCTCCGCCCACCTGTTAATGAATGGCCTATATAATGAATTGCAGGGGTCAGCCAATGAGTAAGTCAGTGCCTTCAATCCGAGATGAATCCGGTACCAATTCACCTATCCTGAGAGATACAAGGCTAAATAGGCATGGGCGGGCATTGATGCGGGATCTGATCCACCACTGTGAGAGTGGGAGTGCGCGCCACCTGCCACCACATCACCTCCGCCCACCTGTTAATGAATGGCCTATATAATGAATTGCAGGGGTCAGCCAATGAGTAAGTCAGTGCCTTCAATCCGAGATGAATCCGGTACCAATTCACCTATCCTGAGAGATACAAGGCTAAATAGGCATGGGCGGGCATTGATGCGGGATCTGATCCACCACTGTGAGAGTGGGAGTGCGCGCCACCTGCCACCACACACCTCCGCCCGCCTGTTAATGAATATCTTGCGGAAATATTAACTTTTAAGCAGAATGGTAGCAATGACCCCATCGCAGAGTGGATGGGGCCGTAAAAGTGAAGGTTGTATAGAGCAGAGTCAGTGTATATTAAACCAATACAAGCTCATTGTCAGCAGAAGAAACGAGCTGAACATGAATACTCCCAAAGGCCTTAGTCATTTTGGACGTGGGAGGGCAAGGTCTATGGGCCCACGCAAGATAGAGCAGCCTTGCTTACGTCATCCGTTGAAATTGACGGCTACAAAAAATTCATGTGAAACATGCAGTCTTCTGAATTGTTACGAAATGCCATGGTCACAGTTTTGGAATTGATATGAACATTGAAAAGTATTGAAAGGCATTTTCGGAAAGAGCCACATATCTTGTGAAATCGCAAAAACTATCCAGTAAATGCATACAGCTTTTTGATATCTCTCACAAAAGCAGAGATAAGGAGGAAGTGAAAAGAAGGAAAGCGGATTTTCTGTGCATGGATATTGCAGTTGAGAAGAGAGCATCTGTAGCGAAAGTTCCACTGGAAAGCACATTTTGGGTTCTTCAACGGGGTCTTACTGCGCTCCCACTGACATTCCCTCGCATCTCTAGACGAACTGTTGTGAGAGCGTGGCAACGTTCGCAGCTGGCTGACTAAGCCCGTCGCTCGTTTGCCTACTCCCGGATAGTGATGAGAGGGGGGGGGGGGATACGGCTTCCTATTTTTCGGGGTTTTTGCCGCTTTATTTCGTTCTTTCCCTACCTGTACACTTTTGAGCACCACTCTTTCATATTCTACAGTCATTCCACTGTCTATTAGAACTGCCCATAGCGGTGTTTTAAACACGCCCTGAGAGAAACAGGAGGCACACAGCGTTAAACAGTCAGCTTTTGGATCCCGCAGTTCACTTCCGTTCAAAATCTGACAATCAGCAGTATTCTGTTACCCGACCTATTGTCCTAGGTCGAGTGAGAGTGGAGGCTGGGGATTCGTTGGGACAGCGAATGATCCAAGACTATAGGAATAAAATTTAGCATGTCTGTATCACTTACCGTACCTCCATGAATGAATGAGATATAACATTAATTGCTTTCTTGAAAGAAAAAAAACAAATGGATTGTCTACACGGAAAATGGCGTGGAAATGAGTGTATTGTGGGCACAAACAACAACAGTACTTTATTTGTCGTCTTATTTTGGCCCGGAAATGCAAATGACGGTTACCGTATACCATCTAGACATCCTGAATTACCACCTTTTGTGATGGTGGCGACGTCAATTGTAACCGTATCATTTCCAGCTAAGGAAATTGTAGATTCATGAAGATTCAGGAAGTTGTCAATGTATAGAACTTCGATAAACAATGTTGAAGGCTAGACGGCAGGTAAGACTTGCGTCAACAAGTAAATAAACTTGTTTTGTGTCTGGCATCAAACCTTCAGATGTTTGACGCTGAAGTTCATTTACTACGATTGTGTGATGCCTTCCATACGGAACTTTTTCGGATGAGCTTAGTCAATCGGTCAAATGGGCCAATATCAAATATTTCCATGAATGAATAAAAATATTTTACGTATGAAGCATTGCGCGCCTTCACAAAAAGTTTTATTTGACAGTTACCAATGCTCCGATGGAGTTTGATATTAGTTACAGAATGGTAGCAAATCTCAATAAACTGTTTATCCTCCCTGCTTCCTAGGTAGTCCCATGTGCATTCCCTTAAAGGAATCGCCCACGAAAAAAGAGTTTTTTTGTTACCCATATATTTCTGTTGTATTTGCCTTATGTGGGCCGCATTCGCCATTTTCGCGTGAGAGTACCAAAGAAATACATTTTTCCCAAAAAGATTCCTTTGAACACGCGGGTTTTTTCACCCTTTTCGAGGAAAACCCATAAGCCAAAAGTGCAGATATTAAAGAGAGTCTCTGGGGGAATCTTGGACCCGCTCAAATTTCAGCAAATACATGATAGTATTGCCGTATTGGATTCGATAAAACGGCTGTTAAATGTTGCAATTCAAAAATAGTGTGAAATATTAGCTCCTAACGTTTAGATGGGATAGCAGTAACCGTTTTCTATTCACGATTACTTTGAGCAGCAAGCTAATTGGCATCACACAGCGTCTAATCTCCGTAAACGTCACAAAATCTTTCGCTTGACGCATAGCATCCTCGTGAAAAGCAGTCGTCTCACTCTCTCAACAAACCCTATGTCGCAAGAAGCTATAATTTCCAAAAATCTTTAACCCGTCGAAAATGGTTAAAGAGTCTAAAGTAGTGAAGAAAAACCGAGTGAACTGGCCACAAAATCGAAAATAGGACCCCTTTTTGCCTGACTGGTTGAGTACGAGTTCTGAAGACACCGGGAAGTGACTATTTTGGCCTACGGTAAGACCTACCGTGATGCTTGCAGTTCGTAAGGTTCCAGGCATTACACGCACCACACTGTCCTGAGACGTTGTACGTATGTGGATTCAATGGGTATTTCTCACCACCAACACCTTTTCTCTCACTCTTTCGCTTATTCTCCCTTTCATTGTTTCACACATTTCACATCATCATGAATTAATGAAATACACCCTACGAGACAACAAATGACATCTTTTACAGTTCTTGTTGTGTTGCACGGGAGATGCGAATAAAGGTCACAACGTCGCGCTTTTCAATCCGGGTTTCTCTTTCGATTATCGCTTTTAATCTCGAATGTTCGTTTCGGAACGGTCATTTCTTCCTCTCGCTCTCTTTCTCCCAACCTCTCCCAATTCCTTCAATGCGCGCCACATTAGCGAAGTATTGATGCAAGGCCACGCGGATCTGTGAGACGTGACAGTCGACATGACGCGTCGTTCACTTGTACATAGAAGGAAGTAAGATTTGCCTAGGAGATGAGAGCTCGCTCCTTGCCGTGAAGTGTGCCACACCGTCCCTTGGATTGGCTCTCCTACCTACTCACATATTTCCCTCACCATTTTCAAATCATAGCTCGGCTGCATTCACAAGCTGGAAGTGGCTATCTTATTGAGAAAATAGCGTGGTTTGGAAGGACGTGCTACAGAGAATTGGTGATGCCGACTTCATGGAAACCAAATCTGCCGAATCATAATTAGCTGTTTTCAGAGCTACAATTTCACACTCGCATCGAGAGGATCGTATAGCATGAAATAGTTAGAAATAACTAAAACCTGCTGATAAACTAGAGAAAGATTCCGATTTCCACAAAACAAATCGATTAGGTGAAAGGGGATGGACTGATCATTTGAATAAATCAATAAACAGAAAGAAATAATAAATAAGTACGAGAAAATTGAATGTATACTTTAACAGCATCTAGGCATCTTCGTGCGTAGTAGCAGTTTAGTTCACTTATACTACAGCATGTCGGTTAGAAGTTTAGGCCATAAAAGGATGGTGAGCACATGGCGGGTACATTCGCCACCACAATTTCCTATTCAATGGAAAAGGTCACTAGGCTTTGCTGAGGCCGCTCCATCATTTCCTGAAGGCATTACGTGACTAGCTTAAATGAATTAGTGAACTAGTATGCACAACGGTACATGTAGAAAATGTCTAATAGAATGCACTGATGGTAAGAAATTTCATCCTTCCATCATCACTTCGTCCTTTGCATGAAGACCTCAAATATTAGATCAATATTCGCTTGAGATGAAAATGATATCTATCAAAAGCTATAAAGGCAATAATTTGGCTGCTCATGATGGCGGAATGTGCTAACTGTGAGGGAAAAGCAGGGATTCGAAGAGAAAGTGTAAGGGACAATTCGTCCTGAAATCCATAGGTGACTTATGTGACCCTAAGCTGGTCCGTCGGCTCCCCGACTTACGCTTCTCCCGCGGACGGGGGCGATAGTTGACTGAGTCTCACGCATCACTGCCACGCATCAGATATCGGCATGACTCCAATCGATACATTTCGGAACTCGTCCACACAAAAAAAGGGTCTAATTTTCGGATTTTTTGGCCATTTTACTTTGTTTTTTTTTTTCGAAGTGGCACTATGTATAATACTTAGCACCCCAGCCTTCCTTTACTACAAAATGATCCCTCGCGCTTCTAATACATCTCCGCCAAGGAACTGAAGGAGTATTCTATAAGCTGCATCTACTATTCGTCTATGCAATGCTGGTTAGAATTAAGATTTTCAAAATGCTAGAGATTTGAAGTTCATAGACCAGAATTGCAGTAGGTAATCTGCTGAGGAAGCAGTTAATTAGCTAGGGAAGCTTGGACTTTGCCGCCTCCGTTTGCTTGAAAGTCTTTCAAATCGAATATATTTTTTAACCATTGTCGATTATAGTTTTCAATATTCTCTAGACTTGGAAATGCAGGATGAAGCAATAGGTGAACGTCACTCGCTTCACATTGCTGGCCCTCCTGAGCTGATACAGAACACGTTTCCCGTACTCAGGTTCTTTGTGTATGTAGACTATGACATGAAACTCCAAAACCTCGAGATTTGTCGGGAACTGCTGACGTTAGCGCGTAGGACTGAGGTTGTGTCATTGACCTAACCTCACCGGATGTGGATTTGTAGTGCCGATTGAACATGTGAAAGTAGGTCCAAAAAAGTTGTAGTCATGCCTGAGAGTAAAAAAAAAGAAATTTTGGCACTTTCACCGAGAAGCTTGGGCGGTCTTGACGAGGTACCACTTTCGCCCGGTTTTCCTGCATTGTATTCGTTTTCATTCCCCTCTCCCTTATCCATTAACGTATGCACTCTGGTGCCGTCTGCTAGAAGTGACGATTAGAACCAGCTAGCCCTCGGAGGCAATAAACGTAAAATGCCGCGTAACACTGCACTGAAAGTGCAAAATTATGCCGTTTTCACCGGAAGGAAAGGCTCGCCGACGTCAAAGCCAGCTCATTATGGCGCGTTGTCGCTCATTATGGTAGGGATTTCAGAGTATTCAACATTTTGAAATTTCCATGAGGGGCTAGATTTTCTGAAATCGTCGTACACACTAGGCTAGACCTAGAAATCCATCAGCTATGCCAGAGACACAAATGGAAACTAATCAGCGGCTTGGCTGCATAGTTTAAAGGCAGCGAGACAGCCATAGAGAGACTTTGCACGAAATGGAAATCCTTTATTGCAGTGGGTGGATGGGCTGCAGAATCTTGCCTTTGAAAGCGCACTTCAAAACATTCCAAAAAAGGCAGTACAAGGGTTTCGCATTGAATATCACCCCAAATCCTACAATGCATTTTTCGACCCTGAACTCCATCCAAAATTGCTTAACTGCATGTGACTCCTGTCTTCTTCATCTCCCGCAGTCGGCCTCCAATTGGGAATCACAGGTGTTCCCCTATGACAAGATTTCGCGCCGCAGCATGTCGCGAACGAAGAAAAGCGGACGAGCTAAAGGTGCCATGTTGTTGGGTCACGAAGCGATCACAAGTCAACTGCGTATCGCGCCCTTGGCATCACCGTGTAATGCTCTTGAGACCAAACTACCGCGACGCGCATAGCCCACACACACAGCGTAGCACGCCGCTCGTCTTCGTGCGAAATCCTGACATAAAGGTACACACCCAGGAATTACAACGACCCCATCTGAAGAACTCCCCGAGCAACGCTTCCGCCTAAAATAGAGCATTGAGCCGGCTCTCATGATCATCCACGGAAATTCCATGGTTCTAATTCTTCTCAAAAATCAGTTTAACAAATTCGGTACATGAACAGAAACACGAATATAGCCGGGAAAATCGTCCTTGTTCCAAAGCAGAAATCAAAAAACTGGAAGGGCAACTCGCTTGAGGCCTGCTGAGCAACCTTTGAACAGCTACTAGCGGGAGGAGCGTAGTTCGAATTTTCTATTGTTGACTATTGTTGAATAACTATTACTGATTTGCTTCCCACTCTGTGTCCCTGACCACGTGATCGTCGCTCCTTTGCTTCTAGAGCCCTCACGGTCCTGCTCCCTAAGACGCCCCTCCCCGTAGGAAGTCACTTCCAACAGATGTATCTCTGCTAAATTCGTGTTTTTGCCGTGAAATTCGATCCCTGCATTATCGCCAGTTAATGACAAGCATCACACACTGTCTTGACTCCAGTTGAGTTTGAAATGTTGACAGAAAGTAATTCTGATTACGGTATAGCATTATGACAGATGAGCAACGTAGAACATATAATGAGAGCTTTTCGTGGCAGTTTGCGCAACTAACGTGGGCGTGCGCGATGTCAGAAAGTGCAACAGCTTTACGCTTTTGAGAGTGCACTTTTTAAAATGCTTCAGATAGTGATAGAATCAAACAATTTTCGACTCCCAAATTCATTACATAATCTAGAAACAGCATAAAGTGCTTCTATGGAAATTACTCTCGTAGAAGGTGAGAAACATTGCTGGCTCTTCTCAAACTAGGATGATGGATTATTTCGGATATGTGGCTCTATGAAGAACCCTGAAATGGAAAATCCCTCAGGGGAAGATGAAAGAGTAATTATGGCAGCGTCAACGGACAAAATAGAGGTGTTGTGGTCATATAAATATGAAAAGACCCTTCGGCAGTATACAACTCTATGACTTCTACTGCATGAAACATGACTTGTACTGCATGAAAAATAGTTGGTAGGGACGGAAAGGTTAAATGGGGCGTTAGTCCAGAAATCTGTGGAGAGGGTTGAAGGCACCGGAAGGGGTGCAGCGAAGGAAAGCGTAGTTTAAAACACTGTCCTCTGGAAACGAACATTTGAACTAAGAAAGAAATCTGTAGCGAAAATCGCGTTGAATAATGCGTCTCTGGAGCGCTATTGCGATTTTCAGCACTTCATCCCGAAGGACATAGCAACTAACAAGTAAAACAATGAAAGGCAGAATAAGCGGAAGAGTGACAAAAAGTGTGACAACAGAATTCTCCAAGTCCTCTCTTCTTGAGAACCTCGGCATGATGTTCATATAATCCGTAAGCTGCTTTGCAGAACGAGTTTTTTAGTTGGCAATTTCATTAATGGCCTTATTAATGTATAATGTGACCGTTATGCCGAGGTTTCAAAAAAAAAGGATTTGGAGAATTCCTATAATCACACTTTTTCTCACTCTTCCGCTTATTCTCCCTTTCATTGTTTCACTTGTTTGTTGCTTGTGCAGTTTCACAAGTCCATCATCGTCATGAATGACGCGACATATTGCTGAGAAGTGTGATTATAATAAAAAAGCCAATGGATTCACACTGGTCATCCTGGTAAGGAGACGTGTGTGCAAAGTCACGCACTGCAGGCTACCGTAACCCATACCGTAAGCCAGTATTGCCCATTTTGCCTGAGAAAATAAGGAGATTGAGAGCTAAGTGGTATCAAGACGAAATTTCTAGCGAATTTTGAAAGGTGTGCTTCTTCCTGCTTACAAAGCCTTTGTGGTGGAAAAACCACGTTCCGCAGGGCAACACCTTGAGAAGAGGTAGTGTATTGCCATTCCTTGATCTCAGTTACCATTCGAAGTAGGTCGTATAGATGCAGTCAATCCTTGCCACAATACTTCACCCTGGGCGGGAATTTAGCGTTTCAATGCACTTGTTTTCTTCCATAGCAAAACCATCTTGCTTTTGATGGCCGTAGCTCACATTAGATTACCATGGAATGTGGGATTGGATAGGTGAAGGTGTGCGTGGAATCAAAAGCACAGCTGAGAGGTGCCCGACGCCCTGTTGTCACTCCACCCACAGATTCTTTGTGCGCGTTGCCTTCAGATTACCGCCGAGAAAACATTTTCAGGCTACTCTTAGAACCCGGCATAAAAAAGATGAAACTTGCATTTTGAGGCAACGTTCATGGAGGTGAGTACTTCTTTCTTCCCTAAAGTACACGGATATCCAGCATTATTAACAGCGAAAGTTCCATGCGCTTGGAAAATCGTGCGAAATTGCCACAAACAATATACAGGGGATGCCAAAAAAGAGTAATTTTGCTCACGGCTCACATCCGCCAACCATACAAAACAGATAAACGAAAAGATAAAAGTATTGGGGCGAAATGTTCCCGAAATGGTCCTCTAAAAGTAGGAACAAGCTAAGACTCAATACTTTCACTTTCATAAAAATATGGAGCCTTCAAGCGGCGCAGTCGGGCTTCAGAGCACCCACGGTATCAAGGTCCCCTTAAAACAGTGGAGCCCGTTTTCGTAGTAGATCTTTCGTGAGAAGCTTCCTAAGGATTGGCCCTTCTGTTCATGGAAGTCACAGAGCCCTTGCTGCTCGGACAAGGCTGCTATGGTCCGAAGTATCATTTTTCATGCCTCAAACCTGCCTCTGGAGGGGTTTCAGTGGTAATGACTTTTTTGGTTCTTGGAAACGACGGATGCTGGGAGCCTGGGAAAAACGGAATACTTAAGGGCACCACAAAAGGTAAAGCCTCTCAGGTACCAAAAGTGAACGGAACTTAGCAAGGTCGTGAAGGAGGGCGTACGAAATTTCGGATTTTGCCCGGTTGAGGTGACACATCTAGTTTACTCGGAACAAGCTCCCGTTTCTGCCCGTACAGAAGGCTGTTATGGAGAATAGAGATAGGGTGCGATGCGCTCTTTACTATAAGGATGAAAATACGTGGTCCGAATTCGCTGAAGTTCGACCAAAATAGGGTTGAAAAAAGGAGGAGAAAAATTACTTTTTTGGCACCCCCGTATAGCACAGGGCTGGGAAACGGTGCAAATCTATCTGAATTCTTGCTCTATTTATTATTGTTGGCTTCAACTCGTTTGAGACAAATAGTTTTTGGAAAAATCCATTTGTCACTGAGTGCAGTTTCCTCATGTGGCTTGAACATCTATTGCTGTAGAGGAAAGCCTTGCATATTTTTGGAAACGCTTTCTGCCTTCAGCCATGGCAGAAAATTTCATAAAAAAGAGAAAATGAAGGTATTCACCGTTATTCGAAAACAGTATGGGATAAGTTACTGTTATTGTCCTAGGAGATGAGAGATTGCGCAAACACGCTGAATCGCGTTTTTCCTTTATTTCTGCTACAAATCAATCAAAATTAAGTCTGATTTTTGATTTTTATAACATCGGAATCAGCTCGTCGAACTTTGCGGGTTACTACCAGGTTCTGAGTTTCTCCGGTACTGATGAATGCACAGCGTATTTAGGGTCATATCAGGGGAAAATACTGGAAGAATAGGTATTCCGACTTTTCTACACATTTCTTAACATAGTTTAGAATGGTGAAATAATTTCATGACCAGCTCTTCAGTCTCCCATGAATTCTAGCATTTCTTCTGAGAATTTCAAACGAATAAGTCAAACAAATTGGAAATTTATATAGCACCAACTCATAGAGCTCGATGAACACATTCATATGGTATGGGCAACTTTAGTGAAAAAGATCAATAAAAATAGTAAAAAAAGTCAAAAAGTAGTATCTTTGTACTGAAAAAATGGGAGTTTTCGTTTTACAAGCTTACGGCAGTGACTGTGAATTCAGGCGAGTTAATGGCACATCTACGATTTCTGAAAGTTCCCAATTTCGATCTATGAAGAATTGAGCAAGTTGTCGCATTTTTTTGAAATGTGACAAAAATAAAGGTTTTCTTGATTTTTTTTTGATTTTATCGTATTTTATCTATTCCATTCCACTATATTCTCTTCTATTTGTGACAAAAGTAATGTACACAAATTTTAGAGCCCCCTGCCCATCTCAATCCCCAGAGCAAAGATAAAAATAATGGCATGAGTGATGAACCACCCGCATCCAGTACCAATTTTACTGAAGTGATATTTGCTTCTCCACGGAAATTCATGTTCTTCTTATACCCACTATTTATGTTATATCTTACCGAAGGCCGCATCAAAGTTTCACGCGCATATATAAGTATCCTTTGAGATGGAACTCCGCAATGTAACGGACGACAGGGCCCGGCGCCCGAGTGGATTCGGATACGGAAAGCTGAGGAGCAAGGATTCGACATTCACGTGGTCAGAAACGCAGAGTGAGAAGCAAATCTACACCGCATGCGAAAATTTGAACTGCGACCTAGCCGCTGACGGCTGTTCAAATGTTGTGGCGGGAATTCAAACGAGTTGCTCTTCAGGTTTCCGTTTGAAGGGGACTTTTTTCGTGTTCTTGTTTATGTAATGCATTTGGTAGAGCGATGTGGCGAGGAATTAAGACCATGAAATTTCCGTGGACGATTGCCTCAACTGTGATATTCATCGTGGTATTTCTCCCTTGCCTTTTTGCTTATAGTAGCTGAGCATCATTACCAAGCTGTGATGATGAATAATCTCTGCTTCGCAAGAGCTACTACGAAAGAATTGAGTGTGCGTTAGTGATCGTCCCTGGGCGGGTGTAATCAGGTGACAAGAAGGCTTGACGGAGACCAAAAAGCGTACACTTGATTGAATCGCTCTGAGCAATGAATGCCCACGAGAAAAATGAATATAGGGAATCGCAACATTCTATAAAATTCCCTGGACACGATTTAGCTTCTGAAATACAGAGCAAGCAGCTCCAAAGTACATACGCCCATACATCAGAGGTGTTTCAAATCGGCTAAATTCACATCTAAGTGGTCTGAGAAGAGCATCACCATGGAGGAAAGAAGAGAGAAAATCGGCGAAAAATCAAGTAATTCGAATCAGCGAATGATGAAAGATTAGCGGCGTGCGAACGCCCGAAATGGCGGGGCAGCTGCGTCTCCGAAGCGCACGGAAATTGTCGACAGCACGGAGGCTTCTAAACCACCAATCCAACGTACAAATTATATGTTTAGAAAATAATTTGAAGCAAGAGACAGCCTGTTATATTGGTTCGTAGAGGAACGAAAACGAAAACTCCAATAGCAGACGTGGTTGTTCACTTAGAAATCGAATAAGCGAGCTGTAGTCCCAGCAGGGAGAGGAGAACCCCTTCTACTTCCGGCTCGGAAGCCGTGGTTACAGATGGAAGAATTATACATATAAATAGATCAATCCCTGAAGTGGAAGTATTAGCGTCGGAGTGTAAATTCACATTGGAGAAACAAACGTTCATAAAATGTCCATGATTTGCAAAACTCACAAAATGTGAGATTTGACTGAAATTTGAATTCAAGAAAAAATTCAATAATTTTGAACTTCGATAGCTGCTGATTTTCACCGCAGCCCTTGATGCGAAAATTGTCACAAGTATGCTGAATTATGGGCGAAAGCTTTGGTGTCGAACGGGACTCGAACCCGCATTTCATGCTTTCCGGGCATATGTGCTAATCCATTACCCTATTGACACCCCTTTCACCTTAACTCAGCTTCTGAATGGTATATTTACCAGCTAATCAGCTCTTACACATATAACGTGTTGAGCCGATTGGCCAAGATCGGCATCGAACCGTGAAGCTGGGTTCGCTGCCGATATTGAAACGGCTCAACACGTTATGCGTGAAAGTGCTGATAAGCTATGTATGGTAAATATACCACTCAGAAGCGGAGTTAAGGTGAAAGGGGTCTCGGTAGTGTAATGGATTAGCACATATGCCCGAAAAGCATGGATGCGAGTTCGAGTCTCGTCCAACGAACTTTTGCCCATAACTTAGCATACCTATATCAAAAAATTCAGTCGGCCATTTTTTACCTGTGTTTTCAAAGCTATCGTGCTCTGAAATTATATGAGTCTACTTACTGTAATAATCCCTAACCAGTTCAAATAAGTGAAGATATTCCCGATCACGATGCCTGCAAACTCATTTTTTTTGCAATACTAGCTGAAAGGAACCACACAGACTTATGTGGAGCAAGCGTTTAAATTCCCGTACAATCTGCAACGAGCAGACAAAATTGAGGATTGGAACGAAGAAAAAGAAAAAAAGGAAAAACAGAGGCAACCTTGCATGATTGGGCGTAAAAATAAGCGGGCGAGTGGGACCCATAAAACACGGGATTAAATCAAAGGCATGCTAGGACACCCGCTAATTGAACACGTCAGTGAGAAAGTAAAAAATTATTAGTTAATAAATTTGAATTTTGAGAATTTTAAAAAATTTGATTTGAATTAAGAATAAAAATCTAGTCTCAATCAAAACCTCCGAAGGAACCTCATTTGGTGTGCTTCAGTTCGAGAGCTTAAATGGGGTAATTGCTTCAACGACTACGCAAAGGACAAGTTACGTTCATGTAAGTGAAGTCAAATTAAAACAGCTAAATGTTTTTTCGACGCGGCCCACGCTGCTACATAAATCCGCCCACACGAGCACTTATCCTATCCGGAAGACCACCATCTTTCCTCGAAGGTACATAAAACTCAACGAAAAAGGGATTTGTCTTCCAAAAGGCACTAGTTACTCATAAGTAACCCGCTTCCACCTTGCAGACTCCTAAAGCGCGACGCGATGCTGAAAACACCATTTCTGAAATGGCCTGTAGAAAAGCGTTCTCTTTCGAGAAAGCCAAAGTGGCCAGCCAGCGTGTCAAGTGAAGATTTTTCATGATAGTAGGGAGGCGCCATAAAGTAATGCATATGGTGATCACCACGTATGCTTACGAGGATCAACGCAAGTGGGTGAGCATTGCTCATATTTCCGATGTCGATTTTTCTGTTGCTAGAAGTCTCCCTCTTTGCCTTGGCTTTGAACTGTACGCCCAACAGAGCTCTAAAATACCACTTGACTATGATTCAACGAAAAGGTCCCTTTTGATTATCCAGGTATGAGGTATTACTAATATCGTCATACATACAAAACCAGTGAAGTTTTTTCACTGAATTTCAGAATTTCCAGGAACTGCGGAGCAGCTTTTCGTCCTGAATACTGGAACCATTCTGATTCCAGTGAAAACGCTCCACGGGTTGCTGTCAACACCTGCCTGCCTGATTGAGGACATTAGATCCCATTGCAGTTGCACGAAACGACTTTAGAACTTTGTTCTCAGTCAGCATTACGGGAGCCACGATGGACTCATTGGCTAGTTGTATCGTTTCCCTCCCACACGATAATGAGCATAGCCTTGGCCATTATCGGGTCAATGAAAGAAACGAATACCGAAAAAAAACTGGGGGGACATGGGAACCTCTGCAGCAAGCGAATGATGCTTATCGAAGCGGAAAGTGCGAAATAGAATCGAAAAGTGGAATAGAAAAGGGGCGGGAAGTGGAGGTGGAGATTTTAGAGCTTTCGTGATGAAGAAGTGAGTGGGAGCAGCCGCAAAATGGCCTATGAAGTGTAGAATCCTCGAAAAAAAGGTTTCACCAAAGGGAAAGTGCAAGAGGGTCCTTGTCTAGACTCGCTCTTATTGCTAGAGGAATTTATCCTTTCGAGGTCTAAGCAAGCAGCTTATCTAGTTTGTCATAACGTTCGGGCTTGATCAATTTGTATGATATTTCCAGAAACCTGATGTGGTGCCCATAAAATAATCTCACTCTACTAAATGCAGTATAATGGACAAGATCGCAGGCGTAGTGACAGGTGGCGTCGCTGGCATTGGTACTGAGTCCATGCTCACCATCCAGGCCTTCCGGGTGTGTACACATATGACAGTTTTCGCTTTGCGACGTCGCACTCGCGGCGCCGTCATTATTTGCCGCGGTCAGTTGGAATTCCGCTCAGGACGCAACCGTAGAGGTCCTTTAAAAACCGGTTGTTTATCTCATCATTATCTGAAAAACAATAACTTTTTTGCCCCAAAAGGACAAAATAGTGACATAAAAAGTAAAAGAAACGATAGTATTACATGATAACAATTCTAAATGAGAAATAATTAATTGGGGCGTAAAATTCAGTTGCAATGCACGCAGTCACACGCGGAAAAATCCGCGGCGCCGTCCGCAGCGCGAAAATTTGTTATAGTCGTACACACCCAAGCATCCCGCTCCACAAATTACAAATTTATACCAAACTTGCGTGGGAGGAAGGAACATTGATTTGTTCAGTAATGGCACAGGATTGGAATCTTCTCGACGACCACTCGCTTTTGAGGTTTTGGGACGCGGTGAGATAATCTCCAAAACAGGTCGTCAGTCGATAATCACACTTTGTACTGGGTAAGCAACGCTACATTATCGGTTAACGACCTTGTTCGAAGAAAGTGGTAGGGATAGTGAAGGTCGAATATCAAAGAAGCATTGAATACGAAAGTGCAGGTGCTCAGTGGTACGAAAGTGAAGAAAAACGTTCAACTGTTGACTCCAAAGGAAGGCGGACTCTGTTAACGAAAGGGGCGAGAGCTGCTAGAACAAGTGGCAGCTGTCGGAAAAGACGCTCTCATAAACCCCGCGGCGTTCATTTTCATCTGAAATTCCGCCACATATTGTCTACCTAGACGGGTATCTTTTATGCGGATGGCTCATGGGAGTTCTCATTACTCACATTACTGCTACCACTGTCTTTAGGGCCTCGGCTGTGTAATAGCAGAAACGCGGGCTGGTTCGAAGACAGCCAAAAAATAAATGACATTTTTATTTTCTCATTTCCTATAAGGAGGCATCTCTCATTGTCTCTGAGACAATAAAGCGTTCCTGCACTCATTTGAAGTCGGTGCGCATTATAAGTTGAATTTGCACTGCATGTGACGAAGAAAAGAACGTGCAAGACAGCTTAGCAAGGGAGATAAGCAGCAGAGTAAGACTGGCCAGCAAACAGAATACACTAATTCTAAGCAAAGTCACGAGTTCAAAGATATGGCTTGCGGCAAAATGCACGCTCTGAGCTTCTTATCGAGGTCTTATGCTAGGCGGTGGACTCCCCGCGGCCAAGCTCCTCCCATAAGCCAGCGCGTTATGCGTTGCATATGATCGCCACGTTTCACAGATCTGAATGGCTCTGATCGATCCCCACTCAGGTGAGAAGAACACGTCTACAGCGAAAATAAGCATTAGCTTAGGCCATTTCTCGGAGTTCGTAAGCCATTATATACAATGTGTGTACAAATAGTTATGCATAGATACAAACCTATAAAACTCTGAATATTCGGGATGCCCGCGCTTAAGATTTCCAATCAAATTGCGGTTTTCATTACATATGTAACCCTTAAATGTGCGAATTTATAAAAGATAAATGCAAAGAAGGATCGCCAGCCATTGCGCTATCCCCACTTTTGGTTCGTGTGCTGTGGAATGGGAAGAAATTCCGGTATATCCCCTCCCTTTCTTTTTCATTTTCTGGTAAACATGCGTCGGTAAATATGCCATAAACTTCTCTTCGCAGTAGTACCGCTGTACAAGTGAGCCGTTTTTTGGACGAGCCAAATAAGTAAATAAAATGGTATGCAGTAATGTAACTTTTTAACAACGCCTCGGATCACGTGATAAATTCTGTGCTTAAAAACAGAGAAAAGCCGCTGAAACTACCTGAAACTCCTATGCATCTTCGGCTTTAACAGATTTTACCGCTTCAGTGACGGTATTTCATAGAAATATCCGAATACGGCATGATTAGTGGTCATTTCAAATACGCAAAATATGGTATGAAAATTTGATTTGTAGAGCTGACTGACCGGCTTCTGTGAAGTGTGGTCCAAGATTTTCCTCATCCACGTCCGCAACTTGTGGATGTTATGGCTTTCACAGTGGTCAAGCATGAAGAAAAGTGGCTTGCTGAGAGCCGGAAACAGCTCGTGCGAATCGAATAGCTGCTCATTGAAGCGAGGCAGCACCCGTGAGAACCAAATGTTCTGAAATGAAATGCTAAATTTTCAGGTCGGAAAAAATCTCCCGTCGTTTTGCCACTAACTACTTCCTCGCAATACTTCGATAGTGTTCTTCGCGATTCCTTTTAGCTGATTTAGGCACGAGTGTGTGAACAGGAGTCTGCTCTTTGCAGCAGCACGAAGCTCAAAGGCACACCACGCGATAATCAGATTAGTGGCTGACTCTTTTTGGGCAAGTAAGTCTTTCGATAACTGCTCAAGCCGCACATTTAATGCGGCTGCACGGTGCACCCTCATGCTATTGTGCCTGCTTGAAACAGCCAAGCCACGCCGACCCAACCAATTCTCACTTGGCCTTTGACGAACGAATTTCCAACGTGGTGCTCACCTGGAGAAGGAGACTTACGATAAGAGACGGTGATTTGATGAAACAGCCATTTCGTTGATGATGACAGATTCCACGTTGGCAATTCGTTCGTCTGAGACCAGATTCCATTTATTTGGGTGGGCGTGGCCTGGCTGTGTTCAAGCAGGCGCAACAGCGTGAAGGTGTACCATGCAGCCACAACAAAGGGAGTTATCCGTTGAGCAGTTATCCATGTTGAGCAGTTATCCAAGGACCTACTTGTCCCAAGAACGTAAGCTACTAATCTGATTATCGTGTGGTGTGCCGTCAAGGAGGCTTCCTAGAGCGGACGTTGGTCTAGCCGTTATTTCAGACCACGGTTTTTGTATGCTGACACCACATGCCTCAATATTCTAGAGACTGCGCTAGAGTTAGCTTGGGATAAGACGATTAGTTATGTCATGGTGTTGATAAAGTGAGGAAAGTTGGAGAGTAGCCTAGCAAGCCCAGGTCTTCAGAGACCAAATCCCAAAATGATGCATCTTCACACAGTAGATGACCATATAAAAAACATCATTTGCTGACCCTAACCGCTCAGCTACAGGTTAAAGACACCGGGAGGAAACAATTTTGGCTTACTATGGGTTATGTACGCTGCATGCTGTCGCACCTCAAATGTACGAATCGGTTAGTGGAAAGGCTCACCATACTGTAAGCCCCACACAATACCTGCCCTCAAGACACCGAGAGGGGAATTCTTGGCATACTGTAAGGATTACGGTGCCATCAGCTTGTTGCTTTGCACACACGACGCCCTACCAAGACGTCAGGGTGAATTCATAGAGCTTTTTTTTTTACCCTAATCCATTTTTTCTCACTCTTTCGCTTATTTTCTCTCAGTGTTTATTGCTATGTGGTGTTTCACAAGTTTAACATCATTACGAATGGAATTAATTTCGCACTACGCGGCGTCAAATGACAGTAGCGTAGTTCCGCCTGAAACGGTGCACTCGAGGTAAAGTGCGCTGAAATCGCACTAGCACCCCAAGGGCGCGCTGTTCGACGCGATTTTCGTTGCGCATTATCTTTTCTTAGTTAAAATGTCCATTCACTGAGGAAAGTGTTTTGAAGTACGCTTTTCTTCCTTGCCCCTTGCTGGTTCCTTTTGACAGAAACACTTGGAGTCCCTATAGATACCGCGCATCAGCGCTTCCCCCGTAAATGGATTCAAACGAAGTGACGGTCAAACATAACATGCACTTAGAACCATGCGTTATGATTAGTTAGCGTACCAGGGAAGAGTCGTTCCGGAAGAGATCCAGAAGAGTAATAAACTAGGATTCCATGCAGTAATGATGAAGAAGCCGTAACGGATATATAAGACTTTACAGATGCGACACAGTATTCGCTTCACATCCTCGAAGCATTTTAGTACTTTCTGAAGGTCTATCGTGGGTGTAGCGTATCACAAATTCCATCAACCAGTTTGGTACCAGCGACCCTATCCTGAGGGCTGACCACAGTTTGCCGGAAGTACGCTTTTTTCAGGGAACAGTCGAGATTCGATCGTTCCTCGCGATGAAAGATGTCCTAATCAGGCGTTCTCCTTTATTCTATATAAAACTCGGAAGTATCCAAAACAGTCTGAAATCTTATCCGCTATTCAAATTACTCCTTCGAGGAGAGATATTTCTACTTTTTCTCCAAAGGCTCAAATTTCCATACGGAGGAATGACTCTGCAAAGCTATTACTCACAAAACCTTCCGGACTTAGCGAATGCTTCAGGCTTTACTTTTTGACCGACCTAATACGTAAGCGAGCTTCTAGGACTTAATTGCTTGGGCGAGGGAATCTCTTGCAAAGTGGAAACGGAAGATTGAAAAACGAAAAAAAGAAACGACTCGATATTGAGGAATGTGACCGAGCGAATCTTGGGATCTTCGTCTCGCTGCGTTCCTATTAGCACTGCCTCTCATTCTCTAGACGATTCGCAGCGAGGGGAGGGCAACGGTCGCCCTTGCCAGCACCTCGCCGTCTGCACCTACCCCTGGCGATGCAGAGAGGGCGAAAGGGGAGGAGTGTGGAGGAAAAATTTCTAAGTTCTGGTTTCTCGGGCTGTTAGCCGTCCCATTCTGTTCCTTCTCTGCTGTTGCACAACTTCCATATTTCAGAACTACTCCGCAATCTGCCGGAATCCTTCTACCGGTGGCTCGAATTCAAATGGCCCAATGTGCGAAAGAATTCGCGACATGCACAAAACAGGAGTGCTGCCTGCACTGCAATGAAACGTGATTTCTGTCACTAATTTCAATCTCCTCATATGAAATAATCAAAATTTGAAAAAAATACTGTAGGTCATCAAAAATGTATCCACTGTATCCAACGCTTACTTTTGGGCTCTTTCTATATTCGACTGAAACATGCACCCTTCTTGATCCTCTTGGGAGTCGACAGAATTGATAACCAATAGTCTCGTAAAGGTTTCAGGAAAAGAAAAACTCACTTCAGGAATCACCGGCAGCGCGGCAACAAATGTTTGACTGAGGAAATGAGCCTTTTGTGATGGATCGAACATTTGGGATATGTCATCAAGCTGGCGCAGTGCAGACAGAGCCGGATCGTCAAAGTGCTTGATCTGGAACGAACAGATTAGCCATACGCTACAAGGCTAAGTCACCTACTCCAGTACTGAAAAGGTCTTCTCTGGAGCGAAAACACTTCAAAAGATACTTTTCTATAGGAAGCCGGTGACATTAGGTTCAAAGACCACTAAGGTTCTTGCATGCCTAATAGATCAATCATCCCAAAAACCATTAAAACCACGATTGAAAAAAACTCATAGTTGTAGAATTCTTTTAAATTCACAGTGGTTTGTAGGAGCTTCAAGGAAGATAATTTGTAAGCTCATATTATCATAGCGCGTCTTCTATGAAGGAGTGAGCAGACGAACAAAAAAATGGAACAAGTATAGGGTTAATGTAAAGGAAGGGTAGCAACGCCATTGTGACGGATTATCGTGTTTCGTGTGTAATTGCACCGTGTGCCCAAAACATGCTTGTACGCAATTTTCCTTCAGAATGTAACGGCAATGAGGTTTTCGTATTGAGAGGCAAGAGATGTGAACCTTAGCCGATGCCTAGGGAGTGGAAAAATCTCTATGTGAAAAGGTGATTTTCTCCTTAAAAGTGGTTAATCCAAACCGGAACTCCTTCCCCTTTTGGACTTGGGCTAAAATTCATCTTTTCTTTAGTACACAGTAACATTTTCTGTATTCGAACATAAAGGATACCATATATCCCGTTGAAATCAACTGTGGACGTTGTGCGCAACGGAGGAGTATGTTTGCAATGTGTGAGGCGTAGGTATAAGGAGTAATTGGTGTAATGGAACGCAATGGACGACATTGCGTTAATACACGGAGCTACTCTTCCATTACATTGACCCAAATGGTATATATAGAGCGAAAAGTGAGCGAGCAACATCTTGCCTACTGTTACACAAATGCCATCAAAGGGAAAAATGGAAAAGTCATGTCGAATAGCTCTTCCCATTACTCTACACTGTAAAGAAATCGAAGCCGAATCAAACGAATGTTGTTTAGATTGATGATAGGCGCATCTCTAATTGGGATGTGTACCCGTATGTCAGGATTTCCACCGCGGATGTCGCACGAAGCATGCGGACGAGCTGAAGGCGCCATGTTGTTGGGTCCCAAAGCACACACTGCGTCGCACGCCGCTCGTCGACGTGCGGAACCCTGACATATGGGTACCTACCCATCGTTGTGATGATGACTTTGAAGGCTATGGATTCAGTCGCCGTCGCACTTCGCGATTTTGTGGTGCCGCGACTCCGCACGCGAAGCTGCGGCAATGCAAGATCTCAAGGTATCAGTATCGCGTGCGAAGGTGCGATGCGCAAAGTCGCAGAGTCGCAGATTGCAAAATCGAAGTCTGACGGTTTCCTTACACTCACCAGGGCTAACAGTTGCACTGTCGGTCGTACTTCCACGTCCAAGCTGAGCACCTTTCCCATCGATTCTCTCAAATTTGAACCCAGCTCTTCAGATATGCAATTTAATGCCTCATTCAACTGAATATCACATAATTTGTTCTAGCATAATAGTCACTTTTGAAACGGGGCTAAAAATTAATTGATGAAACAGTTAAAGAAAGCCGCAGCGCCATCATAAAATTGGGAAAAAGTCATGAAAGGTAGCGCAAATCTATGAACCATAACTCTAACGATAAACGGTGAGATTAGTGGTCACCTGGCCGCATATGATGGCATGAGTTTCCAAGTTGTTCTTGGCATCGATCAACCGTTTCCCTCCTGAAAGAGATCATCAGACTGCATCAACGCAATTTGGAGCATTAGCCTTTAATCTCTTCCTGATACACCGTCCATCTTGATCCAAGTCGTAGCAATATTTATTATAGATGTAATCTGACCCATAATGACTTGCTGGAGAGGGTCGATATACTATTCAGTGCTCTCGGCTTACTGGAGGGTTATGGTAGGGATACCGAATCCCCATTGACGAAGATCTCGGTTAACTGTACGGCACTTTTTTGGGATTTGATCTCCAGACCATGCTAATCCCAGCGACGTTCGTGTATGGACAGTTGGTGGTTGGAAATTGGCGTGAGAATTAATGGAATTTTTTAACAAAACTTGCTCTCGAAGTCTCGACTAACACTGCGCCAGTACTTTGATGAAGAGAGAGCATTTGTTTTTACTTCTTCCAAAGGAGAAGGATCATGGATGGAAAAAAGAGACGGGCTAAATAAAGGGAAGGGAAAATTTATATTCATCCCAAGAAGAGCGCTAGAAAATGACCGGTTCGCAAAGGTGCCGTTCGTAGTCAAATTGTAGGAAAATCCTAGAGCGTGCTCCGCGGAGCACATACTCTCGGATCGAGCACTTAAAGAAGCTACAGCTTTCAGCTTAAGTTCTAGAATAAGTGCTATCTCATGAGATCTGTTGAAGACACCAGTAAGGATAATTTCTGCCGACTGTGGAATACGAAAGCGGATTTGCCAAGCAGTGCAGCAACGGAGGAAGAATGGAATGAAACGGTCAAAATCATGGGGGGGGGGGGGGGAAGGGGGGGGAACCTCCCTCCCTCTGACGTGCTTTTGCGCCCACCACCGAACACGTGCTTTAACGTCGGACAGGAATGATGCAGACAGCGACAGGAGCTAGGTTAGCCGCCCGCATGCGCTGCCCCTCCCTTCACAGCTACTCGGTCATGGGCAGCCGCACAACTGCCACGATGAAATCCAATTTGCTTTTTAAGGCGAGATTCTTTACAGGTCATCTGGTCAAAACTCGCCGCATATCTTCCCACCTCTGAGTTCCTTCACTACCCCTAACGAAGCTTTTTCAAGGAGAAATTTTTCTACAAAAAAACTCAAAATTTTAAAAGGACCAACCAGCGTAGATCCAGCAGATGAGCACTCCAAGGGAGAAAACGTCAGCAGCAGATGTCACCGTTTGCTGATTCGGTGCCAAATATTCCGGAGCTAGGAAATCAAGGTCCGGTTGTAGGATGGGTGGCAGTTTCTTCGTCCACGGATAGCATGGGTAGCAATCCTGAATCCCTTGCAATTCTATTGAGTATAATACGGCGACAATCGTGTGAGTAGTATGGTAAAAACACAAATCATTCAAAATGTTTTCGAAAGGATAGTAAATGGAACAATGAAAGACATTGGAATGTTCCAAACTCTCTATGTAGGCAATCCCTTACAGAAAGTACTACATGGCGGAGAAGAGTGGATACGTGTTTCTCAAAGGCACACCTCTTCATAATAGTGACTTACCCGCGTTCGATAATAAAAGCGAGTTCCGCATGGCCTTCAGCGAAAAAAAAAGATCCTGAGAACCATTTGAAATGTATATAGCCAGTCTCTCTTCCGTCTTCCATGTACGCTATTGCGAACGCTCTCGGTGAGGCACCAGACAAATGAGCAGGGAAATAGGTCAAAAGGTAAAGAAACAAGGAAGGGCAACAGAAAGAGGGACGCAGACTGCGTGAACTATAAGTGGATTCTATTAGTTTTGCAGTCCTGATTCAAGCGGTCTCAGCGGCCTAATGGTTAAATATCGTCCCGCAATTAAAGCGCAGCGCGAACGGTTGTTGATATTTATCGGCCCACCGTAGGGAGAGGACTTACGGTAATTACTGAAAGGTAAGCCTTTCAAGTGGAATATACTGGCTATGGATATTACGGCAGTACAAGTGTAAAAAGTGACCGCAACATCGACTTCAGTGCCTTCAACGGCGGAACTGCTACACACCCAGTGCTCTGGCACCCTGTATTCCTCTGCCTTACATAAATTATCCCACCGCGCCCTTCTTGTTTGTTTTATGCTCACTCTCGAAAGGGTTCAAGGGTTAAATTGAGAAAGCGTGAACAAAATACGAAAATACAAGATTATGAAATCGAAAAGTCAGGAGTGTATGCCGTAGTGGTGCTGAGTGGGCGGATGTAGGACTTGTTGAAAGCTGCCACGTTGACAGTTCTGACATTTGTCTACAGCCGTTTCGTAATCGCTACAAGGCACTTAATTTTAGCCAGTGAGATCTGCTTGTAGAAAACTTGGTTGACAAGGATGTAGGACTTGTTGAAAGCTGCCACGTTGACAGTTCTGACATTTGTCTACAGCCATGTTCATCGGTTTTTAACCCATAACGGACGGCTCGCGACATGGTTACTCTCGACATTTAAAATTATTTTTCTTCTAGTTTTGTAATATTTCCAAATAACCAATTATACACGCATACGCTACAAGTATTGAAGAATAACATATATTTCCAGGACCGGTGCAGCGCAAATTTTCAACAAACATTATGCGAGTAACTTCAAATGCAATCCTTTCTAGTTGTACAAACAAATGACAGCAATTGTTTTTAGTTACAATCAACAATCCATTAGAATCCATAGGCTCCGTTTCCCATTTGAAACCCTCGCGCTCATCTTACTACTCGAAATGCATAACTTTTTTGCAGTAATAGGTAGAGAGAAGTACCGCGTATAACAGCATGAGGTTATACCACTACACAGTGATGACCCTTTTATCAGTAGCAACTGCTCAGAAAGGTTACAAAAATGACTCAGTTTGTAAAAATTGATGAAAGATTTGATAAAAAACGGCGCAAAAACGCCGCCGTCCGTTATGGGTTAATAGTGCACTACCGAAGAAGCACTCAAAATTTGAAATCCTTTGACGCTCATCGAGCTGTCGTGAGAGCTTATGAAGATCAGGCCCTGTCGCACCTCAACTATCAGTATTGTTTTGCACGATTCGAACACAATGGATTCCATGTTAATCACGACTTAAATAAGATCTGATGAAAAAAATGGCCACTGAACTGCAAGCATTACTCGATGTAAGCTTTAGCAAAAGCTAGCAGTCGGGAGTTACCAGGATCAATGTAAAAAATGTTCAGATGTATTTGGGTAGTATAATATATACCTTTCGCTCCCGTGAAAGCCTTCGGCAGCACTTTGCAAAAATTGTCAAGAAAATACTCTTGTGGCCGGGATGGGGATAACCGGGTAATCAACACACACTAAAAACCACCTGCTCAAATCGCTCTATCACTGCATAACTGCTAGACGAATTTGAAAACATGGAAAAGTGCAAAAAGAGGTTGATGATTTTAACGCTTCGACAATGAAACTGTTTTATCGCAACGGTACCATCAAAGGATACGGTTCAAATGCCAGTTTTCAGTATAATTGTTTTTCTTGCCGAAAAATGACCAAAATTAAGTTTATCAACTAATATATCACTACAATTCACAGTAGCCCGACCACATGCATGATATGGAAGGCGACAGGTCCAACTCGTTTGTACTTGGAACAAACATTTCCGTTGTAATCTATGTTTTCATTATGATGATCCAAAAAACCACAGATGCTTTTGAATTATCATACATTTGCCTAGTTTGATGCCATTTAGATACTGCGAAACTGCTTCGGTCATGTATAGATGTGCAGTAGCTGAGCCTCATGGCACAAGGGCTTTAAAAAATCAGATTCGAGAAGTGAAACTCGAATTTTGTTTCCAACCTAGCCAACTACCGTTCATGGTATGCAAGGCCACTGTCAGACTTCCCGATTTTGTGTTTTCCGGTTTTGTGGTTTTGCGATTCTGCGATTTCGCGATATCGAGGCTCCGCACACGAAGTTG
This sequence comes from Trichostrongylus colubriformis, assembly GCA_963978905.1. NCBI lineage: Eukaryota > Metazoa > Nematoda > Chromadorea > Rhabditida > Trichostrongylidae > Trichostrongylus > Trichostrongylus colubriformis. The sequence goes on from OZ022260.1 coordinate 20,066,759, forward strand.
CGGTAATGCAAGATCCCAGGTCGCGTTCATATTTTGCACCGGCGGGCGTGGCTCACGTGGATCGCGAAGCAGAGTGGCACGGGCAAGGTGCAGAGACGACGCAGGCAACGATAGAGGGTGACACAATCGGAGACGCGGAAACACGCAGCCACGCCAGCCTCACGGTGGGAGTATCGCGTGCGAAAGTGCGACGTCGAAGAATCGCGAAATTGCGGAATCCGACAGCGGCTCATGACCTACTATAGCAAATTGACTCACCGGCTCCTTGGCTGCTACTGCGAAAGAGAAGCCGGCGATTTTCCACAGTCGACTGCTTGTCACATATATCGACGAAGGAGTGAGATTTCCATGGAGGATTTTTGCCGAATTGTGTAGGTACGACAGACCGTCGATTATCTAAAAAGCAGCATTTTTACTATAAGATATAACAATAAACGTTATCAGTAATAGCAGCAAACTTCAAAAAGTCAGAAGCGCAAAATTATGGAAAAAGAATTAGAGCAACAGTAGCACAGTAAAAGTTTCATAAAAGACACCACATAAAAGACACACACAACACCTGAAGTACGCCGAGTTTGACTTCAAGCCCTTCGATTCCATCCTCGATAACCACATTATCTAACGAAGCATAGACGGCTTCAGTACCGAACGCAAGGAATTCTCTGAATTTGTGTTTGTGAGATCACAATAAATAGCCTCTTGGGTTTATTCCGAAGCTACAAAAGCTTTTACAGTTGACTTCTGCTGAAAAAGTTCTGGAGATTTCCGTTTCGTTCCTTCTATAATACATATTGTAGGGACATTACTCAGGTATTGGATGGACCAGGCTGAGGTGGTTGATACCTAATTTACGAAAGAACAGTTCGAGTCGGGTGGGGGCGATATACAAATCTAGGAAGAAATGGATGGGGTGCAGTTCGGGACTTAAGGCACACTCTGAGGCCGCGTCCATACTTCGTGCCGTAAGGGCGTGGTCGCGTCCACAGGCAGCGAGGCACGGGTGAGGTGTAGAGCGACACAGGCAACGAGGCAGTGTGGCATAGGAGGAGGTGCAGTGACATGCAGCCATGCTCTGCCACCGGCACCGCAGAGTATGAACGCGGTCTAACTCGCATTATCTGCTTCTCATCCATTCTGCAATAGTTTTTATTGCCTAAAGTTGTATTAATAGTCAGCAGCACGGTCATGCGATAAACGCGACGCATTCGCAACGCGGCTTCTTGTCACGTTGGTGTGCTTGCTGGAGCTGGCGTGCGCGAGCACCAGGACACTCCCAGGTGTCGAGGAGAGTAGCACTTTCAGCACGACCCCTTTTTTGACCTCTGCTCTGCCAGGAGGTATTGCCGGATTGTATATCTGCAAAGTTTTTATTGCCACGTATTCTTACGTGAAGCAAAAAGAAATTCATTCCACATTTCCACACACGGGCCTGCTGCGTAATACCCTTCGCTCCCCATCTGTGTATTGAAGTTCAGTTTCTAATGTTCATCGCTGATCTTTGCTGATATGATCCCATTAACCCCCCTTGGCGTTCGTGGGGCCACTCAGCAGAAAAGGACATAAGTTACATACATCGGGTGTCTACCATTATGTCAGGATTTCGCACCGCGGCATGTCGCAAGAAGCAATGTGGACGAGCTAAAGGCGCCATGTTGTGGGTTCCAACGCGATTACAAGTCAACTGCGTATCGCACCCCTAGCATTACCGTGTAATCGTTCTAAGACCCGACTACTATGACACGCATAGCTCGCACACACTGCGTCGCACGTCGTCATGCGAAATCCTGACATAGGGGTACACACCCACATACATTGTGCATGTACGCCCACATTATGCAGAAAAACTGTTCTTAAAAGACCTTTCCTTCAGTTCGTCTTTTGATCTGTAAATGGGGTAGTTCCGAAGGCTGAGTTAAGATCAATATCCACTACTCGCCAGTAGCTGGCTGCCAGTAAGATGTCACTCGACGAGTCTCCCCTTTCTCACTTCGTTTGCACTATGCCATTATACACATAGCGTTATTTGATTATGCATGAGACTTTCCAAGAAGGCACTCACTTGGTGTCCTCCAGTGAGTGTTGCACATGCAAGATACGCGGGTGAGCTAGAGAGGAAAGTTGACCGACCTCATATCTGAAAGAGGACTGATAACTCGAACGGTTAGCAACTCTGATAGTAGAAATAAGAAAAAGCACTGAGAAATGCACAAAAATGAAATGGAGTGCAAAATTAGCTGAAGTAGCCAAATAAACAAACTTGATAAGATCGACCAGTGCGAATTTGTTCATACGTCCTATCCTGGGAGGGGCTTTCACGTTGTTTTTCCGCTCAAACACCATCACGGAAGCTTCCTAAACCGGTTTTTATAAAGAATGATGACGGGATAAAGATTGAGCTAGTCAGTAACGTTGCTCAGCACTTTCGGGAAAACAGGATCATAAGATCAGGATGTTAGCAAGGTATACCGTAGTAATAAATAATGGTCTCGTATTTCAAATGAGACGCTTAGCAAAAGGAGGTAGTGTCGTAAATGCACGGTGCATGTGACCTCATGAATAATATTTCGAGATGGATATGGAAAAAATGGTCAATCAAAATTAACGGAAAGTATTTCTGAATTTTTTTTTTGTATAAACACATGATGGACCGAAGCTATTTTGCTGCCTTCAAATCGTGAACCACCATATGCCACCAGGACCGTCTTCTATTGAGTCACATGAAAGCCTCAATTTTTGAAAGTTAAAGCTATTGGGATATCTTTTCAAACATGGAGAACAACATATCTTTCAGTTATTGTATCACTGTAAACATTGGTTCTTATTTCAACACCACTACTGATATAACCTAATACGATATTGAAACCCAATATAATCAAAACCAAGTATTTCCTGAATGAAGATTGTTAAGGTTCAGATTTTTGAAAAGCATCTTGAGAAACGCATGCGCATGTATAAGGTCACAAACAGTATTTGTCATGTCACTGCTTGCTCCATATGCTGTTAAAAAGCGTATTGCCAAAATCTTGTCTACTTTTGGAGGAGTTCCAGAAAAATATGTTAACCTCCATATTCGAAAACATGTGATGGTAGCATCTGACCACGGTAAGTTTTGAAAAAACCAAAAAAAAACGTGGTTGGTCTCTCGTGCAACACCATGTGTGGCGCGCGTTATGTTATGAGTTGAACTCCTTATTTTTCTTATTTTGTCCTTCAGAATGCTTCCACCTACAAGCACTGTCTGCATGTATGATCTGCACCCATAGCGTAATCCAATAGCGCTTTGACCGGACTCAAGTTGAATACGGTATACTATTCTGGCCTGCTAAACTTATAGTAACTTGTGAGAAAACTAGCATATTGGATTGTAACTTATAAGAATGAGAAACTATGGTTACCTAGTTATGAATAGATGTGAACCGGCAAAAAGTGCCTTTTCCGCTCACAAGAAAATCTGGCAGAATGGGCATCAACATCACACTCGCATCATTTAATTTTCCCTCAAAAAATATGCCGCGAGTAATGCTAACAAGAGCAAAACTATCAGCGTCGTTTTGACTGCTCGATTTTGAAAAACACCTGGCTAAATCATTTAGCCACTATGGTAATTAGATTTGGGGTATTATAGATTAGCTTTGAGATCATGTTCAAATCAAACAAGACCTATAAATTGCCACGTTTGCATTCAATCAGCTAAGAGCAAAAAGAGCAAAAAATGCAATGCTGAGTTGGTTTTTTGAACATTTGTATATTTCCAAATAACGGAAGATTATCACTATTTATTGTCGATTGTGGGCGCTTTTAATCTGGGAACGATCGAATACTCGGAGAGAAATTTAGGGGTTTTATAACAAAGAGCTATTTGGTTTCCACTCCGCAAGGGCCATTGGACGGAAATCAAACAACGAGCAGTAAGGGGAGGGAGAAGAAACAATACTGTAGGTGTGCATATTCACATAAAAAAAACTATTTAATTCATAAGTATAAGTCTCGGCATTTGTATATTTCCAAATAACGAAAGATTATCACTGAGTATTTATTGAGTTTGGGCGCTTTTAATCTGGGAACGATCGAATACTCGAAGAGAAATTTTTGTCATATGGAGCCATTTTGTTCACCCTACGGATCTCTGGGGTTTTCTTAGTTCTGCGAATGCCTCAAAAGCTTTTGGCTCTCTGGAGCTTCAAATACAACCGCTCACTTCCATTTTGGAAATCATGATTACAAAAGGGAAATAAATTCAAATTCACTAAAAGTACTACCCTAGGTTGAACTGTTTTTCTTGAAATTCCTTTGCTATAAATAAACATATTTTTAATATTGTGCTCATCCTGAGCATCATGATGATTGAAGGTTCAACAACAGTGTGAGACACTAAATTACTCATCAAAGAACTTTAACTGTTCAAGCACTCATAATTAATGAATTATTCGAAAACTATTCGAAAGTTTATGGATAGGTATTTTTGGAGCCTCACAATGTCATAAAACGAACATGAGTACCTTTGATTTCACTTCATAAGCACCAACCTTTATGAGGGTAAGGTTCTTTCCATATTTCACTGAAAATCGAATCGGAAAACTGGCAGAATGGGAAGAGACAGTTGTCACGGTATTTTTGAATTATTATTTCATAGCCCTGACAAAGAGAAGTTCTGAGAGGCATGGTCACTAACACCGTGAGCAACTTACTCTACATACTGTTCTAAAAGTAATTCGAGGTGAATAAACAAGTGAGTAAACATGTAAACAAGCTCACCTTATCGCCGCATAACGTTCGAGCTGAATGTACTCGCCAATAGCCAGCTTGTACCCTGAACTGCAATTGATGGTAATGCTTCTCGAGCGGTGCGATTCCCGTTGGTGGCGGTGGCGAAACCGCCGGTCGATTCGGGACCATCGACAGCTCCTAAAAATCGATACTATGTTCAAATGCTTGAGTGAATTCGGAAGAAGAAGCAAACAAAAATAAATAAAATAAACAAAAATGAATTTAATACAAGATACCGTTTGTGCTCTAGTCAATTTAAATTTTGGCATCAGTTGCTCATAGAAAACGGGTGTGGGTGGGAAGTGGGGCGAAGATAAGTGAAGAGCTCTCGTTCGCGCTCACTGGCTCGAGGAGGAGGTACTTTTTTTGACGAATGAATCGATTAATTTAGTGCCAATTCAAGCGAATTATGGAGGAAATCAATCATCTTTGAAGGGAGCGTTTCTATTGAAAGGGCATGCGGCCTTCTGAAAAACTCCCATAGAATTCTTTCTCTCGTCGCCATCCTCTAATTACGTAATCCGATCCCACACACTCATCTTCAGAGTCAGAACATTCGCGTGCCTTTTTGGGGGCGACTCGGAGGTCCCGCCTCTGTTTTGGTGGAGTATCACGGCAGCGAGAGATCAGGAAGGTTTCCGTTTGCAAGAAAGCAATGTCAAAACGGCCACAGACGAGGAAGGGGTACTCTGTATTAGCTCCAATCCGAGCAAAAGCAGCTCTGACAGGAAATTAGTCATCAGAAAGCTGCCTGGAAGGACATTTATAAGTCAACCAGAGTTGCCATTAAAAAGGACTTTTATGACCAAAAAACCATATTCATGGAAAATCTGGAGAATCAGCAAAAATGTCACTCGAGCCCTCCTCTTGCCATAAGTTAGCACACACAAAGTGAGTCAGCCCTTGTGCCTGCAGTTCCGCTTCAAGGGGCCATCACTACCACCGGCGAATGCCACAGCTACTGGAAGAGTTCTAGGCTATGGAAAGCACGAAAAACTTCGTCTCTCAAAGTGCATCATCAGAAGGAGCACTTGGAGTGGCTACGCATTTCGTAGCTGCTATGCCCTCACTAAACATGTTTCCCATTTGATTAGTTTACCACGAACTCCATCAGTTTCATGGCAAAGTTCGGTTTTGCGGAATTACCAGAATTCAATTTCCGTGACCTACAAACTTCCGCAATCCTTTACCTCAAGTCCAAGAAATTTCAACAACAAAAAACAAGACTTGAATGTTGAAAACAAGCAAGTCGTAGGGCTCCTTTAGTTGAACGGATCTGGATGACTCTCAAATTCGACATTCATGGACGAAAATTGAGAGCTCATGAGTTCTTAAGGGCTTAGCGTACACGTGAGCCAGCGAGCTAATCGGATATAATAGTAGCATGGAGCCCTTCCTGTTATAAGGATATTGGCAACCTTACTAAGTACTAATCCTCTCTATTGCTGCTCCAGAATCTTAACATGCACTCTGTCCAAACTCAAAAGGGATGCTTGGGCATACGGTTTTTTTATGGAACGCTCCCTTTCCCCTATCGCTCCTCACTACAACCCCATGAACTAATAAAGAGGGAGGATTGTGGGGTTAGCTCTGCATGCCTTAACTGGGCGGTTCCACCTTCCTTTTCAAGATGTATCCTTGGCGCAGGTGCCTACATCCAATTTGGAAATACAAAGACATCTCGTAATGGAATAGATTGTATCGCATAGGCATAGGATAGCATCGTATAGAATAGTTGTTCAAAGGAATCGTCTACCGAAATTTAAGTTCTTCTGTTACCTATATACCTGTGTTATATTTGCTTACTGAGGGAAATATGCGAAGTTTCACGTGAACATACAAGAATCCTATTGACAGAGCTCCTCGACGGACGACGGGGTGGGGCGTCCGAGTGGGTTTGGGCGCTAAAGAGCTGAGGAGCAAAGAAGCAACATTCACACGGTCAATGACGCAGAATGAGATGCAACTCAGCATTGGGGGCGAAAATTCGAACTGCGCTTTGCCCGCGAATGGCTGTTGAAATGTTGTGTCGGGAAGTATGGCGGGAGATCAAACGTGTTGCTTTCCCTCCAGTTCTGTTTTTCGATTTCTGCTCAGGATATGCATGCCTCAACAGTTATAACGCTTTCAACCGTAGGGTCAGCCTTGATTTGGTCTTGCAGCTATCACATTCAGGGCTATTCCAATGCTTTCTACTACCAATAAAATTAGTTGATTCAAAAATATGAGTTGATTCGTTATGGTGAATGCTTGGAAAAGTTTGGATGGAAAAGAGCGCCCACTCGAAAGCGCTTCAACTTTTGAGGCTATGAAGGAAATGAGGAGCGCTGAAGAAGCAACTGCTCTCAATAGTGACATTGAAAGAATGACAAATTTTGAAGATTCTATCACAAAATTAGTCGCTTTCTATAGGTAAGCTTCCGAGGCGTTTATTCCTACTTCGACTAGGACAGAAAGGGCGCTGTTTATGACTGGTGAAGGAAGAACAGAAACGACACGAGCTGAGAATACTGGCGCACTTGTTTGACCACAGGCTTTGCCCCGTTTCAAAGCTTCGGCTTTTGAAAGATGAAAACGTGGATCGAAGATCACCTTGACTGCCATATGCACTACTTTTTTCACATCTTATCCGATTTTCCCCTATCACTGCCTTTGAATAGATGAAGATGAAATGATTACAAGGGAAACTTGAGGAAAATGAAAATAGAAAGGTAGAAAACCAGTAGAACCTGATTTTCTTGCTACTCAGAAGAAATACGGAAAATGCTACTAATCTCGCCTTGGAACTCATTGGTAGACCAAATGGTTCAGCACAGCATCAGCAATAAACAACAGGCCCCATTTCATGCTGGAGCTCGTGTCCGTGACCGGACAAGTTCAAAGATAACTCGATTTCATCTGCCTAGCGTTTGGCTACTAATGAACACCTCCATGAAAGGCGATAAAAATCAGAAAACGGCTCGAGCGGATACTTCGACTACGACGTCAAGTGCACGCGATTCAGCCGGAAACCGCCCACGCACAAAGGTCGTCTAGGTTTGTTATGGCTATTTAAGCAATTCAGGGTTACATATAGCCTGGGTAAAAGCCTACATGAGATGGTGGGTGTTGGCAAATGATTCTCGCCGAGCGGCTATGAAAACGAACATACATTTACGGCTCAGCGACGGACTCCTTTTATTGTCACTTGAAAAACACTCAGAATAGACTCCGAGTGTCGCAAAGGACTTCATGAATTATATCGAAACTTCCAGTTATAAAGTAGAGTAAACTATAATATTGTGGAGTTCATCTAGTTGCTGAAAACTCAACTGCTCGGTTTTATTCGAGTGGTCCGCATAAGATATACCTAAGCTAGCTCTTCTATCCACCTACCCGAGGAGGCTGGCTCCACAGATCCCATAAAGTGCTACAGACAGCAGAGAAACAGGTAGACAGATAGACAGTCAGACGGGCCGACCGACACGGACAGACAAGACAGACAGACAGACGGACAGACAGACAGACAGACAGACAGACAGACAGACAGACAGACAAACAAACAAACAAACCAAACAAACAAACAAGTACGAACCAAATTTCTGCTCTATGTATGATGTAGTATTACATTATAAGGCAAAAGCAAACCCAATGCAAAAGCCATTGTTTTTATCTTGTCTCAATCCCGTATTCTGCCATTACGTCATCGATCCCAAAGGATTGGATGGCTTGGATAAGCACCAACTCAGAATTTGAACCATGGCAGAACCGTTGCATCAGCTCCGTATTAACTCCACATTAACCCAGTTCGAGCTTCATCCAGATCTACGAGATATTCGTAGAAAGTGCGTTTGAGATGGCGACATGTCGTCTCCGATGATTTCACCCTACGAGTACCCTGGTGGCCAGGTCACTGACGTAGTAGGAGCTTTTTAGAACTGTCAAAATTACCTAATCACAGCCAACTTTTCTGATCCCATAGATGTTTTGAGTTAATTATCTCCATTGCGGTAGGAATCGAGCCAGGAAGCCGTTACCAATATATAGCCCGATCTATGTTTTTTTTTGAGAGGTCATCTATTCAGGTTTGAACATAATTTGGTGTCAAGAGAAGTTTTTGGCTTTAGTCATTAAGGCTGAACACTAGTACGTCCTGATTTGGATAAAGCTTTAGGTTTGAGACAGAATCCAAGGAAGGATTTGGTCGAATAAAACGGCCGTCGTTATCTTTGAACACGGTCCTACGGCAACAAGTCGGCGAGTGAAGGTTGCCGTTTAAAGCTTCCGACGTCCATCAAAATTTACGACGTCCGGAGAAAACTATGGTTTGTCACGAAACTTCTGGATGCAATTTCAACCGATCCTTTGTGTAGATTACTCAATGTGGTGTTGTTTTGCACAACTACTGCTGCAATTTAATGAGAATGCTTACACAGTAGTGGAGCTTGTGAGCGATCTCATCGGAAAAAGACTTGGGAACTGGTTCCACAGAGAGTTAAATTGTGGCGTAATTCCACCAGTTATGAAACGCAAACTGAATTTAGCACAAGTTGGATAAGCTGAATGGCAAAAAGTACTTGGAGTGCTCATTAGGTGCCAAATCTGCACCATGAACTGACAACGACTTCCTCGATATTCATAAGTACATAATAAAGTGCGTAGAGAAGTCGCCAAATTGTCAAGCAAATCCCCCAGTAGATCCCTTCTTATGGAGCTAGGAGCTCTTTTTAACAGGCTCTCGAGACACCAGAATGCCACTGCTCCAGATGGGAATATGTTTGAAAGAGTTCCACACCGCAGGTCGAGACTTCCTCGACAATGGGGTCGTATTTGACTGAACGGGAGGAGGGGATGGGAGAAGTCGTACATGCAGAGGTCAGCGATGAGCACTAGGACCTGAACCTTCTGGAAGCAGATGAGAAGCGAAGGGGCATTTCACAGAAAATCCGTGAAGAAATGTAAAATAAATATCTAAAAATAAATAGCAGTTAAACACACTACAACTAGACGATGCGGCTACAGTTACTGGTATGTATAGGTCAAAAAAGGGGGAGCGTAGTAATGAAGCGGCTATTTTTTCGACACCTGGGAGTGCCTGACTCTCTTCTCTGGAGAATTTTTATTTTATAAGTTTGTGCCGCCTCCTTATTTGTCACCAGCTGCTTTTACCCTCAGAACAGAGCTTTTTCTCCGTTGATAGCAGTATAATGCTGTCGTCGAGGACAGCTTTTCTCTGCCGACAAGGGACAGAACTGGGCAGTGGAGATTAGCAGAGTGCAAATTTCCCCAGATTATATTTTTAGTGTCTCCACTACTGATGGAAATTATGTTTCACATTTATTTTAAAAAGCAGACCCTCTATGAGGAATTGCTTCAGAGTGGAACTAGAACCTAAATTGTTCAGGTTGTCCCGTTATTTCAAAGGACTCGTCCACGAAAAAGTAAGTTTTTATGTTACCCATATATTTATTTACTTATTTATTTATTGCACGCGTAGGTGCGCTTTTACAATTGGCTAAGAAATCACAGAACGTAAAACAGACTTATGAGCCCAGTGCGGTCTATAGTAACAACCAGGGAGAGTATACATAGAAGTGATATACATAGATCGGAAACTGAATTTTCGGTTGCCAGGTATTCCCTATCCCTGACAATTCAGCTTCAGACCCGCCAGATAAGATTTCTCTTCTGCTTGATCAAGTGGTCATATGTTCCGGTTAATCGTTATGAAAGTAGTCTTAATCCCTAATACCTCACTGGTTACTTTAGACCAACACTCCTACCACAAAGGGCATAAACAAGGGGATCAAACACGAAAAGGGAATATCATTAGTTAGAAATCAAACAATAACAGAAAGATGTAAGAAAAAAAAAACATTGGAAGAAAAGAAATTATCAAAACATATCGCGACGTATCCTCCACCGATTAGCGAAAAAACGAGTAGCTGTAAAAATGCACACCAGCTCGCCTCCACTGTAAGTAAAATATACATTTTAAGATACTTTTAGAAGTCTTCAATGCCAAGAACATCCAATAAATCCACTTTCCTTAATCTGTTTTTAAAGATGCTGACACTCTGAGCTTCCACAATATCGGCTGGTAACGACTGAAGCCATATATTTATGTTGTATTTGCCTAATGTGGGCAGCATGCAAAGTCTCACGCGAAAAAATGTGAATTCAACTAAGATACAGCATCACAAATCTTGGCCGGGAGAGCGGTGCCTCCGAGCAAGTGCCCGCCCTTTCGTCCGCCGCGGTTGGAGGGCATTTTAGGAGCAGAAAGTTACGTAAACAGTCCCACTCTCCGTTCCCATCCGCGGCGGACAACGGGACGGGCTAGTACTCGAAGGCCCCGCCCATCCGGTCAAGGATTTGAGGAGCTGTATAATGGCCAAATTTTCAGTTTTTCGCGCGAAACTTTGCATGCGGCCCTTGCTAGGCAAATACAACATAAATATAGGGGTAACAAAAAAAAACTAATTTTCCCCTGGAGGACTTCTTTGAACATTCTGGAGACAGTAATAGAAGTCATGTGAGCAATGAAAACTCCCAAGGTGAGTCATCAATATGAAAGCCACAGGTTCCGGAAGACCTACGTGACGAAATTTCATATAAAAAATAGAGCCCACGGGCTACAGAAGAGCCGTCTTTTTCAACAGCTGCCACTTGTTTTGGCAGTCTACGCCCCTTTTGCTGGGAAAGCCCACCTCCTTTCGGGATCAACGGTGAGAAGAGAGTCTCACTTTATGAGTTTTCGCCATTCCATTTCGTTTTCTCTTCACCTGCGTACTAATAAGCACCTGGACTTTCGTATTCAATGATCTTTTGACATTCGGCCCATACAACTCCTGCCACTCCCTTTAAACGCGCTATCTTTACGCAGTCCAAATAGTTTAGAGATTTTCCAAAAGGTTATCCAGAATTCAACGATGTTCTCCACCAGTTCTCGACATTTTCCACGAGCAAGTGATGCAAAGGGTCAAGATCCATTCGGGTCGCAAAGGACTTTCAGCGGGTCGACTGAGCTACTCCATTAACAGGGGCAATTACTGAAATAAAGGGGAGTGCCCGTGGACGAATGGAGAGAGACGTTAACGAAGGTATGAGGGACACGTTTGGGGTCAAAGCCCTTATCACTGCTTCAATGCACAGCTTTTTGAAATTTGCATGTTCCTTAAAATAAGACTATAACCAAGAAATACCAAAAATAGTCTATAACCAAGAAAAAAATATCAAAAATAGTCTCTACCCAGGAATTCCAAAAGTAGTCTATAATCAAAAGCAAGAAATTCTTGAGAATTTCCAATTTCTTTGTATTTTCTAGGGAAGACACTGGGCAAGCGTTTTCGTTGGACTGTTATTTGCAAGCGAACTGCGCTATATTTCTTGATTTCTCAGAATAAATGTCATTTCACATGACACGAAACTGTGAGAATCTTCGCCAGCTTCACTTGCAAAGTACCAAAATGTTACCGCTCGAACCGATATTTTTGTGGTGACTATTTCCTGAGGGAATGCTGACGACTGCGAGACACCCCCCAGATTCCCGTATACTAGTAAAAGTAAATACCACTCCACTCAAGTAACTTCCATGCTTTTCATAACAAAAGCTGATTTGTTGTGAGTTTACCTTGCCTACCAAAACAAAGATCAGGCAGCTCAACGATTCAGAAAACACACAGGAGATTAACCCTTCGTTCTTTTTATGCAACAATAATCTTGGCTCAGCTGTAATTATCGTCAACAAGCTTTCACGAAGAGATCATCGACCTCGCATACTATTAGGGAGCCGATGTGGTCACTTCATAGCCATGGAATCTAACTCTTCCGCTTATGTATCAGCCCGATGTGCTGATGACACGGTATGATGCCAGCATCTGGAAGATCTACGGCTGGATCTTATAAAGTAGGGACATCTGTCGCGTCTGACATCTGGCCAATATTTTCTGAATCAACACTCCAAAACCAATTGCTCCACCTCCAACGATCGGTACGGTTCTCCCAGTCTCTTAACGAAACCGATATTTAATCGACAACCAGGTAAGCCAGCAGACCGACAGACCGACACAGAATGAGGGGTTAATTTAACAGAGGGATGGCATGATTGTTGGTTCACAGATTTCACATGAATTAAGCGTCTCAGGGTAAAAAGTCATGAGGTGAAAGATGAGCAACAATTTTCGGATGAGCTGGCTTTACTGATGTGAGATGTGAATTCCCGAGATCTTTGATGCTCTGTGGAATCGCTCTCTCAAAAGAGGTCCAGACGTAGGATAGATGGCCAATCCCCTCCCGCTACCTCGGATTCCAGGTTCAAACGAGTGTCACAAAGGTGCTACCAACTGCACAAGCAGTGTCAGATTAACTTGAAGACATCAGAAGGGGTAAATTTGGTGTAAAATGTGAAAGTAGGGTGCCCGGTGCTCAGCAAAGTGACTGCAGAGAAAAAAAAACGAAATGAAATGGTGAAACTTCGCGGAATAGGAAGCTGAGAGCCTCCTTGTCTTTCGCGCCCCTCTGCGTCTCTGCGTCACTTGCCGGAGCTAGATTGCAGAAGGGCGAGGGGCCAAATCAGCCGACCGCGAGCGTTGTCTCGCTCTCGCATAATAAGCTGCAGAACGACACGCCATGTTGCGAGATCGTGAAAGGCGCTTTTTCAATGGAAGTGTGGCCACAAATCACCTCCTGCGAGGTGGAAAATAAGTTTTCAGAGATCATGTATTACCAGTTCTTGCCTTCTCCTTACCCTCCCACCTCAACCCCTCCCCCCCCTCCCCCGCCCCCTGATGCTTTTAACTCCATATGGTTTCAGAGCAAAAGGCAAACAGCGATCGATGATGGAGGAGCGTCGTCACATGTTTGAAAACAACTCTGAATTGTAGTCGTATTCAAATGTTCATTTGTCCTATACATATAGTGGGTTTTGGGAGCTGGCTGATATTCAAGATATCTAGGGTAAAGGCGTTTTCAAAGGTTTTCAGTATCATCTGCCAGAACCCATCGCACTCACGGCCGGCTGATTTAACCCCTCGCCGTCTGCAATCCACCTCCGGAAAGTGACGCAGAGGGGCACGAAAGGCATAAGGGGTTTACAAATTCCTATTTCTAGGGGTTCTCGCTGTCATCTTCCCCCGTCCACGCCTAATTTTGTATTCCCCACTCTGCCAAACGTAACCCTCCCACTTTCTTTGAGCCATTTGAGCTGCTGTAAGCGTTGTGTTGCAAGAAGGGTGGGAACACGTTGATGTATCAAGAAAACTGAAGTCAAAGCAATGGCTTTTTGCGAATGGCAAAGCCGATTTAGATGGCATTTCCCTCCTTTTAAGAATTCAACTTGAATGCTGCCATTTGAGGAAGTTTCCATGAGGATTCGGAAGGAAGAGTAATGGTAATCAGTTTATATGAAGGGAACGGATTCACCACTTCAGTGTTCTAAGTTACTCAGAACTCAGCTCATTCACAACTACGCTAGCGTTTCGCCCCTTTCTTTCCAAGTATTGCACTTTGTAATTACCGGGAATTCGTCCTCATTCATTCTTTTTTGAATGGCAGCACATCCTAGGGCACATTGCACTTATTTATTGTAGTGAGAGAGAGGACGCTGTTCGATTGGACACGTCTGCTCCATTTCAAATTAATTCTCAGGGCTTACGTCATAAATGAGGTTCCAGGGTTGCTAGGGGGAAAGATGGCATTACGCGTAAGTTCGTTGCCCATGAATGATGCTTGTTCCATATGACCATATGAATCATCGAAGCAGATCTCTGATTTTAAAAGCACACTCCAGGATAATTCTGGATGGGCTATAGCATTCAGACATGAAACTATAGGTGCTTAAAGGCCTACCAGTGAAAAAAAAGAGAGAGAAAGTATAGCTTAAATCGTTCAAAATTTGGTATATCACAGGTTAGGTCGGTGCTGCCGCGAAACTGACAAGTTGGACGCGGTGAAGCATGGAACCGTCGTGTATTACACTCTGACAAAACAGATGAAGCAGGAAAGGAATGGGAAGAGTGGACAGCTAGCTCTGCACGGCCATCCACATTGGAGATTGGGCGTTGTGAACTCAGATGGTGAACACCTTCAAGCTCTTTGCCCCAAATGGCTCATCTTCTGACCAGAAAAAGGCACAACTCCTATTGCCTCCATCACTTAACATGGGACGCTGTATAAGTGCTTGGGCATTTTAAAAACCAACCAGAACACACAGCGTTGCTCAAGAAGGTTTCCTCACCGAGAAAAATTTTCACTTCCCATGGAACCTTAAAATGATACCTAGGGGAGCATAGATCTCGAATGTTTTCTACAATTATGAATACCAAAAGTGGAAAATGCCTCTTAGAAGCGAGTGAGGTGGGGTCGAAGTCTTCTTGGAATGACTACTCATTGGCGGGGTACTATGCTTGAAGTGACGCATCAGCGAGGCTAACCGTGGGTGGAACAGCGGTTGCTGTGACTCGTGGTAGCATTCTTGCTCTAGAGGCAGTGAACAATGGGTTTGTCTCTTCAGTTAGGCCTTTTGATGAAACAGGGCAAGCGATGTCCCGGTCAAGTAGTTATCACAAGCATATTTTGACCCACTAACTCCATTCACAACGGCATTTTGCAATTTTGGCTTTCAGATTTGTCATCAGCACTCGAGACCCTATTGATCCACCTAAGCCTCAGTCAAAGTTCCATAAGAAGTTAAAGCCCTTTCCTGGTTAGTAGCTCGCTTACACTTCAGAGCCCGAGAGCACGTGGCCAGAGGAGGAGATCAACAGCGACATGTTGCGGAGGAAGGGTGGGGTTGACGGTGCTATTGCAGTGAGGGGATGGGGGCATCCCATATGGACGGACATACTCTCTACCTAAGTGCGGAGGGGAAACACAAAAATATACACTTGAGCGTGCAGATTGACTTCAAAGAGAGCCCTCAGAGATGCACAGGTGTGCCCCTTATCATACGATGGCCCCTCACTGCGAAGCATCGGATTGGGAGCCAGCTCACTCGACGCATTCTGGGAAACTGTCTTCTCGGTGCTCTTCAAAATCAGAGCTCCCAATCGTCAATGCAGGCTTACAGTCTCCCCTTTGAGATGGCTGAATATAGTTTTTCATGACCTCATGAATGCATGGGACTGTCCCATTTAGGCCCCACTGCGGCCCTCACCTTGCAAAGGAATTAGAAGTATTTGACAGGTATCGCTGTATAATGAGAACAAAGCAGTATACTCCCTTTCACGAGGAAAGATCGTCGCCATGCGAACGACTGCGTCACAACTTGCCAGGCTAAAAACAACGGGGCTGACGCTGCTATCTGAAGAGTATCGATTTCCCTTTTTCAACTATTCCAAGATTATCCCGCGTGAATGGTAATTATCATGAAATTACTAGTTGCTGATGCAACTTCGCAGTTACTCCATAGGCAGTCTGAGGCAAATATGTTTGCAATACGGATATGGAGTCCTCCGGACAGAAGCACACCGAAGGGACACGCAGAACTTTGACAAGAAGATCGGCGAAGACCACTCAGTTGGCCGTATAAACGTGGTTCATAGAAGAAAGCTCTCGATTTATGGAATACGCTGCGCTCAACCATCACCTAGGGTCATAGAAGCATACGAGTGCACTTTTAGGCCTTACGATAACCCGCAGAAATCAAGAAAAAACCACCTGTGATTCCCGGACCGATGTTGGGAGTGATACGAACTATTCAATCCACAGATGGAATGTTGAACTGGCCTGTACGAAACTCACTTCACTGATCATATGTCTATCGGCGCCCTCCTGGATCGAACTTAATTTCAAGCCCCTGAAGCCAGTGAAGACTCCAGTAGGCATGGGACTAGCCGGGAAGTTCTATGATCCCGTGGTAATTCACCTGCATGCTCATAAGATCGCTTGCTTGAATTGAAGGCAGCGAAGACGAAGTCTCATCGAGGCACTATTCAGCGAGCATTACGTCACCGTAGAAGACGTCGAAATGAGTAGCAAATGATTTATATGTGCCATTGGAATTTCTATAAGTTTTCTGGGGGTTCTTGTTGCCCCACTAATTCCTAGAAGAATCATAGAAAAGGATACGATGCGGTACGCTGGAAGATTGTTCAACTAATTCCTCGAAAGAAGCGTTGCGGACCATCAAATAGGCGATTTCGGCAGAAAATTTGCGAGCTGTGCTTCAAATTATAGTTTTGTTCACATTGCACTTCACAATATGCGCTTCGGCTGTCATGTATGAGACCCTTAATTGCAGTCACAAGGCGAGCGTGAGTCCAGTACAAGTTGGGTTTATTGAAGGCTTTCCAATAAAGCCGAAACTGGGGGGCAAAAACGTGCGGGGGAGCCCTGCACTTCATGAAGAGAACGACCATGCGCTGTGGAGAACGATTTGTAAGCCAAGGATACAGCATTGGGAAAAAAGTCGTAATTTTGAAAATCAGGAGCAGCGCACCCAAAATGAAGGAACATCACAGGTCATCCAGTTCTTCTATGTAGTGTATAACTGAATCAAGCTAATAATGAGTGCCTCAAAGACCATTTTTTCACAACTATCCAATGAAGGCTGTGCTAGGGGTTGTGTGAATGATAAAAACTTCTTAAGAGCGGATTTTTCGGTGAAAAGCAGGGACCTTGAGCTTCGTGAGACCTGTTTTTTAATGGCTGCCACCTAACTTAACATGATCCGCCCCCTCTTAACGTGCCCCGCCTCAGAACGCTGTTAGCATTGTTTCGTAATTATCTATGGAAAAGGGTTGGGACTACCGCTGTTTTTGTAGATTACCCTCATGGAGATGTCAGCTCGACGTCATCCCCCGTTAATTCACAAACGTCATTGATGGATTTCCTCGTCATTTGGAGAACTGGAAAACTATAAAGAGATGGCTACTGTTAAAATGAGTTTTCTCAAGTGAAATGAATCTTTTTATTTCAGTCGAATGCTCTTGTCGACCCTAAAATCTCAGTAATATGCACATTACCTTATGAGTTCTTGTTACTCGGACTTAACCACTTCATTCAGTTTCCTATCCACTTTCTATTAGGGTGGTGCGTAATTGATGCGGCCTTTCAATGCTGCATTTTTTGTAGTGAAAATTGACGTTTTGACGGCTACCAAATGGGGGCAGCCCCTAATTGCGACGGTGAAAACGCTCTCGAATGATCACGTTTTCAAGCACGCTTTTGTTGAATCTTATCATTGTTTCTGCTGAATAAAATTGCTGAAAAAAGCCGCATTAATTATGCAGCAGCCCAGTACTACTAACATAGAACTCTCATATCCAACAATCCTTTCATATTCAGCCCAAACCACTCCTACAGTGCCTTTGCGCCTCGCAAACCGAAGCTCGCTTTCTAGGTTGCATACGATGAATGCGATTATGAAAGCTCGCACAAAAATTTCATTTCCTTCTAAATTTATTTTTATGTCCTGGAAAATATCAGCCCGAATGGGCACTGAACCTTTCCGGTCAGACCTTACGGGTTTGGGCCTGCTCACAAACAAACTTCCCAAGCTCCTTGAAAATGTCCTACATGAAGTTTCGATCCACTCGACGCAGAAAAGCACTGTTTCCTGCCATCCCATTGTCTCTGGAGCCTTGAGCTCCAGTGCGACTGAATAGCCAAGGCCTACCAACTGCGCGTAACCACAACTCCCTTGCACAGATATGACAGGCAATATTGCTCTACTGTGTGAGATCTGATCAGTCCTGAGGCCTTCACCTTTCATGCTGGATAACTTACACTTTAGACTCAATAATGCTCCTCTCGTTGAGCAGCTTTCCTTTATCCATGCCGCAGGAAGATTTCCACTTTAGAAGGAAGAAATCTGGCCTTGCAACAAGCTGCAACATTTTATCTTCCTCATCAAACTTTTTTTCATTCCTTCAATAGGGTTTCAGTAAAAGGCCAACGTATGTCTGCCTATCATACCCTATATATAAACCAGGAGTTTGGTTTGTCCGTTTGCGTGTGTGTGTGTGTGTGTGTGTGTGTGTGTGTGTGTGTGTGTGTGTGTGTGTGTGTGTGTGTGTGTGTGTGTGTGTGTGTGTCCGGTTCAATTACCCAAGTTTGAGGTACGTGACACTATACAGACCCTCAGAAGTTAGCAGGAAAGGTCGAGCCAAGTGCTAGCTGGGTGAGGCGTAATGGGGGATGTACAGAACGCACATCGACTTTGTCGATATCGATTGAATCGATCGATATTGATCGAAAATATCGGCTTTGTGCAGAAGGCTGGAAACGGCTCATGTACCCGATCCAACGGAAGGTCGGCTCATCAGCGGGAAAGGTCGGGTCAAGTACGGGTTGGGTGGGGAATGGTAGGAGATGCACTCACGAAAGTTGAAATTCTGCAACACACGCATCACCGATCGATATTGATTGAAGACATCGGTTTTTGTGCAGAAGGCTGGAAACGGCTTATGGACCATACTATTGATTAAGTGCCCTCATAGAGGTTGAAATTCTACAACATCATGCATCACCGATCAATATTGACTGAAAATATCGGTTTTCGTGCAGAAGGTTGGAAACGGCTTATGGACCGTACTACTGAGTGAGTGCCCTCATAGAAGTTGAAATTCTACAACATCACGCATCACCGATCGATATTGATTGAACATATCGGTTTTTGTGCAGAAGGCTGGAAACGGCTTATGGACCATACTACTGAGTGAGTGCCCTCATAGAAGTTAAAATTCTACAACAACATGCGTCACCGATAAATATTGATTGAAAATATCGGTTTTTGTGCAGAAGGCTGGAAACGGCTTATGGACCATACTATTGATTAAGTTCCCTCATAATAATTGAAATTTTGCAACAACATGTGTCACCGATCGATATTGATTGAAAATATCGGTTTTTGTGCAGAAGGCTGGAAACGGCTTATGGACCATACTATTGATTAAGTTCCCTCATAATAATTGAAATTTTACAACAACATGTGTCACCGATCAATATTGATTGAAGATATCGGTTTTTGTGCAGAAGGCTGGAAACGGCTTATGGACCATACTATTGATTAAGTGCCCTCATAGAGGTTGAAATTCTACAACATCATGCATCACCGATCAATATTGATTGAAAATATCGGTTTTTGTGCAGAAGGTTGGAAACGGCTTATGGACCATACTATTGATTAAGTTCCCTCATAATAATTGAAATTTTACAACAACATGTGTCACCGATCAATATTGATTGAAAATATCGGTTTTTGTGCAGAAGGCTGGAAACGGCTTATGGACCATACTATTGATTAAGTTCCCTCATAATAATTGAAATTTTACAACAACATGTGTCACCGATCAATATTGATTGAAAATATCGGTTTTTGTGCAGAAGGCTGGAAACGGCTTATGGACCATACTATTGATTAAGTTCCCTCATAATAATTGAAATTTTACAACAACATGTGTCACCGATCGATATTGATTGAAAATATCGGTTTTTGTGCAGAAGGTTGGAAACGGCTTATGGACCATACTATTGATTAAGTTCCCTCATAATAATTGAAATTTTACAACAACATGTGTCACCGATCAATATTGATTGAAAATATCGGTTTTTGTGCAAAAGGCTGGAAACGGCTCATGGACCTACTATTGATTAAGTGCCCTCATAGAGGTTGAAATTCTACAACATCATGCATCACCGATCAATATTGACTGAAAATATCGGTTTTCGTGCAGAAGGTTGGAAACGGCTTATGGACCGTACTACTGAGTGAGTGCCCTCATAGAAGTTAAAATCCTACAACATCACGCATCACCGATCGATATTGATTGAAAATATCGGTTTTTGTGCAGAAGGCTGGAAACGGCTCATGGACCATACTATTGATCAAGTTCCCTCATAATAATTGAAATTTTACAACAACATGTGTCACTGATCAATATTGATTGAAAATATCGGTTTTTGTGCAAAAGGCTGGAAACGGCTCATGGACCATACTATCATACCCTATATATAAACCAGGAGTTTGGTTTGTCCGTTTGCGTGTGTGTGTGTGTGTGTGTGTGTGTGTCCGGTTCAATTACCCAAGTTTGAGGTACGTGACACTATACAGACCCTCAGAAGTTAGCAGGAAAGGTCGAGCCAAGTGCTAGCTGGGTGAGGCGTGATGGGGGATGTACAGAACGCACATCGACTTTGTCGATATCGATTGAATCGATCGATATTGATCGAAAATATCGGCTTTGTGCAGAAGGCTGGAAACGGCTCATGTACCCGATCCAACGGAAGGTCGGCTTATCAGCGGGAAAGGTCGGGTCAAGTGTGGGTTGGGTGGGGAATGGTAGGAGATGCACTCATGAAAGTTGAAATTCTGCAACACACGCATCACCGATCGATATTGATTGAAAATATCGGTTTTTGTGCAGAAGGCTGGAAACGACTTATGGACCATACTATTGCTTAAGTGCCCTCATGAAAGTTGAAATTCTATAAGATGATGCATCACCGATCGATATTGATTGAAAATATCGGTTTTTGTGCAGAAGGTTGGAAACGGCTTATGGACCATACCACTGAGTGAGTGCCCTCATAGAAGTTAAAATTCTACAACATCACGCATCACCGATCGATATTGAGTGAAAGTATCGGTTTTTGTGCAGAAGGCTGGAAACGGCTTATGGACCATATTATTGATTGAGTGCCCTTATAAAAGTTGAAATTCTGCAACAACATGCGTCACCGATCAATATTGATTGAAAATATCGGTTATTGTGTAGAAGGTGTCCTTACTGTACACCACTTTACTGGATCATGTCACACTCCGCCCACTGTGGACACTGTTGACGGGCCTGCATTAAAATGTTCGGTGTTTAGATGAAAATGTCTATAGTTCGTTCGGAAAGAGCCCAGGTGTCGGGATATCATACCTCATATATAAAACAGGAGTTTGGTGAGTCTGTATATCTGTGTGTCCACTCTTTGGTTCAACTACCCAAGTTTGAGGTGTAGAGGGCGTGGCCTACGGGCTTGGGTGGGGTGAGAGTGTGTGACGGGATGAGAGAGTTCGATACACGCGCTGACTTTGCATGCTTCCATGTGTGACGCGCAGTAGTGTGCTCCAGCTGGCATACCAAATTGAATGAGAGTTTTAGCGCATCGGCGATTTGGCGTGCCACGTCACTCTAGCAACGCGGTCAGTTGAACGCGGCGCGTGTCAACGTGCGGTTGGTTTCTTTTTCTTCTCTTTCCATTTCGTGATTTTCCATATCTTATCGAAAGCCGATATCTGTTATGGCAAATATCCAAAATCGCGGATGCGCCAATACCTTCACCTTCCAATTAATACGTATCTTATCCTTTACGCAAACGCGCCAATTCTCTCGAATCGCGGATGCGCCGATCCGCCAGTTTTCTCAAATCGCAGATGCGCAAATGTGCTCATTTTCTCGATCGATACGTGTATTTAACTTTACGCCAATGCGCCAAAACTCTCATTTAGTTGTGTATGGCATAACAAATTGAATGAGAGCTTTAGCGCATCGGCGCATCCGCGATTTGGAATTTTTGGCATGCCACGTCACTCTAGCAACCGCGGTCAGTTGAACGCGGCGCGTGCCAACGTGCGGTTGATTTCTTTTTCTCCTATTTCCTTTTCGTAATTTTCCATATCTTATCGAAAGTCGTTATCGAAAGCCGCACGTTGGCACGCACCGCTCCAACTGATCGCGGTTACAAGAGTGACGTGGCACGCCAAAATTCCCAAATCACGGATGCGCAAATGTTCTCACTTTCTCGATCGATACGTATATTTAACTTTGCGCCAATGCGCCAAAACTCTCATTTAGTTGGGTATGGCATAAGGTTGCGTTCATACCAAATCGAATGCGCGATTTGAGAGAATTGGCGTGCCACGTCACCCTTTTGAACGAGGCGCGTGCCAACGTGCGGTTGATTTCTTTTTCTCCTCTTTCCATTTCTTGATCTTCTTCTGTTATGGCAAACATCCAAAATCGCGGATGCGCCAATACTCTCATTTTTCAGTCGATATGTATCTTATCAATCACGCGAATTCGCCAATTCTCTCAAATCGCGGATGCGCCGATGCGCCGATCCGCCAATGCGCCGATGCGCCAATACTCTCATTTTCTAGATCGATACGTATCTTATGCATGACGCGAATGCGCCAATTCTCTCAAATCGCGGATGCGCCAATACTCTTATTTTCTGATCGAAACGTATCTCATGCATGGCGCGAATGCGCCAATACTCTCATTCAATTTGGTAGGAACGCAGCCTAACAAATTGAATGAGAGCTTTAGCGCATCGGCGCATCCGCGATTTGGAATTTTGGGCATGCCACGTCACTCTAGCAACCGCGGTCAGCTGAACGCGGCACGTGTCAACGTGCGGTTGGTTTCTTTTTCTTCTCTTTCCATTTCGTGATTTTCCATATCTTATCGAAAGCCGATATCGGGTCAAATCAAGTCAGGGGGGAGACGCAATTTAGCGTCAAGGTCGAAGCTCCTTTCCCTCCCTAGGCTTAGGCAGAAATTGATATCCTTTCCTTCCACATGGAAAAGCCTTCCACATGAAAAAGCATCTGTCAAAGCATAGGTTTCATCTGCTTTAGCCTAAGCCTAGGGAGGGAAAGAAGCTTTGACGTCGGTGAAAATTTGACGCAAAGTTGCGTCTCCCCCCGACTTGATTTGACCCCCGATATATGTTATGGCAAATATCCAAAATCGCGGATGCGCCAATACTTCCACCTTCCGATTAACACGTATCTTATCCTTTACGCAAACGCGCCAATTCTCTCGAATCGCGGATGCGCCGATCCGCCAACTGTCTCAAATCGCAGATGCGCAAATGTGCTCATTTTCTCGATCGATACGTGTATTTAACTTTACGCCAATGTGCCAAAACTCTCATTTAGTTGGGTATGTCATAACAAATTGAATGAGAGCTTTAGCGCATCGGCGCATCCGCGATTTGGAATTTTTGGCATGCCACGTCACTCTAGCAACCGCGGTCAGTTGAACGCGGCGCGTGCCAACGTGCGGTTGATTTCTTTTTCTCCTATTTCCTTTTCGTAATTTTGCATATCTTGAAAGTCGATATCGAAAGCCGCACGTTGGCACGCACCGCGTTCAACTGATCGCGGTTACAAGAGTGACGTGGCATGCCAAAATTCCCAAATCACGGATGCGCAAATGTGCTCATTTTCTCGATCGATACGTATATTTAACTTTAGGCCAATGCGCCAAAACTCTCATTTAGTTGGGTGTGGCATAACAAATTGAATAAGAGCTTTAGCGCATCGGCGCATCCGCGATTTCGAATTTTTGGCATGCCACATCACTCTAGCAACCGCGGTCAGTTGAACGCGGCGCGTGCCAACGTGCGGTTGATTTCTTTTTCTCCTCTTTCCATTTTGTGATTTTCCATATCTTATCGAAAGCCGCGTTGGCACGCACCGCGTTCAACTGACCGCGGTTGCTAGAGTGACGTGGCATGCCAAAAACTCCAAATCGCGGATGCGCCGATGCGCCAATTCTCTCAAATCGCGGATGCGCAGATGCGCTCATTTTCTCGATCGATGCGTATATTTAACTTTACGGTGATGCGCCAAAACTCTTATTCGATTTGATATGTACGCAGCATTAGAAACACTTTTCATTGTAATTCCGCTCTGAACCACTTCTTTGAAGCCGACGATGTCTGCTTCTGACATGTGACGCCCAAGTGATGAACGGTTTTGCCCCACCGAGGTGCGTGGCTGTCCAGTACTGTTAGTTCCATCTACATTACGAACGAGTGTCGCCCATTCCGCGTAATCAGGAGGTTGGAGCTCCTCAATTCCAACTGATTATTATTTACTTTTGCAGAATACAGCTCTAAAATGCTTTTCAGTTCGTACATTTCTGCGAGTCCCCAGCCACATGATCTCTGCCACCTACCGCCATATAGACGTGATCAACTGATATGTGGGGCTCTATGTTGATCTTACCCATGCGCGACCCGTATTCGGAAGACCTCCTCGATGCCGACGATGCCTGCTCCTGACATGTGATGTGCCCAAGTGAAGAACGGTTTTGCCCCACCGAGGTTCGTGGCTGTCCAGAACTGTTAGTTCCATCTACATTACGAACGAGTGTCGTCCATTCCGCGTAACCAGCAGGTTAAAGCTCCTTTCCTACTTTTGCAGAAGCATAACCTATAAATAAACAAGGAGTTTGGTGTGTTTGTACTATTGTCTGTCCGTTCGATTCTCCGTTTTACCAGTAAGACAAGTGGGGAGGTCAGGTCAAGTTCGGGTTGGGTGGGCATGGCCAAGATGATCAGAGCGAACATGGGCAATGCCTGACTCCGCCCGCAGTAGGCGGGGCGTTCGCTGCATTGTCTTCAGATCAACGCTAAAATTCTTTCATCTCAAAATTCCACGGGCAGCGGGAGAAGGTGAACCAAGATGAGATCCGAGTATATGTAGCAGTTAAGGGAAGCCCACCTTTAACGGGCGGAGCGTGCTCCAAGCGGCCGGTGCTTACTGCAACTGTTCATAACCCAGCTCCAGAGCAGTCTAGAGACTGAAGAAAAATCGCTGGAGATCAGCGAGATCTGAGCTGTTTCCAGTATATTTGAAGTGAGGGAAGACCCACCCACAGTGGGCGGTGCAAGCAACCGAAATCGTGTTCACTCATGAAACATCATATTCTTCTCTAGAGCGGTCCAGGGACGGGGTGAAAACCAAAATGTGTAACAGCCCAAAAGGCAAAAATAATGCCAAATGATTACGTTAGGCGGAGCCTTCGCTACGATGTTGATTGAAAATATCAGTGTTTGTGCCGAAGGCTGGAAACGGCTTATGGACAGTTGAAATCCTATAACATCATGCACCACCGATTGATATTGATCGGAAATATCGGTTTTTGTGCAGAAGGTGTCTTTACTGCACACTACTTTACCAGACCATGTCAGACTCCGCTCACTGTGGACACTGTGGACGGGGCCTGCGTTAAAATGTTCCATGTTCAGATGCAAAATTCTATAATTCTTTCCAAGGAGCCCATGAGTCGGAATAACATAACCTATATACAAACCAGTAGTTGTTGTGTCTGTTAAGTTGTCTGTCTGTCTCAAGCGAAATTCTGTACTGCCTGAAAAACAAGCGGGGGAAGTCAGGTCATGTTAGGGTTGGATAGGTTTTGCTAAGAGATGAACAGGTAGCACATGGACCATGTCAGACTCCGTCCCCTGTGGGAGGGGCGTGCGTTACAATGTTCTCCAAATGCAAAATTCTATAATTCGTTCCAAGAGAGCCCAGGAGTCGGGATAAGGTGGGCCAAAATGAGTCAAGGGAGTTTGTGACTGTTAAAGAGACCTACCGGCCCCTTCGCTGTAATTCGTTCCAAAAGAGCCAGGAGTAGCGATAAGGTAGGCCAAAATGAATGAAGGGTGTATGTAGTAGATGAAGAATACACGCCTTCAGTAGGCGTAGCACGCTCCACGTAGGTGGTGCTTAACGAGCTTTTATAAGTTGTCTCAGGAGCAGCCCAGAAACTGCGAAAAAAATCGATGGAGATTAGTGCTGTCTAGGCGGTGTTGCACATTATTGAGGTAGGTGGAGGCCCGCCTACAATGGGCGGAACGTGCAATCACCAATATCGTGCTCACTCATAAGAAATATAACACCGCCCGGAGCGGTCTAAAGTGCCGTAGAGAGCGGAAGTGATTCGATGCTGCTAGAGTGACAAAAATAATGTCAACTGATCACGGTAGACGGGCCGTCATCAGGATATTGGCTGAAAGTATCGGTTTTTGCGAAAGGCTGCAAACGTCTTATGGACCATAGACTCAGTGAGTACCGTCATGAAAGATGAAATCCTGGAAAATCATCAGCAAGCCACACCAATAGGTGAAGCTGTTGCAGAACTTCAATGAAGTCCTGTTGGTCGACATCGATCGAAATCATAGATCTCTATGCAAAGAGCTGAACAGGTAATGGGATCTCATTGAATGATTACAGTCGCAGAAGTTGAAAAACTGCAGCATCATGTGCTATAGGTCGTAATTGTCGGTTTTCTTACAGAGGGCCAGGCAATGAGATGGGCCACACCAGTGGATGGACATAATTGCAGAAGCTTACATTCTGTAGAGCTTATTGCATGTAGATCGATACCTATTGCTATAATGGACCTTTGTAAAGAAGGCTGTAAATGGACTACCCCTCAGCACAAATGTAAAATCTATGTATTGATTTCCGCCAAACCACATTGCTGTGCAATTTCTTTTACATCATTTCGCCCACAGCCCGCTTCGCACCGGTGTCCCGTAACGCGATGTAGATCGCGAAGCTCACCTGTTTACATCATTTCGCCCACAGCCCGCTTCGCACCGGTGCCCCGTAACGCGATGTAGATCGCGAAGCTCACCTGTTTACATCATTTCGCCCACAGCCCGCTTCGCACCGGTGCCCCGTAACGCGATGTAGATCGCGAAGCTCACCTGGTTCTTCTTCAATGAAAGTTTTCAAAGAACGATTTCTGATTCAGAGGAAGTGCAAGCATCCACGAAATCCCGTCTTAAGGGATATTGTGCACCATACCGACCGGTAAGGACACGGAGAAATTGCAAGGACGAGCCGACTGCACAAAAAGTACCGCACATCTCATAGAAGAACACCATTTGAGATGAGGGCGACAAACACAGTGATTCCTCATGGGCATCTAGTATAGTAGTTTCAAGATTCCACTGAACATGCCGTTTTACTCCACTTCTTCTCGAAAAAAGTGAAAATCTTCAAGATTCTAAGCTCTAATTCCCTAACTTCTTCCACAGTTCCTTCTATTTTTTGATGCGAAGATGCCAAAAAGACTGCTTAGGGACGAGGGGGATACGTTCATTCCTGGAAACTAAATCGAGTCCTTCTGAAAAATCGATAGCGACACCTGAAAGACCAGTGGAAATCCAATGTTCATAAATGACCAATCCGATTAGTGAAGAGCTTTCAGACAACTATGTCTAAACGAGGATTCTCCGAAACATCATCACGAACGATTACTAGCATTATAGACGTTCATTTATAGTTAACACTCATCCCTGTGGCAATTCCGCACGTGGAAAGAGCTTTGGAGTATTTGTCGCATCGTTTGATTATTCCTAGAAACCTCGCATAAGAAAACAATTCGCAAAATAATTGCAAAATGATTTCGAAACTGTGAATCGATTCGATTTAGCCTCTAGGCGGCCGGGCTGACGTCCAGCAATAATGGCTCTCGCGTCTCGTTCCAATTCAATTAAGTTGCAATGCAGTTGGGACTACAACTGTTTTCGGAGATCACCCTCATGGGAATGTCATCTCGACGTCATCTCCCGTTAATTCACATGGGAAACGTCATCGATGGATCTTCTCGTTGATTCAAGAGTTGAAAAACTATAAAGAAGCGACTACTTTTTTGTCATGTCGAAATGATGTTTCTCACGCGAAATGAATCTTTTTGTTTCCGTCGGATTCTTTTTCCCACCCTAAAATCGCAGTTAATATGCACATAACGTTATGAATTTCCCACGTGGGCAGCTAGGCGATCAAGAAGAGAACACCCACTGAGGCAGGCCAAAAAACCAACAAATAGGGCGGTTAGGAGTTCAGAGAACTACAGGGTCGAAAAAGTATAATAAAATAGACATAAATTAATTAGCAATCAATTGGCGATGGATTGGCAAAATTAGCAGTAAGATAAACAAATACTAAATTGTGCCATTCTCGGTCCTTATGTGCTGTTGTCCATCAGGGCAAACACAAATTCACACGGACATAAATATTCTGTATGGTATACATACACATACCTACAGTGATGGTTACGAAGGACTGAAATTTCTGAAAAATCGCATTACATGGGAATTCGTTCCAACCCTGTAAATGCTCAAATGAAAAATGGGTCAGACGAAGCCTGGACTGAAGAAGGCTCAGGGTTTTGGAGAAGTACGATAATAGAAGAGTCTTTCATGAAAATCTATAAAAACACTGCAGGAAGCTTCAATTTTCGTTCTGAGAATCGGTAGTGAAATGGATTTGCATATATGTCCGGAAAGCATGAAGAGCGGATTCGAGTCCCGTCCGAGACCAAAGCTTTGCCCATAACACAGGACCATCGTAACAACTTCAGGTAAGATTCTTTTGTAAGTACGTTTCCCATATACTACATTCCGCTTCTGAGAATCTGCTAACGATTCTTGTCCATTGAAGTCACCTACGTGAAAAGGTATCTGCCATCAAGTAGTGCTTCCATACTATCATTACCCGTTACTCGTGTCTTATTCCCTTGAGCGCGATTGACTGGAAAGTCGACTCAGTAGGAAAAAACCTTAAGCACCAAACACAGCACCCTCTGCGGAAGAAAACTCTCTAACGTTGATTCCACGACAGAACGTAACAGCTGATCCTCCCCCACTGCCTGAGGTGGTCGTTATAAATGCCATTAAGAGCTCACCACGAAGAGATAGTCAGTTATTTCCAAATAGTCAGCTCACATTCAACAAGTATCAGAAATAAATTCCCGATCATGATCCTGGAAATTAAGCCAGAAAGTGATAATCTTGGTAATGCGGTGCATGAGCCACTGGTAGCACTAACAGAGGAAATAATCGAATATAAGAAATTATTAGCGCATGTTATCATGTGATTAAAAGAAAGAGAAAGTCGATCAAGGTAGCAAAGTACAAGAAAAGGAAAGAAAGTGGGGCAAGAAATTCTAATTTAGCACTTTGCTATCAAAGTGTCCATCGAATTGCTAAAAAAAAAAACTCCTAAATGCAATAATGAGCTCTGGGAGAACGGAGCACAATGGAATCCGATAAGCGCAGTTTTATTGCTAACAAAACAATTTTAATTTATATATGTTCCGTTATGCACCTTTCCGTAGCTGTGAAAACTCCTCATTACCTGAATACCCCTTTTATTCAGAAATATTCAGCTTCCTTCTTTTAACTGACCACGAAAGGGGCATGACCTCTATATCACGGTATCATAGTCGTTTTCCTCCAAATCGAGTTCCAGCAACTCTTTTGTAAACAGCAAAATGTTAGCTTGCTATTGATGATTATGCAGTCACCACCGTTGGTCTCAGGAGGGGAATCCTAACGATGATGGATTAATCAAATTGCGGCTGTCGATGGAGCAGCACGGGGAATAAATCGAGTAGCTGTTTGATGGTTTTTCATTAACCAAAAAAATCTGCTCAGACATTTAGAGAATCCTTGAAATTTCAAAGTAATTCTTACCCCAACACTTTGCAAATCAACATGAAAGGACACATACCAGCTCTTGAGAAATCAATAAAAGAAGGGAACTTCGACAGTCGAAGAACTCTGACAAAAACTTAGGGTATTTCAGAGGGTTCGCTGCATAAGAACGATGGATTTGAAAAACTGGTAGTAGATTTTTCCATTTTAAGGGGAAATGCGACGTCATCAGACCGATTTATTTTACCATTTGTAGGCAGATGTACTCAGCTGACTTCAGGGGACTGCCGTAGCCTACTGGATTAGGTTCGGAGCATGCAATGATATGATTGGTAGTACGTGACATCAGGCAAGCGTCCCATTAAACTCTACAAAAGGCCTTTGGCCCTGCGGTACACCACCTCCCAGAAAAGAAACAGCTAACTGCGTTTCTTGTCCCCCGCATCACGAAAAAGAAATTTGAAATCTAGAAATTTTCTACACCATCCCCCTACAGTGGCGGTCCTTCCAAGAGTGAGAATGCCGGAAGATTTCAACGGATTTCGTCGAGTGCCTCCCGTGACGGCAGTGTGACGTTTCTAGCCTTCTCTTTTTCACTGCTTTCTCGTTCTCGCATGCTCACACAATTTTCGCTTCGTTTTTGTTGTTGATTCTCTTTTTGAGTATACTTTTTTTTCCATGCTGGTGATCCGCAGTTTCAAGGTTTTTTCGATGTTCCACTGTTTTTGGTATTACCTATTATAATTACATGGGCTGTTGCTTACGTCAATAAACAAACAAAAAAATAAGCATAGTTCCTCCGAAAAGCTATCAGGACTTTTTAAACATTTTCGACGAGGTCCATGGTTTCCACTGACCCAGACGGAGTGCGCGCTCATTGCTGAAAGGCCTCGGACATTATCACTTCGCATTGTGCCAACAGGGGGCTCCGTTGCAAATTTTAATTCAGATTAAAAACAAGGCATGTGTATAGCGCAGTCAATACCAGCACAAAAGCACACCACAGATTGTGGTCGTGTTCGTGCAGGCGTGCAGAGCCAGTAACATCCCTCCGTTGCTTCATCGGGGATCGTTGCCGACCCCGCGCGCCGAGACAGGAAGTGGCCAAGTTGAACAGCGGAAGTTGAGTCAGCAAATCACTTGTTTTTCTGTCGTCAACGTGCCACTACTGTCATACAATTTTCAAAAAAAAAAATCGTTGCGCGGGATTGAGAAATGGATAATTTACCCTTGGGGTGCAAGGGCTGAACTCCTTGAAGGCCAAGGGAAACTGAGCAAGATGGACTGGTAAAAGACGATAGCGATATAAAGCTTCGTCAAGATGCTCCATAAATTGGCGGCTAAATAGGTCATTTACTGGAATTTAAAACATGCGTGTGAAAGGGCACTCTCTCCTCGTTCCCCATGGGACCCACCCACAACTTTCAGTTCCGAAGCAGCTCATCATCCCTCTTAACGAGGTCATTTTTCTCCACAAGTAACTATGGCCTTCGGCGCGGCGTGGGCAAGTTCGGCTGGCTCACCTGTGAATAGCGCCGAATGGCCTCGAACATTTCGCAGTGATGGATGTGACAGAACGGATCACATACTCAAACCCTTGCACACAGTGCAACACATAGTGTACGTGATAGACGAGAATCTGAAAATTGAAAGAATCATACCTTGAGGGTTTCGAGACGACTCGACGAACGTCGTGGCAGCACTGGCGACGGAGTGCTGCCACGTTGTGGCACTGTGGCCCGCGGTATCAAGTCCACACGGATATTGTGGCGTGGACTGGCCGCACTCGACATTGTGCACCAACGAGACCAGAAAAGGCACGAGCGGACGGTTGACACAGCAGAGGATACAGCAGAGTCTGTCGGCCAGGCAGCAGCAAAGTAGCAGTAGTACGCGACTTCAGGCTTCTAGTTCTATTTGCGAAGCGGCGATAATAAATAGGTGAACACAGCTCCCTTTCACTATTGCTGTGCACTTAATCAAGCAATGTAGGCGTGGCAACGGGGGGAGGGATATGCGACTGACTCTCAAAGGCAATTAAACGACAAAGATGAGAGCAGAGGAGAGAGCGAGTGAGCATGAGCACAGGCGAGAGTCACGACCCACACATAGAGCCAGATGAGACAGGTCTGCAAGTATGAGCTGCTGAAGCATAAGCCGTTGGAGCATGAGAAAAGTCCACTCGAAGAGCTTGAGACCCAGAGGCACTTACTAGCTGAGAGATAAAGTAACACATGAAGCAGCGCGATTGTGAAATGAGACGGATTAGCCGGTAGCCGTGTTGAAGCTTCGGAAGAGACGTTGAATTAAATGAAGCTACCACGTGGACCGCTAGCAAACATCCTGTAGGGCTTCCAGGAAAAATGGAGAAATGCGCCAGCCGAATGACTCTGATGACTACGCGCTCAATAAATCAGCTGGAAAATTATTTCCACTTTTGAATTGCCTCTGAAAACTCCCGTCCTACTGCCAGAGGAAAGAATACATTGTATTCGCCAGCACTACTGCATATTAATGAAGTGCTCGGCCTTTTATTTTGTCTTCTCAGGAATCTCAGCGAGAATCTTTTAAAAAGATGCTTCATATACATAGGTTAGGAAAAGTGCACTCGTTATATCCACTAAGCTCTCATTATTATCCTATTTATATTATACAATCGGCTAGGTGTGCCTGTTGGTGTGTGTGTTAGTGTGTGTATAGTCCATTTCGGAAAAAACTGATTGGGCGTGTCCTACGGACTTTGATGAACGTGTATCAAACTATCTCACCCCACCACACACTCTCACTCTCGCCACGTACTCTCACTTTCGCCATTAACCCAAGTCCGTAGGACACGCCCAATTAGTTTTTCTGAAATGGACTGTATGTCTGTTTGACCGGAAATTCATATCTCGCGTTGTAGCAAAGGTGGGATCCTGAGTTTCATAAATGATATAGGGCATGGTAAGGAGACCCCGGCGGTGGTGGTCCGAAAGTGACGGCAGCTGATAAGGGCTGATAAGGAGCCCCGGAAGGCAAATGTCGCTAAATTCGTTTCACCTTTCTGGTCTATCCTAGATTGCCGACACTCATAGGTGTTTTGAGGGGTGGAACGGGCACATCATTCGATAAGGAACCCCAGAAGGGGAACGTCGCCGAACTGTTTCACCTTTCGGATTCATCCTAGACTGCCTGCACTCATCGGTGCAGGACGGACACATCAGTACTGGATGATCCAAATTGATGACGATTGATAAGATCCGATAAGGAGCGTCAAAAGGCAAACGTCGCTGAATCCGTTTCCCCATAAAGCGCCCAGATCCTCATAGATGTTTCGAGGGGTGGGACGGCCGCATCAATGGTGGGTGTCAAAGACTCAAAGAAAGGATGTCAAAGTTTTTTTTCAGAAAATGCTGCCTGATTAGTAATGAAGCTTGCAAAGCAGAGAATAGTAAAATTATAATAATTGAATTGACGAAAATCTTTATGAAATATTCTTGGGTCGGAGTGATTAAAGAGCACGAATTAGCAATAATCACAAATGTAGAACACACAAATATTAGAATTCAGAGAGGAAATGGTAAGAAAAGGAGAAGCTAAAGGCACAGGGAGGGGGACAAGGAAGGAAAGCGTTTTCCAGAACAAGGTCCTCTGAAAAAGTACATTTGCACTTAGACAAATAATGTGTAGCGAAAACAAAAACGCGTATTTGGGGCGCTATTGCGATTTCAGCGCAGTTCAGGAGGGGCGACGCCATTGTCATTTGCTTTCACGTAAACGAAATTGATTTCATTCATGATGTTGTGAAACTTGGGAAATAGCACACAGCAACAATTAAGTGAAGCAATGGAAGGAAGAAAGAGTTAAAATAAAGCTGATAATAGTAAAAATCCCAGTAAATGCACACTCGGCGTTTTGGTAAGGTGTTGTGTGTGCAAAGTAACGGACTGCAGGCCACCGTGACCATACCTTTACCCAAAATTCTTCCTTCCGATGTCTTCGAGCATTCAGGTATAGGTCATGCCTCTGTCGAGAAATCCTCGACAGGGGGGTCGTATTTGGTCCGCTCGGGGGAAGGGGTCGTAATCGTTGAGGAAGGCAGTGATTAATGGAATTACTCAAGCTGAGGGTCCAAACTGAAAGGGGACATGTGATAAAACTGACTAACTAGATTCGAGCCCGAAACTAGTTCAACCGTGGATCAATACCTCAGAAACTATGAAGGAGAACAAAAAAATAGCTGATGTGGACTACTCACATATCCTACTATGATTGCAATTGCATAAACTGGTGTCAGCAAGCCATTAAGCGGACCGGACATTTGTATTCACTGAGAATGGGAAGGAAATCCTCATGCATGGCGCATGCCGTAACGGCCAGCCGAGGTCAACCACCATCTCTTTGATCTTCTGAGAGTAGTATATGCGTACTGGAGTTGTACCAAACACAATGGATCATTTTTTCCGAAGATTCGTGGGAAGATCCCGCAACTTCGACGACAAATTTCCATAAAGTGGCTTCCCTAGAAAAACCTTCTTTCATTTTGGAGATATGGCAAAGTTCCCGTAGTCATTTGAAAGCCACAACCTCGCAGATCCCGGATAACAAATTAGCACTTATAAGGTTGAGCTTAAAGGAAGTGACGATCATTCGATTTGGAACACTTTAGAATTTTGCAAAATTTTCCTGGACTAAACCTCGACTGGATTCCCTCAAAATAACATCTTTCATTTTGGAGATATGGCATAGTTCAGCTAGTCATTTGAAAGCGGCAACGTTGGCCTCGAACAACAAGACCGCACTGATGTGGTCGGGTTTGAAGGAAGTTATGACCATTTGAAAAGAGCACTTCGAAAATTTTCAAAATTTTCCTCGACTGGAAACGCACATCGAGAACTACGCAAGCATTAGGGAACCAAGCAGCAAATAGATTGGTCTAAGGAAGTTATTTAAAAAAACAGTTCACAGTTCTTCGAAAGAAGGAGTCTAATTGTAAGTAAAGTTTCCAGTCTTCAAAAAACGTCCAAATTTAGTATGGAGAAGATACCGCGCCCTATTTGCAGTGGAGCGCATTACATGGCTCCTATTTAGTTCCTAATTGTTTTATTCTTGCTTTTTCATCCTTTATCCCTGCCACATGATTGGCACGACTTTTAAGCCTTCTCATCTGTCATCAGAGGACGGGCACATTACCCATGGTCGGCGACGTTTCGTTTCGGAATATAAGTATAAATTTGTTAGGTACTTATCTACGCTTTTATTCTAGAACATGAGTGCTGAATTTTGTCTGTCATACTTATTTCTCTCATTTTGCTAGGAGTTTGGTTTGATCAGTTTTTTTTCATAGCCTCTTAATTTCCTTGGTGAATCGGTCTGACTGGATGGAAACCACAAAAGTAGCGGAACCTGAAGAAGGGGGGGGGGAGTATGGAGTCCCCCTTAGGGGTAGGGATCGTATTTTTTGAAAGTTCTCCTCGATGCTACGCTTGATCCTGTGCAGAAGCAGTGTGCTGACTACCTCCAAAAGGTAAGGATAACGTACATAAGATCGAAATTTGAGAGTTGCGCCCTTGCAATGTGCCATGTATTAAATTCTCTTGAAAAATTCCTTGGTCTTCATTGAAGCTAAATCACTGTGCCATAAAAAAAAAATAAAAAAACGATTTTCATAACGTCACGTATTTAGAAAAGTGGTTAGAGCAGGTCTCTGTGCCTGTGGGGCATTCGTGGAAGTAGTTTATTAATGTTTAAGAGGAGCTGCCTTCCAAAACCCTATCAAAATGTTCGCACCTATCATGGAATGTTTGTTAAGCTCAATGGCAAAAGGGATCACTATCACATACACAGGTTAGCCTTCGGATCGACTTCTACCCGAACCCATCCAGCCGATTACGTTTCCAGATCATTCGGCAAAAATCAAATGTATCTCTACAGAAGATTCCACCGTCAGCAAGAGGTTATAGGTTATAGACGTCAAGTATAATTTTCACGAGTAAACAACTATGGCAGTTAGCTTGATGCATGGCGTGTTCCAGAAACACCGTCCAGAACTGTAGAACTTGGCCTTCCCTTTGACAGTCTCATTGTACACACATAAGCACATTTTTAAAATGAAATAGTTGTGTTCGTTTTTTGAGAGTAATTAAACCTAAAGGATGAGATGGGGTCGATAGTTAAAGTAACGATATGCATTCATGTGATCTTAAGATTAAGTGATTAGCTGAAAAGTTCAAGGCTCGGCGATATCCTTGAATCCTTCAAACTCGACGGAGGCATTGAAATGTGTAGTAAGAACAGTAGG
This sequence comes from Trichostrongylus colubriformis, assembly GCA_963978905.1. NCBI lineage: Eukaryota > Metazoa > Nematoda > Chromadorea > Rhabditida > Trichostrongylidae > Trichostrongylus > Trichostrongylus colubriformis. The sequence continues at coordinate 20,102,964 of OZ022260.1, forward strand.
ACGCAAAAGAATGAGCAGAAAAATAAACAATGCGCGTCTGGCATGGGATGCCGTTTGGATTACCTAATTAATTAGTGTGCAGCCTGCATTCCTTCAAAATAAACCATTTCATTCAAATGAAACAGATTCAACGAATGAAATGATTCATAGATTTACCGCATCTATCAGTACGAATACCCTTGACAATATCACAACATTACCGTTCAAGTAAATTTTCAACCAAATTCAATTTTCGTAATTTCCGTTCACATTTACTTTCAGCACCCGAAATATTCATATTACTCTTGAAAATTTATTTAATCACTTACATTTACTTGTATTCTTACATGTTTGTGTACTGTTAGCAAATTTTGAATTCGTCTTATTTCTCCCTGCCTGTTTTTACGCTTTCTTCATTCCTTTCATAATTTTACATGGGTATCGTCGTTAGTCAATAATGTGTTGGTATGCGCCGCGCATTCCTAGTTCCATTCAGAATCAAGGTGGCAGTCAATGCGATTTGGCCTACACAACAACTTGCGGGGGCCAGCCGACTACAGCCACTGCTTTCGCTTTCCCAGACGAGTCTGGTAACCATTCACCTACCCCGGAAAACCCACCTACCCCGGGTAACCTTTCACCTATCCCAGAGGACTGGAAGTTCTTGCTAATCTGGACGGTCATTGATGGGGATTCGACATTAGCACTGTGCATGCAGTAGTACGCGCCATCTATCACTGCATCACCGCCGTACATGGCAAAATGAGATAAGTTATAAAATGGGAAAATACATTAAAATATAATTTAAAATAAAACCATGGTTGTGTCGAGCCGCATAAAAGAACGATTCAGATTTTCCAGAGATTATTTATGTCCTTTCATCTACCGAACTCGGAGAAGAAAACTCAGCACATAAGTAAGAGAAAGGGGAGATCTAGTCAATTTGCTTTTGGATTGCGCCATACATTCCACTCTACTTCGAAATATTCGTAATATTTAAATGCGATTTGGCCTGTACCATGGCTTGCGGGAAACATCTGATGGACAAGCCGTTGTATCAACCTTTCCAGACAAATGGTGTACCGAGTCACCAACTCCGTAAGGACAAATGCCTTGTTGGGCATGAACGGGCACCGATCTAAATATATGATCCTTTGACCGTGCGAGCAAAAACGGCGCCACTTGTGTATGCAGAGGACCAGTTTTGAAGCGCACACTATGAACACTGGCCGTTGCCATCCGACTGACGTATGCGAGCCACTATTCAAGAGGATGGGAAGCTTGGTTGTCCTAGAATGTGTTTGATCTCGTAGTTGTGTGGCGCAGCGCCTCTGCAGGTTATCTTTGCTCCGTAAAATCATGGCCACTAGCAATGAAGAGTGGGACGTCTAGCCAGCAATCACTTTTTCATTAGCATTTTTGTAGCGACTAACAACAAAATCAACAACAACCCAATGAGTGTGCAGGTATGATCTCATTGAGGTGACAACACAGACACCTGCAATGTTTATACATAATCTAAAATTTGAGTCCTAGCTTCAGAAATAACCACAAAATGAGACAAAAATACCCACCTTCTCCCCCTTTCAAGTAGTAGAGAGATAAATTCTTCCTAAGGATTAGTTTACACAAAGAGTCAGGTTATGATCGACGATCATGCACGCCTAGGAACACGATGCTGGTAATCTCTACTGAGGCAGAAAGCTTGCTTGAAGGAATCATGCATGGAAAAATAAGTTACTCTGTTACCCATATATTTATGTTGTGTTTGGTTAATAAGAACCGCATGCAAAGTTTCACGCGAGAAAGTGAGAATCAAAGATACAGCATCTCACGGTGGCGGCCGAAAAGGCACGGTCCCAGAGAAAGTGCCTGCCTCGTTGTCCGCCGTGGTCCAAGACGAACAATGTGGCTGTTTACGTGACTATCCATTCCCACTATGCTTCTCCGATAGCGGCGAAGGACGGGTGGGGCACCTACTCTGAAGCCCCGCCCCCTCGGCCACCACTTTGAGGAGCTGTGTCTTGCCTGAATCCTCATTTTTTTCTCGTGAAACTTTGCATGCGGTCCTTATTAAGCAAATACAACGTAATTATATAAGTAACAGAAGAACTCGATTTTTCGTGCACGATTCCTTTAACTTATGGTGTATTGAAATTATCGCTTGTGCATGTGAAAAATACTTTTCTAGAGCTCCGCAATGTCTTCCAAATATAAGCCATTTTCATACTTCAATGTACATTTTGCTGTTCAGGACACAAAACAAAAGTGCTATCCCATTCCTGAGCAGAGCCGGAATTTCTCCCAATGAACATGGTCCGATACCTACACCCGAAGCTGATACGTACTCTCTGGATCTGGGATTAACAGTCGCAACGAAAAGAGTGCAAATTGAATATATGTCGCCTGTTGCATTCGTTATGGATCATTCTGTAGTCTACACGTCGCTTCAGGCATCCTTTGCCTTTCGAACTTTTCTGTACATCCGCCACTTCACGTGCTACAAAACATGTCTGTGGACGTGCAACAATGGATCATAAATTAGATTTGCAATTCTTCTGCCACGATATATTCCTTACTAATGTATTAATCAAGTGTTGCACTGTTACACCTCAGAGGTTTGACTCAAAGCCTTTGAAAGTCATAGAAATTAGATTTCGAGACAGATGGCCTTCTTAGGCTCATAGTTTCCATGTAAGTAACTTCTTTCAGGGATTTTTCAATAACCACATTACCCCTAATACTGTCTTTAAAAGCCTCGTGCTAGACGTCTTTCAAATAAATTCAGCAGGTCGCACTTGCTACAGCTTCTTAGTTTCTTAGTTGAAGAAGTCGAGTCGTTCGAAAAAAATCCAGATTCCGTTCCAACGACACTTTTGTGCTTGGTAATAAAGAATGGGAAAAAACATTGTTTACAGAGGATAATCCACTGCTAGAAGGCTTTAATGATCTTAAAAATCTCACGAGTCAGTGCAAAGCCGTCATGGAATTCTGAAAGTGCTTATCTTTTTTACTAACATATGAGTACGACCCGTGGAATGCTTACGAGTGCGATGAGCGTTCAGCTTTTGGAAAAGATTGGTTACGGTATATCGCAGTTACAAATGCACACTCATAGAAAACGTTGTTCGAGTTGGTTGCATGGTTACTGATCCACTTTTTGGAAAAAAGTATAAATATGAGAAATGAGCTGGCCAACAGGTATAGTAGTGCACACTCCACTCAGGATCACCATTACAGGCCTTTCTTATCATTTCTATTTGGCATTTCGGTACCCGAATTCATTTCTATCAACTGAATTAATTTATTTTTATTATTAATCGCAGCGACTTTCCAAGATAAAGTGGATGCGCCCCTAACAATTGTAAGATACGATTGTCAGACAAATCTGACAGAAGATCGAAGGTCTTCGAAGCTTGTGTGGTACCCATTCTATGGAGAGTCATTGCGACATTTTCAGCTCATCCGTCCCCCATCCATACGCCCTCCACCTGGTACCTATTGTTAGCATGCGGTTTTTGCTGTTAGTGGATGAGCGTCAAGACACTCCAATTGGGTCAAGTTACGTGAGGAGACAGGGGCGGCTCCTCTTATCAAGCTGCCACTTCACAACGCTACAAGTAAGGCACTTCAACTGGGTAACCACGCCACGCGAATTGGAGGCCTCTGCGCCTACTTTCCTTAGAGACATTGAGAGGTGTCAATTTTGGCTTATGGTAAGATCTAACGAAACCCTTGTAGTTCGTTAGTTTGCAGACATTGCATACAGACACGTTGCTCACACTTCTAGTGTGAGTATAATGTTTTTTTAGAGTAAACACCTTTTTCCTAACCTTTCGCTGATTCTTCCATTCATTGTTTCATTTGATTGCTGCTGTTTGTTGATTTACTTATTTCATATCATCACGAATAAATGAAATACACCCTACGAGACAATAAATGACATCTCCTACACTGAGCGACTCGAAAATGTGATGTTGCAGTTTGAAGGGATGCGCGGGAATACAGACCACAACGTCGCGCCATGAATCCCGGTTTCCCTACCGATTATCGCTTTTAGCCTCGAATGTTCATTTCGAACGATCATTTCTCCCATCTCCCTCTTCCTCCCGTTCCCTTCCGGTTCTTCTCCCATGTTATAGTGCGTGACCGATAAATCTACATAAATACACCAGCTTACTTCTCGAATCTGTGCATCCCAAACACCCCCGCTACGATTAGGCATTGAACTGAATCGAAGTCGTCATGCTAAAAGGCTCCCCATTGGCGTCATAATTCTGAATAGCATTACTGCGTCAGATATCTGGTTTCATTTATGCGAAAACACGAGCAATGTTTCTGCAATGGATATTCGTAAACAGGGCTGAGCTGAGAATCTCCCAATGATACTATGCTGCGTCTAGGACTATCCTAGGGAGGTAAAGGCATCACAACTTTGAATGACCAATTCCAATAGCTTGTACAACACGATTTACCAAGGATTGAGAGGCCTAGTAGCACCTGAATGCAATATGCGGTTTGCCTTTTGCGACCTTGTGGGCGACTCGAATATGAATTTTACTGACTTCTTATGCGCGCAAAAGACGGACGAGAACATTTTGAAGAATAGATAACCATTACATGTATGTAGTTATGAACCGGTCGCATGAGCATCCTTGTGGATATAGGTCGGAAGACAAAAAGGAGATTACAGTATTTCATCTGTTCTTGCATTCGCACCCTACTGCATAGGTAGAGGAGTAAAGAAACTATAATTTACTCATAGACAATGATTTCACTTTTCTTTCAGAACCTGAGCAACCACTAGTGGCACATAAGCCATTAGGATTTAAGGAAAGAAAAGTATCGCTCTAGAAAATACTAAATGATAAGTTTCCTCAATATCATCCCTATCAGGTATGATATCACTTGTGAAGGACCCCCTACTCTTGCGGAAAAAGAATGATCCATTCATAGTGAATTGCGTATTCATACAGGGGACCAAGGTCCTCTTGGCTAAGGTACATGAATTAGCCAGTGACTAAAAAAATTGAAAAGTCTTACGTAATATGTATTAAGTGTATATAAATTAAACGTCACCACTAATCACCGAAATTATTGCCACAATACATCACTTAAAGAAAAGAGCTTGGTCACTGTAAGTCTATAAGAAAGATGTATAGAAAGAGAATATTGAGAATTGTATGACAGCTTCTCCTCATATGAAAAAAGGAGCGAAGGTGGTGCAGTGACAAGTAGCGTTAGCGCACGCTCTTATAGTGCGGGGATCATCCCGAATAAGTGCTCACACAGATCAACCTAACCTTCAGTACCCTTCGGGTTAGGTGAAATGGTACCCGCCTCGTGTGTGGAGGCAGAGGCGCTGTTGCACATCGACTGGCCGCAGCAAGTCATTGCATAGGTCATCACGTTCTGAATGGAGCTGGAATGCGCGGCGTATCACGACAACGTAATGTTTCACGGCAAAAAATCATCTTTTTCCTTTTATATGACTGAGGAGGGTAGACGATTTACGTGGATAAATGGTGGAATGTGCGTTTAATTCAATTCAGATTGAAGAGATTGCGCCCAGTTCAAAGTCACTTATTATTCCTGCCATTCCAGGATGAGCTTAACGCGGGACGAGTAACTGAGTACTGGCTGAGTAAAGAGAGACAGTCCACAAGTTTAACGAGTAACTAGCTGGCTGAGTAATGGAAGGTAGCGCGAAAAATTTTCCGCCCCATCCAGAGAAACACGTTGGAAGGTAAATGATGTCAAAACACTGGGAAAGGAGCATAGATATTGTAACTTGGGTGCGTGGCCTTATGTCCAATTTTCGCTTTGCGGAGTCGCAATCAGGACGTTATGAGCACGGCTTGCCGCGGTAGGTGCTGGAGTTGCGTTCAGGACGCAAGGGGCTAGTACCATGGAAATCCTCCAAAGAAATAGTTTATCTCATCATTATCTGCAAACAATAACTTTTGTACCCTAAAAAATACAAAATAGTTACATAAAAAGTGAAGGAAGTAATACCATCACATGATAAGAATCCTAATCAAGGAATAATTAATTCGGGCATAAAGCTTTGAATGGAACGTACACAATGTACGCAATCACACGCGAAGAGATCAACCGCGCCGCTCGCGACGAGGGGCCACGCGACAATAAGACATAAGGCTACACAGCATAAGGACTTTGTAGCTGCGAGAACAGGAAAAAGCATCTCGGCGAACTTGATATGCGGGCGTTGCTTAATAATTCATATCTAAGTGCTAGTGCAATGAAAAACAAATACTTGTAACTAATATCCAAAGAGGGATTTCTTCGCAAGTTCATATACGTATACATACGTATTATCTATGATAAGCTTGTAACATATTGCATACCACTATGTAGGAAATTTATCTGTTGATAAATTGCGCTATGCAAGCTCTCGTCGTGTAGAAAAATACTTATTCTGTTTTTTGATGCTTAGCCGTGTTCGAAAGTACACATTCCGAGTCAATGTGAAAAAAAGGTCGCAGCGTGTTATTATGGCGTTATAGCGTGGTATTGCGTTGAACACCAATTACGTCTAACCTGCAATAACGTTCACTACAAATAATGAAAAATGAAATCGTAAACCGTTTGGAATACTTGATATTATCATTTTAGTGCTGTGAGCAATAGAAAAAATATGTCTGCCTTACTCTTAGGCCGAATTGGTGTACTGAAACGCTACACGGCACTGTGCTGTAACCAGGGTACTCTGAGAGTCGAGGATTCCTCGACATCAAGGGGGGATCGTATTTGATGGGAGGGGGGGGGGGGGGAGGGTAGCAAGTGCAGAGGTTAGCAACGGTCCCAGGCTAGATGATGCGCGGAACGTGCCGCCAGCTGACCCGGTGATGTAACCGGATTGAATTTCAGTGATCAACACAAAAACTACGGTAAAAAATACTTCGTAACACTATGCAACCGGCAATATGTAGTCGCTGATACTGTAGAGATTATGCAGATGCTGTGGGGTCGTATTTGGTCCCCGTTGAGAGAGGCTGCCACTTTCCTCGACCGCTGGGTGCTCTGGTCATAACACGGGTTGCTACCCCTCCTGCCCCCTTCACATTAGCTCCACATTCCGAACAATAGAAAATTGTCAAATTTTTATGAAATTTCAAGTGACCTGGAGTGGGTCCATATTGAAATACACCAAACCGAAACTCGTCCAAGCCAACTAAACCAATCACCCTTTAAAGTTCTCTCAAAGGCACCGCCAAGTGTAAGGAGAACTAACAAGGTGAACTTTTTGTGAGCGAACATTTAAGTTCGGAAGAGGTGGACTGAGCGAACCCCCATTGGAAGAGGTCGCCACGAGGACTTCCTACGCACCATCATCTGCAGCACGTCAATATTTCCAGTTGCCGCGTGGGCGGGGTAACGTTGCGACTATCTTAAAGCCCTTAGCCCATCTACATTGGCACCTTGGCAGATTGGAAGGTTTCGGGTTCATATTCTCAGGTTTTTAACTGTTTCAGTCCGTTCTCTCTTTTCTTTATGCTACTGATCATCTCGACTCCCATAAAAGTATAAACATAAAGTTTTTGTCGTCAATCAATCCATTTTGTAAGATGCGCCGCGCATTCTAGTTCCATTCGAAATCGTAGCGGTAGGTGAATACGATTTGGACCATACAATGGCTTGCGGGGTAGCCGATGTACGAATCTGTGCTTTTATCCTCTCAGACGAGTCCCATTGACCCCGGAGTAATCAAAGCCCTGGTTAGCCTGGGCGGGCGTTGATACAGGATTTCATCCGCGCATCACGAGAGTGGGAGTGCACGCCACCTGTCACTGGACCGCCTCTGCCCTAGGCTTTCATATTCCACAATTATTCCCCAGCCTGCTGGTATCCCTCCTGACCGTATCTTCAGTTACAAAAAACACACAACTTTGACAACCTTGCCTAGTCGGAAAACTCATAGTTACCAGCCGAAATATGCTCTTGGCAGTGCTTACACCTTTACTGGATGTCCTAGTTTGGACGTCCTGCTTGATTAGACCCAGGGTCGTTAGTATTGTTTCAGAACGCTTCGAGATAAGCAATTTACACCCACCAACGTTTTCGAATTATTTATTGCTTAACAGATAGCGCAAATCGAAAATTCATGACATGAAATGCAATAACTGGTGGCTGCACACATAGGGTGGTCATACAAGCTATGTGCTAATAATTTGGTCTGCCAAAGTGTTCAGAGGAGTGAGACATGTATGATCATTTCAAAATGATTTCTTTAGTATCCCTACTATATATAAAACGCTTCGCCTGTCTGTACGTCCCTCCGTCCGTCCGTCCGTCACTTTGACCGTGCGACTGTCACGAAACTAGATATTACATGAAAAACGACCTTTGGAGATGGGGACAAGTTTGGGATGGGTAGGACATGGAACAACAAATAAGAACACACATGAACCAAGTTAAGCTCCGCCCACGGTGGGCAGAGCGTGTTCTGGAATGCTCCGTTTCAGAGCGGAAATTGTAAATTGGGTTTGAAGGTGCTCCATACGTGGAGCAAAGATGGATTAAAGTCAGGGATGAATTGTGAAAGCCATGAAAGAGGCCTGGGCACAGTGAGCGGAGCATTTGTAGTGATGGGTGGAGCTAGGACCTTACATGAAAAACGACCTGTGGAGATGGGGACAAGTGTGGTATTGGTAGGGTAAAGGACAGGAAGTAAAGACCACACATGAACCATCTTAAGCTCCGCCCGCGGTGGACGGGGCGTGCAGTAAATACTCTGTCGTCAAAAAAAGATTTCGATCGACCTAGTGACGCACATGGTGTTTCGCGCACAGTAGTATGCGCCAGCCAACTGATATCAAAGGGTCCGCCAGTAAGCGCGCTCTACCTTTGACAGCTCATGGCGGCCACGTTGTTTGTGGTGGAGTTGTCAAACCAGTTGTTATTATTCAGTGTATCTTCATAAATCACCATGAACTAATTCAGCCACGAGCAACGTGTGTAATTCATTGGAACTTATTACGATAATCATTCCTCGGTTCGAGCAACGTTCCGCGCGCTCCGCCAATTTCGATACAGATCCATGATAACGAACTTTTCCTGGCATGAATTCGGCAATATGGATGTCGAGGATATGTGGTTTCAGCAGGACGGCGCTACGAGCCACACAGCGCGCGCCACAATGGATCTTATGCACGAGCGCTTCGGAGGAAAGGTTATCACGCGCGGAGGCGACATCAACTGGCCATCGAGATAGTGCGATTTAACCCCACTAGACTATTTCTTGTGGGGTTTTCTTCTACGCAAACCAATCACAAAACACTGATGACCTCAAAGTCAACATGCGCCACGCCATCGATGAAATACAGCCCGATTCGTGCGCCAGAGTCATCGAAAACTTTACGTTTCAAATGCGCGCCACCAAGCGAAGCCGAGGTGGCCATTTGAACGATGTTATTTTCCATACATAATGCCTTCGAATACTCTTTCAAACAAAAAATAAATTTCATTCATACCTCTTACACAACTTGCTTTATTTAATTTTAAAGATCGAGCGCGCTTATTGGCGGACCCTATACTATAGTATCCACGGAAATTTCTGGTATTTTCCAAAAAGTCTGGAAATAATAACACAAAAATTTTTACCTCGTGACCTAGTACACACGCTAGGCATAACTCTGAATCTCACAAGACTTCAATGAGCTAAAGCGTTCACTTGTCGATTTTTGGACCCTCAAGACCTCGCTAGACGCACCGCTTCAATTCTTAGAGTGCTCCCAGTCCATAAGGTTCAACTGCCATGGGATTTTCAGCGCATTAGGATGTACACTACGAGAGTAAACTAATCGTACCTGACCCTGATCTTTTAAGCCTTCTTACTGCTATTGTTCAATGGTAATATGTGTACGCGAGAACAGAAAGGAGAGCATGTGAGTTATGGGCGATGTTTAAGAGGAAGCAGTGTCTAACTAGCAAGGGCTGGGCTAAAACCAGGCTATGGTCCAAGGTTTTAGTATTAAACCAGCTTTTTTCCAACTATCTTCATCTCAATTAATGAAGCGAAACAATACTCAGTAGGCTAAAACCCAAGAGGAGTGAAAAAAATGCCCTGAGTTCGAGTACTAAAAGGATAACTCTTAGGAATGGAGGAAGAAAGACGAAATTAGCATTTGGTTACTTCAAATATTCATCAAAAAATTCCATATGGCAATGTTCTGCAGCTCAATGACACTTCGCGGTGACGCAGGCGACGTCGTGCACAAAACGCTATAAAAGCGCTATGGAAACCATTGCAGTAATAAAGGGTTTTCTCGGCACTACAACTCTAAATGAGTGAATCACAACGTATGAATTACAACAGAGCGCTGAAGCCAGTCCATTGAATGATCGGAAAGAAAAAAAACTTAAAGAGAGCTTGGTATTCATAGAGTGGCTTACTTGTGGCAAGTATTGACGGGGTCTATGGACAATTTAGTCATTCAGTCGCGGATTCAATTGCGTCGAAAATGGGTGACACATAGACGCGGACGCCACGCTGACCACATTGGGCGGGGCTGCAATTACCCGAGAAGCCATTTTTCAAGCGAGCAATTCCAACATTCTGGACGCTAGGGCCCCATGCATTCTCGAGCAGGCTGGTTGCAAAAAAAGTCAAATGTCATAATTGATTGATTGGGCTCAGAAAGGGATGATGGACACTCCCCTGTTTTTCGTAATTTTTCAAGAGCAACAATTATTTGAGTGGGTCAGAGTAACGCAGACTCGTGCTGATCTCTATTTCAATAGGAATCCCATTTTCACTTTCTCCTGATCAAAATTATCTTTTCAATTCATGAGATTCCTCTAATACTTTCATACTTCGGATTTTAATTGCCCCTCTTTTCTGCTCACCTGTAAAAGGGGAGGGTACTGCAACATAAAGAATAAATGAATTAGCTCCGACTTCTGCGATCGAAATCTTTGCTAAGCTCCTCACAGCTCAACTTATATTAAAAGAATTGTCCGCGGAAAAAATGAGTTCTTTTCACCCATATATTTATATCGTATCCGCCTAATAAGGGCCGCATGCAAAGTTTCATGCGAAAAAGGGAGCATTCGGCTAAGGGGAAGCTCCCCAAACTTGCGACCGGGTGGACGCGCCCTTTACGTAAAAGCCCCGTCTTGTCGTTCGCCACCGTTGGGAACGGAAAGTGGGACTGTTTACGTAACTTTCTCTTCCTACAATGCGTCTCTGACCCCGTCGCACAACAGGGTGGGCATTTGCTCGGAGGCCCCGCCCATCCGGACGAGACTTTGTGGTGCTGTATCTTAACCGCATTCACATTTTTTCGTACGAAACTTTGCATAGCCCGTATTAGGCAAATGCAACATAAATATATGGATAACAGAAAAACTCATTTTTCCGTGGACGATTCCTTTGAGTAGCACGAAATCATAATCTGGACAAGAAGAACCAATTTCAACGACGTTCGAAAGCTTGCACTAATCTTGGGTAATTGATATTAGTTTGAAAATCAAAAACAGAGGTGGAAATGTAAATGCGTAGCTATCAAAGAAGAAATCAAAAAAACCCGCATAAACACTCAAATTACATTTCCCCCTATTATCTTCATCGTCCGCTATTGCGAATGCGGTAGGGAGTCGAATTAGGCTGGAGGAGAGAAAGAGGAGACACAGGGACACGGATTGCGTGGCCCATCATTGATGAGTAGGATTAGTTTTCCAGACCCGCTTCGAGCAATCTAACGACTAATTGCTGCGCTGCAATATTAGTGTAACGTGAACCTTACAGGAAGGCCTAACTAAATGAGATGAGCTGACTTTGATTATCAAGAGGTATTACTTTAAGGTAATCGTGCACGGAAAATGAGTTTCTCTGTTACACATATACATACTTATGTTGTACTTGCTTAAACGAACCGGAAGGTGTCCGAAACAAGAGGAAGATGCAAAGAAACGAGCATTTTTTAACGAACACTCAAGGTTAGAAGCGATAATAGGCGAAAAAACCTAGACTCAAAAGCGCGACGCTGCGGTCTGTATTCGCATCCCATTTGCATCCAACACACTGACTTTCCGAGTTGTCCGCCGCAGGAGTCGGGCCACGGACCAACGTTAATTGTAGCACCTGACTCGTAGCGCAGTGGAGTGGCCATTCCCAACTAATTAGCATTCATCTAAGTACATCTAGAAACAATTTAAGAAAGAACAAAGTAAAAAGTAAAAGGAAAAAACAAATTTATGATAGAAACATCGACTTCTGGCACCATGCCAAGGCGACAAATTGGCGAGTTTGTTTAATGGCGGCCACTTAAACTCGTCAACACTACGTCTGTTCTACCGTAAGCCAAAATATCCCCTTCCGGTGTCTTTAACCAATGCCGAGCCCTGGCCGACTTATGGGAGGGCCGCATGCGAAGTTTCACGCGAAAAAAGTGAGAATCTGGCATAGATTTGGCTCCTCAAAGTGGCGGATGGGGGTGGAAGGCTTCGAATAAGTGCCCGCCGCAAGAGACGCATAGTGGGATCAAAAAGTTAAGTAAATAGTCCCACTCTCTGTCTCCAACCGCGGCGGACTACGAAGCGGGGCACTTACTCAGCAGTTCCCCCCCCCCCTCCCCATACCCCCGTCCCGCCACTTTGAGGAGCTGTATCTTAGCCGTATCCTCACTTTTTCGAGCGAAATTTCGCATGTGACCCATATTATGCAAATGCAAACACTCGTTTTTTTTGTCCGCAATTCCCTTAATTCGTATGAACACAGTCTTCTGGCAATGGGATCGAATTGTTCTAAAAGCAATCGAATAAAGAAAGGATGTACCGTTCCAGGCCAAACGACGAGGGAGTCGGTGGCATTCCAAACTGGCATGTGTAGGGAATCCACCACTTTCGCGTGGAATGACCGCTTCGTTGTTGTCGCCTTTATTATCACCGTTGCTCCCGCTACTTTTGCCGTCTTGTACCCTCGCCTCCTAGCATACCCTCCCTTCTCCCATTTCGTTCTTCCTACAGTGCACAAGGCAACCACAACTTGTTTGTCAGCTGTAGAGCACCCAGTTTACAGGGGTATTTTACCTTTTCCTTGACAGAGCTCTGCTGGACCTTAGCGGAAAACCACACCCAAGTTCCTCAAATGAGTGGCGAATCACTCTTCGACATGTCTACTCCTCAACTACTTAGAAGGGCAATCTAGGCATAAGTGAACTGTGAGCTTAAAGACAGTATTAGGGGTAATGTGGTTATTGAAAAGTCCCTGAAGAAGTTACTTTCATGGAAACTATGAGCCTAAGAAGGCTATCTGTGGCGAAATCCCGGTGAAAAAGTGCGCCTCCGAGCTGTAGAAACGGCGCAACGGATAGGAGCTGCCGCCTTTCGATAATCGACCCCGCCTCCTATCAACGTGATACCTGGTCGGCTACGATGAGAGCGGCCAAGGATATGAAGTGAGATCGAAGGTATTGCAGCTCGCTATCGCAGTTTTAGCCTGAAGCTCACTCCAGGAAAAAGATGCTGTCGTATTCCCGAACATTCCCTTGTGTTTACTTGGCAGCATGCCAATGGAATTTTCGTTCGAAGTACCCTCCTCTTGGTGGATAGGTCGTCCGCGTCGAGGATCAGCAAGAGAAGGGGGCCTATTTCTCGGTTTTTTTTTGGCCATTTCCATCCGTTTTTTTCACTGTCCTGTTACTAGACATCTCGACTTTTAGATTCACTACTTCTTTCACTTTTCGTCCGACTATCCCTTAATGCTGCCTTCAATTTGACATCTAATTCATTTTCCTTGTCCAATGCATATTCCTTTATATAGCAGCAGTGAAGGAAAAACGAGTACATGGCGCAATTGGGGCTATTTTTAGCAAATGGAGAAGTATACGATTTCTGAGCTTCTAACCACTGAACATTGTACTATGAACAAGAAAACCCCTAACTATAGTAATCATATTCAATTATCCTGCACTACGGCGTAAAAACAAGAACTGCTTATTGAATATCGCGACAATTTTTTCGATTTTATATTCATATCATTTGTTTGTAGCTGAATAACGTATTCGCTAAAAATAACATGCACGCTATTTATAAATCTTTATGGTACTCCTGGAAATTCAACAAGGTTTTATGGGACAGGGGGCGGCTCTAAATAGGCTGAAGGGTGGTTATGAAAGAACCTGTGGGAATGACGTATTCTCTACGTTTTTGTTACAAAGGAAATGATTTCATTACCTTCACTTCAGCACGCAATTCTATATACTAGTAATGATATATATGCTTCAGAAGGTATGTACTAGCCGTATATACGTATCAACTATTTCCACATTTATAAAAATTCTTCTGGTTGAACAAAAAATTCGATTCGGAAAGTGGCATATTTGCAAATAGAATATTCACCACATAGCCAGGGGCAATTCGGACGAAATTTGCTGTCTTTTAGAGCTTACGATGTCAAAGAAGAAAGGACCACACTCATTCGATGTCAGTAGTGGTGGAAACGCTGGCAGCAACAAAGTTAAAGGAGTTTGCAACTACTGCAAAAAGTTTGAAAGCGAAGGCAGAAGAAACTGTTCTAATTATAAGCGCGAAAAGCTCGTCTTCATGATCTTATCGTTGGAATTTACTTGATAAAATCAAACGGAAACTCGTCCAGTACTCACAGTTGGGAAGTAATCTCGTACGAAACCAGGGGAGGTGGATGCATCACTCCACACTTTTGAGATTCCCTTTGGTTCTCCTTCAGCACCACTGGTTTTATGACTGAGCGCCGCGATCTGCTTGAACTATTGTGGACCCAACTACTGAGGGTGGCCTCTAGGGTGTTCGGATTCGGATCACCGGTCCCAGACCCAAAATGTCAGCGGATAGTATGACATATCGTATCTTCCTATACCTCAAGTTCAACCTGCTCCTCAGAGAAGCTTTCCTCCAAAAGCCATTTATATGTATTTCACGAAGAGCTTGTCCACATGATTTTTTTGTAATAATTGAGAAAAAATTTTCGAGCCCACTCGAGTCAAATTTGGAAGCTTCATATTATCCCATACACATCTGGATCGAAATGGAGCAGCACGATACCTCAAAGCGAAAAATTCCTCAAGTATGTAATTTATCCTCGACGACCTAGTAACGACAATGAGTGATTTGGCAGTCGTCGCAGTCACCCTGCCAACGCAGACGATGAAGCAGTTGCCCTCAGAAACCATTGAACTGTTTATTGAAAACGTGCGCTAGGTTTGCCGTAAGTTGGATGCATTCGTCGAAGCGATGAACTTGTTGGAAAGTTCTCAAAGCTTGGTGGAGAGTGCTGCCAACGGGCAGGAAGATGGAGTTAATTGGAGTGTGAAGTAGCGGATAACGCTGTCTTCGTTTCATTTCCTGCCAATAAAGAAGAAAGGTCCACTCTGCTGCTGGTAAGCGAACAACTTCGCGCGCCAGCGATGAATGCACACTCCGGAGAGCAGCTTGGGCCAAATGGTTGTCCCTTCGACTAGATGGCATCATCTACACTTTCTCCAACCACTCTTAATTATTATATTTAGCTGAAAAGTAGTTTGTCGCAGGACTTCGGGAATCCACACACGTAAAGGCAGGTATTTCATCTTGCCGTTGGCGCTTAGCTGGTACCACATGAGGCTCCAAGTAGCCACTGACTATGTATGTATTTCAACAGCAGCTCTGCAACCTCCTTCTTAACCATACACAAAGCGAAAACAGTGGGCGTGACGGGGGTGCGCTCGTCGGTGTCAATCAGCCTAAAAGATCAACGCGCCCATTGCCTTCAAAGGCATACCTTGTGTTGGCTAGACCGGTCGCCATACCATTTTGAGGCATTAAATGGGTGTGTGACGGTTGGGACACACTGTCAATAGGGCCACCAGTCCACGCGATGGACATGCACATCCTTCGAGTCATCCTTATTCATCAATTTAATAGAACAGACTGTAAGGAGGATAGGATTTACATTTACATTTTCAACAAATTGTTTGAGTAATTTTTGTCACAGGGCAAAGGCCACAGACTGTCACAGAGTCACAGGCCTAGGTCAAAATCCGTGTGTCCCCCACCTATACCCACGATGGTTATGTGGTCATGTTGCAGTTGGCTATCGTGTTCATGTCACCTCAGCTATACTAAAACGAACCTGTGACCATAACGGCAACAACTGCGCTCTAGTACAAGTCTGCGTCGCGAATACCAGCCATGCCGAGACGACGGCAGGACATTTGCCGCGATACACGATCGTTACCCTATACACCCATCTGGCATGGCTGGTATTCGCCATGCAGTCTTGTCCTAGAGCGCAGTTGTTGCTGTTATGGTCACAAGTTCGTTTTAGTATAACTGAGGTGACATGAACACGATAGCCAGCTGCAACATGACCACATCACAATCGTCGAACTTTAAATCATTCTCAAATGGTCTGCCAAATCGGTAGAGAACTTTCCCTAAAATTTTCGAACTGAAGACTGAAATGTAAAATTAGGACATCACTGTAGGCAAAGTAGCCTGAGAAGGCTCAAAGTAATGGAAGGTAATAAAAGACGTCTTCACTTCGATCTCCTTGACAGCACTTTGGAGTAAACCAGTTCACTTTGTAGATCTAGCGGACAAGGGAGCAAGCAAAGTGTTTGACTTACGATAAATAGGAATTCATACAGATCTGCCTTTGTCAACTCAATGTATGGGGGGAAGCGCAGCACATTACCTCAGTGAAAAACTGTATTGCGAATACCGTACCACGTCGCGTTGAAGTCTCAAGGATTTGCCGCGCGCGGCCGGCCATGATCCCAACGCTCGTCTCCCGGTAGCCGGGTGTGTACCCTTATGTTAGGATTTTCGCACGACTACGAGCGGCGTGCGACGCATGCGCGTCGCGGTGGTTGGTTCTTGGAACGATTACACGCTAATGTTAGGGGCGCGATACGCAGTTTACTTGTAATCGCTTCGGGACCCAACAACATGACGCCTTTAGCTCTTCCGCATTGCTTCGCTTGCGACATGTCGCGGTGCGAAAATCCTGACATAAGGATACACACTCCCGGTTGCCTATACCATATTGAAACACGCTTATCGCTCTATTCACATATAAGTTTTTTTTTTGATTTTTCAAAAAATTTCAAAACTTTGTAGAACAAAATGGATACACGACAGCTCCACACCATGCCTTGTACGCTCATGTTCTCAGGACAAATACATACATACGACCCATTACTTGACCACATCAAGTGATGAATACAGAAGGATCTACCGCTTCAATAAGGTAATTTGACTGATTTGATGATCATGAGGTGCTTTCAAGGAGTAGAGCTTGGTCGATTGGCGGATATTGCTGGAGGTGCTAACAGTGCAACAGTGGGAGAAGACAGAAATGAACAGCTGTAAACCTAAGGATTAGACCACGATGATGTTCTCTTTTTCTGAGCATCGATCGGAGCCAGTCACCTTAATCTATGGGTCTCAGAGGTCATTCATTGCAAAAAGTGGAAAGTCTTGACCACCAAAGATGTCAGTCAACCGCTGATACTCAACTGCCTTGCTACTGTCACTTCTTCTGTGAGCTCACTTTCGTTGCTGCTTTCGTTTTCCTCAAACACACATCGGTAGATTCACTCTAGCCCAGACAGCTGTGTAGGTTCACGGTTTCATAATTTAGAAAAAAATTACGAATTTTGCTATTTCATCCATCATTTCCTCAGTGTATCTATGGGGACTCATTAGCCCACGATACTAGTTAATTTCGCAAAGAGCATAATCATGTCAAAATTATTCCTAAATAAGTATAGGAACGAGAAACGTTAAAAACCTTTTCAGAGATGCGCCTTGCGTTTTGCTTTCATTCAAATCGTAGTGAAACTTGTTTGCAGCCTGTCTGGTCTACAAAATGATCTGCAGAATATAGCCGATGTACGAGATACGCTCACGTCCCAGACGAACCGGTCATCCCACGGATGGAGAAAAAAGGCTTGTTTAGCATAAACGGGCAATGATATGTGAATCCCAGCATCATGCATGCGGTAATGTCGCCACTTTGAAAAATAAGTATTATTGTGCTTACGGGTTGTAGAGGTTGCTCCACTAAAAGCGAAAAGCTCAAGTCTATTTTGATCAAAAGCCTAATTTGTTCTGTTCACCGAACAAATCCATGAGAATTCCAAAATTTCCTGAATTTATTGCCCGTCATGATGGATAGTTCTCGGTTTTGTTTCTACCATATTATCCCATGGAACGAGTTTGAGGAGTATATACTAGTTGTTGAAGCAATTTAGGGAGTGACTGAGTCTGCTTGGCTGTTTTCAAAATTAGTCTTATATTTGTTGATGTTATTCAACCCTTCTGCTATATGCACTAGTCAAATTTCGTAAACAGAAAGGACGTTCAGCGTGTTTGCAATAGTATTATCTCATTAAAAACAGCCTAAGACCCTTATTTCAAATGTTATACGAGGGGTAATTCGGATGTTCAGCAAGGAAAACACGGTTTTCATAGATGGAAGCTAGGTTTATGGAGACCATATGTAACGCAATACGTTAAGGTGCGTTTTGCCTTTTCAAGAAAGTACAAATTTGGGCGCACTAGTTTGCATTCCGTAGACAAGCGAGCGCATCACGTCCTACGCCGCATGACCGCTGCACATCAAAGATCCACGTGGCCCTTGAAAATACTTCACGTCCTGGCGCGCATTATTATGCTGCAGCTTAAAGACAGCGATAGGGGTAATGTAGGTACTAGGAATTCTAAACTGGGTCATCCAAATGAAAGCTAGAGGTCTAAAAAGACTAGATGTGGCGGCATTGTCAATGAGGAATGGTGCTTCCGGGCTTTCACAGCTACCACTCGTTTTATGCCAGCCCGCCCCTTTTTTGGGGGCGACCCGCCCTTTTTGAAAATCAACGGCAAGAAGAGGGCCTTATGTCTCGGTTTTTTCTTTCGGTTATTTCTTCATTTCCGTACCATTGAGCACATAGACCTTCATATTCAATTATCCTTCCATATACGCCCCCGAATTACCCCTACCACTACCTTTGAGGCACTGCCACATCGCCTTACTTATAACCATAAGCATCATATAGATCTGCATGTCTTTTACAGAAAAAATAAGTTATGCTGAATATTGAAAAATATCGAAGGAATGGATTACTAGAAAGTAAATATGAAGTGCTTATCATTCTGAGAAAATGGCATATAAGTGGCAGGAATAAGGTAAAAACTGAAAATCTAAATCACACCAGTTCGCATGAATGTTTAAAGTCTAGAGCTTGAAAACACCGGAAGGGATAAACTTGGCAGATTGTGGAACATAAAAGTTGGAGTGCTCAGCAGTGCAAAATTTGAGAACAAACGAAATAAAACTGCGAAAAAAATGATAAATAGGAAACCGAAAACCCCGGCTGATGAACTGCAGCGGGACATGCCGTGTTACGGGATCGTCACAAAACCCAAGCCGTACTTTTTCAATGCGAGCGTTACAAATCACCTGTTCAGAAGTGGAAGGTTTGTTTTCAGAGAACATGCATTCTCAGTTCTCATTCCATCTTGCCCCTCCCGGGCGAAGTTCAATAGATCCAGTGTCGCCATCAGCACGCGTCGCTTGGTCCTTCACAAGCTGGTTGGGGTTGGAATCCATTAGACTCTTGGTGTGCTTCTACCCAACAATATCGGCTCGCTAATGAATTACGTTCACAAAACAAACAAGAATTTTTGAAAATTATCATACTGCCGTGACCTGAGTGCATGTTACTCCCCGATTTTGATGAAAACATACCAGTCAAATAAAAAAAAGGTCCACTTATTGGGTCTCAGAACTTTGTCCCCCTTAAATATTACGCTGGATATATCCATTTCACCATCAGTTTTATAGACATAATCGAGTAAGTCATTTCTAACCAGCAATGAAAGTATAAATTCACATTACTTATCCTTATGGAGTAGAATCCAGCGAACAGATAACTCTTCCTCAACCTAGCATAAACAAAAGTGCTACAGAAGAGGGAAGACTGAGGCTTTAATGAATTCTTGCTAGGCACGCCTCAATTGCGTACTTTCAGATACTATATTATTACTATTATGCCATAAATAATGTTTTTAGTATATAAAAACGAGTACGGCCTTGAATCATGGCGAGTGGCGAGCGTCAAATCAAAACAGCTGCAGCGACCGGAAATGTCACATAAGTATGCTAAATATGCTTGATGGTCAGTCTGGTAAATGAGCTGGCGATCTTGAGTTGACGACGGCCGTTTAGCGATACTAGTACTTCGTTAGACAGAGTTCAGAGTGGTGAAATCAGCCTATTACGGAATTTTGGAATCTGCGAAAAAGTATCGGATACGTATCGATTGGAACATTCTGGAAATTGCAGTTCTGTGGAAACGCAAAATCCGCCTTTTTGCGGGGCTGTGAAATCCTTACTTCTCTAATTATCTCAACAAGCGGAGCTCGGAAAGCGTTACGTATCTGATCCTTTTCCGCTCATTCCACTATTACACACCTCCGCAAAAATAAATACCCGTTCTCATCACTTCTCGCAGATTCTGTGACACCGCAAATTCGACCACGATACGATACACGCACCCTCCCATCCGTTTGCCACCATCATTCAAGCAAAACAGTCTTCATACATGGTCTCATACATGTGCAGAAGGGTCCTTGAAGAGAAGCCGCTTTCCACTGCATTCCTTGGGCTTGAAGAAAAGTGGCTTCGGAAAGATTACATGAATATGATTTTTCAAAATTTTCCCGTACTCAATATTCCGCTGAATAGGCGTTGTGACTGCGAGTTGTTTAAAGTTCCGTAAGCTCAGACCTGCAGCGAAATGAACCACTCTCCTCTTGTAGAGGATCCAGGAAGTAAGAAATACTGATTTCCTTCTTTTATTAACGAAAATCGCCGCCATTTTGTTGGCGAATTAGAGTAATTAACTCATTAGCGACCTTGTCTTACAATTTCCCTCGATCATACTTTCAAGTGGAAGCTCGTGCAGCCCTGGCACTGGAAATGGATATGTTTATATGTATATATAGTACACGACTTCACCCCTCAGCGCGCACTCAGTTCTTGACGGAACCACCAGCGCACTCAGTGCGCACAGTGACGCAATCGCCGTGTTGACGTGACCCATTTCGAATTTCCTGACGCACTCCGTATATTTCCTTTCAGGTCGGCCTTATTTGGTGGGAAATGGTTGGCGAAAAGGGAGATGCGTGAGAATAATTGGCATAAGATTGTTCAAAATATGATGAAGCAGCTTTCGCAGAATTTCTAGTGCGATAAGAAGAAAATTTCAAAGCCATATCCACTAAACTCTTTCGAAGCAAGTTTTTCAGGCCCAAGGAATGCAGTGGAAGGCAGCTTATCTTCGAGGACTCTTCTGCACATGTAAGAGGCTGAACTGTTTTGCGTGAATGATGGGCAAATGGATGGGAGGGTAGATGTATCGCATCGTGGTCGAATTTGCGTTTTTGACTAGGAAAAGAAGGTAGGTTCAATGACAGATGACATCGCCATCTTTGTACAGGATTTTTGGCACTGGTACGCCCTGTGGGCCGATCTCCAATACTATGCAACTTTTAAATACATAATCCAAACTCATTGTGCATGGACCACTGCGATCCTCAAAGACAGAGATGGGATAATGAGAGTGATAATACCTCTTGAAGTGAGTGACCTAAATGAAAGCTAAAGGTCCAGAGGATTGTATGCGGCGAGCTTCACGGTGCAAGGCGCAAATGGGCTACAGAAAAGGTGCCTTTTTCAGAGGCTGCCCCTTTCTGTTTCTTCATATCCACATGGAATATTACACAAATATATGGTATATGATAAAAAGGCGGGGATGGTCAAGCAACTTAGGTTGGCGACCGCAATATGCTCTATCAGTGAATCAGTTACTGCACAGGGGCTAACCTCCAGATTCTGAAGGTTGCAATTTCGACGTATATCGTCATAGTGACAAAACATACTGGCTATGTATGCTCTCAGACGCCTTAAGAATGCTATCGCAATAAGGGCATCAAAAAAAGGTACACATCTGGGCATTTTGGAGGGATCTTTAAGGACCACACTCAAACGTAAATTTTTGCCTAAACCTTAGTGCAGGTGTAGGTTTCTCCCCCATTTCGAGGTGTAGGTAAAAATAAGTGAGTGAGTCTATAGTGAGATATCCCATCCCCTCTTTGAGGTATGTTTCTTTATGCCAGGATTTCGCACCGCAGCGTGTCGCAAGCAGAGCGATGCAGCAGAGCTGAAGGAGGCGTGTTATTGGTCTTAAAGCGACTACAAGTCAACTGTGTATGGCGCCCTCAGCATTACCGTGTAATCGCTCTAACAATGAGATCTAACTGTAGCGGCGCACATAGCTCGCATATACCGCGTCGCACGTCGCTCGTCGTGGTGCGAAATCCTGACAGAATGGTACACTCCCCCCCCCTTCCCGCCTCATCATAACGATAGAATTGCCTTAACAATTGTGACAGGAAACTGAGTACAAGAAGGTGGTCCCAGAAAATGGCACATTTCAGCCTTTCCAGCCTAAGCCCTTCACAACGCAAACACCCACTTAGCGTGCTCAATGAGCATCGTAAAAATGATCCACCGCATGTGTCAATGCCGCGTTTTATGCGCTCACATATAAGGTGGCTAGCAATTAATCGTCGTCGGAAAGAAAGAGGACCCGATGGGTCCACGAGGTTTTGGTCTCTGCGCTTGCCGATGGGAATCCAAGTACTATACATTGCTTGATTTTCCTTACCCTTCACTTCCTTTGAGGATGAAGTTTTCATAAAAGAACAACAACAAAGAAGTGAAGCAAGGGTTTGATCAAAACTCGACTAATCGGTTGTTTTTTGGTTTTTTAATAACAAATATGAGTAAAATCATAAGACTGCAAATCGTAGGCGATTGCATTATCCGCTGCTGTGCGACAGCGTCTCCATAAAAATGTATTTATCATTATTGGCATTACTATTCCTATTATTTATTATTATTAATACTATTATTATAACTATTTCATCACTATACAGAGTGAGTGAGTAATAATAATAATAATAAACACATAATATAACATAAGAATAATAACATTTTATTATTGTTTTGTTATTACCCTGTTTTGATATCAGTGTTATCACTGTAACTGTTTATGTTATTGCTAGGATTTACGCGAAAAATTTCGGTCAATCGTGGCATATGAACTTGCCAACCAGAATGAAAATATTGTAGGATGGTGAAAAAGCTGAGAGAAATCAGTTGTTAGTCCTCCCTTAGGGATTGCCTTGCACTCGCTTTCCATTTGTACTCCCTGAGTTCTGCTGTCGTGTTTTCGAGGTACAAAATGGTTTGCGAGAGCCATGCGATGCTAAACATGTGTTTTTGTACTTCAAGTATAATGTCATTTATAATCTCAAGGGAGACAGGCTCGACTGGCATCAGAAGTATTCGAGGGTTACCAAATTTGAGTGGGTGTTGACAACTTCAGCCGTTTTGTCTATACATTTCTCTGTTTTTACTTTGATTAGCGTTCAGATTTGAAATGGTCGATGGACAGAAACAATGATTCAAAGATCGGCAGGAATTAGTTGTAATTAGGAATGCTGAAGAGGTATGTTACTAGTTATCATCGTAAAAATATAAACAGTGAGAAGGCACATAGGAAACGAAAAAGATAGCACAAGCAGAAGCGCTGAAATAATCGAAAACGAAGGAAAAGTCCAGGTATCCCTAGTTATGTCTGATTACAGACAGCAATCAGGTTGATGCATAGCTGGGGAATTTTCTGGAAGTTGTCGTGTTTAACTGGCAAGAATGGAGAAGGGAGAAGCATTTGTCAGTGGAAGGCTGGGAAGAGGAAAAGGCTGGGCGGAGAAAACTGGAAAACAAGTAAAACTTTGTGGGAATTTTCAGCAAATTTCGTGCTGTACTTTTCAAGACGCCTTGTTGAGGACACGGAGGAAGTCGTACGGAAGAGAGTCTCGCATCAACGCAGGCAGCTCTTTCGAAACGTTACTCATTTCTGACCACTATGTATCCTAGAATGAGAAGATGATCCTATTTCTGTGAACACATTCGTCTTGGGAAGTTCTATACCCTTTTTTGTTGAACTTATTTCCATTAATTACCCACAATGGCTTCAAGTGCAATTTCTACTTGGTTCTCTACCAATGTGAAATGCAAGTTTGGGCAGCGCCACTAATTGGGAAGTGCAAAAGCTTCCCTAAAAGCAAAGCAGTCTAGAAACCACTTCCTAGACTGATTCTTCCTTCCTTTTTCGGAAATCTGTGTTTGTTAAGGTTAGCTGCTTTCGAAGAAAATGCACACGAAAATGCCCAAGAAAAACAAATAAACCAACACTACGAGGCGCAACGACGATTACGTGGATTCAATCCCACGCTTAGAAATATGCCCCCCCCCCCTCCACCCTATTGTTCTACTTCTTCAATGTCTCGTAGCGTGAACACTAGGGGATAAAGACAAACTGGGAGTGAATGGGTTTTTTCAAGTACCAAAAGTAAACGGAAATGGAAAATGGCCAACAAATCGCTATGTTTTCGTGACTGGGAGCAATTTATGTAGAGAGCATTACAACGAGCGAACATAAGCAATGACATAGCCAACCACAATAACTGGGCATGTATTCTGTCCAATATCTCCGTACATGTGTCCAGCAAGCCACGCCCTACTTGTCAGACTCTCCATTACCAACATATTTTACATGCAAGCTATGCAATCTCGAAAATTCGGCCATCAATAAAGTCCTGGAGCCAGGCCCAGGCGTCCGTCAGAGAATCCTCGATGAGGGAGGGGTGGTTTTATTCTAAGCTGGAAAATAGGGAGTCGTATTTGAGTTCGGAGGGGACATATTTTCTTCCCGACAAGTCCTCAACAGATTCATCATTTTATTATATTTTTTCAAAACGCGTGGGGGGGGGCGACATTTTTTGCAAACATTTCACTCAACGTAATGCTTGACCCTGAGGTGAGTTCGCGTTGCGACGTCCGCCGTGACAGGATCAGGACTGGCCTACCGCAATATTTTTGAGAAAATACGACCCCTCCCTCCCCGGTTGACGAACACGTGAAGGAGCCTGTGAATGTAATCAGGCCGTCTCCCACATCAATCGATAATCCTAGCACACAAAGTATATATGGAAAGGGCGATTTGACGGTTTCAAATGCCCAGGGAGAGGTAAGGAGAAACTGGTAACTGGGAATACATGTTCACTGAAAACAAACCTTCTACTTCAGAAGAGGTGACATGCAGCGAAACTCGCGTTGAAAGGCGCGGCCTGGGGTCTTATCATCCACAATCTGCCCTCCCCCTTCCGGTGCCTTCAAATCTACTTCATGGTGTATGGGTGTTGGGTATTCCTCAATGAAATTGTCAAAATGCGAAACCATCCGTTCGAACCGACAAACGATTTCCCGTCGGAAGTTCTTCGATCAAGCTTGCCCTTGGTGAGGCGCAACGGAGCGCATATTAATTGAATCCTGAAGTGATTTCTGCCCTGTTACTTGGGTCCTTTAGGAATCGCTTTAGAACTCAGCTAATATGGCGCTCCATTGCGTCTCACGCCACACGGGCTAAGCGAATTTTCTGCCCTGATAGCACACAAACTACTTCAGATTGAAGTACCGAGAAAAAATGGGAAACATAGTAGTGAACTTCGATAAGACTTTTGCTCAGAGAACTATGGAGCTGGAAGTGCTCTCGTGGCCTAGTTATTTAGCCATAAGTTCATACTAGAAAGTGGGAGGTTCTGAGTTGCATTTATTTATGTGTGAGAGTTTTAAAAATTGTCCCCTCGCTGACGACATGACCGTCGAAGTATTCTTCTCTCTGATTTGTGTGGTTATTCACAGCATATTCTGCGTTCTCTTTCCAATTCTGACCGCTAAGCTTTTTCCGGCCACCTCGTAATTACTCAAGCATTGCGATTTTCGGCTGCGTCCTTTCTTTTAATGATGATAATTAAAGGCACAATTGACAATACTATGAGTATCGTGGTTTTATCCACGAGTAGAGCGGCCATTCCATCACCGTGGCGCGAGGGTGCGTGCTAAACACGTAAAGAACCCGTAATTGAGATGGCGGCCACCGTCTCAAGACAGCCTACATCCATTCATGATTTGGGCAGCGAGGCAGCGGTGACACCTAGTCCATTTTGCAGCGCTAGATAGGGCGTGGCCTGAGTGGCGAGAGTGAGAGCGTTCAATACACTCTCACCCAAGTCCGTAGGCCACGCCCTATGAAGCGCTCCGAAATGGACGGTGCGTGGATGAGAGGCATGATATCGACTGCGATAAGAAATAAGTGGGGAAATTCCCATAGTAAAAGCAACCTCATCGAATGACACATTCACGTATAAACTTGCCCAAATGCATGCCTCTATGGGCTGCAAACTCGTCGAAGTCAAGCGAAGGGTCAGAAACACCTTACTTTCAAGGTTTCAGGAGGTTTTCATTTTTTTCTCTTCACATTTGGATTCTAACACTTCCTGGGTCGCGAAAATTATCGTGAACTGTTTCTTTGAGGGTTTTCAGTGTGCTTAAAGATGATAGTTAAGGACCGATTAGGTCATGCATAGCACTTCCTTTAATGGTCACAGGAACATTTGAAGGTAATGTTCCTGTGACCTCCAGAGGGAAGGCTCTTTAGAGGCCTGACAATTCTCAGAAAAGACATCCATCCCATCACCGCAACCCAGTTCACTCGCTAGTTTCGATCTCATGCGTCTTACATGCTAGATGGGTCTTGTGACCAAGCATACTGAACGATATCTCATCTACACACATCAGAGTTATGAGCCATGGTACGGCTCCTGGGTGCTAGGGTATATATTGGGTAGTCTAAAAATTTTTTTCGTATTTTCAAATACCGCTTTTTCCCTCAAAACTGCTTTCCAGGAATTTCTTCTGTACATATATATTTAGTACAAGTCCACACGCATCTATAGGTACTATTGTCTTCCATCTCCCGGATAACCCTTTTCGGCAAAATAAACATATCAACGGTCAACCTCATTTTCAATACAAAAATTATAAAAAAAATTTTCTTCGAATGGCATTAGACAGGGAAAGGAAAAGGTGATAATCCGATGGAGCAACATCAGGGCTATAAGGTGGATGGGGCAGCAATTTTTATTCAAGCTCGAGAATTTTTTGGCGAGTCATTTTTTCGATAGTGGTAAAAAAATTTTGAAATTTTTTTTTAAAAAAATTCTCGAGCTTGGATAAAAATTGCTGCCTTATAGCCCTGATCCTGCTCCATCGGATTATCACCTTTTCCTTTCCCTGTCTAACGCCATTCAAAGAAAAAAATTGGAATTGAAAATGAGGTGACTTTTGATATTTTTATTTTGCCGAAAAGGGTTATCCGGGAGATGGAAGACAACGATACCTATAGATGCGTGTGGACTTTTACTACATATATACAGGGGGTGCCAAAAAAAAGTAATTTTGTCTCGTCCACTTTCACCCCACTTTAGTCGTACTACAGCAAATTCTGTTGAGGTATTTTCATCCCCAGATTCAAGAGCAGACCTCACTCTATCACTATACTTCGTGGCAGCCTTCTGCACGAGCAGGAACGGGAGCGAGGAAATAGTGAACAAGATGTGTCACCTCAACTGAGCAAAATCGGAAATTTCGTCGCCCTCGTTCACAACCTTACTGGGGTCCGTCCACTCTGGGTACCTAAGGGGATTCATACTGGGTGGTGTTCTTTAGGATTCCGTTTTTTCCGGGCTCCCAGCGCCCTTAGTTTCCAAGAGCCAAAACGTGCACTTACCACTGAAACCCCTCCGGAGGCGGATTTGGGCATGAAAATGATACTTCGGATCATAACAGCCTTGTCCAAGCAGCAGGGGCTATGTGACTTCTATGAACCGAAGGGCCAATCCTTAGGAAGCTTCCCACAAAAGACCTACCATGGAACCCGGCTCCACTGTTTTAAGGGGACCTTGATACCGTGGGTGCTCCGAAGCCCGACTGCGCCGCTAAAAGGTTCTATATTTTTATGAAAATGAAAGTAGTGAGTCTCAGCTTGTTCCTGCTTTTAGAGGAACATTTCGGGAATATTTTGCTCCAATACTTTCATTTCTTTCGTTTCCCTATGTTTTGTATAATTGGGAGATGTGAGCCGTGGGCAAAATTACTTTTTTTGGCACCCCCTGTATGTACAGAAGAAATTTTGTGGAAAGCAGTTTTGAGGGAAAAAGCGGTTTTTAAAAATACGAAAAGACTTTTTAGACTACCTAATATATATTTATTACACGAGGTAGAGCTCATGTGTGATGTGAGTTAAACACAACCGTAATACTAACTAACCAATGAATAAACGAAAAAAACCCTCTATGTAGAACAAAGAAAGACAGAAAAAAAGGAACATTGCAATCACAAAGGAAGTGAGAACTGCGAGAAATAAAAGAAAAAAAACAGGTAGAAACTTAGAGCTGAATCAAGGTATCATAACAAAACACTCTACGGAACCAAGTGACGGTCGACTGAATTTTTGAAAGCTTGAACACTCACTGGAAGGGCTACAGATCTAGCAAGTTTAAAATAGTCCCTGCCAGCTCTTAATGTAAAGAAATGGTACCTTAAATTGCGTTTAGCTCGCAGAATTAGACGTTTATTGGGATCACCTCTGGTAGCAGTGGACCGTGCAGTACAAAACTGATCAGGATTGAGACCGCAATAACCGTGAATAATTTTGTGAAATAGAATGAGATCAAGCTTCCTACGCCTGTGCGAAAGAGTGCGCAGCTTAAAATTCTTGTTCCTTTCCATACTAGGAGGTATACAATCATAAAGAAAACCCAGGACCCTTATCATCAGTTTTCGCGTGAATGTGTTCTGCACTCGCTCAAGTGCTGCGATGGATTTAGCTTTATACGGATTAAAAACAGGCGTGCCGTACTCCAGAATTGGTCTGACGTAGGTTTTGAAAGCGCGTAATAGGACAGCAATATTCTTCGAAGTGAGGACTCTGAACAACTTATAAACCACCATGGTAGCCTTTCGAGCAATGTCCTCGCAGTGAGCATCGAAGGAGAGATTCCTGGTGATGAGGAAGCCCAAGTCTCTCTGTTGCTCCACTTTGCTGATACGTGCGCCATCTATGGTGTAGGTGAATTGATCATTTTTCAATGAAAGGTGTAAAGTGCAAGTTTTCTCTTTTGGTAGGGGAGACCTCAACTCCTAGACCATCTGCTAACAGCGTCAATTCACTTCTGAAGGCGTGAGCAGTCTTCCACCATGCGCACTGAACAGTACAATTTCACGTCATCAGCAACAGCAAATGCTGTGCATAAAGCGCCACAGTTGGTGATGAGACGTGGCAGTTCGAACGTGAAAATATTGAAGAGGAGAGGGGAAGGACGCTACCCTGAGGTACCCCGCTAGGCACCTTTCGCGGACAAGAAAAGGTATCGTTGACTCGAACTACGAACTGACGGTCACTTAAAAAGGGGTAGTTGGGGGGGGGGGCACTCGACAAAGGCAAGAGTCGCGCCCAATTTCTGCTTATAAGCACTCTCAAGGTTATTTTATGCCTAGATACAGCTAACTAACTAAGAAAACGATTGAATTATTCTTCAATTAGCATATTACGAAAAATTAGCTACAATTAGACTAAACCACCACTTACGCGCATTCGCCTTAGCCTAGGGGAGTGGAATCTCCTTCCCGAAGGCTTAGGCTAACATAGGATGAAAAAATGCACGGATTTGCTCAACAGAATCGTTTCTATGCAGAATTCGAACCCGATTTGTATAGCGCTATGCCTTCTCTGCGCTCTAGCCATGCGTTAGAGACGCAGAGACACTACTGCAGTGGCACCCCCAACTACCTTAGCACCGGCTCCTGTAGGTGTTACGTCTGACTCGCCTTAATGAATGGATGCCGCCTATCTTACATTCTCCGCCTCTTCGGTCCGACAACTGTTTCTTCTGGGAGTCCACGTCATCGTGTTTCGTCTCTTTGAAAGATGACAATTATTCTGTATTCACGAAAAAGGATTGCTTTTAGAAAAATGGGAAACCATTAATTTTTCCAAAACACCCTCTTTCCCAAAAACTGAATCGGTGAGATTGCCATCTTCTACATTTGCAGCGTCGTTTTTTACCTCTCAATAGATGGCTGAAATGGCTGCGTGCTGTTTGCCCCTTCTCTATAGACTATGGTTGAATCGATTCAGAGATGGAATAGGAAGAGCAAGAGAAGCACAGCTCTGCTCTGACAGCTTCACGTAGCGACAATGAATTTTGATTAATTAAAATGAATAATTAATTTTTACCTCTCTTATTTTTGATGCTAGGAGTGCAATGAGGAAAGAATGTCCTATGTTTCAAATGACTTGAGCGCTTTTTGCTTTGTTTTGAATATCTTTGCATGCCAAACTCGACACCTATCCTTTTATTGCTCATTAAATGCATCTGATAAGAACCGTCTGAAAGGGTTATCCACCGGTTGACGAAGGTACCCCTGAAAGAGCCTTTTCTGATTTTTGCCAGGCAGCCATTACACGAAGCTAGTATATAAGCACCAATCGTTAACGACCCCATTACACAACATTGCTGTTTTGCTTGTACCACCTCCCAAATTACTCCCATTTCACATATCCCGCCCTCTTAAAAACTTGTCAAGGTTTTTTTTTCAGAAAATCTGGAGTTTAAAGTTCCTTCTGATAGTAAAATGACACACCAATGGCTCGACAGTGCAGTGTTTTAAGGTAGACGTGACTGGTCCTTGCTGACATACGCCACACGTTTTACTTTTAAATAGTACAGGATTTTGGGT
The DNA here is from genome assembly GCA_963978905.1 of Trichostrongylus colubriformis. Taxonomy (NCBI): domain Eukaryota; kingdom Metazoa; phylum Nematoda; class Chromadorea; order Rhabditida; family Trichostrongylidae; genus Trichostrongylus; species Trichostrongylus colubriformis. Next base: position 20,133,700 of record OZ022260.1, read on the forward strand.
GGTGTCAAGTACACAATGAATTGCGGGCAACAAGATAAGCCAGGTCAGTGCTTTTGTCCTCTCAGACTGTTCTCGCACCAACACCCACGCCGGGAATGGAAAGCTTAGCTGGGCCGTGCGAGAGAAGAGAGAGGATTTGATCCCTTGACCATCAGGGCTGGCGCGACGCTATTTGCCAGTGCACCAATCCTTGTTCGAAGTTGCCTTACCACCTAATGTTTTTCTCTGAAAGTTCTTCATGACAAAATACTGGTTGACCTGCGTCGTCTATGCTTGAGAGCGCTCAAAATTATTCTGTTTCATTTTTTAGTGTTGCTGACAACATGGCACAGGTAAGTGCGCACTTACGGCACATGGTTCTGCGCTACAAATCGCTTAGCTTAATAAGTACAAAAGTTTTTTTTACGAAATCTTCTCATATGCTGCCTCAGTTCTAATTGAATGAATGAAGACCCTGTTCATGCACGGATTGCTAGAAAAAGCTCTGGAAAAGCCATTGCATTCCAAATACGATTTTCTCGGGACTGAGATACTAGCCCGTAGTCTTCGAACCTTTCACAAACTCTGCCTCTTTCACGGGTCCCGCCCATTGTTCCTTGGACTGTTCATAACCTCCCCTTGTCACCTATGTAGTTGCTTCAATGATCTAGAGCAAACACTATTATGAAGAAGAGCGTGAAGAGCATCGCTTCGTATAGTTTCTACGCAATTCTCTACGCGTTCGATATTCATTCGAAAGCAAAGATCCCTGAATGGCTAGCTGAACTATACGATAGTTGTTTGTTCGATCGCATATTCGTACTAGAGCAAGGAAACGTTAAATATGGGATTGCGCTATGTACGTCGCATGATCATGGGGCAGGACATGAACGTGAGTCAAAGATACTGGAAGGGGTAAATTTTACACGTTATGGTATATGAAAGTTGAGATGCTAAGTAAAACAACAGCCAAGAAAAAAGTGGAAGAAACGGTCAAAAATTCTCTGTGAGGACGAACTGGAATGAGATCTCTTTACGCTCCTTTTCTTTCGCCTCCCCTACATCATAATCCGCTGGAGGATAGTTTTGGACGGCGAAACTATTTCAGACAGCCGTGGATGTTGCCTTCGCACCAACTGTGCCATGAAGCACACCGCAGCTTGAAGAGCGATAAAAATGCAAAAACCACTCGTTTCAGCCCCACGGATAATTCTTCATGACTGACCCCTTCATTTACAGAGAATATCGCCACCTGTTCTGATATCCTCAACTGCTCCTTTTTGTTCATAATATGCTAAAAGAAGCAAATGTAAAAGAGGTTGATCTTGGCGGTATTCGCTTCCACACAAAACGACAGTTGTGATTTGCTCAATTAGCTAATGTAGATTAGCATGAAGACAGTGGTAGAGTTATGAGAACCCACGAAAAGTGTCATAGAAATGGAAGCCGCAGGTCTGTGAAAATATGTGGCGGATTTTCCGATGAAAAGAATCGCCCCCGGGCTTCATGCGAGCCCTTTTTTCCAATAGCCGCTACTTCTTTTAGCAGTGCCCCCCCCCCTTTACGCTGACAAAGAACGCCTCCTTTCGAAGTCAACGGTGGGTACGGGTCTTATTTTTCAGGTTTTTGTCGCTCCATTCCGTTTTTTCTTCACTTTTGTACTATTAAATGCTTGGACTTTCGTATTCAATAATCTTTTTATCGGCCCTGACCACCACTACCACTGCTTTTAGTTGAAGGAATCGAGCATGAAAAAGGGTTTTTCTGTTACCCATATACTTATGTTGCATCTGCTTGATAAGGGCCGCATTCAAAGTTTCACGCAAAAAAAGTGGGAATCCCCCCAATATACAGTTCCCCAAGATGGTGGGCGAGGGACGGGGCGTCAGAGTATGTGCCCGCCCCGTCGTCCACCGCGGTCAGAGACGCGTATTAGAAACAGAAGTTACGTAAACAGTCCCACTCTTCGTCTCCAACCGCGGCGGACGACGGGGCGCGCATTTACTCTGAGGCCCCGTCCTTCGGTCATCACCTTGAAGAACAGTATCTTAGCCGGATTCCCACTTTTTCGCGTGAAACTTCGCATGCGGTCCTTATTAACTGAATGCAACCTAAAGAAATGGGTAAAGGAAACTCATTTTTCCACGGACGACTCCTTCAAGTTGCCTCCCTAACACGGGGTTTATCGAGTTTACTAATATATTAGGTCGGCAACTAAGTCATTGCGGATTTCACTCATAGATGACTTCAGTTGAATATTCGGCTTTACTGGCGTAGGCCAAATGTTGAACACATATTGTTATCTAATAGTAGGCAATCCTGCTATCAATCAGTAAAGAAAGTTTCTTGATCGGTTGCATTATTTTCGTTTGGCGTGTGCTGAAAAATGGAGAATCAAAACACTCATTTTCGTCATATTTTGCTTTATTATTTCCTTAAAGGGAAAAACGCATCGCAAGCTCTCAAAAAGTTATGTGCTGTTTATGGTGCCGAAACCTTGAAAGATCGGCAGTGCCAAAATTGGTTTGCCTAATTTCGTTCTGGTGGTTTTTCTCTCAAAGATGAGAAACGCTCTGGTCGCTTGGAGTTGACAACGACTTAATCAAGGCAATACTTGACTCGGATCGTCACAGTACAACAAGTGAGATTGCAGAGAAGCTACAGGTATCACATACATGTATTGAAAAGCATTTAAAAAAAACTTGGGTACGTGTCAAAACTGGATATTTGGGATCCTCACGAACTGAAGGGACCGCATTTAGTGCAGCGCATTAACATCTGCGATTTGCTAAAGAAAAATGATCCATTTTAAAAAGAATCATCATTGGCGATGAAAAATGGGTTGCTTACAATAACGTCCAGCGAAAAGATCGCCCAGGTGAACGAGCTCAAACAAGAGCAAAAGCTGATATTCACCAAAAGAAGGTTTTGTTGTCATTTTGGTGGGATTACAAAGGAATTTTCTACTTTGAACTCCTACCATCCAATCGAACGATCATTTCTGATGTCTACATTGCACGATTAACAAAAATAAGCAATGCAGTTCAAGAAAAGCGACCCGAATTAATTAATCGAAAAAGTGTTGTATTCCATCATGACAATGCAAGACCACACACGTCTTTGGCCACTCGGCAAAAATTATTGGAGCTTCGTTGGGATGTTTCGCCACATCCACCGTATAGTCCTGACCTTGCACCATCGGATTACTTTTTGTTTCGATCATTGCAAAACTCTTTGAGTGGTATAAATTTCAGTAGTGATGATAAGGTCAAATCGAAAATTGCTCAGTTTTTTACTGATAAAAACCAGAAGTTTTATGAACGCGGGATTATGATGCTACCTGAAACATAGCAAAAGGTCATTGATAAAAATGGGCAATACATTACAGATTAAAGTTATTTAGTTCTATGAAAAAAGGTCTTCGCACTTCTAACAAAAATCCGCAATTAATTAGTTGCCAACCTAATAGTGTTCTAAAAGGTTTGGAACGCAATACAGCGAAGACATTCTCGTGATCACCGCCATGATTCTTGAGGCCTTGCCACCATCCCATTATCTTGCCACTCGTGGTGACAACAGATGAGTTGTCTCCGTTCCTTGCGTGAACAAGCCTTATGACGACTTTTTCACATGCTAATTATGCTCAGAATTTGTTCCGTAGAGCAGCAGTAGTGCATGCAAAATGGATTGCTGGTATGACAATTTCAAGCCCCGATTTCCATAGTTTGAGACGAGCATACATCATTCGTGATGCAACCTTAACGATACCAATACGCTCTTCTTCTGATCTAGAGATATTGGACCATGCCATGAGTAATTTCAGCTTTTTAAACGGATATTTTTCCTGTAAAATATATGTTTGTGCTTCGTGGCATATATCATTTGAACAAAAATTATGTACTATCTGCTATAACAAAAATTTTCAGGTTTGTTAGAGTCGAGCCGATTTTCATGCAGGCGAATTCAAACTGGCAACTGTCTGAAATATTCATTCCATTCTGGCGAAATCAACCAATCATGTGCGCCGTACATAGCCTCAACCTCTTCTATACATCCATCATTTGTTAAATGAAAACCCGCGTCGCTCTTTTCCCTGATTACCTTTTCCGAAAGCATTGGCGTTTATTCGGAATAAAATTTTCACTTCCGAATTATCTGTTTAATATTGTTTTATGCATGCCCTAGGGAAGGGGGGTTGCTTACTAAGCATAATTATCGATTTCATTTTGACTTAGACTCAGTCTGGATTTTAGAATTAGAGAGGCCCTGTTGACATTATTCCATGTCCAGTTGATGGTATTCCACAATTTATTTTCCAGTGAAAACTGAAGAATTCGATTGGTAATAGGTACCCGTTCCCAATCGCTACCTCTACTTGACGTTTAACTATTCCTCCAGCGGATAGTTTGCAAGCATTTAACGACCGACACCCAAGGAATTGTCAAAAACCATCGAACTGTGGCGAAAAAACCAAATTTTGATGGAGAGCGGTGCGACCCCTCGAGAATTGATGGAACCTGTGGGGAGGTTGAGGCTAGGTGCGGCACACCGATTGCTTGGTTTTAGCGGAATAAATTGCATGTATGTATAACTCCGAGTTTAGTCTGTTTTTGTGGGGTCGACCTACCTCTTCAATTACGTAAAGTCCGTCCCTTTCTCACACATCTAGAATTTGAACACATCCTTTTGTATAGCAGATAAATCTCCATCGAATGATATATGACATGTTGCGCAAGCTTATAACTTTAAACGGAAACGTTCCCATTCGGAGAAACGACATTACTTACAGAATGCCCTGAAGTGACCCTGGTATACGTTAGACTAACGAGGGCAGCAGATTCATTTCAATCATAAAAAATTCTGGTATTCGATGTGATATTGGCACTTGACAATGTGCTGATGTCTTATTTATTTATTTGTTATTTAAACTATATGGTACACCACAAAAAATTCTCACCTTTCCTAAACTGCATGGTCTTTCGCCAGAGGGTGTGCTCCGTTTTTCCGTTTTTTCTCTCACCTTCTCTCTGCACACGAGAAATGGTCCACAATTCATCATCAAATCAATGAAGAACCCTTACTCTCAATGCTTTTCGACGCACAGTCAGTCTCATATTCAACTCCTACCCAGAGAGCTGCGAAAGTGAGGCTCTAAAGGCACACATGATGATTTTCGTGTGTCGTTGCGCCTTCTGAAGACTCTGTGGGTGCTGAGGAACACATGAGTGAAAAAAGAACCGAAGGAAACTTTCAAAAACCTTGAAAATGAGGCGTTCTTGACCTTTGGCTTCGATGCGCTTGCAGCCTAGAACCAAGCCTTTGGGTAAATTTTCACGTGAAGATATCATTCGATATGATTGTTGTTACTATGAGAAATCTCCCTGTCCAAACTTATCGCGGTCGATATCATGCCACTTATCTCGTTGGTGCCGGGGTTGTCTCACTGGCTAAATCACAGATGGATATGGGCCATTCTGATACGGTGCCCCACATCTCTTTTACTGGTTCTCTACGCGTTTAGCACTCAGCCTTGCGTCGCTGCCATAGCACACACTTTGTGGTTGTGCTTATCTACTCGAGGATGAAACCAATAGGCTCGTATTATCGCGGAATATCGTGAGCTGTGTCTTTAATTCGATGCACTCATGCACTGACGCACATCCTATGAAGAGTAAAAAGTGCGAGGAAGATAGATGGGCCTAGCCTTTGAAGGAGCGTTCCCTTCTGAGAAACTCATCTGTTTGACCGACTTCTAGAAAAGTAGAGACATCGTTTGCATAATAGGTCCACAAAATGACTCTCGAGAGCCAGCCACTGCTCATGTTGTTGTTTTATTCATCAGAAATGGCGCCACCCGTAAACGCGTTCGCGACTGGCAAAAACTAGCTAGTCTTCTCATGGTTTGCTGTCTACTGTGCCAGCCTTTAGTAATATCCTCATACTTGTCCATCAAGTGTATGACAGCAGAGTCATTCGTGTAGATTTAAATCTTCATATGCACACCCAGCCCTACTATAAGTCTTTTCTTCATCTATGCTCCTTTGCATTCCTCAACAGCTGTACAGACCACAGAAACGATGAGTGGGTCGCCCTCCGGACATGAAAGTAGAGGTGAAAGCTAATACGGTTGAAAAAGAACGAGGACTACTCAAAAGCCCGAAAAAGGAGATCCGTACTCTGCGGGGTGACCATTGCGTGGACGAGTTTTGCGGCGCTACACATCGCTGAGTATGTCTCGGAGGCAGGGGACACCGAGAGTTGAGGACTTCTCTACAGGAAGGTCGTATTTGACCGGATAGGAAGGGGTCGTACCTTTGAGGATCAGCGTCAAGTACTATAATTTTAACATTTAATAAGCAGATGAGAAGCAAAGGTATTCCACCTTTCACCGCAAATCCGTAAGACAAAGTATAAAATAAATATCTTTTGTCTCAGGAAAGGATATGTAGCAATGAAACACGTCACAACTAGGCAGCATTTACTGACATTGTAGAGATCAAAAAAAGAGAGGGGTTGTATTCGGTCGCCGTACAGTGGGGGTGAGTCGTACTCAAACGGCTATTTTCCTCAACACCTGGGAATGCCCTAGCCTGAAGTGCGCTGGGATCCGCTACGTAACCGCGATAAGCAGCCAAATGAACTAGCCCGCGAGAAGAGCCCGAATGCAGAGGGTGACGGTGAGCGTAGGGCCATGTTGAGGAGTTTACGACACGCGTTGTACAGTGCTCTCGCTGCACACAGTTCCCTTAGATCCTTGAGATTTGCCTTCTCTCCCTCGCACTCAAAGATCCCTGAAGGGACAGATTGTGGAATATGAAAGGAGGGGTGCACAGTAGTATAGTAAAGGAAGAACGAAATAAAACGGCGAAAAAACCGAGAAGTAGGAATCCGAGAAACCCGTTCTCTCTTCTGCATATCTGGCCGGGGTCAGACTATAGACGGGCGGAGAGGCTGAATCAGCCGCTCGCAAACGTTGTCCCGCCCTTGTCGGCAATTCGCCCGCCTGATGCACTGCACCACGACATGCCGCGATGCGGGATCGCAGTAAGACCCCAAGCTGCGTTCTTTCAACGCAAGTTCTGCAAAACATCACCTCTTCTGAAGTGAAAGGTTTGTTTTCATGTTTTTGAAAAACAGCTTTAATGATCTGGGTGGTACTTCCAGCTGCTAACTCGTTCAGCTCTCTTCTAGTGCTAGAAGCAAAGATTGCCAGAGAAGGGCAAACATTGCTATGGGTCGTGCGGTAAAACGAACTTCTGTGCGAGTGGGGTCAAGGTGAATCTGTCGATGGTATAATGCAAAAACAGGTCACATCGGACCACTCCAACTCCTGGAAGACCAATTCCATCATGAGGTGATGCTTCCTCACTTAAATTCCGTTCAAGAAACATCCCTAACAAAACAGAATAAAAGTGTTATTTTTGTAATTGTAAGATCTATGAGCGTTTGATAGTCTAGTGAAAGGGGATCCGGGAATTCAGAAAGCGAAGTAGAAAATGAGGCACGATGGAGCAATTGAGCGGAAAGTCTAACCACTTTTGCGTAGCTGGCTCGCTAAAGTGAATTAATCGAGGGAACGGCGGAAATTCGTTGTAGGCGGAGTAGCGGGCTGGCAGTGTAGGCGTTAAAATTGTGCTGGCGCGTGTAGAATGTTGAACAGCAAAGTCATTGCCGAGTTAAGTTGAGCTCAACGGCCAAGCCAAGAGAAGCCGGCGGCGACCAAGTATTTTACGATCCTATCTGGAATGCTTTCAATCAACAGCCAGCGATGTGTTATGACATGGGTCGCTGCAGCTTTGTAGTGGTGCTAGCGAATTGCTGTGTTCGGTCACGTGGTACGAATAATAGGTTGAATTGGCAGAATAAAATGGTTTACGGTTATCAATCCCTGTGGATGTGCGCTCGGCTCGTTTCAAAGTCGGCGCATACTCAGTGGATGTTCAGTACAGGGACAAAGAATGCCTCACAAGGTGTATCGAGCAAATGGGCTACGTAGTACAACTAGGATCAAGCATTGGGCCAGCATCGGTTAACAGCCGAGAAAATTTTTTCGGAGAAATAGCACCCCTACACCTACTCTTGAGATACATCTCACCCATTCTACGATTGATGTCGCGCCGTTGTTGGTGATGCAAGTAAAGTACCCAATAGATTTTTCGTCGCCTTGATCAAAAAAAGCTTTACGCAAAGGGAATGAGAAGCTACGTGTCCCTGGAGCCAGAAGGGTTCACTGGACTACTCTGGCTCGCTACAGGGACGAAAATGTAGACGATCCTAGCGCCTGCTTAAAACTCTCGATGAGCAACGGGACGACAGGTGATACAGGTGAATTTCAAAAACAGTGAAGGATAAACACTGTGTTATAATGTGAATATGACTGCTGAACTGCGAGTCAAGTGAGTATTTTCACATGAATTATTTTTACGAGTCATGTAACAAAGAGACAGTCTGATTTTCGTTTCGCACGGGCCCTTGGCAGGATCCTCCTTTCGTGCTCATGCTACGCAAATAGTGTCTCAGAAAACTGTCTATTGAAGATGACCCTAGTGTCGCTACCTAGTAAAAAGTATGCTTATCGATTGGCTAATTAGCATCAGCGACCTTTTTGAAAGACCATTCGATTGCCGTTTTGTTTGCCGCCAAAATTCTAAATCACAAGAACTGCCTGGTCGCTGAGAATTCCTCGAGGAATCTTTTCTGCAAATACGACAATCACTTTTTTCGGCTGACAGGACGACCTCCTCGAGGATTCTTCAACCTTCTTTGAACCTGGGTACGATCTCCTCCCTGTAAGCTATGGCAATGCATCGGCTCAAAGGAGGTGTCATGGCAGCCGGTCCCATACCTCAAAGAAAAACGACGTCGAAGTAGAAGCGCAGATGAGCCCTCGAAACTAATAGAAACCACGCCAGCATTTAACATAACACTGCTCGCGCTTCCGACCTGTTTCGTCGCGCTACTTCGCCTACCCTAAAACGATTTTTTGCCATTACCACCCGTTCACGCAAGGACTCCACTAACCTTTGACTCTGCACTCATTATGTACTTCTCGAGCAAAAGATTCGCGGCCTAGAACTTTGGTTTCTGACGTGAGAACTTGTTTTGAGCTCAGGTTTGGTGGATTACCAAAGGTTGTACAGGCACGTGTAGTATATGTTTATTACGACGTACCTTTTGTACAATAACCGATCATAATACATCGTAATAGGGGTTTATATACAGACAAATGTGGGCGGTGCATAGATATGGTCTGAATACTGGACCGAAAAGGTCCAGTGGAGACACTTCTGTTAGGGGATGAAAGAGTGCACCGCGCCAGAAGCAAATACCTAGGATACATAGTTGATTGCACTTATGATACCCCAAGGTCATGCCTGCGGTATCTTTTCAATAGGTACTTATCTAAGTTATGTCCTAAGGTAAACAATTTGAACTAACATGCTATCGTTCAATTCTAGCTGCTAGTTGATAAGAATGAAATATTATGGTTGTGAATCTACAACATCAGGTTTCAAAGTTGAATCTCGTGGGTAGTTCAGTGGAAAACCGATTGTTGGACAATTTAATGTCCACGGCGCACCCTTCGTATGTGAGTGTGTAAATCAAGTACGCATTAACTTTTTTGGCAGAAAAACTGGTTGTGGGTCCGGTTTTTGAAGAGTCAGAAGTGTTGCGTTAATTTCACTTTGGATTGGATAGCTATCCAAATGCGGTGAGCCCTTGACAAGTAATTCTTGCAACATCGAATTAGTCGACGAAGGACGGAAATCCTGAATACCCTGAGGCAAAAATCCATCTTGACACTACGCAAACAAGTAATGGCTCGCCTCTGCGTCTGCACTTCATTAGCACGGCTAGGGAAACAGTATGAGAACCTCGCCATCGTCATCGGGCCACTGACGAAGTCAAGGGTGAAATGTATCGATTGACAAGGATGGATGATAATTGCAGATCCCAGCATCGGCGCTATGAATGTTCAGGAATTTCTTGTGCAAAAGTTCTTACTGCCTAATTCACGCTGAAAAGCACGCTTCAAGCCTCTAATCAAGGCGCTACGGCGACAAAGGTGCTTGGACACGGTTTCAGTGGCCGAACAGCAGTGAAGGGAATGGAGCAAAGGTCGTGGCTTGATTTGCGTCGATACACTGATGCAGCAGATACGAAACTATTAGCATGCAAGGATAAGGCAGAAAATAAATGAGAGCTGAGCTCACCCTATGTATTCTCTTTTCTTGAGGTGTCCCGAATGCTACACATCAGGGCTCTGTTCATTACACAAAGCGGAAATTTTGATTATCTAACCGCACTCGAACTTTATATCCATGGATCTCCTGAATCGTAGCTTGTAGCTTCGGGGTAAGCTTCACGAGCAGCTCCCAGTCAGTGAAACATGTAAAAAAAACCGCATGTGTCGCAAGTCTTTGACCAGATACGTTTATCTGGTTTCTTTTGTTTTTTGGGTACTGGTAATTCCATTTCATTCCTTCACATTACGACATACCCTAACACTTCCATTTTCGAATCCAACGATCGATCAAATTACCCTCCCCGGTGCTTTTAACATTATTAGCCCACAATTTGCTGAATTTGTTGAAAGATTATAGATGAAAGTTATACTAATATTACAAGTGCATTATTTAAACTAATAAGCTTAATATTTCTAATTAAATTCATAAATGTAATAAATGAAGCGGAACACCTCCACGCGATCCCTGAGGGAGTCGGTGCACGCAAACTTTTTGAAGAACGAGCACGATCTACGACGGTGATCAGCACTGAAACGGCGCGACATATTCCACGAAACTTCCGCGACTTACGCAGTCGTCTTGGGTGGGGGATGAGTGATTTGCCACTTGTAGAAGATGGAAGTAGAGTTGCTGACTGATGTCGCACTGGTGAAAGAACTTGATGATATGCCCAGAATCTCGAATTGAGGGACCCCTTTTCTCGTGAATGCGAGCTTTATCACTGGAGTGGGTAAGGCAACCGCCAAACCATGCTCCTGCCCTTGTTTTACCACAGCTGTTTAATAGTTTGGGAAGCGCTATACTAGCGGTACACTTCACCAAGAAACCTGAAGGGATCGCTCACGGAAATTTCATGATCAAAAATTTTCATTCACTCTACAAGATACAGTACATGAATAAAAATACGAGAAAAAACAAGTTTCCCTTTTCCGAACGTATATATCGAAAAATTGGAAGGATCGTGAATGGCTTGAATCCCCTTCGAGCAACCCTTAGATTCAGCGGGAAGAGCGCAGTTCATATTTTTGCGCCCCATGTTGGTCTACTTCCCTGGTGCCTATGCGTCCCCAACTACGCGAACGTTGCCTCTATGCTCCTGGGTCCCCGTGACTGTACCTACTCAGACGCCCTAAACCTAAGACGTCACTTTAAGGAGCTTTATCTCGGCCGGATCTTGTTCTTTCGCGTGAAGCTTCGCATGCTATCCTCAGTGAGCAAGTACAACAAAATACATGGGTAGCAGAAGAACTCAATTTGCGATGGCGATTTCTTGAGTGATTTCGTGTTCACATAGCAAATTTGTGGGAGTTTTTTTTTTTTTGAGGGTACAAGGAACGATAATTTAGTTGCTTCAAAATGAAATCAAAATGTCTCATTGATGTATAAACGAAGGCATATGTTCCATAAAGTGGAAAATGAGCTGAAATTTGCAATAGTACAAGTTTATGAAGTCACAACAGTATACAGTAGCCAAATTTGTTGACCAGTTACCTTGAAACACATTATTAGAAGTTGAGGATCAGTCATCGTAAATACAAGTTGCATTGAACGCAAGTCACTGTGCAGAGGTAAGAGGAAGAGGAGTAGGAAAATGTGGAAAGAAAAATTCTCAATAAAGAGAAATGAAGTTACTCCATCTCGAAATATTCGCGAGCGGTCGAGTGCTTTAGGGCATTTACAGCGATAGAAATTTTACTCTACGTCCGATGAAGAAAAGAATTTGTTGGAAACTGATAATATGTATGTCTTCAAGGCCGCATTAATGTCATAGACTTGAGTATTTCCGAAGAAAAAAGTCGACCACAGACTGCGATTCGTACTTCGAGACACGACAAAGCGACATCTGCTAGGCGCTTTATTAATAATTTGCGACCTATTCACATTTCATTTCACTTCTTAAGTATTTCAAATTACAAAGGTGAATCAACAAACTCTCCTACTGAGTTGCACAGCATAAAGACACCATGAGTGGAGTTAGACGGTCGGTGGTCATATGCGAGCGAGCCCGACATTCTGAACATATAATCCTTCCTTGCAATTCAAGATTCCTTGCATCTTCGCATTTTCTGACGGGAGTATACTCAAAAAAAAGCCGACTAAAGTGTATGCCAAGTAGCAGCTACTGTAATAGATTTAAGAAGACAACAGACGGGATTCCAGACGAAAGTCCACAAAATGTGGGCGGCTAAAAGAAGCCGTCGAATTTTGGGGGCGTTACTGAGAAGTTATTGGTCTTTACGACAACCGAGAGAATGCGTATGTTGGATACGAGTTGCACCTTTTGTTTCATGAGCACCCCACTTCCTTCCTCTTGGGAATGATGTCGGAATAGGATTAAAGATTTGAGATTCCATCTCTCCTGATATGAGGTTTCAAAGCACGTCATTATCTGGTGTCCAATACAGTGAATCTATGTATGCGCTTCCGCTTAATTCATTCAGTGCTTCTATCGCACCAGCATCGATCAGACGAGCACGATACCAACAGGCCAAGCCCGAAAGAATAAGTGGTTTGGCTGATACATGTAAGCACTGACCCGGATTTGATCTCTGGACCTTACAAATGATAGCGGCGCAATCTGCTGCACCCCTTCCTCATTATATTCGTTGTACAAGACCCCATATAGAAACCACTGCAATTCTAAATTGGGGTCTGATATACGACTCAAGGGACTGACTACTCAACGGTTTTTTTTACCTTTCCATCACGAGACCTGAGTGTTACATAGAGATCTGTCACATAGTTGGTATCACCAGAAATATTCTTCAGATGCTAACAGGAGACCAACACTTCAGAATTCAATGCCTAAAAGTGAAACAAGCTTCATTCATTCTGATGAGTGCTGAAGGAGTGTACACCCAACAACGATCCCCATCTCATTTCATTTTCATACCACTTGTGCCCATTGCTGCATTCGATGATAATTCAGTGATTTTGGGTCTGTAGGAAAGTGGTCGTGCTGCCATGGTTCACTGATAGGGGTCAAACAAACAAAGTATTAAGTCCTTCAGTGGTTGACATTGACAAGCAGTCAGGGTTACTGTAACCCCTAGAGCTGTTGGTGGGCAAGAATTCCTCGAACTTGTTCACCTCAGTGCTCTTCCTACGGTTCGTGGTGGAAAGTAAAATTAGAACAACGCGCAACATGCGGCAACCTTTATAGTAAAAACTCTGCAAAAAATATTATTTAAGCAAGCGGTTTTATGTTCAGCACCTGCTGATGAATGGTGGGGAAAACCGCATCTACACTGACTCCTTTCGTTTGCTCCTCTGACAAAACCTTTGCAGATCATTCAAAGGCGACACTGCGAAGGTCCACATCATACTGAGACCACCTAATCAAGGCTAGAGGGAAAATAAAGCATAAACAATAAAATAAACACGTGATCCGCTACTACTGTATGCCTCTGAAGATGAAATGGGTGGTGGAACGCTTTGGCAAAAAAAAAAACGAGCAAAATATTGAAAGACTGCGTTGGAACAGATTTCAGCCCGTAATCTGATTATTTGAGCGGATTTCGTTGAGATCCATCCGCATTGGTGGAGTGGGGAAGATGAAATTGGATCTGCCTGCAGAAATACGCCTTGGGCGTTCCACACGCGCTCCAGCACACCGACCGATCAGCGAGCATTCTCAGCACTCGTTGAAATGATTTCAGATATGAGTGCCGTTTCAAAAAAATACGATAGGGTAAAATAATATTTCGCAATCTGAAAATGTAATGAATCATACCTTCAGGAAGAAGACGAGCGACATCGTGAGAATATCGAAAGTGACTGGGGAAGAATGTCCCTCAGGGAGTTTATGTGCATTCGTCGCAGATAATTCAATCTGAGGATGGATATGCGTATTTGAATATCGTCCTTTGAATTCGGCACTATAAAGTGCGTAGCTCAGTCCCAGGATTCTAAAGGGAGAAAAGTATTCAATCCATTTGATATTAAATTTTGTCCCTTCATTTACTTTTACACTTCGTGCGGAACAAATTGAATGAACAATTCATGAGCCTCTACAAGTCAGCGGACAGGTATGGAGCTAGTACGAAAACATCCCCTCCACCAGAGCCGAAAGTGGAATCGTCGGATCGGGAGGGTCGTGCTTCGGTTAAAGGCACACCACGCGATAATCAAAGTGGTCCTTACCTTCTCAGGGCAGGTAGACCCTTGGATAGTTGTAAAGATTGCACCCTTTCCGCGGCGCCACGGCTCATCCCCGCCGTGTACGGCCTGGTCGAACTAAGCCGAGTTGAGCCCACCGAGCCGAATCACACCCGGCATAGACGAGAAGGAAACTTGCGATAAGACAAGATAAGGCAGCGATATCAATAGCGAAGGTAGCTTCAACAGGGAAGAACAGGTGATATCGTAGCATTTTGCTTCGAGGAAAAGCTCTTCTATAATCTCCAATACTCGTACGAGGACTGAGGGCAGGAAACTTTATTTTTGGTGGTTTTGAGGGGTTTCGACTCATTTTTCTTCACTAGTGGGTAAACCAGGACCTCCACATCCTGTAACACGCGCGATAGCTCTCACAATTTTTTGCGAGGTGTGCCTTTAAAATAAATGTTTGGAAGAATAGTTCACGGAAAAATGACTTTTATGTTACCCACATATTTATATTGTATTCGCCTAATGTCGGCCGCAGCAAAGTTCCACGCAAAAATGTTAATCCGGCTAAAATACAGCACCATAAAGTCTCGGCCGAGTGGGCGGGGCCTCCAAGCAAGTGCAGTGCCCGCCCCATCGTAATCCCACTCTCCGTTCCCAACCATGGCGGACGACGGGACGGAGCATTCACTCGGAGGCCCCGTCCACCCGACCAAGAATTAGGCGAGCTGCCTCTAGCCAATTCTCACTTTTTCGCATGAACCTTTGCATGCAGCCCTTATTAGGCTAATACAACACAGGTATGGAGGGCACAAAGAAATTAATTTTTCCATGGACGATTCTTTTCATTTAGGAGCAACGGTTGCGCTTTCTTGTACTGGCCATCAGTCACCTATGTTGCTTTCACTGAACTATTGACTGCCTCTCCCACCCACCTCAATGGAAATCGATGAGTTCCGATGGAGGTGGAAAGTGATAGTGTGTTGGTTGTGCACTAAAGGACACTCTGTTAGGGTCGGCCCACGGGAGGCGGTGTCCGCGCCTTATGGTGTGCAGCCAGCTTACAACAGGACCTGCAAAGCATATGTCGCGCGGCATACGCTCTGCATCTGCTGTGTCATGATGACCTAGTTCGAGTGCCCTGTCGCCACACATCCGTAAGTTGAAGACTTTCCAAGAGTCGAGGTGGGGGAAAACTTGGCCGACACACTGATGATTTTTCTATAAAATGTGCAACAATACCACAACTAAGATGACTCTTCCTCCCTCCATCCATGAGCTTACCTTTGGCTGGACATTTCTTGCGAAGCTGCGATATGCATGATAATGCGACCTATAATCTCTGTCTTATTTTCTACGGATTAAAAGCCATCATCTTTGTAATCTTAGCGTTGAAAGTTATTAACAGCAACAATCATTTTCATGTACCAGTGGGTGACAACGATCTGTAATCTTGCTTTGCTGGAACACATTCCGCGGTGACCTTAAAGACACCGAAGGGATAAATTTGGCCGATTGCGAAACAGGAAAGTAGGGGTGCCTAGCAGCGTACAGGGTAGGTAAAGAACAAAATGGAACTGAAGGAAAAAGCGAGAGCTAGAAGCCCGAAAAGACCCCTCTCTTTCGTACTCCTCTACGTCACTAGCCGAGGTAGACTGCACACGGGCGGTGAGACTAAATAAGCTGGCCACGAGCGTTGTCCCGCTTTTGCCGGCAAGTCGCCCGGCTGATGCACTACAGCACGACACGCCGTGCTGCGTAACAGTGATAAGACCCCAAGCCCACCCCTTCTGAAGTTGAAGGCTTGTTTAGCATTGTAATAAAGACAACTTCGTGAAATACGTTCTCCCACCACATCCTAACAGTCTAAATGATAGATGGAAGGCCCACCCCATTTTTGCCTCCCCTATATGGTTAAGACACCGGAGTCTACTGCTATACTAGAAAGAAAGTTATCTATGGAATGTTGGGCTATGTTCTATTGCCCAACACCAACTATCACTTTCGATAATGTATTCACTTTTCTGAAAATGGCTCGTCTTCTCAAATCCAGAAACATCAGCGAGCCAATGAGATGCGCTGAGCTATTTAGCCCTTGACCCACTATCTTTAACAGAAAACAACCTTACGATCGCCTTTCTTTTCAGCACCTCTCGAAGGAGTGGTCTGCGAAAATTCAAGCTCTGCTGTCACTCCTATTTTACGTTGTTTTTGTCACTAAGGGCAGCATGCGAAGGAAAAAAAGCAAGAATCCGACTGAGATAGAGCTCCTCGAAGTGACTCCACCGGGTCCGCGCCGACACCGCAGTAGTGACCGAGGAGCCATAGGAGCGAGAGGGGACGGTTACGTGGTAAGAGACGTAGAGTGAGAAGCAACATAACATTGGGTGCGAAGATTTAAGTCGCGCTATCCCCTCCGACGATTGTTGAAGTGTTGCTCAGCGAGAGTTCAAACGGGATGCTCCTCTTCCAATTCAATCGTTGTTTTGGAACAGAGGTTATTTCTCAAATCTTTCCGTGATTTTGTTCATGCACTGTATCTAGTGGGTTGATTCTATGAAAAGGCAGAATCAAGGAACATGAAACGGTCCTCAAAGACACTGGAGAGGGTAAATCTGACAGATTGTGGAATATGGAAGAATGGGGTGTTATCAGTGTAACAGCAGAGAACGAACGCGTGCTCACGCTGCACCTTTATTGCGACTGCACGGTGCATCCTCACGGTATTGTGCTTGCATGAACACAACCGAGCCACGTCCACCCACCACACCTCACCTAGCCTTAGACGAACAAATTTCCAGCGTAGCGCACACGTGGAAAAGGAAACTTGCGATAAGAGATAATTTGATGAAACAGCCATTTCGATCATGCAAGCAGCTTCCACATTGGAAATTGTTCGTCTGAGGCCAGGAGTGATCTGACTGGGTGGACGTGGCTCGCTTGTACTCAAGCAGGCACAACACCGTGAGGCTGCACCGTTTAGCCATCAAGGATGCAGTTCGAGCAGTTATGCAAGGACCTACTTGCCTCATAACAGTAAACCACTAATTTGATCATCGCGGGGTGGGCCTTCAGCCAATGCCGAGCCCTGGCCGGCTCATGGAGAGGTCCGGTCACGTCACAACAACCATACTCAAGAGTCCACAGTGGTAAAAGTAGGACGTCGCCCAGGAGTGGCTCACCGAAAATCCGCACGGCCTGTGATCAGTATGCGGGGTTAGGTGGGAGAGCTACCTTGACCTAATTCTCAGGTTTAAAGGCGCACCACGCGATACTCAGATTAGCCTCAAACTGCACCTTCACTGCGGCTGCATGGTGCGCCCTCACAGTATTGTGCTCGCTTGAACACAACTGAGTCACGCCCACCAACTAAATTACACCTGGCCTTAAGGCGAAGGAATTTTCAACGTGGCGCTCACGTGGTAAAGAAAACTTGCGATGAAAGAAGACAATGCCACGAAACAGCCATAAAACAGCCATTGCGATGATAAAGGCAGCTTCCACTTTGGAAATTCGTTCGTCTAAGGCCAGGTGTGATATGGTTGAGTGGGCTTGGCTCGGATGCATTCAAGCAGGCACAACACCGTTAGGGTCCATCGTGCAGCCGCAACAAAGGTACAGCCTGAGCAGTTATCTAAGGACCTACTCGCCCGAAGAAAGTAAGCCACCAATCTGATTATCGCGTAATATGCCTTTAAGTGGGAATCTCAGTGCGATAGATAGCTGGTAGGGAAGGTGGCTGGTCCTTACAACATGACTGTCTTATTTTTGCTCCTCAGCTCTTTAGTGCCCAAATCTACTCTACCCTCCACCCTGTTGTCCGTCGCTTTATGGAGCTCCATCCAACTGGAGTTCTTGTATATGCGCGTGAAACCTTACATTCTGGCCTTAGCAAGCAAAAATAACATAAATCTATGGCTAACAGACGAATTCTAATTTCCGTGAACGATTCCTCTGAGAAAATTCTTTGATGTGGCAGATTATTGAGAATTCCTACTCACTCCTCCTTCCTTAAAGCCATTCTTACAAGAGGGGTCTTCCAGGTCATGACGTGCTTTCGGAAAACGGTCTTTTCCATTAACTCACTTGGTTCTTTTAACTCACTTGTTGTAATGCATACTCCTTGTAGCTTTGATCATGAGTAGATCCAAAGGTGTTCTTCATATTTACATGGAAAACGAAGTTAACTATGGAAAATAAAATAAAATCTTATCTCCACTATGTAATAAAAGTGCCTAGCAGTTTCCTGACCGATCCTCGATGCGAGATTGCTATAGCGGTCGGATGGCATACTGGATACGATGGGGGACTTGCAAAGGGATAAATGAAGATGGGTTGTTGGTTTGAATCCCGGTTTTGCGAAACTTTTGCATTTTTTTGCATTCACTTTTTCATCTTCAAATATGTTTCTTTCTCCCAAGTGACTATGACTTTCGTTGACGGCGTGCCAGGCTGACTTTATTTACGAATTTTCAGTGAATTTGGTGAACTGACTTTTTTGGACCCGTACGGGCCCGTACCGCTCGAAATTCGCGATTTCGCACAAAATGAGTGCCATACTCGTGTTCATGGGGTCAAATTACCCCTAAGGTCACATTTCTAGCCAAATCCAAATTTTGACCCTAACTTCGAGAAAGTATGCTAGGCTATGGTTACATGGTGCCCTTACTATTTGTAGAAGTGAATAACTAACAAAATCGATGAAAATCAATGGAATATGCACAGCACGCATGCCTGTCGCTATATCTTTACCTACCAAGCATTGAACGAGAGAAATGGTGATAATTCCGTGACAAGCGATATAGCCGTCTCCTTCGTCGAACGTGCAGTCGAAGGTATACTAAGGCCCAACTCAAATTTTCGAATTTGGGTAAAAGCTTTGATTGGGCCGGAAACTCATCCCTGGTGGTAGTTCGACCTCCTGAACACGAATATCGCATATGTTCCCCGCAAAAACGCCTCGTTCGAGCGCTTTGAGCACTGAAAGACCAGGAAATTGGACTGTCAAACTTGCTGAAAACTGGCAATAGAGGGCAGTCCGGAATTCTGAATGTAGTTCTCACATTTACATGTGACATTTAATCTTCATATTCAAATGTTTACGAGCCCAAAAACTGAAAGTCTAAATCTTGCAAAAATTTGTCCTCAATGGGGATCGAACCATCAACCTCGCTTTTGGCATTCAGAGCCGCTCAGCAAAAATGGACATCAGTTACATGATTCCTGTACGTACTTCCTTACATGCAAAAAACAGCTTTCAAATAGCGCATCATGAGTTGGAAGACCTTCCTCTTAAGGACCACTCATGGAACAAGTGAAGCTCCGCCCAGGTGGATGGGGCGTGCCCTGGAATGTTCCGTTTTCAAGCCGACATTTCCAAATGGGGTTTCTCAAAGGTGGGAAAGGGTAGATTAAGGTCAGGAATGAGTTCTTCAAAGTCATGGAAGAGGCTCAGACACAGTGGGCGGAGCATTTGTGGTAGCGGGCGGAGCTAGGACGTTGCATGAAAAACAACCTGTGGTGGGATCAAGCGTGGTATAGGTAGGGCATGGGACAAGAAGTAAAGAGCACACATAGACCAAGTCATGCTCCGCCCATGTGCGCGGGGCGGCCCTGGAATGTTCCGTTTTCAGACCGAAAATTGTAATTGGGTTCCAATATGATCCAAACGTGGGGTAAAAGGTGGATTAAGGTCAGGAATGAGTTTCTGAAGGTCACGAAAGAGTCCTGGGCACGGTGAGTGGAGCATTTGTGGTGGTGGGCAGAGCTTGGACGCTATATGAAAAAAACCTGTGAAGATAGGATCAAGTTGTGATGGGTAGGGCATAGGATAAGAAGTAAAGACCACTCATGCACTAAGTTAAGCTACTCCCACGGTGAGCGGAGCGTGCACTGGAATACTCTGTCCTCATGAAAAGAGTAACTTCGATCGACCTACTGACGCACATGGTGTTCCGCGCACAGTAGTGTGCGCCAGCCAACTGGTAAGGCCGCTTTCATACTTTGCGCACCGACGCCGTCATCGGCGGCGACGGCGTCAATTTGACGCCGTCGCCGCCGATGAGGGCGTCGGTGCGCAAAGTATGAAAGCGGCCTAATACAATAATCTGACAATAAGATCCGCCAATACGCAGAAAATCCCACTCAGTTGAGTATGAATGTAAAATCTGAATTGAATTTCCTCCGAAATGAGGGAAACGGACTTCGAAGCGAATTAGTTTGAAATAAGGAAAACGATCCTGTAACACACTGCATTTGTGAGACATTCAAAGTGCAGTAACCATTTGAACAGCAGGGGCGCTATGTTCGTTGAATTGCGATACAGCACGTATCAAGCCTTATATAAACAGGGCAGTAGCAAAGACAGGCATCCAGTCATGTGGTGCTTTTACTTCCTCAGCCTTGCTCTTGTGATCGGATTCTATAATGGAATGGTCAGCGCGGTAAGTTGGTACCCGAGTGAAGCTGGGGCATGAAGCCCATAGAGAGCAGAATCCATTTCCTGTATCGTTGTGATACGAAATTTCGAAACATGCCCGCAGGGAAATTCGTATATTGCACGATTTCTATCGTAACAGTGCAACCAAATCAAGTCGTGGAGCTATGAGGAATTCCTCACGATGAGAATATTCTTCCATTTTAAATTTCGAGTTCCACGCGGCACAACCATTTTTTTGCCAGCATTCATGCAGATGGGCATGGACATAGGAGCAGCACTGTTTCACAGCCATGCTCGAAGGTGGAAAGGAGTAGTGCTGAAAGGTAGAAGGGAGTAATCGTTATTCTCAAAATATGGAGCCGGTCTCACGTGTTCTCATAGAAGTCGGAAGAGTGCTCCGCATGTGATAACGCCAGATTTAGAACATCTCGCTGAGAAATGCCATATCCAGAGCTCCAAGGTCTTTCAAGACCCCATATTTATGGATGATTCTCTTTAACAAATGCGTTGAACAATATGCCAATTTTCAGAGACCATCGTATACTGATATGTATACTAGGCTGATAGCGAACTCGAGGTCTCGTGTGACGTACGCACCGTGGAAGTGGACGACGACGACGACCCCAGAAAGTGTTCCCGAAGCCCAAGAAAGTAATCCCGAAGATGTGATTCCCGAGGACGGCGTCGCTTCTGATAGCATTAGTGAAGGTTATGGGGAAGACAACTAAAGTGCTCCACATTTTACCGCAAAATTGATAAATGTTTTTCTCAAGGCGCGCTGTGGATGTTGACATGCACGATATAAGAAAACATTGAATGGGTAATCTTCTTGTGATCATCTACTGATATCAACAGGGCAATATAATGAATAATTAGAAAGATATTTGGGGGTGGGGGGATGTCATGTAACAAAGAGTTAGTCCAATTTTCGTTTTTGCGTTTCGCACGAGCCTTTTTGGCGGGGTATATTTTCTGCCTGAATTTTGTTGGTGATTGGTAGTGCATTACTTGTGCAATTACGTCGATTTCAAGCTACGCGGGCGGTCTGAGATTTGTGTAACCTGTAGGATCTCGCCTGTATGTCGATGAGAAAACATATTGGGTTGAGGAATAAGTCTCCGCGGTTTTTTTAAACCCCGTTTTTCACATTGTTCCCTTCATCTTTCGACGAAGCCTATACATGTTTTCGATTGAGCTTTTTTTGCTCTACAAAATGCTTGTATCCGTTTTTCGATTCCCTCGACTACCAAATATTTATGAGGTTTGGAAATAAAGTAAGCTAAGGGCAAAAAATTGGCACTTGCGCACCTCATTTTTCTCGTCTGCCATCGAGGTAAAAAAATTTATGTGTATATGTTTCGATAGAGCTTTCTCAGCTCTACAAATTGGTACTACTTTTTACTTGAATCGCTTTACTTTTTGCTGTTTTTAAGACTCACAAATACAGTACTCGCAAAAGTGTGCACTTTCGTTATCTTCTTTTTCTCGCCTACCATCGGCATTGGAGAGGATGTGCATATGTGCATTCGATAGAGCTTTTCTTGCTCTACAGGTTGATAAATTTTTTCTTTTGTATCTTCTCATATTTTAGCATTTAGGAATAAGTATCTACCTGTTTTTCAACTCGAAATTGCGTTATGAAAATAAATTTTTTTGGCGGGTTGTTTTATATCGTTCGATAGAGCTCTTTTCGCTGTACAAGATAGTATTCACGGTTTTTGTTAGAACTAATTTTTCTCATTTTTCAAATCATTTTAAAGTCGACGATGTAGAGCATTTTCGACAAGATGTGTCGATAATGCTCGATATCGTCGACTTTCAAATGATCTGAAAAATGAGAAAAATTAGTTCTAACAAAAATCGTGAATACTTTCTTGTAGAGCGAAAAGAGCTCTATCGAACGATATAAAACAACCCGCCAAAAAAATTTATTTTCATAACGCAATTTCGAGTTGAAAAACAGGTAGGTACTTATTTCTAAATGCTAAAATATGAGAAGATACAAGAGAAAAAAAATTTATCAACCTGTAGAGCAAGAGAAGCTCTATCGAATGCATATATGCACATCCTCTCCAATCCCGATGGTAGGCGAGAAAAAGAAGATAACGAAAGTGCACACTTTTGCGAGTACTGCATTTGTGAGTCTTAAAAACAGCAAAAAGTAAAGCGATCCAAGTAAAAAGTAGTACCAATTTATAGAGCTGAGAAAGCTCTATCGAAACATATACACATAAATTTTTTGACCTCGATGGCAGACGAGAAAAATGAGGTGCGCAAGTGCCAATTTTTTGCCCTTAGCTTACTTTACTTCCAAACCTCATAAATATTTGGTAGTCGAGGGAATCGAAAAACGGATACGAGCATTTTGTAGAGCAAAAAAAGCTCAATCGAAAACATGTATAGGCTTCGTCGAAAGATGAAGGGAACAATGTGAAAAACGGGGTTCAAAAAAACCGCGGGGACTTATTCCTCAACCCAATATTTTCACAAAATGTAACGTATTTCAATCGGATAAGGCCAATGTCTGCATCTAAAGACAGTTAAATGATATGATTATAGCGCTCAATGAACCTATGAATGTTGATGCATTCTAACTTACACATTCAGGAGTCCCGGATAGAAGACTCACTTAGACGCATCTATTACCTAAGCAGTTAGAATGAGTTGCCAAAAAATGTTATTTAGGCAAATGAAAACTCTTTTATATTGAATAAAAATCAGACGCATGGCGCATTCTATGCCTGACTGAGTCGCCTTCAAATTCTTTCAACCGGTCCGTACGCTTTCTGTGCATAGGAATTATAATCATAGGAGTGTTTTCGAAGACACGCTTTTCATTGAAATAGCCAGGCTATAAAAGCTTCCCATTATGCTAAGTAAATAACCCGATGCCTTTTTGGGACTTCTCAATCAGAGTTTTCGAACAGGTTGCGGAGTTTTTCAGCCACAGTTTTCGAACAGGTTGCGGCCGTTTTTGAAGTGCTTTCATTCAAATCTCTCGAATCATTTTACTCACTTTCAGCATGGGACAATAACCAGAAACTGGGTTCTCTATTTCGGGTGCAATAGTTGGCGATCGAATTCTTTGGGATATGCCACGCATTTGGAAGTAACACAGAAGTAGGAATGGGTCATGAGTTGGCCCACGCTGGCTGGATACCACTATAGCTACAATGCAAATGCATTCTAAAAACATGGTGACAATGGAAGGTTCTCTATATGAGCGAACATAGACTCTCCTTCAGCCACACGCCATCGCAGATTTTGTAGAATATGGGTCTGTCAGGCTAGGGCCATAATCAGGCATGGGTCAAGCAACTATCAAGAAAGGTCTTATTTGGGTTGTTATTTAGGGATGGAGAGAGAAAACTAGAATTTGGAAATTTTCATCGACTATCCCATAATGATCCCTTCCACCTTGAGAAATTTTTAGACGCCTAGAAATCTTCGAACGATATTCATGCATTGCGGTGGCGATGTCCGTTCCTCCCCGTGGTGCCACTGGAAACTGCTCTTCCCACCGGAAGAGCCGAGCTGAACACGGACAACACACGATTTCCGGCGACAGGCCCAGGCGACAGGCCGGCTGAAGGACAAAATGTTGCATCAACATGGACGATGTCTCCAAGAGTCTCGAGAAGAGCTACGGCGTTCCCGGGAAGCGACGCTCGACAGCGGGACCCGGCTGTCGTGTCAAATCAGTTAGGGGTGTCGACGCAAGGGCGGCGTCGATCAAACAAGCAAGCCCACCACACCCGCTTCGCGACGCTCAACATCGGCAGCATGACGGGAAGAGGCGCTGAGGTTGCGGATGCTCTCAAGCGGCGAAGAATTGATGTGTGTGCAGTGCAGGAGACAAGATGGAGCGGATGTAAGTCGCGTGACATCGGCGAAGGCTTCAAGATCATCTACTTCGGAAGCACACGCACGCGCAATGGCGTTGGTGTTATCGTCTCCGAGAGGTACCGAGATGCCGTCGCTGAAGTCTGCCGATTCGATGACCGCCTTATGAAGATCGTTGTTATCGTCAATAACACTCGTCTGCACATCTTCTCTGCCTATGCCCCACAGTCTGGATGCAGCGACGTCATTAAAGACGCCTTCTGGGAGCTGCTCGATGCGAAGACGAACGACGTTCCGGAGGAGGAGACGCTCATTGTGTTGGGGGACCTGAATGGACACGTCGGTTCTACCAGTGATGGCCATCGAGCACACGGAGGATACGGATACGGAATACGAAACGAGGATGGCGACCGCATTCCTGAATACGCGGAAGCAAACGAACTCATTATCGTCAACACGTTTTTCATGAAACGGTCAACCCACCTCGCAACGTACTATCGTGGAGGCTGTTCGACGTAGATCGATTTCGTCCTTATCCGTCGCCGACACGCTCGTTTGGTCCACGACGCGAAGGTCCTACCCCATGAAACTGTTGCGACTCAGCATAGACCACTTGTCGTCGACATGGCCGTTGCCCCTCCAAGGGCAGGACGCGTGGAGAGGACAGGAGCTGCAAGAGTGAAGTGGTGGAAGTGGACAGAGAAGAAGGATTATGTCATCCCTCTTATCCACCTCCCACCAGTCACAAACGATATCGACGAGACGTGGAAGCTGGCCACCGCGGCAATCAGCAACGTTATATGTGGTGAACTTGGGACAACAAAGCCGGGTAGACGCTTCATAGACAAGAAAACGTGGATATGGACCGACGACGTAAAGAAGGCGGTACGAGAGAAGAAGAGACTGTACCATGCTTACCTTGTCACACGAAATCCGGCTGATCTCGCAAAGTACCACGAGGCAAGGAGAGTCGCGAAGAAAACAGTGGCAGCAGCGAAGGCCGACAAGGAGAAAGAGCTTTACGACAAATTGAACACATTGCAGGGCGAGAGAGACGTCTACCGTCTCATCCGCGCAAGACACCAGAAAACGGAGGACATTGAAAAGTTTTTCGGTATCAATGACACGAACGGCACTCTGCTTACGGACAAAAGAAGTGTCCTTGAGAGATGGCGAGCATATTTCGAGGGCATCTCAACGCAAGAGTTCCCGCATCCACCGCTACCGACCATTGAACCTACCCACGGGCCCGTGCAGAGGATCACATCATCAGAGGTGGCGACAGCACTGAAGGCTATGAAAGCTGGGAAGGCGAGCGGCCCCGACGACATTGCCGCGGAGGTGTGGAAGGAGAGCAGCTGGAACCCTGCTCCGTGGCTCGCGGACTTCTTCAACAAAATCGTGGAGCAGAACCGTGCGCCGGCCGAGTGGAGCAACAGCGTCACGATACCGATATGGAAGAAGAAAGGAAGTCCGGCCGACTGCAGTAACTACCGCCCAATCCGACTACTCGCCCACACGATGAAAATTTTTCGAGCGAATTGTAGACGCACGGATTCGAGGTATAATCAACATCAGCATCAACCAGTGCGGTTTCGTCAAGAACTGCGGCACAGTTGATGCCATCCATGCAGTGCGGCTCCTCATGGAAAAGCATCGTGAGAAAGGGAAACCTCTTCACTTGGCTTTCCTCGATCTCGAGAAAGCGTTCGATCGAGTCCCCCACGAACTCATCTGGTTTTCACTGAGAATACATGGAGTTCCAGAGCATATCGTCCGATGGGTTCAGCTCCTCTACGTCAACACGAAAAGTAGAGTTCGTACAGCTGCCGGGACATCGAAAGATTTCTGCATCAGCGTTGGTGTTCACCAAGGCTCCGCCCTGTCCCCTCTTCTCTTCATAATCGTGATGGACGCGATCACCCGTGACCTGCAGCAACCCATCCCGTGGACGCTGCTTTACGCAGACGATGTGGTGTTGGCAGCAGAGACGAAGATGGAGCTGCAGCGGCAAGTTCAGAGATGGAAAGACCGCTTGGCACGATACGGTCTCCGACTTAACATCAAGAAGACGGAGTACCTGACGACGGATACTGCAGAAGCTGGCTCCATCCAAATCAGTGGCGAGATGATGCCTCGCGCCAGCCACTTCAAATACCTGGGCTCAACAGTGAGCGAAGACGGAAACCTTCGGCACGAGGCCACTCACGCATCAGCGCCGCTTGGATAAAGTGGAAAACGACAACGGGAGTCCTATGCGACCGTAAGATCGGCGACAGGCTTAAGTCAAAAGTGTATCGCACAATCGTAGGACCTGTCGCCCTCTACGCCTCGGAAACCTGGCCGGCAACGAAAGAGACGGAGCGAAAGCTCGGAACTATGGAAACGAAAATGCTGTGCTGGATCTCCGGTCTCACGAGACTTGACAAAGTGACCAACATGGACATCCGAAGGCGATATGGCATCGCTCCCATCGACGAGAAGATGCGGGAGAGAAGACTTCGATGGTTCGGCCACGTACTTAGAGCTAATGTTGAGAGCGTCGCCCGTATTGGATACGAAACGGAGGTGATAGGCAAGAGGCCGAGAGGAAGACCGAGACAGCGATGGGCCGATACCCTTCATCAAGACATGAAGAAACGCGGCCTTCATCCAGGTGACGCAACAAATCGAGAGGAATGGAGACGGAAGTCCAGATATGCGGACCCTGCAACAGAGAGGGATCGACGATGAAGAAGAAGAAGAAGAAGAAGATATTCATGCATTGCACTAATAAGAAATGCTGTGATTACCCCGACTGAAGCATTTTTTTCCTTTTCTCCTGAGAGCGGAGCGGAGGAGGACGGGGGAGAGGGAGAGGGGAGGGGGAAGCGGCTTCAGCATATCCTCGGATGCATCAGCCGGTAAGGGATCGTGTCTTCGAGCAGACTTAACCCTTATTGGGACATACGTTGGAGTCATGGAATAGGGAAATCTCGGAAATAACATCTCCTTTGGGGACCTGAAACAATTACCTACAAATTCCATTCGAAACTTTTTCCGCCATTGTTATCGCATAAACCATTTGAAGTTCACTGACTATAGCGGAGCTATAGTCAGTGGACAAATTCAACGAATTAGCCTCTATGCCAAATGAAATACAGGCCCACAGGGAAGGGAATAGCTCGAGAGCTCGGCTGTTTTTGCTGTGAATGAAAACTAGATATGAAAAAAAGAAGGATGTTACAAGAGGTGCCTATGAGGTATGCTATCAAAAACCAAAAGGATTAAAATAAAAATCGAAGGTTGCGCAATAAACTGCCCTCTATGCCAGAAGAAATGCACTTAAGAAGAAAGAAAATTAGTGGAAAAGTGGTACAGCTTGGAAGCCTAAGTGTTTCGGTCATGATGGAAACAAATTCCGAAACAAAATAGTAGGATGGAGTCTCTTATAGTATTACTAGTCAGGATGAATTTTGCGACACCATTCCGCAATGTCCTGGAAGCCTCCAAAGTTTCTATGGGTAGAACCTCTACGGAAAGTCACCCACTAATATCCAACAAATTACTAGGAATATTTCAACCCCTGAGCCTGCGGTTTTTCGAACAGGGCTTTGATAGCTTCCTCCACGAGTGGCGCTCTCTAAAAGAAATGTTGTTTCGCGAAATTTCCCAATTCCATAACCCCACCGTATGTCCTGATAAGGGTCAAGTCTGCTCGAAAAAACATTTTTCGGAGACACGATCCCTTACCGGCTGATGCATCCGAGGATATGCTCAAGCCGCTTCCCCCTCCCCTCTCCCTCTCCCCCGTCCTCCTCCGCTCCGCTCTCAGGAGAAGAGGAAAAAAATGCTTCAGTCGGGGTAATCACAGCATTTCTTATTAGTGCAATGCATGAATATCGTTCGAAGATTTCTAGGCGTCTAAAAATTTTTCAAGGTGGAAGGGACCATTATGGGATAGTCGATGAAAGTTTCCAAATTCTAGTTTTCTCTCTCCATTCCTAAATAACAACCCAAATAAGACCTTTCTTGATAGTTGCTTGACCCATGCCTGATTATGGCCCTAGCCTGACAGACCCATATTCTACAAAATCTGCGATGGCGTGTGGCTGAAGGAGAGTCTATGTTCGCTCATATAGAGAACCTTCCATTGTCACCATGTTTTTAGAATGCATTTGCATTGTAGCTATAGTGGTATCCAGCCAGCGTGGGCCAACTCATGACCCATTCCTACTTCTGTGTTACTTCCAAATGCGTGGCATATCCCAAAGAATTCGATCGCCAACTATTGCACCCGAAATAGAGAACCCAGTTTCTGGTTATTGTCCCATGCTGAAAGTGAGTAAAATGATTCGAGAGATTTGAATGAAAGCACTTCAAAAACGGCCGCAACCTGTTCGAAAACTGTGGCTGAAAAACTCCGCAACCTGTTCGAAAACTCTGATTGAGAAGTCCCAAAAAGGCATCGGGTTATTTACTTAGCATAATGGGAAGCTTTTATAGCCTGGCTATTTCAATGAAAAGCGTGTCTTCGAAAACACTCCTATGATTATAATTCCTATGCACAGAAAGCGTACGGACCGGTTGAAAGAATTTGAAGGCGACTCAATCAGGCATGGAATGCGCCATGCGTCTGATTTTTATTCAAAATCACAAATAATTGAATGTGCAAGTGATACTAGGGGTAAATATAAAAGAGTTTTCATTTGCCTAAATAACATTTTTTGGCAACTCATCCTAACTGCTTAGGTAATAGATGCGTCTAAGTGAGTTTTCTATCCGGGACTCCTGAATGTGTAAGTTAGGATGCATCAACATTCATAGGTTCATTGAGCGCTATAATCACATCATTTAACTGTCATTAGATGCAGACACTGGCCTTATCCGATTAAAATACGTTACATTTTGTGAAAATATGTTTTCTCATCGACATACAGGCGAGATCCTACAGGTTACACAAATCTCAGACCGCCCGCGTAGCTTGAAATCGACGTAATTGCACAAGTAATGCACTACCAATCACCAACAAAATTCAGGCAGAAAATATACCCCGCCAAAAAGGCTCGTGCGAAACGCAAAAACGAAAATTGGACTAACTCTTTGTTACATGACATCCCCCCCCCCAAATCTCTTTCTAATTATTCATTATATTGCCCTGTTGATATCAGTAGATGATCACAAGAAGATTACCCATTAAATGTTTTCTTATATCGTGCATGTCAACATCCACAGCGCGCCTTGAGAAAAACATTTATCAACTTTGCGGTAATCACTTCACTTTAGTTGTCTTCCCCATAACCTTCAATAATGCTATCAGAAGCGACGCCGTCCTCGGGAATCACATCTTCGCGATTACTTTCTTGGGCTTCGGGAACACTTTCTGGGGTCGTCGTCGTCGTCGTCCACTTCCACGGTGCGTACGTCACACGAGACCTCGAGTTCGCTATCAGCCTAGTATACATATCAGTATACGATGGTCTCTGAAAATTGGCATATTGTTCAACGCATTTGTTAAAGAGAATCATCCATAAATATAGGGTCTTGAAAGACCTTGGAGCTCTGGATATGGCATGTCTCAGCGAGATGTTCTAAATCTGGCGTTATCACATGCGGAGCACTCTTCCGACTTCTATGAGAACACGTGAGACCGGTTCCATATTTTGAGAATAACGATTACTCCCTTCTACCTTTCAGCACTACTCCTTTCCACCTTCGAGCATGGCTGTGAAACAGTGCTGCTCCTATGTCCATGCCCATCTGCATGAATGCTGGCAAAAAAATGGTTGTGCCGCGTGGAACTCGAAATTTAAAATGGAAGAATATTCTCATCGTGAGGAATTCCTCATAGCTCCACGACTTGATTTGGTTGCACTGTTACGATAGAAATCGTGCAATATACGAATTTCCCTGCGGGCATGTTTCGAAATTTCGTATCACAACGATACAGGAAATGGATTCTGCTCTCTCTGGGCTTCATGCCCAGCTTCACTCGGGTACCAACTTACCGCGTTGACCATTCCATTATAGAATCCGATCACAAGAGCAAGGCTGAGGAAGTAAAAGCACCACATGACTGGATGCCTGTCTTTGCTACTGCCCTGTTTATATAAGGCTTGATACGTGCTGTATCGCAATTCAACGAACATAGCGCGCCTGCTGTTAAATGGTTACTGCGTTTTGAATGTCTCACAAATGCAGTGTGTTACAGGATCGTTTTCCTTATTTCAAACTAATTCGCTTCGAAGTCCGTTTCCCTCATTTCGGAGGAAATTCAATTCAGATTTTACATTCATACTCAACTGAGTGGGATTTTCTGCGTATTGGCGGATCTTATTGTCAGATTATTGTATTAGGCCGCTTTCATACTTTGCGCACCGACGCCCTCATCGGCGGCGACGGCTTCAAATTGACGCCGTCGCCGCCGATGACGGCGTCGGTGCGCAAAGTATGAAAGCGGCCTTACCAGTTGGCTGGCGCACACTACTGTGCGCGGAACACCATGTGCGTCAGTAGGTCGATCGAAGTTACTCTTTTCATGAGGACAGAGTATTCCAGTGCACGCTCCGCTCACCGTGGGAGTAGCTTAACTTAGTGCATGAGTGGTCTTTACTTCTTATCCTATGCCCTACCCATCACAACTTGATCCTATCTTCACAGGTTTTTTTCATATAGCGTCCAAGCTCTGCCCACCACCACAAATGCTCCACTCACCGTGCCCAGGACTCTTTCGTGACCTTCAGAAACTCATTCCTGACCTTAATCCACCTTTTACCCCACGTTTGGATCATATTGGAACCCAATTACAATTTTCGGTCTGAAAACGGAACATTCCAGGGCCGCCCCGCGCACATGGGCGGAGCATGACTTGGTCTATGTGTGCTCTTTACTTCTTGTCCCATGCCCTACCTATACCACGCTTGATCCCACCACAGGTTGTTTTTCATGTAACGTCCTAGCTCCGCCCACTACCACAAATGCTCCGCCCACTGTGCCTGAGCCTCTTCCATGACTTTGAAAAACTCATTCCTGACCTTAATCTACCTTTTCCCACCTTCGAGGAACTCCATTTAGAATTTTCGGCTCAAAAACGGAACATTCCAGGGCACGCCCCATCCACCTGGGCGGAGCTTCACTTGTTCCATGAGTGGTCCTTAAGAGGAAGGTCTTCCAACTCATGATGCGCTATTTGAAAGCTGTTTTTTGCATGTAAGGAGGTACGTACAGGAATCATGTAACTGATGTCCATTTTTGCTGAGCGGCTCTGAATGCCAAAAGCGAGGTTGATGGTTCGATCCTCATTGAGGACAGATTTTTGCAAGATTTAGACTTTCAGTTTTTGGGCTCGTAAACATTTGAATATGAAGATTAAATGTCACATGTAAATGTGAGAACTACATTCAGAATTCCGGACTGCCTCTATTGCCAGTTTTCAGCAAGTTTGACAGTCCAATTTCCTGGTCTTTCAGTGCTCAAAGCGCTCGAACGAGGCGTTTTTGCGGGGAACATATGCGATATTCGTGTTCAGGAGGTCGAACTACCACCAGGGATGAGTTTCCGGCCCAATCAAAGCTTTTACCCAAATTCGAAAATTTGTGTTGGGCCTTAGTATACCTTCGACTGCACGTTCGACGAAGGAGACGGCTATATCGCTTGTCACGGAATTATCACCATTTCTCTCGTTCAATGCTTGGTAGGTAAAGATATAGCGACAGGCATGCGTGCTGTGCATATTCCATTGATTTTCATCGATTTTGTTAGTTATTCACTTCTACAAATAGTAAGGGCACCATGTAACCATAGCCTAGCATACTTTCTCGAAGTTAGGGTCAAAATTTGGATTTGGCTAGAAATGTGACCTTAGGGGTAATTTGACCCCATGAACACGAGTATGGCACTCATTTTGTGCGAAATCGCGAATTTCGAGCGGTACGGGCCCGTACGGGTCCAAAAAAGTCAGTTCACCAAATTCACTGAAAATTCGTAAATAAAGTCAGCCTGGCACGCCGTCAACGAAAGTCATAGTCACTTGGGAGAAAGAAACATATTTGAAGATGAAAAAGTGAATGCAAAAAAATGCAAAAGTTTCGCAAAACCGGGATTCAAACCAACAACCCATCTTCATTTATCCCTTTGCAAGTCCCCCATCGTATCCAGTATGCCATCCGACCGCTATAGCAATCTCGCATCGAGGATCGGTCAGGAAACTGCTAGGCACTTTTATTACATAGTGGAGATAAGATTTTATTTTATTTTCCATAGTTAACTTCGTTTTCCATGTAAATATGAAGAACACCTTTGGATCTACTCATGATCAAAGCTACAAGGAGTATGCATTACAACAAGTGGGTTAAAGCGCCCTTTTGACTAAAAATATTCCCGCTCCTTTTTTGGCATTCGCAGGACCGCTCAGCAAAAATGGAAGTCAGTTAGTTATATGCTTCTTGTAGGCACCCCATATAATAAAAAAACCGTTTTCCGAAAGCGCGTTATGACCTGAAAGACCCCCTTGTTAAAGAGAACTAACTAGGGAAGCCCATCAGGTCATGGTGAGCTTTTTCAAAACGCTTTTTGCATTTTATAGGGTCATATACATAAAGCAAAAAACCGGTCTCAAATTCGGCTAAATGGTTTCGGAACGCCCAGAAAATGAGTGACAAAGGTTGCAGAAAGTAACAATGACGAGTTCGCTGCAATGCTTTCCAGCTGTGCTGCAAGAGACTGTGCTGGTAGTGTAATGGATTAGCACATATCCCCGGAAAGGATGAAGTGCGGGTTCGAGTCCCGTCCGGCACCGAAGCTTTTGCCCATAACTCAGCACCCTTGCAGTAACTTTCGCATCGCGAGCTGCGGCGATAAACAGCAGTTATCAAAAATTAAAAATAGTCGTTTGCATATTGCTTCGCCAGCGTGCTCTCAGGAGCGACTTGCTAGACGTGAGAAAATGGTACACAAGAAAATATAGGAATAGTTGACAAGTATTTCTAATTACCCATATTTCTGTCCCTATTCTTTCAGGTATATGTAGATACGCTATCGTGAAATGTGAAATGTTCCATTAGGCATCTCCGCTAACAAGTCCCTTTTGCAAACAGATTTATTGCAACTAACAGCATGGTTGCTTACCCAGAATGTTGGCCATGTCCGGCAATATCAATTAAATCAATTCTGGCAATATCAATTAAGGCAATAGTAATCTGCATTACGATCGTGACACTACTTTTTTCCCCGAACTACACAGAAAGATCGCACAATTAGTATGCAGACTATGCACTATACTGTTCTAACCG
This sequence comes from Trichostrongylus colubriformis, assembly GCA_963978905.1. Lineage (NCBI taxonomy): Eukaryota > Metazoa > Nematoda > Chromadorea > Rhabditida > Trichostrongylidae > Trichostrongylus > Trichostrongylus colubriformis. The sequence goes on from OZ022260.1 coordinate 20,167,584, forward strand.
AAGAGCGAACCCACGCACATATAACTGCATGAATACTGCCAAACAGAAAGCGATTATACAGATTACATTCTACTGATAGAAACAGAAGAAACCCAAGACCGCGTCTAACATAGCAAGAAAATCTGGTATTATGAGCTCTATTCACCTGGCTGAAAATGGCGAACTATTCGTCATTGTTCCATCAGGGATTTCTTAATTCCAGTCACCGAAAAAATTGCACCACAGAAAAAACGGTTGAATTGGATTCCTACAGACCAAACTTGCTACTACAAGGTGGGAACGAAAACCACATAACACTCCTCAAGCTAACTCTTCAGTAAGCATTTCCGCAATACAAGTAATAAACTCTGTAGTTCATCTGTTATACACCAGTCACAATCGAGTTCGAGAAAAAACGTCCGCACATGGGATCCTGCGTAGGAGGTAAATGTGGAGACATTATAGTCAAAAATTTAGTGCAGCAATTATTACAACAAGCCTTGTTGTGGTCTGCATGCCCCCCTGGATTTCTCGCTTCAGGATGCCTATTCTACAAAGTCAGTCATTCCAAAGTCTCCTGTCTGTAGCAGTCTATCCCGTTGAGGTTAAGGCTCCGACGAAGGCGAATCCACCAAAAAGTTCGCTAATAATATTTGTTAACAACCTCCGTGCAGTTCAAACCGAAAGAACTACTCTACAGGATTTGCTGCGTCTTAGTGAGCGAAAAACCCTTTAAAGTCTTCAAATGCTTATCTTGATTTACTAGAACAAGACTGACTCTCACAGAGTTTCGAGGAATCCGCCAAACCATGATTGGCGCAGACATCAGAACCGAAACCGCAAAACATGTGAGGAAAACTGGAATTGAAATGATGTCACTATACATCAACTCCATGGCAATCTTTAACAAACGTTTTGTAACCAACAAAGTGTACAGAGCATATCTCAACAATGATGCGCCCTTTTATTACGCTTTCTCAGCACATTCCACCTTAATGAAAACCATAATAAGTGAAAAGTAAAACATACATGTGACCGTAACCCCGACTCTGTGATAGATATAAGAGGGGACGTCAAAACTTCTCTATAGTAATCCTTTCTACTATGAGATGACATCGATGTCCACCAGAGGCCCTAACGAAAACCATATGCTATCAAGACATACCAGAAGTCATTACACAAATTTCATGCACTTCTCGAGTCTTTCAACTCAAGCCTTCAATTTGTATTGCACACGTAATGGCGAATTGAACAGAATAAGGGGCAAAGTTCGAGAGAGCGAGCAATGTGGAGCCAAATTCGGAGCACAACTCGCCGTTCCTCACATAGAAACAACCCTTAACTATATCATTGGACCAATATCAATTCTACAGTATCTCCAGGTAAATTGGAAACATTAGCACACCAACCAACAGATGACTACTTTTTCCAACAACCAGATATTGGCCATTTTCTTAGCATTTGCAAAACACTTTCTGTACACGTCACTCATTCTTACATCTCTAGCAACTATGCTACTTATCACGACAACATATCTATTCGCAAGTCTCGCGACAGCGTCAGTGAATATAAAAACTCACAACATTTTTCCCTACCCACATCATCATTCGCTATCTGAACCTCGTCCTTGGCGCCATTCATTCTTACATCATTCTCATTTCTTACTCATTCTCATCGCTACTCATTCTTACATCTCTATCAACCATGCTACTTATCACGATAACATATCTATTTGCAAGTCTCGCGACAGCGTCACAGAATATAAAAACTCACAGCATTTTTCCTGTCCACATCATCCTTCGCTATCTGAAACTCTTCCTTAGCGCTATTCATAAGTTATGGTACTTTGCATTCATGACAGTACTATATTACTCTCCGCGATTTATTACTTGTGTCGAAGGCAAGTGTTTACGTAATCAAATACTACGCCGAATACCCTAAATCCCATTGAAGGCTAAATGAGAGCTGAAGAGAAGTCGAAAGGAAGCAACGTCCACGCTTCTGATAAAAATGTCTCCCACGAAACCAACATGGGACATGTTGACGCGTGTGGAGTACGCGACGATCTGGGCACCTCACCGCCACAATGCGAAGCCAGCAGCATAATGAAAGTGATCGCAAATATCGAAAACCAAAGTGCATACATGACGGTAATGCTTGTCAACTTTGGACTTCCTTTTCTTATTTTTTTCTATTTATTCATTTTCTTAAACAAGAAAAAACATGCTTTTTTTTACCTTTTGAATTCGGTCCAAAGATCGAAGAAGAGAAACGGTAAGCTTCTTGGAGGAAAACTGAGGTATATAAAACATGAAGCTTCAGCATACAACTTTCCGTCCCAAAGTTTTTGATTATTCAGAAACTACTGGAATCAATCGACAAACGCCTCGAATACTTGGAACAACTCTTCTGCGCCCTTATCATGGATGATCAACAACCGATTCCAGCACATCTTCAAGAAAGCATTCAAGATAGGAACATCCTTTAAAAATTCAGAAACAACTGATTCTTGTCAGATTTACATCGTCGTAGCCCGTCTCATAGCAATTTTCGGTCATTGTTAATGTCATTGTAGATGTGTAGCAAAATAAATTGTTATAGAAGCTTTTCTCTATACAATGGCACAACAGATACTGTGCTGTAAATTCAAGTGCTGTATATTCGAATTCACAACGACATTCGGACGCTTCTCTGTGAATCCAAACTCGCCGACAGTGGAACTGCAGCCATCATCCATCAATCGACTCCTCACTGGCTTCTTTACTCAACGCATTTGTGTAGGACGTTGTTGAAGAAGCTTCGTTGATTCGTCTGATACAGTTAATGTAGGTGATATTAGCTCTACAGATTAACTGCGCGTGCATTGGATAGTGTGGAAGAGTGTGGCTATGATCGGATGTGCTTCTTGGCATTGAGCGAGGCCGTACCCTAGGTACTCTGTTAGGTAATAAGTGCCGTAGGGAAGTGGGAAACGCTCAATGAAACTATCAGCTACGGGTCTCGTTGAGATACCAGAGCACTCCGCAACGACAAAAATGGATGAAAGATGTTATGAGAGGGATAGTGTTAACTATGTAGCAGGCAGCAAGCAAGTGGGTTAAACAGGCGTTATGCTGTTAACAAAGTAGCCATGTGAGGTCAATAAGTTACAGCTTGTACAATCCTTGGTGGAGCCTGAAGTTCGCGGGAATTGCGGATTATTGGGGCAATTGGTAGTGGTTAGTGACTGCACTAACATCTCGTTCATGGAGTGGGTTGGCACTACGGTCAAACTGATTAGACTACAGAGGTGATACGATAATTATCAAGCGATTGATCGCATCACACAAAGATTTTAAAAAACAATTTTAGAAGCTATTTTTAATGGAGTAGTAGCAGTGGTGATTCTAACTGTGAGACGATTCCTTGCGCTCTAACAAGAACACGTGCAAAGTTTATGTGAAGTTTTCTTCTTGGCAAATTCTCTTCTCATGTATGTTATGGTAGAGTTATAATACAGGGACAAAAATAAATGTTATAGTGGTAGAAACTGGTTGAAATTGAATAAGTTGATTGGGCTATAACGTCTTACAAAGTTTCATATGACAACAGCAGACAGCTGATTATTTCGTTTCGTTAGTCCAAGCTACTGTTTACCAGAACTGGGCCTCAGACTGTCGCGATTGCTTTCGCTGAAGCATTCTTGCTTGCTATTTTTCTTCTTACACGACGACATGGTGTGTTGGGCTTTTCTGTTACTATCTCATATTTTACACTGAGATCGATTATGGTGTCCTTTCTTGGATATGGTTTTTCTTTGTGATTATCAACACGAGTATTTGCTCCAAAGCTATTCTATATTCTAGGAAAAAGCAGTTTTTCGGCGTTTGTGCGTTTGTCTGAGCCAGCACATTTGAACGGTGGCGGTTTATTGCGTTAGTCTATCACGCAGAGTATTTATTTCTTTGGAAACAGTTGGCACGATAATGCGATTTTTCGCTGAGGACATGACCCCCTGTGCGGTCAATCTCAGAAAAAAGAGGCTTCTTTTTCGGCATACTGCATTGTCTTGCACAGTACAGGGTGTACTATAACAGGCTCTTACATTTTTGATGATGTCGTACGGCTTCTTCTTTCGACAAGTTGGAATTCTATGTTCCAGATTGATGTGAGGTCACAATACTTCTGAGCAGTGCGATTCTTCCTCAAGCTTTCCTGCTTCAGCCACTATTTCCTTTTCTTCTTCCCTTGACTTTACCAAGGAAGAAAATTTTTCTGGAGCACTTGCTTTACACTCAAGCTCGTCTTTTGTGAACTTTATGCTCGGTAAATATGCCATGTTTTCTGGACATTTTTCAAGAAACTCTCCAGTGCAGTTATCTGGGTAGATGGTATTTTGATCGTATACCTCGAAATTCACTAATACTCCTAGAGGTATCAAAGTTGCACACAGTCGTTTTTTGGTGAAGCAAATCGACATCTTTACGTTGTTTTTGGGAAGCGTAGCTATTTGTGGTGATTGAAACAAACAGGACTCAAAAGCTTCGAATTCAAAAAAATCAGTAAGTAAAAAGATGGGACTCCAAGTTACCTATCAGGATCCTTTCCAGGGCGATTGCACCAAAGCTGTGTATGACGTTGTTGAAGGAGCTTTATTGGTTCGTCTGACACAGTTAGGGTATGTCGTAGAATGTCGTGTGTGCACTTGAGTAGTGCATAGTGGAACACTGTTTTTATACTCGTATGTGAGCCTCGGTATAAAGCGAGATTGCATCCTAAGTACTCTGTCAGGTAATGAGTGCAGGCAAAGTTCTGGTGAAGTTCGTGCGAAAAAGTGGGAAACGCTAGATGAAACGATCAGCGCCGGGTTCCGGTGGATCACCAGAACAGAGTCCCCACCGGCTCCCTTAGTCAACGCATCAAACTTCGAACACAGGTATGAATTTGCATTATCCTTCTTGTCATTCGGATATTCGTTTAGATTTATATTTTACATCCATTTATATTTTGTGTTTTATCTGCTTTCTGTTACGCTGCTCCCAGTAACCAGCCTTAATCTTGCAAATGCGGAAAGAATAACAAGAAACAATAATCGATCGAAGCGTTCGTGCGAAAAATACACCGCCTCGAAAATTTGTATAATCTTATCGTATAATCTATTGGCCGCGGTAGTGTCGTTAATCTGAGTTCACGGTTGCTCGACGTCCCGCCCGTCGATATATTATATGTGAGTACAGGGCAGATCCTCAGAATAGCTTAGCATAGCACGGCTGCTCTTCTCCTCGGTTCGGTATGAGAGTGCGACCGGTGTCGCGCTCATTGTCAGGGTGGGTTGTAGAGTCGGCTGCAGTGAGCCAGCACTGAAGGGACAGCGTGCGGAACTTCCTGTATTGTCCCTACTGATCCACACTTGAGAGCAATAGAGGTGAAAAAAGTAGGGAATGGAGACAACCGCAGATAAGCTTGGACAGTGCATGATGCTTTACTATTTTACTGGGGTTGAGGAGCACAAGCGTTGGCCCCAAGAGGAGTACAGTCCATTTCCGGTATGGCGTGACCCAAGCGGCGAGAGTGAGAGTGTGTGGCGGGGTGAGAGAGTTTAATACACTCTTCAAGTCCGTAGGCTACGCCCTATCAAGCACTCCGAAATGGACTGTACAAGCGTTGGCAGAAACAAGGAGTATGGGAATTTGCTGACCTAAAAGAGACTCGCTCGTTTCGGTTAAGGCTGCCGTATCCGAAGTCAAAAAAGGATGCTCAGTACGAGAAGTTGTGGGAAGTCATCCGGCTGACTGAAGCCCGACCACGAGGCTCAAGACACAAGAGTGATAAAAATCGGGAGAGCAACGCCATTATAAGAGGATTGTTGGTAGCACTAATACTTCGAAGGGCTTCTGAATGAAGAGTTCCCTGTAGAGACCCTTCCTTTTCTAGCAACCACAGCTATCCACAGAGCTGCCGATCCATGCAGCCAATAGAGGGCGTTCCCCTGGAGTAGAGTATCCCCTGGTCATTGAGGTGGTAAAACGCTGGAGGACTTTTTTTCACGCCGCAGCAAATCGCCGCAACGACTTCCCACCAGTGATGCAAAGGAATGATGTCCTTCCAACAAACGTGTTATGTGCCTTTGAAGATACGCATTTTACCAGTTGTGGACTCATTTGCATCTTACGATTTTTAATGTTAACTTCGTGGGAGATACATAAGGTGTTCATAAGGTGTTCCGACCACAGATATCCACGGCTAGACGGAGAGACCTGTTAACCGACGCTGACTCTGAAACAGAACTCATGGACGCTTCGTCATTAACTTCTACAACCGCAGAATAAATTGATGCAATAAATTCCGACCGCCAAACCAAGCGCTGTTTTGACATTTCTTTACCAACAGGTGATTTTCTCATGATCCTTCAAGAAGAAGTTATGGCTTTTTCAGGGATGCGTCTATACCTATGACACCACCGTAGTCTTAAAGCAGATCCGCATTTGCACTGCTTCAATTTTAAAGTTATAACATCGGTCTCATTTCATTGTTAGCTGGTTTGATTGACGTGTGAATAGAGACAAATCACGAGAGAGTTCTTTCATCAGGTATTCCGGAAGAAGAGATCCATGCTTCCGAACGCCTTTATCGCACTGGGTACTTTAAGAAGCAGCGAACACCACAAAGCAGCAGTAACTTTCAATAACTCCACATTTATTAAGAAAGGACTTTCTTCAAATAAGAATACTGTGCATCTCTACTACTTCTTCGATGAATCAGGGGTGAAACGAGTCTTTCCAAACGAGGTTCTTGTTATAAGCGAGTGCTGGCGCTCACATTTAATTCGACGCCTAAAGTACTACAGTAAGTGGTTCACCTTTCTGTGTTTTCAATATTTCTTGGATGATTCTTGCTGGTCTCATATGTTATGTGTAATTATTTCACTGCATTACTATTTTCGGTGCATCATTGAGCACTTTTTTGAGTGTAATTGTACTTTGTGAATCATTTCATCCAGTTCCACGTTGGCATTGGAGCGTTGTTCTTTCAGGGTGTAATGGTTTCCTCTCTACTTTGGATCTTTTAAGAGCATTGGCGCGTTGTTCTTTCAGGGTATAATAGTTTCCTCTCTTTTTGGATCTTTCAAGACATAGCTCCTGAAGCAGTTTATCATGCACGACAGTTTGTAATTGTAACCTTATCAGTTTCGGTTTATTCGTTGGTCCAGAATTTAGATGTTTTTGACTGTTTGATGGTGTCCCTTCTCTAACATCTTTCTTGAAAATAGTCTTAGTGTTGTCAGTATGAGTATTGATGGGGATATATTTCCTGTTGGGGTCGCCGGGTCATTTAAAGTGGGGAGGGGGAGACGCAAAATTTTTAGTGACGTCGGAGCTCCTTGCCCTCTATGCGTTGGCTAAAGCAGATGAGACAGTTGCTTTGGCAGATGCTTTTTCGTGTAGGAGGGAGGGATATGACTTTCAGCCTAAGCCTAGGGAGTGAAGGAGCTTGAACACCGGTGAATAGTTTCGTCCCCCCGTACTCCTCACTTTACCTGACTTTAGTCGCCTTTTCATGGAAAGTGGATGAGCCATTGTTTATAGCTCCCTCTTAAGGACCAAAATATTTATTCGTTGAAAGCTTTTTTCCACTCTAAAAGAGTAGCCTGCTCAAAAATTTGCTCGGATGATTGTGCTGCTACGCCTTCCATGTCGTTTTTATCCGAGATTATTTAATGAAGTACAGAATATGATTATGAGCTACTCTTTCCTCTAATTTTCTATTAACTACACATTAACTTTGTTAAAGTAGTCCAGCTTTTATCGAAAAAACCTGTTCGTTAGCTTTTCCGTGTAGATATTTAGATTTCGACGGGCCATATGTGCTGGTTTCTTAATTTTGTAACAGTGACGGAAACAAATTCTATCTACTGCTGAAATCCATGTTTTGCAGCATTTTTTATGTTATATACTTTCTTTTCAGGGATGGGCTCAGGCTCATCAAAAGCCGAGCCTCCAGTGGTTGTGACTTCAAAAATACCACTGTTCTGCCTGAAGAAATTGGGTCCACGACATGTACTGGTTGCAGGAGGAGGTGGTGAATCAAAAACCGGTGTACAGAATTTAATACAGGTGCGCCTCATTTCAACTGCGTAATTTTCTGCTTCAATCCTCTCAACATAACTTTCCGTCGACGACCGTTGGAAGGTTGGGTTTCGCTTTTCCCAGATGAAGTTCTAGTGCGTGCTATACATATGGATAGTGTTTTTCTTGCAAGTTAGGTAGCCTGCTCTGAAACTATGTATTTCATGAAGTATCGCGATGATACCCGCTTCATACTCAAATGTTTCATCTCATAAAGCTTTCTCAAATTCATTGCAGAATTTTTCCGTGGTAATTCGATAAGATGAGATCCTTAGGTGGACAAGGAACACTTTACGCTTCTTCTCGTTTGTATTGGAGATGATACATTATTGCGTACCTTTTCAGACTTATCTCTTAACGTACGGGAATAGAAAGAATCCTAAATGTCCGACACCAATGAAAGCAGTTCTGGTTGACACGGTACTAGTTTTCATTTTGTTTGGAATCCCTTATGGTTATTTGCCTTTTTAAGATAGATACAGACATATATGCAACCATGAATATGGATGTCGTGTGTTGCTCAAATCCTGAAAACGGGAGGTATCTTATAGCCGCCGGTCATGGCCAGGTGGGTCGTTTTTTCACTTTGATTTGTTTATTTCATTTTCGTTTGAGAATAATATTGTTGTGGCGTAGCAAATTCGCGCAGTTACCTTTATTATCTCAGTTATATTCGTGGCATTTATCCTTCATGAGAGGACATCATTTTTTTTTACCGTTAGAGATACCTCTATCGGTTCCCTCCATGTTTAGCTAGGGAAATCCCTTTCGAATTCTCACTTGATAAGCAACATTTTCGAATTTATTCTTGTGGCATGATGGTCATGGTGATACCAATTCCTTTGTGGTACAAAAATTCGTCTGAAACCGCATGCTTTCATCGAAAATGCGATTTGTCATGGCTAGCAGTCTTTCAGAAAAATACTCTCACATGTTATCTGCTGCTTTCAAAGCTATCGCTGATAAAGGGAAATTCTGTTTTGTTCATAGAAAATAATATAGAAAATCGTATTAGCACTGTGCTTAGTGCGCATGGAGCCTCAAACTTAAGTTGAAAATAGTGGCCTCTCCTTCCTATTTCCGGCGAGTGGGAGTTTTACTGGTGTGGTGAACCCAACATCATATGAATGGCTACCATTATATGACTGAGGTTTTATCTGTTTCATAATAAAAGCCACATTGAGAACGTGAGTACCCTTTATTCAAGATTACGCCAGTGACTCACCATTTTATCATGCCAAACTGTTCGCTTGCTGTTGAGTCTCTGCAAGCGTTTCATGTTGCAGTTTTTCCTCAGTTTTCATTCTTACACTATTTTCACCATTGTTGTTGACATTTAGGCTGAGATGTTCAGTTTTCTTGGCTTTTCTTCGTTTGCTGCGCCGAAATATTTTTTAAATGAAGTTTAACACTGGAGTTGCGATTGTGCTGAGAAGAAGCGCGAGTACGTGCACATTGACATTAGTACACTATCTTTTGTTCAGTATTGTGATGTGTACGAGACTACGGGTCACGGTGTAGGAAAAGATTCTGCTAATGAGGATGTTCTGAAATTCAACATAAAATTGGTTGGAAGACTGACAACATCGGAAAAGGTGGAATCTTTCCAGGTGAGCTTTACAGGTTTATAGCAGTGCAATACACTCTATCCATTGATATATCACACCCCCCCCCCTCCCTCCGTAGACCCACAAAGCCTTTATTTTATCGACATTTTTCCTAAGATTCTATTTGAAGGACGTATTGTTTATGCTTTTATTCCATGTCTCAATTTGTTTTACCATAAAAATGATAATTTCATTTCTCGAAAAAAATCTTGTGAAATCTCTCGGTCTTGGGAACACCCTTTCCCTCGTGCATTGAAACTGCCATTATTGAATATATGTATTTTTATCAGAAATGTGTGCGGTTTGATCGCTCCACAGCTGGGAAGCGGGTTGTCACAGGAGGCGAAGATGGGCGGATTCGCGTGTGGAATGCACAGGCGCTGGTTGAAGATCGGGTTCGTTGAAATTTGTATTGATCTCTTCGTGTTTGAGATAGCGGCTGCGCTTTTGCATTCACTGCTTACGCAGTTTGTAAGTGCCACTTCCACCTAATGTTTCAGAATCCGGAGAAAGTACACGAGCCAGTTTTGGATTTTGAAGCCCACAAATCTGATGTTTTTGACATTGATGTGGCGGCGGATGGACGAATTCTTATGTATGCGCTGAAAGATTTGCTTCTCCACATACTAATTTTTTTTACTACCGAGAGATGTCAATAATTCCAGTTCCGTTGGACATGATGGTTCTGCCAAAATGTGGGACATGAGTCTCGGAACTCTGATCAGAGAAGTACCGCAGCCTACTGAATGTGCAGCAGGATATAAGGTGTACCCAAAATATTTTCAAGATTAATATGGTTCAGCCGGTTACTGCTCGATATGTTTTAGGCACGATCGATCAGATGTACATCACTGGGAAATGGTAGCAACCTAGTTTTTGTCGCCGCATATAATGCAGTCTCTCTTACTTCCAAACGAAAATCATTCCTGGCGTTGTGGGCGTATAGCCGAGAAAAGCAAGCCCTTCGAACAGTTGTCGTACGAAGCACAGGTCAAGGAGATGTGAGTATTGCCGTGATACTGTCATTCAGTTAGTTCTTTTCAACGAACTGTTCTCATAGAATTTACATTATACATTGTAATTATCATTCCGTTACATATTTTCATTGTACAATAGCTCATAGCCCTTCGGCCCCTCTATAGCAACCATTTTGTAGGAAGCCCTTTGGGACCGGTATTTTCTGAAAAGAAAACTTGTTTTCCGTCGAACACCCTCCTTCAGAGCTCTCTCCACAGCGGTATTGCCTTTCTCCACAGATTGTCATTCCGGGTGTAACTCTGAAACAGAAATCGTGATGAACTTACGCTCAGAGAGATTTCATATATAGAATATGGTTTCTTCCTCTCAACTTAGTGGGGGATCATAGTCAGTGAAGGCAAGTGCAATATTCCGCGCAAAAATTCGAAATTTCGAAGTCTCATGAACGTCCCCCAGAGGTCATTCCGAAACGTCTTGGGCACTCATGAAGAGATGAGCAGAGCGTGGGGGCTATCGAAAGAAACATTCAAATGGTTGAAGTGAAGTGACACGTGAAATTCAGTGAATAAAGAATTAACCCCTCACATCAACTTCAATATAGATCATAATCTGTTATTTCTACATTAGATGCAGTTGTGAATTTACGATTGGATTTGAAATGAGCTATTTTGTGTTTGAATGCATTTTCTACTCTTTTCGAAACTTCCGTGAGACACGAGGCATATTTAGCGCTTCGAGAGGCATCGGATTACGTAATTTCGCGATGCGTTCAGATGATGAGTCTTGTGAGAATAAAAAAACTCCTTGTTATGGCTACATGTTTTCATTTACGTAGTCTCCTGTGGAGCGAGACATTACCATTCAAAAAAATTTAAACAGGATGTGTAACAACCTTTCACCAACAGTCTCATGCAAATCATAGTTTTAAAATGTTCATTGTAACGATTGATGTATTATTGTAAATCTTTAGGGTGTATCGTCTCTTTGTGTGAGTTCCTGTGGAAATTTCACGGGTGTAGGGAGCATGGGAGGCAGTGTGTATATATTCGACACTCATGAAATGAGAGAACTGATAGCGTTCAAGGTGGGCAGAACTTCAAAACGCTAACCTCATTTGCTTTAAATTTTGCCTTCCGGCTGCATGATGGCTCACGAAGGCTAGTAGTATCTGTTTGTGAAAAGCTTTGCTGGTGATGTTATTTCTATTTAGGAAACGCACGGTATTTTCGTGACCGCTGTGGAGTTTCTTGATCGAACTGCATCAGATATCACATCCCTTGTGCAACAACCAGTTAAGGGTACTTCTCGTAAAATTCCAGGACCTGCTGCTGTAGCACGCGCCTCGTTAATATCTCTCAGTGCCGACCAAACAATTCAGGTGATCATTCCTGGTATTTTGATAGTTTTGCTCTTTTTTGTCTACAGAAAAGTTAATCTATGGACCTTGATTGGCTAGCGGGGTTTTTGCCGACATAAAAGAGCCGGTGTTTCACTGATGCATTGCTTAGATGTTCATTATCTCAGCTCAGCCCAACAGGATGAGTTCGAGTATCCACTAGTGGAGAGCATAACCGTGTGAGATATGCCGTGAGTTTGTGACATGTGGCTGTAAACCACGATCTCTACATGACCAAACCGGTCTCGTCTCATCCAATTCTCATGTCATTAAGGAGCGTAAGACCTTGGGGGTGTGTATGAACGTGGCTAGTTCGCTCCGAGTACTGCCATTGCATTTTCCCGCCCGTGCACACATTTGCATGCAAACCGGTGTACGCACTCTGGCACACTATACCCTTTCAGAAGAATTAGGTCACGTTCACACTTTGCGGTGCCCGCGGGCGGCAGGGCGTGGCTGCGTGTCTCTGCTTTTCCCCTGTCCCATCCTGTCTCCTTGCCTGCGTCGCCTATGCATCTCCTCCGTGCCATTTTCCCTCGCTGCCTGTGAACGCAGCCACAGTCTGCTGACACAAAGTATGAATGCGCTCTTACTCAAGCGGCGTAACTTTCTGTCTTTTGCGCGGTTGCTATTTGTGTGAGATGCTCACAATGCATATATTGATGTTTAGAGTTTAGAAGAATGATGTGTCTTCAAAATTGTATTTCTGGAAGTCATCCTCTCTGACTAGGTGCTTATTATGGAGAATGACTTCCATAAACATTTAAGATTCCGACTCTCGCGACAGTTCCCTGAAACCCTATCGGGTAACTCTGTATGTAATTTTCTCATGTGGGGAGAGAGGGGATATGAATGTTGGCATGTGCCTGAGGGGATAGGAGCTCCGGGGTCGGTGAAATGAATGCCATGTGCATGAACTGCTTTCTCTTGTGAGAAGTGGTTCACTCACGCGGAGCTCCTTCCCTTTACCTAGGCTTAGGCTCAAAACTAATTTGTTGTATACCTTTTTTAAACTAGTGAATGTAAAGGAAATGGATATGATTGAAAATCGACAAACTAAAATCCTAAAAATGGATTGCAGTTAAGTACAATTTAAATGAAAAACAGTGATTACACAGAAAGTGGGGTCAAATTCTGTTAATTATTGTACGGAAACTACACTTGAGATCCTTTTTGGACTCCACGAACGCAATATATTTGAAAAAAAAAATGACACAAGGGAAGTGAAAAGAGTTCTTGTCCATTTTGTTCACTCAAAGCTCTGATCCAAAGGTGCTAATGTAGCTGGGAGGACACTCCATTGCGCTTGGCGTCCATCGTTTTTTGCCCATGTCTCAGTATAAGCTTTAGTTGAGGATAAATTCTCACCTCTCAACTGAGGCTCTCGAGGAGGTACACAAGTCAAAAACCTGATGATTATAGTATGTATCAAGTGGGGGACAAGTGTGTAAACGAGTTCCTCCTAACTGCAGCATTCGAAAGTTCGAAATTGCTCAAGAAAGCCTCACAACCCATGAGGATTGGAAACTCTTCGTCAAGTGACTCAAAATATGACTGCGATACTTCACCGTATTTCCATACAGCACGTATGCAAAGCCAACATTACAAGCTGGAAAGTTGCCTGTTAACAAATAACGGACGGTGCGCCACATGGTTACTCCCGACATTTAAAATTATTTTTCTTCTAGTTTTATAATATTTGCAAATAACCAATTATACACGCATACACTACGAGTATTGAGAATAACATATGTTTCCAGGACCGGTACAGCGTAAATTTTCAACAAACATTACGCGAGTAACTTCAAATGCGATCCTTTCTAGTTGTGCAAACAAATGACAACAATTGTTTTTGTTACAATCAACAATCCATTAGAATCCATAGGCTCCGATTTTGTTCCCGAGGTACACTTCTTTCCCATTTGAAAAATCTCGCGCTCATCTTACTACTCGAAATGCATGACTTTTCTGCAGTAGTATATAGGTAGAGAGAAGTACCGTGATACCACAACACAGTGATGACCTTTTTATCAGTAGCAACTGCACAAAAAAAGTCACAACAATGACTAAATTGATAAGAATCGAAAAAAGATTTGATAAAATCGCGCTCGCCCACTGGCAATCCCGTCAAAAACGCCGCCGTCCGTTATGGGTTACGTGACCATGTGGCGCACCGTCCGTTATGGGTTAATCACAAGGTTAGCTCTCGTTGAATCTGAACAACAACGGAATAGGTGGCGCTCCAAAGGTCTCAGGGTTATGGGAAGCTGTTCCCTCTTCTACATAGGCCCATCTCTTACTTTCTTTTTCCACCTATAAAAAATGGTAGGGTGCAAGGACGGAGTAGGATTGATTGTGAAGCTTCGACCAATCTTTTTGTTTGAGAAATGTGGCAAGCGGCCTGAGCTGGTGTAGTGACAGGTGACATACACCCCACTCTTATGGTGCAGGTATCAAATCCCGCATCAACGCTCGCCCAGGCCAACCAGGCCTTCCATCCCTTCGAGGTCGGCAAATTGGTACCAGATTCGTCTGGAAGGATAAAAGCACTGACTTGTACATTGGCTGGCCACCGCAAGTCATTGTATAGGCCACATCACATTCACCAGCCATCACGATTCTGAATGGAACTAGAATGTGCGGCGCATCCCAGGAAGGGATTGATTAACGCCAAAAACTTTATCCTTTATCCTTTTGATGTGGCTAGCTATGGTATTACTATGACTATGATTCGGTTTGTAGTTCTAGAAGACAGTGGGTTTTTGGGCTGAGGCAAATTCCGAGTAAAGAGGGAAATGACGTGCAGGGAATGTAATGCGCATTCATGCTCACTTCCAGTTTTGGAACCTGGCAAGGAATGTTTCTTCTGTAAATACTGTCTTACGGTCGATATTTTTACCGTGTAATGTTTCCCGTGTAATGTTTTGTTTGTTTGTTGTTTATACAGATCCCGATCAGTAATTGAATTTCCATCTAGTTTCGAACTGACGTTGGTATCCAACGTGGAATTAGGGAACAAAAGCCTCACTAACGTGGGATTGACTTCCGTCCGAGACCGAAGCTTTTGCCTATGACTGAGCATACTTGTAGGAGCTGTGCTTATTGAAGCATTGCATTCCCCAGAGCATGCAGAACAACCTGAGAAAGGGTTGACCCTAATTAAGAACCTATCATGGTTTCGCATTCTGACCTCTGAAGTGGCAAAGCACCAAATCCTGCGTATCCCGAACCACTCGTACCGATGAGAAGAAATCACTAAGATGCTGTTTGGGGGGGGGGGGGGGGGGAGCCAAATTTACGTTCTCTCTTTCTCCACGTTAATACTTTCCTGCTATTACATTTCGTGGGAATAGAGCACTTCGTTTCTGCATTTGCATTTCGTACACGTAGTAGGCAGCATTTCCATTGCTTCCTATCACGTGTGCAAAACGCAACTTTGCGCTATACACGAATGTTACGTCATACTGTATCTCTCTCCCAACCCACATTGACCCGTGCTTGGTTGCTTCACAAATTGTGCAAGTTCGTGCAAGTTCGGTAGTTGAAAATTGTGGTATGATTGTATACATATTCAAGATCAAGAATTCGCTCAATGGAAGCTGCTTCCGACGGGTGGGCCGGATATACAGCGCGTTTCATAATTATAAGGTCACCCCCAAATTTTCGGTTTCAGAACACACAGCCAGCCGAAATTTTTTTAAGTATTTTTAACTGATTCTTCACCACAGAAAATCCTTCCATACTAGTTTTGATGACATTACCTTTTAGCCCGATATTTCTATGAATATTTTCTGATTTTTGTGCCGTTTCATAATTATAAGGTCACCCTGATGAAAGAGAAGATTTGTCAGAGTTAACAGCGCATGCGAAGGAGCTCATAATCTATGGTTCCCTCCTGTTTAAGGACGACATTAACCAGCCGTTTGGGGAAATAGAAACAAAATTTCGAAGAGCCTTACCACAGATATTGTTCCAGTCTTCAACAATTGCCTCTTTCAGCAGCTATACTTCCCAGAATTGGGGATTATTGGGGTTAATATTTGAGGCGATGTCTTCCAGATCTCCCCAGTAGAGCTGAGACACAGACCACATGTTATCTATGGCTGGAGGTCCGTATATTGGAACTTCAACCGCAATTCCGTTGAATGACCTGCGTGAACAACAGCATCGCCCCACCTGGAGACGCATTTATGAGGAGGCGGTCGGCTCCAAGAAACGCCTGATTTATTCATGTGATCTTCTAACAGCCTCTGGAGTCCATTCAGCAGGTTTCGAAAGCAAGGTTCGATGCAACCTCATTGCCGAAAACCACTTAGGCCATCACCCTTCTCCCACAAAAATTGCGGTTCTGGTAGATCGGCGCACTTCTCAGACCAAGCTAGTACTACCTCTACCCGTCAGCACCATACAAACAGAGTATTTTCAGACTCAAAAGTGCAATTCGGATGCAATTATTCGCATGCAGGGTGCAACTGCTATGCAAATTCAGTTTCGTTCAATCCGTGCTCAAGAACAACTTTATGATTTGAAGTCGTTCCGCCTTATGGTGTGCTGTAGGCCTCGGAAAGTACTTCATTATTTCTCCAGTGATGCTTCTGCTCTTCCTCGCTGCTGTACACGCTGTGGTTCCAGACTAAAAATGGTTTAACTACAAACAAATCTGGTCCATGGAGGAGGGTGTAGGAAGTGGCCCCCACAATCCTTTCCTCGTTAATGATAATAATCTCACGTGGGAATCCAGAGCCTTAAAAACATCTGAAGACACCGAATCTCTCAAATGTCATCTAACTGAGCACAGGAATCTTCCGATTTTTTTGGAATGGCTCTCAAACTGAGCCTATCACCACAATGATCCCAAATCTGGGCTTTTCTCTCGGAACATATTAGCTAGCCACAAGACGATTGAATATGTATCTCGAAGATGTATTTGGAAGACATATCTACCATCATAGACCTGCGGGGGCCTTAACTTTTTTCTTTTTCAGGGTGACCTTATAATTATGAAACGGTGCAAAAAAACAAAAAATGCTCTTAAAAACATGAGGTAAACGAGACTGCTACCAAAAATCGGACATCGGGGTTATTTCAGGTGAGAATCCGCCTATGGGACTGAAAAGATTTCCCAACGGAGTGCTGTCGAGAAAACCTGAAATTCAGGGGTGACCTTATAATTATGAAACGCACTGTATAGGAGAGTATTGTCAACTGTAAAGCGGTTGCTCTTCATGCGTCTAATGTACAGAATGGAGTGATTCAGTCGCGAAGGATTGTCCAGTTGTATAATAACAGCCACAAGTTTCAAAAGGGGCCGGCTGGGTCGTTCACGAACGTTGGATTTTCATTTGCTTCGCACATTGAATTTATTCTCTTGATTGGAATAGGTTACAGGAGGCGCCCCGCGAACTCCTTCGGCACTTTGCCTAGCTAGTAGTTCTACAGGACATCATTCATCAAGTCGCTTTTAGAGCACTGAGAAAGGTGGCCGATGCTCATGAGCAATATAAAGGATAAAGGGATAAAGTCTTTGGTGTTGGTAGTCCGTGCTTTGATGCGCCGCACATTCTAGCTCCATTCAGAATCGTGGTGGCAGGTGACTGCGGAGATGGGGCGATGTACAAGTAGTGAGTGCTTTTATCCTCTCAGACGAGCCTGGTACCAATTCACTCATCCCCAAGGGATGGAAGGCTTGGTTGGCTTGAGCGGACGTTGATGCGGGATGTGATCCCTGCATCATGACTGAGGATGTGCGCGCCACCTGTCACTGTATCACCTCCGCCCCATATCGTCGATTTTTGTTGTTTTTGCGTAATTTGTTTCAATAGGAGATGAAGTTGTATAGAGTTCTTTAGACATTCTGAGATTATAGGAAATGCCTGTGCTCCCGTTTCCTCACTGTTTTGATTTGGACTTTGAATAGGCGAAATCGGAGGAACTTCAAGTAAGACCCCTGCCTCAAGGCTCGCTCGTTTTTTTTTGAAGAACCTTTTGTGAAGGTTCTTCAAAAATTTTTTTGTGCTGCTGATTTGAAAATGAGTTACATCGTTAAGAGGTTTGAAGAGAACTCCTGATGTGCTTTATACTTTTGCACTGGTTGTGAAGTTAGACGGCACATTGGTTGATTGTGTAAAGTTGTTGTAGATACGTGCCGAAGCAATATCGAGGAATATCGTTTTTTTTTTGATATGTGACGAATTCTTTGGCATTTAGTTATCGCCGTACGTTATGTATTGTAATGTCCCTTGGAATGCTAGTGGTATGCCTGAATGACTTCTTTTCTTCCTCCAAACATGCCTTGGTTGAAGGTTGAGATATGGTCTTGTAAAGCTTTGTCAGCGCTCACGTTTTTTGTTAATCTAATGAATTATTCAAAATCTATTAGGCAGCGAGGAATTCGTGCTACCACCAACCCTTGAATGACAAATCGATCATGTCGTGTTTTTCTGTTTGAAATTCACGGCTTATATGCATACGGTGTAGAAAGGAGGATGAGCGACAAAAGACTGCTCGTCCAAACTTCCTTATCGAACGCTATTTCCTTGAAGGCGCACTTCGCTATAACCGGATTAGTCAACTTACCTTCTTGGAGCAGGAGATTCTTGGATAACTATCCAGGACACTCCTCTTTTGTACCGTTACATCGCCCCATTACAGGGCTACACCTCAACCATTTTGAACACGCCCACTTGCAAAAAGTCCATCCTGGATAGTTACCACCCAAGGATTTACTACCGCAGTGAGGTAGGTCGATTAATCAAGTGATTCCGAGGTGTGCCTTCAAACTCTGACTGAATGATTCCATTTTCTATCCTTGGAATCCTTAGAGGAATCGTCCACGGAAAAATAGGTTTTTCTGTTACCCATATATTTATGCTGAAAGTGTGAATCTGGCCAAGGTGCAGCACCACAAAGTCATGGACGGGTATCCGGGGCCTCCGAGTGAGTTTCCACCCCATCGTCCGCCGCGGTCGACGAACTGTAGGACGAGAAGGTTCCGTAAACGGTCCCACTCTGTGTTCCCAACCGCGGCTGACGACGGCACGAGCCTTATACTCGGAGGTCCCGCGCATCCGGCCATGAATTCGGGGAGCTGTATCTTTCTTTCCTTATTAGGCAAATACAATATAAATATAAGGGTAACGAAACTTATTTTTCCGTGGATGATTCCTTTAAAATCCATATGAGTGACTGGTACTTGGGTTTCAGGATACGCAACTAGCATCTTACAAGGGAAGGATTCTAGGTCGAAATGGGCATTCGGAATGGGATACATATTGTCTGACGTATTTTCGGACGCTGATCTCGAACCTGCAATCCAAATTTGCTGTCCGATTCTCTGAGCGGAGTTATGGAGGTTTTTTTGAAAAAACCATCCTATTATATAGTAGGTTGGAAGCCCGTAGCACGCGAGCCAGACGTTCTCGCGCAAAACTAGTGCGATTTCCGTGTTCAGGGGACCAAACTGCTCTATGGGACATGTTTTTAGCCAATTCGAGAATTTGACCGAATTTCGGAAAAATTCTTGGCTTACCGAGAATTTGACCGAATCTCGGAAAAACTCTTGGCCTACCCAACAGGCCTCGAATTGGCTAAAAACATGTTCCACAGGGCAGTTTGGTCCCCTGAACACGAAAATCGCACTATTTTCGCGCGAGAACGTCTGGCTCGCGTGCTACGGGCTTCCAAACCTACCATATAATAGCATTGTTTTTTCGAAAAACCTCCATAACTCCGCTCAGAGAATCGGACAGCAAATTTGGAATGCAGGTTCGAGATCAGCGTCCGAAAATACGTCAGGCAAGATATATCCCATTCCGAATGGCCACTTCGACCTAAAATCCTTCCCTTGTTAGTGGACTTCCGATTTGCAAGTCTTATAGTTAATGGTTTTCCATAAGCAGAGCTAGGAGCCCGCGAGTACCTGGATCTAGGACCCATGCGACTACCACAGTTCAACGTAATATGATGTGATCCTTTGTGTTAGGTAGTGCTTCCGAGAGGATTTGCTTAACAATTGTGCTACCATCGAGGCAATGCGCCCTTGTATTCTAACAGATTTCTCAATTTAACCAATCTTGGAATGAATGAGTTCGGAGCGCTGTTGTTTTGTCTGAGCCAATATTTCGGAGTTTTCGAAAAACACTCTCAAGCCATATCTTCTGAGTGCTATACGTGCCAGTTATGATATCCAAAGTTCTCCGGGGAACCCGTGCTTTCGCGTCTCTGCTCGCCTGACTGGTGCGGTATTTGCTTGGAATATCGGGAAAGTACTATTTTGGATCTCTAAGCCTCATCAGCCAATGGATGGAATTTATTTTTCTCAATACAACGCCTGTGGCGGTGGCCGACGATAAAGGCAGTGGGCGCAAAGGTTTGTTGATCGTTGAAATGAGGGCAGAGTAGTTTTAGTAGTGTAGCACAAAGCAGCATAAAGTCATGTAAGCATCAGCATTTAGTAGCAAAGAACGTAGTAAATGGTTGATGAGCCGAAACGGCACCCCATTATGCTGCAGAGGAGTCGGTAGCCGTTGATCTGCTCGATTCTCAGCTTTGATTCTTCATTATCCAATTGTGATAATATCGCGCCGTACTCGTCTACCTCCGGGACTTGGCGACGCCACATCGGCTTTTGCTACCTCGGTTCCACTGCGCATCACATGACTGACACATCGTTGGGGCTACGCAGACCCGTGCTTTGAGACGGCAGTAGCCTGCACATGGCGCGTTTTCTCCTAGGCATATTTAGGCGAGACGGCCTCGGCATGACCTCATTTTTAGGCGAGACGGCCTCGGCACAGTTCTGCACACCAGAGAAGATGTTCTCGGAGCAATTATAAATTGCTCCGAAGACGTTTTCTCTGGTGTGCAGGACTGGACAGTCGAATGTGGTCACCGCGGTAAATAAATACTTAGCTGTTTCGTTCAGAGTTGCTGCGCAGGAAGGTATGTAGAACTCCTGCGACCTGATCGAATTTGAGTGTCCTGGCATACATCCCTCCAAGGCAAAGCATGCCACGAGCGTCTGCTCCCTGCACCCAAGCGTTCATTTATAGTGAACATTTCCCTTTGTGAACACTAATTATCGCACCCGTTTGCTTTTTAGGTCACCTGCAATGTCCTTTTAGATAAGTGTAACAGCAATTAACCAGACCCATGGGCAAAAAAGGTTTCGCCCAGGCAGGTTTATATTGTGAAAGTGCGGCGCAGCCACTGGACTGTCTCCAAGGAAAGGAAAAACTATGCAAGTGTTTCCTCAACTTCGGAATGGATTGGAAATGATGCGTTCATTATTGATCGGATGCGATGTCTCCCTTTATTTTTACATTTAATTATAAATCCAATTCTGCATAAACCTATCATAAGTCTCTGTTTCGAAAAACTCAATTGCGGTTCGGAAAAGCTTTCCCAATGAAATGCCATCACGTATAATGGATCGGCATGGGTTATAGGACAAAATGCAAATCTCATGCGTGGGTGAGCAGTGACTGTGGTTGTTGATCTGTGCCTTCAGTGCTGAACGTCATCGAACAGAGAGCTCGAAAACATCGAAAATTAGATTCGTCCTGGTTGTTTATTATCTCGAATGCGGTGTTTGTGGGGAAATCCCTGGCATATCTCGCATCCCCGCTTGTTCAACGAAACACATGGTGCCGGTGTTTCTTCGTCGGCCATATCCACCCACGCGCCCTCACCGCGGTTGGAGGCGTGTCGCATTCTTAGAACAGTTGCTCTGTGAGGATGAGCCTGCCAGTAAATGAATGCATACGGGTGATGTCATTACCAAATTTTGGGTTTAGAAAATGAGGAGAGTTGGTAACTCTCCAATTTCAGGTGCATAATCTACCGTACGAATCGCGATCAACGTCCGTGTTCCTGATAAAGCTGTTTCTTATTTCCCTCATATTGTATTATGTGGTTTGGTGCCTTTTTTCTTTATGATTAGCCCTCTGAGAAATGTGATTTTATTGATTTCCTGTTCATAATATGATTCGACCAAAATTATGTATGCGTGGCCTAAGCACAGTTTATTCAATGTTCTCTGTTCGTCTATGGACTGACAGATGTGATGAGGCCATGAAAAATGCCGGCCCGAAACTGGGATATTAGACTAGGTTGTGGTATTATCGGTGGCTTATTTATTATTTATTCTATACTCGTTTACTTCCTATCATTTTTAAAGGTGAAAGTAAGAGATTATTTATAGCCTTCATACCTTCTGTTGTGTTGCCTTGTTCTGAATTTTTCAATGTTGTTAAATAGAAACATATGATGATTAGTAGAAGTGTGTACAATTAGGGGAACATGGCTGTTTATGATATTGCTGTTTCTATTGACTGCTGATCTTCAGGTCGTGCTTCGTGCCGGTATTTGAAAGTTTAGTAGCACGATTCCTTTCAGAAGGTGAGCCGCCATGCCTTATTCTTACCCCAAAAGGAGTTTTTAGTGAGAAAGGGGAATATTCTTCAGAATTACTGCCAGAGGAAAGCTGATGTAGTATCATTCAAACTGGGGCTCTCTGCTGTAAGCTTAACTCATCCTTGGTTTGTACGACCCTAGTTTTCTCCAACGAATCAAGAGAACCCTTGGTAGAGGTTATTGGTAGGGAAGTTGGTGACTTGGTGCTGTTTCGCGTCCTGGCGGGCAATGAACTGCTGGCCTTTCGGACGGGCGGATACGTGGTAATTGAGGGGAGGAGGTCCTGCGTGAAGTTTCCAAGACTGTTATCAGGGTCATTGTTACGGAATGCCGTTTCTATTCCTCCAGCAACTTTTTATGCTTCGCTGGTAACAACCGTACAAATGATATCTGGGGGGCAGGTTGGGGTGGGGTAGGGGTTACAGGACGGTGATGGTTATAGTGTACACCCATGGATCGTGCCTTGCCAGTGCAGACAGGTGTATCGTGGTGATGGTTTATTTGTACAGGTTTTTTATTGGTACAGTTTTTCTCGAAATGTCAAAACGGGTACTAAACAGAAATAACTCTTCGACGAGGAAAAAACGAAAAGTACCACTGCTATTCTAGTTTTTATTGAACACTCTTGCTTTTGGATAAGGAAAGGTACACATTCATATGCTACCGATTGTCATGCATGCAAATGCGGTGTGCACATCCGCGGATGGTCAATTTGACCACTATCTGCATGGAGTAATGGTATAAATAGCAATCAGCACAATCAGGAAGTGCAAACACAAAAGGCAGGGTTGAGCATTGCCTTGAGGTAAACTTTTGGGATATACGACTTCCTTCTCGCTATGTGTTTGAAAGAAGGTTGTCGCTTGAACTATAGTGACGCAACCAAGTGCAAAAAGTCTGAAAGTACGATTAAGACCATTCAATCGATCACCAAAAATAGGTGGGTCCTCGAGGATTCCTAGGCGAATAATCTTTTCGAATAAAGACCCTTCTTCTCACATCGCAGGTTACCACCCTTTTTCCAAAGCCTTCTCAATCCTCGCTTGACCCCGATTACAGGGAACACGACTATTTCTTCACTCCTTGAAATGAATCTAAAAATCACAACCAATTAGTTAGATTCACTTACGGTACAATGGGATAAAGGGCATCGAGAGATGTTGGTGCTTGTTTCAGTTTCGGATGAACGATAAAGCTCGTAGCGTTAACCAGTCCTTAGTTGAAATACGCCGCGCATTCTAGTTCCATTCAGAACCGTAGCGATAGGTGAATGCCACTTGACTGATACAATGACTTGCAGAGGTCAGATGTAACCCTCAGGCGAGTCCGGTTCCAATTTATCCACCTCGGATAGATGGAAGACTTGATTGGCCGGCACCCATGCGGGATTTGATCCACGCACCGTGCGCGTGGAAGTTATCCTTCATCCTTTCAATCTGTTATCTGTTTCAATAAAGGATTAGACCACGAAAAGGCCACTCACCAGCAGAGCTGGTTAATGATGAAACGCCCTCATAATTTTCCGCGTACATATATGGGAAGTTCAAATGGTTAACCGGATTTTACTGGGTACTGGCACATTTTGTGTGTAATGATTCAGTGCGATGACTCTGCTTCTGAGCACCAGGGATTTTCGTTGAAGTCTTTATTTTGACCTGCTCAGCATCAAAAAAAGTTGAAAAACGAATAGATGTTAGTAAAAGAGAACTATATGTTGAATGAGATGAGCTTCTCGAATATTCTATGAGAAGCACCATCAACGGAGAATAAGACAGACGTGGGCTTATGAACATGTTCAGGCGATGTATAAACGTTCGGATGTTTGCGCCGACTACAATACGGACGATAGATAAAACATATGTGTGGAGCGTGTGGAAGGAAAAAAAGAGACACATGTGACGGGAGATGAATCGTCAACGATGGATGGGACGACAGAATGAAATGGATGAATGGATGATGGCGAATGGAACAAATCAATAGCCGGAGAGTTCTTGGAAGGTCGAGTCAAGCTCCTCGGAAATCGCCTTGTATCTCTCCTTCTCATGTACCAATTCATCTGAAAGATCCAAAACAATGTCTAGGCACCGACGTGATGGAGAACTTGGTGGGGGAGGATTTGGATCACGGTGAGGCTTGTATAGGGCATACAGGGCACAGATGTGGTGTAAAAGGAGCGAAACATAGACATAGTAGAAGTGACATAGGTACATACACAACCAAACACGCATGCGTGATCATTCAGAAAAAAGAAACTTATTAGAAAATGTATGAAAAGTCTAAATTTCGGAAATTCCATTAGTGAATTACGTAGCACACGCACACACCGGAAACAGTTAAAACAGTTCAATGGAGTATCATTAGACATTGCATTCGAAAAAAAACTAAATAAAATTGAATTAGATGATATTAGAGCACTATAAGTACGAACGCTTTGTGATGGCGATGAAAAAACACATAACGCCACAGGGGGGGTGGCTGCACTTCGACGTGGGCGTATCTTCACACCCACGCTTTCTCTCTGAACAATTTATTAGACACCATTAAGTTCGGTGAGTAGATGATCGAGTTCTTCTTGAAGCTGTCGATTCTTCCGATCAGCTTCGTCTTTTTCTTCTGAAACCGCTAAGATTATGGTTAACGCACTGCAAAAACAAAGAAGAAACCAATCTGATTAGTTCTCATGAAACACTTGAAATCTGGTTATTTCGAAATATCAGTTGAAGACTTCCGAAATCAATCATTCGAAATCATTTTCATGCCCATCATGCAGTTCCCTGGTCAGTGCTCCGAAATGGTCTTGTAGAGGTCCTCTATGGAAAAACATGCACATCCAATTCCACGCAATTCCAGAAAAAGGGATGCGTCCAGAAGAGGGAAGATGTAGAAGCACACGATGAACGATAATCGACGGACAAACTCGACACTGACACACTTTTATGATCCTTGGATCTCCTGCACAGTCTGCTCGATCTCTTCAGTCAGATTACGTACGCGTTCCTTTTCCAGCAGCAATTCATCTACAGACATAAACAAGACAACACTTTGACTGCACATAAAACGACACTTTCAACATAAACATCAATTCAAGAACCGCTTTGACCAGTTCTAACCGGGGTTGTCCCCCCGAAAATCGCGGATACCCGATTCTCTCGTCGTTCCTGCTATATGACTATTTCTGTAAAGAAACACGATTGTCATTCCAGTGAAGCAGGGCATGTGTGGGTGGGTAAAAGTACATTTCTTCAAAATTCCGTTGCTCTACTCTTTTGACTGTCCCCCGACGATATTTGCACAAAACGACTCAGAATTCATTGTGAGACTTACCCTCGAGTCTGTCGACTTCCTTCTGGAGCTTCTGCACAGAGCGCTCGGCGAATTCAGCACGGGTTTCCGCCTAAATACAGAAATGCACTTCAAAATATTTTGCGCAGCTTTCGTTTTGTCACAAACTGGACAAAAACTGGCAACATGACAGAATTTTCCAGAGGATTACATGCACACAGTAACGAGCTCATAAAAACCTCACGAGAACTTTTCCGTGGCTGACGACTGTAAATTTAGGAAGTCAGAGTGGCATACCGTAGACAACCGTAGACCCTCTATTTGACATAAAATAAATTAAAGGTGAGTTAGGGAAGAAGACGTGGCAGCATTGCGCACCATTGCACCCCACGTACCTAACAACACGCGAAAGACCTGCCACGACTCCACTTTCGAAGCATGCACTAGTGATGGAGGTTTTTATTCATTTACAGGGGAAAGATGTAAATTTGAATACGCCATTTTGCATTCCCCCCTCCCGAATTCACATTGAACCCTAAAGTACTTGCCGTAGTGCACACAGTACGCCTGGTCGGGTTATTTCAGAACGAACAGTTAGTCATCATCTCTTGTTTTTCACTGGCTCTTTTACTTGATTCTTTGCACAGCGCTCTACGCCTCCTTGCTGATTCCTAAAAGGCCTGAAGCTATCTGTCCAACAACGGGGATGATTACGGTACGCCACAATGACATCCTGAACATATAGTCTTGTTTCAGGGACTTATTGGGCTAGCTAGAAGAGTGAGGCCCTTATAAACTTGTCACTAATCACAGTTACCATTACAACGAAGATAGAGGAATCTTACGACATGTACGTACACTTTTACGGACAAAATGAAAGGGCAATACATGCTATACCTCCTTCAGACGAGATGAAATGGTACGAATCTGCTCTTCGTATGAGTCCTCACGTTGCAGTGCCTTTTCTTCGGACACTTCGAGTGATTTCAGATTATTTCCGACGACACGCAATTCCTCTTCCAATTCGACGATCTTGCTGTAGACAGAACACCAACAATGATATACCTCACAACACCACTATGTACTCAGATCACAACACATTGCGCTATTTACTACAGTACGGCTACAGTACGCTTTGCAAAATTGCGCGACGCAACATGCAGGCGGCAAAGTGCTTGGGGGAACGCGAACTCGACCGCGATCACAACGGCAGCACGTACGCGCATGCGTCAGACCTCTTTAAGGTGCGCTTCGAGCACCGAAACATGAACGGCGATGTGATTTTCGCGTAGCAGCGCCTGTTCCTCGATATGTTCCTTCCGCCGGAGAAGACTGGTGACACCATTCAGGTCACGTTCCGCTTCGAGTGCTCGCCTGCGGGCAAAAAACTGATTAGTTTGAGGGTATGTGTATTAGTACGAAGGTTCTCTGGGAGCTCCATAGTGGAATAGTTCGATTCGACAAGGTATTCTGTTAATTAAAAGAAGCAGAGTGTTAAAGCTTGTATATCAGGAATCAGAAGGTTCGTGGATGGTAGTGTGGATGAGAGATGGTTTAAAGATGATTCGATGATAACGCAGGATTTGGACGACGACGACGACGATGGACTCTTTCGCTTTGTTTCACAGTCGATCGAACCTCTCTCATTCTGAAGTCGAGCTGACGAATCTGTTCGGCAAAAATGTCCTCCTTTTCGAGGGCTTTCTCTTCGGAAAGTTCGAGTGACTTCAAGTTGTTACCGACCACTCGCAATTCCTCTTCCAATTCGACGATCTTGCTGTACTAACGGTTACTTATCGGGTCCAATATTAATTTGAAAGCGATTTATTTATAAACTTATCAAGTAAACCATGATGTGTAATTAAGCAGGAAGTGCCAAAAAATGAGAAATCGCCAATTAACTCACTTTTCTCCGGCTTCAGCACGTTCTTCGGCTCTTTCAAGATCAGCTTCAACCATGGCCAATTTACGGGCGACCTAGAAAGTTTCCAATGAAATATCCGTACCATTGTATTCAGACAAAGCACACTCTGAGACGATAGGTTATGGGACTGGCAAAGCATGCTGGATAAGTATGTAGCCTGGTCTTAGAGAAGACCAGGATGTTAGAAATGTCACTCCTTGGGTGAGACTCGTTGCCTCGCCTCATCGTATTTTCGGTCGGCTTCCTCTGCAAGCATTTGGGCTTCTTTCAGTTGAGCTTCAATCGTGTTGGCACGCTCCTCATCTTGGAATGAGCGGTTCTCCATCACTTTGCGTACACTGAACCAATTTTTGTGCATACGTGTGCAGGTAGTTAATGGCTATTCTACGTGCTCATCAATGTTGGCCTCCATGGGGTCAAGCATGGCACACTCCGTGTGTGCGACAGAACGCTCGAACTGAGTCAGTTCACACGCTCGCGCGTGATGTGAGCCTTGCTAGACCGTTGTGACGTACAGTCAATTCACAACGGTCTAGCAAGGCTCACATCACGCGCGTTGAAAGGTGACCCATTCCGATTGTCCTGTCACACACCCTGCTACTGCTACTTAACGAAAATGTTTCTGGAATGCTATGCTTATAAAGGAAGGAGAGCATTTAGTTGACCATCGTTGATATCGAACAAAAGTGAACACCTTTAATCTTACCCTTAGAGAACAAAAGGGTCAGGGTAGTGGGAGGAGCTGTGGGCGGTGCTTGACCCCACTTGGCAAAGGTGATGACAGCTAAAGCGATATAAAAATGCCCTGCATACCTCCCGCTTGCTTGCAATTTCCGATTTTGTGACGGACAAACACACATAGTACAACAATACGGAAAAGTACACAAGTTAGAAGTAAGCATTGTCATGTGATCGGGTAATCCGTTACCTTCGTGACGGGGTTAATGAGATTAGCGAGCACGGCAAATACCTCTTCACTCTTGCTCTCTGTTTCATGCAGTAGAGCTTGAGCTTCACGTAGTTTCGTTTCGAGCTCAGCACAACGATCCTCATCCACATCCACGCGATTCTCCAACGATCTTCGAGCTCTGTCAGAATCAAAACCGTTAGTCTACACACGCCACACCCACTCAAAAAGTTTATAGAAATGTTAAAGCTGTTGAAATTTAGTGGGAGAAGTTTTAAACAGCTTAAAAGAGATGGTAACAAGAAGAAGTTCTCCATGGTTGATGAAATCCGTTGGGATGAGATATCCATGCAGGCGGTTGTTGTACACACACATGCACATATAGAGGGAAACGTCACAGTCATCGAGCGAGAACTGGTTCGGACCTCTTCGTATTTGCGATCAGCATCTTCGGCGATCACTTTGGCCTCGTCGACTTGTGTTTCGAGGAAGTTCGCACGTTCCTCGTCCTGTTGCGA
The DNA here is from genome assembly GCA_963978905.1 of Trichostrongylus colubriformis. Lineage (NCBI taxonomy): Eukaryota > Metazoa > Nematoda > Chromadorea > Rhabditida > Trichostrongylidae > Trichostrongylus > Trichostrongylus colubriformis. The sequence continues at coordinate 20,196,693 of OZ022260.1, forward strand.
ACGTGTCTCCATCGACTTACGAGCGCTAGACAACACAAATCAACACAGGACACCGGTACTGGACAACATGTATACACCACTAATCTCAGTTTATGACCGCTTAAATCTCCTGGCGGACCTTGTCAAACCAACCACCAGGATCTCATAGCCTCGTAAAAAAAAGTAGTGCAAAAATGCGTTGGTGGATGACACCGTACCCGTTCACAGATTTTTGCGGTCATACTGCGGTTCACATATATGTATGTCACACTGGACAGTATGAGTTTTCACGTCTAATAAGTAACGAATAAGCGAATCACAATTTGACGAGCACTCGACGAGGACGATATGGGCAAGCGGTCGGCAGCCGGCGGGCACATTGGCCATCGCCACCAACCGCTCGGACTCGTCGACATTGTGAGTGGCCTCTTCGAGTTTTTCAGTGGCGATCTTCAAACGTTCTTCAGCACGTTCAAGCTCTTCTTCGAGAAGAGTCATGCGACGGTTCAGGGCAGCTACCTCTGCCTCAGCCTGTAATGATTAGCGGGGAATGCATGAACGTGAATCATCTAAAACTAACCGTTCAGCCTCATCGGCCGCTTTTGATGCCTCTTCCAATTTAGAAGTGGCAATCTTCAGACGATCTTCAGTACGTTCCAAATCCTCCTCCACCAACACAATACGACGATTCAATGCTGCCACTTCAGCTTCCGCCTGGAGGAGCCGTAATCTTTACAACGATGAAAGATCTGCTGGGTAAGGGTAAGGGTAAGGGTTTACCTATGCTGGAATTCTAGTCTCAATCGGTTATGGGTATTGGCAAATAAATTTCTCACTTATCTAGCTAACAAACGCGAAAAGAACGGCGTGGAAGCTTTGAAGGCAATCGATTTCCCCGCATCGAAGAAAGTACACAAGTGCAAACGGAGGGAACTGATTTTTAAACATGATTCACATTCGTTTGCTTCTCAGCAAAACATCGATTTCGAGTTGGCCTTTGCTTTTTTTCTCTACTTCGGGTGTAACCGCTACACGTCCTAGTTACGCTGGCTCTGATAATATGTTTTATGGCTGACCCATGAGCCTTAACCCACTTTGGACCGTTGAACTACCGTGAGAGCCTCGTGGAACTTCTAGTATTCACTTCTCCCATGTTTATCTACGACAATTCCTGCACTTCTAAAAATAATATGCAAGATTGCCAAACGCTCGAATGCACTGAAAGTGCACTCATTCTAGTGACAAGGAACTAGCTGGCGAATTGTCAGAGTACCCTGAAGAGGTGTACCACTTAGAGTACAGTTTGGATAAATTGCAGGGCATGCACTGTACTTCAGGCAGCTTTCGCAAGCGATGTTATAAGACCAATGCACATCCAATCAGTTCTACAAATTCCAATGAAAACCCAAGGCATGGCGTATTCAAAAGCTATTCGTGTAGCAAGTTAAGTGCTGACATCACTGAGCCCTTATCATTCAAAAAGAATGGCAGGTGCACTCCCAAAGTATTGTAATCAGTGTCACCACCGTTTTTGAAAACACTTTTTAGTGTGAAGTATTGCGAAGTACATAGAAGTATCACTTCGTACAACCTCTATTCTCCGAGCATATTGCGTGACTAAGCGATGAGATAGCTGTGTTATCCGCTAGTCGTGCTTCACTGCAGATTGGAGACTATAACACGGGGGAGGGGAGGGGGGGGGGGCAAAAGAGATTCGAATCTGCATGCATTAAATTATTCTTGGAAGACGGGTAGCGTTCGCCAGTACTCTACGTCACCCTTGCCACTCCCACAAGCCGCATGCGCTTGCAAACCAGTTACAGGGAAAAAATCCCCAAGTATTGATTCTGGTGACGCTATTTCAAAGTATTTCACAGAGCTGATTTAAATGACCGAGGTTTCGAACACCCGGTATTTTCAGATAATATGAAGCCTTCGGCAAGGCGGTGAGAGAGTGCCCGAAAAGGTTTCGCCGCTCTCAAAGTGAAGGGAGGGGACTATGGGCAGGAACTACATGAAAGATCTGTAAAGGTCCTTAGACAAAGTCTGGCGCATTAGCGTAGTGGATACGGGTTCTGCTTAGCTGGCACACAGTTACACGATCAATCCGTTTCCTAACCATTTAATCACTGACCGTTAGTTTAGCCTGTGCACTGCGACGGTTCCAAAGACTTTTGCCCACAAAGGCCCTACTGTTCTTTCCCCTCAAACTACGATCCATAGTAAACCCCAATCGGTTTGAATTTTCGGAAAACTGATAAATGTGGTTCGATTCAAAGCGCTGGAAACGTCAGTCATCGAAATTACACCGCAAAAATTTCCACTGCACTTTGAGTTCTCGCTGTTTTCAGGCCGGAGAATTAACGCGTTGAGCCGTCCCGTTCGCTACAGCAGGGCAGCCCAGACTGCTCTGAGCAGCCATGCCCGGGGACCGGATACTGTGTTGTGAAAAGCGGTTAAGAGTGTGGTGAAGGGTGAGGTGGGGAGAGGGGGGGGGGCACTCTTCAAACATGCGGCCGAGCAAGAGAATTCCACGGATTCATCATAGGCACTCACTCAATCCTCGTCTCTTCTCTTCCCTTCTCCTCACACACGCAGTACTTCACAAACGTAAACACTTCAACATCAGCGAGTTTCCGCTTGGCACTCTGCCCCAATTACAACCACAGCAATGTATCCGCGGTGCGATATACAGAGGCGCGCGCGATGAGGAGAAGAATGCCTACACACTTGGATTGGTCTATAGTGAACGTTGTGTGGTGTGCTGGTTTCCCATACATAGCTCCACCATAAGTGTGGCTGCTATGAACAACTGCTAGCTAGACGGCTTGATTTATATCTGGTTTTGGCCTTGCGTAGAACAAGAATGGCAATGATTGAAACATCTGCGTCCACCCGCCTCTTCGAATCGATAGTTTAGCTGCATGGAATAGGGTAAAAGGAGTGTGAAGAAAGTGCTCTAAGCGTTTACAAGTACTTTGCTGCTCTACCACCCGGGCAGATTAACGGCAGGCATCGACTCGTACCTGATGATGCGATTTGAACGGGAAAAAAAGGCGTCAAAATATTTACACTGAGAATTGTGCTGAGCGATTAAACAGGAAGGGTCTGGGTAGATGGGAACAGATGGTGATAAGGAGTGAAGTAATTATAGACAGTACAGAGAAAATGGAGCAGATAAGGCTTACATCTTCACGTTTTTTGCGTTCCTCTTCGAGTTGTCGCTGTACCTCGTCAGCCTCGTCCTTTGCCGCTTCAGCCTCTTCGCGGGCCTGGCGCATTTTCTTCTTGAGGACATCGAGCAGCGATGTCTGCTGAGCGCCTTCCTTGTTCACTTTCGACATGATGGCAGTGATGGATAGATGGATTCAGATGTAACTGTCACTTCAGAACAGTAGAACAGTAGCCGAAGCGTGACGAGAAGCGTGGAAGCACTTGTGGAAAGTCGCGCGACTGTCAGCAAATTGTGAGGGCGGAGCTCACTCACTCACACCGCTCTCTTCTGCTCCTCCCCAAGAGATCAAACAAAACGGAAAGCGACTGGCCGAAAAACGTCGAGTTGCTCTCTTCCGTGGGGCAGCTCCGAATCACTTAAAAATGATAAGCATCGATCGCGATGGTTACTAGTACCGGCAGCAGAAGCGGAATGTAATGGAACAATGACCGATACGAAGAGCGGTGATGATGAATCAACGCCAGCAGACCGGTGAAATGACTGAAGAGCACACCGATGAGGTGTGCTGATGCCCCAGCCCCGTCGCCGAACCGACAGCGTTCATCCGAAGCTTAGCCGTATTACAATCAATCGCACACACGAATCACATCATGCCAGGCACCGAGAGCGGAGCGCTGCATTTTCAACGGAAAACGAAGTTTTTTAGATGGCAAAAGAAGAACTGTGAAGCGAGAGACAAGCGAGGGTAACGATACGATTGGAAACATCTGCTGCTGTAAATTCAGAAAATAACTGGAAATTGCCCAGCCGAGAAGCAGAGGATAAAGGGAGAAGAGCAAGGACAAGGCGAACCGCAAAAGCAAGCCGCCGCTGTGTCGCTGTCATATCGCCTTGTCGACCAGAAAAGGAAACGCGCGATTGAGCGGTGTCGCAACGCGGCGGCACCGCCTTGAACGCGACGATCGGCGCGACTCGTGTGAAATTCGAATCGGGAATGAAGCGACGTGAGTAAATGCTATCAGTCCTTGTATTTCTGCTTATGCCGACATCAGCACGTCGAATACACTCATGTGTTGGGCAAGCGGGGCGATCAGTGAATCAGTGTGTCTGCAGACGAATGCCCAATCAAAACGGGCAAACATCGATCGGTCCGTACAGAGATGAAAGAATTCACCAGCTCTCAGTCACTGTGTACAATAGAACTACTCGAAAAGAGTGGTGCCGATAATTGCAATGTCCGTACGCGTCACAAGAAAAGAGGGGGAGGCATGCGAATCGCTGAGGCTACTGTACTCAACCACCTTGGTCGGCCACATATCGACGGACATAGTGCAGGAGAAACATGGAAAATTAAGCATAAGAGTTCTGAAGCTGTAAATTCAAAGCTGATCTGAAGTTCGAACTCTGCCAGGAGCTGGAGGTAGCCGCTGATCGTGGTGGCGCAAGGAGGGGAGTGGGTGGTTTGTCTGTGTCTGTGTGTATATGTGGTGTGTGTGTGAGGCCTTGAATGGATGTTGCGCCCGCGGTGAGTCATTCATTGTTCCTCACAGTGTACCACCGCTCACTGCTGCTATTCTCAATCTTGTGGTCGCGTTTTCCGCCGTGACTGCCTAAGTGACTTGCACAGTTACGGAGAATCACAGATCTCTACAACCGCCACCTTGCTACGATGGAGAGGCTCTGCTTGACGGCTGCTGGTTGGCCGATCAACGAATCGCTGCCGTGGGGTGCTGCTCTTATGTCGTTATCAACCTGCTTCTTGCGCTCTCAAGCTCAGCTTCTGCGTCACCAGCCAGAGCCGCATATTTCGCACTCGTCTAACACTGCGGGGGAGCTATGCGCTGCTGCGACAGTGTAAAGCAAACACGCTCTAATCATTACAGCAAAAGACAGCGAGTTGGGCTAAATAGGAGATCAGTCAAGGGTATCTCGGCGGACGGATCGGATCAGCAAATGACAAGGGAAGAAAAAACGTGCTATTAGCTATGGAAGTGAACGATGCTGACCGTTCTTTCCAAAAATAGAACCACCAGCTTCATTAGAGTCAGAAAGCCACATGGACTCACTCTCCTGGAAAGCAGATCCATTGAGGATTTCGGGGAAGAAAAGCTTCGGGTAATTTCCATGCAAAGCTCCGAACTCCATATTCTGTTACAGGACCGCTACACAGCAATACTTACAGCTGTTGAAGTGCAAAAGTGCGAGGGATCCCCTTTGACTGTTGGGAAGTGTTTACTTCGGATTTCTTTGTCACCTAGACTCATCTCTATGATCCTTGTACTTAGTGAAGTTGAATTCAGACCAACTAGAGTGATGCTGTTAAAACAATTCCATGTAGCCTCACCCAATGTATCTTCAACTACTACAAATTGAAATACAGCTTGTAGTCCTGCTCAATATCTGGCAGTGCATTGATAATCTAGCGCAGTGGCTGCAGGCGGCGCTTTGCGCCCACATTTCCTCAGGATTGATCCGTTTCGTGGGTCATTCAATCATGGGTCCTGATTTTGGATAGCAAAACAGATTGTTAAAATTTAACACCGCTTAGTGTTTTATCGCACATGATATATCGTCATTAACTGTTTATATTCGCATAACACGCTCATCATGACGTGTTCTAAATAAATAAAAAGGTCAACAGTGAGCGCTTTGCACCTCTATAAACTGGCGCCGATCCAGAGAATTCCCGGTTTTTTATTTGGCCACTGAAGCCCCCTTTTAGCTTTGTATGTTCTTTACAGCTGAACGAATTTAAAGGTCGTATACATGATTGGTAAATTTAGCAGTTAAAGATGACGCTCTTATAGGCTAGTCTGACAACGAAGATGAAGGGAGCGGGAGCAGTGGGCTTATTCTTCTTCTGATAATCTGTGAATGATGGTGATGGGCCCACTAGGTATACCAGTTTCAGCGCTTCGAAGGTCACTTCGATGGACTCAGGCTTTCACAGATGTTTCTATTATGAAGTCATTAAACAGTAGTTGACTAGCGGACAGGTCAGGAGAAGGTCACGTACGGAAATGAATCAGTGCGGTAACCAGACACTGCAATTATCCACGGTGTCAATAAGTGCGGTCAGTGGTCTCACCTCTCGTCAGCATTGTGTGATGTGTGTTGCTATGAGGAGGATTCGGATCGCACCTGTCTGAACATTTGAACAGAACCACCTCCTCGTTGGAGGAGGCGATTTCAAAAAGAAAATAAAAAACAGCAAAGCAGAATTCCTATTGTGGTACTCCACGTACCTCTTGCACTTTCTTCTCTTTCTCTTCCAACTGGCTGGTGGCTGCAGCCAAATCTTCCTGAAATATGGGCAGTACGTAGATGACATACAAGAGCATTTGGTCCTATACTCTTGAAGACACTAGAGAGCTCAACTGTTTAGTTACTTAATAATTATCTATTTGTATATGGGTAGTAATAGCACGACTGAATGTAAAGCTTTTTTCTTACTCTATTGCCCTGGTTATCTTATATATTTTGCCAAATATTTTCGTAAATCTCTTCCGTTCTTGTAAATTTATTTTTATCTCCTTACTTATTCATCTATTTGTGTGTAATTCATCTTACAGTGCACCTTGGAAATGAATCACTTCTAATTCCTAGAGTTTGATGAATTTATTGTAAACTGAATCACATGCCAGAGGCAATCAAGTGCACATGATTTACTCATATTCTTAGAGATATCCAAATTGCAAAAACTGGAAAGCTCATGAAATTGAAGAGATATTTGGGTGATACAGTAATTTTATTACGCATAGTGTAACAGTATTTTTCGAAAGTCAGAAACTGATGCAGTCAGCAGCTTTGTAAGCACAAAACAGCCTGATCTCGTTCATTCCTCAAAGTGGACTGAGACCTCAGACTAACCTCTCTATTCAGAGAAAACATTGTTTCGGTCACCATGTACATAATATGTACTCACGTCACTTGCCTCTACCACCGTAGTGGCAACGTATCCAAACCTGCCCGAAGGACAGATAGCTTACCACAATTCAATTGATTTTATTTAATTAATCATGGTCTTTTGTATAAGCGCTATCTAGAGTACTGCGCAGAGGATTTCTCGAAAACTCTATGGACCTATTAGGACCACGATGTGATAACTAATGAATGTCTGTGATAGGCTCCCATGTACTAGTAGCATACTGCTCACTGGTCTCCAACCACTCACTCGATGAAGGTAGGGGTCGCTGGAATCTCAGAAGGTGCTATCGCAATGAGGTGGGGGGAGGCATCCCACTGTGGACATTATTTTGACCTGAGCCTAAAGAGAGAAAGGAACCTCTTCTTTCCTCCATTAAGACCTAGGCAAAAGTAAACGTCTGAATGTGAGGATTGAACCCTCAAGGATCTTTCCAGGGTGCTTAGATAAGCGACTTTTTATAGGATGCCCCCCTCCCCCTCATTGCAATAACACCTTTAGAATTCGGCCGTATGGAGAAATATGGCTCGATCAGTTTTGCTTATAATAATACCATATCAATCCAAGGAGTGTGCGGAATTCCTCTACTGCACCCTTCCTATGGGCTAGTAAACAGCGTTGGAAGAGCAAAACCAATTACTCTGACAAGTATGGTGCGAGTTGGATCAGGTGAATTCAGTGGGTGATTACGAAGCCTGACTAATCAGAGGGTATAGCGATCATAGTTTTTCATAGGAAAAGACGCGAAACATTTCAAATGCCAACGTTATACGATTATTTTCATCTCAAGGTTGTTCTATATGTTCGTGATAACACGGGAACGATTGCAAATATTCGTACATTTGTTTACGAATGATTCTATACAAATTGAGCGCATCCGCATCACTACATTATTCTGAACATTCACTACGAAATTGATGAATGGATGCCATCTGAATTCATTGATTGGAAAAGAAATAAGAACTGATATCGGTGACGATGTCAGTGCTATACTATATTAATAAAATACTGAAAAGAGAGAAGGGGCAACTTGTCAAATACTGAACGGTAAAATGTCATCACAAAACTGACTTGTTTCAACGATCATGTGAAGCAGGTTCCCGTGAGGAATTCATCAAGTTGCCCCCTCCTCTCAATAGTATCCCGCTGTCTTTACGAAGAGGCTATTCTACTGCATAGTACACTGACGGGGTCAGAGATTCAGTAACGAGATCATATGAGGTCAGTTAATGCTGAAAGGAGGAAGAATGGACCGCTCAAGAGAGGAGCACGAGGCTTGACGGCTTTTTTAAGAAGCATATGGATACTATCAGTTAAAAGATTTATATCATCAGAAAGGCTGATTATCATATTGATTCAAAATCAGCATTCTTCGGAAATATTTACATAGTTACCACGCTTTTAGTTGTCGAAGTGAAAAGCGCCGTACCTGAGCCTTGTCCAAATCGTTTTCCGTTTGCATCATTTTCTTTTGTGTGTCACGGAGCTCTTCTTCAACTCGCTCCAACTTTTCGGTAATCTGGCGGACTTTCTCTTCGGCGGCATCGGCTCGATCGAGAGCATTGTCCTGAAACAAGTTGTGTCTCCTCCGCGATCCACCACGGAAGTCTCATCACCATTTCTTCTTTCCCTTTCAGACCAGGATCGACTGGTGGCCTGTGGGGAGTCCTAACCCCACAAGTAGATTTAAAATGTTTCATTCTTAGACATTCTCTCTCCCACGAAATTAGAAAATTGTAAGATTCCACCTATTCGTGAAGCGAATTCTTCACCTTTTTAAATCCACTGCTGTCTCGCCTTCGTAATCTAGAGGCTTCCGACGGGGGGCTAAACGTCACGGATTGCCTCCATATGTTGTAAGGATCGAAACCTCTCGCGCTCTATGTATTACACTGCCCTCAACTGTGTGCCTCTTGCCTCCCACCACCTTTTCCACCCCAACCAGCCTCCCCACTCTTTCCCTGCAGAGAAGTTTTAGCGAAAAGTCAAATTAGTCGAAAAGAAACATGGCACATGAAATTTCCCATTTGCCTACGCGCTGCTCGGAATTCTTGACAGTCCATAAGAGAAACACGTGCTGAATCATCGCTATTTCTCGCTCGATGCCACGATTCTTCGCTAGCTTCAGAGCTTCCACATAAACCGGAATCAAAACTTCTATTATATCTTATGGGAGAATAAGGCAACATACGTACATATGTGGCAAATTTGGATCAAACTGAACCGAATATCCGCGCATGGGCTGATCATTAATGTTAGGGAGCGGCGCCGCCAGTGACCGGGAGATCTCCACACCCAAAAAAGCGGGAAGAAACAAGCTAAAGGAACGTGAATCGCGCTCGCGACTGCCCCATCAGGTTTGGAATTGTGTTCGTGTCACGTTCAGGAAGGTGGGGGTTAGAGACTGTCAGCAACCATCAATGGTGACGTCGAAAAGCCATACAAAATATTCAACATAGCACATGAAATAACATCCTCCGTATACACGTAGTATACGTACCTTCTCGATCTTCATCGCCTGCATCTTCTTCTTGATGGCGTCCATTTTGGCAGTAGTTTTGAAACAGGAGTAGTGCAGCCGCAAACAACGAGGAGCCTGATGTACTGATTCTGGGTCTAGCCAGGCGCGCTCGCAAGCCTAGCCTTTCCTCCAGCCCTTCGCCACGCCCCACACACGCCACCAGCGCCCCGTTCTTTCTCTCTCTGAAACATCTCCACACAGGATACTCTTTTCATCGAGAAATGACTGATACATACCGTATACTCAGCACCTCCGCTACCTCGAATAGTGTCAGTTGCCTCTGGGCCACTGATACACTCTCACTTGGTGTCACGACATCTTCCGTCTCCGTGACTCTCAAGAATGGGGGTGTATCTCGTTCGTCAGTGCGAAATCACACACACCCACCCCACGTAAAGATAGCTTCGACAAAACACATTACACCAACAACTACGCCGTCCACAGCAACGTCGGCAGCAGCGGACGTGAATCCTCAGTTCTGACACATCATGGACAAAAATCTCGTAAAATGACGTCCTGCCCGCTGGAATGTGCTCACCAACGAGGATAGGTCCATGCAGCAGATACCCCGAAGACGCTGACTTCTCATAAAGTCTTCAAGGAATACTCGCTACATTCTCTATACAGCAACGGTGACAGAAGCATTGCCGGTCATACAACGGACACATCATTCTTCTTTTCTGGCGGGCATACTTTACCTTGAAGAGAGTCACCCCAGTTCGTTGTTGGTGACACATTGTCTAAGGGATGAGTGCGCGCCCTAGTCATTTTGAAAGGTGCATAAGTGCAAAAGAGGGCGTACAGAGCTACTAGAATGGGTTTTCCGGGGAATATTGCCTTGAAAACCTCCCCAAGAAGAAAGGTAAAGATCCACATGGTAAAGGATATGGGATAATTATAGGGTAAAAACCATGAGAGACAAGGTTAAAAAATTTTCAATGTTAATCAGTCCTTTTTTAGAAAACGCCAGGCATTCATCTTTTGCCTAGAATAGTAAAGGCATTCGAATGTGATTATCCTATACAGCGGCTCGAGAGGTAAGTCGTTGTACAAGCCTTAGTGTCCCTCTCGGCGAGACTCACTAGGGAAGGTATTTTACTTCCCATGGAACTTTGAAGTGAAACCCGGGGGGATCGATAGAGCTTCGAACGCTGATTATAATAGTGAAAACCAAAATTGCCAAATGGCATCCTGAAGCGAGTTACGATGGGTCAAAGTTTGCCTGTGACACCTCATTGGCGAGGCACTTTGCCATCAAACGGTTTGTCGAAATGGTTATTTGCAATGAAACACATATTACTGTACGCGCTTTCAAATGCTGATCTCAAATCTGTATTCAGAATCTGTTAAACAATTACCTGAATGAAGTTATGAAGGTTTTTCTGAAAAAAGAGTAATACCATTTCATGGTATGTTTGGGAGCCCATAGCGCGCGAGCCATACGTTTTCACGCAAAACCATTGTGATTTTCGTGTTCAGGGGATCAAATTACCCTATGGGACAAGTTTTCAGCTAATTCGAGAGTTTGACCAAATTTCGGAAAAATTGATGAGCTATTGACATTGGCAACCCATTTGACAAAGGAGTAGTCGTTCACCCTTCCCCAGCAAATGCTCTTATTTGGCGCTGGTTACGTGCGTTTAGTGTGATGGGCAAGTGTGATAGGTATGTTTAGGTTATCTTGTTCAGCTTGCAGGATTTTTTGTGGAAGGAAATTCAAAAACTCCTACTTAACCCCTGGCCACCCCTCATTTCCCGAAGTTGGGCCAAAAACTGGATCCGGCTGGAAATTTGCACAGAGGGGTAATTCGACCCCCTACGCGCGATTATCATACAAGGAAACGTTTAGAAGTGAAACAAAACACTGACAATGAAACACAAAATGCAAAAAAAGCCGCACCGGCGGGTAGCAAACCCATGACCTCGCGTTTACGGAACCGGAGCACTACCACCAGGCCACGGAGGCCACATCTGTTCATGCGCTAGTCATGCTGATAGCAAAGCGCCTCGCCATTGAGATGTCACAGGCAAGTCACACGCAAACTTTGACCCCTCGTAACTCGCTTCAGGATGTCATATGGCAGTTTTGAATTCCACAGTTATAATCAGCGTTCAAAGCTCTACGATCCCCCCGGGTCTCATTTCAAAGTTCCATGGGAAGTAAAATACCTTCCCTAGTCAGAGAGGCCTGGTATACAGGGGTGACAGAAAAAGAGTAATTTCTTTCCTACTCCACTTTCAACACTATATTAGGGGAATTCAACGAGTTGTGACCAGGTATTTCCATCCTCAAAATTGAGAACGGACCTCACTCTATCACTAAACTTCGCAACGGCCTTCTGCACGAACAGGATCGGGAGTTTATTCCGAGTGAAGATGATGTATCACCTCAACACGGCAAAAGCTAAGATTTCGACACTCGTTCACAACCTCGCTAATGGTCCTTACTGTCGGTTACTGAGAGGATTCGTATTTGGTAGTGCCCTCGAGTATTCCATTTTTTCAAGGCTCCCGATATCCTTAATTATCAAAAACCAAAACATGCCGTTACCACTGAAACTCTCCTCAGGGGGGTTTGAGGTATAAGAAATGATACTTCGGATCATAGCAGCGTTGTCCGAGCAGCAAGGGCTCTGTGACTTCTATGAACCGAAGGGCCAATCCTTACCAAGCTTCCCACAAAAGACCTACCACGGAACCTAGCTCCACTGTTTTAAGCACCTTGATACCGTAGGTGCTCCGAAGCCCGACTGTGCCGACTGAAGGCTCAGTATTTCGATGAAGGTGGAAGTAGTGAGTCTCAGCTTGCTTCTGTTTTTAAAGGAACATTTCGGTAGTATTTTGTCCCATTACTTTTATCTCTTTCGTTTCTCTGTGTTTTGCATATTGCGGATGTGAGCCGTGAGCAGAATTACTTTTTTTTTGAAGCATGGTTGCAGAATCTTCAAGGGATCTCTTATTTCTGATTGAAAAACGTGATGTCATGCGTCGTAAAGAAATTCGTCGAGGAATCATTAATCATGCGGTTGTTTTCTTTTACTATTTTCTGTCAGGTGATGTCTAAAAATCTTCGGACCATAACAATTTTTTGCACTAGTTAGTAGCACCATGATTATCCAACGGTGCTATCGCAACGGAAGGGGGCGGGGGAGCACTTCACTAAAGTCGTTGTCTCACTAAAGATTGCGATAGCACCTCTTCAACATTTAGGAAACGTACCCCCATACTTACAGCATTTGTGGGAAGGGGAGAGGGTGGTATCGTTAGAATAGATTGGGTGCTGGTAGTGTTCTCGGAAATATTCTTGTGCTCCGTAAAGCAGTTCTTCACCATCTCTCGATGGCTTGAGAGGCTTATCTAGATGGGCGGGACTCATATAGAATTTTTATCGCTGAACTATGCTAGTGGGAGAGGTGCCAGTTGTTACTATAACACCTCACCCATCCATGCAGAACTGGTTATTATGGAATTTTATGAGAAGTATGCGCCGGTAATCCACCGCCTACACGCTGTAATTTCTAAGAATCTCGTTCAGTGTTAGACGAACTTGGACTTTGATTAATCTCATTACATTGCAACCCACGTTGACGTTATCTCACCCACAAGAGATATTTCGTGCATAATAATTTATGGCATTCATATTCGCTTGTACTGAATAAGCGACCATGTGGCACAGCTTTGAGGATTTAGTAAGGCATAGCCATAGTGGATTGGATTTCCGTGACCCTAAAAATCTGCATATTCACTCACTTTCCTAATCACAAAAACAGCGTAAATTTTGGTTTTTTCGACACAACGAGAAAAACAAAAAATAGCAGTTTTGTCTGAGTTCGTGCCGTTGAACTGTCGCCACCGCATTTCCGGTTGGGGCTCACAAGATATAGTGTAAGACTTACAGTGCATGTTGCTCACATGAAGTTATCCATCCCATATTCACGTGTACCTTGATCGCTTCAATGTTCCTTCTCACAAAAGGTCATTCCAGCGCTCCTTCTCTGGGATCTATTAGGTTGTAAGGAAAGTTTTGGTCGGTTTCGTAATGTCAACCTCGGGACATAACTCGGCTCAGGCTTTTCTCACAGAATAAGCACCATTTGATTCGCTACACTTTTGGCATATCACGGATATTTGCATATCTCATTTTGGGCTGATGATTTATACAGCGCGAAATCAAAAAAAGGTCGACTCCAAACAACCATTTTTTCTGAACACGCTGCTACTGAAGGAGCTGTCCAAATGTTTGGGAAAGTGGGGCTTAGTTAACGCTAGATCTGGTGTATATGATGGACTAGTAAGGGCTTTAGCCTACAACTACTCCAATTAGTGGAAGAGGATTTGTGGAAAATGCGCTTGCGCATAGCTGCTCTGAGGGGTCCCGTGGCACCCCTTTCTTTGGATTTTTCCAAATCGAGGCTATTTGAGGTGGTAACCAAGTTTGTGTGTTGAGGGCCAATACTTTTGGACATCCCCTGCAAGTGCGGGCGCTTAGCGCTTTCTGCCTTCTTCTAAAAAAGGCCATTTTCGCAGTACTTTATAAAATTTTCTAAATTCGAAATCCTAGTGGCATTCCAAATAAATCATATATTTAGAAAGAGCAACTTTTTGTCTATTCAAGGAGCACAATGTGTAAGCTGATTCATGCCGACGCCCTCCAAGACTCGAATTGATCTTGTGAACACGAGAAACCGGCCAGAACTTTTCTTACAACCTAATACATATATAGACTACCCAGCATGTCGACAATTCGTCCGCAGAGCGAGGTTCTAAAAAGTTCTCTTTTTTGAATGCCGTATTTCCCTGCAAGAGACATGCACGTGGACCACAGTCACCACTTACAAAACACTCAATCGGGATGATGGAGGATTCTTACTGAGTGTAAGATCCTCTTAGCTTACTTGACGATAACTGTAGAAGTCAGTAGAAAGGATAGAGGTAACTGAAAGATAACTCTGCTGGTGTGCGACTGAATTTCTTTCAATGAATTAACTGTACCGAAAATAGATGGTGTAAACGTTAATTGTTCATGGAAAGCTTTGACTTTCACTTTCAAAGCGTAGATAGAATATTTCCAAATGAAGCTCACTTTAATAATTCCCTTTTGGAATGCGCCACACATCCTGTTTACATTTCCAATCGTGGTGTCATGTGAATGCTTTTTGGCCTACATATACAATGATTTGAAGAGATACCTAGACATAGCTTGCTGTTCCTACATGGACGGCCAACATACCCGTGTCTCGGAGTTGAAAATCAGACGGTGCAGCCACTGTGGAGTTGGGGAGAACTACTAAAGACAAAAATCCACTGCGTATTTCCTACTTTGTTGAATCATTTATTTTTCCGATTGACTTACACTAATTGACAACAATCACGTTGCTTTCTGCTTCGAGGAGCCATCTACTCAAAGCTTTTTCTGCTAGGTTGACTTGATTGTTCCTTTATTTTCTTTCTTTTATTTTAATTTCTTTCATGCTTCTTGCGAATACTTTCCCCTTAGTTACGACATGCCTTATAAAAAATAAATAAAATAAATAACAGCAAATAAGCTATACCCTTTATCCTTCAGGACGACACTGGTATCAATTCATCGACCCTTGTGATATAAAGTGCAGCCCTGGAGAAGAAGCTGTTCGAGATTTGATCCTAGGCCTATGCAAACTGGTGGGGCCATTTCTCAGGGCTGGATAAATTCTACAAAGCATTTTTCCTTGATCTTTATTGCAGCTATTTGTTGGTCTCCATAGCACGCACAGTTCTGAAGACAAATTTGCTGTTCGGGGGAGGGGAGGAGGCTCGGTGACAATTGTCTCTACTTTGGCTATACTTTTAAAATCCAAAGGAAAGAGCACGAATAATTTTTCGAAGCTCTAACGGCACATCTTATGATGGTACTTCTCATGTTTTCCTATTGAAACCTCGCCATGACATTTACCGCCATGACATGCCTTTCATTACTATTTCATATGGCAACGAGATGTTAGAAGGAATTCAATTGGCCATACGTTTTGACTTCTAGTCTACTTTAGAGCAACAATCATTCTATTATACCAGCAGAGCAGCAGCTCATGCCTCAATTACATGTGTCACATCAGAGCAAGCCGTCTCTCTTAGATAGTAAGCCTCTTCTCGTTAGATATGTATGAAATCTAAGTGCAGTACGGTGAACTAGTTTCTCGATGCTTCGGGTTAATCCAGCTCCAGTTGTTTTTTTTTCAGACATTCATCCCGTTCTTTAGAATTGAAATCAGTTGAGAAGTTTAATCTAGATGTTATTCTAGATGAAGGAACAATCTTTATAGAGCTTCTCTCTCCTTAGCTGTAAGGAGAATTCCTAGTTGTCTAATTTATAGCAAAGATCTCATTGATTTGACATGCTGTTCGGCTATGAAAGTTTTGGCTGCATGCCAGCCAACAGCGAAAGTCTCAGCAGCAGGTGGCGAAGCAAAGCTGCCGGAAACGTTGGCCTTTTTGCATGACAATAATTGAAGATGCACATCTGATGAAATGCGTGCTCCACTGATCGATTATTCTAGTGAACCTTTTACACGTTTTTATATTACATGTTGTAAGATTTTGAAGAGTTATATTGTTCTGAGGGAACATCTACAGGCTTGTTTCATGGATGATGAACACAACCAGCCCTTATAAGGCATTGTGTCCATGGTTCTTCCCTTACTGGGAGCAGTACCCGTTCAACCTCAATATTAGAGAGGATCCAGCTTGAATAGCTATCACCACCAAAGTCGTAATGAAAGCGGTCCATCTCCACCAAGAATGTCTCAGCTACACTATGGCTATCAGGCCGCGTTCATACCTTGCGTCGGCAGGGCGTGGCTGTGCTCACAGGTCGCGCGGCAGAGTGGCACGGAGGAGTAGTGCAGAGGAGACAGAGACACGCCTTGCCGCCGCCCCCGCAAAGTATGGCCTTGTAGTATTCTCGTATATTCACGGACTAATTTCTTCATTAGCCAAAATGCATGCCCAGCCATTAGTTTACCCTCCTTCTTGATAGACTTTGCAGTTTTAGTAACTTCGAAATGGGACGCGATGGTCTTGCTCAGTGTTGAATTATAAGCACTGAATTTTTGGCCACTTTAAAGCATAATGGTTTCAAGGTTTTTCTTTCCATTCCCGCCAGTGAGCACATGAGTTGCCAACTACAGACACTAGGCTCACCTTTCGCAGTTCGAGGGGATGTTCTTAAGGCAAAGAGCGCAGCTTCGCCGTCGGAACCTCCACTATGGAAGCGCTCCATGTAAGGGTGAAAGTCATAGGACAGAATTTCTCATGGCCACGGTTGACGCGCGACGGAACGGTGCGAGATAGAAGAGGCATGTTAGTCGTGTTCTGAAGCGATTACACCTACAATGAGGCGTAGAGCACCATTATCTCTCGAGAAACCATTCAATATGACCGCATAGTTCGCACCATCGCGTCGCATGCTGGACACCACAGCTCGAACTTTCTGTTCTAATGGCACACACCACCCATGAAGGGGTTGACTGCTTACTTGCGATGTTATTAGCCTCTAGGTCTCAGTCGTTTGTCCACCACGAACTGGTGCAGTAGCGGATGTCAAAAATAACAAAGAAACTCCAATTTTCACTGTGTTCACTACTTTTTTTCCTCACTCAGAGTAGTATGGAGAACCTCTGCTTCCGTAGTGAACTGGGGACCACCCCTGAGTTCCGCAAGCTATGTCTTAATAAGCGCTTTATTCAAGAAATACCAGGAATGACCTCTACAGTGCGCCAGATTTCGCTATTTGACGTGCTGCTCTTAATGCATGATTTAATAGGAGTAACAAGGGTTCATTGGAATTGATTGCTTTTGAAACGTCGCTCCTTTCAAGTTTAAAGGCAGCGTTAGGGGTAATTCGATTGTTTCAACGCTTCCAATCTTTGATACTGACCGGTAGACCTTTTTACCACGAAAGCTTACACGTCAAGCTCCATGTCATTCCGTTCGATACGGCTTAAATACGATACGATAAGTATCATCTGCTATGACGCTTATTACTCTAACCTCAGTCGGTCTTCGGTGAAGTCAACCCTAGAAGGCGGGATGGACTTATCAAAGGCGTCAGGTCTTATCCGCTACGCCGTCACTACAGCTCGGAAGCGCGCTTTCCGACGAGAATTTCGCCATGAACAGTCTTCTCACGCCCATAGTTTCTATGCGAGTGAGTTCTTTTTGGGGATTTTCGATTAATCACATTATCCCTTATGCTGTCTTTAACATCATCGACCACCACTAGTGGTCGTGGTGAGGAACTAGAGCTGTGTGACAGGTAATCTAAAGAAAAATGAAAAAGTGACCAGCAAAGCATGAGGAATACATGTTTTGCAAGTAGCAACAAGCATGAGGAGTACATGTTTTGCAAGTAGCATCACCCAGCTACTGAGTTATCGCATTCACTGAATCTAACTGCGAGATCGCATCAAGTATCAGGAAACATCCACGATGATGCATTCCTAGCCTTCTCACGATCAATGGCTTAGTGCATTCCCAAAGATCTCTAGAGTCACTTAGATTTTTTTCTATTTCAAAAATTCTTCCATCTGACATGATTAACATCCAGATATATGTGAGGCGTTTGAGCACATTTATCGACAGAGCACCCGACTTTGCTCCCTTTCCATCAAATCATTTTGTTACACCTGATCTGCTAGGTCCTTCTTTGTGTCAGAAGAAAGGAAGAGCGCTACACTTTTATTTGTATAGACGCTATACCAAAATAAATTATCGTGCATGCATTTGGCACTCACAATCAGCAAGAAACTTTGCAATTCGTATTTAGAGATCGTCGACTAATCAAGCATCATTTTATTCAGCTTCCGTTTTTGTAGCTTGTTTTCGCCGTTTTGATGGAGTTCCAGTCGAAGAGTTCTGGAACAAGTCACTGAGAACCTGAAATCGCAGTAGATTAATGAGAATATAAATAAAGTAGTAGAGATCACCATCAAATGCATTCGATATCCTAAAGAGGACTTCGCCAATCATTCGGTCGTCCGCTAGAATGGAATTACAGCTGCTCAGCACGGCAGTAAACAAAAAAGCCGTAAACCGAAGGATAAAACTTTTGTTTATCCGTTAAGGCTGGCGCGTACATGGTTGCTCGCGCATCACATGGACAATATCGGTCGGAGCCATGCAAATCTGCGATACGCGGCACTGCTACGTTGTCGAATCACGTGCCCTCCTGAGGATGGAAACTGCACGCGTGGATTTTGCTCTAAGCCGGAGTCTGTCTGGAGAACTAGAAGGTCTCTATCGCGATATGCATAACGCCGGTTCCCTGAGCCTCCGTTGTTCTTGGTAGAGCATATTTTTCCCTTGAACATTCAGATCAACACCCTTGTTGTCGTAGATGGATTGGAGCCCTTGTAGGGAATACCTATCAAATGACCACAAGACTACGATTAAACAACATTGCTCTAGCAGTACAGAGACTATAATTACTACTCTACAACTACAACAGTCAACAATTTCAACCAATTCAACCAACAGATGACATCCCACTTCTCCTTATCAAACATTCGGGGGGGGGGACACTTCTCCCCCGCACACAAAATTCATTTAAACTCTACTAATAAAAAGGGCAAGTAAACATGTTGTTACCGCGGTGATCAGTCATCACTTTCCATGACACTGTCTATTCAAGAATTACTCATAGATTCTACAGCACTTACAGATATTTCTGTGTTGATGACGCACGGCCGTATGAACATCAAACCTGCTTGCCCACCGGTGAAAACAAATGGCCTGAAAGAAAAGAATGTGGCAGCAGGCACGTCAGCACAATGGACCGACAGCAGACGGCTCGGAAGCGGTTCCAAAGATTGACCTTCGCTTAAATTGCACACATTTCGCTTCGAAACAATATGCATTCGCTATAACAAAAACCAACGTAAATATGTCTTCCACGAAACAGCTGTCTCACCAAGCACACCTATTGGGAATGAGCGATTGCAGCCAATATTATCTATACGCAACAACAGTGAGACAGCAAAATACTTGCCAAAGAAATTGGAGAAGTTCCTATACATCTCGAGAAACTATTTTGGTTGTTTTATTCAGCATCGAACACCTAACATCAAACAAGACACATACCTCTTAAAATGCTCACAGGCAAACATTAATCATCTATCTGATACCCGACCTATTTCATTTATCAATGGTTTGAACCTGCTAAGGACACCCGGAATAATTCATTGAACCCACTCAATTTGACTGACCGTAAACAATACAGGCAGAGTTGCTGAATAGAACCACAACAGCGAAAAACGAAACGAAAGAGCGCTTCGTTCCGTAAAGCATGTCCTCGTTTCTGACCGCGGACATGCTTTCCTAAGGTTCATAACCGACACATCGATCGACGTCATGCTCATCTGTGCTGTATTGCGGTCATAAGTATCAAGTAAGGCTCATTCGAAGGCCACTTGTTTGGCTGCGGAGACGCGTCGAGTAAGCTCCTTCAACTCCCTATCACAAACGCGCCTTAGACCGTTTGTTTAGACCCCTGGCGTTCATCTTTAGTAAACATATTTTCTCAAAGCATCCGGCGCAAACACTGCTTTCAAAACGCAATTCTAACTGAAACTTTTTGAGGACGGCAAGCTAGTTATATTCAAAAATTTAACTGATTTGCCCAATACTGAATATACCAAACACCAGATATTATTGACAACAAGGAATACTCAACGAAAATAGCAGGCGCCAAACTATTTAGTTCACTCACACTTGGAAAATCATAGATTGTTCGAAGCAAAAAAAAGGACAATTCATTATAATGAAGAGCTACCTTGCGGCGTGATTCGTTGCCACGCAGTTCAACGACTCAATGCGTAGATCCAAAGCCGAGTGCTCTAGACGATTCTTGATCGCTTGCTGAACACAAAACATCAAATTCTCATGGAATGTTCTCCATTTAGCAATCCTAGCTCATCTCCCTGCAACTTCTTCGAACTTCATGCATGTTTCACTAAAGCTAGCATATGGATTGACCTCGCAAAAGAACCAGGAAAACACGGTATATTTATAAAACGCTAAATATCTCGCATACACTTTCGAGACCATTACTGCACTGAAAAACAGAACACCTACCCTTCGTCTAATGGACGGTTAAGAGCATGCGCAGCTATCAAAATCTGACCACCGTTGTTTGCCAATAAAAGATTATGTCAAAGTGATATATGAAGCTGCTTTGGTTAATAGAAAACACATATGATGACGTACTGGACTTATGTGATAGCTCTTCTAAGCTCCCTCCTCCCTCCCCCCCCCCCCCTCTCCACCCATGGGATATAAGCATTAAAATGCTGCTTTTTCATTGCTCTTTTAAGAACAAAACTGGGACCTCTGTGATTCATGCTCATTGTTTCTAAATACTCTGAATACAAATTGCGAAAGCGAAGAAAATGAGAAAAATTCAAAAAATGTACAGCAAGATGGCCAAAAGACGCCGTAGGCACCACCAAAACAGAGAAGCCGCAAAACGCCTCCTTATTGACCGAAAATTCCATGTGGGCATTAAATCACTCGATACACTCATTACTGGTGGGTTTGGTGCAATCACTTCCGCTAGAGGATTCGGCCGAGACATCTTTTCGTAAGAAAATCATTTCGAAGGTCGTGTATAATTACATTAGAGTATACTTATTTCCAGCGAGTATGCTTTTAATGAAGCTCATTTTAGTGAAATAGTGTTTTCGAGCAAATTTTGAGTTTCTGGTCTTTAGGAGGAAAACATCAATTTTCCGAATTTACAGTAACCCATTTGCTGCAGTTTATTACCGAATGACGTTACCATTAAACAGGCTTCATAATATATGTGTAATAGAGGCGCTCTGAAGTGTGCAGTGCGAAAATACGCTGCCGATTTATTCAAATCATTCCTTGAAAAAAAACCGATCGTTCAATACCACCGGCGCTAAAGCGTACGCAGCAAGCAGAGGGCTGATAACAACGAATGAAAATTAGCCAAGTCCAATATAAGCGAGAATGCGGATATAACCAACAGTTGTCGGTACCCTGAAAAAGGAAAGCGCACCCACTAGTTTCCAGATCAAAGATCATATATGCACAATAATGACCAACAGATTCCAGTAGAAGTCGAATGCACACTAATACCCAGGAAAACCGATCCATGTTAACCGCTCCATTCATTTATCCTAATCGTACTCAATATGCGAAGCAACTATAATTCACTCAATCCAATCAATTAACCTGCTCAACAACTCTCAGATGCACGGAGTGAGCGTTTGCAACAGTTTCTTTCACTCTACAACTCCAAGAACAATCTCAACCTCATTTAGACCTGGAGAACTATATTTGGAATTTTGTAAACAACAATCACTCGTTACAATTGTAAGGTCACATTGCGCTCTTCTCGAACTATGAAACATCACATGGTGGACTGTTGTTTCTATATACAGACAGCATTATTGGGATAAATCAGCAATGAATCACTCGCCGATGGCTTTGAATTCCCAACGTGACGTTGATGCATAGAAATAACAACGAACAAATCGTCATATGACAAGCAAGCAATCGTCAGTCACTTAAGGGATGAACATTTTGTGGATTCATCCCAAGACTGTTCCTTGTTTGTGATTTCACATTCTACGTCTGTTTACCGCTGCTAAATAAAGTAAACACAGTTCTATAAACATTTTTCGCAACAAAAGAGTCAAACACTGCTAGATGGTTTCAAAAGTCAAGATGTTGACAGAATTGACAGAGAGGAACATCTAATGGTCCGCTGAATATCGCATCAATCTACCTTATACAGGACGGTCTATTTCTGCTACGCTACCGTAATTGTGGCCCGAGGATTGAAGGTGCACATAGAGGGATTGAAGATGGGATTCATTACAGATCAATACTCCAGAATACTCGTTGGGGCAAGTGATAATTATTCATTGATTTTTTCACAACAAAAGAAGCACTCTCTCGGCAAAGTAACCAGACGAAAGTTTAACATCTCTGGGTGAGACTGTTTTACAGATCTGTTCAGCACTTACTGTTCTCAGTTGGTAGAAATTACAAAAAATCGATACACCTTGGCAGAGCCTAGGAACCATTTCAAAGATAAATAGAAGATTTGAAGACTATCTTTGAATGTTATTACATGGGCTCACATGGACTAACTTAAAGACACCAGAAGGGGGTAATTTTGGCTTACGGTAGAACAGACGTAGTGTGGACGAGTTTAAGTGACCGCCATTGCACAAACTCGCCATTTGACGCCTTGGCATGGTGCCAAAAGAAGATGCTTCTATTATAAATTTGTTTTTTCCTTTACTTTTTACTTTGTTCTTTCTTATATTGTTTGTAGATGTACTTACATGAATGCTAATGTAGTTAGGAATGGCCACTCCTACAGCGGACAACTCGGAATGGATGCGCTGATGCGAATGGGATGCGAATACACACCGCAGCGTCGCGCTTTTGAGTCCGGGTTATTTCGCCTATTATCGCGTCTAACCTTGAGTGTTCACTACAAAATGCTCATTTCTTGGCATCTTTCTCTTGTTTCAGACCCCCTTCCGGTTCCTTTAAGTACTTCTACACTATTTGGGTAACCACTATGTTGATTGACAGCCACATTGTTTACTGCAAGTATGTTCCCTCATAACAGTGAAGACTGCCAGAAGGTGGTAAAACGGCCCCTATCAAAAAGAAAATCTACGGCAAAAAAGACGAATGCATTGCGAAGTCGTAAAGCCTCAGCAAGACTACGATGAAAAATCACTAACCGGATCTGAATTCAGAGAAATGTCCAGCCATAAATGCTCTAAAGTCTCGTCGTGAGTCGTATAACATGCACAAGCTCGTCGAATCGGAGCTTCCTTCTGATTAGGATGATCGCTGTGATCATCCGGCATCTCCATTTTGGAAAACAACGCCCCGATGGTCACGGTTTCGGGTTCACTTATTCGTCTCCTAAGAAGTATTTGCAAGCTTCGGTACTGGGCGAAAATAGCGATGAACTTGAAACGTTTCAAACTCACCTTGAAAGTGTAAGAGACGATATCATAAGGGAGAAACCGTAATCACAAGGGCTGGCATGTGTGACGAGGCGTCCGTTCGATGACAGCAGAAGCTTAAGCAACCTGTTTCAATTGAGTGAGGAAACGAATAAGTGATAGATCGGAACAGAATATACAAAGGATTATCAAACTTGGAACATACCTTCCCGTCCACTCCACAACTTGCAACCGTTGCATTCACTGAACTCGCTGCAACATCCCAGGTCATAAGCGCATGCCTACAATGGTGAAATCATAAACATTCTACAATCGAACAGAAATTGAAAACAAGGGTTAAAACTGACCTGTTGCCGAGTGGCACCACGAAATAACCACCTGATTTCATTTCTGTGCATATAAAGCTAACACCGTTGGTAGGTATATCACCGGTTGCAAAATACTCCGACTGAAACGCGAAGAATCCAGAGAACAAGCGGGGTTGGGAAGTCACGCGAGAGCCTGAAGCATGTGATATCTTTGCACAAAAATTTAATGCAGTTGGCTACTGATGAAAAATATGTGTAACAGTGGATACTATGAAGTGCTGAAGAGATATCTCGAAATTAAAACTTGACGACCAATATTTAGCACTCCGGAAGATGCAAATTCAATCAAAAACAAGAAACGAAATAGTATGTCACCAGCTGTGCGTACGGCGTTTTCTTCAAGTGAACATTCGTACGAACGGACATCGTATACGCGAACCAGCTTCTCACGAAATGCCAGTGCCACTAAAGCGGCCAAATTTAGGAAACGTTGGTAAGAATAAGATCAATTCAAAAAAAACAGATTAAGATTAATTCAAAAAAATCGTAACAGTATCCGTCTTCATTTTATGTGACACCTTGATTCTTACCTTCGTATGTGCCTATGAAAGAGGCCGCTGTTACAGGCGATGACCATGTCGAGTCAAGAAGAACTTGTGGATTGTCGATGGAGCGTTGTAAATCCCAGATTACGGCACCACCTACAATATTCATAGGGAAAGAAAATGGAACAAAGAAACCAGATGTTCCTTACCGGCAGCATTAACGCCAACAATGTATTGTGCACTGCCTTTTGCGCCCCATGTGAGAGCATGTACCGCTGGCGAAAATGGTTGAGCGGAATTCTGAACCGTATAATTAGGGCTAATCACCAAATACATGAATTTTACAATGACCGAAATGTCAGCAACAAAATCAACCCAACCTCATCTTCGGGTTTATCCAAGAATACATTTTTGGGTTGCCGTAAAATAAGACCAGGCTCTGGACTAAACACAGGAACACCTTGTGAACGAGAGGGCTTTGGTGGGATAGTGTTCGTATCCATCCTGGAAAGACCAAACGGGATATATCTACATTCAAAACAGTGTGAGCTTATCGGAAGTCGGAATTTTGAGAGATGGGAGGGGTTAAAAAGGGTTTCCTATGGGTTAGTACTTCCGAACCTGTATATGAGCACTACTCCTTGCGCGGTGCTCACTGCAAAATAGCCAATCAATGTGTCGTCAGGAGATAACCGAGGCCTGTCCAACCAGCATACGTCAAAAACCAGACCATAATCGGATTTCAGCACGAACCATGGAACGATAGAGCTTGAGCTGAAATGCTTACTGTTCAGTTAAGGCGTTGTACAAAATACATGAAGTCACACCGAATCGCCCTGCTTTCTAGAGATGATCATGATGCGAGCATCCAATGATCGTTGATTTTTCTCGGTCGCTCAAAAAAGAACATTTCGATGAAAATTTGAAAAGTGATCACAATCAGCCTCTACATACTCCTCAGGTCCCGGCGCTCTGAGACTATCAACAGCTAGTACTCGTTGGGGCAAATTGCAGAGAACTATTATACTAAGTCTCCTTCAACCCGTACATTAACAACAAAATTATTGGAATGATAAAGACTTTTGTATGACCTCTTCTTTGTTTGTGTATTTCTTAAGAGCTCTTATCGAATCTGCTGAACTATCTTTCTAAGCAAATTTCGTCTCATAGACTAATCTCAACAGAAAATCTACATCACGACATTAACTGGGGTAGCTTATACCTTTCAGACTGTGGATAGATAAATGCAAGAGAAGAAGTCCCACACTATCCAAGCTGTCGAAAGCATTAGCAGGACTATGATGCGCGAATTTAGAGTTAACTCAAACGTAAATTCGCTTCAGTAACCCAAGTAACCCATGCATGTGCGAAATGAAATTGCTAATTTCTTTCTATTATATTGTTTCAGAATTTATGTCAGATAACGGCCGATCTAGCAACCATAGTGGTAAGATGCATCCGGTTACATCGAAATCGAAGAGTTGTTGTTTCTCAGAATGAGCTCTCCTCTCCTTGCACCCATCCACTACCTCCAGTTATCTAAAGTTATCGCAGCGTTGAAAGCTTATGCCATCCCCTTGTAATTATATAAGCATTCGAGGTAGTTAGGGGTAGTGTGGTTATTGAGAAATCCTTGAAAGAAGTCATTGTCACGGAAACTGGGGGCCTGAGAAGCCTATATATTGCGAAATCTCGTCGAAAAGTGCACCTCCAGCAGTAGAGACGGCAAAGCGGTAACAGGTGACGCCTTCGAATAACAGACACCGCCTACAGGCGACGTTATCCCCGACTGGCTACGGTGCGAGTGGCCAGGAAGATGCGGCAAGGTTGAAGGTATCGCGACGCGATCTTTCAAGTTTAGCTTGAAGCTCACTCCACAAAATAGATGCTGTCGTATTTCCGAACATCCTTGCGCTTACGACTTGACAACATGCCTATGGAAAACTCGTCCGAACCACCCGCCTCTTGACGGAAAAGACGTCTGCGTCGAAAATCAACGGTGAGAGGAGGATTTTTCTCAGGCATTTGACCATGTCCTTCTGTTATTTCTTCACCATAGTGACTGATATCTTGACTTTCGCATTCTCTACTTTTTTCACTACTCACCCCAATTTCCCCTTTCATTACCTTAAAGACACCGTTAGGGGTAAGGATGAAGTGAGAACGGAAATACATGATATCTTAAAACAAATATTTCACTTCAGCAGAGGTGATGTGTGGCGAAACTCGCACAGAAAAAAGCGCGGCTTGGAGTCTTTTCACGATTCCGCAGCACTGTCAGTCGCGCTGCCACGCATACGCCGAGAGAGTTGCCTGTAATGCGGCTGGCCGACTAAGCCCCTCACTCGTCTGCACGTACCCCACAGGCTAGTGATGTAGAGGGCAAGTGGGGCAAAAGTGAGGGAGCTTCATAGATCGTTATTTCTCGGAGTTTTTTTGCACCGTTTCATATCGTTCTTACTCTATTGTAACACCACTGAGCAGCCCTACTTCTCTATTCCACAATCTGCCAGATTCAAAGGCACATTCCACGATTACCTATGGGTTAAGCCGCTGAATCATATCAGAGGTGCTAAAGGATAAATCGAGAAAGAAAAATCCGAACGAAGCCCTCGACAAACGGCAAAAATGAGACCTCCTGACATCTGGCCTTGTACGAGATTACAGCGTGAAAACGAGCCTTTGAACCAGTTCCCGTTGATATCATGAGGAACCCTGAGAAATCGCCCGTTTCCCCATGTGAACTTTCCCTTGGCTACTGGAATTTCTTCTTTATCTTATCTTAACGCATGAATCACGGGCCCACAACGCCACGTTGGAGAACTCTTCGTCCAATGCGAGGAGTGGTCGTAGTGGGTGAGCGGGATCGGAGGGGATTCGAACGAGCTCAGCGCCGTGTAGAAGTGCTACGACGCCCCCAAAAGTGTGCAGCTCGGAAAGACGGGATCTATCTGCACCAGAAAGGTGAGTTGCAAGTCTGGCTATCGCAGAATGTGCTTCAAGAAAAATATCAGAAAGACAACTAATCAGTATTCAGAGGATTACAGCACGGTAAAGCGAATTTCAAAAAACTATAGAAACGATCTTCAGTTACCGATGAGGAGTTACTTTCGTGGCGTATTGGCTGAAACCTTATTGTCTAAGGCAGGAAAGTTTGAGGACACAAAACCGTGGGAAAGTGTTCACAAAGTCGGTCGTTTTCGAATGATACCAGGGAAAATAACTCGGCAATGCATCTAACGGGTGGACAACTTTACAATCAACGACAATACAACTGGATTTATAAACTCTCTAGATGACGTTCGTGAGTATGGTAAACAGCTATCAACTAACCCTTCCTCATTGCTGCTGTGCAACCAAAACTGAACAAGGCTGTCTACGTTCCTCATTTCCTTTCCAACCAGGGTTGTCTCGCAGGGATACGTGACGACGGTCACAACCTCTTCACCTGTCAAAATAAGGATATTGCATGAAGTCGAATACAGGAGACTTGCACTAACAGAGTCATTATATTACCACTTGGCATTGTATTCGGAGCTATCCGAATAGCGCTTATGGGTCCGCCACAATACGCTATCGTAACGGATTCATTTTTCTCATTAGAGAACTCGGAGGCGTGAAATGATCGTAATCGACGACACGACTCAGGGACGTTTTGCTGATCCTGAAACGATACCGAAACTAGCATGTCTACTCCGTGAAAAAGTGATCTGCAAAAGTGAGCCTGACTTTGCAACGATTTATCTGAAATAGGAGATGCAATGGGTCTTCATGGAGGGGAGATGGTAAGAAAAAAAAAACGCCACTCATCCGGCAGGGGAGCCAATCCTATATCAATGCCCAGTTAATCCAACCTTCCATCACTAATTGTAGGGGGACGATGTATTAATACCATATTTGATGGGCTTCCATAAGTCAATGTTTAGGACAGATCGCATTCAAAAGCCACCACGATTCCGTATGAAAATGGAATAAAACGATTGTTCGAAGTCAGATTTTCTCAAACGTTATTCATTTCTTTACTATGTCCTTCTGATTTCTTCCGCATGCTCTGCTTTGCAGCGTCTGTTAACACTCAGCACAACACCTTCGCACAACATCAGCTTGAATTTCAAAGCCAAAATTATTGGGTCATTCCATAAGTAGTGTCGTTTTTTTTTCAAACGAAATTTTTTCCTACATTACAAATTTTTCCAGCATGTCGTATATCATTCGGAAGAGATTTTTCTGCTCTATGAAAAGGCATGTTCAGTTTCTGTGAGCGTCATAATGGGACCGATTTTCAGGCTGGCGAAGTGGTTGGTTCAGTCGACAAAAATCGACCAAACCGGCAATTGATTGAAACACTATATTTCACCCTAGGAAAATTAACCCATCGTGTATCCTGTACTTAGCCCCGACCTCTTCTGCATGTTACACCAATTGGTTGCTTGAAAAATCACGTCGCTCTTTTTTTCACATTTATTTTTTCCGCCACAACTCGATGATTTTTGGCACTTCTTCGAACCAAGGCAAAAAATTTTCTCAATCATTTAGTTCAGAGAGTGGCGAAACGTCAAGTAGAGGTAATGGGTAGTGATGGGGAAGCATAATTTACCGGATTCCATGAATATCTGAAGAAAAAATAAATTGTGAAATAATGTCATCTGGGCCCCTATGACATGGTTTTGAAGTCCAATCTGAGTCGCGGCCAAAAAAAAAATCAACACAGATTTTCGATAGAGCAGAGAAAACCCTTACGAATGGTCCCTGAAGCAATGCTGAACAAGGGATTTCAAACGAAAAATCCCATTTTGAATAAATGTGAGTGCTTTCGAAAAAAGAATTGGAAAATAACGACGTAGGTAATCAATCAAACAATTATTGGAATTTATAGAGGTCGAGGCCAGGTACACCACACATGATTCTTTGATTTTCCTAATGTGAAATATAGTGTTTAATTAGTTGCCGGTTTTGTCAATTTTTGTCAATTGGACCTACCCCTTTGTCAGTCTGAAAATTGGCCTCATTTCAACATATCCAAAAATTTTACACATTGTATTGTAGAGCAGAAAAATTTCTTTCGAATGATATATGAGATGCCGCCAAAACTTGTAACTTCGAAAGAAAAATTTTTGCTTGAAAAAAAACGACATTACTTATGGAATGACCCAATATTTGCAGAAAACATTGAAACAGAAACATACCACATGTCGCTGTTCGAAGATGCGGATGCCTACTGATTCCTTGTTTGAGAAGGGGAGATTTGCCCTGAAGAATATTGAATTTAGATAAAAGAAGATTGTACAGCACTACAAAGAGTAGAAAGAAAGCGAACAGTCACTACACAACTCACGAAGTTGACGTCGCTTTCCAAATCGATGGTTTTATGTCACTCAGATGTGAACAGTAGGGAAGAGCGGAAACCTCCTCAATCCACTTTTCAGTGGATCTCCTCACGTATTCGAGGTATCTGGGATACCCCGCCGTCCCAGTGACGCCTCCTAATAAACATTTTTCGGTGTGACAAATTAACAACTTCAGCTGGTTTGAAAATCACCTTTGATGTCAGCTTTTCGGAATTTGAATCGCATTTTTCCATCACCACTTATTGTGAGTCGGGTTGAATGTTCAGGTATCACACCACCTGATACGCTAGCTCTGTTGCCTGCCACAGGTCGACGCTTTTTAGGAGTCTATAGGATTCACAATTATGGAGCAGGTTTTTATAATGTACAATGCCATATAATGGTCTAAATTCCCACCAGGACGGATTGCTTTGATCCAAGAATTGATTTCAAGGCCTCCTCAGCATTTAGCTCACTGACCAGCTGGAAAGTGACAGAATAAGCAATCAAATGAATGAAAAAATCGTCGAGAAAAGGAGACTGATCGTGAGTTTATCAGCGTACGACCACAGATTAGTGGGAACAAACAATTTAACCACACTTTGAATGAGCACATGCACAATCAACCCCATTCGAATTTGCCTCATTAAATGATCCCACAACACAGTGCCAGATTTATTTCCCCATCCCTGCTTCTGAGCCTCCACTGAAACTTCAATGTGCATTACAACAATCGCTTTGATTATGGACCCCAACATTATTCTTTACCAACCAGCCATGTATACTGAGACTTCATTCTCCGCGAGGAACCTTCAGATAACAGCAAATGGTGCTTGACGAGAAAAAGTTCAAAGACGGTAACAACAAGCATGGTTACGCCGAAGCATATGATACGTAGGAAGTTGCGAGCTCAATCTACAAATGCCCTGCCTACATGCATTACCCAGCTGCGAGTTCCAATTATTACATTGACTCTCAAACTGAGACATATAATCTATAAATCTCATATATATAAATTAGCACGCCTTACGTAATCCTTCAATGCATCACTTTTCTTCTAGGACGCAAGTGAAATGCTAATGGTTGATAGAAGTCCTCTGAGTCTAAATTACCTTAGGAACGCCATCGATTTCAATCGTCTCACTTGAGTCTTTTAGTATCGCCTTCCCGCTTCGCAGGTTGACATCCCCAAGAGCACCCATAACAAGACATGGAGGCCTAAAAACGTTCAAAATCGCAGACACTATACACATCACGAAAAAAACAGACGTTTTAGCAGCCTCTGCACGTTCGACATCCCAGCATTCTCTTAGATGTTCATGCGATTTCGCTCGCGTCGTATGCACTGAACATCGGTAACACTTCCAAGGCATTTCCTAAAGATCAGCGATAGAATTACTTGAGCCGCAACCGAAACCGACTTACAAACTAGCGAAGGTAGTGTGAACTTACATCTTCAGATACGTTACACCGTTCAACGTGATACAGAAGTCCATAGTGATGCGTGAACAGCCTGCCACATTCGATACAAGGCAGCTGCATACACATTGCCATTCCTTCTCGAACGTATCTTGCTCGAGTCTTCTTATCCAACAAACGGAATTCACTTGCACGTTCACCCTAATATATTATAAATGTATTCACTACTGAATACTATAACCTCGCCAGATTATAGAAATGAATTGGGCGTGACATTTCCAATGATGATAGGAGAGATGACGAAGAAGGATCACTGTTTGTGCTGTCACATCTCGAAGGAACAAAAACGTAAAAGACAGCAAAATTTCAAAGCTTCGGGTACTCAAATGCACAACGAGAATTCCAGATAATCCTCATCATCTTGTTCCGGCCATGGAGATAGTTTCCTAGTTTCTTCCCTGAACACTTGCCGGTGAATATGGTTCGTTTCACTTTACCCTAAAATTTTGTAGATAAGTCTGCCCTGACGCGGTGTCGTGCGCGGTAGACGCAGGCGCAGTCGTCAAAGAACTGAGGATCGCGATGTACCCTTCAGTCTCAAAAACGACAGGATTGTAGGAAATTTAACTTTATTTCTACCACCAAAAAACATCAAAATCTTTGCTTAACCCTTGTATTAATGACCATTCATATGAAATTTTCTACGCAAATTCCATTTCATGATCACAGACATTCATAACATAAAACTCTCACACATCTCATCCAACCATGAGGGTTTTCTAGCGGGCAACTGCTGCAAAGAGTCAATTTGATTGATCCTCCCGTATACTGCTGATCAAAAGGTGTTCAGGACTTCAAAGGGCTCGATGACTAGAAGAAGGGGTTACAACAGGTGCAAAAACTCGACGCGGCAAATAGAAGCGCGCTTGACAGGGGAAAAAATAAGGTGAAAGACGCATGTCCGCGGGGCTTTGTACATCATCACATAACAGGAATGAGAAAAAGTCTCGGTTCAACTGTTATTTCATTGCGAAAACCATCGTAGCATTGAAACCCCCGTTGAACAACGATTCTCCTCTCGCTCGTGCGCTTTCCTCTGCCGACTGTGAAGATTCTGTGTTCCTCTCTCGCACGACCCCAACTCTACTTGCTACTCGCTTTTATACAATCCACGAATCACAGCTTCCTCAATTTCCTCCATCTTTGATCTTTGAAGACTGCACCTGCGTGCGCCGCGCGCGATTACCAGACATTAGGGTATTTTTGAGGTTAGCTTCTCAAAGCTTGACCACAATCAAATCTTTATCATTCTGAGCCATTATTCTCTGACGACCACGTATATTCCTGTCATTGCCAACACTGTACGTCACTACTGCTCACCCACCAATTACAGCCTCAAATAACTTCTTGATGGCAAAGACTTGACCCTCAGTCAGACAGAAGGAAGCGATGAACCGCTGTATCATGGACGGGTCAAAGGCGTCCCCTGTGCCTGACAGTGAAATGGTTGTGTTACGAAAAGGAATGAAGAAGTCAAATCAGTAGTATGAATGAGTGAAGCGCTAATGAAAAGAAACCGAAACAATGGAAAACAGAAGGAATGGAACAGAAAATGAGCTACTGAAGAGTATATTCAGGCAACTCCGAGCCCGAGAAAAACTGAGTATGATAAAATATTCACAAAAAGCGTTATCGAACTGACCACATATGTTAGGTACATTGGCTGGATGCATGAATCCAGATGGGTCACCGCCTTTTTGTAGTCGGTGAAGGTTGGACATTTCTGTAAAATGTTTGAATGCTTCCTGTATCACCCAATGAATTCCATCAGTTACCCTTGATGTTGTACGAATTGCAAAGCACTCCACAACCCTTGCAGGGAAGAATACTTTCAGTATATCTAGCTTTTCGTCTTGATCGAGCCGTAGCCATATGGAAGGCTCATCCTAAAAGCGAGAATAAGACATACTGCCAAACAAACACTATGGAACAAAAGGGAAGAAGTTTTGTGTACAGTGAAGATAGGTGAAAATTATGGACAGTGAACTCTGTGACGAACCTTCAATTCCTGCAGCGAGGAGACTGAAATATTATAACTTATATTCTTCTTTGGTGTCACCTTCACTCGTTTAGGTGGAGAAGGTTGGGCGGAAAGTTTCGTCTCAAAAAAGATTATAAAAGAACAATACTAATCTGCATCAACTGTCTCGGCGACGCAAACACCAAGATACTACTCAAAGAAAAACTTACTGGCACATCAATGAGACTTATGGTGTCTCTCACACACTTTCGGCATCTCTTCAAGTGCGTTATAAGTCCTAATGGAGACGATAGACTCTTGTGACATTTGAAACAAGGTAGAGACCCTCCGTTGGCTCTCATTGCTCCTAAATAGCAAACATTATTAGTACAGCAACTGAAGCGCGTGATCTAAACCTTGTCAAATATAAAAAATCAAAAATCAACTAAAACCTCGGACAAGTTTTTCCTGAAGAAGACCAGGGAGAGCATTGTTGAACTCTTTCCATGACTAAAATACAACATGTTTTAGTTGATCAGAACTGTATGTGGTTCTACATTAAATCATCTACTCTATCTACTTATGCATGTGTGTCATAAAACCAATAGTCCTCAAGATGAATGGATCAAACAGGAAACCTACTATTAGAAAGCATTAACAGTATGAGCACTACAGAATGAAAAACCGAAAGAAGTATACTCAGACCAATCCCACGTGTCGAGGAAAATAGCCGCTACAGTACCACCCCCGCTCCTCTACGGGTACCAAATCGGAGCCCCTCTTCTTTATGCAATATGTTTTATTGCATTGTATGCATACTTGAAGCAAAAAGATATTTATTTTACATTACCTCTTACGAGTTCGCTGCGAAATACCCTTTGCTTCTCATCTGCTTATTGAGGTTCCCCCTCCCCCCCCCCCCCCCTCCCCTTCGTCCGGTCAAATACGACCCCCTCTCGAGGAATCCTCGACTACCGGTGTACCCTGGGAAAACCACGGAAGAGGGAAGGGCCTGCCCTCATCATCGGCCGAAATGACATCCTAGCATCTACAATGAAAGTAATGGGGAAGGTTACTGAATCAAAAGGGCAGTGCTACGTTTAGATGATCCAGGTCCTCCAAAGGTCCACAAAAGACCTAACGTAGGGATGGCAAGGGAATTGGATGGTTTCATGGTAATGACAAAAACACTACGTAAACGATATTTACTCGTGCAGCTCTTTTTCGAGTTATTTCCAATTACCCTTTCAGAGACTAACTGTCATTGTGCTGTATGTCTTCAAGCATTCAATATCGGTAAAATGAGTTGATGAGTCGACAGCTGACGACTCTTCTTGATGTGGTTCGGAACTGCTCGCCATTTCATCGTCATCGTGGCCATCACTACGTGATAGAGGGCGCTTTGACGTCCCCTAAAATGTATGAAACCAAGGTTGTGTATTGGATATTCAACGCAAATAATGATAAGAAAGATCCATTTCCGTAAAAGTGCTATCACTTCTACCTCTCCGGCCAAATCACCACTAAGATAGACGCAAACGAAAACAAAAGAAAACAGTCATCTCCACAGTAAAGCTGCTTGAAACGAAGTATGCGATGCTTCAATTTCAGAATGAGGTTGGAAACTTCCATTAATATGATACTATTGTAGGAAGAGGAAAAATTGAATGAACAACCTATTTGCCAAGATGCGTTACGTATAAATACTTGTTTCTAGAGCATAAAACCAAACGATTTCGGAACTGTTACCTCAGTTTGGTCTCCTTGAGAAGGTGAACTCACTACGAAACGAGCTTTCCCCATTGTCCAGGTCCGCTTACAAAAACGCAAGCAAAACGACCAGATTATCAGCCGTCAAACAGCAAGCACCTAAGAATTCTGCAGTATTGCGACAAAAAGTGGGAGACGGTCGTTTGGCGCGGCCCCTTGGAGCTAATTTGCCAATGGGGCACTGCCAAAGCTCCTCCCCTAAAAAGGCTTAGGTAAATCTGGGAGAGTCCAGACGGCCCATGCGCCCCATTGGCAAATTAGCTGCAAGGGCCGCGCCAAACGACATACACCCACAAAAAGTGGTTTGTCTACCGTAATCCTTGGCGTAAGTTTAAACACATCTGCACTGACATTTTGCGTCATTGAGCAACTCCTTAATCTTCCACCGCTTAGGACGAATGGTTCGTGCTTTTGTGAGATCGAAGTTATCAGGACAAAAACATTATGACAGAAGTACTTATCGACCACGTAACTCCTTCGTTAGGCTATGTGCAATCCGCGCCCAGTACCACCGCGCGGTTTTATTGGTTTAATTGTGCTGGGATGTGGATTCAAATGCTCAGGCCCCAAATTGTTCACCTATTCCTAAGTCCGTAACATTGGAAGGGTGCTGGTGTAGTAGGGGAGACAGGGTCGAGCATATTTCGAAGAATCCTCGACAGGAGGGTCGCGTTTGGTCCGCTGAACGGGAGGTTCTTTCTCATGCTGAGGGTCCAAAGTGTAAATGAGATAAAACTGACTAATTGAGTCTAAATCCACTCATATTCAACTTAAAGGAATCGTCCACGAAGGAATAAGTTTTCTGTTACCCATGTATTTATGTTGTATGTGCCTAGTGTGGGATGCATGCAAAGTATCACGCAAAAAAATGCGCGTCCGACCAAGATACAGCCACCCACAAAGTCTCTGCTGAGCGAACGGAGCCTCCGAGCAAGTGCCCTCATTCAAAGGTCCAAAGCTGACCAAGTTGAAACTCGGGACGACATCGCAAATGGCTGCATTGGGACCATGATATCGCTGTAAACCGGGAACCTGCAATGATAGTGTGATCGCATGATAGTCATGCTAAAAAGTGAAGCTTAAGACACTAACGTTATCAGTTCAGGCAGGCGAGCGATTGACATCAGGTAAGTGGGTGAAGTAGTCGAGGTTAAATGGAGCGTCGTCGTCGAATAGATCGATTTTGGAGAGTACGTTAATTTGTGGCATTTCCATAGTCACCACTGTTGCTAAATGTGAAAAGGTGTAAATCCCAAATTAAGTATTTAGGTATGCATTTCTGAATTTCCACCTTCGTAACAAAATGTAAGATATTATGTAGTAAGAATTCAGAAAAAGAATAACTATTTCTATATACTAAATGAAGTAAGAATCTCTACTAGTTAACAAGGGACTCCCCTGATGTGGACATAACCACAGATGTATTTCGCAG
The DNA here is from genome assembly GCA_963978905.1 of Trichostrongylus colubriformis. Taxonomy (NCBI): domain Eukaryota; kingdom Metazoa; phylum Nematoda; class Chromadorea; order Rhabditida; family Trichostrongylidae; genus Trichostrongylus; species Trichostrongylus colubriformis. Next base: position 20,233,105 of record OZ022260.1, read on the forward strand.
CATCAGCACAATACAAAGAATCAATGAGATGAAGGGCACAAAGGCGAACTCCTGTACGCTCCAGTTCACGAATCAACTTAATAACAAATCGTAAATTACGAGGTATGGGAATAGTGAGAAGTTTGTCAATGAATGATGTACAGAAGAAGGAGGATATGGCCGAGGTACTACGACTAGCTGACTCTGCCAATGGACGGGCTTTTCATGAACAAGGTGATATAAGGGAAGGATTATGAAACATTAGTGATCATACATTGTGTGGTTATTGTTCTCATTGATCTTTTGATCTTGCGGCTATTGTTGCTACTGTTGTTTTTTTAACAGATTATTGCACAAAGGCAATAAATAATCAACCATAAGCGACTGAGGAAAACGTGAAAGGGTGAAAGAAAGCCAGAAAGGAGCGTCTTTAAAGAGATCTCTTGTTTACAAACAACCCATATCGCAATCTTACACACTGGAGAGTGTGACCCAACAGATTTCCTCAGGGAACTAGCTCGCACACGCATGCGGTGTGAAACCCTGGGGATGTGGACAATCCGTAGTCGCGAGTACGACTGCCAACGGTAAGTGACACGTAGAAAGTAGGTTAGGATGACTGGGGTTTGTCAGCTGAACTCAATCAGTTGTCAAATACAATACTGTACAAGATGTCTTCTGATTCCTTGAACGCTGACGGCCCTCTTCAGGGCCCCCAAAATCGTGGTGCAGCTCAGCCTGATCGTGGTGAAACTCACGCTGAGCCAAGTAAGTGAACTTTTTTTGTGGATAACAATGTCCATTACGGGGCTATATCATAATACACTTTGTAATTCAGACCTGAACGCTGACGGCCCTCTTCAGGGCCCCCAAAATCGTGGTGCAGCTCAGCCTGATCGTGGTGAAGCTCACGCTGAGCCAAGTAAGTGAACTTTTTTTGTGTATAACAATGTCCATTACGGGGCTATATCATAATACACTTTGTAATTCAGAGCTGAACGCTGACGGCCCTCTTCAGGGCCCCCAAAATCGTGGTGCAGCTCAGCCTGATCGTGGTGAAGCTCACGCTGAGCCAAGTAAGTGAACTTTTTTTGTGTATAACAATGTCCATTACGGGGCTATATCATAATACACTTTGTAATTCAGACCCCAGAAGAATTAACCTGGCAAACCATCCCGTTCTTCTAGGACTTCTGGGTATGTCTGAAATGACATTTTTTTGCAGATTACAGTTCTGATGTTTTGATAACACGGTTAATTTTAGCACCACCTGAAGAACGACGACGCCAATTCGTTAATTTCACTGGGGAAGAGTTCCCCGCGGTAGCTGAAACCAGCAAGCAGGGTAAATATCCTGTTTTGCGTTATCCCATCCCTGGTAAGTAATCGGCAAAATATGATAAGGTGGACGACACTTAATGAATTTTGTTTAGGCCAAACGTTGTCTTTCACATTCGAACATCTCCGGACAACAACCCAGGGACGGGTTGTATACCGATGCACTGGGTGTAGGAAACTGGGCAAGACCACCAGTGTTGGGGTACTGCAAGTTTTAATGTTCGCCATTACAGCAGTCCATAAATTTTCGAGGACATGTATTTTAGGTAGTCAACGGCACACACCTTGTGGGCAACCCAACAACTCTACCACACGTGTGCCAAGCGTGGAGAAGCGCAAAAGAAAAAGTTGATAGAATGTTATACAAGGTATATAATGAAGTTACATTTTTCCTCAATCCTGTGGTAATGCTAGTTTTTAGAAGTGCCAAGACATCCCTAAGGATAGGAATTTTGCCAATATAAAGCCGATCCAAGTCTATCAGGGTGTGGCTCATGAAGTTTTTTCTTGTGATGTTGCAGGTAAGCTTTGATGTATTGGCACATCCAGCAGCAGTCTTCAGTATAAGATATTTAGACGAAGCGGAACGGAACGACCTGCTACGTTATTTCTCGCGAGATCAAGGATACAAGCAATGCAAGAGCGCCTTATGGAGGTAACTAGCAGTGTAGTCTACTCACTTCTATGTTGTACTTATCGCTACTTATTCAGGGCAAAGTCAAAACTTAACGACTCCCGCGTTACGATGGAAAACGTACCGCGGGAGTACGCATTTCTAGCGGATGGTTCCCCGTTTCTTCATATTCGCAGCGACGACCTCCACATATATTATTCGAGGTGGAATGTGGAGGTAGTCTTTTTTACTCTTCTAAATTCTACTCTTTTCCTTCTATTGTGCTCACAATGATAGCCTTCATCATATGCATTGTAGAAAGCATGCCAATTAGGCATGTTCGCGTTGGTGGCGGACGGTGTCCATAACCTTCAGCCGCAAGCCACCAACAAGACGGGGCAATTGTATATAATCCATGGAGTGTGGGCAAACTCCATGGATATACCCCTGCTGTTTGCCATCACTAAAAGGTATGATCTAATGATAAGAACACAGAGAATTCACATTCTATGCGTCTTCCTCCTGTTTCAGGAAGACTGTTCGCACGTATGAGGCCATATTTGGAAAGCTGAAGGAGATCATCGCTGACGCTGGAGGACGCCTCGATCTTCGCATCATTGTAGATTTTGAGAAAGCCGCTATCAATGCGGCTAAGAAGCGCTTCCCAAGCGCATCAGTAGAGGGGTGCGGGTTTCATTTGGCCCAAGCCTGGAACAGAAAAAGGGATGCGCTTGGGTTGCGCTCAGAGGTAAGAGGGGCCCACCGGAGCAGACCTATTCAAAAATGGTGGCAAACCATAAAGGGGCTTATATTCTTACCGAAAGAGCTGCACCGGAGGGTCCCGGCACTTTATGCACCACCCGTGCCTAGAGAACATGGAGCATATGATAAATGCTCCGCGTTCCTTAGGTATTTACATAAAATTGGTATACTGGTCTTTTCAGGAACATGTGACAAAAATGGAACGTTACCGAGTTCCGGACCAGCAATGCAGCAGAATCCTTTAACAGGTAGGCAAAGCACAACAATGCTAATTTCGTGACCCTAAAATCCTATTTCCAGGAAACTTGGCGAGATCCTAGGGTCGAAATACCCCCCTATGGCAGATCTCATACTAGCGCTGCAGGGATGTGCAATTACTGCACGAGGAATCCTGTTAAATTTCGAACGAGTAAGCTACATAATCATTCCTGTTTGGACATGTCATTTTTCACTGTTTTCAGAGACGCCAGCCAAGGACATTGCGCAGGAGGGACAGACGACGCCGGGATCGCATAGAGAAGGAAATGGCTCGGTTCAAAGCTCTGTGGGACCGACACAGGGGTTTCCTTCGCACAGGGACCATCAACACCTACTGTAGAAGGATGTCCAGGTATGTTTCTGAGAAAGTGATTTAAATTGTACCACTTTTTTAATGTTTGATATTACTCTTTCTTTCCATGCCATTGTTGTTGGTTTTTTGAATTGTTCCTTGGTACTACTGCACTATCACAACCACAGAATTCAGTACGGGTTTCTTGGGACGCTGATCGCGATTATGAACATGTTGTAACATGAATTTGCAAAAGTTCACTTGTAAAGGTTATTTGGGACACTGATCGCGATTTTGAGCACCGTTTTCAACGTTACTGATTACTTCGCATAAGTAATCCCATAACTCGCGGTTCCCGATGCAGTGATAGTGGAATAGTATCGTTCCTTATTTTTTGAGAATCAGATTGCATGCATATAACATATTATTGACCGATTCGAATAAATAATTGCATGAATTATAATAAAATATTGAATGAATAAATAAGTTTAAACCTCTCGAACTGCTGACGTGGGCACATACTCAATGCCGGATCATGACCACCTGTTATTTCACAGACACAAAAAACAATGACTACTCATTATTCTTTATCGACATTAATGCAAACATTTACTGAATAATATAAAGACAAGGTAATAGGCTCATAGCGAATAAGTGTCAAAAAACTGGAACCAAAATGACCAGTAGTACGCTAGAAGATCAGAATGAATGTCTCAAAGTATTACCGGTCTTATTTAAAAAAGAAAGCAAGTCAAAGTCTACTCTAGCAATTAGGTCAAAGTGGAGACGAAGTTCTTAGTCACAAAACAGATAACGATTACGATCGAAAATTATGCTAAATTTCATTTTTGAAGAAACCACCCATTAACAAAACAGCAAAAACAAGTGTAAACATTCAAGATAACAAGTTAGATAGTGTTCAGTATAAGCTGTAGGACTCTGTTGATCGTCCGGTCGCATGGCAGGTAAGAAAAGAACGTCCTAAAATAGTGGGATGAAAATTAGTGTCTTACGATAGGCCCCAAAAGGTCCTATTTTAGAGAGTTCCGAAATTACTGTAGTATTATCAATGAATTTCGTTATCTTTTTGTTTACCAACCTCGTTGTTGTATGGGTCAAAACAATACTTGGTAAACTAGCCCATTTAACAAGATGACATGCCGACAAAGGATAGTAGCTTACCAAGATACCAGCAGAGACACCAGCATAATGGAAAGTGTTCAATGTCATTTGTGTAGCTGGCTCTCCAAGAGACTGAGCAGCCAGAGCGCCAAACATTTCACCAGGTTGAGCAATTTCTTGTTGGAAACGGGTTTCGATTTCACCTAAAATAAGAGAATTCCTATAAAGTGGCAGAGGGTTGCCGATAACAATGGTCAATACGTTGTTGCCTAATTGTTATTTGTTGGACGAAAAAAAAAAAGTGATGATCGAAAAAATACTACAAGACTTTTGGAACATCCTAATATTTATCTAGAGGGAAATTGCAAGCCCGTAAACCGGTGCTAGCGAACCGGAAAAGTGTGGTATTCACTAAGAATGTAAGTGGAATCCTCATGCATGGCACATCCCACAGCGAGGCCAGCCGAGACCAATCGCTTGCCTTTGATTTCGTGAGAGCAAGCTATCTGTACTGAAGGTCCTATAGACACAATGGATCATTTTTTCCAAAGAACTTGTTGTCTATAGGCGATGTCCGTACACTGCAACATCATCCTTTTCATCTAGGTGACCATCCTAGTTGGCACACCACTGCTCACATCGCACTTCAGACTTATGTAGCCATTTTTGCGTTAATGTCGAAACAGGTGAAATGGGTTCTGCCAATATCAATTATGCAGAGTCTATTGCGTTCATCCTAGTACATGTATATAATCTGCTAAGTATGTCTGTGTGTGTGTCGGTCTGTTTGTCACGAAATTCATATTTCGCGTCGCAGCGAAGCTAGGAACCTGAACATTGATATACTGGGTGGTAAGGGAACCCCAGCGGTGGTGGAGCAAAAGTGATACAAGCTGATCAGGGCTGACAAGGAGCGTCAAAAGGCAAATGTCGCGAAATCCGTCTCGCCTTTCGCGTTGATCCGATAGTGCTGACACTCATAGGTGTTTATCAGGGTGGGACGGCGACATCAATGGTGGATGATCCGAGCTGACCACGTTTAGTAAGAGTCGCCAAGCCCGTTTCGCTGTTCAGGATGGCAGGAAGTGTCCATATTCATAGGTATTGTTGGTTACAAGAACCTTAAAGGCAGTGGTAGGGGTAATGGTTGTATACTTCTTTCCAATTTTCGATACCGACCGGTGGACGTGCTCTTTAGGAAAAACCGACCTACATCTCAATCATACTTCGGCAAGGTAACCCTAGTAGGCGGGCAGGGGAAAGAAAGGCGACTGGAGCTGAAAAGGCCGCACCTGAGTGACTTCTTTCAGGGATTCACTATCACCCACCCTGCGCTTGTCACTGTCTTTAAAGTATGGGTACTGTAATGAGCATGGAATCATGGGAGAATACCTGAATTCACTATCGGCCTGTGACTTGCAGAATCTTCAAAATGATGCTACCTTTTGGTTCAGACAACTTTAGTCAAAATAGTGACTAATATGAGATCAAATGCTTGGTTGACTCGTACTGAGGTTATTGCCACACTTCCAACAAGCTTGAATGTGAAAGCTGTAGTTATATACATAACTTCTATTTTACTGGCGAGGATGACCTACTGACAAACAGAGCCATTGCAATTGCATGGCTCAGGTGTGTCATGACATTAGGACTGGGTCGGGTCACGTGAGCGCACGCTTCCACTCCGCTCGGCCTGGTCTAGACATCCGCTGGCTTTCGCAAGTCGTTGTAAAGGCCGAATGGTCTTACTTTTGCTACTTAAGTTCTGAACGAAACAGAAATGCGTGACGGACCCCAAACGGATTAATCACAGCCGAGTGCTGCCACCTTTCATGTGCACTTTGCGGAACACTGGGGCCCTTTTTTCGATCGCGGAGATGAAAGTGAAAAATTGGCTTTTATGTGTTTGTGAATTATTCAAAAACCATTCGTAAGCCCATCTTTCCAAAATTCGAGAGGTCACACCTACCTAGGGCTATGAGATGCAATTTACGCTAAATTCATCCTCAACCGCACACATGTCGTCATATGAAGTGATGTCATTTATAGCATTTTGGATGTGATAGGCTGGATGTCTTAGGAGCTATGATGACTGTCCTGCCTACGCCCGTCTAGACGCAAGTCCAGGTCTTTTTCAATACCGAACAAGGCATAAACAACAGGCGGAGGTGGTGTAGTAACAGGTGGCGCATACTCCACTCTCATGGTGTGGGGATCAAATACCCCATCAACGCCCGCCATTGCCAACCAAAATGTCCATCCCTCCGGGTTGGAAAATTGGCACGGCCCATCTCAAAAATTGATTGATTAACGCCAAAAACCTTTCCCTTTTTCAACTGCTTAAAAATGTTTGCATGCGAACGCAAAAATCGTGTGTATTATACTACTCGAGCATCATTTTTTAAACAATATCGAAGAATGAAAAATGCGACTAGAGTAATCCAGTCTAGGGAATTATTGAACTACAGTCGCCTTATTTCTGTGCATCTGAAGTATGCTGCGTACTAATGGGTTCCATTGTCAGACCGAAATCGCCTTTCCGTCTTCTTAATCGGCACGAACTTGAAGCGCATGCCTTTGCTTGCCCTCAAAATCCTCGCAGCTTAGCAATATTGGCGTGGTTTTGAGTTCCTGTCTTCGTCCATTAGTCAACTGAAATTGCCCAGGTTTCTCCAAATGTATATTTTCACCAACTGGAAGACCCTTCTTCGAACTGAATCGGTACCTGGTATACTCAAAGTTGTGCATGCATGCACTTGTTGTTTCGTTTTCTGCGACGTCATCCACTCTTTACTCTCACACATGTATTTGTTTGATCAAGTCGTATGTGGAACGTGGGTAGGTAATATTGCCAGTGGCCACCGCGCCTTTCATGAACTTTCTTGTTAGAAATCAACTCTTTTGGGACACTGTGTGTAAATGAAATTTGTTTTTTTTTTTTGCTTTCTTGTGTCTGTAGGGGGAACGTAATGTAATCCTACCACTTCCAAGATGATGTGGGTGTTCAGTGATTCTTATCATGTTTTGAGTACATAATCCCTGGAATGAAGCTAAGACGTGGGAGCTAATGGTAGCATTGGAAGAAACAAAACAGGATGGGCTTAGAGAACAAGACTAAGGATGTGAATTATCTGTGCCAACTTTCATCATGTGCCCTTTTTTTCGAACCCATATGGTTATACACCAGATGGAGCCATGTCCGATGAAAATCTCCACTCACCCATTAACAACTCTTGGGGGGAGAAGGGGTTGAGAGGTGGGGGTGGGCTCCAAGAACAAGAACTACAGCTCTACAGGAAAAGTATTGGGAGTGTCTGATGTGATTTTGCCAACGGCATCCTAGCGATTCACTGAAGGCGGCTCCACAGTACTGAACGGGTTCATCAGTACAAACTTCCAGAATAGAAGCAATATATTCGATTGAATGACTATTTCTGTACGCAATGGAACATCTATTGACTCTTCATTACATTCAAAAATTTCAATTCAGCGTAATTTATATAATTGATCGGACTGCGCCTCATTACTTCTCTGTTGACTCACTTTGATAAAGCTTTATAATTATCTCATCACTTGCATTCGCAGCCAAACAAACACCTTCTGCAATACTTTTCCTCGTTTTCGAAAGATGCGGGTGTTTTCACTAGCTTGTTTAAAGCCTTTTTCCTACATTTCTGCCTCCCTTTCCTGTTGTTTTGTTTTTATACAAAAAATTATTGTAGCATGATGGGAGTCACCGTCGTCGATTCTTCTAACTTCCCCAGAATTGAGGATGAAAAACTTTTCATCCAGAGATGACCCCTTCATAATGAAACAACACCATATCGAGAAATCCATGAGGCGATGGTCCTCCACTACGCGCCTAAAGAAGGACCTATAAGAAGATAGACACCAAACAAAAAGAGTGTCCATCCATGGATGCTCTTGAGAGGATCCCTGATTCTATCGGTCGTTCAAAACGACCTCAATTCTCCAGCTCTTCAGTAGGGCGCTTGTTTCATCGACTACTAGACAGCATGTTTTCGATTTCTTCTTCCACAGCTCAATATGGTCCGTATTCCTGCTTGCTGCGGATTGTTACTCGCAACACTTGCGCCATGGATGGCCTGTCATCAGCAACCGTCTACACTTCTTCTCATGAAACCTTCCAGCTTCTATTTCCATTCTTCATATAGCGTTATATTTTGTTATGCATGCGTGGTTGGTTGTCTAAGCTGATTCAAAGCTGATTTATGTTGGTTTATGTCTAAGCTCTAGCCTTCTCGGAAAATGGTTCCTCAAAAATAGCCGCGCTAGGCGTCCGGGTTTTCTTTTCTTTTCTTTTTCTCTTTCTTTAGAGTTGTGCCAACGATATCACGCTTTCCAATTGTTCATTACTAACAGCTATCGTTATGTTCATTGCGGTGGTCTGGTCAAGAGGACACTCGCCTCTAGCTGCCTCGTTTTTCTTTTGTTTTTGTTGTTCGGCACAATTAGTTAAGCCTATTCTAAAATATAAGTAGCGTATTCCTGGGAGACCCCATTCTGAACAACCTTTCGCTTCTGACGTGCACGAGTCTGGGTATCCAGCTTTTACCTGGTCTGTCTGTTCTACGAGGGCTGTCGGTATACTCGTGGTCCGGAGTTCAGACAAACCCCCCATGACCCCCTATGGTGGCGTAAGGGCATCATTGCCGACTGGTGCAGGTATAGGACTTGGATCCAACTCGTAGCTGCGCCTGGTTCGAAAGGATGACCTGTTTCCCATCGAGAATAATGCTCATGTTTTTTGGTTATTGAGTTTTACCTTGATCCGTTGGTTAAACGACTAGACTATGTGTACTTTTTTTATACTACTGCTTGTAACTGCACAGAAAGTGGGCGTAAGTCTTCCTGACCGACCTTACCTTTTTGCTTGTATTTCTGTTTTTCCTGTTCTCTGGCGCGTCTACTGGCGAATACAAGTAAGCAAATAAATAAATAAATAAATAAATAAATAAATAAATAAATAAATAAATAAATAAATAAATAAATAAATAAATAAATAAATAAATAAATAATGCTATCGGTGGATTGTCGCGTTCTGCTGCTCCGCTGATGGCGATAGAAGATGATAGCCCGTAATGACAGGTTGTCTATCGTAAACTGGCATTTGACGTGGGTTACAACAAGAAACCTCCAGAATATCTGTCCCGTACCGGAATCGCAACGCATACCTGTCTATTCCAAATGATCAAAATGTAGTGCCTGTAGAAGTGTATCACTTCTTCTGATGAGCGGACAAGGGTTCCGTGGAACAACGGAAAGCGATAGCTTCGTGTGTGCTACATCTTTGGAAGTTTTCGCGTTATGAAGGGTATACGAGCTGTTGTCCTAACAAGGTAGAAGTGGACGAGTGTCATCTGGACAGAAAATTCGCGTTGCGGCGTCCGGCATGAGACGCCGCTACGCGAATTGGTGCGACCTATGCGCGCTCTATTGGATAGGTCCTCAAGCGATAATGGTGCCCCACTAGGCGTAATCGCTTTTAGGTAGTACGCCACCCCTACTTCGCACGATCTCGTCACGTGTCAAAAAGTCACACGAAATTTTCGTCCCACGGCACACACCCAGGTGGAGGTATCTTCAGATTGTGCTGTCAGTTTTTTCCTACAAAAGAGGAGTGATTCAAGTTCGCATCTGAAGTGGCACATTCACTTAGGAAATATCTTCCAGTTGGCTCACTAACAGGCAAAAGTCCAGCCCACAGTAAAGCCATGCAAACACTTCATAATGTTCAAAATTCAACCGCGACCCTCTCCTTTGTTTCGCTACTTTCATTGCACCGGAACGAGGGGATCAAGGCTCGTAGTTATCATTATTTCCCTGAACTGAGCACCATGAACATGGAAAATGTCTGCTAATGGACTTAAACGAAAAATCACGTGTGTGAAAACTTTGTACTTCTACGCAAATATAGGTATTCGTGGACAACTTGTGCTTACTAATTGAACCTTGAGAGAGAGAGAGATAGCTAGATCTTGTTCCCCTCCTCCATTCCCACGAGCCATGTTTGCAATAGCAGCCGGAATTTGATACGCTGCATTAATCCCCAAAAGTGCTTCTGGGTAGAATTTCCAACAATGAGCAAGTAAATAGTATTCGAAAGCTCGAGTCACTTTTATGGGTACTTTATTTTTATTGCTTTCTATTACTGGAAATGACGTGTCTATCTGGCCGGAGGTGGTGCAATGACAGGTGGCACGCACTTATACCCTGATATTTCGCAGATCAAATACTGCATTAATGCGTGCCCAGGTAAACCAAGCATCCCATCCCAACGGTAGGGGAAATTGGTACGAGATTCGTCAGCGATAACCTGTACAACGGCTGATCCCGGAAAGGCATTGTATTAGGTTGATTCAATATGAATCGGACAAATTGACAAATTTTAATCATTGTCGTACAACTTTTTAACGACAGCTGGGATTCACATGAAATGTGCTCCATCTGTATCGATGACCTTCTGCCACGGGTTAGGCAGGCCCTTGCTCCAGAAGGCGGAGGCTGGAGCTCGAAGAATTTGCCGAGTGCCGTCTTGACAACGTCGCGAGTTTTGAAGTCTTGGCCGTCCAGGTGGCGTTGGCTGTGGGAGAAAAGGTGGAAATCTGAAGGGGCCATGTCTGGGGAGTACGGTGGGTGTGGAAGCGCGTTCCAACTGTACGACAGCAGCTCGGCCTTGGTCGATCTTGCAATGTGAGGTCTCCCATTGTCCTGCTGGAAGTAGACATGTGACCGCCGCCGTTGCGAACTTTGGACATTTGCCTTCAATTCTCGTTATTGATGAACGTAGACGTCGGCGGATACTGTTGTTCCTTCGAGCAGCGAGCAGCTCCCAGTACTCTACGCCGTGTACGCTCCACCAACCGCGGTTTTCGTCTTCGATGGAATAGTCGTCCGACGCAAACTTCGAATGCCACAAGTACACTGTACTTCTGGCGGGGGCATGCTCCTTGTTAACTACCTTTAGGCGTCTTTCAATATCCGCGGGTTCATGGCCAGATAGCGATAGAAATAGTGTGACGTTGCGGATGTGGTCTCTGTACGGCTTGAAATTTTGCGGCATGGTGGCGAAATGAAACTAGTTCGGAGTGTTTGTTAGACTGTATTTTGAGGAGCTTTTTATACTCATTCCAACGGTACCTCGCGCATCCATTTTCGTCAACTCATTGCTGAGTTATGATCCCTGGAAGTCAGCACTACCATTTGTCTGATTCATATTGAATCAACCTAATATGTTAAGACCAAATCGCATCTGGCTGCCTTCACGATTCTGAAACCGGAATGCGCGGCGTATCCCCAGAAGGGATTGATTAGGTCAGAGAATTTTTTCTCACTCTCTAACGTGTCTGCCTTACTTCGCACGGGACCTGCAAACTTTTTGTAGTGTATATAAACCGTAAACAAATTCATCAGATGTTCATGCTTTAAAGATGTATAATTTGTAAATTAACTAGGTGCTATCGCATTGAAGTAATGGACATTCCTATGCACGCTATTTTCACCCAGGCCGAGAAAGAGAATGCACCCTTTCCTTCCTACTTGGAGGCCTCAGCAAAAATATACGCTGTGCAGAGTGACCCTACGAAGATCCTTCTAAGATATACAGAGTGTGAAACCTTTCTGAGTTGTCCCTCTCCTTTTCACTGCGATGACACCTTACTTGAAAATGAAGGCAACAGAGCCTATGTCGATTTGCGGGCCCAATAGAGCCGTCCAGAAACGCATGTGACCTGCAAGCTGCGTTCTTCCATCATCGGAGCAGTAATTCTATGAGTACGTGCAAAACACATAATGCATGCCTCGCAGTGCCTAAGCCTTAAAAGACTAAGGGCAATTAATATTACCATTTGTTTGCTTCATATATATTCGCGCTACTCATTCATTTATTATTCATATTCATATTCATTCATTTACTATTCATAATAGTCATTATTATTCACTTTATATCATCTATTTGCAAACAGGGTAAAGAAGACATGCTAATCAATTTCCTATCCTTTTCCTTAGAATGCGTAACGTATCCAACTTCCATTTTCGATCGTAGTGACGCTTAATGGCGATTTATTCTTCACAATAACTTATGGAGAGCAAGCGATGGACAACTACAATACAAACTAAGAAAGGGAAGAGCTAATCAAACTACCTGGAAGGGACGGGAAGCTGCGTAAGAAGTAGCCCAGTATTTGGCCTCGGACCATGTTGGTGGGAACGATACCACTGGTCACCTGGTCACTTCACCGCCACTGCCTATTTGCAGAATGCTAACATACAGCTCTGAATGTGGCAACTATAAGCACCACAGTGTTGAAGAAGAAATCTTCAGAATGTCTTCATGTAATGGCTTAACGTGGAACTAAGACAGTAGTGGAAGCACGTACAATCGGAGAAGGAGCCTGCTACACACGATAGGGTGTGAAGCGATTGGTCGAATTTTCGCTACGCGGCGTCGCACTCGCGGCGCCGTCAGTACCTTGCCGCTGTCGTTCGGAAATCAGCTCAAGACGCAATGAGCTGGTACCGTGAAGGATTTTTAAAGATTGCAGGTTGGAAGTGTTATGTTGTTGTTGTTGCTGTTTCAACAGATGAATCTGCAAACGACTCGCACTCGCCGCGCCGCTCTGGCGGCCGCGCGAAAATTCGACCAATCACCACAAACCTCCGCTGGCAGCCGTGCAAAAATTCCACCAATCGCCATACACCCCCGCTGGCGGCCGCGCGAAAACTCGACCAATTGTCATACACCCCCGGCCCCTTCTTACGAGCTTCACTCCTGCTCTGCGTACCACAAAGGAATCGTGCACGAAAAATGAGTTTCTCTGTTACTCATATATTTACTTGCTTACTAAGGGCCGCATGCAAATTTTAACGCTAAAATTTGAAAATCTGGCTAATATAGTACAGCCCTCAAAGAGACGGGCTACGCGGCGGGACATCCGGGTGATTGCAGACGCTAGAGAGACGACGACCAAAGGCGCGATCAGAGACGCAGAGTGGGAGTAGCTAGTTATGTAAACAGTTTCACTAGCTGTCCCCGACCGCGATGGACGACGGGGTGGGGCATCCACTCAGACGCCCCGATTCTCATCCTCCAATCAGAGGAGCTGCTTCTTATTGCTAGCCGGATTCTCAGTTTTTCGCGTGAAACTTCGCATACTAATAATAAATAGCAATACAAATAATAATACTACATACTTCATTGAGAAAATACAGCATAAACATATGGGGAACAGAGAAACTCATTTTTCTCTGCACGACGCCTCCGAACCACACTCTCTGGAGAACTCCTCGTCCGACTCACAGCCTTCTGTGCAGATAATATTCTAAATGTGTGGCATTAGCTTATGTTGAAAATTACATAGCCCTCAAGTACTTTGACTCACAAAAATCGGATGGAAATGTCTGCGTCTTCTCTCCCCTTCTATGGTATACAAAGAGCTGCATATCTACCTTTATCTTATCACTCCACGCCGTAATCGTTTGCAGGTACAACGTGCCTCACACTTCGAACATTTCCACGGCAACCGGATTTGCTCTCCATTAACTTAATTGAAAACTTGAAGCAGCTGTAATTAGCCGAGGCATTTCGGACAGGGCTTGCAGCAGCTCGCTTACTTTACGACCACTTTCCCTTATGACTTTAGACTCAGGTTTCCGTAAACGCGATTCCTTGCTGTCAGAACACATCTTACCGGCCAATAACATCCAACCGTCAGTGAATACTTGCCACTCCGAATCGCTCTGCCCAGTGACAAACATAAATCTTTATTTCGCTCTCATCTGCTCTGATCTCGAACAATCGCTCATTAAGACTTCACAAGGCATCATTGGCTTTGATGGACTTTTCATTGAGATCTTACAGTACAGTGCGTTCCTTCGTCATTTTCCAAAGGAATTGTCCACGGAAATAAGGATTCTTCTGTTATCCACATATTTACGTGCAGAACTTGCATGCAAAGTTTTACGCAAAATGTATCTGGTGAGATATAGCCCCCAGAGTATCGTCGAAGTGGGTAGGGCTGTCCGCGAAGGAGGAGACACTTGGGGGCTGCGAGCAAAGGGGTGGTAGATGAGCAGAGAAGCGGAATGGGAAGCAAACCAACATTTGATGCGAAATTCTGGGCTGCTTTCCTCTCACCGACCTCTTGAAAAGTGATTTGGCTGGATCCTATAGAGATCGTAGCATTTCGGAATTTCGCCTTCTGCTTCAGAATCAGAGATTAACTTTAATCCTTCTTGTACTTTTGTGAATTCTGTAATTCATGGAATTTCCGTGCATGATTCTTTTAATGAATCGAGGGATGCAATTGCAATGAGGAGAGGCATCTTATAAAAAAGCATACATGAGCATTTCTGGAGAGTCAATCTGTGCAGTCAAGCGTATTCTTTAGACTAATGTTCAATGGATGAATTAAAGGGTTCCTTCCCCCCCCCCCCTATAGCAATAAGCTACATAAAATGACGTCCATATGAGTTGGCGCTCCCCCTCCCCCCCCCCCCCATTACCTAATTGGCGACATGCATGCGCTAACAAATTTGTTTCTCACGCTATAAGTGTTTGAAAAGTAAAAGCGAGCTTTCTGGCATTCATGCATACAACCGTTTTTTATGAAACCAATTTCATTCAATGCTGATCTTATTTTCAATAATTTTCATAAGGGTACTTCACGCAACAATCGGATAGACGTCCTACCTTACTGGGATAGTTCGGGCAACGTCCGAGTTGCATCCTTTTTCCTTCGCCATGGCGCGTCCTCACGCTCACTTTAATCCACTCCGACCGCACCTGGCGTAGTGCGCAACATTTTTTAGCGTGGCGTTTTCTGGCAAGGCTTTTAGGCCTTTTTTGGCAAAGAAGCTTGCGAATCGTGGCGATAATACGGAAATTTCAATGATTAAAGCAGAGGTAAGGAGAAACCGGTGATATCGCGGGGCTTTGCGTTATACCATCGAGAAACGAGGCCACCGTGTTGTACGAAGACGCTGATTGGGAGGCCTATTTTTGCCTTTTTTGTGGTTCTGCTTAATTTCCCTCCACTGATGAGAAAAGCAGGACCCATACTTTTTGCAGTGTGGTGAAAACCGTCGCAAGGTGTGCCTTCGATCAAATACCATATGAAAGATTGTTAATTTAATAGTTTGAAAGCGGACGATGAGCGGAAAGATGCGTTTCAACCGCGCCTCTCAGGAAGTGTGACTAAATTGCCCCTCTGATAGGGTGATACCAATGACGACCGAAATGTCACCTGTTTATTAGCGAATACGACTTCGTTTACCAATTGTGATTGGAAGATCAAACTGCGTTATTCACTCAAACGGAATGGCACCATCACCATTCTGCGGAGACCTGTGCAAAAATTTTCACAGCTCTAGAGTATGTAAAGGGAGTAGATACACTGGAGATTACCAGGGTTCATGTATTTTCGGTGACCCTTAACGATTCTATATGACCACAAAGGCTTCGGCTATGGATAGAACAGATCAGCCCAGTTCAGAGTTGAATCGGATCACGAGCTCGGGTCCGGCTTCGAGTTGCTTGCTGAAGTATATAGCTCATGACTCACGGCCGTCCTGAACGCTTGCAACTGCTGTTAAACGTGCGAAACAGTCTTATGAAACCAATGCTGGTTGGTTTTATGGCTCGGCTGGTTGATATATCAGGTTGTAGAAACATTTTGCAACATTTTTTTTTGACTTTCACGTCAACTTTTGCACCAGAAATCAGATCTTAATTTTCAATAATTCAGTCTGCCATTTATACAGGTTTACGTTCACATATGGAGATTTAGGTAATACTTGCGATGTCGATAATTTTAAAAATCAGATCAAAACTGAGAAAAGAATTTTCAATCGGGGAGGAAAACAAAATGAAAAGTAAATTTGAAGTCAACCCAGCGTGAAATTATTTTCACGATTCTCTTGGTAGCATTTGAGCTTCGGTGGTACTAGTGACGAAAGAGCAGCCCATCTCGAAAAATCGTCATTTTTTATCGCAGGGATAGGATTTACTGAATGAACTTTTCTATACTACTAGATCTTTGAGTAACTCACCCACAAAAGGCTCTTAAAACATTCAGACAATTTTTTCAAAAATGTGCACGAATTATCCTATTGCCTAATATTTCGCTTTTAGCCAATTCCTAAGTATCTCCTATGTTGACATGCTCTCGATTTCTTAAGAGGCTTAGAGGCTTACCACCGGTTTGCCGTTTTCTTCCCGCAATTTTACATCTCTCATCTGTGGATTTGAGATTTCCGCAACCACATACCCCGTATCAATGACTACTGAAGCTACTTAACAATCAAATGTGGGGCAGGCATTCCTGCTGCCAGGAATTACATTTGATTATGCAATTTGTTATGCGAATTAGTAATTACGGAAGCATACATGTGCCATGCATTGCTTGTCTTTTTTTTTAAAAAGACAATGCGTGACGCTCCTTAATTCTTTTATATAAAGATACCCTTCGCGTAACTACTACAATTGATGACCACCACTAATCTGATGAGGGTAACCTTTAGACAAGAACAGTTGAAATATGTGGTATCGCAGAAAATCACGTCTGAATTGAGAGAAAGAGTGTGGCGGCTCATTGGATGATGATGGCTTTAACGGTTGACGACTGTATGACACGATGTTGTGTCCCATCTTCTCTTACACCTTCAATGTAAACTTTTCAAAGTTATATAATGTATCTGACAACCTATACACTGTTCTCAAAAGTGTAGTCCATGAAACTAGTTCCTAGTTGTTAAGTTATATTCAAATATATAGGTGAATCATTGGCGATGAGTGCACTTTTGGGACTCTCGTTGGAAGCAATCGCTGCAAAAGTAATGCTAAACTTTACTATTATTGAACTAAAGAAAATGCTTGAACTTGTAACCATTTATTTTTATTTTTGCGCTAAATAGCATTATAATTTTTAAATACATAAGTCATGCTAGGAAAGAATAGGTTCTAATAACCATGTGATGTCACACCTCAGCGCAGTCACCGTCTATATATCTCGCGATCATTGTTGTGCTAGATCTTGAAAACAACAAATAAAAAGTTTTTTCCAAGAAGAATGCTTCTTTAAAGCCTTGTGGCACTATGCTGCGAGTGTGAGAAAAAAGCGCTCGGTCTCACGCGTCGGAAAAGTGTGAACGGCGCGGTCACCAACGTGTTGAGTATCCATTTCTAGAATAAACTAGAAGTTTTGTATGGCTGTTTGTCTGTCTGTCTATCTGTTTGCTTGTCCGTCTGTCTGTTTGTCACGTAATTCCTTCTCACGTAGATTGCAACATGGTCCATTCCTGTACTCAACCAGAAGTTAAGTATGTTTGTTTAATTGCCTGTCTATCTACCCGTAAGTCTGTATTTCTGTGTCGCATTTAAGGCCTTATCTTTACTTTTGAAGCATAGAAAAACACTAAACACGCAATCAGTGAATTATTTTTGAATACGGACCACCTATTTCAATTACTGTTGAGAGATGCTGGTATTTGAACGCGGTTGGCGTACAGCTCAGTGTTTTCTTATCGCGATCAAAAATTCGAGGACACATGGCCGGAACTCGGATGCTGCGCAGGCAGGCATGATCTCGCCTTTCATTCTTATATCATAAGAATCACGAAAGCGACTTCTTTTCACGTCGCTTCACATACTGCTATGAAAAGACTATGCAACACCACTTATGTTACGTTTTTGGAAGTATGAAGTCTCCCATCCTATCATCTCCCTGCCGTATTCGGCACGAGACCTTGGTACTTTTGCAAGAGCACGGGATTCTAATGCACATGGAACCTGTTTGTTTGTGATTGTGGTAACAAATATCATAGGCCGAAGTGAAAAATAAAAAAAAAAACTCACGAAAGTATCAGATTCCAACTTCTCTCTTCGTAAAACATCGGCATTGATGTTAATTACAATTTTGTCTGCTATGCCAACGAGGTTGTTAGGTGAAACATTTATTGGCGGCCTCACGTTTTGACCAGATCCTCAAAGGCATAAACGTGGCTCAAGATTTAAAGGCACACCACGCAATAATCACATTAAGGCTTTATTTTCTTGGGGCAAATAACTCTTTTGATAACTGCTCATGCTGCATCTTTATTGCGACTACATAGTGCACTCTCACGGTGTTGTGCCTACTTGGACATAACCGAGCCACGCCCACCCAACCTTATCACATCTGGCCTTAGACGTGCAAACTCCAACGTGACGCTCACGTAGAGAAGAAAACTTGTGATAAGAAATATAATCTGATGAAGCAGCCAATTCGATGATGAGAAAGCAGCTTCCACATTGGAAATTATTTGTCTAGGGCCAGCTGCGATTTGATTGTGTGGGCGTGATTCGGTTGTGTTCAAGCTGGCACAGCACCGTGAGAGTGTACCGTGCAGCCGCAACAAGGATTCAGTCCGAGCGGCTATCCAAGGGACTACATGGCCCAAGAAAATGAACCATCGAATTGATTAACGCGTGGTGTGCCTTTAAGGTCTCATCCACCACACCACCAAACCCTTATCCCTCTAACGGTTCTGACGGAACATCAAGGGAATCGCCGAAAAAAAGGACCACATGACAACCTCGTCTGCATAGCAGAGAAAGATGCAATTCACGAAAGTATTTCTTCACTTAACAGATGCGATACGGTGACAGCTCGTACTACGCTCGCTGTCACTGATTCAAGCGAGACTGTTCTTCATCCGTACGGATTCAGGCGATTTCTACATTGGATGGCCCGAACATTGAATTGACCCCTTGACATTCATCTGTCAGAATAATGCTAAATAGAAGCAAAATGCTTGGTTAGTTCGAAAAATGATGGGTCATACAAAATGTCTACCATTTCTTTCATTGTTGTCGTTTGATAGCACGAATCAAGATGAGGTAGGGGAGTTCGGGGTGACTGAGTTGGAAAAAGGTATCATATCATTGGAAGAAGTTGGTGGAGAGGTCCCTTGGGACATATTCGCTTTGGGAGGAGAGTAAGTGCTCTCTAAAAAGGTCATCGGTCGACAAGAATGCTTTGTATTAGGTCACTAGAAAGTAGTATTATTCATTCAACTTATCAACCCACTCATCCCTCTTCCCCCCCCCCCAAATTTTTCAGAAGCCACAGACCGACAACGTCATAGGTCATGGAAGGGCAGGGGATCGTACCGGATTTTTCAAAATTTTTTTTAACGTAAGGCTTGATCCTGGTTGATAGTGAGCCCCTAGCTCTCTTCTAACGGTAAAGTCCTCCGTTTCCTTGCTTTCAGTGAATCTTGTGCACAGCGCAATTCAACAGTCGATGAATCGCCAATGATATTATCATTTTTTTCGACTGCCTACTGCCACGCTGTGGCTGGAAGCTGGCGTGCTCGTAATGACTTACGGTGCTTATTAGCATGGACGACTGAAAGCGTCTCGGGGACTAAGTGAGTTGTGGATGGGATAAGACATGTGATTAGTGCAGCGAGGCATGTGTGGCAACAGCAGAGACACCCCAGAGATAGTCAGCCAGCGAGGTGCTTTACTCTCCAGCGCGACTCTTTCAATTACGCATATTGACTGACTTATGAGTACGGAAGCAGGTGAATTAATGCGGAGCAACTCTTCTGTTTTCTCAGCGCTCTGCAATTCTGTCCCCCTTCAGAACGGTGCTCCCCATTCACACGACTACTGCAGGCGGTGTCACTTTATTGATTATTCTATACAATGGAACCGTCTCGAACTAATTTCCATTTATACATATGTACTTCTTTTTATTAAAGTTCAGTTTCCACACATATATGTTTCCCTTTCAGATGCCATACAGAATTATAAGACTCTGTGAGAGAGGAGGAGCTCAGAAATTCCGTGGTAGTCTTATACATTATACGTATGGAAGTCAGATGGGGATGGTGTCATAATGCTTCAAAACACGGCCCAGTTCCTTGAATAGTGATGATTTAACGTCGATATCTTCGAAAACAATGATAGGGGTTATGTGAGTAATGAGAATTCCGACGTGAATAGCCCAAGTGAAAGCACGGGCTTCATGAAAGCTTTTTGTGGCAAAATTCTCAGTTAAAGTAGTGGTCCAAAGCTTGGAAAATGGCGTTGTTTCTTCAACTAAGGAGGTCGTATTGTTGTTGTCAGTGGCTTACAGGATTCTACCATTTACTTGCTAGTGATTCTCATTAGCCCTTATCATTCGTTATCAGATCGGATCATTCACCTTTCTAGTCCTTTTAACTCCCTTGTCGTCGTTTCAGCTGCCACCTGTATTAAAGTGACTTGCCTTTTTGAGCGTGGCCCGCTCCTTTCGATCAGCGGTGAGAAGGAGGTTTTGATCCCGACCTTCTAAGCGTTTTATTCTGATTTTTCTTCACTTTCGTTCTACTGATCACCTCAATTTTCATATCCAGAAAACAAATAATATTCTCCTTCTACCGGCTCTAATGATAAAGTGTCCTTACCCGTGGTAAGCATTCTTCTTAGGGAGACAAGCCTCAATTATACTAGATGTGGTGACTGAAAAACAAAGCATACCACACCATTGCACATTTTGGAGTGCGCCATGCATCGAACTTTTACACAGAGACACGATCTCGCTTGGATGCGATCTGTCCTCTGTAATACGTTAAACGCCAACGGGTAAACAACAAGTCGTCCTGTTCCTTAATTTTTGAGGTAATAGCAAGGTCTAAAACAGGAACTAAGGGATTATTATGCTCCTTCGTCAACAATTATCGCATTCGGTAGTGGAGACACTCAAGTTGCGAGTTTACTAGAAATGGCAGCAGAAAATGCCTCCGTAAATGGCGTGATTTTTGTTAAAAGAGAGCCACGGGCTCTAGGTGATCGCGTTTGATGCAACATAAGGTGAATATTGCGTCCTGAGAACCGT
Organism: Trichostrongylus colubriformis; assembly: GCA_963978905.1. Classification (NCBI taxonomy): domain Eukaryota; kingdom Metazoa; phylum Nematoda; class Chromadorea; order Rhabditida; family Trichostrongylidae; genus Trichostrongylus; species Trichostrongylus colubriformis. Next base: position 20,254,352 of record OZ022260.1, read on the forward strand.
AACAGCCCTGTTTGACCTGCCGCCTAGTTGTTCCCTAGATCGTCCTTCATATGGGCCCGTTATCTAATGTGCATGACCGCCACACAACACAGATATGGGTGCCCTCGATCGATGCCTTAAACGGCCAAAAATTTTCTACCGTATCGAAGTTCCGTGGAAAGCGTGTACCCTACTTTTCAAATTGTAGCACTTTACTTCTTTTTTTCGTTACTTTCGCATTCGTCACTTTCTTTAGGATCCAATCACATGATACCTGGTGCTTTCTCTTACTGGTGAACGGTGATAAACGAGGCACTGCTTTCATTGTTCCTCCAGTGTTTAGTATATGATCTCACTGAGAATTTTCGATAAAAACCTAATGCTGGATGTAGAAGCTTTATGATCATCATGATCATGAGCTTAATGACCAGTCAAATATATTTTATGTGAGGCGCAATAGCCTATTGGCTAGCAGTAATGTGTCAGATCTATCGATGTGGTGTTGACAGCTTAATCTGTGGTTTATATCCGTAAATCAACTCCTCTCAAATTTTGCAGTCATCACCAGCCATTTCGGGCTTGAACCGGCTAACCACTCTGAAATGAAACCTCATCATTTATTTGTGATTCGAATCTTGCTCTTTTATGCTCTTTTGATTCTCTGCTTTTCTCTCATTTTCTTTTGGAGTAGGGGTACCGAACCTTCAGACTTTTCAGATATTCCGGAATGTCTGAAGAGAAGCAGTGGGGAATATTGGAACTACAGCAGTCTTACAAGTAGATGTGGCCAGGAGCTGTTGGGTGTGTCCTTTCTTCTTCTATTCATTTGTTAATCTCTTTCAGCAACACGGAACCGCTCGATTCCACCGACTGGAGGACCAGTCATTGGGGACAACTCAAGTGTAGAAAGTGAAAAAGAGAGAAAGAATGAACGAATAAAGCCCATGGCGCTTACATTGCTAACAGTCACACCATCCAAGGGAGTGGGCACGATATCATGGTTAACAAGCGAGGGGAATATGTCTGAAGACACTGGGAGAGCAATTTTGGCCTACGGTACTCGTTTGCAATTCGGCAATTACACATTCGACGCTTTGCCAAGTCGTCGAGTGTGAACTCGTTAGATATTTTCTATCATAAACGTATTATTCAGTACTGATTTTGATATTTTTGATAGCTGTGATCGCAGCCCGTGATGCGAAAATTACTACAAGGATGCTCAGTTATGTGTAAAAGCTTCGGTGTCGAACGGGACTCGAACCCGCACTCCATGCTTTCCGGGCATATGTGCTAATCCATTACACTACCGACACCCCTTTCAACTTAACTCAGCTTCTAACATATGCCCGGAAAGCATGGAGAGCGGGTTCGAGTCCCGTCCGATACCGAAACTTTTGCCCATAACTCGGCATCCTTGTAGTATTATTTGGTATTCCTTCGCTTACCCTCCCCTCCACTGTTTACACCTGAATGTTTCTGTTTATTGTTTCACTTGTTTGACTGAATTATAAATGAAATCAACTCCCACGTCTCTGCTCGCGGCAAGCAGGCAGCCCGCCCACTGAAGCGGTTGGTTTGAGGTGATCGCAATAGCAGCCCAAGGGCACGTTTTTCAACGCGAGTTTCATTACACGTTATTTTTTCTGAGCCCAAATGTTCGTTCGCAGGAGATAGTGTTCGCAAACGAGCTCCTTTGGGGTGCCTCTAGCGAAGAGCAATGACCTAAGCAGGATTATGTTTAGAGGTAGCACTTAATCAGCAATGTGTGGCACGTTTCACTATGATGGACCCGCTCGAAGATGAGTCTTGATCAACCGCCTTCCTTCAGCACTTTTGCACCAAGTTGTCGCGTCGTGTGTCGCGTATGGCTGTCTTATATCATAGATCCGCGCGCCTGCGACCAATAAGGTAACGATGCTCCACGTAGGATGCATCTGCTCCGAAATAAAGGAGTTTATTGTATGGGTTCTAGTAATTTCACTCCGCTTATCTGCACAATTACACTTTTCAGCACCTCTGTTTTCACTTTCGTCCGTAAGGGGCATTCAAATTATCATGTCTGCTTTCCTGACACCGTGAGCAACTTTTGGTAATTTCTTTTTCTTTGAAATTTTAAGCCACTCAAAAAAATTGAGCCTCTTTCCTGTGTCGCAACCACCCCTTTTTGAAATGCCTCCGAAAAAAGCATTCTGGAATGATCTCTTCACTTAAGTAGGAAGGAGGAGTCAAGCTGAGTCTTCAGTGTGAATCACGCTTCATTTCATCCCTGACATCTGTGCTTTTAGTATGATTGCCTATTCACGCTCTGTGGGATTATTGGCTGTCAAGAGATGCGAACTGTGACCACCTTGCATAAACTCACGGATACCTTGACAGTTTGTGAAAATTTCTTGATATTTTCGCCGAGATCTTTCAGTGGCTGAGCAGTTATTACCTCTTCGTGCATGTTTTGGGTCACGAAGGGCACTCGTTTGTTAGTGGTAGTCTCGATGCAATTTTTTGTTCAATCAAGTGAAGTAATTTGATTTTCACCGTGGTTCGCGCAGCGTCTCCGCATTGTACTTCACTTATAAATGAAACAAAAACGACTTCTTAATTCCAAATTTACACCCGCTACAATTCTTCACCAGGTTTTCTTGACTCTTTGAAATATCATGTGTTTTTTACTGAGCAGTTTGGGAGGTGCTCGATTTTATCGATATGAAGAATGAGATTAGCAGAACTCCGCATAGAAGTAGAGCTCAGTTCTAAAACGAAGCCACCCAGTAAGAGGAGTGAGAGTTTTGAAATCAGTTTTTGCCACACGCCCTTATGAATGGCACCGGCCAATGCCGTCTTTTCATCTTACTCAAGCCTTCAGTACCCTGTTGCTCTTAGCCTTATATGGAGCGGAAACAAAGTATTTCCGCTCGCTATTCGTCACGGAAAGCTGAAGGGAAAGCGTATCATCCCTGCGGCTTTCCGACATTTTCCCCTTTCCGTGAAGTTTCCAAATTTTGGTAGCCTTTCTTTCCTGCAAACAGAAATGGCAGGCTCCTTATGATGGACCAACATTATGATACCCGTCTAACAGGCATTTGTTTACAACAGTGATGTACTTTTAATTAACCAATAGAATGATTCGCGAGTTTCCCATGGTACTCTCACCAGATTGGAAACTGAGCTTCCCCCGTTTTGTTGGTTTTTCACAAAGAGATTTTTCGTCAGTCTAATAGTAGTTAATCATTCGAATAGGTTCGCCTGTTTACGAGAACAAAGTGACTACTCTCCAACAAAATTTTGTACAGTACTCTGAAGATTCGGGCAATTGTGCGGTGCAGAGCATGTCTTCTACAGTCACTTTCTGCTAAGAGTTAACAGCTGTCACAGCTTTACGTAAATTTCGTCGTTAAATGAGAGGGCACATGGGTGCAATGACAGTTGAAAAGCCTGATGTTAAAGGAAGCGTGCACGGAAAAATGAGTCTCAGTTACCTATATATTTATATTGTACCTGCTTGCATGAGAGCCGCATGCAAAGTTTGACTCGAAAGAGTGAGAAGCCGCCAATATACAGCTCCTCGGAGTGGCGGTCAGGGCGGGGGGGGAATCTTAATAAGGATCCCTTCACGTCGTTCGTCGCAGTTGGAGACAGCGAAGGAGACTGTTTACGTCTCTCTGTGTTCCAACTATGATTCTCCGACAGCGGCGCACGACGATGCGGGCACTACTCTTAGGCCCCGCCACCGTGGCCGCCACATTGAGAATCTGTATCCCGAATTCTCACTTTCTTTCGTGAAACTTTGCATGCGGCCCTTATTGGACAAATGTATCTTAGACATACATATAGGTGAATGAAACATTCATTTATCCGTCCATGATTCCTCTAAGCACAAAGCAAGATTTCATCTCAAAGCAATCATGATCTTCAGTTATATGGGGGTCGAGTGCAACGGGAGACGGTAGAGACTACTGGGACATTGAAAAACCTTTCATGGTTTAGCTTCACTGAATGTGAGGTAAGCCAGCTAGGAACACCCATTAGTCAGAGGTAAGCCATCCTGACAGTCGTCCTCAGTTTGCAGAGCTCCACAGGTTTCTGAAAACTCCACTGAGCGGTCTAATAGAACTCATAGCAATCTTAAACTTTGTGCTAACAGCTAACCTATCATCTTGTCCGCTTGCTTTTATCCGAGTGAAAGGGATTATTCCTAGTAACGGTGGACACTGAAAACAGGATCCACAACAGGATAGAGTATATGCATCGTTAATCTTTTTTTTAATATTTACTGGAGTGCTTGTGTTCACTTTTTTCTTGGAAGTTGCTTTTCGAACTATACTTTTCTCGTCTTAAGTATCTGTCCTCCCAATCATCATGGAGGCATCTCTATCGGCTTGCCACTTCGATTTTTCCGTAGGCAGCTAACAAAATACTGGCTAATTTTTGAAAAGCTGATTCATGGCCTTAATCTACCTGTCATCGTTCTCCTGGTATCCTTTAGTTATCAAAAAACGCTGCTCCCCTTAACATGATAAGGCATACGTGATAAGAAGAACAGGGCCTCATCATTCCTATTAAGCGTTTGGCGACTCCATATGTCAATCACATGCCTGAATAGTTGGAGATAAACTGAAGATTAACTTCAAATCAGCAATGGTGATTGACCACCACCGCGATGAAACTGCTTTTTCAATACTTACTGCACTTCTGAACGCTTCACGGATGTTTATATATACGTCCCCAAAATGAAATTGACGTAGCCAAATTCCTTTTACCTTTTACTTTTCCATAGGGAGCGGGGAGGGGAGCGTCAGTCCAAATTATAATGCAAGGTCCCAGGTACTTTTCCATTCCAACACTCATTCACCTTACTTATTCCATCTGCTGTCTCCTGAATTCTTTAGTTTTATGTCCCGATGTTTACATGGTTTGCATCCATCACCTCATACGCCCAGCATTTGCACTACATTCCGCGCGGTCCTCGCTTTTTTCTAAACCTATTACCAACATCAACTCCTAACGCTTCTTTTTTTTTGCGCTTAAATGATTGGTGTCTATACTTCGATGCAGATGCATTGTCGAGTGGAAATTATATCTTGCTCTCTACTCCGAGTGGATCTTACTCAAATCAATCATAGTTCATGTAAGGCCGAGTTCATACTTTGCGCTCACAGGGAGTGGCTACGTTCACAGACAGCGAGGCAGAGTAGCACGGGGGAGGGGCAGAGACGACGCAGGTGACGAGACAAGGTGGTACGGGCGGAAACGCTGAAACAGACAGCCACGCCCTGTCGTAGATACCTTAACGTATGATTGCGGCCTGAATGAGGCCATTTTGCTTTCGACGTTTGTAGCAAGTACCGCAGGAGATTAATGAAATTAAAGGAACCGGAAGGGGTCCGAAACAAGAAGAAGATGCAAAGAAATGAGCATTCTGTAACGAACACTGGAGGTTAGAAGCGATAATCGGCGAAAAAACCCGGATTCAAAGGCGACGCTGTGGTGTGTATTTGCATCCCATTCGCATCAACACACTGACTTTCCGAGTTGTCCGCTGTAGGAGACGGGCCCCGGGCCAACGTAGTTAAAGCACCTGACTCCCAGCGCAGTGGAGTGCCCCTTCTTAACTACATTAGCATTCATGTAAGTACATCCAGGAACAATATAAGGAAGAACAAAGGAAAAAACAAATTACTAAAAACATCTCTTCTTGGCACTATGCCAAGGCGTCAAATTGGCGAGTTTGTGCAATGGCGGTCACTTGAACTCGTTCGAACCACGTCTGTTCTACCGTAGACCGAAATACCCCCTTCCGGTGTCTTTAAGGCCGCTTTCATACTTTGCGCACCAACGCCGACATCTGCGTCGAATTTGACGCCGTCACCGGCGGTGACGGCGTCAAATTCGACGCAGGTGACGGCGTTGGTGCGCAAAGTATGAAAGCGGTCTGAACATGTTCTCCGCGCTTGTGCGTAACAGAGGGCGAATAGAGACAGCAGATGCTGTATGCGAAAATATCCACCGTATAAGAAGAAGCAGAAATATGAAGCATTCTTGAAACGATCCCACTCAGAATTTCGCATCTGTTCTGTAGCGCCTCCACTGCTAATCACAATGGCTAGTATGGAAGTTCTACTGACTCACAACTAGACAGTTCACTTGCTCTCTTACCTACTCTTACTGAATCTAGGTTACCGGAACTCTGCAAATTATTCTCATGCCACATACTTTTTAATGTGCTAAACTAATAACGCGAAGGGAATGCATAAGTCTCCTTCACAGGATCACGGGTTTATCAGGTTGTTCGTAACTTCGCTCGGTTTTCCTTTTTCACCACGTTCTCTTCTATTTCCTCTTTCTTGATCCTTTCCTTCTATTTCCATTTCCTGCTGTACAAAACCCTCTAATTTGTTTTTTCAAATTACTTAGGTATGTAAAAACACCAGGAGGTGGGCAATTTTGGATTACGGTATGAGATTACGGTGGCCCGGGTTTATCGCCGATTATCGCTTCTAACCTGAGTGTTCGTTACAAAATGGTCATTTCTTTGCATTTTCCTCTTTCATCGACCCCATCCGGTTCCTTCAATACTTGAAGTCAGAAAATGGAGTACCCGAAGGAAAAAATCTGCACTCTCGACGCCTGCTCTATCATCGAGGTCCGAAAAAAGCTGACCTTCTCCCTCAATGTAAAACGCAGATATCCACCTCCTACGTATTCCGTTTCCAAGCTTTGCATATTTCAAATAACTACAGATAAGTGGTAATGTTTTGGAGAACTGACGAAGGTTCATCTTATATGTTAATAGGTTTTGTGGGAAAATTATGAGAGCGTTCTGGTAAAAGAGGATGACGAACCGAATGAGCATACTGTACAGTCTGAATACACGACATCTACGTTATGATATGCATTCGTCACTCATGTGAAGGCATGCTACAGCTCCACATCCAATAAGTTGTTCCCCCTCCTCACTAGCTCCCATCATCATTTGATGACTTGAATTACGAAATTTGTCGGTACAGGCCTCTCGATAGATTCTATTTTGTTGCAAAAGCTCCACTAAGAAATCGTTATCTGAAAATGGGAAAAGCCGGTTCACGTTTTATGGGCACGTCTCAATGAAGAATGCTTCCGTTGTTGTGTTGCTGTACATCGGAGCGTTGTTTGATCTCAGAATTTCACTTTTATACGGGTATTTTACATATTCTTCGACTGAGCGGATATTGTCGATTTCGTGTCCCTTTTTTTAATTACAAGGAATGGATCGTGACTGCAGAAATCCTTCGTCATGAATTGCCCTTACAAATCTTATGCGGCATTGTTTGGCGAAGCAATACAAAAAGGATTTTCCGCACAAATTTCCAATTCTCAGATCTCTACTGCCATATCACCACGTAATCTTGTTCAGGAAATGTGCTATGCAACCAATTCTGTTGCTTAAGGTATGTGCAGCCTCAATTTTGTCGCCTGATGCATGCTCGTAGATTCAGCCTGAGTTGGGCGTGACCATGCAGCGCTTACAAAAACGCAGTTGGTGTCTAGGCCATGTTAGTACATGTGCTTTATACTCAACCTATAAATAGTTCTGTTGAAAAAGGGTTCATGGATGGATTATTTCCATGCGATAATCGTTGTTGTGCGAGGAGAGACTCTGCTTTTGATTGTCGGCTAGATCGTCACAGATGTTTCGGATTGGCCAATCCTCATGCATGTGGTGATGTGACAAATTATCGCAAAATCATTGCAATCTAATGGCTGGCCATGAGCTTCACGTCGCTCTTCGCTTTCTCGATACGTTCAGGATCCCTTGCTCACTTTTCATTGTTTCTCATGAGTCCCTCGTATCTCCCTCATTTTTCATTTTGCATTTCTCATATTTTCTACAGCCTATAACCAACCGTCAATGTTGATGAATGAAAGGCGGTTTGGTTATCTAAGACCTGTGATTACAGAATGATACATCCATTTCGGCTTAGATTCCGCTAGTCATCGTATGAAAGCACCGCCTGGAGTGAGAAGAAAGTGAGAACTGAGGAGACATGTTTACAGAAAAACAAACATTCCAGTTCAGAAGAGCTGATGTGTGGCGATACTTACACTGAAGAAACGCGGCTTTGGATCGTATCATGATCCCGCAGCACTGCGAGTCGCGTTGCCATCCATCCGCCGGGGGAGATGCCGGCAAAAGCGGGACATGGCTGGCTGACATCTCTTTGCCGTCCGCACCAGTCCACCGGCTAGTGACGCAGAGGAGCGCGAAAGGGAATGAGTTAGTAGGGAGTTGCTGAATTCCTATTTCCCGAGTTTTTAGCTGTTTCATTTCGTTCTTCCTCAACTTTCACACTGCTGTGTACCACTACATTTCCATTCCACAGTCTGACAGATTTACTCCTTCCCATGTCTTTCACCTTTTTGAGGGCTCCGAAGTTTCAAAGTGGCTAACGAAATAATCACGTAAATAACGACATGCTCCCTACACTTAGATTCATTCACCGACATTGCTCCTGGATCCATCTGTTAAGTCGTTCGGATCTACTTGCGGTTTTGGATTTCTAAACTCAAATGCGCATACCTCGGCTCACATAAAAGTTCATCAATTGAGATAATAACCAAAAGAATCTACAGATCTTTACTGAGAAGATACAGCCTTGATTATTTCGGTTGCCCAGAACTATGGAGACCTAGGGGCGATGAATTCCTTGAAGGCTGTTTCAGTATCGCGTCGGGTTCTGTAATATTAGGCTGATTCATAATAAATCGGACAAATTGACCAATTTTTTAATCAATGTCGTACAACTTTTTTACGACAACAGGGATTCACTTGAAATATACTCCATTTTTATCGATGACCTTCTGCCACGGTATAGGCAGATTATGGATGCCCTTGCTCCAGAAGGCCGGAAGCTGGAGCTCGAAGAAGTTGCCGAGTGCCGCCTTGACCTCGTCGCGAGTTTTGAAGTCTTGGCCGTCCAGGTGGCGTTGGCTGTGGGAGAAAAGGTGGAAATCTGAAGGGGCCAGGTCTGGGGAGTACGGTGGGTATAGAAGTACGGTCCAACTGTACGACAGCAGCTCGCCCTTGGTCGATCTTGCGAAGTGCGGTCTGTGGAAGTAGACACGTTGTCGTGCTGGAAGTAGACATGTGACCGCCGCCGTAGCGAACTTTGGACATTGGCCTTCAATTCTCGTAATTGACGAACGTAGACGTCGGCGGATACTGTGGTACCTTCATCGAGCAGCTCCCAGTACTCTACGCCGTGTACGCTCCACCAACCGCGGTTTTCGTCTTCGATGGAATAGGCGCCTGACGCAAACTTCGAATGCTACAACTACAGTGTACTTCTGCCGGGGGCATGCTCCTTGTGAACTTCTATCAGACGTCTGCCGATATCCGCGGGTTCCTGGCCAGATAGCGATATAAATAGTATGACGTTGCGGATGTGGTCTCGGACCGCTTGAAATCGTGCGGCATTGTGGCGGAATGAATTTACTTTGGAGTAATTATTTTGCGGTACTTTGAAGAGCTTTTCATACTCATTCCAACGGTACCTCGCGCGTCCATTTTCGTTAATTCGTTACTGAGTTATGATCTCTAGAAATCATCACTACCATTTGTCCGATTTATTATGAATCAACCTAACACTTCTCCCACAGAAAGCTGTCCAGATCCTAATAAATGCTAATTGGTATGTGCCAGGTTCTGTGAATATGGTGGTTGCGGCAGAGTTTCTCAGGCATCTCATCGAGTTCCTAGCAGTACTTTGCAGACGTAACAATTTCGTCCAGATCCACGAAGCTGTGGCGGATTAGATCAGCGGCAAACCACCATGCCGTCACCACGCTGACGAAGCTGACCGGTACTAGCTTTACCTTCGTCTAGTCATCGTGCAGATCGCCTTTCATTTTCATGGTGCACAACTACCGATTGTCCATTTTCCTCTGGAGAATTGTGAAAGTTTAGCTTTCACTTTAGGACAAAAGCATTACAGTGGATGGCCAGAGCGAGAAGCTGGTCCCTAGCTAAGAATCGAAAGAAAGCTATTTGTAAAAGTGAAAAATCGAACCACCGGTATAGGGTCTAAATACCCCCATCTTTGTGGCAGTTTGCCACTGATAAAAGGTCTTATGTGGTTCCACATATGATGATCGCTGTCAGCCCGACTACCAATCCAAACGCTTCGATTTCCGACTAGCAACGATTGTGTTCCGATCACCCCATTTCCGCAATTGTCTACGCTCCCCCTTTCCTGGAAGAATTTGAAATAACTTCATTAGTACCAGTGCACACTCAAAAACTGAATATTCCATATAATTATTTGTACTACATCCAAGTAGTAACAGCATAATAGATGCTTCCTTATTCTTGATGCTAAGAGGACTCGAGCACCATAATAATAAGCATCGAAAGTGGATGTTCATTTCTACGAAAACTCTCCTCGATGTAAATGCCGTGAGCATTTTCTCCAAATTTATTAATTTTCCCACCATGTATACGTAACCATGCTGTGGTGATATGATTACCATATTCATCACGTCAATTCCACCACAATTGCCTCGTTTTACGATTTCCAGAAGCTTGTCTCTTGCTGCTCCCTTCCAATGTTTGATCTTTTTGGACCTAACGTCCATCTGAAATTTAGTTATCTAGACTATGTACTGAGAAAAAACTCAATAATTTTGGGGCTTTATCCTTCTGCATGAACATTACCGTTGACTTAACACTCCTTTCTCGATATTCATCAAAAGTAGCTTTTTTCAAGACAGCAAAGTGTATATGTGGTTTCACGCATGATTGGTCATACTTTTCGCTAATTCGATGCTCGCCTCTGATAAGTCAAATCACCGCTTCGCTGATAATAAGACCTGTTGGTGAGAACAAAAATAACAATCTTTTCGCGGTAATTGCTAACCTCTGTGTCCGAGCTCGCCTCTAACAACTTAGTTCACAGCTCCGCTAATAAAGAACCTATTTGTGCGATAATAAGACCTTTTGGTGTGAACAAGAATAATAATTTCTGATGGGGAATGGTAAACGGACAAATGTGCGGAGGTCCTCACTAACGCAACGCGTGAGCTTGCGTCGCGGTTCGTCGTCGGTGGGCACAGGCTTTCTCTCGTTTCGTCGCTCCGTCTGCGCACTCCGCGTAAGAGAGAGCACGTGACGAGATACTCGCAGAGTGTACTACGCATGATTGGTAGGAGAGCCAACGTTACTCTTACTCGATAGTCCGACGAGAGAGACGGAGGATACTGTGGGGCAGCCATTGCGATTGGGGTTCCAAATCGCCAATTTAGTAATTGCGAAGGCTTCTGTTCCCATTGTTGTAGGGTCGGCGCGCTTTAGTGGCGAATGTAGAGTTGCTTCCGTCTCACCGATACTAGCTCAACAACGATATTTGGCGACACCCCATATTAGCCCCCACGTCGGGACTTCCTTCCCTCGCAGGCTTAGGTTAAAATATACACTTGAGTATACATTCTGTGGTGACAAGTGTCGCTTTCTTCTCACCGATGTCATAAACTCAACAACGATATTTGGCGACGGCCCATATTAACCCCACGCCGGGACTTCCTTCCCTTGCAGGCTTAGGTAAAAATATACACTTCAGTATACATTCTGTGATGACAAGTGTCGCTTTTTTCTCACCGATGTCATAAACACAACAACAATATATGGCGACGACCCATATATGCCCCCACGTCTTGGCTCGCCGCTTCAGCGGCGAGTTAGGGGTCACTCTTTTACACACACCTTAGTAGTCAAAGATCTCTATGCTGCTCACGAAGAGCCTTGCCCGATACCCCCTCATAAGCATGCCAGCGCGCGCCATGATGGAGGCCGCGACGCGCGTGCTCATGCGTCGCGGCAGTGAGTACCGCCGCACATTTGTCCGTTTACCGACACTCATTTCTGATGGGCCGTAGTTATTGCTAATTGACGCATACTCTAATACTCTAAATAAAAAATAAATATACTCTAAGTTAGTATGCATCAAATCCAGTGGTCCTAAATGCTGAACATTTGGCTTATGTTCTATAGGACCACAGACCTGATAAGTTGGTGTCATAGCATTATTGCTGAAAAGGCGAATGCTTTCAAGCTCACCTACACCTGGAAATCGGTTTGCATCCAGATTTCGATATAATTTTTGTCTGACGCGCTAATCGAAAAACTTGAAGTGAAAAGTTGTCAAAAATTCCACTATCCAGATCTAAGCCCGGCCTCGTATGAAGGCAAACGATAGATTGCCTGCGAGTCCATCATTATCATCGAAGTGTACAGGGTGGAACCTTTGTGGAACTTGAACGCATCTTGTAACTTCACAACTGAATCCTTTAAACAATCACCTTCACTAGCTATCGTCCAATGTTCATCGCGAGTCTCGTGTGGTGCCTGCAATGTCTCCAATCGTCCCTGCCGCGAGTCAGAGTAGCCCAGTGAACCCGTCTTTTTCCAGGGACACGTATGCCCTCGATTTTTTCGTGAAAAGCTTTCGTAAAGAAGTCGACCATAAGGGCGACGGTCATCCAGCTGATCGTTTGTCGTCCCGATGGATCTAGTCGGTAACTGCTCTTACGGTGGTAACCGCTATAACGGTCATCGCGATGCATGACGTGTACGGCACATCTACTCTTCGATTCTTGGCAAATACGGCAACATCCTTGATCTTCGATCGTCGAGGGATCGGAACCCTACATTCTGGATCCTCTGCACATGCGTGTATCGGAATACTCCGTGCGTCGTCCTTTCGATAGCGTGTTGGATGACCAAGAGCACATGCTGTTCCTGCTGACGTAAAGTCCAAATCTCTGAGGCATATATAGGGGCAGGAAGGACAACAGAATCGAAGAGATGGGTGCAGAATCGGATGTTCTTCGTGGTCTTCACTAGTCCCTTAATTGCACTAAAAGCTTTCCAGTTCGCTTTTTTCCTCCTGTTCAACTCTGGTGCGAGTCGCTCACCATACTGGATTCACGACCTAGGTACATACAACTGAAGAACTCAGTGATGTTCCTTCTATTTAGCGTGGATGGAGCAACCAGTCCGCTCCTCAGGCATATGGTCTTCGTCAGGTACAACTGTAAACCGATTATTCCAAACTCGCAGTCGAAATCGGCTAGTGTTCGCTCCAATTGCTGGATTGTCGATGATATAAGCACGAAGTCGTTAGTGAAACCGTGGTGATGTAGATGCAGGCCATCGGTCTTCACTCCCATGCTTTCCATTCCAGTTGACGCATGAAGCTATCAAAAGCGGCACTGAAATGTTTTAATGACATGGTGTTGCCTTGTTGAACCCCTCTGTTCACGTCGATGATGATCTTCTTGCCAGTGAAATCCTGATCATGAAGTTGCCACAAAGTATTCTAATGTACTGAGCAGGTTAGCCTTGGTTTTTCAAGGCTTTGATGACCGCTTGCATTTCAACGGAGTCAAAGGGCTTCCCCAAGTTGATGAATGTGAAACATACGGCATCCTCTACTCTCGCGACACTTCAATAAGCCTAGTGAACGTGTGGATGTGATCGATTGTGCTGAACCCTCTACGAAACCTCGTCTGGGGCTCTTTCAATCCTATCAGAGATGATTCGAATGAAGAGCTATTGTCAATGTTGTGTGGATCTTTTTTCTCACGAACAACACAGTCTCGCTGGTTTTCCACAAGATGAATACCTTGCGTTCCGACAGGTAGCGTGGGAGGAGAGATACAAAAGTTTTGACCATAACTGGTAATAGATTCTCCAGATGTTCCACTTGAATCTTGCAGGGCTAGGTGCTCCACCATTCTTCACCGACGAGGTGGCGTGTCGGATTTCACAAGGGAGAAGTGAAGGAAAGTCATACCCATCTCGCTTTAGATTACTGCTAATAGGTGAAATCGCATATCGATGAGATGCGAGTATCAATCGTAAATGACCTCTTCCATTGCCCTTCGGGAAGCAGTGCATAACCGTCCGGAGGCATGTGGCGATTGGTCGAGTTTTCGCGTCGCAGCACCGTCAGTACAAAGTGCCGAGTCGTTTGGAATTCCGCTTAAAGGCACCAGTAAGGGTAACGGAAAACTGAGATCTGGGAGTACATGTTTTCTGAAACAAACATTCTACTTCTGAAGAGGTCACATGTGGTGAAAATCGCAGGAAAAAAAACGCGGCTTGGTGTCTGATGGCGACCCCGCAGCTCGGCATACCGTTATGCGGTTATGCGCCGGCCGTGGAGGGGCGTTACAACGATCGCGGCCGGCTGGTTCAGACTCTGGCCTGTCTCCAGTCTTCTCCGGCTAGTGACGCAGAGGACGAGAGAGAGAAGGCAGATTCTCGGGTTCCTATTCGTCAATTTCTTCGCAGTTTCATGTCGTTCCTTCTCTACTACTATATTGCTAAGCACTTCTACTTTCGTAATGCCAACTTTGCCAAATCTACTCCTCCCGGTGTCTTTGATCCACAATGGGCTCGTAGCGTGAAGGATCTTCGAAGATTGCAAGTAGGAAGTTTCGGAAGTTTGCTTGTGTTGATGTTGTTGCTGTTGCAACAGATAAAGCAGCAAACAACTCACTCTCGCCACGCCGCTCCCCGCTGGCGGCCGCGAAAAAATACAACCAATCGCCACACACCCACCGTTCGTACATCGGAGACCGATTTGGTGCTATTAGCTCCAGCGGGTATTGTGAATGTTCTTCCCAGCCTTTGCTGCTCTCCTTAAGATCCCCTTTCATCGCCTCCGTGTACTGCTTCGCAAGCTCGGAAGTCACTTGGTAATCATCGCGGCTCTCGTGGCTCCACGGTGGCGGATCAGCTCAAGAGTTTCCTAAGAGAAGCGCTTCTTGGTAATTCTCGAACTCTCTACTGGCACCATTGTGAAGACGTTCAGCGAGCCTCTTGCACTCGTCGTCGACATTTTCGATGACGGATATCTTCCATGAACCGGCGAAGTGAAGTGGTCTCACTTGACGACTATTTGGGTTTCGCTTCTTGAACTGCGCGGCTCCCATCTCGTATCGAAAAGTGTGATCTAGTATGAGTCAAAGAATGGATCTCGCGTAGAACAAAAAAGAAAGGGAACAACGGCGACGCGGTCAGTCAAGACCTTCGATTTAAGATGTGATCAATCTCGTTGTGGAATTCCAGCAGGTGACTCCGAAGTCTATTGTAGATGACAGGGTTTCTAAAACTGTGTGTCACCATGAATGAAGTTGTTCAACACAATGAACTAAAAGGGCGTTTCGCGATGCTAATTCCCCTGCGTAGCGTAAAGTTCGTTATCCGTCTCTTTGGAGCCGATCATACGTTGAAATCATCAATAGTCACAGTTTAGGATTGGTCTTCCTTAGAGAATTTCTCCAAATTCAGATAAACGCTTCGAGCTCGTCCTTATCGCAGTTTAATAGTATTGGGGCGTAGGCAACAAGGATGTTCAACATCTTGTCCTTCGCAAATCTGGCTGCCAGATTTTCGTACGAATGGCTAAGCGCATGCAGTAAGAACGCTCACGCCGCCAACGCCTGTCGCATGCTCCAAGGGACAGGTTGCTCCGGTATCTTGAACAACGCGCAGTGGGCGATGCCTTCTAGTTTCGGTCAGCCTTCTAGTCTCGGACACTTGATCTCTTTAGCTTTCATCATCAGATCTTCGATACCCGTGATGAATAATGGTACTTGCATTGAAAGGACAGATCGCCATCTCAGTCCTTCTTGATTAGGGCAGCGTGTGGTCCCCTTGCGATTCTGGCCACTGCACTACCCAAGCCTGCCGCGTTAGGGGCTCCCTCAGGCTCAGGAGAAGGATGCCTGTTCCTACTGGTGTTTTCAGTGAGATAAAGACCAACGAGCAGCTTGCCAGACTATCTCATAGAGGCTGGGTGTACTCAGGGTAATTAACTGGCTACCGGAGTAAACCGGAGTAAACCGGAGAAGGGCTACCGGAGTATACATAGAACTTATTTATTGAAGGCAACTCTGCAAGTTTTGGCTTGGCCGAATAAATTGCACGATGCAGAACGTCCCCACACGTATGCAAATAACGTCTGCATAGATACTGAGGGTATGAATCAACCTAGCACAGCAAGAGCCGGGAGCCATTCTCTGAAGCCACCTGTGTCTCAGGGTAAGTACATGGTGGCTTTAGGTCACGATTAACCTCTTATCCGTCGCCTGGGATCGCGCAACGTAGTCTTGCCACCCAACGGCTCGAGATCCTTCAGCGGAGATTCTTGTACATTTCTGAGGCATACATTTGAAGGTACATGCAACTCATAACTACATATAATGATTGAGAACCGGGTACTTTTTGACCAAAAACACTGGAGGGGTAAATTGTTGATTGTGAAGTCTGAAAGTCGAGCAGTGCAACAGCAGAAATCTGGATGAAACGGCCAAACACGCGAAAGATAGGACCCTTTTCTCACCCCAACCTTCCGCACCCTCTTCACCGCTAGCCGCTGATGGTGGTCACAGTCACACTGCGTTAATGTACACTCGAGCGTTGCCCTGCCCTGCAGCAACTAGGCACCGAACCGCTGCCGCTCTAACTAGGGAAGGTATTTTACTTCCCATGGAACTTCGAAATGAGACCTAGAGGGATCAATAGAGCTTCGAACGCTGATTATAACTGTGAAAACAAATTGCTAAATGGCATTCTGAAGCGAGTTACGAGGGGTCAAAGTTTGCCCGTGACTTGCCTGTGACATCTCAATGGAGGCGCTTCGTCATCAACATGACTAGCGAAGAGCCTGTGATGGTCCACGTAGCTCAGTGGTAGTGCCCCGGTTCTGCAGGCGCCATTCTGTGGGTTTGCTTCCCGTCGGTGCGGCCTTTTTTTGCATTTTGTGTTTCATTGCCAGCAACTGCTTTTCTTTCACTTCTAAACGTTTCCTTGTATGATATTCGCGCGTAGGGGGTAGAATTACCCCTCTGTGCAAATTTCCGGCCGGATCCAGTTTTTGGCCCAACTTCGGAAAATTAGGGGTGGCTAGGGGTTAAGTAGGAGTTTTTTGAATTTCCTTCCACAAAAAATCCTGCATGCTGAACAAGATAACCTAAACTTACCTATCACACTTGCCCATCACACTAAACGCAAGTAACAAGCGCCAAATAAAAGCATTTGCTGGGCAAGGGTCAACGACTTCTCCTTTATTAAACGGGTTGCCAGCCAATAGCCCATCAGTTTTTCCGAGATTTGGCAAATTCTCGCATTGGTTGAAAACTTGTCCCATAGGGTTATTTGATCCCCTGAACACGAAAATCACACTTGTTTTGCGTGAAAACGTATGGCACGCGCGCTATGGCCTCCCAAATATACCATGAAATGGTATTACTCCTTTTTTCAGAAAAACCTTCATAAGTTCATTCAGGTGATTGTTTGACAGATTCTGAATACAGATTAGGGATCAGCATTTGAGACCGCGTACGGAGGTATGTGTCTCATTGCAAATGGCTATCTCGACAAACCACCTGATGGCAAAGCCTCGCAATGAGGTGTCACAGGCAAACTTTGACCCCTCGTAACTAGCTTCAGAATGCCATTTAACAATTTTAGTTTTCACAGTTATAATCAGCGTTTGAAGCTCTATCGATCCCCCCGGGTCTCATTTCAAAGTTCCATGGGAAGTAAATACCTTTCCCAGTAAGTGTAGTGCGACCAGATTGCGATAAAGACCCAAAGGCGCTTTCACAGCTCTTTTTATCGACAATGTGCCTATATATACTCGATACAGCATTGTCTCTCTACAAAATTATTTTTATTGTATTTTGAATATTTAGTTATTCAATATTTTCAAGTCTTAGAAATGGAATACTCAGGAAGCAAAAATCTGTTCTATTGGATGCATCAAACTTTGTATGAAATAAAGAAAACGTTGTGAAGAAGCGGATAACAGCTGAATGAACTTTTCGTACAGCCTCAGAGGAACATTTGCTAGTCCATGACGAGTGATTGCTTTGGCCAGATTCCATTGCCGTCTTGCAAAGGATGTAGTATGTGTTCTCCAAAAGACGAAGTGATTTCATTCCACCTCGCCGCAACCAGGAACATTAGATAATCTTTTAATATTATTACTGCACAGTCTGTAATAGAAGTGATGAACTTGCCAGACCACTTCGATGATGCTTCAAAGCTGCGAAGCCTATCCACGGCATTACCTCGCTCTATGGAAGCACGAAGGGTGTCAATTGCCACAACTTTCTTTTCTCTCAGTTCATGATTAGGAACGTTCCGAATTTCGTTCTTGTGTCTCTGAGAAACAGTCAACATGAAAGGATTTCGAGGAATTCAGGGAAATAGTGGTCATAACTGCACTTTTCAGAGGATTTAGGTCCCCAACACAGTCTAATCCGGCTGAACATAGTTTAAATGTAATTCTGAGGCAAACTAATTGAAAATTCATGAAGCAAAGATTCTGTTAAAAATCATTCTCATGTCGTTGTAGCCGCCTTCTCCTTGCTGATGTCCACCGGATCTGTCCCACTAATGGGTGGTCTGAAAGCGCATTAAGTTGTGCCTCAGTTGCTTCTGCATCTTGTTGCATCCGGTCGTCTGCAAGTGCTTTACTAGTCGCGACGAGCTCATCAACAACATGCCACTTGCTCTACAACGCCCATTCTGATGTTGACATTATTTTCTTCAATTTAAGTTGAAAATAATTTTATCTATAATGGCTGAATCTAGTATTTCCAGTAAATATTGTAGTTAGACAACAAAGGAAACAGAGATCTCAACAAAAACAACTAAAAAACACAGAAAACTCGTCCTAATATAACATCTTGATTCGGAAAACACTGCAAATTCCTCTGAATACTGGTTCCAAAGTCATTTTCTAATTTAGTGGCTAAGAGTGATATTCTCCATGAACACATGCATAAAGCAGTCGGCATTGCAGTGACTTGAAAGCACCTGCAATGCCGACTGCACCGATTGAGATCACGGTAATATTGGTCACTTGCAAACGTTTGAGTAATGCAGAAGCTCATTTGAAAAATCTAAAAATTTTTTGGCATAGTTTTTGTGTCAGTTTGAAGGGTTTTGGGATGCAGTATTGTGTGTCGTGTTTCAATACACCTTTAACATGTAATAGCACGGCAAAAGTACTTTTAGTATGGTATCCATATTTTGAGGAAAAAATAACATCCCATCCCTTTTGAAAGAAGGTTTTTTTTTACAAAAAGATGAAACGTGCATCGTTGTTATGGTTAAGGGGAGGGACTTTCGCTCGGTGAATCATTTTTTAGGTAAGGAAACCTTTGCTGTTCATGGAAACTCTTTCACCGTTGCGTTGGAGTGCCTTCCGCTCTAGTGTCATGCATGCAGAGAGCGGATCCCAAGGCTTGATGTGAAAAAGAAATTCCGTAGATATGACACGCTGCAGGAATGGAACCGTCGTAGTTTTGCGTACTTTTATGTGTGAATGGTGCACTTGAACACACTGCACAATACCTGTATTTTGGCTGATCTACGTGAAGCACTGCTTGTATTCAAACAGTAGTTAAATTCTGGAGGCGATTGGGCACTGCGGCGCCTAGTTATGAACAATTACTTATGCTTAGTGCATAGGTAAAGAGCGTTATTTCGCGCTTCTCCAGGGTTTACGCTTTGCTCCCTAGCTCAATATTTCTATCATCCATTGATCGTCGGCTGCAGATAATACGAGAAAAGATTGATAAGGAACGCTACTTGCAGAAGAAGATGAAAACAGGCTCTAAGCGAAACTGAACAGGAATTCCCCAAAAACACCCCTTTTTTGAGAAACTTGTTAGATTTTCAAAAAAATGGCTCGTTGATGAGAGTGTTAGTTACCACGGACAGTTAAACACAATGCAGCTTTCAAGTTCACGGTATCCGAAATGGGCATTCCGTGAAGGCAGGTGGAGAAACTTCGAGCGACTGTAGAAAAATGTGGAACGCTATGAACCTACACAAGCTTTATCATTATTTCAAAACAGGCGGGTCTGATTACAGTTGCTGTCATGGAAACGTACTTTTAATTAGACCAGGTACTTTTATATGGGGCGGATCCATTTGTTGCGATTACCTGTACTGTTTCCTTTATTGCGGAAGTTTTGTAATAGTTCGTAAAAGCAAAGGTTTCCGAAACATCCTCTGATGAACCCACCATTTTTTTTTAAGGAAAGGGGATGCACATGCTGTAACTATTCCTACAATAATTCTGGATATGTCCAGTATGCTTGGAAGTACTTATCAAGTAATCTTTCCCACTTCAAAATAGTGTTCGCAATTCGAGGGCACACGGTACTCAGGCGATTATGTGGTTGGGCAACTAGGCAAAATGAGATACGGACCGACTAAGGTATCGGGAGTAAAGATAAGCCATTCCTCATCTATACACACCTTATCCTCTGCTTATTGTTAGTCGCCTGAGGCTGCCTTCATACTTTGCGATTCAGGTGATCGCGCGATCCAGGCGGATGGGAAAAGGTACAAGCTCGATCAAGCAATTCAGGCGTTCGTGCGGCTCTGTGTATCATGCATCTAATCGATGCGTACCCTATCCTCTCCGCCGGATTCCGCGAATCGTATCATTTTCCTTCCGCCTGAATCACACGAGTCCCGCGAGTCGCACGAACGCCCGAATCGCAAACTATGAACAATACCTCATTGCCTGATGGCCTGATGGCCTGATCGTCTAGTCGATACGTACCTTTTCCTTTGCGCCTGATCTCCTTAATCATAATCTCTGAACAATATATGATGCACGGAGCAGCCGTCATTCTTTTTGTTGATACTCGCTGAGCGGTTGCTGCTTGACCGCACTTGTACAATGAATTATGTTTAGTGCTGGCTGGTGGACAAAGTCGTGGACACTGGTCCAACCTGCAACTCACCTGTGTACTCTCATCCTATTTGCACATGATTTCATCTGCAGGCAGACAATGCACCGGAAACCGTGACTGCAATAAGTTATTATCGAGGTGGTCAGTAGTGTCCAACATCGGCTTTCCCATTCGCTGTAGCCTTAGCAGAGCGACTGCAAAGAGCAGGGACATACTCAAACGTATCACCTGTATTACCTGTCGTCCCGTTGTTGATCGAGAGCCTCGAGCGGGCGCCAGCAACGTCTCCATGCGTCCCTGTCGCGAGCCAAAGCAGTCTAGTGGACAAAGTCGTGGTTTCTGGCTCAGGGACACGTAGCGTCTCGTTCCTTTCGCGCAGTGCTTTCGTGAAGAAGTCTGGCTATCGGGCCGGCCGTCGTCCAGGTGTTCGTTTGACGTCACGAGGGATCCAGTCAGTAACCGCTCAGGTCCAACGGTCATCGAGATATCGCATGACGTGTCCGGCCCATCTATCTTCGATTCCTTGGCAAATGCGACGGCGTTTCTGATCTTTGATCGACGACTCGAACGTAGTTACCTTTTTCTCGAATCGATCCATGTGCAGCATACGCCAATCGACTCAGAACCCAAATGCATGCCGCACTCCTAGCTCGCAAGCTCGCATGCATAGCGTCATATGCCGCACATCGCGTTGTGGCATCCTTTCCTAACAATGCGCACTCTGCGTGATGGAATTGCCTCATTTTTGGGAATTTACGAAGAACGACGGGACCACGAAGCTGTACCGGAACGATGGTTCACTGCTTGCTGAAGGGTGGCGATGGTTCACTGCTCGGTACAGGGTGGGGTTCGGTTGGTCGAATTTTCGCGCGACCGCCCGCGGCCGGAGGCCGGCGCCGCGGTGAGTGTGAGTTGTTTGTAGTTTTATTGTTGAAGCAGCCACAACCACAACAACTTCCAAAGCTTCCAACCTGCAATCTTAGAAAGTCTCTCATGACACCAGCCCACTGCATACTGTGCGGAATTCCAACCGACTGCAGCAAATCGTGTTTACGGCGTCGCGAATCGAAAATTTGACAAATCGACCCTACCCCTCGGTGCAGGGCCCCCAACTTATAGGAAAGCTGGGGCGTGAAAAAGTCGCAGTATCATGATTGTCCATTGTGTTCTATCGCTCGCCTCTTTTCACTCTCCCCATAAGAAAGTGAATTGCCCTTCCAGTGCGCGGCGTGGTGCGCTTTTTTTCGAGTGCGACTCTCTGTGATCTACAGTTTCGCCTTGATCACGAAGTAGGTGACAAAACTCCCATCCCATCATTGTGGCCCACAAGCGTGAAACCGTTTTCTCGCGCTTTTGTACTCGCCAGTATGCGAGCTGAGAAGCCGTGAAAAATCAAAAAAAAAGTAAGAAAATTGAGGTTTAAAATCAATAATAAAAATAAGTAAATGGCGGAATAAAATTCAAATAACCATAAAACTGAAGTTACAGCAGCAGTTCCACCCGTGGAAGCTGTACACAGCGGACTGGCGTGAATTTACAACATAGCGGCCGCAGTAAGTGACAGATCAGCGAACGGTCTGCGTGCTACTCTCATTATCGCTATGAGCTTCCATACTATGAAATTAACTCCTCCAAAATCACTCATTCTTCATGTATACGAAACGTGACTGGACAAAGGAAGTTGCAGCACTGCCAAGCTGTACTAGTCAGTGCCTGGATTTTTGATGTGGTTACGTTCATACTTCGGTGATCTTGCTTTTGTTTCGCGTTTATAGTAGATGTGTGTGTTTCAGGGGCGGAGTGGTGGGTGCGGCGAGGGGCGACATGTTCTTCCATGCAACGCTGGCACGCTCGTTCATCAACGCCCTTTCACTTCGTGGAGACGACGATGTCATCGATCGGCTGAACTATTACTATACACCAATTATGCTTTGTATAGCATGTCTCATCATTAGTGCTAAACAGGTAAACCCATTGCCTGGACAGATTACAATGTTGCATACAAACTTCTAAATAGCAAATATTCAAAGGTGTGCGCGTCAGGGCTGTTCAACTGGGTAAGGTCTCGCGAGAAGGATGCTGTTACGCGATACAATCGGCGTGAGGCGGTCATTCGACGGGACAGTTTAAGCCACACCCAGTATTCGCATAGGCCGCATTCATACTTTGCCGTGCCGGCGGCAGGACGTGACTGCGTGTCTCTTCGTATCCACCTGTGCTACCCTGTCTCGTTGCCTGCGTCGTCTCCGCGCTTTTCCTGTGCCACTCTGCCTCGCTGCGTGTGGACGCAGCCACGTGCTGCCGGCCCAAATTGTGAACGCCATACATAGCTGAATGATGCGCCTGTAGGAGATCTCGGCCGCGCGAGGGTATGCACTCCAGCTAGAGCTGATCTCAGTTACTTAAAGGAATCGTCCACGGAAAATGAGTTTTTGTGTTACCCATATATTTATGTTGTATTTGCCTAAAGTTGGCCTCATGCAAAATTTCACGCGCAAAAATGTGAATCTGGCTGAGATACAGCACCACAAAGTGCGGTTCCAGTGGGCGGGGCCTCCGTGTAAAAGCCTCGTCCCATCGTCCGCCGCCGTTGGGAACGGAGAGTGGGACTGTTTACGTAACCTTCTGTTCCTACAATGCGTCTCCGACCACGGCGGACGCGGTACGAGGCTTTTACACGGAGGCCTCGCCCACTGGGACCGCACCTTGTGGTGCTGTATCTCAGCCAGATTCACATTTTTGCGCGTGAAATTTTGGATGAGGCCAACATTAGGCAAATACAACATAAATATATGGGTAACACAAAAACTCATTTTCCGTGGACGATTCCTTTAAATAGGCCCCACACCGTCCTCCCTCCCCCCCCCCAAATACATCCTCCTTGGGTTGGCTTTTCTTGACACTCAACAATTCCGCTTCTGTACACTAATTATAAGCCAGATAATTCAAGCCTTCCTTTTCCTTTACCACCAGTATCTGGTTTTCAAACCAGATAATGTTGGTAATTGCCATAAATATTGCATTGACTAAATTCTGTTCCACTCAATTTCTTGAATTTATTACCTCTTTATTAAGTACTAATTGATGTCAAACAGTATGATCATCATCACCTAAGGCATCTGTTGCGCAGTGCCTCAGTGCCCCTGTTCCACAGAAAAAACGGCTGTGAGTCGTAAAGGGTTCATCGAGGTTCTTTCAGCGCTTTCATCGTCGAGGCTCATATGTCCCTCTTGAGCGAGTGACCCAACTGCGAACGGTGCGATCAGAAGCCATACGGGGATCGAATGCAGCGCTAACACTGGTAGCCGTGTCCCACGAACTGATGCCGAGTTAGTGCTCGAACGGGAGATGGCTCGAAATTGGCACTCGCTCATTTTTCAAAACCGATCTGGCTTTGCGCACTGACGTGCTCAATACAGAAGCGCTGAAGCTCCGAGAGTCTTCTACAATGACCCGCAATCGAAACTGCTGGAAACATGTTCGCAAATGTTTTTAAAACGTTATAAATGGGATAGAATGTGTGAACCAGTTTGATATATGCTTATGTTGAAACCATGACAAAACGAAATCCCTCCGATGTTGGATCAAAGAGTTCAAACAAAGCGTATCTGAACAATTAACTCTCAATATATACCAAGGACATAACTTGGTGTGCGTCATGAGTCCAATTCACTCCTAAAATTTCTCACTTAGTATTATAGAAAATCCAGATTTTATGGGAACTATTAGACAGGATCAGTAATATTTCAAAAAATCCAGATGTTATGTGAACTATTAGACAATTTTAGTACGGTGGTACACCGATCGAATGTTGGGTGAATCCGCACTCGAGAGAAAGCATGGAAGAATATATTGAAAGCTATTGCTGGATACAAAACACCTACTGGGTGCCAATGTACGAGAATATTCCTGATGATCACACAGCTCGAGAAGGTTGGTTGAAATAAAGGGGGTCATATTTGTGCATGTATATTATATTGGGTTGGGGAATAAATCCCCGCCGTTTTTTCAACCCCGTTTTTCATATCGATTCCTTCATCTTTTGACAAAGCTCATACATGTTTTCGATAGAGCTTTTTTTTGCTCTACAAAATGCTAACGTCTATTTTTCGATTCCTCGACTACCTGATGTTTATGAGGTTTGGAAATGAAGTAAGCTGAAAGCCAAAAATTGGCACTTGCGCACCTCATCCTTCTCGTCTGCCATTGAGACCAAAGAATGCATGTGTATATGCTTCGATAGGGCTTTTTCAACTCTACAGAATGGTACTACCTCTTACTCAAATCGCTCAGGTTTTTGCTGTTTTTAAGGCTCACAAAGACAGTACTTACAAAAGGGTGCACTTTCGTTATCTCCCTTTCCTCGCCTACCACCGAGATTGGAGAGGATGGGCATACGTGCATTCGATACAGCTCTTTTTGCTCTACAAGATGATACCACTATTTTGTATCCTCTCATATTTTAGCATGTAGGAATGAGTTTCCACCTTTTTCAACTCAAAATTACAAAATAAAAATAAATTCTTTCGACACAATGTTTTGTACTTTTCGATAGAGCTCTTTTCGCTCTACGAGATATTGTTTACATTCTTTGTTAAAACTAATTTTTGTTTTTTAGATCATTTAGAAGGAGTGCCACGTCGACGAAATCGAGCCTTTTTGTGTCTATTATGCTCGATTTCGTCGATTTGGCACTCCTTTAGAGTGATATAAAAAGTAGCAAAATATAATGACAACAAAAATCATGAGCACCACCTTGTAGAGCAAAAAGAGCTGTATCGAATGCACGTATGCACATCCTCTACAATCTCGGTGGTAGGCGAGGAAGAGGAGATAACGAAAGTGCACACTTTAGTGAGTACTGCCTTTGAGCCTTAAAAAAAAAGCAAAAAGTTGAGCGGTTTGAATAAAAAGTAGTACAATTCTGTAGAGCTGAAAAAGCTCTATCGAAACATGTACACATGCATTCTTTGGTCTCAATGGCAGACGAGAAAGATGAGGTGCGCCAGTGCCAATTTTTTGCTTTCAGCTTACTTCATTTCCAAACCTCATAAACATCAGGTAGTCGAAGGAATCGAAAAATAGACATTAGCATTTTGTAGAGCAAAAAAAGCTCTATCGAAAGCATGTATGAGCTTCGTCGAAAGATGAAGGGAACAATGTGAAAAACGGGGTTGAAAAAAAGGACGGGGACTTATTCCCCAACCCAATAAGAATACCCTCACGCATAAATAGGTTCTTGCTTACGTATGCACATCTGCTTCGATAAATAGTGAAAGACATATGAAAAATACTAGCCATATTCGCTGCGCGCTGTGAAAAAACTCCTTGTTCCCATTTATTATGGTCCTAAAATATTTTGATAAAGCTATGCTAAAAAATGTGATTCTATGTAATCCATACGAAAAATATTGGGTAGTCTAAAAAGTTTTTTCGTATTTTCAAATCCCGTTTTTTCCCTCCAAACTGCTTTCCAGCAATCTCTTCTGTACATACACATGTAGTACAAGTCCACACGCATCTATAGGTATTATTGCCTTCCATCTACCGGATAACCCTTTTCGGCAAAATAAACATATCAACGGTCAACCTCATTTTCAGTACAAAAATTATAAAAAAATTTTTCTTTGAACGGCGTTAGATAGGGAAAGGAAAAGGTGATAATCCAATGGAGCAAGATCAGGGCTATAAGGTGGATGGAGCAGCAATTTTTATCCAAGCTCGAGAATTTTTTGGCGAGTCATTTTTTCAATAGTGGTAAAAAAATTTTTAAATTTCTTTTTTCAAAAAATTCTCGAGCTTGGATAAAAATTGCTGCCTTATAGCCCTGATCTTGCTCCATCGGATTATCACTTTTTCCTTTCCCTGTCTAACGCCATTCAAACAGAAAAAATTGGAATTGAAAATGAGGTGACATTTGATATTTTTATTTTGCCGAAAAGGGTTATCCAGGAGATGGAAGATAACAATACCTATAGATGCGTATGGACTTGTACTACATATATATGTACAGAAGAAATATTGTGGAAAGCAGTTTTGAGGGAAAAAGCGGTATTTAAAAATACGAAAAGACTTTTTAGACTACCTAATATTAGGTCGATGCATACATTTTTCGCCCCCCGACCAGTGAGACCCATCGACCAAGCTTTGCTACTTTGCCGAGCTTTTTCGGTACACGTACAATCGTCGATTGGTTACAGCCGAGTATCGTTGCCATTTCCCTGGTGGTTAGGTACGGGACCTCGTCCACGGTGGAACGTAATACCTCCAAATCCAACTCCATCGGCCAACCCGACCTCCGAGCATCTTCGAGAAAGAAAAATTTCCTTCCTTGAATTTGACCAACCAAGTCTTGCATGTGCGGTAAGGGGTAAGGGTCGGTTGCGATTTTCGCCTCGCGGCGCAGTCAGTGTGAGTCGTTTGGAATTCCGCTCAAGACGCAATGGGCTGGTACCGTAACGAACCTTTAGAGATGGGTGAAATACCGAACTTTCAACCTGCAATCCTTGAAGGTCCCTCACGGTACCAGCCCATTGCGTCTTCAGCGGAAATCCAAACGACTCGTACTGACGGCGCCGCGACTGCGACGCCGCGAAGCCAAAATTCGACTAATTGACCCCCACCCTGCGGTTGGAGATGACGTTCTGGCCGTATGTACGCACTAGCTTGGTGTGGTTAGGCTTCCTTTGCATTCCAGCCGAAATTATGGAGCAAAACCAGGCTATGGCATTTTGTCACAGTGGTATTGCGTTGCATCGTGACTTGCAAATGCAGGGTGGGTGAGTGATAGTTAGTATGATAAATGTATGCACACGTCACGCACACGCAAAAATGAAATACCAACATCCATGCAAACCAAATACCAATGATCAAACGGCGGTAAAAATATTCACATCGACCTGATACTATTATTATAGAGAAACAAATCGGTTACTACCAATGGGTACCGTTCATCTTGATTGCCGAAGCCTTGATGTTTTCATTGCCATGCATCTTCTGGCGACTACTTTCCTGGCAGTCTGGTATGTCCACTCTAAGTGAATTCCAAATTATATTTTCTCGAGTATTATTTCAACATTATTTTTTAAGGGTTGAATATTCAACACCTCATCAACGCCGCATGCGACACGCAAGCCGTTGTTGATCCATCGCAACGCCAGAAGGTACTGTTTAAGGGCGCCACAAGGAGCAGTCCGTTCGATTGTTGAGCAAGAACGCAGAGATGCTAACAAGAGAAAGGCATTACGTCAGCCTGGTTCTCAATGAGGGGCGGGAGTGAAGACTTTTGTGCTGAGTTGTCGTTAGCACCTTTAACTCGCACCTACCTAGCACCTTGGCGTGCTGGATCACCTTACTTGAGTGACTGCTCTGCTTGCCGACCACTTCTCTACAATGACATCTTCGAAACAAAAGAAGCAGCAACAAACTAAATTGCTCTACTCCCCAACCTGCAATTTGCTCAGAAAGTTCCGGCGGCAGGGCGTGGCTGTGTGTCTCTGCGTCTCAGCCCGCGCCATCCTGTCTCATTGCGTTGTCGCCACTGCACCTCCTAGTGCCACTCTGTCGCTGCCACCTATCGCAGCCACGCTCTGCCGGCGCAAAGTATGAACGCGGCCTGACTTCATCTGTAGTGTTTATCCAGGCGCTAATTATGAATACATTTTCCCACCGATTTGGGCGTTGACGCCGAATTGACGCCATTTGTACCAAAACGGCGAAACAGCTTCTACTGATACGTTTGAGCCTCGAATTAAGGGGCAGTTCATAATTTTTACCATAATTTCTGATTTGAGAATTCTTCTCCCAACTTCGAAATTTGTAGTTCGAGTGATACAGTGGAATACTAGAACGGTGGCGAGTTGTGACAAAGATGTCGCTGGGCAGGTGTACGGGTTTACAAGTGTGACGTGTGATAAACCGCTTTCGAAACATGGAAATCTTCTTTTCGTGGAAGAGAATGCCTTAAGCCATCGTTTTCTATTATACTTCATCCAATTCATTACATTGTTCCTAGCACAAAACCATCTACTTTTTCGAATATTCAGGCGATCGACGCACTTGCAGCGTGCTTCGTTGACAATCTCGATCTGCAATCCCCTAATGGTGAATTACCATTGCGAAGTATCATGGGACGATTGAAATGTAAACGGTGGGCTTATGAATATTCTGTACTGCTCTCCAGGATCCCACCACGACGACCTTTTTTTGGTGATATTAGGTAGTCTAAAAAGTCTTTATGTATTTTTTTTTAAATACCGCTTTTTCCCTCAAAACTGCTTTGCACAAAATTTCTTCTGTACATATATATGTAGTACAAGTCTACACGCATCTATAGGTATTATTGTCTTTCATCTCCCGGATAACCCTTTTCGGCAAAATAAAAATATCAAAAGTCACCTCATTTTCAATTCCAATTTTTTTTTCTTTGAATGGCGTTAGACAGGGAAAGGAAAAGGTGATAATCCGATGGAGCAAGATCAGGGCTATAAGGCAGCAATTTTTATCCAAGCTCGAAAATTTTTTAGAAAAAAATTTTAAAATTTTTTTACCACTATTGAAAAAATGACTCGCCGAAAAATTCTCGAGCTTGGATAAAAATTGCTGCCCCATCCACCTTATAGCCCTGATCTTGCTCCATCGGATTATCACCTTCTCCTTTCCCTGTCTAACGCCATTCGAAGAAATTTTTTTTTATAATTTTTGTATTGAAAATGAGGTTGACCGTTGATATGTTTATTTTGCCGAAAAGGGTTATCCGGGAGATGGAAGACAAAACCTATAGATGCGTGTGGACTTGTACTACATACAGTAGCGCTCAAAAGTCTTCGGCGAAATGGTCTTCCACTTGGATTTTTCACTTGTAACTTTTTTGCAACTGCACCGATCTAAGGGAAATTTTAGTATGTTGTACTTAGAGACACTGCATACTTAATATACTATTTTGGCGCTCAACGGTGTAGGTTACGTGGTTAAATGCAACCTTTTGCTTTTGGAGTGCCATCCTATACCGTCCCGCTGTGCCGCTATCATCAAAAATCGTGATCTATCTACAAAATATTGATGTTCTCTGAGGCTTCCTGTTTTTGTTTTTGTGAAGAAAGCCGTTTTTCTTTACCAAGCCTTTTACTTTTTTTTTCGGTGGTCTTGTAGTAAATTCTTGTGAAAAACCATGAAAAGTGTCAAGCGGCAATCAAGTAGAAGGAAATGTTGGCAATAAGTTCAGGGACCACATATTAAAATTTTGTCAAATTGGCGAAGTAGAAAGAAAGTTATGACTAGAGAGTTTTGGCCGGAGACTTTTGAGCGCTACTGTATAAATGTACAGAAGAAATTTTGTGGAAAGCAGTTCGGAGGGAAAAGACGGTATTTGAAAATACGAAAAAACTTTTTAGACTACCCAGTATTTTTGACCTAATCTTAAACCGATCTCTAAAAAAGCTCGTCAATCGACAATCGTACTCAGAACTTGGTAGTTATGGCTGCGATTATCGACTGAAAACCCTTTTAGAGAAAAGCCCCAAGTATGTATAAAAACAGTAGGAAGTGTAGACCGTGTGGGATCGTAGTTTTTAAAATCCTTCTTCGTCACCTGGCTTACCGTTATTCCGAGATTAGTGGAAGAATTCACCAAGTTATAGGCTTTTCGCCGGTCACTACGTCTCAACGCTCTATCTAACAACAAAACTCTTTTATACGCTCAACATTGTTGTCCAGTTCATGCTTCTCAATGCGTGCCTCAAATCCGACGAGTATTTATTTTTTGGATTCCAGGTCGGCTTTGCATTTTTTGCCCAAATTGTAATGTGAAGGTTCAGTATATTCTTCGTTCAGGTTCTACAAGATCTGATGAATGGTAAACCATGGACAGAATCCGGCCATTTTCCCCGTGTAACCCTATGCGATTTTGAAGTGAGATACCTCGCCAATCTCAATAGGTACGAGACTGACAGAGACATTTTTCATTTTAGTGATTTTCAATTCCTTTCCTTACCGTTTGGCTACTGTTTGTCTTCGAAGCTTAGTTCCATCCATTCACCGTTCGAGATCAAATGAAACTGAAGAGAGTTTTTTGGCATTACCCTATGTACCTGAATGTGCGCTTTGCAGTATTTAAAGCCATCTCGGCTCGCTACTGTGGGCAAATATTAGGTTGCTCCAAAAGTCTTGTAGGATTTTTCCAAAAAAATCAGTAACTCTTGTTTACTTCGAGGCAGGTCTAGGCGATTCAGGAATATGGTAGAACGTTCCCTAAGCTTTCAAGGAAAATATATTGACTCACCAGTTCCCGTAGAGGGAGCTGCAATGCCCGTTGTCGATACCCACCCAAATCGCGGTGTCATCTACTATGAGTGGTCTTGCGGCACCAAAACGACGGAAGCTTGCCACTCCACCAGCGCTGCATTGGGCAAGGGATGTGTGAGCTAAGAAACCATGCGCCGCTGGTTCATCAGCTTCAGCAACGGCGAGATTGACATGGAAGACAAGCCACGCTCAGGACTGTGCTACTTCTGCGACGCTGAAGGAATGCTTTTCCATGAGATGCTGGTACAAGGCGAGACAGTCACCGCTACAGTATGCACCCACCAGCTCCAGCAGCTCGCCGTCGCTGTTTGAGAAAAGTGCCGGAAAAGGTCCGCGGTCACCCTTCTTGATGACGACGCCCGCTCCCATTTCGCGAAAAGTTCCCAGGCCAAGTTATAGGAGCTCGGCTGGGATGTGCTGCCCCACCCACCATACCCTCCAGACATTGCCCCTTTTGGCTATCACCTTACCTATCCTCTCGAACCCTTCCTGGCCAAGAGAAAATTCGTTGATTATCACATGCTTGCGAAGGCGATCGCTGACTTCTTCGACACTCAGAACCCAGAGTT
Organism: Trichostrongylus colubriformis; assembly: GCA_963978905.1. Classification (NCBI taxonomy): domain Eukaryota; kingdom Metazoa; phylum Nematoda; class Chromadorea; order Rhabditida; family Trichostrongylidae; genus Trichostrongylus; species Trichostrongylus colubriformis. The sequence continues at coordinate 20,285,956 of OZ022260.1, forward strand.
CTGGGAGAAGAGAATCAACGATTTACCTATGTGGTGGCAGTCTTATCGATAACAATGGTGAATACACTGTTGCCTAATTGTTGTTTGTTGGAAGAAAAAATAATAAAAAATGGTGATCGAAAAAATCCTACAAGACTTTTGGGACAACCTAATACAGTGCTCTGCATAATTATACAGCCACCTATAAATTGTTCGAAAACTGTTCGCAGAGTGATTCAAAAAAGTCTCTAAGTGAAAGATGTAGCCAGTGTGGATGCGCATTCGCGCATCCATATCAAATTTTAGCCAAGAAACATAGAAGATCCTTTTCTTGATTTGTTTCGAAAATGGCGCTTATACCATTCTGCAAAATCATTCGGCCACTGAACAGGTTGACGCATTCGTCAAACGATAAACAACGAAAAAGAGAAAAATGCTTATTTTGCGATCATTTGGTCCTCCATTGCTTCAAATAGCCACAAATTTCGATGATGTAGGTCGATATAAAAATTTTCAGAATGTTTTTAAATCACATCCTGCCACGCTTCGATGACAACGTCTTTAAACTCCCTGACACCTTCCAATCAGTCTGAATTCTTTTCCCTATGGAATCCCGGATAATGTTTCATCATGTAAAGGTCGGAGCCGTTCGTTATCCAGGTCAGAAGGTCCATCCGGTGACGGCTTCACCATGATCGAGTGTTCCGGTTGACATGGGATGGTCCTTAACTTACATAAAAACAAGATTTTGGTGAAGATTTCGAGACGCATGACAGGAGTAGAGTACGGCGCACAAAGGCTCGGTAATCGGATGGTTCATCTTTTCGAGAACGGAACAAAAATTCGAATTATTACTTGATCCCACACCCTGACAAATTGTCCGCAAATTCTCTCAAGTTTGTACACCTTTCGCCTTAGGTTTTTTCTCCAGATTGTCCCGTCTGATGAATAAAGGTTTGGGCTATGACGTCCCCGACGGCTACCAGCGCTATCGCACAAGGGACAAACTTAAATTTTCAAGAAGAACTTCAAAGAAGGAGGTGTCAGGGTCTGGAATCAAATAATCATTCGAATTTTTGTTTCGTTCTCGGAAGGATGAACCATCCGATTATCGAGCCTTTGTGCGCCGTACCCTTCTCCTGTCATGCATCTCGAAATCTTCACCGAAATCTTGTTTTTATGTAAGTTAATGGACCATCCCATGTTAACTGGAACACTCGATCATGGTGAAGCCGTCACCGAATGGACCTTCTGACCCGAATAGCGAACGGCTCCGATCTTCACATAATGGAAGATTATCTGGGGTTTCACGGGGGAAAGAATTCAGACCGATTGGAAGGTGTCAGGGAGTTTAAAGACGTTGTCATCGAAGCGTGGCACCATGTGGTCTGTAAGCGTTCAGAAAATCTTTTTATCTACCTATATCCTCAAAATTTGTGGCTATTCGAAGCAATGGAGGACCAAATGACCGCAAAATTAGCATTTTTCTCTTTTTCGTTGTTTCTCGGTTGACGAATGCGTCAATCTGTTCAGTGGCTGTATAATTTTGCAGAATGGTATAAGCGCCATTTTCGAAACAAATTAAGAAAAAAATCTTCTGTGATTCTTAGCTAAAATTTGGTATGGATGCGCGAATGCGCGTCCACACTGGCTACATCTTTCACTTAGAGACTTTTTTTGAATCACTCTGCGGACAAAGTTTTTGGACAACTTATAGGTGGCCGTATATTAGGTGTATGCAGAATAAATGGCCGAAACGTAATTGGCCATAACTTCGCTCAGACACAACTTTATTTGTCGAAATAAAAACCATTCGAATCTACAGAATTTTGCAAACGATCTGGTAAGGAAAATATACCATCACGATCAAATTCTGGATTGCGAGAATCAATAAAGTCAAGAATGGCATTTTTACCGTGCATAATTTTTCTGCCGCAGGTTTGCATCGGGAACCCGGAAAAAGTGGTAATCCGTGAGGGATAGGTCTGAGGAATAAGGGGGGTGAGGGAGAGGCTCGATGCCTAACTGCATCATTTTTTGACTGGGTGCGCAAAACAGCGCAAAACCCCACAGTTCGCAAGCCACCCGGCAGAAACTGATCGAGACTCTCCCTCACCCCCCTTATTCCTTAGACCTATCTCTGACGAATTACCACTTTTTCCCGGTTCTCGATGCACACCTGGGTCAGAAGGAGTTCGCCGAAACGATGCATGTTGAAAATGCCATCGTTGACTTCATTAATTTTCGCAATCCAGAATTTGATCATGATGGCATATTTTCTTTACCAGATCGTTGGCAAGGTTGTGTAGATTCGAGTGGTTTTTATTTCGACAAATAAAGTTGTGTCTGAGCGAAGTTATGGCGTTTTGAAAAAAGTGGTCCGTTTTGGCCATTTATTCTGCATACACCTAATAACTACTGTATATGCTTCTGTGACTATCCACGTGTGAAACTCCTTGCTGCCTTTTGCTGTCATTTATCAACGCTCCTTGTCTGGTTGCTCCGCTGTCTACAAGGGGTGCCAAAAAATGTAATCTTGCTCAGATCTAACACTCACCATTTACACAAAACATATGTAGGGAAACGAAAGAGATAAAAAGAGGAGAAAATTCCCGAAATGTTTCTTCAAAACAGGAGCAAGCTGGATTCATTACTCTCACCTTCATCAAAATACGGAACCTTCAGTCGGCGCAGTCGGACTTCAGGGCACCTACGATATCAACGTCCGCTTTGAACAGTGGAGCCAGGTTCCGTGGTAGGTCCCTTGTGGAAAGCTTCCTAAGGATTGGCCCTTCGGTCGGGAATCACAGAACCCTTGCTGCTCGGACACCGCTGCTATGATCGGAAATATTATTTTTCGCACCTCAATCCCCTTCCGGAGGGGGTTTCAGTGGTAAGGCACGTACTGGTTCTTGATAACTAAGGATGCTGGGAGCCCAGAAGAACGGTATGTCAAAGAACACCACCCAAGATGAGACCCCTCAGGTACCCAGAGTGAACGGACCTTAGCAAGGTTCTGAGTGAAGGGGACGAAATCTTCGATTTTCTCGTATTGAAGTGACACATCATGTTCACTCGGAATAATCTCCTGTTCGTACAGAAGGCTGTTACGGAGTTTAGTGGAAGTATGAGGTCTACTCTTGAATTTCGGGATGGAAATACCTCGTCAGAATTCGCTGAAGTTCGATTGAAGTAGGGTTGAAAGTGGAGGAGAAAAATTACTTGTTCGGCACCCCCTGTAGTTCTCCCGGTGAGGACTTTCATTAACTGGTGCGAAGCCAGCAGGTGCTGAAATAGACTGCAATTTTTGCAGTGAGTGCCACTTCGTTAATCACACTCTCCCATCATTATGGACTGGTCTCCGCTCACTTTTATCATGTTCAAGTAACTTGGACGTTGGTTATCACTACCAAATTTTCCTAGTCTCTATGCCGTATTGGAATTAAATTACAAATTCTTGCTATAAGCACCGCTCATTGGAGTGTGATCTCTCCGCCCTCGCAGAGTAACAAATTTTGATGTTTGGGGTCAAGTGCTTCAGTGCAAACTCCTCCCGCCATGGGTGGAGCCCAGCTCAGTTCACGTGTGCCCCTTAGTTCTTCTCATGCCCTAACCATCTTCAGCTTATTCCCACCCAACTCCCAAAAATGGTTCTTCATGTAACGCCGGATCACAGCAGGCGGACGGAGGAGAGAGTGGACGGGCGGGCTCACAGGGAAACGATAGCATACGATATGTAGTAGGGAGAGTGTTTACCCTTATGTCAGGATTTCGCACGACGATGAGCGGCGTGCGGCGACGCAGTGTGTGCGAGTATGTGCGTCGGTGTAGTTGGGTCTTAGAACGATCACACAGTAATGTTACAGGCGCGATACGCACATGACTTGTAATCGCTTCGGGACCCAACAACACGGCGCCTTTAGCTCGACCGCATTGCTTCCCTTGCTACATGCCGCGGTGCGAAATCCTGACATATGTACGTGTACGCACCCTAGTAGGGATAGTGACGGAAAGTAGCGGAAAACTTAGCCAATGGTACTGCTGTGACTGCACGGCTATCGTCTTTTGTGCTCTCCTGCTCACCGAGATGGTCTTTTCATCTTGCCACTTATACACTCTCAGTACTTGAAAACCATTTGAGCAGTGATGGCTTTCATTGATACTTCTTCATGTTGAGAGCATCCATTATATTTTCCAATTTAGGGAAGACTGCTATTGACTTGATTAATTTATAACATATTCAGAGATCCCAAAACTATGAATTCCGTATAAGTAGATTAGAAACCCTAAAACAATTGAAGGCACCGGGAGGGGGGCAAGGGCGGAATAACGTTTACGAAAACAATGGCGTCTGAAAACAAACATATGGGTTCGGTAGATACAATGTGTAACGAAACCGGCGTTGAAAAACGCGCCACAGGGCGCTATTTGCCCCCAGGGCGCGCTTCCGTCCGAACTGCAAGCTTCCGTGGCAGAGCCACGCCTCGTTCGTTTTAAAACTTCTCTTTGGCCTGATATAACCTTATTTTTGAATTATTTCCTCTTTACTGTTTTCTAGTGACATATTTTACTTGTTTACTTATGGATCTTCTTAATTGTGCATTTCTAAACCTTAAAATCTCAGAACGGTCAAGTCGGGGGGGGGGGGGGTGGGAGGCGCAGTTTTACGTCGACGTCGAAGCTCCTTTCCCTTACTAGGCTTAGGCTGAAATTGCCCCTCCTCCCACATTAAAAAGCATCTGTCAAAGCATAGGTCTCATCTGCTCTAGCCTAACCCTAGGAAGGGAAAGAAGCTTTGACGTGGGTGAAAATTTTGCGTCTCCCTTCCCCCCCCCCCCCCGACTTTATTTAACCCGTAAGTACATCTAGAAACAATATAAGAAAGAACAAAGTAAAAACTAAAAGGAAAAAACAAATCTATATTAGAACCATCTTCTTTTGGCACCATGCCAAGGCGCCAAATTGGCGAGTTTGTGCAATGGCGGCCACTCAAGCTCGTCCACACTACGTCTGTTCTACCGTAAGCCAAAATTACCCCCTCCTGGTGTCTTTAAGGTTCACTTATTTTTTGTGTGTTAAACAGAAATGATCAGTTCAATAACATCATCGCACGTGAGCGGCGGCGTCTCCTTTTGATAGCAGTTTCTTTTTTTGTTTCTCTATTTCTAGTCAGCTTTATCTGCATCTTTTGATACTTATCTCATACATCAGGACTGTACCCCACCTTAAATAGCTTGAGTACTAGAAATCAAATTTTATTCCTGTGCCTGATAGTTTTCATCGTTGGGGATCGATTCGTTGGTCATCTTTTTCACCTGATTCCGTGAAATAAAATAGGTTTTTCTCATCATGGCTCGAGGAACAAAGAGGAACCAATCAAATGAGGATGGTGACCAGGATCTTCCACTGTGGGCGTTGAAGATGATGGAAAAATATGATTCGTGTGCGGATCGAATGGAGAAAGCTCTTCTGGCATCGTTTGACAAGATCGTCAACAAAATCGAAGAGATCAGCGCTCGTCAGAAGGGTATGCTGTCACGGATTGCGGCTCTGGAAAGGAACCTTTCGAGTTTGTCGAAAAAGGGTACGAATCAAAACGCGCTGTACTCAACCATGGTGAGGGTCAGAGCGGACGAGAAGATGATCGACGACAAATTAAAACGGATTGCTTGGGTTGGTGTGGGCGAACAAAAGGATGATCTCGCCACCAAAAAGTTCGATAAGGAGGCACTGAAGGAAGTGATAGAGACCTCGGGCGATGATGAACTGATAGCTGAGTTCTCTAAAGGAAATATCACGGCCATGCGCCACCCATCCGGTCAACCAAGAGGAGTGGGTAACCGTGGTAGGATCATAAAGATCAGTTTGCCCTCTCAAAAACTCAAGGACAGACTTCTGCGGCATATGAGATCGGGACGGCAGAGTCTGACAAAGAATTTCGTCCATTCCTACGCACGGCGCGACTACACTGCCGAAGAGCTGGAGTTGGACCGTTCTCTGAGGAAGCAAGCTGGTCAATGGAATGCGAGTGAGGGGAAATTACAGTACGTAGTGCGGGATCTTCAGATATGCAGGCTAAAGAACCCAAGGGAGCTTCCGCATAACCCTCGCTCTGACTCTCAGGTACTGGGTGATCGCAGCACCCTATCTTCGTCTCAGGGCATGAATATGTCTCTAGCCAGCAATCCATCATCCAGCTCTGTTTGTTTTTAACAGATTCGTCCTATTCAATGCTAGGTCTGTGAACAATAAGCTACCCGACCTTCATCACTTGCTTGCGTTTGGTCCGTGCGGTGTTTTTATAACCGAATCTTGGTGCAAACCGAATAAGATTAACGATGGTACGATTGCGGCTCAGCATCCTTACAAAGTTTTTCGATGTGACAGAGAGGGAGTCACCCCAGGAGGCGGAGTAATAGCTTTAATTAGAAACACAATTCCTACTGTTCTGGTATCCTCTCGTAACTTTTCTATATATTTGCAATGCATTTCCATTCAGATCGCCTTGTCTAATTCAGCAGCCGTTATAATACTGTGTTACCGTAGCCCGTCGTGCTCAGTAGTCGCTTTTGAGGATTTTCTTCTTTTTCTTGAAGAATTGAGCGAAAACCGCTTACCCCTCATCATACTAGGCGATTTTAATTTCTGTGGCATTTTGTGGTTTCATCAAGCTCGGAATATAAAGGAGGGATGTTCGAGAAACCAAAGTCAGCTTTTCGCAGATTTCGCCAGAGCTAATGGATTCCTACAATTGGTGCCCCAGCCCACACACGGTTCTAACTTTTTAGATATTATTTTGTCGAACAACACTACACTTGTGAGCAAGGTCTCAGTTGAAGCTCCTTTTTCAACTTCCGACCATGCATCTGTTGCCTTCTCACTCTCACTTACTGAGCCCGGCCCGTGTAGGAAATTCCTTATAAAATTTGCAAAGAGGAATTATGGTGCGATATGCGATTACCTTCTTCGCGTAAATTGGAGGCAAATTTTCAACGGTTGTCGGACAGTGGATGATTGCTACTTAGCACTCATGAGCTGCTGCCACTTTTTGATTTCTCGTTATGTTCCTTTCGGCTACAAAGCTGATAAGATGTCGAATGTTCCGCGTTACTTGCGCATACTGCAGTCCCGTGTAGAAGAACTGTTTAGAAGTGAGAATAGGGAGAAATGCATGCAACTATCACGGCTACTGAAAAGGAAATTGGCCAAACTGAGTCTCTTACGCGAAGAGAAGATTGCTCGTTCAAGGAATGTTAAGAGATTTTGGGGTTACTGTAATTCTAGATTGAAATCATCCACAAATATTGACACAGTTATGTCTTCCTCGGGGAAACAATGTATTTCTGACGATGATAAAGCAGAAGCCTTCGCTACATACTTTGAATCCTTTTATAAGAACTGGTCTTCATTGCCGCATGAAGCTTCTGGAGCTGCGTCTGACTGTTCTTTGGACTGGATTGATATCAATCATGAAAATGTATATCGTACTCTGGATAGCCTTCCCTTGCGCTGCTCTACCTCCCCTGATGGTCTTCCTTATATATTTCTCAAGAAAGCAGCTTTAGGCCTCACTCCTGCTTTGACATGTTTGTTCAACCGCATACTGTTGACAGGCGAGACGCCAGCCTTGTGGCATCTAGGTCTGGTACGTCCCATACATAAAAAGGGTGACAAAAGTGATGTCAGAAACTATAGGCCTGTATGTCTCTCTGCGTCTCTGAGCAAAGTTATGGAACGAATTGTTTGTTCTCAACTCATGAGGTTCCTTATTGCTAACAAGCTCATAAGCCCATGTCAGCATGGCTTCCTCCCGAAGAGATCTACTTCCTCAGCGCTGCTCTCTTCAATCCCAGTCTGGCAGAAGGCTATTGATCAGAGGAATGAGGTCTTCATAGCGTATATTGATTTCTCTAAGGCTTTTGACTCAATACCTCTTCCACTTCTATTCGCAAAATTAAGGCATTTTGGTATATCCGGCTGTCTTCTCAACTTCTTGGAGTCATTCCTTCTGGACAGAAAACAAGCTGTGATTCTTAATGGCTCGCGCTCTCGAATCTATAGAAGTGAAAGTGGGGTGCCGCAAGGCACCTGTCTTGGCCCCTTGATGTTCACTCTCTATATTAATGATCTTCCACAATGTCTCCCCCCTAACGTACAATGCTTGTTGTACGCAGATGACGTGAAAGTTTGGTGCATAGAACAGCCTCAATTACTACAGGAAGCGCTTGATTCCATAGCCAGATGGTCGCAGCAGTCCAAGCTCAACATTTCTCGAGAAAAAACAATAGTCTTACATTTAGGCTCATACCATCTGTCGAATGTTAACTTTTCGATTAATGGCACAGAACTCAAAAAATCTGAGACAGCACGCGATTTAGGATTATCATACTCTCGTTCACTTTCCTTTGATGATTATATTGACAAAGTCGTTCACCTAGCTAGTTGCAGGGATAACTATATTCTGCGTGCTTTTTCGACCAGAAAGGCTGAAACACTGTTTTTGCTTTTCACAAGTTATGTTCGTCCTTTACTGGAATATTGTCCGATGGTATGGAGTCCATCGAGTAGGCTTATGGTTGAACGCATTGAAAAAGTTCAGGCGAAGTTTACCGAAAGAGTTTTTGCTCGTGCAGGGATGTTCCACCTGTCCTATAGGGATAGATTGTCGCTGCTTGATGCTAATACATTGGAAATGAGGAGGAAAATGGCTGACTACGAATTTGTCTTCAAACTTTCGTGCAACTTAATAGATGCAGATTTTGACATGCTTTTTAATAGATCTGTGACTATAGGACGCACACGTGGTCATGACTTCAGAATATTAAGAGAAAAAGCGAAGTCAGCACAGTTTCGTCATTCTTTCACCCAGAGGATTATTTCTATCTGGAATGAGCTGCCCGTGTCAGTGGTAAACTCGAGCTCTGTCATTTCGTTTCGAAGTAAATTGAAGAAAATCATGACTGATAAATGTTGGTTCTAGTTGTTTGAACAGGGCTAGAAACCATTCGGGCAATTCGCTTGACTAAGAACAGAAGCTAAAGTTTCATCTTGAAGGTTCGGAAGCGAAATCCTTGTTATAGTTCTCGCTGTATTTTCCTTCAGTCAATGTATTTTCCATTTCCATCATACGATCTAATTTATAACTATGTCCTTGCTTGTGTTCACAGTTCTAGATTCTGTAACGGCTTTTTCCCCTCAAGCTGATAGGTGGGTCTTGGTGGGGTTGGCGGCCCAACTAAGATGGTATCCGGAGCCGTATAATACTTGGAGCGACTTGCAGTGTTGGCGGGCCACTGCCCTTCACCACCAAGTACCCCCACCTTACGTCAGACTCTCACCCCTTCAATGTTTGAGTTAAGTTGTTTAAGCCACTTACTTTTCTTGTTTGTTTTTCTTTGAGTGTTTTTTTTTATGTCGGGGATCGTTTTGTTGCAGTTTTAATGCGATATTGTATGCCTTGCCTTGTGGACCCGATAATAAATAGTTAAATAGTTAAAAAAAATTATTTACATATCGGAAGTATGCTACGTGGTTCTTTGTTCCACCATCACCTTCAGGTATACTGTGCAGTGCGCACTGCTCATTAACATCATCAACGAAAAAGTATTCGCTTTTCTGTGGTGCTGGTATCTGCTATTGGTCGTCGTTACAACGTAACAATTTTGATTTTCTAAAACTCTTTATCTTCCTTCCCGCTTTTCAAATATAAAGAGGTTCTAGAAATTCCGAGTATTTCAGTATCTCAACGCTGTGCTGGATGATGAACAGTCTGTTGCCGTCTGAAAAAATCGACTATGTGCTCAAATTCATGCAAATCGCCCAGTCGAGTGACATGAAGAAGCGATTAAAATTCGTCAAGGTAACCACGTTATCTCGCTTTTCTGTAACTCTTGTTCCAAGCATCCTGTTCGCCCACATTCCTGATTCGTGTTCATACTTTGCGGTGCCGCGTTGCCGGCGGCAGATAGTGGCTGCGTGTCCCTGCGTCTCCGCCGTGCTACCTGTCTCGTGTCTGCCTGCGTCATCTCTGCACCTCCCCGTGCCACTTTGCTTCGCTGCCTGTGAACGCAGTCACTACCTGCCGGCGCAACGTATGAACTTGGCCTATATGTCGTTTTGGTAGTGGCAAATTTCGAGTACATCGGCAGTATACAGGGGGTGCCAAAAAAAGAAGTAATTTTGTCTCCACTTTCACCCCACTTTAGTCAAACTACAGCAAATTCCGTTGAGGTATTTTCATCCCCAGATTCAAGAGTAGACCTCACTCTATCACTATACTCCGTGGCAGCCTTCTGCACGAGCAGGAACGGGAGCGAGGGAAGAGTGAACAAGATGTGTCACCTCAACTGAGCAAAATCCGAAATCTCGTCGCCCTCGTTCACAACTTTGCTGAGGTCCGTTCACTCTGGTTACCTAAGGGGATTCATATTGGGTGGTGTTCTTTAAGATCCCATTTTTTCCGGGTTCCCAGCAGCCTTCGTTTCCAAGAGCCAAAAAGTACCCTTACCACTGAAACCCCTCCGGAGGCAGATTTGGGCATGAAAATGAAACATCGGATCATTGCAGCCTTGTCCAAACAGCAGGGGCTCTGTGACTTGCATGAGCCGAAGGGCCAATCCTCAGGAAGCTTCCCACAAAAGACCTACCATGGAACACGGCTCCACTGTTTTAAGGGGACCTGATACCGTGGGTGCTCTAAAGCCCGACTGCGCCGCCTGAAGGTTCTATATTTTTATGAAAATGAAAGTAGTGAGTCTCAGCTTGTTCCTGCTTCTAGAGGAACATTTCAGGAATATTTTGCCCCAATACTTTCATTTCTCTCCTTTCCCAATGTTTTGTATAAATGGGAGATGTGAGCTGTGGGCAAAATTACTTTTTTTTGGCACCTCCTGTAGAGCCTTTGGTACTGAACAGTTCGTTTTGGTGCTCGTCAAGCATTGTACTCCTATCCACATTGTAATTGTTTGGCTTGTTCACTTTTGTTCGTGGCGGTCTGCCGATATAGCTTAAGTACAAGTCAGTGTTTTATTGCCCCACCAGGAGTCTGGGACAGTGTTACGAACCCAAAATAGAGTTGCCAGAAGTGAGGTAGTAGCGCCAGTCATTAAACTTTTTACCTTTCTTCCAGGAGTGCTACAGGACACTCGAATCGGGTCACTGCGTGCGGCACGTGCCTTGCTTGTCCCGTTATGAAATGGCGGCGCGGCCTCCGTTCCATTGCGTGACCCACTCGGAGTGTCCTGTCGCACATCCCTCCCTCTCTTCACGTTTTTGACAAACTACACGTGTAAAGCGTTTTGCTGAGAAACACGTGCAATCTCCCGAGAAAATATCGATGAATTGAATAATTAAGCTGATTTCAAATTTAGGGAACTCCTGTTGAACGAGTCTACTCAGTGATTCCTTTCGCTCCACATCTTCTTGATCAATTCGTTCTTTCGTTTCTTAAGTCGGATGGCGTGAGTCGCATTTGATTGGCTTGCTTTAATGTTATTCAGTTTTTCACGTAAATACCAACCACAGCATAAGCAATCCCTCATTTATGCTTCAGTATATGGGAGGAGGTTTTCAAGCCGTGCATATCAGGATGTGCGATCGTGCCGTTTTTCATTCTCTGTGTCTTACAGCACTCTCTTCATCTTTCAGTAGAATGCATAATTGTATTCATTATAGATTCTTTCGCTCTACGAAACGAGTCGACAAAAATTTTCGGTTCTACAAATGCTACAATTTTCTTTCGACCATTTGATTCATCTAATCGTATTTTCTTCCTGAGGATCAGAAATGGAATTTCGTGTAGGCAAAAATGTGCACTTTCGGCGCGTCGGAATCCAAAAAAGCTGACCTCCTCCGCGAGAGATCAAATTATATGAGTGGAATAATACATCGTTGATCAATTTATTGTTGTCGAGGTTTCTCATCCGATGAAATTGTATAATAAAATCTCGATTTTCAGCCGAAAAGGGATGTTGCCAAATGTGCACATTTTTTGCGAGTTCTCCATTTCTGGGTCTTGGAAACACCAAATAGTAAGGTGATTCACAATAACGAACATTGCTTTCTGTAAAACTAAAGCTCTTGCGAACATATACAGAGGGTGACAAAAAAAGAGTCGTTCTGGTCACGGCTCACATCCGCAATGTACAGTAGCGCTCAAAGTCTTCGGCCAAATGGTTTTCTACTTGGGTTTTCACTTATAACTTTTTTGCGACTGGACCAATCTAAGAGAAATTTCAGTATGTTGTACTCGGAGACACTGCTTACTAAATATACTATTTTGGCGCTCAACGGTGTAAGTTACGTGGTTAAATGCAGTTTTTTTCATTTTGGAGTGCCGTCCCGCTGTGCCGCTGTCATCGAAAGTCGTGGTTTCTCTACAAAATATTAATGCTATCTAAGGATTGCTAGTTTTATTTTTGTAAAAAGAAGCCGGTTTTCTTGATCAAGCCTTTTCCTTTTCTCCGGTGGTTCTGTAGTAAATTGTTGTAGAAAACCATGAAAAGAGTCAAGCGGCACTCTAGTAGAAGGAAATGCTGACAATAGGTTTGGGCACCACATATTAAAATTTTGTCGAATTTGGTTCAGTAGGAAAAAAGTTATGACAAAGTGTTTGGCTGAAGACTTTTGTGCGCTACTGTATATAAAACGTAGGAAAACGAAAGAGATCGAAGTATTGGGGCAGAATATTTCCAAAATGTTTTTTTAGAAACAGAAGCAAGCTGAGACTCACTACTTTCACCTTTATCAAGATACGGAGCCTTCAGTCGGCGGGGTGGGGTTGATTGGTCGAATTTTCGCTTCGGGGCGTCTCACTCGCAGCCGTCATTACGAGTCGTGATTCACTGGATCCAAGAAACAATTAGGACCGCTCCGTAGAGTAGGAGCTCTGATGAATATATATGTAAACTTGAGGTAAGATGAATAGAGTGTTGTGAAACGCAGAGAATAAAAGCGGCACGAACCTATTGCACAACCCGTTGGGTAAACGGAGCTCGTTTGGGGATGGTACTGGATTCTAACAAAGGCCTACACGGAGAGCTTCATTTGTCAGAACTAATGTATTAGCAATATATGCTGCAAACTCAACGAAAAATTAAAAAAATATGAGTGAAAGTGAAGAAACTGAGTGAAAAATCTGAGCTTCGATCTAGTGAACAACAACTTGTTGTCAGAGGGGGGAGGGTGTCAGGTGGGGCATCAATAGAGGTAATTCAGGCGATTGTCGAATATGGAAATAGAGATGATACGTAGTGCAACAATAGAGAAAGAACGGAATAAAACGGCCGAAAGTCCCGAAAACACAACCGTTTCCTTCCATTTCGTCCTCTCAGAGGACGGTTTGTCGCTCCTTTTGCATCACTGGAAGAGGAGGTGCAGACGCGAGACAAGCCTAGCGGTGTGTCCCTCCCTATTTACGGCAACACAACCGTCTGCACCAGGTAAATTTGACAGGTTCTGGAATAAAGTAGGGTGCTCAGCAGTGTGACAGTAGCGAAAGAACAAAATAAAAATACGAAAACTCGAAAAGTAGGACCGTTAAAACCTTCCGTGTCCTTTGCCTCCCTCTGCATCACTAGGCGGTGGGGTAGATGCAAAAGGGCGAGAGGCTAAGTCAGCCAGCCCAGAATGGTGCCCTGCAATCGCAGCAATTCGCACAGCGGATGCGAGGCGTGAAGGAGCTGCTCTATGAGATATAACTCCAGGGCGCGCTTTTCCAATGCGGGTCTCGCAGCACATCATTTCTCCTCAACCGGTTCGTTTGCATGGCTATCGTGGCATGGCTATCCAAAAATGAATCAACTTTTTAGGTTTTTATTTTGCGAATGATGGCCAATCATGCCGGTGATATTGTGGTGGTTCATGTGGTGAAAGCACTCTGGCAAGAGTTTCGCGAGCGAAACTGGCGTGAATTCGAGGAATTCGAAGAACTCAAAGACCAGCATTTCCGACATCTTCCCAAGGCCGCAATGGTTGTTGGGTAGGTTTCACGTTCTATCAAAGAATATGCAGCGATCACAGCAATTTTGTAGGCTCCCATCTATGTGGAGCCTAAAAATACGGTATGTCACTAATAAGATTGCTAATGTCTATACCATTCAGTACTTGTCATAAAAACCGACTGCTTTTCCATTCAGGACCCCATCAAGTCAGCAAGCTCGTGTCGTCACTATTAGTAACCCGGTGTCCACCATCATGAATGAGTCAATGAACAGCGAACAAGGGTTTCTCTAGCCCTGTGGTCGACCAGTGACATGCTTTCCTTCCGTGCTACGTGCCTTGATTCCTGTTCTGCCGATGATCTCTTTTGATGTGTTTTTCATTATCACACTATAAATAGCTTTATCTCATATGTTCCTAACCAAAATTAATTACTCACTCCCGTTTGAACATCAGGAATGCGATAGCCGAAAAGGACATAGTCAAAGAAGTACATTCTGATGAGGAGATCAAGCAGATAAGGATTCGATAGAATCGCACGTTTTGTCTGATCACGTTCCACAGTATCCTTCGTGCTATGCGGTGTCCGCTTCAATTCTACCGATGACTCTGGTAAAGAACTATTTATTTCCAATACAAGTCGAAATTAATTCTAATATAAAGCTACGTAAAGAAAGTATGTACAGGGTGTCCCAGAATTATGGGCGCCTAAGTTTATGTTTCTTTGTAAACCTCTATACAAATTGTGTGCTTTTTCTTTCATTTGCTGCTCAGTGAGTGCACAGGATATTCTTCTACCGGAGTGCATACTTGTGGGGGGGGGGGGGGGGCGAAGCTCATGACACTTTTGCGATTTCAAAACGTTTTCAAATAGACTTCGCGGTCACTTGCTTCAACGGTGACACACACCTCGCCGTACTGTTGTTCAAACTAAGAAATTTTCATGGCTAGTTAGTTAAATTCAACCCATCGTGGCCAACAACGTCTGGTAGGTACACCATGCCGATAGGGCGTTTCGATACCCGGTAATGATTTGGGGTTCAATGATGACACGCTGCTGGTTTCCGTCGATTTCGGCGCAAGCATGCGGGAACGGGGACATGAAGAACACGCTGTTAGACATAATGGAGCATTGACCTCACTAATCCTTCGAAAAAATATATGATGAGTTCAGCGACAAGGCGCTTAAGATTATAGAATCAAAATGATTCAAAAGCGTTGCCCAACCCGATCTGTGCGAATTCATCACTCTCCAAGGCATCCATCACATCATCCAAAACATGATTCCATTCTCCTGCCGGGTCCTCAACTAAAAGCAAGGTCTGTCGAGTCAGTCATCCTGGTATGGATCGCATAAAGTAGCCCTGGGAAAGATTTGAGAAGGAATGTATGGAGAACCTTGCGTGTCAAGGGCGGTTGAGTGCTGAAGAGACTTTGAGCTTGTATCTCTGTTGGAGCAGGACAATCATGATATGGCTGCTGTGCCTTGTTACACAAGTTATGAGTAAAGCTGTGAATGGGTTGATTTTTCATTCATTTTATTGACACCAGCAAAATATTGCATTACCATGGCGCCCATAATTCTGGGACACCCTGTATACGTAAAGATATGTGAAGATTCCTTTATACGATAGAACTTGGCTTATCGCTCGAGTATGACTCTACTGCAGTTGGAAGAGGGATTGCGGACCCCCTTCATTCATCATCTCGCTAATAAAATTGGTTTGAAGTTCTGAAGATACCATGAACAAAAATTTTGTTGAAAATAAGCACATGGATGTTTGTAGGACGGCAGTGAAGGGAAAACGGTATCGGATGTATAAGCACCAAAGGAAAGGAATCAATACCCTCATCTGCGGATATTTTCGTGGACGACCTTTGCGGCTCATTTCTACTGCGTATCGATCGAGGTCATGTGGATCTATGACACGTGCCACTTATACGTAGTTAATGACCCTCTTGCTTGCTCTGGCAGGGTGTGTACAAACTGGTACGAATGGAAATTTTCGCACATACGGTGCGAAGAAACAGTTACGAGGTGCCAGAATCAATGGGTCATCTGTTGCCCAAAACCTGCATTAACAGCTACTAAGGTCAAGTAATTAAGGAATAAACTGTCTAGAAAAGAGAAGCATTAAAATAGAGGAAGGAATCGAATTAACTCAATTATAAACTTCAATATTAATAATAACGTTATATATCAAACACGGAAAAATGGATATGGCCTTAAAATTTTGAAATCCAGAAATACAGTATCCAGAATATTCCATTCAAAGATATAAAGCATGAAACAAAAAAGTTAATTAATTGGTCCGCTAACCATGCTAGGCATGGTATTCGTCAAGGTCATATAACAGTGTCATAATTAACAAAGACGATGAAGTTGTAGCTGCTGCTCACCGAGGTGATAGCAGACCTCCGACTTTTGCAGTATGAGTAAATTTGATGGGACTACTGTTTTCAAATCGACACTGACGATCAACTCTCCCTTCATTGACAGCAAAGACTGTCATTTATAGATATTTGTTGTACCGCTACCTAGTGCAAACCGGTCAAGGGACTCTTTGACAGACCACCTCAGCGTCTCCAAAATCCTAGAAATAGGTAGACCGTTGAGGATCTCAGACAAATTTCTTTCCCCTTCTACAAACACCTTTCCCTAACTCCCTACCAAAACCACCTGTATCACCTGTCGTCCCGTTGTTCATCGAGAGCCTCGAGTGGGCGCCAGTAACGTCTCCATTCGTCCCTGTCGCGAGCCAAAGCAGTCCAGTGACCGTTTCTGGCTCCACGGACACGCAGCGTCTCGTTCCTTTCGCGCAGAGCTTTCGTGAAGAAGTCTGACCATCGGGCCGGTGGTCGTCCAGGTGTTCGTTTGACGTCCCGAGGGATCCAGTCGGTAACCACTCTGGTCCAACCGTCATCGCGATATCGCATGACGTGTCCGGGCCATCTAATCTTCGATTTCTTGGCAAATACGACGGCGTCCCTGATCTTTGATCGACGACGGAGTTCGGAACTCCGGGATCCCCTCTGCACTTGCGTGTATCGGGATACTCCGAGCATCCTCCCGATGACGCGTTGGGTGACGCCGACCGCATGCTCCTCCTGCTTACGTAGAGTCCAAGTCTCTGAGGCGTATGCTAGGGCAGGAAGGACAGCGGAATCGAACAGATGGGCGCGGAACCGGATGTTCTTCGCCTTCTTCACTACTCCCTCGATGGTCTTGAAGGCTCCCCAAGCCGCTCTTTTCCTCCTGCTCAGCTCTGGTGCTAAGTCGTTCACAATATTGACTTCCCGACCTAGGTACACATAGCTGCAGCATTCGGTGATGTTCGTTCCGTTGAGCGTGAATGGGGCGTCAGGTACCAATCCGTTTCTCATGAACATGGTCTTCGTCAGGTTCAGCTGCAAACCGATCTTTCCACACTCGCAGTTGAAATCGGCTAGCATCCGTTCCGCTTGCTGGATTTCCGATGTTATTAGCACAATGTCGTCAGCGAAGCGGAGGTGGTGTAGATGCCGGCCATCGACCTTTATTCACATTCCTTCCCATTCCAGCTGACGCATGACGTTCTCAAGAGCGGCGCTGAATAGTTTAGGCGAGATAGTGTCGCCTTGTCGAACCTCTCTCTTCACGTCGATGATGACTTCCTTGTAGAATGGCGAGATCCTGGTCGTGAAGTTGCTGTAGAGCTCACGAAATACTCTTATATACTGAGTAGGCACACCCTGGTTTCCCAGGGCTTTGATAACCGCTTCTGTCTCAACGGAGTCGAAGGTTTTCTTCAAATCGATGAATGTGAGACATAACGGCATCTTGTACTCTCGCGACACTTCGATGAGTCTAGTGACCGTGTGGATGTGATCGATTGTACTGAATCCTCTGCGAAACCCTGCTTGCTCGCATGGCTGTCCTTTGTCTAAAGTTCTACTGATCCTATTCAAGATGAAACGAGTGAAGAGCTTGTAGACTAGAGACAGTAGGCAGATTGGACGGTAATTGCCAATGTCGTGTGGATCTCCCTTCTTATACAGCTAAACAGTCCTGCTAGTTTTCCACGATGTGGGTACCTTGCATTCCGACAGGTAGCGTGTGAAGAGTCGGGCCAGTGTTTTGAAGATAACCGGCGGAAGATTCTTTAGATGTTCCGGCCTGATCCTGTCGGGGCCGGGTGCTGTACCATTCATCACCGACGAAAAGGCGTGTAGGAAGAACTGATGGTACGACTTATCCATCCTGCTTCAGATTGCTCCTAGGCAGTTGGACATGGCTATCGAAGAGATCCGAGTAGAAGTCGTAGATGACCTTCTCCATTGCCCTTCGGGAAGCAGTAACTGTGCCGTCCGGACGCCGGAGACCGGTCATTTTGGTTTTATAACTGGCGAAGCTTCGGCGGGCATCGCGAATGCTCTTCCCAGCCTCTGCTGCTTCAGCCAGCACTGCTGCTCTTCTCTCCTTGGGATCTTCTTTTATCGCCTCTCTGCATCGCTTCGCAAGTTCGGACGTCAGTTGGTAATCGCCTGCGGCTCGTGCGGCTCCACGTTGGCGTATCAGTTCGAGAGTTTCCAAAGAGAGACGCCTCTTTGTGATTTTCAAACTCTCTGCCCTTCTGGCACAATCGTGAAGATGCTCAAAGTCGGTTGTACTCGTCGTCGATGTTTTCGATAACGGAATCCTCCCATACACCAGCGAGAGAAACGAAGTGTTTCCAGTTGATGACTGTCTTGGGTCTTCGCTCTTTGAATTTCGCGGCTCTCTCCCCACGTATCGAAAAGAGGAATTTTGCGCGGATGAGTCGATGGTCTGATCCCGTCGGTCGGAATTTCGGAACAACAGCGACGTCGGTCAGGCAAAACCTTCAATTGAAGATGATGTGATCGGTCTCATTATGGAATTGTCCACCGGGTGACTCCCAAGTCCATCGCAGATGAGAGGGCTTCTGGAACTGTGAGTTACCATGGATCGAGTTGATCGACATAATAAACTCAGATAGCCTTTCACCCTGCTCATTCCATTCCGTTCCGTGAGTCCCGATGTGAAGCTCATTGTCCGTTCTTCTAGGGCCGATCTTGGCGTTGAAGTCGCTGACGGTGACCTTGGAGAAGGTGTGATCTTCCTTGTAGAACTTCTCCAATTCCACATGAAAAGCTTCAAGCTCGTCCTCGTCGTAGCATGATGTTGGTGCGTAGGCGACGAAGATGGTCAAAGCCGGGATTGAACCGCATCTTTTCAATCGCAAAAGTCCGATTCGGGCTGTCAGATTTTCGTATGAATCGATGTTCATGGCCAAGTGCGTGTTGACGAGAACGCCCACACCGCCAACGCCTCTCCTGTCGCATGTTCCAAGGAACAGTTCTTCACCTGTCTCGTACACGGCGTGTAGCGGGCGATGCCTCCTCGTCTCGGTCAGTCTGATGACGTCGTACTTGATCTTCCTGGCTTGCATCATCAGATCTTCGATACTCGCTTCCGATGCAAAAGTTCGTGCGTTGTAAGTAAAGATCGCCATCTTAGTCCTTCTCGATTTAGGCAGCCTGTTGTAGCCCTGAGATTTTAGCAGCCTCTCCCGAGCGGTCCTACCCAACGCTTCCGTATTGGGGGTTCCCTCAGGTTCAGGAGAATGAGGCCCATTTTTATTGCTGTTTTCAGCAAGATGGAGACCCACGAGTAGCTTGCCGGGCTCTGTCGTGGGGGCTGGGTATACTCCGGGTAGTTAGCCGGGATATCCCAAAGCGGACATGGGGTTTATTTGTTGGAGGCGACCCCGGACCGCCTCCCATGTACCTCCCAGTCGTTAGAATGCAAACTTTTGGCTGGACCGAATGCAGGATACCAACTGTACCATACAGTACGCCCCCACACGTATGCAAAAAACGTCTGCATGGATACAGAGGGTACGAATCAGCCCAGCGCAGCAGAAACAGGGAGTCCATCCCCTGGATCCACCTGCGTCTCAGGGCAGGTACATGGTGGTTTTTGGTCAGCGATTAGCCCCCTATCCGCCACCTGGGGTCGCGCCACGTACCCTTGCCACCTAACGGCTCGAGATCCTTCAGCGAGAGAAGCTCCCCGATGAAGGAGATCCGTGGCCCTGCCAAAAGTACGAAAAAAAATATGAAAAGGAGAAAAAACATTTTTACCCCCCTCCCTTCAGAAAAACCACCTCGCTGTGGATGGGATGCATAATGCCCATCCATTCGACGAACATGTTATTTCCAGTAAAATGCCGGGCGAGTAACTCATGGACTCTTCTAAAAATGTGGGGAAAGTATCTGTTTAATCCGACCAACCTCTTGGATTCTTTTGGTCTCATTGAAGGAGTATCCTTCTTCCTTCTTGTTGACCTGGAGCGATCCCCGTTTGAGTCACGTAAATTGGATTTCTTGGTTTTTTTCCTATTCTCCTTTTTATCCCGCCTCATTTTTAAGACATTCATCATGCCTTCCTCAAATACCCTAAAATCCCATAAATAAGAGCGGTTTGAGTCACCGGTAAAAAATCCTTAAAAATTCTTAAAATTCTTCAAAAATTCTTGAGAATTAGCATTGGTTTGAGTTTCTCTCCAGCAGCAGCCACTCCTAATGCAACAGTGAAATTAGATCTCTTATGGCTAGTTTTCGCAATTTCAACTTCGAGAGATCATAACTCAGCTCAGACTGCATCGTTTCGCACGGAATAGGCACCATGATTCGCTACGCTTTTAGCAACCCTATGCGTGCTCGCGTATCTTATTTTGCTAAAGGGTTGAAGATTTATATTGCGCGAAATAAAAAAATGACTTCAAATCACCATTTTTCTGAACAGACTGCTATTGAAGGAGCTATCCACATGCTTGGGAATGTGGGGCATAGTTAGCGCTAGATCTGATGAATATGATGGACGAGTAAGGGCTTCAGCCTTCAACTGCTTCAATTGCTGGAAGAGGATTGGTGGAAAATGCGCTTGCGCATAACTGCCGTGAGGGGTCCCGCGGCACCCTTTTTTTGGATTTTTCCAAATCAAGGCTACTTGAGGTGGTCAACTGAGTTTGTTTGTTGAGGGTCAATACTTGTGGATATCCCCTGCAAGTATGGACGCTCATCGCTTTCTGCCGCTTTAGTTAAAGCGATTTGATCAATTGAAAATTCGAGCAACTCGGTCTCATTTCTGCACTTCTGAAACCAGAGACAAAGTGTTCCAACCGAAGCTCCACCCCCTCCTCTTGCAGTATTCACGTTTGTGGTCACCTTCGCTGGGACTCAGCTATATAAGAACTCGCGAAATGAAGCCATCTAAAATGTGCCATTTTCGCAGTACATTAGAATTTCTCTAATAATTTGAAAACCTTGTGGCATTCCAAATAAAACACATAGTAAGAAAGAGCAACTTTTTTCTATCTAAGGTGCACAATAGGTAAGCTGATTAACGTTGATGCGCTCTGAAACTTGATTTATCTTATGAACGCGAAACACCGGCCAGAACTTTCCTTAAAACCTAATAAAAAAGATAGCAATAGAAAAAGTGCAGAAAACAGTAAAAATAAAGGTATAGTGTAGGCTATTATTGCGATAATTATGAGCATACAGCGCCAAAAAACAACGTATACAAACGTCGATTTTCATTTTCTAACACAAACCGCTCTTATCTACGGGCCGCTCTTATCTATGGGATTTCGAGGTATTTTGCTACTCGTGTAAAAAACCGTACGTAGCGTGTGTTCCAAGAATTTGAGCAACACTAACAATTTCTTCGGAAAGCGATGTGCCTTTTTCGAAAAATTGAATTTTGTAAATATCTCTGATATAAGTATATTTATATTTTTATTTTATATTTGCATGCTTTACCACGTACATTTTCGGGTAATAAATATATTAGTAAAAGCTCACATATCATATGTGATTATGTTATAAATATATGTTTGTTTCGCTTATTACTTCCCTTTTCTTGTCATTTAATTCTCCAATTACTTGACCTTACTTGCTGTTAATGCAAATTTTGGGCAACAGATGACCCCTTGATTCTCGCACCTCGCAATTGTTTCCTCGTACCATAGGTGCAAAGGGTTCGCACCATATGTGCGAAAACCTTCATTCGTACCACTTTGTACCCACCCGTTCTGGCGCACACTGTTAGAGAGCATGGAGCCCAACTAAGACTAACACCTCACGCAGCTTCGAAACCCTGGCTGTCATTCAGAAATTACTACACTAACTTTGCAGGCACAATGAGCATGTCTGCCAACGATGGCAATTGTGTGACAGAAGAGACAAAGGATTCATGTCATAAGATAAGGAAAAGGTTCTAATTACGATGAAAACGGCGACATGCGGGACATGGTGATATTTCGAGTTCTTTATGATACTATCCCATGCGGGAACAACCGTAATGCTCACTTCCATGCGATAATCTCGCACAAGACAAGATGTCAAGAGGCTTCATTTTTGCCCATTTCGGAGACTCCTTTCGGATTTTTCTTTGTTTGCGTATTCCTCAGCGCTCCTTTTTTCATGCTTGAGCGCTTTATTCTACTCAGCTTAAACCTGGAATGTACCACTGAGGTTGTGATAAGAAAAATTACTCACTTATGAAACCGATCGAATTTTCTGTCACGTTGCTTTTTTTGAGTAGCTTTAGTAGGTTATTCATGAAGCCAGATGAATCCAACGTATCAAAGTTGAGTATTCGAAATTCGTGCAGATGAGTGCTGAATTCACATCGCCTGAAAACAGAAGCACTATATTTCTTAATACTGTCTTTCGACTATCAACTATTAGCTAACCAATTTTGTGGGGAAAAGTGATCGTCGTCAAAGTTAACCGGGGATCGGGCTCCTTTGGTCCGTCGTAACAATCTCGTATATTGCCGCTCCATGAAACATTTCAGATTCTGCAATGGAAAACACTAGGGTGCATCTTGATCGGAACATATTGTAGTCAATCCCCACCGTTTTGCACTTGTTACAGCGACTCGGGAACTTCTTCCAGGTCTTTTCTCTGAAATACACCGAGCGATGACACATGTGCATATCATTTGTCTTTTTCGCATTTGTCGCTCTTCAATTTCTTCTCGTCGATTATTCTAGCAGTTCACCTCTCACCAGGAAAGGATTTAATCTTCCCATTGACTTTCGAAATGAGGTCTAGGAAGATCCATAGAGTCATAAATGGCGGTTGTAAACATGAGAATCAAGACTGCAAAATGACGTACTGAAGCGATTTAGGAGGGGTCAAAAATTGCTTGCGATGACTTATTGACCGGGTACTTCGCTAGGCATAACTCATTAAAAGGTATCGTCGAGGGGACAAACCCGCTGTCCATCACCTCGAAAGCAAGAGCGCGATCACTGAGCCACGCCCATCGTTGTTGCACCCACGGTTAAACTCTCTGATGCGTTATGTCAAACATATGATAGTGCTACATCAATGAGTCATCGCAAGCAAACTTTAATCCCTCTTAACTCGCTTCGGAACGACATTTTGCAATTTTGATTATCATAACTGCAATCAACATTTGAGACCCTATCGATCCACTCAGTTCTCATTTCAGAGTTCCGTGGGAAGTTGAAACCCTTCCCTGGTCAGTGGTGTCTGTGTGTGCCAGCAACGAAGAGGATCTTTCAGGACATGGCGCGCTTTTTAAAAATGTTTTTTGCTTTATATCGGCCGACGTGAGCGAAACATATAAGTGATGCGTATTTTTGTGCTGCTCTGCGGATGCCGAAAAAAGGTTCATGTTCTGATCCCGCTGAGGACAAATTTCTGCAAATTTGGACTTCTTGGTTCTTGTGTTTTCTTGAATATGAAAATTAAGTGGAATGAAACGGTAAACTGACATAATGTTAAACTCAGCAGTGGCTCAAGCGAATCATCTTTCAAAGTTGCTCTCAAGTCACTTTACTGAATATCGAACCTGAGACACTTATCCGTGAATCCGGAAACAAATTTTTCGAGCGGATCCCGCACCACTGCTATTTTCTGCCAACCATCCATGCTGGTGTTTGTGAGGTTGCCGGCAATTTCAGCCAGGGTGCTGTACTCATTCCGCGAAGCACAAAACCTGTAAAAACCACGGTAAGCCAAACTAAAAAAAACGTGGACTTTTGCATGAATCTATTTCCCTAGTATGCAACGGGAATAGTGCAGATACAGTGCCATCGAAGGTGCCTAGTAAATGCGTTTTTTGCCAAGCAGGCTGCCTACATTATCGCACCATTCCCCTGCGAGTTGTTGTGTTGGGAGGTTTTGAGCCTGGAGGGTTGATCTATACCTACTTTGAATTCTTCTCCGGTATCGGTTTAATAGCACAAAAAAACCATCGACTCCATAAAAAGTACCCGAAACGTCTATGAACAAATATCGACGGGCTTCCTACCTGTATCGATTTACCCAACGAATGAATGGGGAAATAGGTAGGTGGGTGTGTAAGACAGGACGTTCGAATTGCGGTTGGACGCACGCGAATGAGCGTGCCGCCGCGAGCTTGCGCGACGCGACCTTGGCCCAATTTGAGTGTCCTGGTCTGCACTTCTAGAATAACAATCATCGTGGATTGTGCTTTATGTGAAAAGTTGTGTCCGTATGCGATTTTTGATAGATCTTCTATTGTGGCTGTTCGGATGTTCAGCTTACAGCCAAGACTGGCAGCAGCTTTAATTCCGACTGATGTTCCGGTAGTGTCGCCTTCTTTCAGAGTCTGGAAGAGTGAAGCTTCTATGAATAATATTCGTTCAAACATCTATTGGAAATAAAAAAAAACATCCGAACAGTAAATGGTTATGTTATGAAGGAACTGGTCTGATGGCGTGCTCGAACTATTCATTTTTTTCTCATTTCAAGGCGCATTCTCGCTTTTTCTTTGATATAATTAACGCTGCAGGTTCCCTTTCCGTGTAGCAGTCTCAGTGCACACAAGATCGGCCGAGTGGC
This sequence comes from Trichostrongylus colubriformis, assembly GCA_963978905.1. NCBI lineage: Eukaryota > Metazoa > Nematoda > Chromadorea > Rhabditida > Trichostrongylidae > Trichostrongylus > Trichostrongylus colubriformis. The sequence continues at coordinate 20,310,781 of OZ022260.1, forward strand.
GAAATCATGAAAGTTCTACCGTATTCTTACCGTCGATGATACGCTTCAGTAGAAAAATTTCTTTTGCTTTCTAGAAAGCTTTTCTCGTCGTACAAGTAACAAAGGATCGCCGTCAACATCGTAGAAAAGTTCTTCTCGACAGCACAACCAATCAGTCGATACTTTTCGGTAATCTGAATACTTTTTTTCGAGTAATGCTATGTATTTATAACTAGTTGGCTGGCGCGCATCACCTCGCGCCAAACACTACAGTGCGTTTCATAATTATAAGGTCACCCCTGAATTTCATGTTTTCTCGACAACACTCCATTGAGGAATCTTTTCAGTCTCATAGACGGATTCCTCACCTGAAATAACCCCCATGTCCGATTTTTGGTAGCAGTCTCGTTTACCTTATGTTTTTAGGAGTACTTTTTGTTTTTTTGCACCGTTTCATAATTATAAGGTCACCCTGAGAAAAGAAAAAAGTTAAGGCCCTGGCAAGTCTGTGATGGTAGATTTGTCTTTCAAATACATCTTCGAGATACATATCCAATCGTCTTGTGGCTAGCATCTATGTTCCGAGAGAAAAGCCCAGATTTGGGAATCTTGTGATGCTAGGCTCAGTTTGAGAGCCATTCCAAAAAAATTGAAAGATTCTTGTGCTCAGTTAGATGACATTCGTGAGATTCGGCGTCTTCAGATGTTTTTCAGGCTCTAGACTCCCACATGAGATTATTATCATCAACGAGGAGAGGATTGTGGGGGCCACTTCCTACAGCACCCCCTCCATGGACCAGATTTGTTTGGAGTTAAACCATTCTTAGTCTGGAACCACAGCGTGTACAGCAGCGAGGAAGAGCAGAAACATCACTGAAGAAATAATGAAGTAGTTTCCGAGGCCTACAGCACACCATAAGGCGGAACGACTTCAATTCATAAAGTTGTTCTTGAGCGCGGATTGAACGAAACTGAATTCGCATAGCAGTTGCACCCTGCATGCGAATAATTCCATCCGAATTGTACTTTTGGGTCTGAAAATACTCTATTTGTATGGTGCTGACGGGTAGAGGTAGTACTAGCTTGGTCTGAGATGTGCGCCGATCTACCGGAGCCTTGGCAGTTTTTCTGGGAAAAGGGTGATGGCCTGAGTGGTTTTCGGCAATGAGGTTGCATTGAACCTTGACTTCGAAACCTGCAGAATAGACTCGAGAGACTGCTAGAAGATCTTAGGAAGAAATCAGTTGCCTTTTGGAGTCGACCAGCTCTTCATGATTGCGTCTAACAGCATGACAAGGCTGTTGTTCACGTAGGTTATTTAACGGAATCGTGGTTGAAGTTCCGAAATACGGACCTCCGCCATAGATAACATGCAGTCTTGGTCTCAGCTCTATCGGGGAGATCTGGAAGACATCGCTGCAAAAATATTTACCCCAATAATCTCTAGTTCTGGGAAGCAAAGCTGCTGAAACAGGCAATTGTTGAAGACTGGAACAATATCTGTGGTGAGGCTCTTCGAAATTTCCTTTCTACTTCCCCAAACGGCTAGTCAATGTCGTTCCTAAACAGGAAGGAACCATAGATTATGAGCTCCTCCAAATGCGTTGTTAACTCTAGCAAATCTTCTTTTTCTTCGGGGTGACCTTATAATTATGAAACTGCACAAAAATCAGAAAATGTTCATAGAAAAATCGGGCTAAAAGGTAATGTTACCAAAACTAGTATGGAAGGGTTTTCTGTGGTGGGGAATCTGTAAAAAATACTTAAAAAAATTTCGGCTGGCTGTGTGTTCTGAAAACCGAGAATTTGGGTGTGACCTTATAATTATGAAACGCACTGTATGTGCGTCAGTAGGTTGATCGAAATTGCTCCTTTTCCTTGAAGACAATGTATCTGACTGCACACTCCGCCCACTGTGGGAGGAGCTTAACTTGGTACATGGGTGCTCCCTACTTTTTGTCCCACCCTACCCATCCCAAACTTGTCCCTATCTCCATTGGTCGTTTTTCATGTAACTTCCAAGCTCCATCCACCACTACAAATGCTCTGCCCACTGTGCCCAAAAATTCTTTCTTGACCTCCTGAAACTTAGCGCCGACCTAAATCCCTTTTTCTCCATGTTCAGGTCATACTGGAACGCTATTTGCAATTTCCGGTCTGAAAACGGAACATTCCACAGCACGCCCCGCCCATCATGGGCGGAGCTGAACATAACCCATGTGTGCTCTTTACTTCTTGTCCCATCCCTACCCATTCAAAACTTGCCCCTATTTCCACAGGTCCTTCCTTTTCATATAAAACTTAATTTCATGACAGACGACGGATGGACGGAGGGACGGACAGACAGACGATGCGTTTTATATGTAGCAGAGATATTTGATAACATTCCATGTACAAGAGTGGAGCCATAGCAACAGCTGCCAGCTGCCGCATCCCACTTGGTAGATATACAGATATAGTAACTGTCGTGAAGATCTTACACGGTATTTTGTCGAGTATGGATACAGCGCAGGCACACACTTCCCTGCATCGTCTTGCGTACAATACTGTCTTCTACTTGACGGCGGTTTCTCCACGATTTTTGCGAGAGGATTGATCTCTGAAATGTGCCACAACAGTCACTGCAAAATTCAAAGTGCATGTCGTTTTATTTTGTATCCATTACCCACAAGTGACTTGTGGATGCATCTGAACGACTATATGGGACACTAACATGGTCCCTAGGATAGGCCTTGCTCAGAATAAGTGGTTATAAATTAATAAATGGTCTTTTAATTCGTTCGTTCGGAGCATGTTTACAGATGAGAGTGGATGGATGAAATAAGCAACAAGTACTAGCAGCCTTCACAAGGCACTTGTATAGGCCAAGCGGTCAAGCTAGGGCACGGATATTCAAACTGGGATCTGGCCATGGTAATCCTATTCTAGATCTATCTATGGGAGAGATCTGTTAACTTGTCCCTATTTGGGTATCATGTGCATTCTCGACGACTTTACACTGTTTCCAGATGCTGACGCAATCCATTGACTCGACCATCAGAATGGGCGGAGCGAGGGAAAGAAGCTCGATCGAGGAGACCGTTACGGATGACCGTGTCGACCCGTCGTCTAAACCGTCCTGGAGTCCTAACCCTTTTCTGCGTGTTGATCTCTTATTATTGTGCTCGGTCATAATATCATGTCGTGCATTATTGTGTATTGTGTCGCCAGTTATCATAAAGTTGGATATCCTATAAGGTGTTTGTGTGGCATGCCAGAGGCCAAGGTTCGAGCTGAGAGGGACAGACGATAAGAGGACGTCTCGTTCTTTAGCAAGCAAACACCCTCTACGTCTACGAATCGAACGTTGGACTTGTGACGTATCTCAACAGATTACGTGTCGTCCAGATATGTGTATACATACAGGGTGCCCCAAAATTATGTGTACCAATGTATTGCAATATTTTGTTGGCGTCAATAGAGTGAATGAAAAATCAACCCATCACAACATTACTCATAACCAGTTTGCTAAACTCAGCAAGTGTTGTTGCAAAAGACTAGAGGGGCCAATGCTAATTATGCCTAACAGCGTGTTCTTCATGTTTACTTTCTCGCAAGCTTTACGCCGAAATCGACGGAAATCATGAGCGTGTCATCATTGAACCCCAAATCATTACTGGGACCCGCTTACAGGTATCCAAACGTCTTATCGGCATGATATACTCTACTGAACGTGGCTGGTCACAATGGGTTGCCTATGACTGTTCAGGCCTTGAAATTTCTAGTTTGAACAACGGTAAGGCGAGGTGCGTGTCACCGTTGAAGCGAGTGACCGCGTAGTCCACTTGAAAAAGTTTTGAAATCTCATAAATTCATGAGCTTCGCCTCAACAAATACGCACCCTGGTTGGAAAAGCAGCCAATGAAAAAAAAAGCATTTATATAATTAGCGTAGAGAAATACAAAGAAGCATGAACTCAGGCGCCCATATTCTGTGACACCCTGTATATGGGTCGAGACCGACATTATCGGCAAATAGTATAATGGGCTTCTCTTCACGTACACTTAGATGCCGGCATGTGAAGACGATATCAATCACTCTAAAGATGCAAATTGCCTATTAGGCACTCAAGTAATTAGTTAAGCACAATACGATATACCATTGCACAGTTTCTCACTACACTGACATGTGGGTTATATCGTGTAAGATCGTTCACTCATCCATTGTATTAGGTTGATCGAAAAATTTTGATAGGGTTGGGATTTTTTCTGTTTTTTTACAACTCAGCAAGCATTGCAAGCTAATCAACAATATAATAACCATCGTTAGTTATAACACTGTCCCACCTAACGGGCAGGTCAGCGATTCCCTTCTCCCAGACCTGGGAGGATTGGGAGTCAAAGGATCACCGACCACCTGCACAAGGTGGTCATAGTTGAAGAATTGTTTTTTGCTAGGAAAGCCTTAAGGGACCAGAACAAGTGGTAACCTGAGGGGGCAATAACAGGTGAATAGGGTGGATGTAGAACCGTGTACCAGCCCAACTCCTCCAATTTTGCACGGATTTATTTACCTATGAGAGAGACCCGTACAAAATTGGGTGAGCTAGGTTGGGACACGGTTCCACATCCACCCTATTCACTTGATATTAGCCCCTCAGATTATCACTTGTTCTGGACCCTTAAGGCTTTCCTATCAAAAAGCAATTCGTCAACTATGACCACCTTGAGCAAGTGGTCGGTGACTCCTTTGACTCCCAATCTTCCCAGTTCTGTGAGAAGGGAATCGCCGACCTGCCCGTTAGGTGGGACAATGTTATACTAACGATGGTTATCATATTGTTGATTAGCTTGCATTGCTTGCTGAGTTGTAAAATAAAACAGAAAAAATCTCAATCTTATCAAAACTTTTCGATCAACCTAATATAATACAATGGTGCTCAAAATCGCGGCATATAGGTGCGTTTATGGCGAGATCATTTTTCGATCTGCGAACTTTCAATGCTGGCGGGATGTTGTTGAACCGCAAAGAGTGCGCCAGCAGAAAAGGAATTAGATAGTGCAGCAGCTAAAAGCTTACTTATTTATTCAGCTACTTATGTATTCACCAGTATCGATCGATGACACATGATGTTGAGGATTTTCTATTTCCATGAGGCTACAGACCCCATAGTGTGAACCATTAACCCTTTCCAGCCTTCTGCACGAAAACCGACATTTTTATATCCTAGTGGAGAATTCGCTTACAATGATTATTTGACATTATTCTTGTCCCTTTAGCTTTCACACACTTAGGACCTTTCTCTCGGTTTGTGGACCGTATGGGGAGGGGGGAGGGGAACTATGCTTTTATCCTGGTGCGCACGATCGGGTTCTAAAACCGCTTCTTCCACTTTCAGCCATTACAGGCTCCGAGGTAAATTGAAAAAAAATTTACGGAGTAATTGTAGCCCTATGGATTCGATAACCGTTTTGCGCTGAAACATCATTATACCTTATTGAGGGTGGGCAGACAACCGGAAAAAGAAAATGTTTCGACCGAACTTCAGCTGAAATACAAAACACTCCTGGTTCGTGGAAAAGGTTCTACTCGAACCAGGTATTTCGGCTAAACCTCTAAAAGGCATTTCCGTTTTCCTATATCACCGAGAAATTCCACTGATGATCGCGAGACATCGCAGATCGACTTTGCATGGATCGATACATCGCATTGCTGCTTGTCACTAACACCGCTTGTTTCACTTCAAGCCATTTCTTATGTTATCCCTCCTGCTGCCTTCAGTGATATCATGGTTTCAACAATTGGTTAATACACGCAAGTAATAAGTGAAATAATAAATGAATAAGAATGTGCAACATGCTTCACTCTAAAGTCGAACCACTTCGGTCGAGTAATGCTTTCAAAATGCGACATTTATGATTCGAACATGACATATGTGATAGATTTACAATTTCTAGAGCAGGAATATCGTTTCAAATAGTTAACAAATGCCTTTGTCAGACACCTGACGGTCCTGAAAGTACTCTTCTAGGCTCGATTTGGTTTTGTTAGATTTGAGAAACACTAAAAATATGTCGATAAAGATCGCCGTTGAAAACAATGACACACATACAGTAGCGCTCAAAAGTCTTCGGCCAAAACTTTTTTGTCATAACTTTTTTCTACTTGACCAAATTTGACAAAATTTTAATATGTGGTGCCTGAACCTATTGTCAACATTTCCTTCTACTTGGGTGCCGCTTGACACTTTTCATGGTTTTTTACAAGAATTTACTATAAGACCACCGGAAAAAAAGAAAAAGGCTTGGTAAAGAAAGACGGCTTTCTTTACAAGAACAAAACGAGCAAGCCTCAGAGAACATCAATATTTTGTAGAAAGACCACGACTTTTGATGACAGCGGCACAGCGGGACGGCATAGGGATGGCTCCAAAAACAAAAAAATTGCTACAAGGATGCTGAGTTATGGGCAATAGCTTCGGTGCCGGACAGGACTCGAACCCGCACTTCATCCTTTCCGGGGATATGTGCTAATCCATTAAAAATTAAAAATAACAAAAAATTGCATTCAACCACGTAACTTACACCGTTGAGAGCTAAAATAGTAATGATTTTGATATTTTTAATTTTTTGATAACTGCTGTTTATCGCCGCAGCTCGCGATGCGAAAGTTACTACAAGGATGCTGAGTTATGGGCAAAAGCTTCGGTGCCGGACGGGACTCGAACCCGCACTTCATCCTTTCCGGGGATATGTGCTAATCCTTTTGCCCATAACTCAGCATCCTTGTAGTAACTTTCGCATCGCGAGCTGCGGCGATAAACAGCAGTTATCAAACTTAAAAATATCAAAATCATTACTAAAGCTTTCAGCTTCACGGTTCGATGCCGATATTGGCCAACCGGCTCAACACGTTATACGTGTGAGTGCTGATAAGCTATGGTAAATATACCATTCAGAAAGCTAAAATAGTATATTTAGTATGTAGTGTCTCCAAGTACAACATACCAAAACTTCTCTTGAATTGGTCCAGTCGCAAAAACGTTACGAGAAACCCAAGTGAAAGACCATTTCGCCGAAGACTTTTGAGCGCCACTGTACATATGTTACCGATTGAAGTAGACCGGAGATTCACCCACCAGTGGCAAATTTTGGAAGGCTCTAGGCAGACCTTCCTTCTTTTAGTAATTTGGAAAGAATACTTGCAATTGGCAAAAGTTCTTTTATCGCTAACAGTGAGATCCTGCTTCCTTCACGTTCTAAGTTTTTTGGCATTCATGGTCCAGCGCCATGCGAGAAAAGCCTGAGCCCGATGCGGGATTCAAATACGTGTGACTGCAAGACCCAGAATGTGGTATCTGTTACCGACTAAGCAACCCGGCCACCAAGAAACGGAGAAAGTTTCTCGCTACTCCTTCTATGAGAAGTACAACTTGTAACACCAATCAGATGCTACTCAAAAATTAGCATCAAAAAATAGAGAATTTGCAGAATATCTAATCCGGCGTTATCGGAACGTAATGCGTTGCGCACCTTTCTGAGTATCCTTCTGAGGGGTGAGGAATGTAAAAGGGAAAATGCATAGTGATACCTTGTTCCTTCATTTGAGATTGTTGAAAATCTTCACACATTACTAAGAGTTGTTGAGCAAAGTAACATCTCCATATCAAATAAATGAAGCTGATGATTATAACAATCGGGTAAATACGCAGCATCGTCAGTCAGTGTCGCAGAGAATTACACGAGCCGTTGGAGAGGCATCGAGTCGATAGTTGGGGAATATATAACCGCAACTCCGACAATATTGAGTAATCCGAGGGATAAACTGGGATTTACGAGTGCGAGCAGAGTTGGGGGTAGTTGCGGAAGCCATTTAGGATAGTTTCCAAGAATTAGCACCAGTGCCCAAATCACATAACTTTGTAATTGCCGCTAAGCTTCACGGGAAGCTTCACATCTGACTGAAGAGGTGAAATTTGACGTTGAAAGGTTCGTTTGAAGCCTTGCATTTGAGCAATCTTTTTATTCCACAGCATTGAATCTTCTTTGTTGAGCTCCGTGTTCCAGTCATATCCACGTATCCAAGAATGTAACAAAATCGAGATCTGGGATGACACTCTCTGTGTAAACAGTTTTTGGGTTCGGAAGGTATAGCGAAACTCTCATGCGAAAAGCCACCTCAAGGCTGGTGATCTCCTTGGGCTCAACGCTCTACACGCCTCGCACCCGTTGCTACTGCAGAGCAACTTTCGCGGATGGCTGGCTATAGTCTTTCGCGGTCTGCATCTACCTCTCATTGGCTAGTGATGCAGAGGGAGCGGAAGAAAAGGGATGAGAGAGAGTGTTTCCGGGCACTCATTCTCAAGTTTGAGCTGCAAATCGCCACTTCCACAAAACACGTGGTTCCGATCGATACCCCTGATGCCGTACGCAAACCGTCCAGACAGAGATCAGACGGAAGAATACCCTACCCATTGGAGCTCTGTCGGAGCACAAAGCCCTTCTGTACATATGAGGGCAAATCCTGCACCAAATTCAAGTACACAATCAAGCTATAGTGGTAAATCCAGAGGGATTTCTATGAAGTTGAGCGATCCTCGATTTTTTTGTTGGCAAAGGCATCAAAGTAGGAGAACTTCATCAATTTAGCATACTCATCGAAAAGTGCAAACCGCGCATTGTACGACGCATCAAGTCAGGTGCCTAGGACGCAAGTGCATGAGGACGTGCTTTCGTCGCTTCCAGGGAGTGGCGAGGCGTGATCGAGAGTACCGCTCCCGAGAGCGCATGTATGCCCACAACCGAAAGCCAAGGGCAGAGGTGTTGTCCCACGAGGGCGGCACTGACATAAGACCTGAGGGTATCGGAAAGGCGCACCGGTGAGCTGCTAAGCGGGCACCTAAAGTTGCCCAGGCGAGCCGAGTAGTCGCCAAAAAAAGGGCCAAGCCTCCCTGCCAATTTTTGCAATGCCCGAAAGGGCTAACATACCTGTAGTAGCGTTTCGATCGACGGACAGAGCACCGCTAAGAGGAGCTAGAACTCTATTGATCATTTCTCGTATGGAGTGGTGCGTGCCAACCTGGCTAGATTGCAAGGTGGCTGTCGGAAGCACCACGACGTTGTTTGGAGGGGGAGGGGGGGCCGGGAATCGCGTTGAATAGGAAAACAGGAAAAACGGAGCTTGCCAGTGCCCAATAAGAAAACGAACTATTCTGGATCTCTGATTGTATTTTGCGAGTTCCACCAACTGGTTGCCTAAAAAATCACGTCGCTCTTTTTCCACATTTGGTTTTTCCGCCTTAACTCGGTGATTTATGACAATTTTTCCGAGCCAAGGCAAGAATATCTTTCAACAAATCAGTTGAAAGAGTGGTGAAACGTCAAGTACAGGTAATGAATAGGGACGGAGGAACATTGCTGACCGGATTTCTTGAGATTCTGTTGAAAAAAATAAATTATGCAATAATGTCAACTGGGCCACTATCACATCACACAGTTTTATTAGGTTGTTCCAAAAGTCTTGTAGTATTTTTTCGATCATCACTTTTTATTTTTTTTTGTCCAACAAATAACAATTAGGCAAAAATGTATTGACCATTGTTATCGACAACCCTCTGCCACTTTATAGGAAAATCGTTGATTCCCTTCTCCCAGAACTTGGGTTCTGAGAGTCGAAGAAGTTAGCGATCGCCTTCGCAAGCATGTGATAATCAACGAAATTTCTTTTGGCCAGGAAGGGTTCGAGAGGATAGGTAAAGTGATAGCCAGAAGGGGCAATGTCTGGAGGGTATGGTGGGTGGGGCAGCACATCCCAGCCGAGCTCCTATAACTTGGCCTGGGAACTTTTCGCGAAATGGGAGCGAAATGGGAGCGGGCATCGTCATCAAGAAGGGTGACCGCGGACCTTTTCCGGCACTTTTCTCAAACAGCGACGGCGAGCTGCTGGAGCTGGTGGGTGCATACGGCAGCGGTGACTGTCTCGCCTTGTACCAGCACCTCGCGGAAATGCATTCCTGCCGCGTCCCAGAACCAGCACAGTCCCTGGCGTGGTTTGTCTTTCATGTCAATCTTGCCGTTGCTGAAGCTGATGAACCAGCGGCGCACGGTCACGTAGCTCACACATCCCTTGCCCAATGCAGCGCTGATGGAGTGGCAAGCTTCTGTCGTTTTGGTGCCGCTAGACCGCTCATAGTAGATGACACCGCGAGTTGGGTGGGTATCGACAACGGGCATTGTAGCTCTCTCCACGGGATCTGGTGGGTCAATATATATTTTTCTAGAATACTTAGGGAACGTTCTACCATATTCCTGAACCGCCTGGACCTGCCTCGAAGTGAACAAGAGTTACTGATTTTTTTTTTTTGGAAAAATACTACAAGACTTTTGGAACAACCTAGTAAAATGCAGTATGAACCACAGCCAAAACAAAAACGCAGCATGTTCTTGCTGAAGCAGAAAATCCTTCTGAATGGTTAGTGAAGTAATGCTGAGAAGGGATTAAGAAGGAAATATTTCTTCCTTATTAAACGTGCGTGCATTCGGAAAGAGAAATTCGGAAAACGGTTGGCGCAGCTTCTCGACTGATCAAGTATTGGAACTTGTAGAAGAGGTCGGAGCTCAGTACAGGGCACACAATTAGTTATTTTTCCTAAAGTGGAATTGCGTTTTAATTTGGTAGCGGTCTGGTCACTTTCATTTGGTAGCGGTTTGGTCAATACTTGTCATCTGCATCTGGACCTACCCCCTTGACCAGCCTGAACATCGGCCTCATTCTAACATACTCAAAAACTGAACATCAGTTTTTGTAGAGCAGAAAAAATTTCTCTCACATGATATATGACATGCTGCTAAAACTTGTGATTTATAGGAAAAATTTTTGCTAGAAAAACCGAAATTACTTATGGAATGAACCAGTAGCTGTCCACGCTGCACCCTCGTTTCGATTCAGTGGTTTGTCATCGGTCCCGGGTCCGAAGGTCACTCGAACCGCAGTTAGAAAACCGATAGTTGCTCCTCACTTTCTCCTTAGCCCACAATCGCGCTTTTTTCTGATCCCTCACCGAACCCTCCGCGATGGAGGATGTTGAATATCTGTAAGACAGTTCGAAGCTGAGATTCAGAATAGTTTTTTTTTCTTATTGGCTAGGCACTGACAAGCTCCGTTTTCCTCTTTTCCTATTCAACGTGATTCCCAGCTCCCCCCCCCCCCCCTCAAACAACGTCGTGGTGCTTCCAACAGCCACCTTGCAACCTAGCCAGGTTGGCACGCACGACACCATACGAGAAATGATCAATAGAGTTCTAGCTCTTTTTAGCAGTGCTCTGTCCGTCGATCGAAACGCTACTAAATGTATGTTAGCCCTTTCAGGCATTGCAAAAATTGGCAGGGAGGCTTGGCCCTTTTTTTGGCGACTACTCGGGTGGCCTGGGCAACCTTCGGTGCCCGCTTAGCAGCTCACCGGTGCGCCTTTTCGATCGCCCTTGGGTCTTATGTCAGTGCCGCCCTCGTGGGACAACACCTCTGCCCTTGGCTTTCGGTTTGGGCATATATGCGCTCACGAGAGCGGTACTCTCGATCACGCCTCGCCACTCCCTGGAAGCGACGAAAGCACGTCCTCATGCACTTGCGTCCTAGGCACCTGACTTGATGCGTCGTACAATGCGCGGTTTGCACTTTTCGATGAGTATGCTAAATTGATGAAGTTCTCCTACTTTGATGCCTCTGCCAAAAAAAAAATCGAGGATCGCTCAATTTCATAGAAATCCCTCTGGATTTACCACTATAGCTTGATTGTGTACTTGAAATTGGTGCAGGATTTGCCCCCATATGTGCAGAAGGCCTTTGTGCTCCGACAAAGCCCCAAGAAATGCGTAGGGTATTCTTCCGTCTCTGTCTGAACGATTTGCCAACGGCATCGAGGGTATCGATCGGAACCACGTGATATGTGGAAGTGGCTGTTCGCAGTCAAAAGACGCGCACCTTTGTGGGAGGAGTTTGCTAATGTGAAGGAGTTTCTGTATACCGTAGGTCTTCTAGAGAAGTTCAGAGCACGTTTTCCACCACGATCTGCGCCCCACGCTGTCTACTTGCAGCGTAGTAACCCTCTTCTACTCGAGCATATTTCCTCTCCATGAAAAGGTTAGTTGTGGCGTGAACTCACTAGCGCAAAAACAAGTAAAAAGGGACGAAAAGTAGAGGCTGTTTTTGGTATTCATAAAGCCTTTACATAACTTTCAGTCGGCTAACTTTTGGCTCTATTATTTTTAATATTTCTCTATACATTAATTTACAATACACTCCACCATCCACATTTGCGAAAACTTGGACCGCTGTTTGATGCCTAACCTGTGATACACTGTAGCTTCGTGACAGAAAAAAGACTAAATGTCAATTTAGAACACCTTGGTTACTCTGCTATCCCTCTTCGAGAACGTGAACTATAGAGCAGAATAAAAAGTGGATCTCTACGGCAAACTTAGAGCTACGACGAGAGGTGGATAGATGGGGGAGGAAATGCTGACCATAACATAAACTCAGTTTTCTGATTTTTTGTGATAAGACTTAGACACCATGACGAAGCAAAATCAGAACTTTTTTGACATACGATCATGTTATTGACGAGGGCCGTTCACAGAAACAATACATGGAAACCAAAACCCAGGCCACGCTTTTAGTGATGGTTGATCCGTCTTCGGATCGTGCTGATCCGTTAATCTTGAGTTTAGCAGAGCTTACAAAAAGTGAACAGATCGGACTCTCTCGGAAATGACAATGGAGTTTCCAATGCCGTCGCGAACGGGTTGGTGATAGTCTTCATATGTTAGGAGCTCCTCCGATTCACGAGGTGTCGCAAGATATTGGGTCGTCAAAAAAGCTTCTTTTCGTTTTTAAATACGCGCTTTTTTCCCTTCAAACCGCTTTCCAGCAATTTCTTCTGTACGTACACATGTAGTGCAAGTTCACACGCATCTATAGGCATTATTGTCTTCCAACTCCCGGATAATCTTTTTCGGCAAAATATATATATCAAAGGAGTACCTTCGGGGCATTCTACTATATGATTTCATATATGGCCTCTCAGCAATCGAATCCAGTCGTCGTATATACGCTGCATTGGGGGGGTGGGGGGGGGGGGGGGGGGACGGGGGGGGGGGGTGTCCGAACTTATGGCACAACTTTAGTTCAAACGCTTTCGAGAAGGCAACTACAACGTCAAAGATTCTGACCGGTCCGGACCCCCATCGGAGGTCGACAACGAACGGTTGCGGGTGCTGGCTTGCAACACTACACTAACAGCAGACCTATACTGTCAGCAGCCGTAGGTTCTGATCGCGAAAATCACAGAGAAACGTCCGAACCATGACACGATTCCTTTCCTACACAATAGTGCTTGCCCACATATAGCAAAAGCGACTCGCCAAAAATCCTCGAGCCTGGATGAAAAGTCATGGCCCATCCACCTCATAGCCCTGATCATGCTCCATCGGATTACCATCTCTTCCTTTCCCTACCTAACGCCATTCAAAGAAAAACCGTCGATAATGAAGATGACATGGAACGGTGTTGTGCAACTTCTTCAAATCAAAGCCAGAACAGTTCCATGAGGACGGCATAGCAAATTGTGGGGAAGGTGGGGAAGAGTGGTAGAACAAGATGGTGATTAACCTGTTTCATAGTATGCTCTGTGTTTTGTAATGAAGTGTAAAAATGAATTGCTTCAAAAAACGAAAAAACTTTTTCGACAACCTAATACAACCTTCGTTTTCTTAATTCGGTGTAGAGTAGATGCTTACACGTGTAGAAAGTGGAAGTGCAGTAGTACACAGGATGCGACTACGGATGCACATTGGCCTAGCCGTAGTCTACGTGAAGGTCATCCCTTTTGGTTTCAAAAGGAAGGGATGCAATGAACACTGTCGCGATTGATTCATTTATCTAAGATGACAGATGATGTGGTGGCTAGTATCCTCGCTACTTCCCCTGCTTGGATTGAGTTTAGAATATCTTCACGTAGATTCTAGAAATCTTGCCTATTGTTTAGCACATTTCCATAAAACATCGCACATATATCCGCTCGATAAGGGTCGATTATCAAGTGCTGTGTTAAGTAGACTAGTAAGATACAGACAACAGTTATGCAGCATCCACGGCTGATCACGAATGCATGGATTGCGTGGCGTATGGGTTTTCGAACTCCAATCCCGAAGTTCGTCTGAGCTCTGGATGGTCACACTGCCTACGAAATGTTATTCGCACGATTCTTCGCACCGTGCACACTGCCATCTTCCCACGCGTCCCCTACTTTCGAGAATAACTGTGTGATCGTATCTGACTCACTTCCAGCCGACACTCAATGACTTGCAAATGTGCCGCCGCTGCACCATGGGAGCTATAAAAACATTGTCATTGTTAATAAGTTACCGTTTCAAATTGATCAAAATGATAGGGTTAATGTGATTAAATGGTAGCAACGAAGGTGAGTAGTGTGACGCAATGCACTTTATGCATTTCATCACACCAAGTACGCCAAGTTCCACGCAAAGTTACTTTGTGACGACTTCAATCCTACAGCAAGTAATATGTCTGGATGCGAAAAGCTCGGCAAAGTTAGTAGGAAAAAATAAGGATTAAATGCCAGTTTGCCAGAATTGTGAAAAGTAGTGCGGGGTCGGAAACCGCGGGATGGGGGTCGATAGGTCGAATTTCCGCTTGCGGCATCGCACTCGCGGCGCCGTCAGTACGAGTAGTTTGGGATTCCGCTCAAAATGCAGTGGGCTGGTACCGTAAGGGAGCTTCAAGGATTGTACCAATTTTCAGCAATATGTTGTGAATAGTATTTCCTGAGACTGCAATACTATGAGCTCTCCATCGTCCTTCAAAGGTACTAAAGACATAGCTATCACTGCTTCTACTGTACTTGAGGTTGTTATTGATTCTTGTGATATCTTGATAGGTTTCGTCAATACGTCAATACAATTTCGTTTTCAATACAAAAAATATGGAAATTTTTTTCTTTGAATGACGTTAGACAGGGAAAGGAAAAGGTTATAATCCAATGGAGCAAGATCAGGGCTATAAGGTGGATGGGGCAGCAATTTCTATCCAAGCTCGAGAATTCTTTGGCGAGTCATATTTTCAATAGTGGTAAAAAAAATTTTAAATTTTTTTTCAAAAAATTCTCGAGCTTGGATAAAAATTGCTGCCTTATAGTTCTGATCTTTCTCCATCGGATTATCACCTTTCCCTTTCCCTGTGTAACGCCATTCAAAGAAAAAAATTGGAATTGAAAATGAGGTGGCTTTTGATATTTTTATTTTGCCGAAAAGGGTTATCCGGGAGATGGAAGACAACAATACCTATAGATGCGTGTGGACTTGTATTACATATATATGTACAGAAGAAATTTCGTGGAAAACAGTTTTGAGGGAAAAAGCAGTATTTAAAAATCCGCAATTACTTAGTTGCCAACCTAATATATGGATCACTCACTGCAGAATGGGACAGTACAATAACATTAGAATTACCTTCAATATTTCAGTTATCTACAAAGCATGAGAACAAAAGCAAATAGCCGCCAGCGCTGAAAGTTGATGCAATCTTTCGAGGTTCTTTACGGTACCAGTCCATTGCGTCTTGGGCGGAATTCCGGACAACGCGCACTCGTCGCGCCTCTCGCCAGCCGCTATCGCGCGAAAATTCGACCTATCGACCCCCACCCGAAATCCCGCCATGGCGCATGACGGCAGCGAGCGGATTGAAAAGTCAAAAAGTCTCGGAAAGAAGGGCCGTGTATTTTAGAAATTTTCAAGAACCGAGGGCTTGGTTTTGGTTGTCATTAGTGCTCTTGTAGAAAAAAGTCGCTGGTGTCCCTAAGAACTTAGCCCTCCTATATTTTGCTCAAATCTCAGTTTTAATTTGTCGATTGTTGTTCGAAAATATTTTCGAATCAGCTGTAGACCTTTTGGAATTCGTCGCCACAGCGAAATGAAATGCGACATCGGATTTACATAATAAAGCGCGAGTGGCATGTGGTGAAAAACGAATTGCAATTGAAACCCTGTTAAACGCTCGCTTCTGGCAGTACCTACTCATCGACTCTCGCTTTGTGGCAGTTCTATGTCTAATAAGGTCGCTGACGCCACTTCAGTCGCCGGCGACAGCGACACCACTAAGACTCCTGTAAGTTTTTATTAGTATCCATCCCACCATACCTCTGAATTGAAGAGACAGTCCACAGTAAATCGAGTTTTTCTGCTACCCATATACTTATGTTACATTTGCCTAATGTGAGCCTCATGCAGAGTTTCACGCGGAAAAATGTGAATTCGGCTAAGATACAGCCCCACAGAGTCTCGGCGGGTGGTTGGGGCCTCCGAGCAAGTGCCCATCCGTCGTCGCCGCGGTCATATACGCATTGTAGGAACAGAAAGCTACGTAAACAGTTCCACTTTACGTTCCCATCCGTGATGGACGAGGGTACGGGGCTTCTACTCGAAGGCTCGCCCACCCGGCTTTAGGAGCTGTATCTTAGCCGAATTGTCACTTTTTCGCGTGAAACTTTGCATGCGGTCCCTATTAGAAAATGCAACATAAATGTATGGTTAACAAAGAAACTCATTTTTCCGTGGACGATTCCTTCGAGTAATAATATTGAGGTGCACAGAAATGAAAACGTCACATATTTGTTTGAAGGTCATCTTTTTTTGACTCGGTTCATGTACACTACGGCGCTGAAGATATCTTGTTCTGTCTGGTGTCTGAAGAAGTCCACTACATCCCTTCTCCTCATTTATTTATTTATTTATCCATTATTTGTCATTTCGCTATTTCTCATTTCACCTTTCCGAGTTGCTTGCTGGCGAAAATGTCATTGTTGTCTCGTACGATGAATTTCATTCATTTATTCATGATGATATGAAATAAGTGAAACAACAAAGTGCAGCAGTCAAGTGAAACAATGAATGGGAGAATAAGCGAAAGGTTAAAGACACCGGGAGGGGTAATTTTGGCCTACGGTAGAACAGACGTAGTGTGGACGAGTTCAAGAGGCCGCCGTTGCACAAACTGGCCAGTTTCACGCCTTGGCATGGTGCCAAGAGAGATGTTTCTAATATTAATTTGCTTATTTTTCCTTTTAGTTTTTACTTTGTTCTTTCTTATATCGTTTCAAGACGTGCTTACATGAATGCTAATTTAGTTGGGAATGGCCACTCCACTGCGCTGGGAGTCAGGTGCTACAACCAACGTTGGCCCGCGGCCCGTCTCCTACAGCGGACAACTCGGAAAGGGATGCGTTGATGCGAATGGGATGCGAATACACACCGCAGCGTCGCGCTTTTGAATCTGGGTGTTTTCACCGATTATCGCTTCTGACCTTCAGTGTTCGTTACAAAATGCTCATTTCCTTGCATCTTCCTCTTGTTTCGGACCCCTTCCGGTTCCTTTAAGAAAGAAGGTGCCCGTGGTAAATGAAATCCATTGGATTCGCACGAAACGTCTTAGCTCAGCTTCTTCGGAAAACTCGAACCTTCGTCCTTTTGGAGGTGTTGCATTGAGTGAAAAAGTCGTGATAGATGGCGTACAATATGAGCCGTAAAATAGGTGCGCCAAAAACTCGACGCTTGTCCTAACTTTCCTTTGGCCTTTCTAACCGATGCTACCGTAAGCGGTTTGGCGCTGCCTTGCTACATCAAGGCACGCCTATCGTTCATTTCTTGCTTACGAGGGACTTCCTTCCAGTAGTGACGCCACTCGCATCTGGAAATGTGTAATCTAGTAACCGAAATCAGACATCTTGTCATGGAAAATAGTCCCAAAGGTTAACAAAATAACAAAAACGTCAAATTTTCAAGTATGTCCGTCCGCTAAAGAAGCACACGGTAAAAGATTTATTGACGCCGAGCTATCGAGCTTGTTCGTCTATTCGCCAAATCGAGCATTGTGTCGAATTAGCGAACCGATAATATATAGTCGTTTATGTACTTCTCACTTGTTCGCCTATTCGGCCATTACCTTGATAGGTGTATGGTCTTTTCGACTGACGCCTACTCCGAGTCCTAAAACTGTAAACACCTTTTTATGAAATTTTTCTTTATAAGCCTTCGACTCGTGGTCCAGCGGTAATATTAAAATACCTTTGAACCAAGGCGCAGGAGTGATGTTGAAAATACAAAAAGCCCAGTTCGGTTATATCAACAGAAACATCCCTTCTTTCAGTTTCCGCTGTTCTTCATTCTTCTCTGCACAATATGTATGTCCGTTCTTTACTCGAACATACTCACCTACCATGTTACTATCACACAACTGCACGGCTATGGTAATGGATCGGTGACGGACTGTAAGTCTAATGTCCATCCTTACTCACTAAACATAACTCTTACTGACCTGTCATTGCTCCTACTAGCCGAGCAAAAAAAATCTGAAATTGACACGGACAAGTAGGTATGGCAATGTATCAGTATGGACCATCGGTTCGAAAGGAATAGCATGATATGCTCAGCTCATAAAAAAGATGTAACCGGGTGTCCCGAGCCCATGTGGCGCGCGAGTGACAGGCGCGCTTGACGCGATAAAGTGAGGTCCTGATGGTCCGTTAACTTTGTCATGCTTGGCTTCACCTCCACGTGAGCGCGTAATGTGGACGCCTCCTAAGCGGATGTGCCGTGCATGATCTCCATGAATCACAGATCCGCATGGCCCCGATCGATAAATCGTATCGCGGCGCCCAGTAAAATATGTCCACGTGCACTTCGAGGTGCAACGGATGTAGTGGGGGCTCCCATCACACGGTTCCTATGAAACTCCATTTCGTTTTTATTTAAGTGCTGCATCACAACTCCACTTTCTTCGCAAGTTTCATTACTGTACTGGTACTTTTCAAACATTTGACGACAATTCAACAATCCCTCTGCATTACAGTTTACGACGAGTACGATATTCGCAAGATCAATGATTTTCGTGTAAATGTTACCATTCACAAGCATCGATTCTTATCAAATCCACAAAAAGAGGCGCTAATATCTGTAGCTCCTTTGGGTGCACTTATTTCATGGATTCCAGTCGCTGGAGCCTACAATCAAATGGGATTCAGGTTAGCCCATTATTTGCTATAATATACACCGCATACGGTAACCCGCCAGAGAAGATAACTTGTTCTATGTCCCCTGTGTTTTCATGGAGCAAGAGTTTATTCGATACACAGAGTGGGTTTGTGTAACTCCGTATGGCACCCTCTGAATGGTTTTAAGTATGAAAATTCGAACTTGAAAAATGTAATGATATATAATCAGGTCAGTGTTCTTCTGAGAGAATTTAAGGAGGTGTTTCGTGCTTTGTGCCGTCCTGGCTTTAATACCCTCAGTGTTCGTGCCGATTTGTACTTCAGCCAGGACGTTTCTGCTTGCCATCGTTGTTCGTGTTCTCCAAGGTGAGCCACACTGTGGATTTTGTGGCGCGAATACCATCAGGAAAGAATTTGGCATCGAGGTGTACGGCGTGCGATGCGATGCTCCCGAGCTTGGAACGTCGAACGTAATCGCGTGATAAAGCAGTCGCTGGGTGTGTTGCAAGTGTTCCGATTCTAGAGGTCGGCACCGAACTGGGTCACCGCCCTTCGTGGATTGTCCGAATGGTGGCGGGTCCTGCCGTCTGAACTCTCCCAGATTAGCCTAAGCCTTTTTAGGGGAAGAGCTTTGGCAGCGTGTTTTACCTGTCTTTACCTGATTCCAATCCGCCGCGCAACCTGACCTGACCTCAACAGTCGGAACACTTGCACTCCACCCGCAGTCGCTGTGTTCTGCAACCCAATTTATGCATAATTCCATCAGGGTCCAGTCACGTAGGCCGCGTTCATACTTTGCGCACCGGCGCCAACACTGGCGACTACGGTGGCAAAATTATGTGCCCGCCTCCGACCACGGCAGCACTCCGGTGACGCCTTTCGTTTGTAGTGCGCTCGACCCGAACTCTCTACAATATGATGATCGTGGAGAGAGCCCACGATTTGGAATTCGAATCTTGGCATAGGGCCAAACCATATGAATTGCAAATTCGATTTCCTGGGCTCTCACCACGATCATCATATTGTAGTGTGTTTGGGTCGAGCGCTTTACAAACAGAGCGCGCCACCGGAGTGCTGCCGCGGTCGGCGGCGGGCACATAATTTTGCCCCTAGTTCTCGGGAATCGCTTCGCATACCACTGACCCGATTTCCTCGAATAGACGCAATGTCGCCCTTGCATCTTTCAGGCTTTTCTCTATCTGTTTTCTTGCCATACCTCTGCAAGATGGCTCTGTTCATTCCAGTGAGTCATATCGCCTTCCCTTCCTTCATCTTCGCATACATCCAGGTGTGACTTACCGACTACTGTAAGATAAGCGTTCCAGGTAATATCCATATTTCAGATCGCAGCTTTTTTCGCTTTTCCAATCTTTTCCCTTATGTCCTGGAGTCGTCTTGGCTGGCATTCCGTGCACTACGGCGGCTGTCTTGCTACAGCGTTTCTGTTTGCCATTTTCCTTCTCATCAACTATGACGAGGTGTTCAAAGAGAAAGCTGCAAGAGAGAGCACCTTCAACGCAAGTTCTATCAGAGTAGCTTTCCAAGCAGTCGCAATAATCATATCTGATGTCCCATTCAAGATCAGATAAGGGGTGCACAAGGATTGCCCTAATTTGATCAAAAAAATCAAAGGCATCTTCAATAGCAACTGAGGATACCACCACACCTCGGTGCACTTTTACACTAAAATTGGGCACCGTTGGGATGCGCTTCTACGAAGGAAACGGTTTTTGGCTTTCCGTCTTCTATTTCTTTCTGTGGGTCCATTCTTCTATAGAACCTAATCGTAATTGACTATGAAATTCTTTTGCTACATGGCAGTAGCCGCTCATATCGATTAGTGGGCGGCGCCCGGCATTTCGACACGCTCTGAGCAGCCACAGCGCTCTAGTGACTCACATTACCGCGGGAAAAAAGGTGGGTGATATCCAAAGCTGCAATTTATCCGCGCATGGGAGGGATGAACTATTCAAAGTATCGTGCCTCAAACCACGAACCAGTTTTCAGGATTCTTATACCGGTCGTTTAGGCGCTCTTCACGTACGAGAGATGCCGATCACGTATCATCACTTTGCGGCTACCCTTTTTATCAATTTATCAGGTGATAAGCCTCAGGTGCGACTTTTCATGAACAGGTTCCGGTCTATGCCAATCTTTTGAGGACTTCCGTATTTGGTCAGTGTTCATTGCGGCTTTCGGCTATTTCACGGCTCTCAACCTCTACCTAACTTTTGGAGCAACTTTCCTAAACAAGGTAACATGACTGATCAGTGAATAATCCTGGAGATGCTTCCTGCATATATTTTGTTGTAAATTAAGGTGGTCTCGCTACCAATCGTTTCTACTGGTCTGCTTCTTGCCATTCCACCTGCCTCCAATATCGTCATCAGCTTTGCCTCCTACGTGCTCTTCTCTAGACTTGCGTTCGTGAATTTTTCTTACAAGGGAAGGACACGATGTTGAAGTGGCCATTCGGCATTGGATGTATATGGATTCGACGTATTTTCTGACGCTTATCTCGAACCTGCATTCCGAATTTGCAGAACGACTCTCTGAGCGGAGTTATGGAGGTTTTTTTTTTTGAAAACAATACTAATATATGGGTAGCTTTGGAAGCCCGTAGCACGCGAGCCAGACGTTTTTGCGCGAAAGCAGTGCTATTTTCGTGCTTAAGGAACCAAACTATCTTACAGGGCATGTTCTTAGCCAATATGAAGCCTATTGGGTAGGCCATGGGATATCCTGGTTTTCTAAACACGAAAATCGCACTGGTTTAGCGCGAGTATGTCTGATTCGCGTGCTACGGGCTTCCAAACCTACCATATACTATTAATACGGTTTTTTTCATAAAAAACCTCCATAACTCCGCTCAGGGAATCGTTCTGCAAATTTGGAATTAGATTCTGTTCGAGGTCTCGTGTCAAACTCCGCTCTCTTAAGGAATGCTGAAGTCAACAAAATGCGCGTTTTCAACACACTTGGTACAGTGCCATCCGGCATACTCTTCGCTATGATAGGGCTCTTCGATCCGGACAGACAACCTGCATCTGTGACGGTAACCTTCAACGACAATCCTTATTTTCTTGTTAAAGGCTTGAAGACATTCCATTTCCGACTCTCGGTCGGAGGGCCTCATTTGGATCATCACAGATAAGCAAACGGGGGTGGAGATTACCGTCTATTGTGGACTCACAACCTTTCCATTGTAATATAATAATATGTCCATGACAAGTATGTGACTGATAACGGTGAGCACCTTTGATTGTGCAATGTATGATAGGTACCACTGAAAATATAGCCATAGGCATGACCTCACTGTATCCTAAGTAGGTATCCCATAGTGCCATGAAGTAGTTCCCCTTAGTTGATCAGGGCCAAGCGTCCACTTGAGGAAAATTTTCAAAAAATACGACCCCCCCCCCAAAAAAAGGAGCGTCAATACGACCCCCCCCCCCACTTTCTTCAGGTTTCGCTTCTCCTGTGGTTTTACCAAGCCAGAGTACTCATATTCCAAAACAAAATGGTCTATGTAGCATAAGAACCCTACAATTCCAATATTTATATTCCGGAACGAAACGTTGCCGACCACTGACAATGTGCTCGTCCTCTGATGACAAAGGAGAAGGCTTAATAGTCATGCAAGTCATGGGGCAGAAATAAAGGATTAAAAAATAGGAATAGAAAAGTTAAAAGGTAGAGGAAAAGCCAAAAGGGAGCCATGTAATACTCCCCACAGCGCCCCATTTGATCGCTGTTCGCTGCTGCGGCGGCGCGCGGCGATCACGATGGAGCGCGTTATCTTTCCCCTTCTAAATTGACATTTTTAAAACACTTTAAACTTTACCTAGAGCCCATCTTTCAAGCAGCTGTGGCCTGTTTTACTAATAACTCTCTAAGACCTATTATTGGCCGCTTGCTCCTCTTAATGGTTGCTTAGTTCTCGATATGGGTTTTCAGATGAGGATCAGATGAGGAAAATTTCTGTGTTTCATTCAAATGGCCACAACTTCCTTCAAACTTAACCATATGAGCGCGTTTTGGTGAGGCGGGATCAATGAAATGTGGCGTGCTAATATTAGGTCTGTGCAGA
Organism: Trichostrongylus colubriformis; assembly: GCA_963978905.1. Lineage (NCBI taxonomy): Eukaryota > Metazoa > Nematoda > Chromadorea > Rhabditida > Trichostrongylidae > Trichostrongylus > Trichostrongylus colubriformis. The sequence continues at coordinate 20,333,889 of OZ022260.1, forward strand.
ATAAATGGCCAAAACGGACTACTTTTTCAAAACGCCATAACTTCGCTCAGACACAACTTTATTTGTCGAAATAAAAACCATTCAAATCTACACAACCTTGCCAACAATCTGGTAGAGAAAATATGCAATCATGATAAAATTTTGGATTGCGAAAATTACTAAAGTCAACAATGGCACTTTCAACCTGCATAGTTTCGGCGAATTTTTTTCTGACGCAGGTTTGCATCGAGAACCGGGAAAACGTGGTAATTCGTCAGGGATAGGTCTGGGGAATAAGGGGGCGTGAGGGAGAGTCTCGATCAGTTTCTGCCGGGTGACTTGCGAACTATGAGGTTTTGCGTTGTTTTGCGCGCCCGGCAAAAACTGATGCAGTTAGGCATCGGGACTCTCACTCAGCCTCCTTATTCTCCAGACCTATCCCTGACGGATTACCACTTTTTCCTGGTTCTTGATGCAAACTCGCGGCGGAAAAACTATGCACGGTAAAAATGCCATTCCTGACTTTATTAATTCTTGCAATCCAGAATTTGATCGTGATGACATATTTTCTTTACCACATCGTTGGCGAAATTCTGTAGATTTGAATGGTTTTTATTTCGACAAATAAAGTTGTGTCTGAGCGAAGTTATGGCCAGTTACGTTTCGGCCATTTATTCTGCACAAACCTAATAAAACCTCTGTTACACGTGCGTATAAATATCCATTGGTCACCAACCGAACTGTTTGAGCCATGAAGCAAGATGTCCCTTCTCAACTCCCCTCTCCAATGGCGATTCTTTTTCTAGCGAGATCATGACGGGCATTTAACTGTCCTTCTTGTCACTTAGCAGTGCCTGTCACCTCCATGGAAATCACTTCCACCGTAACTCATACCAAGAAAGGGTTTCAACCTTCCACGAGTTCTAGTAAGACCTAGGCAAAACTATTAGATGTATGCAGAATAAATGGCCAAAACATAACTGGTCATGACTTCGTTCAGACACAACTTTATTTGTCAAAATAAAAACCATTCGAATCCACACAATTTTGCCAACAATCTGGCAAAGAAAACATGTCATCATGATAAAATTCTGAATTGCGAGAATTAATAAAGTCAGCAATGGCATTTTCACCCTGTATGGTATCGGCGAACTCCTTCTGCAGGTCGGCATCGAGAACCCGGGAAAAGTGGTAATCCGTCACGGATAGGTTTAGGGAATGATGGGAGTGAGGGAGAGTCTCAATGCCTAACTGCATTAGTTTCTGCCGGGTGACTTGCGAAGTGTGGGGTTTTGCGTTGTTTTGTGCACCCCACAAAAACTGATGCAGTTGGGCGTCGAGGCTCTCCCTCACCCCCCTTATTCCCCAGACCTATCCCCAACGGATCACCATTTTTTCGGATCTTCGATGCAAAACTGCGCCAGAACGAGTTCGCCGAAACTATGCAGGTTGAAAATGCCATTGTTGACTTTATTGATTCTCGCAATCCAGAATTTCATCGTGATGACATATTTTCTTTACCGGATCGTTGGCAAAGTTGTGTAGATTCGAATGGCTCTTATTTTGACAAATAAAGTTGTGTGTGAACGATGTTATGGCGTTTTGAATAAAGTGGTCTCTCTTGGCCACTTATTCTGCATACACCTAATACAATGTTTCGAATGCTGATCACAAAGTAGAAATCACAGCATGTGCAAGACGCTTTCCGAAACGAGTTTGAAATGGTCACCCCTTGCTCATGATGATTGTTTCGTTTTTCAAGCAACGTGATGAGTGGCTCAGTGGTAATGTTCTCGCTCGCCAGGTAGGAGGTATCGGTTTCGCTCCCGGCCGACAGTTTTTGCATTTTGTGTTTTACCTCAGATAAATGATTCTGCTCCTATTTTTGATGCTCTCTCGGATTGAAACCGTAACACAACCGCTATTCACAACTGCCACATTTGCTCAGACCTCAGCAGTTGCATACATAAACTCCCGTATTTTTGATATTTGAAAGGCGAAAAAGACTTACCTCGAGCTGTACACACTTCAACATTCTACAAGGGGAGCAGCTAGGACGATGTGATTACTTGTAATGATACTATTCGTATCATCTGAGCTGTTTTACTAACTGCGGAATTTTAAACCACTTGATGACTCAGCATAGTTGAATAACTCGCTTCAGCACAGCGTTTTGAGGTTCACTTTTGGTATCCATGTCTGTAATCAGTATCAGAACTTATAGATGTGCGTAGATCTTTACTCAATGTTCCACTAAAAGCTCCGAGTACACTATCCAGAGAAGTTTGAACCCATCTTTTGTTAGTGAACTCGATTTGACATCCCATCACACTTAGCGAAAATCTGCGCCTTAAAGGCACACCTCGCGATGAATTGTGAGAGTATCGCGCGTATTACTGGGCGTAAAGGCCCTGCTTTACCCACTAGTGATGAAAAATTAATCAAATCTCCTCACAACCACCAAAAATAAAGCATCCTGTATCAGTCCTCGTACGAGTATTGGAGGTTGTAGAAGAGCTATTGCTCGATGATATCGCGCAAAATGCTTCGGTATCACCTGTTCTTCCCTGTTGAAGCTTCCTTCACTACTGGAATCGTTGCCTTATCTTGTCTTCTCGCAAGTTTCCTTCTCCACGTAAGAGCCACGTTAGAAATTTGTTCGTCTAAGGCCAGGTGTGATTCGGCTCTGAGGGTGTAGCTCGGTTTGGATAGAGCGCGCCTATCGCCGCGATGATGCACTATCAAGCCGCAACAAGGGTGTAGCCTGGGCACCTATCTAAAGACCTGCTTGTCCCAAGAAAGTAAGACAATAATGTGATTATCCCGTGGTGTGCCTTCAAATGAATGTTCATTTTTGGAGGCAATCCATCCAGTTCATTGTGGACTTCAGGAGTGATGTCGGTAGCACGGTCATGAAGATATAAAAGATTAGAAGTTGTTGTAATGCATTTTGACGATGAATATGTAATCGAAATGTATAAAAAATTTGTGAATTTGATATTTTAGACTCTATTCATCGTCTCAAGCTCACTGTTTGGCTTTTCTTCATGCGGATTCTTCAGGATGATCCAGCTACGTTCACGACAGGTTTGTCAGCTTGTCCTCGTAACAGCCGTAACAGTTACGTGGAATCTGGCACTAAATCAGATTATTTGATATTCAGCATCACCTCTTCCTCCTTGCGAATCTCTTCCTCATCAACTGCGTCTCCATGTTTCTCACGTCTCTATTCAATGTGTTGATTGCCCACAATGATGACTACTGTGGGTTAAGTCTTTGTATTTTTAATTCATGCACGGGTGAATGTATTTCACAAACCAAAAGAGAGCCTCGTTTCATGTAGATGCGAGTGCGTCGTTCAGAAAGTTCTTGCTGTCTCTAATGATCCACTTCCTAAAAAAATTGGTTCAATATTTCTAAAAGTTAAATCCCAGCTTACTTGAATCATATTGGAGCCCGCTTTTTGCTCTGCTCAAACATGGTAACATCTATGCCCTAAGATGGGTTCTGATTTTTTAAATTCTTCTAAGCCAAATGGATGAATGATAGCTTCACACCACAAACGCACCCTTTCTTGACCGCATCAGGGCATGTGATGGGAATCGCTTTCTGTAAAGGTCGATAACGATCTGCACAATGCTCGGACGAAGGCGAAGCTTGTAGCGGTCAGCCTAGTCCGCATTGTGGGGGCGTGGTAGTCTGTGGCTGGAATAATTCATCATAGCTTCATGAATTCCAACGAAACTATCACGGCTGCAAAGTAATATGAGGAGCTCGGTGATATGCATCACAAACTATAGATCATAAGCTCAGTATTGGCCTATAGGAAGGAGCATATCTTTCCAACCCTGAAGAAATTATGTTTAGCTGGGCTACGAAACTCTGCCGCATCCATTATACTCATTTGCCCTGGCTCCCACCGATTACCATTTCTCGAAGCATCTGGACAGCTTCTCTGGGGAGAAACGCTTCGAGACCCAACACGATGTTAAACCTGCTTCAGACGAATTCTTCGCCTATAGGTCTACACATTTCTGACCAACAGAAATAAGGAAGCTTGTATCTTGTCGGCAAAGGTGTGTACAGGGAGTGCCAAAAAATGAAATTTTTTCCTACACTTTCAACCTCACACTAGTCGATTTTAAGCAGATTCTCATGAGGTATTTCCATTCCCAAATTCATGAACACACCTCGTACTATCGCTGAATTCCGCGAGACCCTTCTGCACGAGAAGGATCGTGAGCTCATTCCGAGTGAACATGAGGTGTCACCTCAACACGGCGGAATCCGAGATATCATCGCTCTTGTTCACAACCTTGCTAAGGTCGGTTCACTCTGGGTATCTGTGGAAATTCATTTGACCATTCTGTTTTTGCTAGTTTCCAGCGCCCTTGGTTCCCAAGAACCAGAACGTGCCGTTACCACTAAATCCTCTTCGGAGGCAGGTTTGAGGCATGAAAAATGATACTGCGGGTCATAGCAGCGTTGTCCGAGCAGCAAAGATTCTGTGACATGAACCGAAGGGCCAATCCTTAGCAAGCTTCCCTACCCACCACGGAACATGGCTCCACTGTTTTAGGCGGACCTTGATACGTAGTGAGCCACAGCTCGTTCCGGCTTTTAGAGGAGCATTTCGGAAATATTTCCCTTTCGTTTCTCTATGTTTCGTATACTTGGCGGATGTCAGTCTTGAGCAAGATTGCTTTTTTTGGCACCCCCTGTAGATCCCTATAGTTCTTGTCTCTAAAATTCTGTATGAGCCGAGGTATGCGCATTTGGAATTTGGGGTCCGAAAACGCAAGAACTTTTCGAACGACCGGATACTTCAGTGGAGTATGCGGAATTTCAGCTTTAACATGGAATTGAATATTTGCTTAATTCAAGGCTTAGGACTGCAGTACATTCGACGTTCATTGATCTCACGTGCAATAGTGTCACAAAAAATTACATTTTCTCACATTTCGTCGTAGTTCTGGGAAAGTGCACGGTCACATAGCCTGGATCCCCACTGGTAACGATGGAACCGTATCGACCTCACTCATTTAAACGTTTAATCGTTAAAGTATGTCGTGCGTGCTCCTGTGAACACTTGCCAATGACAGTCCAGAGGATTTTTTTTCTTAAGCGTTTGTCCCACTCAAATGCGGGGTCCGCTTTCCTTGTACGTTGGCGCCACTCTTCTCGATTGAATGCCTGCCGGGGTTATGCCAGCTAGTCCACAGTCTGCACGTAATGTGTCGAGTCAGCGCTGCTTGACCGTCCTTTCGGCCGCACTCCGTTCACGTTGGTTGAGAGAAAGGCCTGATTTGCACGCGGCGTTTTCACTAGCTCGCAGGACGTGGCCATACCATCGCAGCCGAGCTTCGCGTATTTTGTCAGTTATTGGAGCACTCCAAGTTTTTGCCTTACGGTGTCATTCCGAACATGTTCCAAACGCGTTATTCTGGCCTCAAATGCAGCATTTTCTCCACCATGCTTTTCGTGCTTACATCTTTAGTGTGGCCACGTTTCAGCTCTATAGATCGCGACTGGGTGAACGACGCTTTTACAGATCTTCGACCTGAGTCGTTCTAATATATTCTTGTCGCAGAGAACGCTCGTCACCGAGCGCCATTTCGTTCAGGCGGAGCTAATGCGTGAATTGACTTCGTGCTGCCGTCGGATGTAATGTCGAGCCAAGATAATTGGAGCTGGTTGTACGTGAAAGCACAGTGCTATTGATCAAAATGGAGCTTGAGTCGTTCATGCCTGTCGTCATATATTCAGTCTTCCGGACATTCAATCTAAGTCAGAACGCTGTCAAGCGATCGCACCATGTTTGTACTCCCTTTTCGAGTTCCTTTTTGTCTCCACAAGCAAGCATAACGTCACCAGGTACAACGGAATCGCCAAACTTTTCTGCTAGCCTTCGGAAACCTTCTTCTCTTTGATGATTAGGTTGAAGAACTTTGTGAGCCATTCAGCTGCGTTCCAGTACCGTGACTGCCAGAGATCAGCTGCTATGTCATCAGGTCCTGTCGCTTTCCGTGGCTTCATCTTCTTCATCCCTCTTCAGTTTCATTAACTGCAATCTCCTGGACAGGGCCAAATGTTGTGGTGCAGAAGGGATGGGTGGATGGGTAGATCCCTCAGTGCATATTTGCTCGAAGTACTCACGCCATCTCTTCAGCACTTTCCTGCGATCCATTCTGAGTTGTCCTTTGTCGTCGTTGATGCCATGGAACTTTTCGATATCTTCTTTCGCTTTGGCATTGTCGAGCCTTGGCAAGTCGGCGAAGGTATCTTTTCCCGTCACGTGTTTCAAGTCTTTCGTTGATAAACTCAAAATGGGCAGCTTTAGCAGCAGCCACAGACTTCTTTGCCGCAGTTTTTGTTTCACAATACTTCAGCCAGTTTTCGACAGTCTTGTCATTGAGGAATGAGTGATGGAGTCTCTTCTTTTCACGCACTTTTCTTCTGACGTCGTCTGTCTACAGCCATGCTTGCTTGTCAATATTACGCCGACCTTGCTTCGTAGTACCGAGTTCAGAGCGAGTAGCGTGCGTTATTGACTCGGTTGACATTGACCCTTTTCCAAGTCTCCTCAGCAGTGGTTATTTCTGGTAGTCGTATACGAGAAATGACAGCCGGTTCTCTATTCTTCAGCTGCCACCATTTGTTTCTCGTTGATCCACTCACTTCAAGTGTTTCAAGCTTGGAGGTGTTATTTTCAGTGTGCAGATCAGCGATCGATGTTGTGTGGCGACTGTTTTGTAGGGTTACCTTCGCGTCTGTGACAAGCCCTTGGCCTCTCCGGCTGACAAGAATGAAGTCGATCTGTATTCTAGTTTTCCCGTTGTGGAATGTTATGAGATGAAAGTCACGCTTCCGAAATTTCGTGTTCACGATTGTGCGAGTTTGCGCACACGAGAATTCGCTCGCCATCTTCGTTACGTGACCCGTAGCCGAAGCCACCATGACAACTGTAGTCATCCTTTGTGGCACCAATGTGACCATCAAGATCTCCCGCGACAATGATAGCGTCCTCTGATGGTACTTCAGCTGTCTTCTCGTCGAGCCGGTTGCAGAATTCAGATTTAACTGATTCAGAGCAGTCAGAGCAGTTGTGGGGCATATGTAGAGAAGAAATGGTAACGTTTCTGTTCGACAACGAAGATAATTTTCACCAAACGGTCATCGTATCGTTCAATGCTTGCGATTGACTCGCGAAAACGGTCCCTGACGATAATAACGACACCGTTAAGAGGCTTAAGGCCGCCACAGAGAATGGCTTTGAATCCACGGCCAAGTTCCCTTGACTTGTTACTCGACCATCTCGTTTCTTGCACTGCGCATATGTCGACACGTCTTCGTTCTAAAGACTCCGCCGGCTCGCACGAATGGCTTGTCAGTGATCCGACATTCAACGTTCCGATGCGCGTCTTCCAAGCATTATCAAACATTTGGACTAGCTCAGTTGCCCTCCGATGTCGTCCTTGCACCGGTGACCCTCGCATATTTATCACACTTGCCGGGCGGTGACCCTCGCATATTTTCCACTTCCGGGCTTTGCAAGTGCGCGTCGGTTCCCGCGGACGTCGTAGCACTTCTACGAATTCCATTGGGTGGCATCAAACCATTTGATGTGACGGGGGTTCATAGACCGGCCTGTCACGAAGGCCTGTCGTCTGCATCGAGTGCCCGCGTTCAGCTCGGCCTGCTGCGCAGCGAGCAGTGTCCAGTGGCACTACTAGGAGGAGCGGACGTCACCACCAATGACAGTTCCGTGGATGATTAAGACATTCAAAGTAGGCCAGCTTGCCGTGGATTGTTGCGGCGACGCCCCTTTGCGCACGGGTATTTCACCACCGGAATAGCAAGGCACTCGCTGCACACAGTGACTCATGGGTGTTTACTACTAGAGTAGAAAGTTCGCATGGCCGCGTTCGACGCGGCCATACGAACTGGTGCGAATATAGGGGCGCCACACTAGTTGAGTTTTGAAGCGCTTGCGCCTACGCCATCATCACTCCAGAACCCATCCGATACGGCGCGCACAGCTCGCGCAATCACGTCGCACGCTGGACTACGCAGCTCGAGTTTTCTATCCTAATGGCTCTCATGGGAAGACCCATTAATGGTCGCGACCTAGCTTGAATGCATTAAGCTACACCCTATGAGTGCAGGGTAAGGTCAGGTAAGGATTGGTGTCGGACGGGTAGTTGTATTCGGAGTTTGAAGTGGATATTTCCAAATTGTCCTTGAAAAAATCCATCCTCGACACCTCGTACTTGCGAGGAAAGTTTGAACTGATGAGGCGAGGCTGATGGGTTTCTTCGAGGAGACGTGCTGGAGTATAGGCGCAGACATCCTTTTGGATGCATAGACCGGAGGAACGTGGTCGTTTTTTTCTCAAATCACTTTGGTGTCGGGCTTTACTGTACTTGCGTGTGCTCTCCTTCTAGAAAACGCGAGATGTGATATAATAAAACGAAGTCCGATATGATGAAAGTTCTGTGTGTTCTACTCGAATACGGAACCCATGGCGTCTCAAAATAGTGGTAGTGTCAAACGAATCTGAGCAAAAACACAAGCTCTTTTCATTCCACTTTTCATTCATAAGCAATTTCGGTTATTATTATTGCAAAATTTGCAGCGACATGGGCTGCTGTCCTGATTCTGCACGGAGCAATTCTCGTTCTGACCAATGTTGTATTCTGTGTGTTCGCGAGTTCAGAAGCTGCAGATTGGACCAAAGACGGCTATGAGGACTCTTCGATACGACCGGCGAGGGAAGATCCATTACCACAGCGACCTCTTTGAATCCTCTCAATCTGGCGACTTTCTTAGCACAATTCAAATGACGTCTCTTGTTGACTGCTCATTGTTCGAGATGTGCCGGTTGTTTCCAGCCTTTTGAATACTTCAGATGTCCGTCCCCTTTGATATCTAAGTAGATCAGCCATAGCAACTCGATTTATTTTGCCTTTTACACTCATAAGGTTTGCAGATCGAGAACGAATCAGTTCAGCACATTGATTCATGAACATTAACCACACAGTTCAACATCGGTTCATAAACTTTTTCATCTGTGTTGAAGTCTGTTTCACAGCCAGAATACTGTAGCTGTAACAGTCACGCGTCAACGTTTGTTCTGTTGGTTGGTTACAATTTTGGAGAAAAACTGTAGTTCAAGCCAAAGTTAAAAAGAGAGCTCGTGCATTCAGCTTGCAGCAATGCCAAAATGTGGCAGGTGGGACAATTATCGTTTGTTGAAAATAAAGGTGAAAATCGATACAAGTTCGACTTTTGCAGCCGATATGATGTCGTCACTGACACATCGATCGGAACCAAACGGATCGGTGGTGGGTGGCGGCATGTGGACCACGTGAAAGCTTTTTGCAAGAGCTTAGCCGACGGGGGTTCGACGGCCGACGTGGTGCTTTTTTAGAGACTTCCTTTGAGGTAATGAAATGGGAAGTCTAGAGGATTATTATTCTGAAAAATATGCGCGTGCATTCGGTTCTCTACGCTGGAGGATGGTGCAAAGTTCGTTCTACAGGGTATCCCCAAAATTATTAGTGGATGAGTTCGTATTTCTTTGTGTACCCCTTTACAAACTGTATCGACTCTTTTTGTTTTGTTTGCTGCTCAAAATCAGTATTTGCAAATTATTCCTCCACCCAGATGCATGCTTATCGGTATAAAGCTGATATCTTTGAAATTGTCAAAACCTGATCAAATGCGTTCCACTGGTATTTGCTTCGTTGCTCAGAAGAGTACATGATGCCGAGGATGTCTCATTACCGGCGATCAGGTCCCAGTAATGATTTGGGGTACAACCATGATACGCTGTTGGTATCCGTCAGTTTCGGCGTAAAGCTTGAGGAAATGTGAACATTGTTGCGGCTCGTCGGACGGTTCCCTCCTAAACGCCAGCGCAACAGCCATCGTGGTTCCGGATCTCCGGGCCCCGCGCCACCTGGCTGCTATGCCTGCGGGTTGTCAAGGTCCACGTGGGCCCCCCAGGAACCGTACTGCTTTCCACACAGCATGACCGCCGACTCCCGGAGGTATGTGTTCTACTCTTCTACCCTATAAGACTACCCTCAGAACAACAGCAAGTACATGAACTACGCCAACTTATTTATTGCACACATACTATTCACAATAGTCGACCTACTCTCATATCCTGCCGGGTCTAAGGTGCGACCGTGCTTCGTCCCCTTCCCCCCCCCCCCCAAAGGTCAACTAAAAGAATATTAGCGGTAAGTGTGGTAACTCCTGCACCCTGCAGGCTATCACCTCGCCTGCAGCCGTCCACGTCCTTGGGTCTAGCGGACGTGAGCACACCAGCGCTCAACCAAGCCGACCGCGGTCCGCCCGACTACACCACGTCATGACGGCCTGCAGAGCTATTCACAACAGCTGACCTACTCTCATATCTCAAGTAGTTCAACAGTCGACGGGGTCATGCTCTCACCCTTCAGTCCGGCCTGGCATCCTAGCAGCTAATGCCCGGTGTCCCTCTCTTCCCGGAGGGAAAGGCATATGATCACCGAGTGGCAGAGGCGGCTCCTTTTATAGAGTCACGACTGGAGGCGGGGCCGGACAAGCAGTGCGCCCACAGGGACAGTCGCGATCCGCGACAAACATGACAAGCTCCAAAGCAAGAGATGACGGATCATTGGCCTCACCAGTATTCGCACTAGCTTATAAGTCAAACTGATTCGAAAGATGTGCTAATTCGATCTGCCCGGATTCATCACTTTCAGAAACCCGCCAAACTTGTCGAATAAATACCTTTGATCTCTAATCGCGGTATCCAACCGAATGTGAGGTCTGTTGTGTTAGTCATCCTAGTATGGAGTCATCTAAAGTAGCTCTGAGGAAGGTATGGGAAAGCATAATTAGAAGCGTGTAACGTGGGATTGAGTGGTGAAGAGAATTTGTGCTTTTAGCTAGTGCAGGACAACTTACATTATGACTGCTGCATTATTTATGATACCAGCAGGGTTGGCCGGCGTCAGCCGGCCATCCCTCTTGGACTCGGATTGGCCTACTTCGCCGCCTCCCCAGGGCGGCTACACGGCTTTGTAGCAAGGAGCGAATTTCGGCTCGCCGCGCTGGCGGCGAGCCGACTTTCGCATGCGCGCTCCGCGCGCATTGCAGCAAGAATAGGCCCTGTATATAGGGAACACACATTGCAGCAGGGAATGGATAATATGCGGCTTGTATGTATTGCAGGCAAACCTCCAACTATCATCGGTTTTGGTTGAAACTTTGAGACACCATACCCGGGTGGGGGTAATTACGCCAAAAATCCGCGTTGCCGCCCTCGGCGAGCCCGTGTTGAATTATATCGTCTCGAAAAACCTGCTCATCTAAGATGGCGATCGTATCCAAACCTGAGGTGCGACAGCGCGGGCGTGCGCATCATTGCTGGGGCGCGCCAAACCTTTTGACAAATGAGGGATGGAGTGGCGCCGTAGCGATTTCAACATAGATGCCGAGATCTAATCACATTTATACTTTGCCTTATGTAGTTTGCTACATCATGCGCTATAAAAAGTCTAGATGTAGGAAGATTTTTCTATTCCTTTCGATACCTCAAAACCGATGACCAATGATCAGCTACTGATAGTGTGAAAAGGGTCTGAAGAACTGACGTTTCACGATTTTCCTTGTTGAAAAATCAAACACTTTGAAGACTCAGTTTTGCGCTCATTATATTCAATCACTAAATGAAAATGGACTCTTCCATCGGTCATCCGTCTCTAGAGCAGCATAAAAGTAGATGCAGCGGTGCTAATATAGATGTGGAGAGGCCCTCACTGTTGCACTCAATCGAAACCGTTATACAATCATCAGTTTGTGCACTCAGGTGTATAATTTTACCCAAGCCTTTTTTAGGAGGGATAGGGACTTCCCCCTAAAGAAAGCCTTGGGCTGAAAACCTAGGCAAAAGTAGCACGCGACGCAAAGCACAGTGAAGTGCCCCCACCAACTACATTAGCACCGGGTGAAGGGAGGTGTTCAAAGTAATTGTGGGTCGAATTCAGACAGAAGCCGTGGAATTCAAGAGTGCGAAAATGGTTAGATACGTTGTGTAACAGAACGAGGGGTCATCGCTAAATCAATACGACAAACGATTTACGAGTAATGCAGACTGTAACGAGATATCAGATACAAACAAAACGTCCTACGAGATATCCACCCTCAGTACGGCGTCGCTTAGCGCGCCCCAGCAACGATGCGCACGCGACCGCCCGCTGTCGTGCCTTAGGTTTAGATACGATCGCCATCTTAGATGTGCAGGTTTCCTGAGACGATATAACACAACTCCGAGAAATAAGTCCCCCTTCTCACCGTTGATCCAAGTGTGTAAAGCACAATCGAAGAGGGGCAAGCCACGTTAAAAGGAGCTGCAGTTGTGGAGGTGTCTTTTTGTGAGCTCGGAGGCGCTCCGTAGTAGTTGACTTTTGAAGATTGAAAGCTTCGGGAGGACGTGCTTGTATCAGTTCTAGGAGAAATGTTGGCCTTAACTGAATGCCGAGATACACTTGATTATAACACATCACTTCCTAATGGTAACGGAAGACAAACAGCTACTTATTGAGTGGGCTACTAATATTGGAATTATGGCCGAGCTAGGCTTAGAACTTATGCACTCTGTACACATGGGTTGGCCCCTACTCAATCCTAACTTGACCGACTTCCACAGGTCCATGCCTAACTTGCTTGTTGTGTGCTCCCTACACCTTATTCAGTCATTACCCAGTCCTAACTTGTACTACCTCCACAGACCCATTCCTGACCTTCCCGGTTTTCGCAAGCCAAGTGCTTAAATTCGAGCACTGGGCGGGGCTAGGCTTAGTGCTTATGATCTTCGTATTATGATCTCGTGCACTTTGGAACTTGCCCGTCCTCTCCACGTCGCAGTTGAACTAAGAGTGCTGTTTGACAAACAGATGCGCACAAACACGTCAAACTCTGGTTGAACTGAGTGCATGTAACAAACGGACGGACACACACACAAACACACCAAACTTCTGCTTTATATGTACGTATAGGATGAGTAAAGTTGTTAATGAGTTAATTTTTCATTCGCTCTGTTAGGCTTAACAAAATGTCGCAGTTACAGGCACCCGTATTTTTCGGGAACTTTGTCGCATTCTGTTTCGTCATTCCCCCTCACCATCAGTGTTGGAAAAACGGCGAAAGCAAGTCCTCGACGACTATCACTGATTGGAGGCTTTTCTTCATCGGGATTCAGACGATTTTATTCCGCTCTTTCTCCTCTGTCGCATTGATTGGCATTTCTACATGGTGCTAATTCCGATAAGGAGGAGAGAGCTTTCCATATCCCGCTATCGGTGAAAGGCCTCTCACCACGAGTTGCAGCAATCTGTTATTTTGGACCCATAATGAATTATAGTGAACCACATTCTCTTTCTAAGCGCGGAGGTGGTTTAGTGACAGGTGGTGCGTACTTCCCCTCGCATGTTGCAGAGATCAGATTTCGTATCAATGTCCGCCCAAGGCAGTCAAGCCTTCCTTTCCTCCCGGTTAGATGAATCGGTACCAGACTCGTCTGGAAGGAACTGTCTTAAGCATCAGCTAGTCCCCGCAAGTCATTGTATAGGCCGAATCGCATTCACCTGCCACCGCGGTTCTGACTAGAATGCGGGGTGCATCTACAAAAGGGATTGATTAACGTTAAAGCAACTTTCTTTTTTTCAACTGAAAATCTACTAGACTTGTAAAGTCCTCCACCTTCACCCTTCGAAATTCCTTACATTTCATAATCTCGTAAAGTATTAGAGGGCAACATGGGTATCGGACTGGATTCGCCATCACACGCTGAATGGACAATTTCCGACATTTCCCATAAAACTTTTATTTCGGAGCAAACGGACACAACTGATACTGGCATCAACCAGGGAAGTGGTCCATTTTGCTACAAACACAGCGAAGATTCTGAAGCGAAAGAGAAGAGATTGGCGTTTTTACACATTTCTGTTGAGCATGCGAACTATGAAAAAATCAATCGCAACCAATGGAATAGAGTTCCAGCAATTAATGGGAGGAACACGATACGTAACAAATCGATCAATTAGGAGGTCCCATTACGCGTAGAGCGTTTGCTTCTTAGTGATCGCCTGACGACAAATATGACAGGATTTCAGCAACGGAGTGCAGTCTGAACACGCCGTGTGACCACAGTTGAAGACGATCTGAAAAAATGACTCTCAAAAAACAGTCTAGCCGCTTCTTGAGCTACTTCTGCGCAAGGACATACACTAGGACGGGCGTCCATACAGATGGTACACGACGTCTCCATCTCCAGCTGAGCCAGCTTCTCACGCAGCTCCTCCAACTCACGTAGCTTTTCTAAAAGTTATCTGTATGATTTGTGAATAGGTAAGAACATTTTGCGAAGCAATCCTATTATGATGGGAGCTATCTTGCAGGACGCCGGGCGACTCATGCGTATATTCTTGCCTAGGCGTCGGTGGAAGAGAGGAGGTGTTTGGTACCCTCTGGGATAGCACCCCTTTTTGCCATATCCAACTGTGAAAATGACGAAAATGGTCAAATTTTCCCTTTACACTATTAATGTCACCAAATGACGCTCCCCACACATGTATTAGGTTGTTCCGAAATTCTTGTCGTATTTTTTCAAAAAAAAATCAGTAACTCTTGTTCACTTCGAAGCAGGTCCAGGAGGTTCAGAAATATGGTAGAACGTTCCCCAAGCTTTCTAAGAAAATATATATAGACCCACCAGATCCCGTGGAGAGAGCTACAATGCCCGTTGTCGATACCCACCCAACTCGCGGTGTCATCTATTATATTATGAGCGGTCTTGCGGCACCAAAACGGCGGAAGCTTGCCACTCCATCAGCGCTGCATTAGGCAAGGGATGTGTGAGCTACGTGACCGTGCGGCGCTGGTGCATCAGCTTCAGCAACGGCGAGATTGACATGAAGGACAAACCACGCCAGGGACTGTGCTGGTTCTGGGACGCGGAAGGAATGCTTTTCCGCGAGGTGCTGGTACAAGGCGAGGCAGTCACCGCTACCGTATGCACCCACCAGCTCCAGCAGCTCACCGTCGCTGTTCGAGAAAAGTGCCGGGAAAGGTCCGCGGTCACCCTTTTCATGACGAGGCCAGCTCCCATTTCGCTCCCATTTCGCGAAAAGTACCCAGGCCAAGTTGTAGGAGCTCGGCTGGGATGTGCTGCCCCACCCGCCATACTCTCCACACATTGCCCCTTCTGGTTATCTCCTTATCCATCCTCTCGAATCCTCCCAGGCCTAGAGAAATTCGTTGATTATGACTTGCTTGCGAAGGCGATCGCCGACTTCTTCGACTCTCAGAACCCAGAGTTCTGGGAGAAGAGAACCAACGATTTTCCTATAAAGTGGCAGAGGGTTGCCGATAACAATGGTCAATACGTTGTTGCCTAATTGTTATTTGTTGGACGAAAAAAAATAAAAAGTGATGATCGAAATAAATACTACAAGACTTTTGGAACAACCTAATATAAAATGGATACAGGGTTCGCGCTTGCAAAATCAATACCTATTTCAGGGCGACTGAGGTGATGGGGTGCTTGAAATGCAAGCGTAACGTCAACGCCTCCTTTGGATGTGTCTTGTTTTCGAACCGTTTAACGGAGGCATACGATTAACCAACCACGTTCAGCGTCCAGCTTAGCTTGCTTAGCTGCTGCTGCTGCGATTCGTTCGATTTCCTCCTCGGCCAAAATTCGACGCTGCTCTTCTTCAGACACTGCAGCAGTTCGTGAAAGCGCAGCACCTATCTGCACTTCGACACCATCTTGAAACAGATTAGTGTAAAATTGGTAGCTTTTAGAGATCATAACAATCCATGTGCGTGCTACGTTACGTACACCTGGTGATTGAGGTAGAATACTGCATCACTTATAGGCGAATAGTCGAAAAGGATCAACTCTAATATGTACCGATCGCCCCACTCGTTCGGTCAAGAGATGGCGGCTGCGTCCATCAGCACGCTGTCAATTCTCAATGGACCGCACTCATAGTATGCGGCGACGCAACTCGCACGATGCCGTGAACTAATTGTACCGCTCTGATGGATACTCTCAGATATTCAGCCCATTTTCTGATCGATGGCAAGTCATCTTGCACACTTTGGACCAGCCCTTCAGACCTGTGTATGAAAATGAAAAACGATTTGATAATCAGCACCTCTGAATGCGACATAAACAAGACGGCTCTACGCAGTATTATACATCCTCCTCTATGGGGGCAAAAAGCAGCCCTCATACATTGCTGAAGTGACGGCATGCCTGCCGATGGGAAGACATGGCTCCGTTGACATGCAGCCAGACAGAGTGGCACACGCGGAAACGCAGAGACGGCGCAACCACTCCGTGTGCGGGTACTTACGACAAATTTTCGCGCGACGAGGGCTCGGCAGGTGCGAGTACCAGTGGCAGGGCATGGCAGCGTTCAAGCGAGGCAGTGTGGCGTGGGGTGGAGGAGGCAGGGTGGAATGGGAAGCAGCGTGGCATGGGTGGAAGTGCAGAGGTGATGCAGCCACGCTCTGCCGGGCTTCCAAAGGCAATCGATCCAGCAAGTCTACTGGTGGGGCCGCGAAGCGACTTTTGTCGTAAGTACACACATCCAGCCACTACCAGTCGCCAGCATCGCCGAGTATGTATGAGGCGGCCCAAAATCTACGTCGCAAAGAAGGAAGTGGAAACTCACCCGATATGGCTTTTGCGATAAGTTGGTAGCACAGCGGACACCTTCGCAGTGGAGTACTTCTGGCGCACTGCTTACAGACTACTCGATGACCGCATGGAACGAAACACACATCTGCTTGAGAATCCTAGAACAGAACTGCAGACATACTTCTTCATATAAAAGACAGCTGAACCTCACCTCGCAATTGAACGTGCACATTGTGACGCCTGACGGATCGAACTCGACAAACGTGGCTTTCGTCATTGGTAAGCACGACCTGTAATGCCGCATCATAAAGTGAGACACCAGCCATAACGGATTAGGACGTCAGCCCCTCACTATACCTTTGAAATCGGCCACTGTACATGGGGGCTCGTTGTACAAATTAACCTCACCGCGAAGGATCGCTAACGAAAGAGAAAGAAGACAATGATAGCGAAGTGATAAGTACGAAATGATATGGATGATGAGCTGACCTCGGACGTTTTTCCATAATATCGCTTAGAAGAATTCGAATTCGCTCATCTAAGCATCCCTCTAACACCGAAACTCCGAATCGATCACTGAAAGCCACAAAAAAATATGCATAAGTATACAGGGTGGCTCCTAATTATTTGCGCATAGATTATTACTGATAACTTCAACAAAAGCAACGGTTACACAATCTGATACAACTTCTATATAGGGCAGTGCATAATAATCATTCACTCGGGAAGATGTTCGAAATGAGCTCCTCTTGCAGTAATGCAGGCTTTCAGTCTCTCCCCCACCGACATCACTGTGGGCCGCAGGAAGATGACGTCGATATCGTCCCACTGTTTCTGAAGTGAAGCTTTGCGAGCTTTCAAACTTTGGTGCCTATTTGAGGAGACCTTCTGCTGCAAGTAGCCCCACACAGCGAAATCCATCGGATTCAGATCAGGCGAGTTAGGTGGCCAGAAGTACTTTGTCCAGTAGCCAGGGAAGTGACTCTCGCAGGATGCCAGTGTGGATCTAGCAGAATGAGCAGGTGCCAGTCCTGTTGGAGCACGCATTGACCACTGACAAAACTTTCAGCAACCCAGGGGAGTCTTTGAGTGCTATCTTCCCAAGGAACAAGATTTTATCAGGTTGTTGGGAGCGTTTGAGCCGATTTTCGCAATTTCCAATTCGGGAGATCATAACTCGGGTCAAACTGCATCTTTTCCCACAAAATGAGCACCATTTGATTCGCTACACTTTTGGCAATATCACGGATACTTGCATATCTCATTTTGATGAAGGGCTGATGATTTATAGTGGGACGATTTCGACATCAATTTCCTGCGGCCCACAGTGATGTCGTACGGAGAGAGTGGAGTAGAGATCGAAGGCCTGTATTACTGCAAGAGGAGCTCATTTCGAACATCTTCCCGAGTGAATGATTATTATGCACTGATCTATATAGAAGTTGTATCAGATTGTGTAACCGTTGTTTTTTGTTGAAGTTATTAGTAATAGACTACGCCAAACTACGCGCAAATAATTAGGAGCCACCCTGTATACACCACATTGCCCCCACTATTCTATACATGATTTGTTCAGAATGTTAGTGGGGCCAGTGGGATCTGTGAGCATTGGCGTGCGATACAGTGTTATTCAGTCGTGAAACGCGGAATGGCGTCTTTCCCCTCTCGCCTTTTTCTGAGCGTGGCATAGCCTCCACTTCAACCCCGAGAATGCACGTCTCTCGTTAATGAATACCTGAATAACTCCTCATGCCTATGAGAAAGGATTTGTGTGAGAGACGTGGTGTAAAGAAACTCACTAAAAAGCGATAGCGGTGATTTGGTAGTGGTGGGTACGCGTTGTTCGGGTCATAACAAAGAGCTAATAACAGTTGCTTTCTGAGTTTTCTCTCTCCCTGAATGTCCATAGGAACCCCTTTCGGCTCTTCTCTGGCGATGTCAATCGTTTGTTCCATATGCAACGCAAAGAAGCATGCTCATACTTACATCAAAGAAAGATCAGCACCGCGAGCGGTAAGGAAACAGAGACAAGCGAACTGCCAGTGTGGTCGAACACGACTCGCAATATCGTGCAGATTCTGAAATCACATAGAATAGGGTTTGTAAACGAAAAATTGTCGAACACTCTCAGTTCAGAACGATGGGCACCGCTTCATTCCATTCTCCTCTCCCGGCCCCGTGCACACAGTAGGTGCCTGATAAGCTTCATTAAGATCAGAGTCAGGAGTGACGTCGAGGAGAATTCAAAAAAAATATGACTCCTCCCCCTAGAGGAAGGGGCCTATACACGATCCACATCCCCTCGCCATTATCTGGAATTTCCTTGGTTCTATACCACGGCAGTGCGATTCACCAAGAATATTAAAGGAATCGTCCACGGAAAATGAGTTTTTGTGTTACCCATATGTTTATGTTGTATTTGCCTAATGTTGGCCTCATGCAAAATTTCACGCGAAAAAATGTGAATCTGGCTGAGATACAGCACCACAAAGTGCGGTCCCAGTGGGCGGGGCCTCCTTGTAAAAGCCTCGTACCGCGTCCGCCGTGGTCGGAGACGCATTGTAGGAACAGAAGGTTACGTAAACAGTCCTACTCTCCGTTCCCAACGGCGGCGGAAGACGGGACGAGGCTTTTACACGGAGGCCCCGCCCACTGGGACCGCACTTTGTGGTGCTGTATCTCAGCCAGATTCACATTTTTTCGCGTGAAATTTTGCATGAGGCCAACATTAGGCAAATACAACACAAATACATGGGTAACACAAAAACTCATCTTCCGTGGATGATTCCTTTAAGATCCTATAGTAAAAAAGTGAGATCCAGCTTGTGACAAAGCAAAAAAGAAGATCCTACCAAAATTCGTCACTCATTCCGAAGCGGAATCACCGCCCACAATGGGTCATGTGCTCATCTTCTGATGACAGAGAAGAAGGATAAAAAGTCGTACAGGAATGTGGCACGGATAATGGAAAAAAGTAAGGATGAAAACTAGAATTTAAATAAAAGCCAGATAGTACGCTCCATTGCAATTGTCGTCTAGGACTGCGGTAACGACGCGGCAGTCGCAACGAAGCGGTTATCTTCTGCAGCAGTTGGGTCCATACTGGATCCAGTCCATCGCACAGTACTTCGCGAATGACACGACAGTGTTATGTAATGGGCAAATGATCCATACTGATCAAACGATACCGAAAATGTCCATATCTCACAGTTTCAGATTATGGTAAGGGCAGTACTGAGAGCTAGCACAACTGGTATCCCAACCAGTCCCGACCACTATTTGTTATTCCACATTATTTAGCAGGTAGCAGCTGATAAGGGCTGGGAAGAACCCTCAATAGGCAAATGTCGCGAAATCCGTTTCGCCTTTAATGTAAGCGCAGTTCGCACTCTGTGGGTAGTTCACCACATGCTCTCTCTTACGCGGTGGGCGCAGACGAAGCGACGAAAAGGGGAGAAAGCCTGTGCCCAATGACGACGAACCGACGCAAGCTCGCGTCGCGGTAGTGCCTACCTCTGCACATTTGTCCGTTTACCACTCCCCACACACGTACAGTACGCTCAAAAGTCTTCGGCCAAAACTCTTTCGTCATAACTTTTTTCTACCTGACCAAATTTGACAAAATTTTAATATGTTATGCCTGAACCTATTGCCAACATTTCCTTCTACTTGAGTGCCGCTTGACACTTTTCATGGTTTTTTACAAGAATTTACTACAGGACCACCCAAAAAAAGTAAAAGGCTTGGTCAAGGGGAACGGCTTTCTCTACAAAAACAAAACGAGCAAGCCTCAGAGAACATAAATATATTTTAGAAAGACCACGACTTCTGATGACAGCGGCACAGCGGGACGGCGTAGCGATGGCACTCCAAAAACAAAAAATTTCATATAACTGCGTAACGTATACCGTTGAGCGCCAAAATAGTATATTAAGTATGCAGTGAATCCAAGTACAACATACTAAAATTTCTCTCAGATCGGTGCAGTTGCAAAAAAGTTACAAGTGAAAAACCCCAAGTGAAAGACCATTTTGCCGAAGATTTGAGCGCTACTGTATCCACCACCAGCATATAAGAAATAGATGCTTCGCAAGGGGATAAACGGCTACCAGTTGATGTAATCGAATACAAAATCATCGATTACTGAACTATCCTCAGATAGTGACTACTACATCCAGCGTGGTTAACGATTATTGGATAAACACATTATGACCGTGATCCATTTACGTTGTAACCGATATCATAGGAACAGGACTTACCGACCGCTAAATCATTTACACCTTCAAAAAGTGATATCCTTGAGCAAGCGTGTATACTGTGAACTCCGATATTAGTAGCAACGGGAAGCTTCGACTGCTAAACTACGTGAAATCCCGAGTAATGATCATATTCATGAAGGTATCATTTAAAGACACCGGTAGGGGCAAATTTAGCAAATTGGGAGATCACGAAAGTAGAGGTGCTCAGCAATATAACAGCAGAGAAAGAAGGACATAAACCGGCAAAAAAAACGAGAAATAGGAACTCGAAAATCCCCACTCTCTCTCTCGTCCTCTGCGTCTCTAGCCGGAGTGGACTGAAGACAGGCCACAGTCCAAACCAGCCGGGGGTGTGCTGCAAGTGTTCCGGTGCCTAGTGTGGGGCCAGGTCACTCAGTGGTGGGTTTACTTCACGAGGCGATTGGTTTACTGCCAATTTCAAGATCTTGGAGTAGCTGGTCTACCTATGTCAAAGATAAGAGTCGAAGAGTAAAGGCAGACCCCAGGCTGGGGTGGGCGCGGAGCTGTTGCGCTAGATTCTCTGGCTCTGCACGCTCCAGAAACTGACACCCACGCCTCGGTAAAGGTACAGCCTACGTGGCTTGGGTCCAACTATCCATCCACCGCAGGATGTGATATCCCAATAATCCTGGAATATGCCTTTAAAGGCACACCACGCGATAATCAAAGTGGTCCTTACCTTCTGTGGGCAGGTAGACCCTTGGATGGTCGTCAAGACTGCACCCTTTTCGCGGCGCCACGGCTCACCCCCGCCGCGCACGGCCTGGTCGACCTGAGTCGAGTTGAGCCCATCGAGCCTAATCACACTCGGCTTAGACGAGAGGGAAACTTACGATAAGACAAGATAAGGCAGCGATATCAATAGCGAAGGTAGCTTCAACAGGGAAGAATAGGTGATATCGTAGCATTTTGCGCAATATTATCGAGCAAAAACTATTTCTAGTCTCCAATACTCGTACGAGGACTGAGGGCAGGGAGCTTTATTTTTGGTAGTTGTAAAGGGTTTTGATTCATATTTTTTCACTAGTGGGTAAACCAGGGCCTCTACATCCTGTGACACGCGCGATAGCTTTCACAATTTTTCGCGATGTGTGCCTTTAAAGACACCAGACGGGTAATTTTGGCTTACGTTAGAACAGACATAGTGTGGACGAATTTAAGTGGCCGCCATTGCACAAACTCGCCAATTTGACGCCTTGGCATGGTACCAAAAGAAGATGTTTTTATTATAAAGTTGTTCTCTTCTTTTACTTTTTCTTTTGTTCTTTCTTATATTGTTTCTAAATGTACTTACATGAATGCTAATGTAGTTAGGAATGGCCACTCCAGTGCACTGGAAGTCAGGTGCTACAACTAACGTTGACCCACGGCCCGTCTCCTACAGCGGACAACTCGGAATGGATGCGCTGGATGCGAATGGGATGCGAATACACACCGCAGCGTCGCCCTTTTGAGTCCGGGTTTTTTCGCCTATTATCGCTTCTAACCTTGAGTGTTCATTACAAAGTGCTCATTTCTTTGCATCTCCCTCTTGTTTCGGACCCCCTTCCGGTTCCATTAAGCAAGCTTTCAGTACTGCGTCTATCACAGTGTGGAATTATGCGATACTGACTTCTTTGTTTTCGGTCGGTCAGTATCGACCATTTTCCCATTACGTAATTCTATTGAGCGATTCTCGCAGTGCTGTGCGACAGCTCAACTGGCATTTACATACCGACATACAGGCCGACATGACAGACATACCGACAAGCAGACCCACAAAGTTGCTGGTATATATAGTGTACTGCTCCAATATCGGGTGGTCAGTGTCAGCCAGTTCTACCATTCATAATGTTATCATGTCATTCGCGCGGTACTGTGCAATAGCTCAATCCGTATATTGAACCTACAAAGTTCAGCAGCCCTGTACGAGCCGGCGCTAGTGTTTGCAATCATTTCTACAGAGTTTAGCGTGAGTTATGAACTTATAATCACGAGACAATGAAAGCAAGCTCCTCCCAGAACTCATCAGCTTTCACTCACCATATTGACGAGATCATTGCAAGATCGGATAGCGTGGAATATAGAGATCGGTAATTCGACTACGTTGCAGTCGCGTGATGCAGTTGTAATTCGATTCATTTCCCGCATCAGTAGATGAGCAGCCGTCTGCCCATCACAGTCTTGCACATTCAGGGGGCAACCAGCTTGAACTAGAGCCTGAAAATGCATAGGTAAGACACATGTCTTGACGTGAATAATATACCATCAAAATGCAGGCTAAAGTGACAGTAGGATCTCCACACGATTGCCCAAAAACTACGGTATAAAATGGCTCACGCATGAAGACGGTGAGACAGCATATCACTGACTCACTTTCTCATTTTTGCTGGTTATTGAGAAGTAAATACGGAGTACGACAATCGAAGTGCTCAGTAGTGCAACGGTATGGAAAGAACGGATTGAAACGGTGAAAATCCAAAGAAATAGAAACTCAAAAACACTCCTCATCCCCGCCCTTTCGCTCACTTCACATCACTGGACCCTTAGATGTACACGCTGACAGAGAGGAGCCGAACCGACCAATTGTTGCCCCTCCCCTCGCTGAGATTCTTTAATCGAAAAATGCGCAAGCTTAATCGCAGGCAAAGAGGCGGCAACAAAGACCCCAAAGCGCGTTCATCAGTGCGAGTTTCGCCTCACACGATCTCTTCGAAATTCGCGAGACTTTCTTGACAAAAAAAAACATTTTCCCGTCCTTATATTCTTTGATACCTTCAAATATCGGACTAACCTTGGATAGTTCATGAATTATTCACCAATGATTTTCAATGTTACGGCGTTCTGGAATGACCCGAGAGCTAACCTCGCAATCTCTTGTCGAATTCGTCTACTTACTGGAGGACATGAGACTTTTACTGGTGCATTACCCGAGAACAGTTCCTTAACTTGTGTTGCCACGGCTGGTTGTGTTGTGATATAATTTTATATGCGCAAATCAATCCATAGATATCCTCAGGGCCCCCTTTCGCTGCAGGATCTGGAGCCGTTAGAAGGTAACAAGAATGAGTTACGCGTCCAGGGAGTTAATCGCGGACCATGAACCCTCATGTACTCACCCCGAGACGTATGTGTATTCACGGTGGATTCCCTAGTAGCCTGAATAATAGTTATTACGTGGAGTATACCCAGCCCCCACGAAAGAACCTACCAAGCTACTTATGGATCTTTGGCTTCCCGGAAATGGCTATAAGGACTGCATTCTTCCTCCTAAACCTGAGTTAGCCCCTATACAGCAACGTTTGGGTAGGACTGATGCCAGAATTTCAGGGACACAACAGGCTGCCCTAACCAAGAAGGACTAAGATGGCGATCTGTATCTGAAAGCACGAACCCTTACATCGGAAGGGTTCGTGCTTTCAGATACAGACCCTTACATCGAATCTTGAAGACCTGATGATGCAAGCCAAAAAGATCGAGTACGGCGTTGTTCGACTAATCGAGACGAGAAGGCACTACCAGCTACAGCCACCGTTCACGAACTGGAGAAAAGCCTTTCTGGGGCCATGCGACAGGGGAAGCGTTGGCGGTGTGGAAATCTATCAACATGCACCACGCCGTGTCTCGGCCATCAACGTCGATTCATGCGAAAATTTGAAAACTGAATCAGACGTTTTGCGAGTGGAAAGATGTGAATGGACTACAGCTTTGACCATCTTCCTTGCCTACGCACCAGCATCACACTGCGACAAGGGGCTTGAAGCATTTCATGTGGATATTAAGAAGTGCCATAAGGAAGGCCATAAATTCTCGAAGGTCATTGTCGGTGACTTCGACGCCAAAATCTGCCCTAGAAGAACGGATAGCAAACCTCACATTGGGACTGAATGGAATGAATAAGGGTAAATTTGTTCGAAATCGTTAAGACGATTAATCCCATTCATGGTATCCGCAGTTCCAAAAACCTTGGATCTTGGAACTCCCACCAGTGGAAAATTGCACAATGAGGATCACATGATCTTCCATCGGAGATTTTGGCTGGCTAATGTCGCCGTTATTCCGAATTCCTATGCAGGATCGGGCCATCGGCTCATTCGCGCAAGACCCCATTTCTGGGGTGAGGAGAGAGCCGCAAAAAAGAAGGATAGCCCAAAACAGTCACAAAGTGGGACCACTTCACTGCTCTCGCTGGTTTATGAATGATTTCTCTATCGAAAACATCAACGAGGAGAGTATAGCTGGCTCGGAACATTTTTATGACTCTAATATTGTGCTGTTCCGGAGTCTCACGGTTATCTGAATGTTTAAAAACAGTTGCGACTCCAAAATATTTATTCAGAAGACTCAAAAGACCCCTCAAAAGTCTCGAAAGTCTTGAAAATATCTTTGCAATATTTCGGCGTTTAACGCCTTCTTCAGGCCTGAAACTGTGGTGGTAAGCCAATTATTGGGTTGAGGAATAAGTCCCCGCCGTTTTTTAAATCCCGTTTTTCACATTGTTCCCTTCATCTTTCGACTAAACTTATATATGCTCTCGATAGAGCTTTTTTTACTCTACAAAATGCTGCTATCTGTTTTTTGATTCCTTCGACTACCTTTTATTTACGAGCTTTGGAATCAAGCGAGCTGAAGGCAAAAAACTGGCATTTGCGCACCTCATCTTTCTCGTCGGCAATCGAGATTAAAAAATGTATGTGTATCTTCCGTAACAAATTCCAACTTCTCTCTTCGTAGAACCTCGGCATCGATATTAGTTTGTACTTCTCTGTTATGCCAATGAGGTTGTTAGGTGGAATATTTATTTGAGGCCTAACGTTTCGACCAGATCGTCTTCCTCAAAGGCCTAAACGTGGCTCAAGATTTAAGATTCTATCCACTACACCACCAAACGCCTCATCCCTCTAGCGGTTCTGACGAAACATCGAGGAACCGCCGGAGGAACCCCGTACGAAAGTACTAAACTCACCAGTCCACCACCACGAGAGTGGGACACCGCCACTCCGTGTCAGTTGTCGTCAGTGAATGAGAGATGCCATGCTGTCCTTATACATAGTATAATGGGGACATGCATGTCTCCCTCCTCATATCAGTAGCTCACTGATATGAGGATATGAGGACTCTAAATATTCCACCTAACAACCTCGTTGGCATAACAGAGAAGTACAAACTAATATCGATGCCGAGGTTCTACGAAGAGAGAAGTTGGAATTTGTTACGGAAGATACACATACATTTTTTAATCTCGATTGCCGACGAGAAAG